>CM062295.1:670410665-671758417 GCA_031216915.1 Pictodentalium vernedei | reverse complement strand
AAAAACGGGCATAATAAACAATGTGTCACACCCAATGTATTTATAGAAAAAAAACAGATTACGAATAAATGTTCTATACATTGAAATAATGTGTTGTTGTTTTTTGGGTTTTTTTGTTTATGATTGGCAGTTTTTAAAAATTCATCTTCTGGTAACGAAATATTTTGTAAACAACCATAACCACAATATTATAAATAATTGATTTCAAATGCCTCTAATGGATTTGAATCCCAAAACCCACCCTTACACCCCCCCCCCCCCCCCAAATAAATTCACTTCCACACACGATTGTAACTTGACATGCCAACAAGTGACAGTCTCAAGGCCAATAGTGACAAGAAGAAGAAATTATTGCCTTAACTCTTTACCCAACGTAACGGCCAAAACCGGCCAGCGCTATTCTCAAAAATCGTCAATTAATTTTCAAAATATTTTCATTTTTTGTCTCAAAAACATAGGTTATGACCCCTCGTTGGAACGAGCTCGTCGAGCTCGTTCCAACGAGGGGTCATAACCTATGTTTTTGAGACAAAAAATGAAAAAAATTAGTTATTCAAGAATTTTTTTTGCAAGTGTCGTCTGCTTTTCATGTTAGGTAAAGGGGTTAAATTTATCGCGTTATTCTATTGATGCCAGAGTGACCATCCACCTAGAACAGGAAATGAAGAAAGGCTACACTCTAAAATCAGCTGGGTTAAAAATTGATCCAAATTAAATGGGTTGAGTCAATATGAAACTAGCTGGGTTCATATTCACTCAACCCAGTTGAAATGGGTTAATTCTTAACCCAGCTGAATTTAGAGTGTGTGTTTCAAGTTTTTGACAAGTTACGTTCATGTGTGAACGGCGTTGGATTTGTGTGGGGGGGGGGGGGAGGGGGCGGTTGTAAGGGGGGCTCAAATCGAAGAAAGACATTTGATTTTTAAATTTGCAGTTATGGTTAATTAAGAACGTTTTCGTTACCACAACATGTATTTTTGCAAAGTGCCAATCATAAACAATAAATGCATTATTGCAATGAAGAGAATATTTTTCTAAATCTGTTTTTTGTTTGTTTGTTTTGTTTTGTTTTTTGTTTTTTTGTTGTTGTTGTTGTTGTTTTTGTTTTTGTTTTGTTTTGTTTTGTAAACACATTACATGATTGCGACACATTGTTCATTACGCCTGTTATTTCCCCGAAGATGATTATTACATGTAAATAGAGTAATTAGTATTAACCCTTTACCTAACATGAAAAGCAGACGACACTTGCAAACAAAATTCTTGAATATCTATTTTTTTTTTCATTTTTGTCTCAAAAACATAGGTTATGACCCCTCATTGGACCGAGCTCGTTCCAACGAGGGGTCATAACTTATGTTTTTGAAACAAAAAATTTAAAAAATAATGAAAATTAATTTATCGATTTTTGAGAATAGCGCTGGTCATTTTGACCGTTATGTTGGGTAAAGGGTTAATCTAAAAACATAGGAATAAATAATGTTGTAGTTGAGATCCTCAGCAAGTCTCCCCAGTCTCTTCCAACACTCCCCACTTACTTTGACATGAAATGAAAACATCTTTTTATATTCCTTGATTCTTGTTGCGAAAACGAGTATTATTTTTCATACAATAACACAGTAATTGGTAGACAAAACGATTAAGCAGACACGTTCAGAATGATAAAATATATACAAAACTGACGGTAAACATGAAAATCGATGATTAAGCCATTATCCATTTTGAATCCCATTATGGCAATAAAAGAAACTAAATGTCGGCTAGATTTGCTTTGCTTACAATGTGTGATGTATTCTTCATTGTAAAAACGAACCTGGTGGTTAAAATTTTCCATAATAATTAATATCCATAGATTAGAATGGTAAAATCGAACAAAAATGTTTTAATTTTGTTACTTCCGGTTGCCATTTTGATGACCGTATTGAAATTATGGTCCTGCAATGGGCCCCATACGTTCCATTTGTGTCTTTGCATTAGCTTGGAATCAGCTTTTGGATAACATTTATCTTTTGACACTGAAATTACATCATCCAAATGACTATGAGTAAAATACTTAACTTCCATCTTGGACGCCATCTTGAATGTTTTTCACATGGCCACTTTTTCGTGTTAGCATCTAAAATATTTTTACAACACTTCAAACAACATGAAAAACTTTGTTCAAAGGACCTGATAAAACGAAATAGGCTTGGAGATAGCACAACTTCCAATGAATATCTCACCTTACCCCCACCCCACTCCCACCCCCATGCGGGAGATCCACTGAAAGTTATGCTACCTCCCGGACTATTCCGGTGACGAACGGAAATTCAATTTTGGTAGAGGAGAAGCATATTTCCCGAATCATTCCCACAAGCCGCATCCGACCTTGTCTCCTAACTTCAAAACATGGTGCCCAATGGAGATTAGTCCCAACCCATGGGTAAAGCTGGAGTATATAGTACTCTGCAATACATGTCAAGGATATCTGGCCTCCTTAATTCTTCCGCACTTATCTATATTCCATACCATGTTCCCAACAAATAATAATTAATTTGGGTCCAGCAATATCGCATTTATTAGTTATTTTAACACCTTTGTGCTGTAAATGAAATGTACCTAGAAACCAAATCTCCGATGTGGAGTAGACTAAAATGGGAGCCATCCATCATAGTTTATGGTCAGTACAGAAAGGGTTAAGGGTTACTCATTACCCTTACTAGACTGACCCTACACTCTAAAATGAGTTTGGTTGAAAATCAACTAGGTTGAGTGAATATGAACCCATTTGGGTTCATATTCACTCAACCCAGTTGATTTTTGGTAATGTTCAACCCAACTGATTTTAGAGTGTGGTGGCCGGGTGGTTAAGTGCGCTGGTCCTTCATGCCAGAGGTCCCGGAATCGATCCTCGGTCGGAGAAAGTTCTCGTGGCTTTCGAGCAATCTCCGCCAGCATCAACTGTAGGGTTGATGCTGTCACAGCATACCGCTTTATCAGGTGGAGACGTAAAATGCCCATCCTCTGTGCGGCGAGAGACACACTCCTTTCCGGCCAAAGATCCTTTCGCCGGGGCCTCGAAGTTGCCGCTGCGAAGGTCATCCTACGCACCTGCGCCATTGGGTCAAGGAGAGGCGTAAATATAAGTTCGCCAATCTTAGTAAAACAAAAAGCTTAAAACAGAAGTGTACAGATAACGATATTTTGTCATTTTCTTCAATATAATGCAAACAATACACTGGCGGGAGAAAAGTGCGTACAATTGTCATTTTTCACTGAATTTAGTGAAAACATGTTAGTGGACAGTGAGAAATAATAATGGTTAAGGCCAGGATTTATTTTTTACATCATGCTCAGAGTTCCCTATTTTTAATTCCGATCCTTAATTCGTCCTTGGTTTAACTTAACTTTTAAATCTGAAATGTTTTTAATACAGAATAATATGTATTGACTATATTTGTAAAGTAACTATAGTGAATTGGACTACTTGACCTCTTTGTGCAAACCAATTATTGTGAGATTAATTAGATATTCATCATGTTCCCGGGATTCACTATGTTGCCGTCGAGAAAATCCCATCCAGCGATGTGTCAACATGCCCGCCACTTCCTTTGCTCACTCAAATGTGTTGTTGATGATTGTGTTATTGGCCGGCGATAAGGCACCTCACTGCTAAAACTTAGCATGAGCTTTTCAGATCTCATTAAAGATACAAAATTGCTTTCATTTGCTCGCCTAGACGCGATCAGTCAATGCGAGGGACTATATTGGAATATTTGAATGTTCAACAGTAATTTGATGGAGAGGTACCATACAATAACACGTTGTTCTATGAATGCTCTCTTTTGAATAATACATCAAATGAACCATGGGTATAACTGTGCAGGAATTAATTTTAAGCGGGGGCATCTCGGGGGGAGGGGGTGCCCCCTCCCTTTCAATATTTTTTTCCGATCGAGACATTTTCTCAGGATTGGAGACTGAGGTATCGATTTTCTCTTGCCAGTAATCATGTACTTTATATCCGATTGAAACTTAACCCTTTACCCAACGTAGACGATATCAAAATTTATTTTTTTAGATATAATTTTTCAATTTTTTCAAAAAATTTCAACAAAAGCATATCATGTGGCCCCTCGTTGGAACGAGCACGACGAGTTCGTTCCAACGAGGGGGTCACATGATATGATTTTAGTTGAAATTTTTTGAAAAATAATATTTTTAACTACTGAATTTGCATATATCGGATGGGCCGATTCGTTGGGTGAAGGGTTAAATTTATCTCTTGGCTGCTCTTAGCGGTTACCGACTACGCCTAATCTTTATGACCCTCAACGGTCCCGACTACGACTGCCCTTTTATGGCCTTCTGAGGTCATATCTGTACCTCAAATTATTTGTGGGTATTTGTTTTAAATAGTGTAGTGGATGTCAGTCACTATTTTTTGACTTCCGTAGTGCCAGTGACGAATTGGGGTATCCGGTTCCAATGTATACTACTTTAACGGGTGATAAATTAAAAGTCGATTCTTTCTTTCAATGTTTATACACTTTCCAACAAAAATGAAACTTAAACATTCACGTAGTCCTTTTTGATACATAGAGATTATTACCATTATGTGGATGTACAAAATATGTATCCGAGTCGAGCTCCGGGTTCTAAGGGCAGATCACGACGAGTCGAAGACATATTTTGTACATCCACATAATGGTAATAATCATTTTATCTTACAATATATTGGGGATAAGTCAAGAATGTAGACGAATATATAACTAACTATTTATTCGTACGGATGAACAAAAAGAAAAAAAATGGAACTCATGCGAAAGGAACGTGCTTGTATCCGACACCCTGATACAAAAATCTGTATCAGGGGGGCGGATACACGACAGTTGCGGAGTTAATACAGACAAAATACATGTTGATTGTAAGAAAAAAAGTTTTATTTAACAATCATATAGATTTTAGCCTGAAAACCACGAAAAACGGTACGTATCACATAATATGTTCCGATTCCGTATCATATAGACGACTCATTCTGATTCCGTATCATATGGATTCAACTTCCGGTAAACACCGCACTATGACAAATAATATCATTATATGCATTGTTATTACGCATTAAAATTTGAAATTCCATATTTTACCATTTCCAACACAATTTAAACTGAAAAACTGAAAAACAGGCTTTATGTAACGGGATTATTAGATAAATGTATTATCATGACCAAATGCATGTCCTGTAATTTGTATCAGATTCTCGGTCGTGTTTACAATCGGATCACAACTCCCCCTGACGGGCTCGTTGCGATCTGATTGTAAACACGACCTCGAATCTGATACAAATCACAGGACATGCACATGGTCATGATAATGTATATTTATAAATATTTATTTGGTATTCTTGCAAGCCTGCGTTATTTGCATTGAGGGGGTGCTGGTAATGTAAGGAGATTGATACCCACAGTTTCAATCTAAATATTTCAACACGGTGTGCATAATTTTTTGCGTAAAGCAAAAGTTGGCAGACATGGGTGGACAATACAATAAACATCAAACTGGACAGTAGGGTCAGTGATAATTTAATCTTACATCCCCATACAGGTGAAGGATTAAATTATTACTGAACCTCCTCGCACCTGTAAGACAAACTCACCCATTGCGTTGTATACAGTCGTGTATCAATGGGTACCGTCCAGGGTGTCTTGGTTAAAATGGTTAAACTTATTACTGTTATCAAGCAGCGGTATTTATTTATTTATTTATTTATTTATTTATTTATTTATTTATTTATTTATATACCATGATTACCTATTTTACTATATATAAAACGCCTATGACATAATTTTTAGCTTTATACACCAACCGTGGTGAACACGCCAGCAATGGAATTTCAGTAGTTAAAATTTACAACTACAGCGGAACCACATCCAGGTTGACCTTTGGTGACCTCGCCTTGAATACAAACTTGTCTACATTTATCACTCGTCGCCTCATGAAGAGTGAAATGGAACCGGCATTTATTGGTGTTTAAGGTCACATATTTCTGCACAATGGCTAATTGTATCCGCAACATGGAAATGAGGTCAAGTCCTGCCAATCGTTTATACCCATGTTGCCCATTTTAGAGGACTACCACTCCAATCATTGGGGACCGGGTCCTATTTTACCAGTAAAGCAGAACGTTTTTACCTCAGTAAACAAGCATTGCTTTACTTCCCGGGGTTCCCACGGGAAAGACACTGAGACAAATCACTTTTTATTTATGTAATGCTTCCGGTTCGTACTTGTTTCGTGTCCGGAACTGACCAGATCTTCACATAATTTACATCTCAAATAGACTATTCGTTACTTTAACTCTTTTGGCGCGACAGGCGACTAAAGTCGACAGACGGCAGACCGCGGAAAGGTATTGCAGTAGTCATTTTAGCCAACGGTGTGTGTCCATTTCCAAGTGCTTTTAACCCTTTACCCAACGCAGACGATATCAAAATTTATTATTTTAAATACCATTTTTTTAAATTTTTCAAAAAATTTCAACAAAACCATATCTTGTGACCCCCTAGTTGGAACGAGCTCGTCGAGCTCATTCCAACGAGGGGTCACATGCTATGGTTTTGTTGAAATTTTTTGAAAAATAATATTTTTTCAACTGCTGATGTTGCATATTACGCGAGGGGAGGGGGGGGGGGTGCGGCCGGTTCGTTAGGTAAAAGGTTAAACAAACATAGGTATTCCTATGTTTCATGCACCATTTATGTCCTATCCATGAACAACGATATCGTCCCTTGAAAGTATAAAGGTGCCATTTAAATATATGCAGAAAATCATTTGAAAAACTGTCAGTGGGATCATTAGAACATCTTTTAAAATAATAACGCTTTAGACTAACAACCTATACTTTTTGTAAAATTCCCGATGAATATTAGGCGCTAAGATTTCTGTTTCTCAGATTATTCCGCGTCAAAAGAGTTAATAGACGTTTGGGCTGGCTATTTGGGCGATTCAGCCTTATCTGATTATCGCCACGTGTGCACACATCAGAGACGATTCTTTTCTTTAATTTGAAGAAACAACGGATACGGCTACTGCATTCAGATCATATACTGTCATAATAGAAAGAGGATAACATATTCAACATTAATTCAACTAATATATGAAAACCTTTCTTTACGTATTTTCAAATAAAGAATTTTATTTTATCACGGCACCTATTCAATCTTGACAAATGGACTCACAAATTGAGTATGAACAGAGAAGTCTTGCTGTTGTAAATATTGCGTGAGCTTCCATCTTTTAAGAAGATGAGACAACATTAGGGAGAAATGGAAATATTAGGTTTTGGTCTTAAGGTAACAGTAGGTTTTGTGCGAGAATTGCTTTATTGCAACAGCCCTCATAAAACACACCATATATACAAAACAAAGTATACTTGAGAAACCATGCGCTGGTAACAACTATAGGTATAGTGATTCGGAGGAAACCCAGTCATGCAGACTTATACAGTGGCGGCGCCAGAGTTACAGAAATGAGGGGGGGTACATTTGGGTATTGCCCCCACGCCCCTCCCCCCCCCCCCCCCCGGCGCAGCGGCTGCCTGGACGCGCAGCGCCGAGCCAGGGTGGGTTTCGGGAGGGGTGTCAACCTCCCGAAGTTGAGAAAATTTTTAAAACTTTCGTTGTAAATGGTGTTCCCTGGAGCATTCTCAGACAATTAAATTAAAACAGTTTTATCCTTTTGAAACTTATTGGTTAGGTCTTTCAGTTATAGTAAACGTCATACATGGTGACATTTTAACGGAAGAACGCTGTTGTAAAGTGCGTGCACAAAGCACCAAACGACACTCAAATCGAAAATGAAAGTAGGCTGCACTCCAAACGGATGCGTTTCACGCTCTCGATTCTAGCATTCCTCGAATACTCTTAAGCGGTATGTTTCAGACCGTTTGAACGCGGCACGCCTTGTTGCAATTTGGGCCCTCGACTCTTGTTTGTTGTTTGCAGCTAATGTGTGTGTGTGGGGGGGGGGGGGGGGGCACACACAAACATAATTTAAAAACTTCTCTGATTTAGTGCACTTGGGAATATTGAATTAAGCATACCCACCATTACACCGCAACGTTTAATACAAAAATTAAAATGATAGCTTGGCGAAAAAAGTGGAGGCGCCACTGGACTTATAAAGAGCCAATATTATCAATGAAACAAATGTAAAAGAGAACTTATAGGGAGAATAGTTTTTTGTTGGCCCGTGAGAAAAGTATTATGAATCTCGGCCCAGGGACGTGGCGACAGGCGGAGTGGGGGGGGGGGGGGCAGGGGTCACTCCCCCTCCCAATCATGCCCAAAATTTCCTATAGTTGGAAATTCGGAGGGCAAGTCATGAGTAGTTGGAAATTCTCTCTATCTGGATTTTAGAGCTTCTTTAGTCTGATGTTCTCTTCACTTCCCAAAATCCCAACTCGGTTTCAAATCGACAAAAATTCTAACTGTTACTATTTACACCTACAGAGTACACTTCAAGAAAACCACAACATGTAATTCGATACACTGAGTTAATTCCATCATTTACAGTTACAAAATGATGAAACATCGAACATTGATCATTCCTGCATAAGATCTGATTTAATGGGACAGTGTGAATTGTTCAATGTTGTTAGCTTGAGCATTAGTTTAGCACATATTCAATTCCCAGAATAATACCAAATAATAATAACCTGATAATTCTGTCATAAATGTGTTGGCATTTTAGTTACTAGAATAAATTTTATGTCCCCATTCATGGCTTCATTTTCAAAATCTTTCTCGGTAGTGAATTTCCAACTCGGGGAGGAACAGGGAGGAGGTTCCCCCGGTCCCTCCCCTAGTTGGAAATTCACTACCTACCCCCCCCCCCCCGAATCGGAAACATCTAGCCACGTCCCTGGCATTACAGGTGTAAGCCCCTTGCAAACCCATTCACGGAACTTTCGTTTTAAAAGTGTTTTGGGGAAACACGTATGGAGGATAAAGAATGCTGGGGTAGTCGGGGAGATCAACCGATCATCGGTATGCCGCTGTCAGACTTTTCAAAGTACCAATCCAGCGCAATCCGTTCTTCATTCCAAGTCGTATTTGATAAAGGCACACTGTTTCTTCCCACCCCCACCCCCACCACCACCACTCCCACTAGAACAAGCGACGTCAAGAGTATTTATCAAGGACTCGATGCAAGAGATGCTGGTCAGATAGTCAGACCAGAAGTCGCGTCCCACCGATCACAAGTTCAACACATGACCAATAAGCCTCTTCGCCCTCAGAATTGTCTTGTAATTTTCTTGCAACTATCCTACAACTTATGTTTTCCAGTACTGTTGACACGTAACAAAATCAAAAAAATAAATTCTCCAATTTCCACACGAGATAAATCGACATCGATTGTTTTCGAGAATAGCTTCCTGTTAAAAAAAATAACTGAATTAAAACTGGCAGCATTTTAGATCTGGTTAATGGAGAATCAATATCACTTTGTAGCAGATTGATGACTTCACTGCTGTATCACATTAATTATTCGCATTCCATCACAGCCGAGGTGATTCCTAAACTCACAGTATCAAAATGCTCTGATTTCAATGGGGATGCCAGATTGTTGTTTAAGAGAACAGGCCCCCCATCCGGAGAGTTGAGGGACCGACTAGTCAAGATTACGCGGGTTCTGTATTCAGAAAAAGGAGGTAACTAAATCTGGGGCGATGAAGGTAGAGACTTGTGCAATATGTAATCAACTGAGTCGAATTGGCATTGATTATGAAACACAGTACAGGGCAAAATTACGGCAGCGACAGTTGGCAAAATATTTTGTAAGCGAGCTCATGCTGTCCATCGTAACGCATCAAACGTGGATTCTTTAGCGAAATTGGAATGCTTTCTTTGAAGTTTGAAATTCTAAAGCGTATGGTAAAATACTGGCTTCGACTAAAATCTCTTCCCGGATGCAGACTTCTCTCTAAATGTTACCATGCCCTCAAACAGTGGGGTGACAGCCAGTGGCTTAACCTTATTCGTGACAGTCTATGTAAATATAGGTTTAGTTATGTGTGGGACACCCCCTCTAGGCCTATAGCAAACATCGAAACGTTCCGGGACATTTTTCTTGAAAGGATTCACGACAGCTATACACAAAATTGGAAAGCTTCAGATATAGTAGGTATGTCAGAAAGAGGAGGCAAAATGAGATTTTATTTTGATATGAAAAACAATTACACGCGCCCCGTTTATCTTGATTATCTACCTCTTGCGGAAAGAAAATTAATCACTAATTTTCTGCTCAGTTGACATACCCTAGAAGTGGAGAATGGTAGACACCACAAACCCAGAGCCATCCATCCCATTGGAGACAGGGGCGGCGGAAACTCGATAAAAGTGGAGGAGCACAAATTTAAAATGCTACCATGGTTCGATCCAGTGTGAGAAAAGTTACAATCGTATATGGGTAAATGTAGCATGACTCGCTATAGTCTCTCGTTTAAATGAATACCTAACATGAAAAGCAGACGACACCTGCAAAAAAAAAAAATCTTGAATAACTAATTTTTTAAATTTTTTTTCTCAAAAACATAGGTTATGACCCCTCGTTGGAACGAGCTCGACGAGCTCGTTCCAACGATGGGTCATAACCTATGTTTTTGAGAAAAAAAATTAAAAAAATAATGAAAATTAATTGGCGATTTTTGAGAATAGCGCTGGCCGTTTTTGGCCGTTACGTTGGGTAACAGGTTAAGATGAATATGCCGCTGTGTGGTCACTGTCTTGTCACTGTCAACGTCACTGTCTTATAGCGACCATAGCTACGGAATGTGGGATTCTTTAGCTAAATATTGTTGGGAGATGACCCTAATAAGCTAAAAGCTTACTGTCAAATCCCTGCAGTACTCAATGTCTGTTGCAATTTTGATATATGTTGCACTGCGTTTTGTTGTTTGCTGCTTTTTGTTTTTGTCAGATTTACGGTGTTAATGTGACATATAACATTCTCTATTGAATAAATATTGTTTAAACTAAACTAAATATTATTTGGATTTGCAAATAATGTTACAGGAATGCTTGTATATTGACACGTTTGCATGCGCCCATTTTAACTCATTGTATAACTGCGAAACACATCTGTGAAAAAAAGGTGGAGGGGCACGTGCTCATTGTGTCCCCCCTGGCTCCGCCGCCTCTACTTGGAGAAAAAGGCAATGTGGCAATTGTGATAGAAAGTCAGTCGAGGACGGAAAACATTTCATCCTTGTTTGTCCTCACTATTCGCCATTACGAGATCGCCTCTGGGGAGCCGTTGAAACCATATGGTCCGGTTTTCGCTTCATGCATTCTGATCAGCAACTTTCGCTTCTTTTTAAATCAGGAAATGTACATGCAGTTGAAGCAATTAGCACGTATATCAGCGAAGCGTTTCACATGAGGTTAGCCAGACGGGACGAGAGACCGTGTGAGAGTGTTGATAAGGTGTGGAATGAGACTTCGCGTCCACCACAGTGTTGTAAGTCTACGAGCATTACAGAATAACCACTGAAATAATGCTTATCTGATAAAAACCCATACATACCATCACGACCAACTCCTTGAGTTGAGTCCGGTGGTATATGATTGATGTGGACGGAAAGAATGAACCGGAGGTTTGTGATTCTGCAGACTGATGCAACCTCTTTGGTCCCGTCAGTCAACCATACTCAGTTTTTGTTGCATTTAACCTACATCACTGTCATGGTACTGACACGAAGTATCCAGTCCAAAAGTACCATACACTTTTTAGTTATACTGTTGTTCTCCTTCTTTATATTGTATACAAACACATTTTTGTACTTCTTTTTATGATGCCATACCTTTTCTATGTATTATTGTTGTGCAATAAATAGAGGATATGGAAAGAGTGTTTTTCTCATATAATATTTATGAAACGAGTCTAAGAATTTTTCGTTTGGGCGAGCCTCGGACAAGTTTCATAAATATTATATGAGAAAAACACTCATTTCATATTCTATTTATCATATGACACACACGGACAAATTAGCCACTTAGTTTGACTTTTTAACTTGAGTTGCAGACGACACTTGGAAAAAACATCCTCGTATAACTAAAAAAAATTCATTTTTTGCTTCCAAAACATAGGTTATGACCCCTCATTGGGACGAGCTCGTCGAGCTCGGTCCAATGAGGGGGTCATAACCTATGTTTTGGAAGCAAAAAGTGAAAATATAAAAAAAAAATGAATGGCGTTTTTCTTGTAGGCAAAAGATTAATACAGTATAACCCACCCTAAATAGGACAGATAACGTAAATTCTCCCTACTGAAATTATGCAAATGTGACCCAGTTGTATTTTGTTTAGCCAATCAAATTGTCCAGTTTTGAAATTGACCAATGAATGCTCCCAACTCTAATTATGCAAATTATGAAAATGTGGCCCAGTTGTATTTTGTTCAGCCAATCAAATTGTCTAGTTTTGAAATTGACCAATGAAATTGATGGAAGGTTTTATTTATCACTGATTAATATGAAAACAAAATATCAAATGCTTTAAAGTGAGCAAAACGGAAGAGTCATATGATAAAGTATTCTATTCTATTCTATTCTATTCTATTATTCTATTCTATTCTATTCTATTCTATTCTATTCTATTCTATTCTATTCTATTCTATTCTATTCTATTCAACGATCGCTGAACTTGGCCTTTCGTAATTCTCCCTACTGAAATTATGCAAATGTGACCCAGTTGTATTTTGTTTAGCCAATCAAATTGTCCAGTTTTGAAATTGACCAATGAATGCTCCCAACTGTAATTATGCAAATTATGAAAATGTGGCCCAGTTGTATTTTGTTCAGCCAATCAAATTGTCTAGTTTTGAAATTGACCAATGAAATTGATGGAAGGTTTTATTTATCACTGATTAATATGAAAACAAAATATCAAATGTTTTAAAGTGAGCAAAACGGAAGAGTCATATGATAAAGTATTCTATTCTATTCTATTCTATTCTATTCTATTCTATTCAACGATCGCTGAACTTGGCCTTTCGTCGCTAAATGGCGACTTGGTCGTTCTGAATTGAAGAGGAGATCCCGGAAAAGTTCTTATATTGGCATGGTGATTGATCATTTGTGCATTTTGGTGTCTGGGTTTTCCAATATAATTTTCATCCCCTCTCCACTTTCCCTCCCGACTCCTACCACCTTCCTTGTAAGAGTGGGGCGTACATTGGTTGCTGGCTGAGTGCAGTGACATCACTTGCCATTCGGCCTAGGATAGGCTTTTAGATATGAGCTGCAGAAGTTGTTTGACAACCTTTTTAACATTAATAAAAGTTTCTCTGTTAAATAAAAAAATTAATTTAATTAACAGTCAGGTTTAATGTGTAGATGTGTGTGTGGTGTGGGGGTGGGGGCACAATATCCGTTACTTTAAAGGCTTTGAGAGAGTCAAAATGAAATGCAAAAAAATTGTGGCTCGCCATGACACTTGTTTTTTATACCCTAGTGCCACAAGCCACACATTTAATAAGTACCATATAACTCGCAATAGAGACAAGATGTGTGTCGATCAGTGATTGTGAAGAAAGTTTCTGGTATCGGACTAAAATAGAACTCTCGCAATGTAATTAACTCTATGCCACAGTGATTATGTGCCAATCGGGTTATTCCTATTGTGCATGTGTATCGGGCCTTCGAGAGAATTATCTCCATCCTTGTGGTGTTTGCATAATGTTATCTCCCAAACAAATTTAGTGGATTCTCTACCCTCTCTGGCCTCACCTCTAGCCTGTGTGTGCATTTTGAAGGGCACAATTAGGTTTTGACGGAATGTATAATGATAGTTTTTGACCCCAACCGTGAATCGAACGGGCGAATTCCTTGGCCAAATGGATATGTCTTCAAGTAGAGATTTTATATGTTTAACGGTTAGTTCCGTTTCAAGTGACTTGGCAAGGACTTACAGAGTTCAGAAGCACCAACTGAGAAAGCCCTCACCGACTGAGGTTAATTTTGCCGCATGTATGACACAATTGTTTGATTCTGAGAAACGTTGATTTCTCGTTTGTATTGTACTGCTTGATCAACCCACAGAGACACATACGATACGTGTGTAATCAAGATAGTTTTATACCTTATCGTTCGCTGAATTAGCACATAGAACATCGGCAAAACAGCAAAACGATGTTCAAAAGGCGCCAGATATCGAACCGGGAGTATTTTCTGCTATTCCATATGGCATTATACACATCTGCGATTTTTAAAGCCTCCAGTAGACTAGATATATGAAACTTGAAATATTTTGGAGAACCGTAAACAGTGCTGCCTACTCACAGGTGCACTAAAGTTAACTGTTAGTAGTAGTATTATTTAGTGGGGTTTAACGACACTTTCAAAAGCCAGAGTCTGCTCGAGTCGTACAGTTTTACGGGTGGAGGGAGCCGAAGTTCCCCAAGAGAACCACCGAGCAACATTCAGACTCCCCAACGTAATAATTCCGACCAAGCAGACCTAGCATTGGTTGAAGACAAGTGCACCATCGGCGTGCAGTACGCCTTAGCACACAGTGCCACCGTGCCCATACGGGATTAAGGACACAACGCAGTTACTCCAGGCGGGGTATGAACGTTTCGGTTTGAAGTCTAACGTGGTATCCACAGGCCCACCGGGCTCCCTACTAAACTAAATAGGTTAATCCTTTAGCCAACGCACAATTTATTATTTTAATTATTGGATTTTTTTAAATGTTTAAAAAAAATCAACAGAACCATATCATGTTATTATTATTAGTATTATTTATTGGTGTTTAAGGTCACATACTTATGCACAATGTCAAATCGTGACCGTGACAGTCTTACGGGTGGAGGACGCCGGAGTACCCGGAGAGAACCACCGAGCATCGACGAGCAACTGAGAGCTCCTCAACATTCTAACTCTGTTCTAGCTCCGCTCAAGCAGGGTAATAGTGGTTGAAGACATGTGTTCCATCGATGTGCTGTACGCCTTAGTACACGGGGTCATCGTGTCCCCATGTAGGCAACCGGGATATAAAGTGCCTTGCCCAAGGACACAACGCGGGTCGTCCCTGACGGGGATCGAACTCGGGACTTCTAGCATAGAAGTTCAACAGTCTATCACTGAGACACCGCGCTCCCAAAATATCATGTGATCCCTCATTGGAACGGGCTCGATGAGCCCGTTCCAATGAGAGGTCAGATGATATGATTTTGTTTAACTTTTTTTTAAAAATTTCAACTGCTTATGTAAAGAACGCGAGCTGATGCGGCCGATTCCTTGGGTGAAGAATAAAGTGCACAATGGTTGAATTGTTTTACAGAATAAAACTTTTCCATCAAAGATTTTGCTGCTAATTTTGTATTACAAATCAGGTTAAATCCCTGTGTGTTGCAGGCAGGGCAATGAATAATTTCATATATATTCCAAGTGATACATTCTGCATATTAACCATATTTTATCTATAGACTCCAGGATAAGTATCATTCCTTGTTGGCTTCTAATTAATTGTCTGTAAGACAAAAATGATGAATGGTTTTAAAAGTATTCTTTAGTCTAGTATTTTGATATTTTTATATTCTTGCTGCATGCATTACAACAGATGCAGAGAATGAATTTGTAATGAATTATCCTATATCTCCTTATCTCGCGAGACATCAGAGCTGCTATCTGTGTCCTTGTATTAATATATACATCGATTAAATACATCTTATGCAGCATCTTCGTAAATTTCATGCATTTAAATGAAGAAACAATTTTTACGGATCAGCTTGCTTTATGAATATGAGAAACCTTAAATGATGAAATAATGAGTTCTTGGTCGAATATATGAGGTGTTTTATGTCCATGCCAGTGTCTCCAGATGCATTCATACAGCATGTGAACGTGGCCGATGCGTCATGGCAAAGTGTAATAGCATTTTTTATTTTTTATTTATTTATTTATTTATTTGGTTTTCTACATTTTATAGTGTTTTATTACTGCATTGCTGAAGAACAAAGGTAATAATTAATCAGTTAAGTGTGATATCTACAGTGATACCTAGTATCATTTATTATAAATTCAGAAAATTTTAATTAAGATTGTAATCAATGATTTTGTTTTCAACTTGTATTACTTTTATTACGTGTCTTAGGGTATTTTTTTAATGTCTTTTTCAGCATCCTAGATCCAAGAAGAAAAAAGGGGTTTTGCGTCCATTCAAAAGGAGTTGACGTTCTTAGAAACTGCTGCTGGCTGGCATTTTCGGTATTGTAAACATTACGACTCCATCTGGAAGCACAGCTTCACGGTCGGGGTGGGGTGGGTGGGTCCGGGGTATTCTGCCATGTGAAAAAATGTGCATGATCATCAACATGAGAATTAACATCGGCTTGTGCATTGCACATAACACAAAGCGACGGAATTCCCATTGATAACTTTGTCGGTGTGATGGCACCAAGTTACGCCGTATAGTGGGATATGTTCAACTAGCAGTTTTGACACCGTTATTCAATAGCATTACAATGTAAATCAAAGCACGCTCTGAAACAAAGAACTACGAATACAAACAGGAAGTCAGTTATATTAGTCTCTACAGCGCAGAAGAGTTCGAGAAATCAGGTGAAGATAATCTACTTATCGATAGAGCCTATATTCAGTTAAAACTAGAAGTCCTGTCATGAAGTGCGCACAAATAGCATGTCGATCTGCGCGTTAATTTTATGACCACTGTAAGGCTGTCAAATTCTGTACATATGGCCTGTGTACAAGCAAGTTTAACACCCGGAGGTCCATTGGCAGAAACATTGCCTGTGTTTGCTATGAGTAACCTGGAGAACCTGCCGTGCTTTGGATGCCATTCGATATGGCAATTGCGCGCATTTCCTACGCGCAATTAGGCCTAGATAAGCGCACAGTTCATGATAGGACTTCTACTTTTAACTGTACCCTCTACATTTGTACTGGAGGTAATCTGTATAGTTTCCCTATCCCAATAATGTAGGCCAGCCCAGTCTTGAAGCCAGTGATGAACGTTATGCAGTTTGTTAACTGAGAGAGTGCTAGAAGCACACATTTGGACTTGACTCTGAAGAACAGGTACCGTAACATGAAGGCTTCATATTCAGTGGCATGATTCATCTCAGCTTTGAAGTGAACTGCCGGGATTTGCTTTGCTATGGGAGAGTGCTTCCAGGTACTCTCCCATAAATTGTATAAGTCAAAGACACATGAACAAATGGCGATCAAAAGTTTGATTTAGCACTCTCCCACTTAATTCTATATTTCTATATACTGGAAAAGAAGACTGTTTATTTTTTTGAAAACAAGTTTTGGGGTTCTATCGGAGTTGTCCCGCCTGTGATACCCAGTGTGGGTGTGACAACTTTATTTACACAAACTTGAATTGGCATATGAAGTAGTACATTGATGGCACATCTTGTTCAATTGGTACAGTTATTTTTGAGGAGAAGTCGATAATGTAAAGTTTATGGGAACAAGGCGGATGGATGGACGAATAAGGGACATACCGTCCCCTGAGTTCCAATGTGTTCTATGTGCCTACTGGCACATAGAACACATTGGGACTCAGAGGACAGTACTGACGGACGATATACCGAAAATGATCAGTAAAGCTCACTTGGGTCGAGCTTTGCTCAGATGAGCTAATTATAGAATGAAATGCTTTGGGTGATGATTTTTGTGGAAAAACTTGGGAAGGTACTATTATTCGTGGTTCGGTAAAATTCTGGAGAAGGCACCATCGTAACATTTTTCTCAAATATCCTAATAATACTAATAATAATACAGGGATTATTGTGTAGGCAGTCTTTCTGGTTCTACCACTCCTGGTACGCAACGGATCATAAGCAGTGATCTCTGTGGAACTTGATGCTGGAACGACAGCGAAAATAACGCCACTGAATCTACCCTCTCCCACTTAACCCTTTACCTGACATGAAGAGCAGGCTATACTTGCAAAACAAAACTTGAATAACTAATTTTTTTCATTTTTTGTCTCAAAAACATAAGTTATGACCCCTCGGAACGAGCTCGACGAGCTCGTTCCAACGAGGGGTCATAACCTATGTTTTTGAGACAAAAAATGAAAAGATAATGAAATTAATTTGCGATTTTTGAGAACAGCGCTGGCCGGTTTTGGCCGTTACGTTGGGTAAAGGGTTAACGACGCGTTTTAACAATAATTTGCAAGTTTTTATTCTTCCCAGGAACAAAATGAGCAAATCTCACCTCCTAGACATTTATATCAATGGAAAGACAGTGTCTGTATTACATATTACGGTGTACATACTGTTGATATAATTACCACAAAAAGTTACAGTATATCAAAAGATGGTGAAAAGGCTGTGTTTTTTTTACTTTTAAACGGTTTTTAACAGAGAACAATAGTCAAACGCTGAAACTGCCTAGGAAAAAATGTAAAAAGCCAGATTCTGAGTTCTTTGTTTTGCGAATGTGTTTTACAGTACTTTACAAGTTTTTATTCTTTCCAGGAAAAAAATGAGCAAATCTCAACTCATAGACTTTTATATTAATGAAAAGGACAGTGTCTATATTATGTGTGACGATGCGCACACTGTTGATATAAAGAACAGAAGAAAAATTACATAACATCAAATGGTGGTGAAAACGGCGTTTTCATTTTTTAATGTGTTTCAGCAGAGAATAATAGTCAATCAAACTGATTGGGAAAACTGGCAAAAAATTGTTATACTACTCTACAGGAAAATGCCTGGTGTTTGTTAACCCTTTACCCAATGAATCACCCGCATCCGCCCGCGTAATATGCAAATTCAGCAGTTGAAAAAATATTATTTTTTAAAAAATGTCAACAAAACCATATCATGTGACCCCTCGTTGAAACGAGCTCGAGGAGCTCGTTTCAACGAGGGGTCACATGATATGGTTTTGTTGAACTTTTTTGAAAAAATTAAAAAAAGGATATTTAAAATAATAAATTTTGATATCGTCTGCGTTGGGTAAAGGGTTGAATAACGCGCACATCGATGATATAAATAGAGGAGATTAGCATTCGCCATGTTGGGTCACGTGAGGGGGTTAAAATTGTAAAGTTGTTCTTTATGATATAAGATCTGTTTATTATACGCCTGTTATCTGCAGCAACACTAAACCACGCTGAAAATGAAAATCTGTTTAGCACACATGTGCGGAACGGAAATCTTTGACGGACTATTTTTAAATAGAAGCGAAATTTCACTGGAATTTTGTACAAATCGTGCAACGCAATTACAATTTGAATCGCTAGCGACAGCTGAAAATCGCCCCTTGAGTCCCAATGTGTTGTATGTGCCAGTAGGCACATAGAACACATTGGAACTCAGGGGAGGAAATAATTCCACGGGTTCACCTCGCAAATTTAGTTGGCGTTAAAATGTGTTGTTTTTTGTTGATAGTTGTCAAATGAATTGCTGAGTGTCCTTCTAATAATTTATTTTGTAGACGTGTAATAAACACAGAACGACACATGTGAGTGAATGGGTTAATCGATATGGCATTTAAAACTCGAGGCCCGAGGCTTGTCGTTCTATCCTTCCGCGCTGGCACTCGTGCCATATCGATTAACCCATTCACACGCGTGTATCGTTCTGCGTGTTTGCGTGTTTAAATGTCAGCCATGTGCTCTCTTGATTGATTTTCTGGTACCCAGGGGGTTAAAATTGTAAAGTTGTTCTTTGTGACATAAGATCTGTTTCCCTGCTATCTAACTCGGTGCATTTTGATTAAGTACATTCATCTTGTAATTTGACAAAACATGAAGCCAATGAGTCAGGAATGACAGAGAATGTGACCATTTTATAGCAACGAAATGAGCATTTAAATCGTTGTTTTTAAAATAATGTTTTTTTATCACCCCTGATCAAATAATTTCAGTGGTAATCATGCGCATTTTTATTGGATTTTACCCACTGATACGGCATTAATAATCGGATCAGCTACTCCGATCCATTTTTCATCATCTGATTGACAAAATACTTCGCCTGTATGTAATTCTCTCCAATCGTTGATTTTTATCAAAAGCAAGATATTGGATTTTATACGGACTCCCAAGGAGATGTCTCTGATATGAAATAAATAGCCAAGGAATGTTGTCGCAGTCAAGTCGTCTGTCAACTGAGCTGTTCTCCATTTGTTGCTTTTAAAAATGATCTTGCATCAATGACGACAGAAATGGAAGGGACAGGAGTAGGAGTTGCAATACGGCTTCAAGTTTTTCAGAAAGTTTCACGACTCTACTTTTTTGATGACAAAAAAACCTGCACGAATGTTTATCCCCTTAAGCCTTTGAACCGTGATTTTGTCTTCCATGTCAGTCCAATGACAGAAATTGGAAGAGTCCATATTCATTACCCGGGGTAGACCGTTCAGTATTTTCAACGTGCAGCCCGCGAAGGCTGCACGTTGAAAATATTGATAGGTTACCCAACACATCACTAAGCAGTCATCTTACTTGGTGAAATTGTGACGTATCATCATTTTGGACTGGTATAGCGGCCTTCGGGAATCAAATGGTTAACTGACATGAACAGAAGTCAGCATTTGTCCCCGACATTCTGTTATGACTCCCAAAATCAATTTTTTTCTACTTGCCCAAACAACATAGCTTATTGCTCCTCATTCGTTCCGTCGAGGATTCATAAGCAATGTTTTTAGGCGAAAATGGAACAAAACAATAACACACACACACACTTCATTTTAGTTCCGCTGCCAGTTAACAGGAACCGTGGCATAGTTTGAACTAGCTGCGGCTGCATAGCAAGGGTTGTTTCGGTAAGGGGGTATTTGAAAATTTCCCAAGGTATCAAGTGACATGGGCGTCGAAAGCAAATTGTAATTAGCAGAGTTGGACGAGAACGGGGTGGTACCGGGGACGTGGCGACAGGGTGGGGTGGTTGGGGTGTCTTGCCCCCCCCCCCCACCCCCAATCTCGGCCAAAATTTTTTATAGTTATAAATATCAAACCTCAAACCATTAACTGTTGGAAATTTCACCTCATATGGTAGTAGTGGATTCCGAGGTATTTTGTCTGTCTCTGGTCGTTTCTCACTGAAATTTAGTGGTTTATAACCCAAAAATCATGCAGTTAAAATTTCGAACTCTTGAACCCAAAGGTCATATATTTCGGACACAGGGGAAAAGGGTGCATTGGAGTCGCTTTAGAAATTGGAAACTGACAGGTCATCCCCTGAGTTCCAATATGTTCTTTGTGCCAGAGGGCACATAGAACACATTGGCACTCGAGACACGAGGTATAGCATGTAGAAATTTCTCGCTCAAGATCGTGGCGGAGTGCAAATGACCTTCTCAAAAGTTGGCAACTCGGCAGTCAGGGATACAGTTGCCAAATCGAAGTAGGGGCACTTCCAGAAGATGAAATATAACATCCATTAGAACGATACCGCTACAACATTATTACATAAAGCACAAGCAGGGTTTTAGATGTTAAACCTTCGGATCACACCTGGTGTCCGTTAGCTGAATTGTCGCTTGTTCTTCTTAATTTTTTCTAAGAATTCGATTTATATCTGAGTGAAACTCCATCATATTGGTGTTTCCTTTTAAAAATATTCTACCAGTGCTTATCCCACTAGCTTTGCAACCACCCAGCATTTAAACCAGGAAGAACGAGTGGAAGTCAACTGCACAAAATACATCTCCAGAATATTTGTCCTGCACTTGCGATGCAGCCGGACCTCTTCCAGTGCCTGTTGAAGATCGCAGTATTGTAACATATAACTAGTAGCGGGTGGACAGTACTCTCTCCCATGCGCCTCCAGCCAAGCAGTAAACAGTTATCCTTGAATGGAGAATTATCAAGGCGTTCCGGCGGAGTGTAGCGGTCTTGATATAGAGGTCATTTGCCAATGAGCTGGTTGGACCAGATCTCCTGTGTTAAATCGGTCGCTTTCTGTGCTTGGGCTCAAAGGTTCGAGCTTCGGCTCCTGCAATCTCTCGATCTGTTAATTGGTGTCGTTGACCAACCCTCAGCAGTTTGTGGAATTGTAGATGTTGTGGTGCAGCACGGCTGATGATTCGACCGCTGTGAGGTGGAATATTGGAAGCGATTCTCTCTCGATACGTTACACTGGTGGTCGTAACCAGCCCTTAGTAATAGCCAGTTTGTGGCATTGTAGATGTTGTGGTGAAACACGGCGGACGTTTCGACCGCTCTGAGGTGAATCTGGGATGCGATTCATTCGTATTGAATCGCTAAAGAACGGGAGGGTAGTGTAGTGGTCTGCGTGTCAAAGGCCATTTACTAATCATGCTGCCTAGTTGGTCCGGATGTCTTTGCATCGTGGTAAACTGGTCGTTTTGTGTCCTACAGGTTGACGGTTCGAGCATCGGCTTCCGCTCTTCTCTCTCGATCTGTTACACCGAGCTCCTTGTTTTTGAGAATACAACACTACAGGCGTATCTTGCATTTCATCAAGGTGTTGTTGTAATGGTAATGTTGTAACACATTACCAGGCGAGAGCAAGTATTGCCCAAGAACTTTGACTAGATGGATAAGAAATACATCATGCAGGCGCGCTGCCAAGGATTTTGATGGGGAGGTGTGCTAGGTGCATGTAGGGCTGCACGATATTCAAAACAGAATATCGGTATTCAAAAAAATATCGCGGTATACCGGTACATCGAAAACTGTTCAGATATATGAACACAAGTACCACAATCGACACTCCGGGCATCACAGTCGGAACGAATTAGCATGCCGTGATGATGCAGTTCGAAAAACCTTTACCCAACGCAGACGATATCAAAATTCTTTATTTTCAAACTTAGTTTATGAGATTTTCTCCAAAGATTTCATCAAAACTATAACATGTGACCCCTCATTCGAACGAGCTCGTTCCAATGAGGTATCACATGATATAGTTTTGTTGAAATGTTTTTAAATTATTTTTTCAACTGCTGAATTTGTATATTATGAGGGCACAAGCAGGTGATTCCTTGAATAAAGGAATAATATTATTCATTCGGGGCTACAGTTAAAAAACTAAAGACATCTGGGTAAATAAATAATGACGATAAACCGATATTTTTGTAATTACACCGGTATTCGGTCGATATTGGTTTCAATACCGGTATATATCGGTTTATCGATATACCGTGCAGCCCGAGGTGCATGACGATCGACGAAAAAAAAAAAGTTTGAAAAATGAATATCAAATGAAACTCTTGGGTAGAATCTGGGAAAATATTATGTGAAATTTAGGATCCAAAATATAAACACTCAGCATTATTGTATGTGAAAAACTACCAACAAAATACATCGATAAAGTTGATAGGCATATTTTATTACACATCCATTAAACTTTAAACCCTTGTATTCAACGGAATCGCCGCTATGATATAAATGATTCTGTATTCAACGGGTGATATACAAGCCGGAACTTTTTACTGCACCGTTTCGTTACGCTTCGAAAAGTTTCCAAATTTCGTTATACAATCATCGACCGTCTGTCGCAAAGTGAGAAAATGAAAACGTCCAAAGCAAAATAAAGTCGGTTCACAAAAAATTAGCCAAAAATGAGATAATATTTACCAAAAATGAGATAATACTTTTAAAAAACCCAATCATTTCCAACCAGAACATTAACCCAGTCCCGTTTTTGTGGATCCCATTATATCTAAATTGGTCAACTTTATTTCGGTAAATCTTCGTACACCTTGACATGCTTCGAACCTCTTTTAAAAACGTTTCTCCCAGCTGTTTTGCAAATCTGCACATATTTGTACTAATTTTACTAACAGTAATAGCCACCAAATGGTTAGGCGTGAATGGGCACCAGCCCATTTCACGCCTAACCATTTGGTGACTATTACTGTTAGTAAACAGCGATAGGAATTTCAACAAACACTGGTTCCGAAAAGGTTGTTTTGATTTTTTATCGATCCATATGATCAATACAGCTTCAGTCAAAACAAACTCTTCACCTTTGGATTAAATTATCGGAATTAAAATTTGTTTATTTAAATGCATTTTAATGCATGGGTTGTGTAATAAACACAGAACGCGATGTGTGTTTGAATCGGTGGGTACGGCTCTCGCAAAATATGATTACGCCATTCCAACGAGTTATGTAAAACACCCACCAATTCAAACACACATCGCGTTCTGTCTATTTATTTTCCAGATATATATTATACCTATATTAGGGTTTAATCCCGGGAACGGGAATTCCCGGGTTCCCGGTTCCGAAAGTCGGCCCTGATAGCCGGGAAATCTACACCACGGAACCGGTAATGAAATATGGCACTGTTTGTTTATTGAACTGAAGTTTTCTGAATTGAAAGTTTGGAGGATTTCGTCAGCCCTTCCACGCCTGAAGTTTTTACAGTCCTGATTCCTAGCGAACCATTTTCAACAAATCACTGTAACTCTCAACCAATTCTGGAGGACCCTCTCCCTTTCAACAGCAAGATCTTCTTCACCCGCTTCAATATTCAAACTCGTCTTCATTTTCAGAACCACTAGTATCACTATTCGATTGTAAGACAAAACATCCTCGAGACAAAAGACCCTTGGACAAAACACCCTTGAACAAAACACCCTCAGACAAAACACCCTCGTGACAAAACACCCTTGGACAAAACACCCTTGGACTAAAGCACTTTTGGACAAAACACCCTCACTGTTTTATTTCACTGGCTTGTGACATCAGTTTTAGGACAACATGTGCAATTCCAAGGATGTTTTCATCATCTTGCCCAGTGTACATGGCGTAAGATTCGGGCCTTAGGACTTGTGGATTTATACAAGAGTGATAGTGAAGTGAGACATTATTGTTGCATGCTAGTTATTTTTTTTTTTTTTTGTTTTTTTTTTTGTTATTAGGGTTTAACGTAACGACACATTAACAGATTAACAGATAGGGTCATATCATGTCGGTGACAGTTTTACGGGTGGAGGAAGCCGGAGTACCCGGAGAGAACCACCGGGCAACGACGAGCAGCTGTCAGCTCTCCAACATCGTAACTTGGAACTCTGCACCGCGGCACAGGCAGGGTTAGATTGGTTGAAGATATGCGCACCATCGACGTGCAGTACGCCTTAGTACACAGCGTCATCGTTACCCCATGTAGGCAATCGGGGTTAAGTGTCTTGCCCAAGGACACCAGCACGAATTAGTCGCTGAAATGGTCACTCATCCTGTTGCATGCTAGATGCATTAGCTTTCCTTCCATTGGATAAAGTAAATGAAGGCATGAACTACTTGCTGGACTGTGCACCAACAGTTCTCCAACTCTTGATGGATTACTTCAACAACACCTTTGTTTCTGGTTCTTATCGTCAGGTGAAGGTTCCTGCGTCAACTCCTGATGGCCCAACGGTCACGAAACTACGACATATTCCGGCATTATTTCCACCCTCACTTTGGAACGTGAACGATTCGACACTAACAAACGGTGCCCGAACCAACAACATATGTGAAGATTGGAACAGCAGTTTCAACAAGCTCATGGGATACCACCACTCATCCATCTGGGTCACCGTAGACGCTATTCGCAAAGATGATGCAATGGTGTCAACCTTGCTATTTAAAGAATTGCTTGGCGAGCCACCAAAGAAAAGAATCAAAAAGGCAACAAAAGAGCCGGTGTAACAGGAATGGAAGTCCGTAGGAAAATTAGTCCCTCTGGACTATTATTATTCCGCGGAATTATAGTCCTAGGTCTAACATTTCTAGGAATAGTAGTCCGCCGGACTACTATTCCTAGAAATGTTAGACCTAGGACTATAATTCCGCGGAATAATAGTCCAGAGGGACTAACGTTCCTACGGACTTCCATTCCTTTTATACCGGTTCTAATGATATCCAAGTTTATATGGTTTCATTGAGGGAGACTTGTTTGGAGTTATTTTTGGCCATTTTTTGCTACTCTGTTGGGTAAAGGATTAAAAAGAGCTTTATGAAAAGGGATGTTATCACTAAACAGACTGTAGAGTATTCTGTGTATTCTTTGTTACTGCTGTTTTGCTGTTTTTATTCTTTTTTATCACGTGATAATATGTGATGTTATTAAAAAATAAAACGATTTTAAAGTTTGCAAACTCATCAATCTGACAAATTTCTGAGGGTGTTTTGTCCAAGGGTGTTTTGTCTCAAGGGTGTTTTGTCCAGGCTGCAAATTTATCAAGGGTGTTTTGTCTGGGATGCAATTTTTGAGGGTGTTTTGTCCAAGGGTGTTTTGACATGAGGGTGTTTTGTCCGGATACCCACTATTCACTATTCACTATCTCCTCCAGCATCAACATCCTCTTCACATTAAAGCAGAGGAGGCTGGTGACGGCAGTGAAGAGAGGTGTTGATATTGGAGAAGGTAGAGGTGATCCAAAAAAAATAAAGATGAGATTGAAACGGGTTTGGGTTTTCATACTTATCTAAGGAAAAGAACTTTTCCGTTTGGAGTTTTGGGTTTTTAATTTCCAGATATATACTATACCTATATTTGGTGATGGGAGATTGCCATGAAATATGCTCATTATCATTAAATATATGCGTCATGTTACCCTCGTAAATTTGCTTGATTTTACCCGGGAAATTTCCCGGTTCCCGGTTCTGAGAGTAATTTCATTCCCGTACTCGGTTCCTAGAAAACCAGGGAATATATTAAACCCTAGTCACAACCTTGCCATTTTAATGGTCTATATATTGTAGATAATGACACTTCTTCTCCTCTCCGTAATGGACATAAACGCAACTGATCGCTTTTAAAGGGCGTAATTTTGAACTGTTGTCTAATTTTATACTTGTTTGTGCATTCGTATGAAATATAGTTTTGATGGTCAGGGGTGGGGGGGGGGGGGTCGGATATTAAATTAATTTAAAGGACATCCCCGAGATATTTTTATTGCCAGTAGTAAGGAATGCTACTTGGGCGAACTAAGTTAACACTGAAATTCCCATAGACATAGACATTTCGAGCTCGTTCCAATGAGGGGTCACATGATATAGTTTTGTTGAAATCTGGGGAAAATCTGAAAAACTAATTCTGAAAATAATAAATTTTGATATCGTCTGCATGCGTTGGGTAGAGATTTTTCGACTCGCATCATCAAGGCATGCTAATTGGTTCCGACTGTGATGCCTCGAGTCCCGATTGTGGTACTTGTGTTCGTATATCTGAACAGTTTTCGATATACCGGTATACTGCGGTATTTTTTTGAATACCAATACCGGTATTCAGTTTTGAATATCGTGCAGCCCTAGTAAGACTATCGGGAGCAGTATAGGAGCTTGGAATCCCACTTATGGAATCCGTTTTACAGAATCCCTATAGAAACCCTTTTTACCGAATTGAGTCCAAGAATCGCAAGAAAATTTGCGCATTGAGCAATTATGAGTAAATGCTTTACACCTAATTGCTCATTGAGCAATTATGAGTAATTGTTCGATAGCTCATTCGCTCGATGGGAGTCGTTCGAGCAATGACTTTTTCAGCAACTGCTCGATAGCTTTATGGGGTAACTTGGAATAGGTATGAAAAAGTTGTTCGAGCATGCAGTAGTGAGAAAAAGCCAACTTTGATGGTGATATAAAATGAGACCCCTAGCGGTCACAAGTTAGTAACGTTTGAGACACCCTAGCACAGGGCAGAATAGTGGTAGACAATGGTAATGTTATAAGGCAATAATGCTGGTAGAAGACTACAGTTATCACACGACAGATGGTGATGAAGCCAGAAAATAAGCAGACTTCTGCAGAATGAGGTCCCCAGAGGGTAAATTTGGTGATGCTATCCTGCATACCAGCGTAGCATTACTAAATTTACCCTCTTTGAGCCTCAGTCTGAATCAAGGTCTCAAGCCTAAACAGAACGAGTTATCCGGAGGATAAATTGGCCCACTGTATGGGACTCCCTCCCATAATCTCCTCCAACTTGACCTTTGGCCACCGGTGGTGGTCCGTGGGGGGTGGGGGTGGGGCAAAATTCTTCAATAATTGATATATCAGCAGTGATCAAAGATTTCATACTGAGTGAAAGGGAATCAAATTTAATGTAGGCATTTATTAGATTGTTGTGGAGAATATCGGTCGCGGACCTTTGGGATTGGGTGGGGGGGGGGGGGGGTCGTACGACCCCGATGACCCTCCCTGGATACACCCTTGTAGATAATCCATCATTAAAAATATCTGTCAGTATCACACCTGCCAACACGAAGTAAATGTCGACTTGAGCTCTTTGTTTAGATAATGTGTTTTCACAGTAATCTGCAACTTCTTCTTCCCAGGAAAAAAACAGAAAATCCCATCTCCTAGACTTTTATATTAACCCCCTTCACTCTGATGTCAAAATACCAAAATTTCAGGAAGCTGTTTTTTCCCATCATGCATCTAGAAATTTAACCAATTCAATCTCGTTTGACAGAGCTCAATGAGCTCTGTCAAACGAGATTGAATTGGTTAAATTTCTAGTTGCATTATGGGAATTTTTTTCTGCCTGAAATTTAGATATTTTGACATCCGTGTGCAAGGGGTTAATGGAAGAATAGTGTCTGTATTATATGCCACGGTGCACACACCGTTGATATAATGAACATCAAGAGATGGTGAAAATACCGTGTTTTTTTTAATTTTTAAATGAGTTTCAGCAGAGAATAATAGTCACACGTTCAAACTGATTGGGGAAAAATTGTAAAAAGTAAGCTTCTGTGATATTTTTATACCACTCAACAGGAAAAT
The DNA here is from genome assembly GCA_031216915.1 of Pictodentalium vernedei. Classification (NCBI taxonomy): domain Eukaryota; kingdom Metazoa; phylum Mollusca; class Scaphopoda; order Dentaliida; family Dentaliidae; genus Pictodentalium; species Pictodentalium vernedei. The sequence continues at coordinate 671,729,704 of CM062295.1, read as the reverse complement.
GCCTGAAGTTTATGAAATGATGCGCACATCGATGATACGAATTCGCTAACATTTGAGAATCTCTCCTGTCGCAAAAGAAACGTGAAGACATTGTATATCATATAATCTTTATCAAACGCAATTTGTTAATCTACAGTTAAAAAAAATCCACGCTCAACGTTAACCAGTGGCAGGGGGGGGGGGGCTGGGGGCGGGGTGGGTGGGGGCTTGTCCACACCCCTAAAATCTTCGCTGCCCTCCAAAACCTCTGGCCCAATGCAACTTTGACTTAACATATAGTGCCCCAAAATAGTCTCCAATACTGGGCCACGGGCTCTATAAATGCCACAAATTCACTTTGTGAGCACTGAATGTTGCAAAATTTTGGAGATGGGAGGCCAGGTCCTATCTAGGACGCCCCGACTCCGGCTCCAGTGGGAGAAGGGGGTAATAACCTGAGGGTCCTAGGAAAGAATAGGAGAGGCCTCCACCCCACCCCCTCACAACAGCCTTCCACATATCATATTTGCCTCCCCACCCCATCCCCCCCCCCCCAAAAAAAAAGAAAAATGGCTAGGATACCCCCTATTATAGAATCTTTCACAGATTATTAGCATTCTAACAGGATATTTCTGACGCGTTCATGATCAATATCACAGTATGTATTCTTGCAGTTTTGGCTTCGTGTGTTTGTTAATGTGTTTGTAGATGCGCATTTCGGCGTTGGACGTAATGTGTAAATATTCGTTTATATTTCTTGAAATTACAATTATGTTTTCATAACTTTGTTTTAATATTAGTTCAAAACTGTATAATCATACAGATTTTATTACAATTTTTATGTACTTGTATGTGACTTGCGGCATCGAAGGAATTTCTTGAAATAAATGCAATCAAAACATATCTATGCTATTTTCTTTTTATCATTCTTAATTATAACCTCACTCTCTAGGAGAATTGGGGTGGGGGCGTATACTGGATTACGTCCATCCGTCCGTTCGTTCGTCCGTCTGCAGCAATATTTTACCAGTGAGTAGATGGATTTCAATGAATTTTAGTATGAGGGATCCTTATGACAAGCCGTATACTGTACGTATTATAGAGTTACGGTCCTAACTTTGTTTTCAATTTATGTATGCTCCATCGATCCAGCACTACAGTAAGGGCATGAATTGCCTACAGCGATAAAAAAGACTTTTGTTCAGTCTGGATTTTGCAATTCTTTATTTATGGAATTTCGATCCGCCCGTGTTAATTTACCGCGATCTCATTTCTGACTTACAGTACGTGGAGAATGTATTACCACTAAATCACCCGCAGAGTGGAGATTCCACCCAAGCAATAATCGCAAATTTCTTACAAAGCATAACCAGCACAAGCAAAGTTTCAGCCAATGGACCTCCGGAGGTCCATTGGCTGAAACATTGCTTGTGTTTTTTGTCGATATGTACACAATTTGAAAGTTATAGCTTGGATGATAACGCCACTCCGCGGGTGATTTAGTTACAATCCACTCTCCACGCACTGTATATCCTCAAGAAACTTGACTTTCGATAAAGGTGTCTCCCGAGAAATTATAAGACGCGCGAGGAAGGCCCAGTTAAGATGCAAGTAATTGTCGAGACAACACCAATGTCCAACGAAATCAGTAGAATATAAATCCTAGTCTCCTCTTGTTACTTTTAATAAACTAAACGAGCCCGGTTCGACCTTGGATAGGTGACCGCCTGCGCGATCGATTCGGACTCCAGCGTTGTGTCCTTGGGCAAGGCACTTAACCCCAACTATCCACATGGGGCACGATAACGCCGTGTACTAGGGAGTACTGCATGGTGCACATGTCTTCAACCAATCTAACCCTGCCTGTGTTGCAGTGCGGAGCTACGATGTTGGGGAGCTGGCAGCTGCACGTCGTTGCTCGGTGGTTTTCTCTGGGTAGTCCGACTTCCTCCACTCGTAAAACTGTCACCGACACGATATGACCTCGGCTGTTGAAGTGTCGTTAAACCCTAATAAATAAATAAGTAAATAATTAAATAAACGAAAACAACAGACACTTCACGGGATCGAAGAGAGTGATTTTGCGATCACAGAGCTGTAAAATCAAACACTTGTTTTCAATATACGTTTCAAGTCAAAATGCGACGTGTGATTGAAATCAATCTTCATGATCCATCCCTTGGAAGGGACGTGAAGAAAAACACGATTTGTCCCAATCCCTCGACTAGAAAAGTGTGAGAAACATACGTATTACAACAATGGATATGTGGTAAAAATAATTTTACAAAAACGCAATGTTCAGACTTTACAAGGAATCGAGAGAATTCGGATAATGGAGAAAGGTTCGTTTACCGTCGATGGGAATAATTCTTAATGTAGTTTTGCATTATTTATCATTTCAGCAGACAGCAGGTGTAAAGTGATGTAGTAATGAAAAAGGCTTATTCTGCAGTAAAACAACGTGTTTAAGACTTTTAACACATCACCATTTACACAAAGGGTGTCTGTTAGGTGCTGCTCTAAACACTACAGTAATACTTGTTTACTCACATTTAACTCTTTGCCAAACTCAAATAGCAGACGACGCTTGGAAAGAAAGTTCTTAAATAACAAAATATTTCATTTTTGAATATGAAAAGCAGACGACACTTACAAACAAAATTCTTGAATAACTCATTTTTTTTAATTTTTTTCTCAAAAACGTAGGTTATGACCCTTCGTTGGAACGAGCTCGTTCCAAAGAGGGGTGATAACCTATGTTTTGAGACAAAAAAATGAAAAAAATACTGAAAATTAATTGGCGATATTTGTGAATAGCGCTGTTTGGTTTTGGCCTTTACGTTGGATAAAGGGTTAATAGCGCTGGTCGATTAGGGTCGTTACGTTAAGCAAAGGGTTAACATGACATATACAATGGCCAAATGGAAAAGAAGGCCCCGCATGAGTAACAATTCTGCTATACTTTTTCTTCTAATCTGATGAACAGTATTTGAGAAAGGAGAAGAGAGAAAGGCGATCATCTGCCAGACGGAGGGACTCAGAAGACCTGACGGAAAAGAAAAATAAAGAAATGATTGGAGAAAGAGGAGAGGAGGCACATAGCCTTATCTCTACCACCACAATTTCTATCTCCCTATCCTAGTAACGGAGAGTGGGAGGGGTGGTGAAGGAGGGGTGCGGAAATGTCGATGGTGATAACGCTCTCAAAACCTGCTTCTTCTTAGTATGCAGGTTGGGAGTACTCGTCTAGGTTGGGGATTCTCATACGGGTATCTCATGTGATATTTTTGTCACGGGACCCGATTACGCCATGTGGAGTTGACATGGTAGCTCGCAAGAGTGGGCATGTTGTGACGAATGTTGTGGCGTTTTTGCCATGGTGATACGTGGTGTGAGTGCGCATGCGGAGAGCTGGTTGTTAGGATGGCATGTGTTTCCGTCGCCCTTTTTGTTTACAGGAGGTCGCCGTCTTCGTTGCTGTGGTGGCGCGTGACTGCTGTGTGATTGAAAGTCCTCTGATAGGAGGGGAGCTGTTGTGGGGGTTTGTTCGATTGCATGGGAGTATATATTTAATTATCCAAAACAAATAGACCATTACCAAAATTGACTTTAGAGACCTTTCGCACAATGAACGACGACTGTTAAGAATTATGAATGGGGTACTTCGTCACTGGAATTTATGTTTTTCCTATCAGCTGTCGTTTTCTCTTATCTGTAGTTACGATTACAATTTATCATTAAAACACGTAAACATATCATATTGCAAAAAAGTTTGAGAGAGTTTCTCCGCCACTTAATGTGGGGCTTCACTCAAAGATTATGTCCTAAAACTGCAGTCACCATGTGGCCTAAATTGCCATCTCTAACTGGTAATCAAATCATTCGTCGCCGCGCAATACTAGAAAATTGTGAAACACAAATGGACTCGTGGTCGTCAATTCTACGAAAAGGTTTTTTGACCGTCCGAATTTATGACTACTACTAACCATTCGTAATTTTGTTGAGTCATCGTTCATTATGCAAAAGGTGTCTAATGTTTGGTTCGGATTCTCTTTTGTCCTTTCGTACCTTGACAGCACGTGCTTCTACGGGAGTGTGGTAGTGTCCCTTGATTGAACTGGAGTATGTATAATTACCACAAACAAGCCGACAATTGTTTATCTAATTCGAACGCTTCCAGAATACCCGTTTTCTACCTCCCCAGATCTCACCCCAACCCCAATTCCGGAACCTGTTCTACCTATTTTATAAATTATGTCTCCTTTAGACAACCTATTCCGATATTCCCAAATGTGTAGAAAAAAGGGATTCTATAACCAAAGACGTATCCCGGATAGGTATTATCAAAGTGGGATTCTGTGAAGGGATTCTTAAGATGGATACCTTAAGTTGGATTCCAATCTCCTATACAGGTGTTAGTTCCTAGTAGTCCTACCAATGGCTTCTACCATGAATTCAACTACCTATCTTATGATCGGCTGCCACTTTCTTCACCCACTAATAGACTCTTATACTACTGATGGTTTGCATCACGGCTACCACAATCTGTCTTGTTCTAGAACATTCCACGCTGACTTGTAACACTACTGCAAGCCTCTAGCTCTCTTAGAGACTCTGTCTCGATCTCTGCCCTCGTCTTACGAAAAATAGTTAAATTTAAATGTAGATTTTTGTTAAATCGTTACCTAACATGAAAAGCAGACGACACTTGAAAACAAAATTCTTGAATAACTATTTTTTTTTATTTTTTGTCTCAAAAACATAGGTAATGACATCTCATTGGAACGAGCTCGATGAGCTCGTTCCAGAGAGGGGTCATAACCTATGTTTTTGAGACACAAAATGAAAAAAATAATGAAAATTAATTGGCGATTTTTGTGAATAGCGCTGGTCGGTTTTGGCAGTTACGTTGGGTAAAGGGTTGATAGCGCTGGCCAATTAGGGTCGTTACGTTAAGCAAAGGGTTAACGTGGCGCATACAATGGGCCGTCAAGACTTAGTAAACTCAATACATCGCATCTGAACTCGTATCAATCTATACTGCCCTTTGACCGGAGCATGCAAGCTAGATACAATCCCATTTTCATCGTATTTTCCTATGTGTTGAATGCGTTGTGTGAACATTGTGCACTAGAACACAAGTACATATCAGCACATCCAACAAGTGCCCCCGAGCCGTATATGCGCATATTATGCACTATATTAGCACACAGTCACATTCCATCAAACACACCAGTCCCACGTTCCGCGAAACGCCTTCTATGGCCTGTCTATACCAATGGAATGTCATTTTCATCGCGTGTGCATATGTGCTGCGTGTGTTGTGCGCACATTGTGCACCACCACTCAATCACATATCGGCACATTCAGCATACATTGTGCACTAGCACACACACATTCCATCAAACACCAGACCCTCGTTCCGCGGCACACCACTTTAAGCAACATAATTAACAATTGACTAGTCTATCATTCGACACCCTTTTTCATCATATGTATCTGCATGCTATATGTTTTTTGTGACATATTCTGCATTTTCATACAAGCAGATATCAGCAAATCCAGTGTGTACCCACGTTCTGAATGTGTTGTGCAGCTCACAAGCACACCTCGGTACGATCAACGGAGAGTCTCTTACAAATATGCAAGGCATTCTACAGTACGTGGAGAGTGTATTATCACTAAACCACCCGCAGAGTGAAGATTCCGCACATGCAATAATTGCAAATATGTTGCATAGCATAACAAGCACAAGCAAAGTTTCAGCCAATGGACCTCCGGGTTAAACCCGGAGGTCCATTGGCTGAAACATTGCTTGTGTTTTTAGTCGATATATACAAAATTTGAAAGTTACAGTTTGGGTGATAACTCCACTCCGCGGATGATTTAGTTACAATCCACTCTCCACGTACTGTAGGTAGCATGCACAAGGTCAAAGAACTATACAGGCTGATACGGGCTCAGATGAAAGCTGATTGTGCCTATTACGACTTGACCGAGGGCAGAGATCGAGACAGGGTCAAACAGAACTATACTCTAAAATCAGTTGGGTTGAAAATCAACCTAAATTAACTGGGTTGAATGAATATGAACCCGATTGGGTTCATATTTACACAACCCAGTTAATTTGGGTTGATTTTCAACCCAACGGATTTCAGTGGGTAACAATCTTTTAGTAGTGCTACAAGTCATCAGTGATGGTGGAAGTCTCTGGTACAAGACAGGTAGGAGTAGCCATGATACTAATCATTTGTAGTGGAAGGCCCTATTATTGGGTGAGCAGATTGGGAGCCGACCATAGGACAGATAGTTGAAGTCATTGCAGAAGCCAATGGTAGGACTACTGGAAGCCGCATAGCAATCTGGAATCACAATTACAGAATCTTACGGAATCGCACTTAGAGAACTCCTTTCTGGGATACGTCTGTTGTTATAGAATCTCTTGTTTCGAGATAAGGATAAGCAGTCGTATGTTTTCGTAACACATTGGGTATTTACGCATAACCACATATCGGCACATCCAGTCCGTGCCCACGTGCTGCATGCGACGTGTACACATCGTTACACATTGTACGCAAGCACACAGAAACGTCTGTGAAAATCGGAATAGATAGTCTAAAGCAGACAGAAGTCACAATATATGTAGAACAGATTCAGGAATGGAGGAGATGGGGCCTGGTAAGGCTGGGTTAGATAGAAGTTAGATTGTTAGATAGTTAGATTGGAAGAATTCGAATTAGATAAACAATTGTCACCTTATTTGTGGTTATTATACATACTCCAGTCCAATCGAAGGATATACCCACACTCATATAGCATCACATGCTGTCATGGTACGAACGAAAAAAAAGAATCCAAGCCAAGCAATGTATATTTCGGTGATTCACGGAAATTGTCGGATTGTTTGAGGTAATTTGATATACTTCCATAATTCGAACATACCTTCCAAACACACCCGCTTCCTACTAAAGGATTTTCAGTTACAGGGCAACCACGTGTCACCATAGAAATCAAGATGGTGGACTGCTGTATATAAATTTTGATAAATTTTGAAATCGCCTGCGTTGGGTAAAGGGTTAAATGTTTGCATCTTCTAATACACATGGACGATAAAAACACGTGTCACCCTAACAACATGCGCTGCTCATGCGTACTGAAACACGTATTACTATGGCAATTACGACACAACATGCCCCTCAGGTGCGCTACCATGACAACTCCACCTTAAGAAACTGCGTCACGTGACTAAGACGTCACATTAGCTCCCCGATGAGATCCCCCAACCCAGACATGAATCTTCCGTTACACAGAACTTCTGAAACTCATGGATCACATGGTAAACTACCCGGTGGGTCGTAATCCGCGAGTTTGCTTGGTGGGTCATCGGGTTTCTGTTTGTCTAGCAAATAGGGGTATGAGTTGATGTCCACAATCCAGGTAATCGAGTGTCGTATCTCCCAATGGACACTACCTTTACCTAATGTATTCAGAAAAAAACTGGCCATTCAAATTTAATTAACTCTTTACCCAACGAATCGTCCTCATCCGCCCGCGTAACATGAAAATTCAGCAGTTGAAAAAATATTATGTTTAAAAAAATTTCAACAAAACCATATCATGTGACCCATCGTTGGAACGAGCTCAACGAGCTCGTTCCAACGAGGGGTCACGTGATATAGTTTTGTTGAAATCTTTTGAATAATTCAAAAAATGATATTTAAAAAAATAAATTTTGATATCGCCTGCGTTGGGTAAAGGGTTAAATGTTTGCATCTTCTAATACACATCTTATGGCCGCTCATCCGAACGAGCCCCAACCAGAGGGTTATAAGCCATATTTTGGAGGCAAAAAGTGAAGAAAAAATAGTTATTCAAGAAAATGTTTTGCAAATCCGCCCTCTTCTAGTCGTGTCGGGTGGATGGTTGAAATAAAACTTGTTTTAACCGTCCATCCAGGGATGGTGCCAAAGGGGATGGGGGTCAGAGGGGATTACAGTCCCCTGTAAAGGATGTCTAGACCTCGCCCTACCCCCATTCGTGGAAGCGCCCTCCTCTGTTGTGGGTTTGTCGGGGGATATCCCAGTCGCCCTATCGCGGAGAACAAAACCCCTTGTCTAGAAAATCCTGGCGCCACCACTGTGTCGACTCCGTTTAAAAATCCTGTATTCTCCTCTGCTCTATAGCAGCCATTGCAACTTGATATTTTCTCATAGCCTCATCTCGCCTTTCAAGTGGTTCGAACCCTTATCTATAGAAACTCTCTAATTTTTGTTAGTGTGTCATTCATTTCTATACACATCTGTAAATTTAATCTACATGTCTGTTCACACCTGCAATAAGAGTGGCAATTAATACTTAATTTCAGCTTCATAAATTTTACAGTTTTCGCCTCAAACCAATTCCGTGTTGCTGCTTTTAGTTTGCCTGTGATTGGCTAATTTAGTTAACTTTCCAACAATAGCAGATAGTCTTGTCAATTTCAATACAATCACCAACACAGAATAGCAATTGATGGGCCGTGTTGTGAGATTCGCGTGTCTTACTATGAAATAATGGCTTTTAACACCTCCGACAAATACAAATGAGGTTTTGATTAACTTAACTTGTGGAAGATAATAAAATGAACAGGAATTTTTGTTGTCGAAACCTGCAGATCGATACAATGACCCGTTTATATTTGAGAGATGATTTATTGGAATAGCTTCGCGTTTGCCCCCACGAAATGCGAGTAGTGAATTTGTTCCACTTCAGCCTCCATTTCGATTATTTATGGCAGTTTGCATTGGAGACCACCAGAGCTTCAACGATGTCTTTCAATGTGTTCTCAGTACTTTATTCCCTCGACACTTTCCCGAGTATCTATTACTCTACCAATGTTGTTCAGCTATTATAATATCTGTGAGTTCGTCCTTGCCATCGCGCAAATGTTTTCGATCCGGATAAAACCACCGGGCTATCGAATACACACTTTCACTTTCTGTTTCCTGAAGATGAAAGTTTTGAGAGTAAAGTGGCTAAGGTTCAATACCGGGAACGGAAATTTAACGACACTGCGGATCCCAGTTCTGAAAGTCAATCACGATACCCGAGAAATTCAAAGACCATGGTATCAATGATTGCGTATTATAGCTTATGAGAGAGAATAGGGCGATTATCAGTTTCTTCCGAGACCAGCATGGCTGTTGGAGCTATGGTTTAATTTCCAGTGCGGCTGCCCGGGAAATTCATAGACTGGAATCAGGAATCACAGGTTACGGAACGCAACCTTTGATTCCCCGTTCTGACCTATGAATTTCCCGAGTATAGGGACTGATATTCACATACGCGAACCGGAAAATTCCCGGTATCGTGACAGACTTTCAAAAACGAGAACCAGAAATTCCCGTTCCAGCGATTGAACCCTAAAAATAGCACTCGGATGCTGCCCTTTCTGTTGGTGGCAGTCCTCTTGTGGAACCGTAGCTACCTGTGGACAGTTTATAGATAGCTACGACTTGGTCAGAAATCTGTCCACAAACGATGTGAGAACGTGAATTAACCCTTTACCTAACATGAAAAGCAGACGACACTTGCAAAAAAAATTCTTGAATAACTAATTTTTTTCATTTTTTGTCTCAAAAACATAGGTTATGACCCCTCGTTGGAACGAGCTCGAAGAGCTCGTTCCAACGAGGGGTCATAACCTATAACCTATGTTTTTGAGACAAAAAATGAAAAAATAATGAAAATTAATTGGCGATTTTTGAGAACAGGGCTGGTCGATTTTGGCCGTTACCCTGGGTAAAGGTTTAAAAGACTACCGAAATCGGTCATCAAGACCCGATCAGAAACATATTTTTTACTGGAAGCCTCAACTTTACTATACACGAACGTAAGCCTACACCGGGTATGTTTGTTTAGATGAGCTAACCTGAGACACTGCTTTGTCAGATAGTCGGTAATGAATTGGAACATCGACTATACTCCCATCCCTATACCCAATGCATTGGATATCAAATTTATTATTTTAATTATTGTTTTTAACATTTTTTTCAAAATGTTCAACAAAACAATATCATTTGACCCCTCATTGGAACGAGCTCGTTCCCATGAGAGGTCATGTGATATGGTTTTGTTGAAACGTTTTGAAATTTTTTTCAACGGCTTTATTTGAATATTACTATTTTCGCGTGCGGATGTAGCCGTTTCGTTAGATAAAGGGTTAACCATTGTATACAGTCAGACAACAGGTACTTGCCAATAAACATTCGCCACACAGAGAGCAAACACCTAATCTTGGACACTGCTAATATAAAAAGCAAACGCTCGACCAGAGTACAAAATGACACAAAAACGCTTTCTGGATAGCTAAAACTTGACAAGGAATAAAACACATACAGGGAGAAACGAATGAAAACATTTCCCACCTTTACTCGAAATATTGCATTTGTAAGTGGTCACGGCACAATTAAAGACACTAAGCGCGCATGCGTGAGTCTATACTGGCCCATTCCCGACCCATGTCGACAATGCATTTCGTAATGGAGAAGATCAGCACTTTCCATACTAATGACGTGTGCCGCCTCACGTGATCTTTGATTCCAAAGCAGACCACACGTAGATTATCAGAAGTGTATAATCCTTGTCAGAGAAAGGATGGCGTGAACTCGACTCAAAGTTAAATAAATCGATCTAGGTATATTAGTTGCTTGACAATTGGTGTTAAAATTAAGTTTTATACAGTAAGTATCAATTATAATATAATAATATGGTAAATCGGAGTTGAAATGTGACAGCGTTTGTATTGTCTGTGTCAAGTTTCGCAATTTCGTTGCTTTGCAAAGCGAAACCATACACTACTATTTCGAAAGTCTAACATTCTAACTGCACTGATACAAATAAAGTTGTGACATTAGGCCTAAAAAAATAAAAATCTGTTTCTCATGCCCCCCTGTATGGTCCTTTTAGTTGACGTATGCTCTTTTTTATAACCAATGCAAACTTAGAAAAATAACAAATAATGGTTTATGTCTGATATTTTAAGCAAGTTAATAAATTTAAAAATTTGTCCCTTGGGTGCATTAAGGCTTTGCAATGCTTTAGCATTGCAAAGCCTTCTTGCACTCACGGGACAAAATACGTCATCACCCTTGCTATTGTATAGATAATGTGGCCCAGCACAAACCAAGAACATGAGCTTTTGATGGCAAAGAAATAATTACAAAAAAAATTCAATAAAAAACCGCCTGCATGCAATTTTACCAAAAATGACCCGAGAAACAGAAGATCTACTTTGTGTGGCCTTATCAGTCACTTATAGGAGTTTGCGTAGTTGAGTAATACGTTAGGAAAAGGGTGAAATATGAACGAGTCTGGAAATAAGCAGACTGTCATTTTCAGAATGAGGTCCTCAGAGGGTAAATTTAGTGATCCTACCCCGCACGTCAGGCTAGCATCACTAAATTTACCCTCTGTGAATCTCAATCTGATTTCAAGGTCTCAGGCCAAAACAGAAAGAGTATAAATTGGCTCACTGTATGTAATAGCATCAGCAAATTCACCCTCTGGGACTTCATTCTGCAAATGACAGATTGCTTATTTCCAGACTTGAATATGAAGCGATTCATGTTACCATCGTCGCTGTCTCTCCATTTTATATCACGCGTATTTATTGTTTTGTAAATAACGGTCTCGTGGGGGTGAAGGCAACGCGAGTTGGGTTTGTAAGCACCTGCGATCGGGCACACACACCAGACACTGTACCTACCAACCGGGCTCGGCCCAACAAATGAGGCGAGCCCGGTTGTAATAACACCACAGCAGGCAAAACCAGGCCGAATCATCAAAGAAAAATCGAAGTTTGAGGGGAGCCCTATTGAACGTTTTCTGGAAAAGTGTATGTGTGTATTTGTGTCCCTGTGTGTTTGTGTGGATCTGTAAACACCTACGATTGGGCACACACACTAGACATTCAACCCGTCAAGTGGGCTCGTCATCACAAACGGAGTGAGCCCGGTTGTTATTTATTTAATTGGTGTTTAATGTCACATATTTTTGCACAATGGCTAATCATGACCACAACATGAGTATCAACTCAGGACCAGGGGTGAGCGTTAATAACCCATGATGCCCATTTTAGAGAGGGTTTGAGCCTCCCAAGTATTGGTGACTGGGTCCTATTTTACCAGTAAAACAGAGCCTGTTTACAGAAGTGAGCAGGCACTGCCTCACTTCCCGAGGTTCCCGCGGGGAGAGCCCGGTTGTTAAACAACTGGTATCTGAGCCCGTTTGTAACACATTACAAGACTGTGTGATTTGTGTATGTGTGCTGTTCTTTTATTTTATTGTAATTTCATGTATGAGTGTGTGTGTTCTCTCTTTAAATTATAGTGTCGTACTCTTTGAAGTACTAATGGTTGTGCAATAAAGTATTATTAGACAACGGACTTCAGTTGAAATAATGCTAATAAATTGGAACTTGAACTTTGATTGGGAACAATGTTCATGTAGGCAGCCAGGGATGTATTAGAACACAACGTGTCTATTAGATACTTGGAGAGGATAACCAGTAGTCCCTTGAAGGTCCGATCAGGAAGCAAGTAATTGTTGAGAAAACTGTGTCTTATGACATCAGTAGAAATAAAACCAAGTTTCCTTTTGTTACTTTTAACAAACAAAAACAATAGACAGCCCTCGGGGCTGTCTGTTGTTTTCGTTTATTAAAAGTAATATAAGGAAACTTGGGCTTATGGCAAGCTAATTAGAGACAACTATTTCACAGATAATCCGTCATTAATATTTATCAGTATCACATCTACCAACACTAAGTGTCCACTTTGGCTCCTTGTTTAGGGAATATGTTTTTACAGTAATTTGCAGTTTTTCATTTTTCCTTGGAAAAAATGGAAAATCTCACCTCCTGGTCTCTTATATTAACGGAAAGGACAGTGTCTGTATTTTATACCATGATTACCTATTCTACTATATATGAAAAGCCTATGACATACATTTTAGCTTTACACACCAACCGCGGTGCACACGCCAGCAATGGGATTTCAGTAGTTACAATTTACACTTACAGTGGAACTACATCCAAGATGACCTTTGGTGACCTCGACCTGAATGCAAACTTGTCTAAATTTATCGCTCGTCCCCTCGGAAGAGTGAAATGAAAGCGGCAATTATTTATTATTATTATTTATTATTATTATTATTATTTTAAATGAGTTTACCTTATAAGACACCAAAAATTAACAAACATGCGTTGCCTCATGTTAATAAAGCACCCATACCTCAAAATGTTATTAAAATGAAAAAGGCCCCGTGATTTGCGTGTTTCTTTTTCCATTTCGTTTCGGTGATAAAATTGGCAACGAAAGTACCGTTCGTCGGTGCTCATGTAAACAAAAACAGATTTGCACGTATGTACATCTGCTGCTCAGAAAAATCGAGAAAAAATAATAGCGACTCTTAATAATCTGACGATCTTGATATAAATAAAATATACCCAAAGTAGCTTGGTGTACCAAATGTTCACCACTCATGGTGAAGTGGTGTTAACCACTCGCCAAAGGCTCGCGATTAACACCAATTCACCACTCGTGGTGAACATTTGGTACACCAAGATATTATGGGTATATTCTATATATATGTCACGATGTGCACACTGCAGTGGCGTAGGGGATGGGCCCGCAGGGCCCGCATTGTGGGGGGGGGGCGGCTAGAAGAGGGCCCCGTCTTGAAGGACGTCCCAACGCTGGAGGAAAGAGGGAAAGAGAGAGAGAGAGAGCGAGACTGTGTACCAAACACACATAATTTCAAACTCTCACTTCCACACGACGTTCTCTTTGTGGTCTATATATTATTCTTTTAAGTGAACGCTACATCATTGTAACTGATAGGGGTGAGAAATGAACAATATACATACATGGTGCCTCTCAAGTCACACATGTTGGGCGTGCATGTGTGTATCGTTGGATGGTGGGGGGGGGGGGGGTGAAACTTAAAACATGTAATGAAAAAATCTACAGAGTCGTACTTTTAGAATCGATCCTATAGGCTATACCTTCATTTAATTTATGGCGTATGTACTTCGTGAAATCCTGTATGCTGTGCACGATAACAACACTAAATTTGCTCCCGTTTTAAAGGCAACCACCATTATGAAAGGACCCCCGTCTCTATCTCGCGGGGGGGGGGGCACAAGATTTTCCGCTACGCCACTGGCACACTGTTGATAATAATGAGAAAGAAATACCGTAAATACCTGGTGAACAAAAAGGGGAAAATAACTACAAACGTGTTATGAAAGCTGATCAAAATACATCTCATGTTACTACTTGCTAGGTAAAATTGCCACCGGGTGCCAAATTTGAGCGCCATATTTCTGAAATTGTCAGAAATGCATGGCCAATTGGGAGTGTGAGTGGCTTCCATTGTATATATATGAAATAATTTAGTTATTTCCGTTTGGTACTTAAGTTTGATACGAGTTTGTTGCAATTCATGCATCTAGCTTGCACAACTATGGGGTAACGCTTGCAAAACACTTATGTTGAGTAACGCTTGCAAAACACTTATGTTGAGTAACTAGATATTATTAGTTATCCTTGTGTTTTCCAGAGTGTATGGGAATTTACACCGGTTTGGAAACTCATACACCCTGAGGCGAAGCCGAAGGGTGTATGAGTTCCCAAACCGGTGTAAATTCCCATACACACTGGAAAACACAAGGATAACGGATTTTTTTCCAAGAATTGTGGTGTACTTAATACTTTAACCAACATTGTGGGAAAAATAGACAGAAAATTTGTACTTTGTAAGTTTCTTAATAAATAAAACCAGACAAATATGGATGTCATTGGAACTGGCTCGTTGAGCCGGTTCCAACGACATCCATATCTGTAATATTTTATTGCACATAAATATTAAATTTCTTGTACTTTTATTTTTGTTCTAACATAACCGAGCAGAAGGTATGAATTAACAATTAAAAATGGGTACTGTTTTTTTAGCCATATAGCCTGCTATTGTATAGTCTTGTTTTTACATCGTGGTTAACCACGGTGTAAAAAAAACACTGTGTATTGCAAGTTACACTGTACCTCTCAGCCAATCAAAATGCAGTATTTTGTTTTATTTGTAAATAATTTTATTTATTGCCTACAAAACATAACTTATGTTCTCTCCCTGGAACGAGCTTGAGAAACTGTGTTTAGCTGTGTTTAGGAGGCAAAACTTGACAATATATTAAAATTTGAACGATTGTTTTTTTCTTGTGAAGAGCGCTGGGCATATATTATGTCACATAAGTGATTAGTTTGACCAAATGACTGGTGTTATCCCTGCGACAAAACAACTCAATGTGACATCTGGATTTATTATTAAGAAGAATTTGACGTTGAATGCGGCCATGCATTATGAAATGTATGATAATCCACTTTGCACAAAGCACTTGCACCTGATTGTTGGTCATTTGATGTATGATGGGGCGTTTATATAGGCCATGCCTGTTCGCCCGAACTAGTTTCATTTAAATGAAATAAAATTATTGTTTAAAAAAATGATCAGAAAAAATGACTTTAAAATTGTCAACTCCGTGTGTTCGATTAACACATGTGATCGACAAATAACAAGACCTGTGCGGTTGAAAACGATACGCGACAATGATTTACATAGCAGCAGACATGAATCGAACACCCAATCAGAAAACACACCATGCACTTGAGAAGGTGGGGTGGTGGGGAAGGGCTACGCATTTGGCGAAATAGTGTCGTAACTCTAAAACTGGGTATAGGCACTTTCTCTCCAGCGAGCTTTGTTTGATCGGAAGTTCCAGAATATATGTTTCTGCAGTAATGACGTGGCCAGAAACATATCGCATTTATAAATAGCCCAAACGATACCAGAAACACTGTTCATACGCAAAATACCTCATAGATTCCATGAACTGTGATGGACGCCACGAATCGGCGTGAAATCCTGGTACTGTGAAACACAGTAAATGCAAAACGTCACGGGAATGAGGCCCACATAAGCGACGTGAACCAGCTTCGACGAAACGATGTCGGCCCGACAAAACTTATAATCTGTTGAATCAATAGCATTCCAAGGAATATCTCCTGTAAATTCTGAATGTAATTGAGGGGTAATGATCTATCCTATGTTTGTATGCATGTAAGTAAATAGTTATTAACCCTTTGAACCCACCCTCGTTTCCTGGAATGGTATCGTCTTTGTGAACAATTACGGCAACTGTGGGGCAGTCTAGTGTCAATATGCAGAGAGGATTATTATGATCCCCGATGAGTCTGGAGGTGGGATGGGGAAATCTCATCCGAGGGGCAAGATATCTGAACCAGTTCTGGTTCAAATATCTTGCCCCGAGGGTGAGATTTCCCCATTCCCACCTTCAGACTCATCGAGGATGATTTTTCTCCCCACACACGAGGATTGCGTCATTATAGATAATTGGCGGTCACGTGCTGACATACCCAATTTATCAAGTCGCAGTCCTTTCGAAAAACGAACAATTTCATCGGAAAGATCGTACAAAAGTTAGGTATATACCACAGGTATATACTAAAAAATTGATTTGTAACACTGTCCGTTAAGGGGTTAATGAATTTGCGAGTGTCAGACTCCAATGTAAAGGGCATTGTGAGATTATTGATCGATCGATAAATTCGCGCAGTGATATTATTAAATCTGCAGAGAAACATGGGATTAAAACAAATCAAGTTTAATATTTAAATAATAATTAAATATTGAGTCTATATCAACACGGAACAGATAAATAGGTAATAAACGAATACAATTTAAGAAGCGTTTGCAAATCGTGAAGCCATTTTGTTTATTTACAATTGTCCAGACGATGATGAAATAGTTCCGGCGACCTAATAAAATATGCAAATGAGTATGTCACGTGGGGTGGGTGGGATAGAAATATCCCACACGCGTATGTTTCACGAATAGTGGGGGGGGGGGGAATATAATAACTGCAGTCTGCAGCCGTCCGGCTGCAGACTGCAGTTATGATTTTATCATCAGTGCCCCTTGTATAGACCTTTTACAATAAGGCAGAAATGGGTCGAAATTATGCTTTGGACCGAAAAATCGGTCTTACGAGTTCAAAGGGTTATCCCTTTATCTAATTATCTATATTCTGCCAGGTAATTTACAAATTTAGCAGTTGAAAAAAAAAAAAATTTCAAATATTTTCTATAAAACCATCTCATCTGACCCCCTCATAGGAACGAGCTCGTCCAGCTCATTCCAGTGAGGGGGGTCATGTCATATGGTTTTGTGGAAATATTTTTTAAAATGTTCCAGCCATGTTGAACAAAAGTTTTGTCGGGTTCGTATTATCAAACAACAACCTCGCGAAAGGTCAATAACTGTATAATATCCTTATTTTCCATGCTAGTAGTGAATTGAGAACCTCAAGACGGATTTGTAGTTCGTGGATCCTAGTTGTTCATCATACAATTTTCCTGTGAAAGTTTCATCCTTCGGGGATAATGATATGACCTCTTATATTAAATGCGGGGGGAGGGGTATCTAACTACCTCACCTGTGACTTTCATTTGGCGTAATAATTTTTGCCTATTCATAAGTGCTGTAATCATTATTATATACTGATGAGTCACAAGCAACTAAAATTGAAGTTTTGGTTTCATTAGAATGCTGAGTTCACCAATTTCCAAATTTTCAGTATATAATAACAAAAATGATGTGAATTATTTTAAATGTCACAACCAATCACTCATTATACAATCACTGGCAAAGATGTTTTCTTTAGCGTAATAACAAAAATATCGTAATTTATTGCCATTTTCAGATTCATTAAAATAGTTTTAGCATTACCAGCATAGATGATGTAATTGATCAGGACAACCTCCATTAAAAATATTCAAATGATGCATCTCCTTACGCAGATATCGGAAGATTCATGCCAACGTTTTGAAAAAAAAAAACAACTTTTGAAATATTCACGTTCTGGGGTGACATTTTGTAAATAGGCAGCAGAAGTACACTACTGTAAAGATAGCAAAAATTAAGGTTTCATTCCGGAAACGAGAATTTAAAGGCACTGCGGCTTCCGGTTCTGAAAGTCAATCACGATACCCGGGAAATTCATAGACCATTTTATCACGGATTACGTATTATAGCTTATCAGATTACGGTGAATATCAATTCCTTCCGAGACCAGCATCGCCGTTGAAGCTACAGTACGTGGAGAGTGTATTATCACTAAATCACCCGCAGAGTGCAGATTCCACTCAAGCAATAATTGCAAATTTGTTGCATAGCATAACCAGCACCAGCAAAGTTTCAGCCAATGGACCTCCGGGTTAAACCCGGAGGTCCATTGGCTGAAACATTGCTTGTGTTTTTTGTCGATATGTACAAAATTTGACAGTTATAGTTTGGGTGATAATTCCACTCCGCGGGTGATTTAGTTACAATCCACTCTCCACGTACTGTATGGTTTAATCTCGTTGACGGGAATTTCCAGGTTCTGAAAATCAGTGCTACTGCCCGGGAAAATCATAGACTAGAATCGGGAATCAAAGGTTTGATTCCCCTTTCTCCTATGAATTTCCCGAGTATTGGGACTGATATTCACATACGAGAACCGGAACATTCCAAGTATCTATCGTGACTGACTTTCAAAAACAAGAAGCAGAAAATTCCTGTGATTAAACCCAAGGAAAAATACTTCATTTTATGACTTTTCACTGGCGAACGTAAATACAGTAGTAGTAAAGTAGTAAATTATTTTATTATAGTGTCACGTTTCTATACATCTTTACAGAAAAAATACATTACATTGATACAGATGAGTAAAGTAGCATGAAATCCAGCCGTGAAGGCTTATGAGACACTTGAAAAATGATATAAATTTCTATGTATAATATATACATATTTTTTCAAATCATTTGCACACACAAAACCACCCAACCCCTCCCCGCACACATTCCCCACCCAACACCACGAGCATTCGTAAGCACAACTATGCATCTTAAATGGTGGAGTGCTGGAAGCCACAAAATGGACTTGACTAAAAAGTACTGGTAATGGCCCTATCTAATATTCTCCACTGAAGATAGTTTTGAAAACATGCCTCGGTTCTGGGCGAGTTAACATTTCTGCTGCAAAAATTGTGAAATAATTACGAAGCCTAATCAAACACAAGTCTACATGTATATTGTTTGCATAATAAATATATATATAATCAATATTATGAACTATAGAAAGGTGATAATAAAGAAGAAATTTCTAGGCGCAGAGTCGTGGGTGAGGACGAAATAATATGACTGGAGGTGGTTTTTTTTTTGTGTGTGTTTACTGACATATTCGTGCCTGATGTCGTACGCCATTCAGATTTTGTTTTTTTTGCTTCACATTTCTCGCGTCTGAATCATGACTTACCCCTCCCCCCCCCCCCCCCCCACTCCCATCATCAGATCGACAAAGTTAGTCTTTCCAGACTGGGAAGTGCTGAGGCCGCGTTGTGTGGACAAAAGTGAAACAGAAAAAGGACTGGTCGTGATGGAAGGTATAAAACAAAATGTTAGTTCACGGTCAGTGTTCATGCAGGCTTGAAATCTTTTGGTGGCAAGTGGAATTTTTGATCGGTGCCAAATGAATTTTTTGAAACAATTAGAGCAAAATGGAATCTCATTGTAAATGAGAACAAATTAACCATGTATCGTTCTTAGAGTTCAAGAAAGCTCCATCTGCAATGCTAGAGCATTGCAGATGGCGCCTTGTTGCACTCCAAGTACGATATTTTATTTAGTGTTACCTCACTCTTTTAAGTATTTTAGTCGCACAAAAACCCACAAATGATAAAAATATGCATAATAAAAAACTAAAAAGCTGTTATTAAAATTTACAAAATAATTTCATGAATATTATTTATTCACTGTTTATTCACTCCGAATAAACTTGTAGCAAATAATTTATTATCTTCCAGAAGGAATATAAAAAAAAAGTTTAAAAGAAAACGCAAAATTAAATAAATAGAAATGATTCAATAAGAATCAAATTAAATGGATAAATTGTTAATTCAATTGACTCATAACAAAGAGCTATGTTAACCTACAGATTATTTGAAAGGCGTGAATTCTGTGACGTCAGAGAGCGATTTTATCGAAGACGACGCACTGAAATAATGAACGAACAAAGTCTTTGAATGATGCCAAAAGTATATTTTTGGTGCCAAATTTTCATACCAAAAATATATTTTTGTGTGTCAAATTTTTAGTGCAGTTGGAACCATTGGCACACGACAGCGTGAACTCTGCTACTGGTATGCACTACACAAATTTCTGTATCTGTTTATTGCATTAGGCCTAAACAAAAAATTTAATATGTTTCTCAGACCCTTCCGCATGGTCATTTTGGCTGCCGCATGCTCTCTTTTTATAACCATTGTAAACTTAAATAAAAATTAAATAGTTTATGTCTGATATTTTACTCAAGTTAAAAAAATTGATAAATTTGTCCCTTGAGTGCAAGAAGGCTTTGCAATGCTTTAGCATTGCAAAGCCTTCTTGCCCTCAAGGGACAAAATACACCACCATGATTATGAGGCCGAAAACATGAACCAAGAACATGAACTTTTGATGGCAAAGACATAATTACAGAAATAAAAAATAAAATAAAAAAACACTCGCCCGCATGCAATTTTACAAATAATGGCCTGAGAAACAGAAGATCTACTTTGTGTGGCCTTATACCAGCAATTAATTATACACTTTTGTTATATGACTATGTAATTTAACCACTAAATATCACTACTGTTTGACGATCTTTTTCTGGTCCCCGGGAAATCCACAGTGTGGAATCCGATTCCGTATCACTATAGTATGACGGATTATTTACGTTACGTTCGAATTCGTATAATTAGTTGTTCCGGTCGCAGAGAGTACTTTACTCCGATCTGGAATGGGTGCGCTTGAACGTCGGGCCGTTTTTTTCTTTTATCGTATTCATGATTTTTTTTTATCGTATTCATGCGCATCGGAGAATTTCCCGGAAGTGTGCACTTGTTACAAAAATAAGTGTAAACAAAAATACTTCTTTTTACTTCAATCCAATTTACCAAAAAGGTTGGAGGATTGTTAATGCAAGCGTTGGCATGCGATGTTGAACTATAAGTCATATAATAAACATTTTATCGCTACAGTGAAGTGATCTGGGTCGTCGCATCATTGAGGAGATCAGATCGCTGGGTCAAATTTGCTGCCTGCGGCAACTCGTTCAATCCAATAATCTGACCTCCTCAACTCGACGACCCAGATCACTTCACTGTAGCAATAATATTTATGTATTACAATTTATATCTCATGTACCCACGTAGTATTGGTGACGGATTAAACTGAATGTTTGTTGTATTGGGGTTTGAGGACACTTTCAACAGCCAGTGTCACTTCGTATCAGATAGTTTTACGGGTGGAGGAGGTTGGAGTACCTGGAGAATACCACCGAAGAGCGGCGAGCAACTGTCAGTCTCCCCAACGTACTAACTCCAGACAAGCAGGGTTATCATTGGTTGAAGATAAGTGCACCATCGACGGGCAGTAACCTTTAGTACCCAGCGCAACCGTGCCCCCACGCGGGCAGTCGGGATGAAATGTCTTGCCCAAAGACACAACGCACTTACCTTTGACTGAATCCTGGAGGAGGAACAACCTGGCGGGAGACTAGGTTGATGTAGGTCTCCTGGCAAAAGGACCACGACTAATTAGCGGGAGGCCAAAGAAGTATTATTACTATGTCCAGGCAGGGTTAGAAGCGGTTGAGGGCAAGTGCAGTACACAGCGCCAATGTGCCCCCATCCCCACTGGAGCAATTAGGATAAAGTGACTTGCCCAAGGACACAATGCTGTTATCGCTTGTCGGGATCGAGACCCTGGAACATTGCATAATTCTAACCACTGATTCACCGCGATCTCAATATACTCAATCCACGGTTTTGGTCGGTAAAAACTATATATTTGGCCCACCAGACCAACTTTTCTCACCGGGACACATCCGTAGCGTATCCGTAGTCTACCCGGCGGTTTCCGTGGTCAATCGGGACCCCATTTCTGACCACGGTTAATGCCAGATCGGCTGCGGATATGCTACGGTTGTGTCCCGCGGTGTCTACAGTTTTCTACGGTCACTTACTGTTGGTGACGGAAAAAATGAAATTTGCAAACATTTTAAAAATCGCGCTACGGAAAAAACAAGGTGGTGGAAGCGCAAGAGTTTATCCCGGAACACCACGGTCGTGTCTACGGGCCCGGAACGGATTTACCAGGGATAATCACGGATTAAACAGGGGGCTTCCGGCATCCCGAACCGTGGAAGCGAGAATCTCGCATAAGACGCCCAAGTTCTCTTGTAACATTGCGACACTACAATCATTTCGAAACAAAAGTGTGTTGTTCTAAATAACATTGTTTATGTGCACTCATAGGAACGTCTCGACGAGCCGTTCCAAGGAGTGCTCATAAACTATATTTTCAAGACAGAAAAATAAAACATAAAAATAGCATGGCATTGTTTGTGCTTGAGGCTGGGCAGGAATGTCCGATTTGTTAGTTAAGGTGTGCAGGTTTTGTCTGCCGAACCGCCATCTGTCTCCATACGAGACTTGACTTCGCAAACAGTTAAAGACATTCCCATACTTCTGAAGAGATTATTTCAATCTCTCGTCCGTCTGCAGGTATCATATGGTCAAACAAGTCAGTATACCCTTCCGTCAACTGTTGTTTGAGAACTCGAAGAGTTTTCAATAGCACAAGATTCTGGGTGACTCTAATTGCAAGCTTCTAGCCAAACCCATGCCTTCGTTGAAATGGTAGTTGGCAATGCACAAAGATTTCCTGATAGAACAATATTCTGAGAATCCAATTCTTGCCAAGTTAAAATTTCTAAATAATTTAAGACGTCCGCTATAACTGTGGTTGGTTTAGCACAGAGTTCTGGATAGAACAAGGTTATAACTAACTAGAAAAACACTGGTGGTTAGTAACACATGTCCAGTTTAGGATTAGACAAATCATGCCATTGTTATTATCTCGGGTGGGTGTGGGTATAGGATGGGGAAATCTCCCCAGAGGAGCAAAGCATTTGAGCCAGAGACGAGGCTTGACGAGTTGCTGATATATATTTTGCTCCGAGGTTGAGATATTCCCACCCTACACCCAAAACCCAGAATGGATACGTTTTCTCATGCCCAGATGTCAACGTGACATTTTTGGGGATTTACGAATCACTATTAGCTTGGAGGTGGGCTGGTCGTTTTCAAAATCTTATTGCTACTTTTGCATTATTGTATGTGAAAGTTTGCAAACAAAATAGATTGATGAAGTTGATAGGTATATTTTGTTTTCCAGATATTTATTACACGCCTGTTCTATGTAATCCCCATCTACAGCAACACTAAACCATGCGGCAAATGAAAATCTGTTCCGCACATGTGTTCCGAACGGAAATCGTTCACGGAATATTTTTAAATAGAAACGAAATTTCACTGGAATTTTCTACAAATCGTGCACCGCAATTACAATCTGAATCGGTAGCGATAGCTGAAAATAGTAATACGGGTTCCTCTCGCAAATTTGGTTGACGATAAAATGTTTCTTTTTGTTGATAGTTTGTCCACTGAGTTCCAATGTGTTCTATGTGCCTACAGGCACATAGAACACATTGGAACTCAGGGGACGAGTTGTCAAATCAATTTCTGAGTGTCCTTCTAATAACTGCTTATATAGACGTGATGGCGTGTAATAAACACAGAACGACACACTCCTGTGAATGGGTTAATTGATATGGCACTCGTGCCATATCGATTAACTCGTTCACACGCGTGTGTCGTTCTGTTTTTATTACACCGAAATATGTAATGCTGTTAAATTGGGATTGTGGCAGAATTAAACAGCGATAAACTCCGTGTATTGGGCTCAGTCACAGAGAGTAAGCTGTATTGGAGAATATGAGTGAGGTCGTCACATTTTAGATATGGCAATATCAAACTTTTCAAATCATAATTGGGAGATAATCCCTCAAATGGAACTCCAATTTTGTTTCGCAACCATAGTAGATCATAGTAGATCCACCGTCTGCGCGCCTGTCTCGTCCACTCCGAATTTGGAAGTATCTGCTTGCAAAACTTTAACATTCATGAAATTTAAAAATAATATACTTCCTCTTACCACTTTTGGCCTGGTGTACCTTCAAAAAATGTAAAAAAAATTAAACGTAAAAAATATTTATGACATCGTCTCATCCCTTGAAATAAATCTTCAATTAATACAAAAAATACGAAAGCACATTAGTGCCACGGGGAAAAAATATCTTTGCGAATATTCGCAAACCTTTGCGAATATTCGTAAACATCTTTGCGAATATTCGTAGACCTTTGTGAATATTCGCAAACATTTTGCGAATATTTGCAAACATCTTTGCGAATATTCACAAACAGATTTGTGAATATTCGCAAACTGTTGCGAATATTCGCAAAGATGTTTACGAATATTCGCAAAGATTTTTTCCCCTGACACTAATGGGCTTCCGTACAAAAAGAAGTTCTTCATACAACTCTGTTTGCCTGTAGAAAAGGCTGGCATGGGTAATTTTAATTTTCATTTCAGAAAAATAACATCTTACTTGCCAAACAATATAATTACGCAATAGAACCAATGAAAGCGATGCTCTGTCCACAATTGCTCAAATGTAACACAGTAATAAAATTTGTAACGATAGCAGTGGTCAAAGTGCTGAAACCATAGAGTTGTCATTGTGTTGGGCGCTTAACAGTGACCACTCACTTGCATTACTATTAACCCCTGGAGAATCATCCTCCAACTGTCAAAAACGTAGAGGCCTCAGACAGGGTACTCTTTCACGCAGGCATGAGTAAATCAGGACGATAAGTTTCGAACCTTGATTGTGTTTGCTTAAGGCAGAACACAACGAAGGTGGAGTACAGGGCACTGAAGGGCACTCCGAGGTGGAGTTGTTCCTGTCTTTCACGTGTAGCAAATGCGCGCGTGAGATAAGAAGAAACTCCACCAAATGTCTTTAATTCCTGCCCCCCCCCCCCCCCATACTCTACCCGAGTTGTGTTCTGTATTACCACGATTAACCCTTTGAACCCGAGCACCCGCTTTTCCTGCCAGGAACATGATACGTCATAACGTCATTAAATAGAATGGCTGTTCAGTAAATGTGTGGGAGAGACCAATCAATATTTCCAGCGTGCAGCCTCGGGGCTGCACGTTGAAAATATTGATTGGACTACCCCAAATAATGAATATGGACTCTTCCCTTTGCCGCCATTGAACTGGCATGGAAGATACCACCAGAGTTTAATGGTTAAAACTTGAATTAAGCGAATGAAGGTCATATTTTTAAAGAATAATATCACCTTTGATGGTCTGATAACTTTATTGCTTGACACTGTTTTGTGTCGAAACTTTTTCTTCACGTCGTTAAATCACTCAGACGCGTAACGTCCAATCAGATGTGTTCTTATATGACGTTCTTACGCGCAGTCCAGTTCCACGCGTGGCGCATCAAGCATATTTCCCAATGTTGGTATTGTATCGCGTGATGTTGAATACGCCCAGTAATCGCGATATAAAATCACGTCTTGGCTGCCAAAATCGGTCACCAAGACCAGATAAGGAGCCACTGCCAAACCCAAGCAACAGTCAAACTCAGTAAAGAATTTGACGCTGTTACGGCTAATTGTTTGACCACTTGTCTGGAGATTGCACGCAGACTATCCGTTGATATAATGTGATGTCCCTTTGCACGCGAAATATACATATATTCTTTCGTGCTCCGGTTGTAGATATTACAGTCAATAAGCATTTAGTGCACCCTGAAAACATCAAGATATTAATACAATTAGTGGAACTGCACGGCGTCATCATAAAATTACAGCTGTGGCGCGTCTTCGTTCATAATATTTAGTTAACAAACATGTCTAAAGGAAGTGGTAATGTCATCAAAGCTTTCGTGAAATCAAGTCTCGGTTGAGAAACATTTCTTGCACTGGTTCAAAGAGAATTAATGTTTATCTCTAGATTCAATCAGATGGAATATTTCAATTTTGTTGGAAAAGCGAACCGTTTAATGTTCGCTTTTCCAACCAATTGAAATATTCCATCCGACTGAGTCTAAAATTAGGCATTTGACTATTCATGGGGTGGACTGGTTCCAGCCCATAACAGCTTCAGGTTCGTTTAAGAATTTGATTGGTGGCTTGAGAGCTTGTGCCAAACACTCAGCCTTACTTAATGTGAAACAGTGAAAAGTCTGGACAACTGCCAGGACTCTCCAGGTTAATACAACTTTAATTTCCAAACAAACAGGGAGTGTTTATCCTTTCGCTTGCTTCTCTAATTTCGCATATTCGATTAAAAAGAAAATAGGGTTGTCTATTCAAAGTGTCCTCATTCTTTAACTTTAAAATCCAAAGGTAGTGCCCTAATGCAATTTGTGTCCATAGTGTTATTTCATCTTATAAGTTTAGGCATTCAATGATGAGCTACTTGGCTGAATAATGACAGCAAGTTTGACAATATAAAATGGCTGTTTCTCTTGTATAAGTTTCTGACACGATGACGAAATATTGAGATTCAGAACAAAGGTAGGCATTGTCAGAAAGTTTGAAAGCCGAATGGCAGGGACCGACCTGGGCATGCGTCAGTGCGTATTTGGTTCTGAAATATCAGGACCTGGCTCTTAAATCTCAGAAATAGGCTTCTCAGTTGGCGCGTAACTGCTCAGATCATATTTTGATATTCTTTCGATGGATAATCGAGAGAGACACTCTTACATGTATTATATATATGATTATCATTTATCATTGTTGTAGAGTGCTCAAGTTAATACTTCAAGTCTTAATTACCAAGCATTAATCTTCACTGTGGTTTCTGATCAAGTCTTGGCTGCCTAAATAGGCAGCCAAGACTTGATCAGAAACCACAGTGAAGATTAATGTTTGCTTTAGTGTACTAAATGAAAATGATGAGAGCTATTACATACTTGCAGTGTGTGTTACAAACAGCAGTGTGGCTCCGTAAATTGAAATCTGGCGCATGAATTGAAAAAAATAGGCTCCGAGGCTAGAGCGTATTTTAAATAGTCCTGATCGGTCCCTGCGAATGGTCTGAATATGCAAGCATGTTCTCAGATGGTAAAAGTCAATCTCTTTTGTAATGTTGTTTGGAAGTGGTGAATTAACTTCTTTATGGTTACGGGTATCATTTAGATCTTAATATTCTCGTCCTCTCTCCGCAAGCAAATTTCTTCATTAAAGGAATTTCCATTATGATCGGAACCTTAATTTAGCCCATTTAGTCTTTGTATTCACTGCATGCACTGAGCGTAAACAGAAGCAACAAGCTTTCATTAAAAATAATTGAAAAAACAAAATTTGTTGATCACAAAAAAATTGTTTCGCTTGGAGATGATGATTCAACGTGAATCAATATATTCACCATTAAGGATGCCTGGTTTCTCCCATGAGGGAGAATCCATTGCGTCTAAGACGTTATTCTCTAGGTCGTGTCAATTAAATGTTTTTTATTGCATGTGAAAAGTTTTATTATTGATTGTGTGCCTCGGGCATACATTATCGCGAAGAGTTCTGTTTTCTTAATTTTGTGCCTGTTGTATCTGAGAAGCAAATGATTATATTTTGTCTCTTGCAAAGATGAAAACTTACAAATGAACGACTTCTCAATTCAAAATGGTGTTTCGCATGCATTTTGAGTGCACCTATGTCATCAAAATTGTAATTACGCATTCGAAGGGCACCAGAATCATATGAGGACAAGGGAGCACGGATAATAAAACGGACATTCGAATCTGGGTATGGGTTAAGACCAGAAGCTTACAGGGTATCATAAATTGTAATGTGACACCAAAAGTATTGAGATTATATATACCGTCCATTGAGAGGAATGAAGTGCCATCTGCAATGCTAAAGCATTGCAGACGGCACTCCGTTCCTCCCAATGGACAGTATATATATGGCATCTTATTCAACTCAAGTTGCGACATATGAGCTTTTAGAAATCACCCTACCGATTGTGTTCTTTAGCGTTTATCGACCAAACTCTGTCAATATACCCGATACCACCACCCCACCCCGACCCTACTCCTCTCTCATGCTAAGCGACATTGGCCAACATAAAATACGTTAGAAACGAACGCCCGAGAGTTTCTCAGTTACTATTCTCGGAAAGTAAAGTATTTTCCACTAGAGCACTTCCGGCAAAAAGGGACACGCGCTGCCCCTTGCCCACTCCTAGCCTAAGGGCGAAGAGCAGCTGCCCCACCCCAACTTCCGACACCCTTGACCCCTCTGCACGATGATAACCAAATATGGCGGTACGTTATTAGTTAACCATTTTCAAAATATAACGTCTGTGTCCGACCGACACTTTTAACAAAAATCGCCATACCATTATTTTTTATGTTTTAGAAGTTTTTCAGTTCTAAAAAATGAAAATTATCTGTTCTTCGGGATTTATTTTGTATAATTTTTTTCTCTCTCTTTTTTCTTTTTGTTTTTTAATTTATTTATTTTCATTTTCTGTTTCAAGTGCCAAAGCAGGTCGTTCTAGTTAAAGAGGTAAAAGCTATAATCGTAGAATATTAAAGAATATTAAAGACTGAAGCAGTTCGGGATAACAATTCCAATAAGTAATTTCCATAACATAAGATACCCATGCACTGCCAAACGGTATCAGTCCATATGAAAGGAAGAATATAATATATTATAGGCAGGTCAGCTGACCCTATTGGAAAGACCTCCAGTTCTTATCCCTAATGGGAACTCACTTTAACAGAAGCTGTTACATTTGGCAAACGGAATAGTAGGGTTTCGAACCAACGCCAAGATAGTTTCCTTCGACACCAACCCCCATCAAAACTAGACTAAACCACGTAGACCACTCGGCCACAGACTGGTCCTGATATTAAGCGGCTGAGTTGTGCACGTGTTTTAGTTTAGTTTCACTAGGCGGTTGATGCCAAAGGAAACTCTCTGGACGTGAGTCTCCCCCCCCCCCCCCAACCCCTCTCTTCCCCACGCTATTCCATTTGTAATATAACCAGCGTTTTTTCTTTATTCTATGGCACTCGTGGAATTTGAAAAATAGAGACGTTCTCGCTGATTTCCAGTGAAGTGTAGTGTGTACATGTATAATAATCCCTTTATCACAAAGGCCAAAACAGGTCTGCACTATTTACAAACATCAGCAATCAGTTTCATTATTTTTTCATTTATGTCTCTAAAAACATAGCTTATTACCCTCAATGGGACGAGCTCGTTGAGCTCGTTCCAATGAGGGGTCATAAGCTATGTTTTGACGCAAAGAAGGAAAATATTTAATTATTCAAGAATTTTGTTCACAAGTGCCGTCTGCTTTTCGTGTTCAGTGAAAAGTTAAGTGATACAATCTTCCGATATTATGCTATATTTAGATTTGTAGTGAAAAGACCTTTCAATGGGTTAAATTTTCAACACCTTTATTCATTTACAATGCATGAATTGATTCAGCATTGGGTAAAGGTTTCCTTTGTTTCAAAACAGCGTCCACTGCTTTGGTGCCCAAGAGGTTTGACGCATTTCAGTCCCAAAACGGGATAAAATTCTATAAATATACTGTCATTATTTATCCGCGAGAAAAAGTAATCCTCAGACGTATGACTAAGCTAATGACAGGGCTAACACTCTATAATTAACGGAAGAACGCTGTTATTAGGTGAAGATGAGTGTTTAAACAAGATACAGAGAGAAAGAATTAGCAGTCATTGTAATGGTTCAACAGGCCCTTGTGGTTCACACACGACGTTGAGAGAGAGAATTTACACAAGTAGCTGTTAACACGTTTGCCGATGATTCACAATCATTCCGTGTTCGATTGCTCTCGAGTCCAGCCCGCGGCAACAAGACTTATTGAACGAAATAACAAACATTTCAAGATGAGAATGGAGAAGAGACCTTAAAAATATAGCAAAGGGCATGGTGAATTATGTGGAAAAAATGCGATCGATTCATCGCGTGGGTGAGAGCAGTGACGTAAACGATAGGGTTGAAACCATGGCATTTCCAAAAATATCTATCCGCCTGAAAGACTATTCTTTGCGTGGACCGTAATTGGCATAAAGATTTGACCCGTGTCGGTAACACTGTCAACGTTTTATATAGGACCCTGCAAATCTCAAACTTCGCATCAAAGCGAATCCCAAATCGAATTAGACGGAGATTTGAGAATTGAATCAAACACCGAATTGATTTTCACGGAGCTTAAAATTGTAAATGTTGCACCTTCTTACAAACGTAAATATTGCCACTCTGTACTCAAGTATTTATTGTAATGGCGACTATTCTGTTTATGCAACCAATCAAAAGATCGGAATATACTTGGACGGAATCAAAGTAGTTTAACAAGCGGAACCTCATTGAGCTCTTCGTCGTCTCCTGTAGAAGAGTTCGAAAGGAGACATTTGGTTGGATTTTGAGAATATCTCGAGGAGTAGAAAATTTCCGAATCAGCGCGAATTGACTCGAATCGAATCCAATCGAATCAAATCATGGGATCGATTTCGAATCGACGTTCGAAGATTCGCATGGCCCATATGTTATATATAGAATATACCCATAGTAGCTTGGTGTATCAAATGTTCACCACGAGTGGTGAAGTGGTGTTAACCGCGAGCCTACAGTGCGCTGTTTACACCACTTTACCACGAGTGGTGAACATTTGGTACACCAAGCTACTTTGGGTATATTTTATTTATATCATGATCGTCAGATTATTAAGAGTCGCTATTATTTTTTCTCGATTTTACTGAGCACCAGACGTACATACGAGCGAATCTGTTTTTGTTTACACGAGCATCGGTGGGCGGTATTTCATTCAATTTTATCGCCGAAACAAAATGAAAAAAAAGAAACCGAGCCTTTTACGTTTTAATAACATAATAACACACTATTTCGAATTTTGGATGCTTTATTAACATGAGACAATGTATGTTTGTTAATTTTTGGCATCTTATGAGGTAAACCCATTTAAAAACGTAATAAATAATTGCCACTTCAATTTCACTCTTCGCGAGGCGACGCCGTGCGCAAAATTTAGACGGGTTTGCATTCAGGTCGACGTCACCAAAGGTCAACGGGGATGTAATTCTATTGTAGGTGTAAATTTTTACTATTGAAATCCCATTGCTGACGTGTTCACCACAGTTGGTGTATAAAGCTAAAATTTATGTCATAGGCTTTTCATATATAGTAGAATAGGTAACCATGGTATAGAATCCATTAGCTATCGCTGGTTTCAAGGTGTGGTAACTGTACCAATCCCGAAAAACACGAGTGGATTGTCACACAAGAAGCAATGTGACTTTCCACCCGTGTTTTTGGAAGACCGAAAAAGACGCCATGTGGTAGGAAGTTTATGTGTGATTTTATAAGTTATTGTGATGAATTGACGGTAACATGGTCTGAGGTTTGCGGCTCGGAGCTTATGTTCAACTGAGACATACGCTCCGAGCCGCAAACCTCAGACCATGTTACCGTCAATTCATCACAATAACGTATATGTTCCAAAATGACACTACCCAAAGCCCAAATCCTACAACGTGAAACACGAGATGTTTATATACTAAACATGCAATCGTTAAAAGTTGCCTTGTTCAAGATCACAGGTTTAGTAAATAAACCTTTCGTGTGGACTGTCCACCGACGGCACAGGATAAATAATCAATAAACCAGATAAACTCATTCCATCTCAGTTCAAATCGTAAATCGGTTTGTAATTTAAACAACACTTCATCCGGAACACCGTCTGCTGTACGATTGAAAAATCCAGAAAAATGAAGAATCTTCCTAGGCCCTCCGAGTGACGTCATATTTCGCGCTGTGACGTCAGACGGTAACATTTGCCACTAAACATAGAATATACTAAGTGAGCTCTCGTCCAATCAGAGGAGGGTGATTTTAGTCTTATTGGAACATAGGCTTTTAGTTCAAGACCCTAAGCGATGAATATGGATAGTAAATAGTAAATGGATGTTATTATGATGTAGGATATAAGAAGCCGGAATTCTTTTCTGACTCAATTCCCAACTTTTCCGTTTACACTTGGTAAGTCACAATGGATTTACATCACGCATTGGGTTAGTCATCCGTTCTGGGATGTGTACGATTGTTGTGCTCTAATAAACAGAATTATCTAAATCAAGACCACAAAGGTTTCCTGTTAGTCTATGCGCAAAAGTAAATAGTTCGTAGATCTCTTCTTACCAACCATATCTACTCTGCTCCTGAGAACTTAGGGTTTCATAGATACTTGGTTTCTCTCCATTCATTGCACCAAAGAAGCTCTCAGACAATCCATTGCTCTTAGACTCCTAGACCATTGAACGTCTCTCCAGATAGCCCAGGTTTCTGGACAGCCATGAATTCATCGTTTCTTCATAATTGCGTCTTTTGTGTGACCCTTGCGTCCTGTACTTGAGTGTTTTCAGCTTCTTGTTTCTTAACGAAAACCAAAGCACTTTGATTCCACACTAGTTTTATTAGAGTTCAAAAGGCGTCCGAGAAGTTGTTTTGTTTGAGCGACTTTTTGAACATCGGTGGGGACCTTGAATGTGACATGTCATGTGACCTGTGGCATCCTGTTGGATTGTCAAGGTAGCCCATGTGAGCGGCCATGTTGTGACGCCATTACCATAGTGATACATGGTGGCAATGCGCATGCGCATGCGCGGCGCGTGTTATTAGAATGATACGTGTTTCCGTCGTCCATTTTATATACTGGAGGCCGTAATCTTCGTTTCTATGGTGGCACGTGGTTGCTATGTGACATAAAACTTTCTAATAGGATGGTGGTGTGTTCGGAGGTTGTGTTAGATCTAGGGGGAGCATATCTAATTACCCAAATGAACCCGACATCCACCCAAAATCATCAACAACCGCCTAAAATCACCGAATATATATGAGTGTGCCACAAGGCCACCATATAGTGTTTATAACAGCAGCACGCACTAACATACACCCCGAAAATATGCGGGCTATTGTATAAGAGTATTTAATTACCACAACAAACAAACCGACATTTACCCAAAATCACCAAAAACAACCAAAATTCACCGAACTGGATTTTATTTGACTCGGTTTCTGCTTATTCCTGTCCCTACTCTCTCGATCCCCAGACCTGTTTTGCATATGTTATGACTTCCCAGTGTAACTGTGTGATAGACATGGCCACATGCCCCCCCCCCCCCCCCCCTTTGGGCACACCATATTTTCGTCGTATGTGCTGCATGTATTGTGCACACACTGTGCATTTTCATATAAGTACATATCGGCCCATCTGACATGTGCCTATGTGCTGCATGCAATGTCTGCACAATGAGACACATTTTTTTAATAGCGCACAACCACATTCCACAAAAACATCAGTCCCATGTGCCTTTTTAGGATATGCCTGTAGTTCCAGAATCACTTTTTCATTGAATGTGCTTATGTGCTGCATGTGTTGTGCACACGCTGTCCATTTTCATTTAGGCGCATATTGGCACATCTGACATGTGCTGCATGCAATGTATACACATTGTGACACATTGTACACTAGCACACAAGCACTTTACACCAAACACCAGTCCCACGTTCAGTGTAATCCCTTTTTAGTGACCGACTATGCCACTAGAATCCTTTTTTCATTGCTTGTGCCCGTGTGCTGCATGTGTTGTGCGTAAATTGTGCATTTTCACATAAGCACATATCGGCATATCCAATGTGTGCCCGTGTGCTGCGTGTGTTGTGTACACAATGCGCACTATCACACAAGCATATCTCAGTTCGATCAACAGACCGTTTTTATATGTAATGTACCCTAACTTGCATTATGTCAAGTAACTGTATACGACCGTTAGTAGTCATGGATGCAAGTATGATAGTGATTAGGGCTGAAACGGTTGGCTCATTTTCGTAACCGACTAACCGAGAGCTATAATCGGATAATATCCGGTTATCCATGGCAATTATTTCACCGAATATGGGATCAAAACTACGAGAATTGGAAAACAGTATTCTCAAACTATTCCGTAGTGTGTATACAAACGAACGTTGTCGAGTACTCGACAACGTTCGTTTGTATACATACTACGGAATAGTTTCTGCGATTACTCAGTTCTCACGAAAACTGCCGATCATTAACGAAGTCTTGAATGCAAAAGTCGATTATTTCTCAATATATGCAACACGGCTTCGAGGTGTAATCTATCAGAATGGAGACGCGGCAGATTTACTCCGTTTTTAACGTGGAATGACGATCACTATCGATATTTCGGATAACCGGAAGCGGTTTTTCTAATCGGTTAGGTAGATAACCGGTTTCAAACTGATTATCCGGTTAACCATTTCAGTACTAATAGTTATATGAACCGGGATCCGTAGCAACTGTACTACTGTATTGTGATGATAGATACCGTGAGTGATAGTGCTACAAGTTAAAAGTAATTGTACAAGGCTGTAAGTGTGGTAATATAATATAGTATTGGATGTTAGATGAATACAGTGGGAGCTGATCATACGACAGATGATGGTGACTATGGATAAGTCAGCAGTAGATATCTAAGACCTATAAAGGTTTTGGGTTGTCTAGAAGCCAGTAGCCGTACTAGGAAACCATAACTATCCCCCAAAATATATCCTCCAAAAGGTATCCTCCAATAGTCTCCACCAGTCCTTACTATTCCTCAATAGTCCCCAGCAGCCCTCACTAGTCCCCAAATCACCACTGTCTGCAGTCCCCACATATCCAGATAAGTATAAGAGTCGTATGTGTTGTGCGCACATTGTGTATTTTCACATAGGCACCGCCTAGCATACCAAGCCTGTGGCCATGTGCTGCATGTGAGGACTACACATCGTTACACACTGCGTACTATCACATACACACACTAGAAGTCATATCAAATGCAAAACAGGTCAAGGAATGGAGAGAATAAGGACGTGATTAAGCAGAAACTGAACATTTTGGGAGAATTCGAGTCAAATAAAATCCGTTTCTGTGATTTTTTATTGTTTTTAGTGATTTGGGTAGATGTTGGGTTGTTTGTAGAAATTGAATACTCGAATACAATGGAATGAACCTTTGGGTGTGTATATCACCTCGTGCTACTGTTATAAACCCTAGATGGCGTTAATATTGGGGGATTTGGGAAAAGTGTCGAGTCCATTTGGGTAATTAGATATACTCTCCTTGGATCGAACACAACCTCTGAACACACCACCATGTTATTAGAGGTTTTTAGGTCATATAACAACCACGTGCCACTATAGAAACCAACATGGTGGCCTAGAGTATATAAAAAGGACAAGGGAAACACGTATCGCCCTAACACGCACGTCTCGCATGACCACTGACTATGCGTCACTATGGAAATTGCACCACAACATGGCCGTTGACGCGAGATACCATGGCAACCCAACATGGTGCCAATGCGTCACGTGACATGGCGACACTTCCAAGCTCCCCCATCGAGGTCCCCCAAATATGAAGTGAGGGGGTACATGACATACTACTCTCCGATCTGCTTCGCGTATTATTGTTTTAAAGAAGTACACTGATTTAGGTTAGTTATTACACTGAGTTAGGTTAGTTAGTATATTGATTTAGGTTAGTTAGTACACTGAGTTAGGTTAGTTAGTATATTGAGTTAGGTTAGTTAGTATATTGAGATAGGTTAGTTAGTACACTGAGTTAGGTTAGTTAGTATATTGAGTTAGGTTAGTTAGTATATTGAGTTAGGTTAGTTAATACACTGAGTTAGGTTAGTTAGTATACTGAGTTAGGTTAGTTAGTACACTGAGTTAGGTTAGTTAGTATATTGAGTTAGGTTAGTTCATATATTGAGTTAGGTTAGTAAGTATATTGAGTTAGGTTAGTTAGTATATTGAGTTAGGTTAGTTAGTACACTGAGTTAAGTTAGTTCGTATATTGAGTTAGGTTAGTTAGTACACTGAGTTAGGTTAGTTAGTATATTGAGTTAGGTTAGTTAGTATATTGAGTTAGGTTAGTTAGTATATTGAGTTAGGTTAGTTAGTATATTGAGTTAGGTTAGTTAGTATATTGAGTTAGGTTAGTTAGTACACTGAGTTAGGTTAGTTGGTATATTGAGTTAGGTTAGTTAGTATATTGAGTTAGGTTAGTTAGTACACTGAGTTAGGTTAGTTAGTATATTGAGTTAGGTTAGTTAGTATATTGAGTTAGGTTAGTTAGTATATTGAGTTAGGTTAGTTAGTATATTGAGATAGGTTAGTTAGTATATTGAGATAGGTTAGTTAGTAGAGTTAGATTAATTGGTATATGAGTTAGGTTAGTTAGTAGAGTTAGGTTAGTTAGTATATTGAGTTAGGTTAGTTAGTATATTGAGTTAGGTTAGTTAGTATATTGAGATAGGTTAGTTAGTATATTGAGTTAGGTTAGTTAGTATATTGAGATAGGTTAGTTAGTAAAGTTAGATTAATTGGTATATGAGTTAGGTTAGTTAGTAGAGTTAGGTTAGTTAGTATATTGAGTTAGGTTAGTTAGTACACTGAGTTAGGTTAGTTAGTATATTGAGTTAGGTTAGTTAGTATATTGAGTTAGGTTAGTTAGTACACTGAGTTAGGTTAGTTAGTATATTGAGTTAGGTTAGTTAGTATATTGAGTTAGGTTAGTTAGTATATTGAGTTAGGTTAGTTAGTATATTGAGATAGGTTAGTTAGTATATTGAGATAGGTTAGTTAGTAGAGTTAGATTAATTGGTATATGAGTTAGGTTAGTTAGTAGAGTTAGGTTAGTTAGTATATTGAGTTAGGTTAGTTAGTATATTGAGTTAGGTTAGTTAGTATATTGAGATAGGTTAGTTAGTAGAGTTAGATTAATTGGTATATGAGTTAGGTTAGTTCGTATATTGAGTTAGGTTAGTTAGTATATTGAGTTAGGTTAGTAAGTATATTGAGATAGGTTAGTTAGTATATTGAGATAGGTTAGTTAGTAGAGTTAGATTAATTGGTATATGAGTTAGGTTAGTTAGTAGAGTTAGGTTAGTTAGTATATTCAGTTAGGTTAGTTAGGACACTGAGTTAGGTTAGTTAGTATATTCAGTTAGGTTTTAAGTTCGTGCCGACAGCCAACACCCGGGAAGTCTATCGGGAAACTTTAAGTCTTGTTCCTCGATATTGGAAAATTTTGAGACCCTACTTTCGAGGCTTGCATATGATACACAAGTTTAGTGTCATTCTGGTTATCTTGAGTTCTACCAAAAACAGTTGTTTAAAGATGCGCTTCATAAAAATAACGTGTAATTCAAGCTATACTTTGTTGTCGTTGCTGACTGGCGCCCGAGAAATCTCTCCATATATTTTATGCCTTTTTAAAATCGTTTTTTTTTTTTTTTTCTATTACACTTAGTTATTTAATAGATCTGGGCAGAAGGTGTTAATTAAATTAAACTGAATTAAAGAAAGGAAAAAAACATTAAAGCTTCAATCTCCAACCTTGATGACAGTAATTAATCATAATAAAATACGATTAAACATCGAGACAATTGAGTTATTTGTCTATTTGTTTAATCTATCATGTAATAATTTTAAAAAATGTTCTAAACATACATTTTTCACTCTCATACCTGTCCCATGAACCTCCAATATGATTGGTAATTTAAACAAATGCTCCGCGAACTCCGTGTCTCGCCTTCTTGTTTTTATAAGTCATTGGTGTAGATGCTGAAAAGGTCTTTAACCCTTTACCAAACAAATCGGCCACATCCGCCCGCATAATATGCAAATTCTGCAGTTGAAAAAATATTATTTTTCAAAAGATTTCAACAAAACCTTATCATGTGACCCCTCGCTGGAACGAGCTCGTTCCAACGAGGAGTCACATGATATGGTTTTGTTGACATTTTTTGAAATATTTCAAAAAATGATATTTAAAATAATAAATTTTGATATCGTCTGCATTGGATAAAGGGTTAAACAAACGGTATTGACACATGGTGCAACTTGTTGAATCAACTTGTGTAAGCAGGCCTCGAAATAAACAGCTTACATGGTAACCTTTTAGCAAGTTACGTTATATAACGCAGTGGTACCTATCGGAAAAGGTATTGTTATGCTTTTCCGCTTTCTCTGGTTTACTACGCAAGTCATGTCGTTTTCGTCTTGGTATAATTCCACCCTTAATAAATTGCTACAGCTTACGCGCGATCTCGCTTTGACGAGATCGCACATTAGTTGTCGCTGTTTATTTTGACGGAAATTCGGTTAAGATCTGGGGGGGTTTTCAGCGAGCTATTCCGGTTTACTTTGTTTACTGTGAGCATGTGGAGACACACGGCAATAAAAACCAGGTTGTTCCATTGAGCAGTTGATATTCTGGTTTATCATTCCGGATTAAACCATCTGAACCTCCCTGAGAGTAGGGTTGCCTGGTTTATCATTCTATTCTTGACATGCGTAGTGGAACGCACTTAAAAGTTCTAGACCTCGCACAACAACACTAAAAAAATATTCTGATTTCCAGTGTCGAAAAAGAAATAAACAGTGCAAGGTTCATGAAAAATGCTATAACTAAAGAGAGAGAAACTATAAAACAGTTAATAACGTTTATTTATCCCATAAAAGCAGCTTTTCAAACATATTCGGTGTTTTTCTCGGAGAAAAATTGTTACAGCATTCAGAAGATCCTTTTTTGGCCATTTTATTTCCATGATAGCAGTAACGCAATTTCTGACACCATCACTGGAAAGTTTCTCATGAGGGCCTTTTTAATGATGGTTTTCTAAGACTGTTTAAGAATGAAAGCAGGGAAAGGTTTCCCACCTTTCAATATCCCCTCCTAACAATGGGTATGTTTCAATGAGCTATTCCGGTTTACTTGGTTAATTGTGAGCATGCGCAGACACACGGAATAAAAACTAGGTAGTTTCATTGAGCAGTTTATTTCCAGGTTTACCATTCTGGATTAAACCAACTAAACCTCCTGGAGAGCAGGGTTATCTGGTTTATCATTCTATTCTTGACATGCGCAGTGGAACGCCTCGCACAACGACAAAAAAACCCATTCGATTTCGAGTGTCAAAAAAGAAATAAACAGTGCAAGGTTCATGAAAAATGCTGTAACTCAAGAGAGAGAAACTATAAAAAAAAAAAAGTTAATAACATTTATTTAGCCCATAAAAGTGTTTTTTCAAAAATATTCGATTCTCAACTGAAAGGGTGTTTTTCTCTCAGAAAAATTTGTTACAACTTTCAGAAGATCCTTTTTGGCCATTTTATTTCCATGATAGCATTAGCAGTCACGCAATTTTTGACACCATCACTGGAAAGTTTTTGATGAGGGCCTTTTTTAACGATGGGTTTCTAAGATTGTTTAAAAATGAAAGCAGGGATATGTTTCCCACGCTTTGGATGTCCCCCTCCAAACAATACTTTCATGTGTCGCGTTTCCTAGCGACATCAAACAGGGGTTTATGTGGAGTAGTATTCGCATTAAACATATCGCTCTGTCGTGATTTCTAAACCAAGTTTAGGTTTACATGGAATAGTAAACTAAGTAAACCGGAATAGTTCACTGAAACATACCCATTAATGCGTTCTTGCTTCGCGTTTCCTGGCGACATCAAGCAGGGTTTACGTGGAATAGTATTCGCATTAAACTTGTCATCGTTCCATTGGGATTTCTAAACCACAATTTATAAACCAAGTAAACCGGAATAGTTCACACACCCCTTATCGACATACCACTCTGGTCAAATATGGATGCAATACGCATCCTTTGAGTCGTGTTTGTTTCGAAACGTTGTCATATCTGACTGGCAACACATAGAGGATTAGGAACTTAATTTGTGCTGTGTTGTTTTATCGTAACCTGTACTGCGTTCGCATATTTTACAGTTGATGTAACCCCCACATATTACCAAAACGATCATTCACGTGTTATTTCCAGGCCTGGACCTGTGTAATAACCATTCACCGCAACAAAGTATTTCGTCCACATGACATGTAACACGAGAGATGAATTGTTTGTTTCGTACAACATATTGGCTGAATGTTGATAAAGCTGGGCTTGAGGTTCAATCAACTTGTTAAAAAGATGTTTGTGAGCACACTGCATGACTGGGATATATGAGGTACCTTGTGGAAAAACCTTGTCGCATGATAAGTTGCCTCGGTGGGCTGCTTCGTGTATTACTGGTTTTAAACTCCAAAAACAACAACAAATCCTGGTTTTGATGCCGAAGCAACATGCCGCCCTGTCGGGAGGGGACATCTTGCAATTCATTATGCGGAGAGAGACATACTCCTGCAGACCTAAAATCCCTTCCTATGTGAGAACTTGAGAACTTACCGTTCCTGAACGCATCTCACATGCTTTGCCACTGTGCCATTGAGAGGTGTTTAGAGCTGGGGGATTTGATTTTTCAGCTTTGGTTCCGGTTCGGTTTCAGAAAAAAACTCTTTTTTTTTCTATGTGTTAAGATCATATAGCAAATAACACCCCAGGCTCCTTAACCCTTTACCTAACATGAAACGCAGACGACACTTGCAAAAAACATTCTTGAATAACCATTTTTTTTCATTTTTGTCTCAAAAACATAGGTTATGACCCCTCACTGGAACGAGCTCGATGAGCTCGTTCCAATGAGGGGTCATAACCTATGTTTTTGAGACAAAAAATTAAAAAATAATGAAAATTAATTGGCGATTTTTGAGAAGAATAGCGCTGGCCGGTTTGGCCGTTACGTTGGGTAAAGGGTGAACTTGGAAACGTTCCGCGAGAGTTTATACGATACCACTCATCATAAAACGCACTTTTCTGTAAGGATCTCCATTAGGTTCAGCCTAACTTCCCTTTGATAATTCTTATGGATTCTAGAAGATCAGTTGTTAAGCCTATTCAGTCAGACAAAAACATAAATGCAGGCCTGGCATTCTTAAAAATGCAGGAGGGCTAAAACTCGCTCCCCTCGCATGACCTAGGCGAGCGATTAGCTCTCCTCAAGCTTACAAAAGCTAAAATTGCAAAATGAAGTTTTGCTGTTAATGAATTCTGCCAAGTGGACTTTGTACATTTTATTTGGTGCTGCTAACAAAGTAGTCTCTGTGAGGCGGTACACTGCCTCTCCCACACCTCCGGGCCTTTTCAAGGCGCGGAGATGTGGGAGGTGCAGTGTGGCCGTCTCACAGAGACCACTAACATACATGTAGCAGAGATCTTAAAAGATGTGGTTTTTAGGCATAGGGGGGTTGTGGTAATCATTATTTTCTAAGGACAGGAGGGCTAGTTTTCGCCCTCCTTAATTTTTTTAAGACGAGCAGTAGGCGAGCGAATAAATCGCTCTCCTGAAAATGCCAGGTCTGTAAATGAGGGTAACAAATGAATAAGGTTCATCTAATCTACGTTGTTTTCTCATTGTGACTAGGGTTTAATATATCCCCAGCTTTTCTGGGAACTGGGAACGGGAATGAAATTACTCTCAGAACCCGGAACCGGGAAAATTCCCGGGTAATATCAAGCAAATTTACGAGGATAACATGAGACATTTATTTTAATGATAATGAGCATATTTCATTGGCAATCTCCCATCTCCAAACGGAAAAGTTCTTTTCCTAAGGTAAGTATGAAAACCCAAACCCGCTCCAATCTCGTCTCTATTTTCAGAATCACTCGCATTAACGCCTCTATCTTCTCCAACATCAACACCCCACCCCATCTTCGCTGCCGTCACCAGTCTCCTCTGCTTTAAGCAGATGAGCCTGGTGACGGCTGTGAAGAAAGTGTTGATGTTGGAGGAGGTAGTGAACAGTGATACTAGTGATTCTGAAAATGAAGACGAGTTTGAACTTTGAAGCGGATGAAGAAGATCTTGCTATTGAAAGGAAGGGTGTCCCCCAGAAATGGTTGAGAGCTACAGTGATTTGTTGAAAATGGTTCGTCAGGAATCAGGACTGTAAAAATTTCAGGCGTGGAAGGGCTGACGAAATCCTACAAAGATTCAATTCAGAAAACTTCAGTTCAATACACAGACAGTGCCATGCTTCATTTCCGATTGCGTGCTGTAGATTTTCCGGGTATCGGGGCCGGCTTTCGGAACCGGGAACCTGGGAATTCCCGTTCCTGGAATTAAACCCTAATTGTGACACTTTATCCTTTATTGAAGACGAGACAATATGGGACAAGATATAGCAATCATAACGCCACGTATTCAAACTTTGCCAGACAGACTAAGTGACAAGAGTCCAAGGGACCACTAGACCAGTTCCCTCCCAGTCAGATAAGTTGATCAGATTATGCACAAGCACAGCAAAAATCGGTTTTTCGGTTTTTGTTGGGCATTACGTTTCGATTTTCCGGTTTGTTGCAAAAACCAAAAAAAAAGCCCTTTTCTAGAGGTGTTTATATAAGTTTTGTAACTTGTTCGCCAATCCTTGTAAAATATTTAGGCATAAAAATGAATTTTTATAAAACATTGTCAGTGGCATCGTGAAGAAAAGATGGATGCTGAAAAAGTTATCATGCATGAAATATTACCTTTTTCCGACTAGGAAACTCGTGCATTGAAAGCATTGTCCGTGGCATCGTGTTGAAGACGTAGATGCTGAAAACGATATTATCATGTGATCGTATCTTTTTCCGATCATAAAACTCGTCTTTTGAAAGCAGTAAAGAATGACCATTAATAGTATGCCGGAAGTAGCACCAGGTATGCGCAGTTGTATTCGTATGCGACACTTGAACCCTTACCTCGGGTTTTCTCAACTTTTCTGTTTACATTTCGTACGCTATGCATCGGAAAATACGATTTTTGTGTGTGGTCCGAACCATCGTTTCAACAAAATACTGCATTTGAATGAATGCCTCAACATATGTGCGCCACTGGGGACTATTTTTTGGAGCGGTCTTGCTCCCAATGAAACCATTTTTTGAAAATACCAGATCCGAGGCTTAAAAGAAAGAAGTATATGTTCATTTCTGGATCCATTTAGCTATCTTTTCATCGGGTTTTGTATCAAATGATAAATTTATTCAGTTCGTTCGCAGACTATAGTGAAATTTCCTGCACGTTCGAGAATAAATACGGTCTAGACGAAGGTCGTAAATATTAATATAAAATCGTCAGAGATTCTCTGTTTATTCTTAAATATAGACAAGCATGCTGGATGTGGCCATAGCTGAAGAAAACAAAAAAGTTACTTTATATAACCATATTTGATACTTAACCCTTTACCCAACGAATCGGCCGCACCCGCCGCGTAATATGCAAATTCAGCAGTTGAAAAAATATTATTTTTCAAACAATTTCAACAAAACCATACCATGTGACCCCTCGTTGGAACGAACTCGTCGAGCTCGTTCCAACGAGGGGTCACATGATATGGTTTTGTTGAAATTGTTTGAAAAATTTGAAAAAATGATATTTAAAATAATAAATTTTAATATCGTCTGCTTTGGGTAAAGGGTTAAAACCTCAGTAGGTATCAACTTGAGACAACATTTTTCTAGATTATTTCGTAATACTACTCCTCAGCAATACACAACACACTCACAAAAAAATGCTGGGTCTTTTTTTACTACCTCCATTGTTACTGCAACATATTCCTTCATCAGCATTGGTTTATCAAAACTAGTATGAAACACTAAGTGAAAGCTTCCAATTGACTCTGTTAACGAAGTGAAAGGCCCCCTCCTGAAAAAAACTATCATCCCTTTGTCTTTTTCGCTATCTGAATGCGAAATCAGCCAACATACAGACACATTGATTTTTGAAAGCCTCTGCGACACCTTTCGAATTTACGGTATAAGCGGAGTTAAAGGCTACCTTACTTGAAACAAAGGTCTCATCCCTGTCTCCACTCCCGAAGCTAGGATCTCTACATTTTCCGACATGGAGGTCAGTGGCGGCGCCATGGGGGGGGGGGGGGGGGGGGTGGGTATGGGGGGTTACTTACCCCTCCATTTTTTCGCCAAGCGTAGTAAAAAAAAATACTATCATTTTAATTTTTGTATTGAACTTTGCGGTGTCATGGTGGGTATGCTTAATTCCATATTCCCAATTGCACTAAGTCAGAGAAGTTTTTAAATTATGTTTGTGTGCCCCCCCCCCCCCCCCCCCCCCCCCCCACACACACACACATTAGCAGCAAACAACAAACAAGAGTCGAGGGCCCAAATTGCAACAAGGCGTGTCGAGTTCAAACGGTCTGAAACATACCGCTTAAGTGTATTCGAGGAATGCCAGAATCGAGAGCGTGCAACGCATCCGTTTGGAATGCAGCCTACATTCATTTTCGATTTGAGTGTCGTTTGGTGCTTTGTGCTCGCACTTTACAACAGCGTTCTTCCGTTAAAATGTCACCATGTACGACGTTTTCTATAACTGGAAGACCTAACCAGTAAGTTTCAAAAGGATAAAGCTGTTTTAATTTAATTGTCTGAGAATGCTCCAGAGAACACCATTTACAAAGTATGCTTTTAAAATGTTCTCAACTTCGGGAGGGGTGTCCCCTCCCGAAGTTGAGAAAATTTTTAAAACTTACGCGCGGCGGGCGATACCCAACTGTACCCTCTCACTTCTGTAACTCTGGCGCCGTCACTGATGGAGGGCTAAGAGATAAACTTTTGTTCAACCTTGAAACCTGACTCGATACAGTTCTTTAACTGGTCGAATGCTTAACTTTTAATGGTTACCAAAATTTGTTCACATGTCTTTGCCTTGTTTATAATTTATGGGAGAGTGACAAAGGGCACTCTTCCATAAATTGTAACAAGGCAAGTCCATACAGCTGAAATAAATTCACTTCAAAGATATAACTCTGACCCACATCCACAGAATATGAAACATTTAAGTTGGGGTACCCGCACTTAAGAATTTAGACTAAATACGGGCTTACAGCATTCAACCATTTAAAA
This sequence comes from Pictodentalium vernedei, assembly GCA_031216915.1. Classification (NCBI taxonomy): domain Eukaryota; kingdom Metazoa; phylum Mollusca; class Scaphopoda; order Dentaliida; family Dentaliidae; genus Pictodentalium; species Pictodentalium vernedei. The sequence goes on along the minus strand of CM062295.1, from coordinate 671,684,750 downwards.
TAATAAACGAAACAAGTCGGAAACGTTCGTTTATTATTATTAATATATTATTAATATTATATATTATTATTATTACTTTCGTTCAATGAAAATAATTTTTTAAAATAATAATAATACATGAAATTATTTCTCGTGTAGGACTATTTAATTGCCGTATACTTATAACGAGCCATTTCATACAAAAGATAATTGAAATATCAGGGTAATTTTGCGCAATGAAATTACAGTTTCGCCATATGTTCAACATTTTCTCAAATTAGTATATTTCAGAGAAAATGCTGGCATTCGAGAGCCCAACAATTTTTTTCCGACGGACTACAAAACTTTCTGACAGACAGCGTCCCCCTCTCCTCGCGCGGAACCCCACTAGACTCGGGCCTGCCTATCTCTTTTTCACTAGTATGATAATTAATGTGAATATGCCAATGTGTAGATACGTCGATTTATTAAAAGTCTCTATATAATGTATTAACCTAAAACGGTCACCATCTTTAACCCTTAAATTCTCAGATTAATTTTATCATAATTGTCAAAGTGATAGCTTGGATTTTTTATTTTGTTGTTTAACTCTTTTGGCGCGACAGGCGACTAAAGTCGACAGACGGCAGACCGCGGAAAGGTACTGCAGTAGTCATTTTAGCCAACTGTGTGTGTCCATTTCCAAGTGCTTTTAACCCTTTACCCAACGCAGACGATATCAAAATTTATTATTTTAAACATCATTTGTTCCAAAAAATTTCAACAAAACCATATCATGTGACCCCTCGTTGGAACGAGCTCGAAGAGCTCGTTCCAACGAGGGGTCACATGATACGGTTTTGTTGAAATTTTTAGAAAAATAATATTTTTTCAACTGCTCAAGTTGCATACTACGCGGGGGGGGGGGGTGCGGCCGATTCGTTGGGTAAAGAGTTGAACAAACATACGTATTCCTATGCTTGATGCACCATTTATGTCCTATCCATGAACAACGATATCGTCCCTTGAAAGTATAAAGGTGCCATTTAAATATATACAGAAAATCATTTGAAAAACTGCCAATGAGATCATTAGAACATCTTTTAAAATAATAACGCTTTAGTCAAATAACCTATACTTTTTGTAAAATTCCTGATGAATATCAGGCGCTAAGAATTTTGTTTTTCAGATTATTCCGCGCCAAAAGAGTTAAAAGTGTATATATCTTTGATAATTTTTCTCGTTCTGGCCAAAGGTATAAGAATGTGCGTTTGTATGACGGACACCGAAAAACCTATTTGTCACAGACCAGCACTTAATTCAGGAGCTGCTAATTAAGCATGGAATTTTATGGCCATCATCGTGCGCCTGTCGAACCCATTGATGAACTATCTGATAACTGATTAAAGGATGTGGTCTCGTGCAGTCATTATCTGTGTAGTTATGGCCAGTCAATAGGTAATTGTTGTGAAAACAGTACATCGCAGAGTTTCTGGTCACACACCCATATTACGCATATAGCCTGTCACCGAATGTCAGGATATACCAAAATGCGAGACTTTAAAAGGAAATTAAAAGCGAATATTAAATTAAGATAGATCTTAGCGGCCAAGTTCAAGAGAATCAATTAAAATGAGAATTAATGTTCGGGCTTTAGAAATAAAAATTGGAGGGTTTCCCGAAAATTTCATTCCAGTTTGAAGGTGTGTAAGACTGTGGGTCGAGGCGAGTAGCTGGGGATGTCCCATGCTACAGGTTAGAGGAGGTGCCACATCGGTGCAAAAGAATAGGTACATTGTAATGCAGGGGAGTCACGGAGCTCACATTTAGAATAGGAACACTCGAGGGCCAAGTCGGTGGCCATAAATGTGAATAGGACCAGAAACACTAAGTACGAGCTCGGGGAGCTATTTGCATTTAGGTAAACGGCATTAACTGTTGTAGAAGGCAAGCCATGCGTAGGCTGGAGAGGCTTTGTCTGTATGAACATTATCTGAGATAAAAGGAGGGGGTCGTTTAACCCAATTGGTGGCGACTGCTTGAGTGAAAAGCTGCAAGTAAAGTGACAATAAGCTAGTGGCCGTGCGACTGCGGTGGTAGAGTGATATTCCGTCATTTGTTAGAGGGAAGGCGATATAGTGACAATGCGTTAGTGGTATTGCGACGGCAGTGAAAGAGTGAAGGGAAGGGGCGACCAAAGAACAAACACCAGCGAGAAGGAGGAAAACCCAGAGACAAGAGAGAATGCGGGCCCGCAAGTGACTCAAAAACTGTGTGGGTGGGATGTGATTTGACGTTTGTTTTCTGATTCATTAATTTTATGTAAGTCACAAATTACCATATTTATTTTTTAATATATATATATTAAAATTGTTGTTTTTGGTGAACCCCTATTGATTCATGCTTTTTGACGAAAAGTCGCCGACCCCTTCAGGATAAGAACCACCCCAACAAAAACGGAACGGGCAGGTTCGTCACGGTGAGACATACGTTCGGTCACGGATTCAGGCGACACTCCTCGAGTCTTGGCTGAATACGCGGCCTGAATCCATTTCCCCCAGCAACGACAAAGTCCGGTTTCTGACAATAATAATAACCGTATCTGCTTCAACACAAATGCAGATGACTTAACCCCTATCACTCTGGTGATGCAACAGAATTTTCTACAGTCACTCTGTTTTTGTCTAATTAACTATGAATTTAACCAATTATATCTTGTTTGACAGAGCTCACTGAGCTCTGTCAAACAATATATATTTGATTAAATATCAAACTGCATTATGGGAAATATTTGCTTCGGATTACTTTGCCATTTTGGCATCATTGTGCAGAGGGTTAACTGTGTTTTGCATCATTGTTGGCTGCGTGCCTATACCGGCAGCCAACGATGATGTAAAATCAATGTTAAGATAAATGCGGATTATCAGTTTTCAATACAATATAAAAGGGACAGTTTGTGGTTGTCTGGGGATTTAAGGTTAATATTACCATGGGCTACATATGGTAACTGAAAGGTACACATTTACGGTATTTGCTTCGTGATTAGGTACGGTGCGGATGTAAACACGAGTATGAAAGGTCAGTGAAGTGGCGGATATTTTATCAGAATTTCACAATTGAATGCTCCACGTCTGACAATCTTATCAAACTTCAACAACTTTTCATAACGATAAGTAAAATCAGGCGATATTATGAGATAACACGGACACGAATCTGAACAGACGTCAATATAGTTTCTAGCACAATAATCCCTTGCGGGCGATGTTCTTCAATGCGTTTCCGGTCCAGAAGTATTGAATGGAGGGAAGATGCAACAAACACTGTTACTTGTCAAATAGTCTTTGTTTTCTCTTTTCTCTTCTCAGGCTTGGAAACAAAGATCTTACATCGTAATCCGTTAGCAGGTTACGCTATATAACGTGGTGGCTACCTATAGAAATAATGTGGTGTGATGCGTTTCTGCCTTCTCTGTTTTACTCAGCCAGCCATGCTACGTAACGGCAAAACCGGCTAGCGCTATTCTCAAACATCTCCAATTAATTTTCATATTTTTTTTTCATTTTTTGTCTCATCAACATAGGTTATGACCCCTCGTTGGAACGAGCTCATCGAGCTCGTTCCAACGAAGGGTCATAACCTATGTTTTTGAGACAAAAACTGAAAAGAATTAGTTATTCAAGAATTTATTTGCAAGTGTCGTCTGCTTTTCATGTTATGTAAAGGGTTAACAGAGTTTTCCCCCACAACAAATTGCAAAAACACTAACACGCGATCTCGCCAAAGTTAGTTATTGTGACGGGAATGTCATGTCATTCTACTCGTTTGTGGATAATTATATTATTTATTGGTGTTTAATGTCATATACTTATGCACAATGGCTAATCATGACAGCGAGTTTTACAGGTGGAGGAAGCCGGAGTATCCGGAGAGAACCACCGAGCAACGACGAGCAGCTGCCAGCTCCCCAACATCGTAACTCCGCACTGCAGCACAGGCAGGGTTAGAATGCTTGAAGACATGCGTACCATCGACGTGTAGTACGCCTTCTACACGGCGTCATCGTACCCTCATGTGGACAGTCGGGGTGAAGTACCTTGCCCAAGGACACAACACGGGAGTCCAAATCGATCGCTCAGACGGTCACCCATCCAAGGACTAACCGGGCTCGACGTTGCTTAACTTCCGTGATCTGACGAAAACCGGTTACCGCAACGCCACCGCGCCCCCACTCGTATGTAGATGCAATGAGTAACCAATGAGTTAAGCTTGTGCTGATAAATTGTCAGATCTGACGGGCAATACATGCCGGATTAGGAATTTAATTTATGCTGTATTATTTTGCGTTGTGTATATATTATTTTCTCTTTAGGCCATACAAAGAAGATCCTCTGTTTCTTATTTGTAAAATTTCATGCGGGCAAGCGGTTTTTTATTTTATTTATTATTTCTGTAATTATTTCTTTTCCATCAAAAGTTCATGTTCTTGGTTTATGTTTTAGCCCTCATAATCTTCGGAGTAGCATGGGTGGTGGTGTATTTCGTCCCTTGAGAGAAAGAAGGCTGAGCAATGCTAATGCATTGCAAAGCCTTCTTGCACTCAAGGGAGAAATTTATCAATTGTTTTTACTTGGGTAAAATATCAGACATGAACCATTTAATTTTATTTTTTTTAAGTTTACATTGGATATTGACCCGTGCCATATCGATTAACCCATTCACACGCGTGTGTCGTTCTGCGCATACCCACGCTTTCAGCGATACGTTTTCCACATGGTTAAACACACAGTCACCTGGACTCACGCTGCTTTAGTTTCTGTTTATGGTGCATCCTCGTCGGATTCTTCACACGCTAGTTTCGCTGCCACTGTCGGTGCGGTTTCGTCTTACAAAGTTCAATTATAAATTCACAATCTTGTCTTTATAGGGTTAACATGGCCTCCACCTACCAAGCAATTCCTTTATCAAATTCGCGTATATATTTCTCACAATATATTATTAACATCTGCCAGGTCTCTCCCGCAAAACAGTTCTAACACAAATATCTCTATCTCTTGATGTCAGTCAGCTCTCTGCAGCTCTTAGCTATTTACCGCTTACGCTAGCTCCCCTGAACCCTCCGCGACTCATGGCTACCCACTAACACAAGTTCGTGGGCCTTCGCAGCAAGTTCCCCTGGAGCACGACAGACTGCCTACCATGGGTCTATTCCACACAAATATATAGTTTGTAAACAGTTTGGGAGCAATCAATTTTAGACATAATTATTCCCTTTAGGTCAGAGATACCCAGATGGATTGAAGCACTTTAAATTTGACTTCGTTTAAAGTTCAGTCTTTGTTCCCCTTTTGACCATAACGGGAGACATTTATTGGCACCCTTGCGTTTTTACCCTAAAGACAATAATTGTCCCTCTCGATTAGTAGACTACACTACAAAAAATATAGGTTCTCTTTAGAACCAAAACTGGTTCTAATCTTGTCCCTGGGGAGCACGGTGGCTCAGTAGGTAGAGGTGCAGGCTGCAAGCCGAGAGGTCCTCGGTTCGAATCCCACCTGCGGCAACCGCGTTGTGTCCTTGGGCAAGACACTTCATCTCCATTGCCCGCGTGGGGGCACGATGACGCCGTGTACTAAGGCGTACTGCACGTCGATGGTACGCATGTCTTCAACCAATCTAACCCTGCCTGTGCTACAGAGCGGAGTTGCGATGTTGGGGAGCTGGCAGCTGCTCGTCGTTGCTCGGTGGTTCTCTCCGGGTACTCCGGCTTCCTCCACCCGTCAAACTGTCACGGTCATGATTGGCTATTGTGCATAAATATGTGACCTTAAACATCAATAAATAAATAAATAAATAATCTTGTCCCTGAGATGGAACCAGCTCAGTTTAAACAGTATTTATTTCAAATCAAATAAATTTACCAAGACTACCATTCAATTTTAACAGAATATTACATGAAATGAAGTAGATTCAGCACTAAAATTGGCGCTTATTCAACGAAGTCGCCAAACATTTTGAAACAAAGGAGATATGAACAGTTGGCATATCGAACCAGTTTTGCTTCTGTATAGAACCAAAACTGGTTCGATATGCCAACCGTTCATATCTCCTTTGCTTAATAATGATTTGAGACAACCTCGTATAAGCTCTAAACTTACGGCTGAAACCCTCTCAATTTATGTTTAATTCTGTTAATATTTAATGCTAATCTTTATAAATTTATTTGATTTGAAATAAATACTGTTTAAAAAGAACTGGTTCCATCTCAGGGACAAGATTAGAACCAGTTTCGGTTCTAAAGAGAACCTATATTTTTTGCAGTGTAGTGGCTCTTAATTTATTTCTACATGACGGCATTAGCACTCACCAACGCACCACTTCCCAGTTCTTCACTAGTGTTCAACCGATGATCGGACCGGCCACCACAAACGGCCGATTGTGGACAATCGGATGACAACGGCTACGGCTCCTGGAATATCGGTTCAGCCGATTGTTGCCAGGCATTTTGTGATGATTCATAAACTGCATTTTATTATCTTCTGCAATTGTTCGATTGTTAATGTAAAATGATGTCAATGATATCATTCAATAAAGTTGAAACACCACCACTATGTGTATTCTTATTCTCTCTAGACGCCCCATTTACGGGATATACAAGTTAAACGACATGTAAAGCTTATAATAGAGCGTACTTACGGCAATCGCCAGTTCATACCGGAAAAGTCAAAAGTGAAGGTTGGACTCCATTGACTCCGGTCACAGTAAAAATTATCAGTTGCGAGCAGTTGGGTGGTAAACGTGGCTCTGAGAGCCACGTTTACCGCCCAAGTGTGCGCGACTGGTAATTTTACAGGACCTGAGTCAAGGACTGTGAACAACGGAGTTTAACACTGAAATATGTTCAGTTTAATGTTGTTCTTTCGAGTCTCGGCTTATCAAGTCGTGAACGGACTGTAAACTCTGTAAAATATGTTCAATTTAATGTAGTTCTTTACGAGCCTCGACTTATCTAGTAGTGCACGGTATTACAATCGGCATCGGAATCGGCCGATTGTGATCTCAAATAACAGGTAATCTGTCAGCGGCCATTTTTGGTAATCGGTTGAACCCTATTCTCCACATGCGTGAAACTGGTCGTTACTATAATGGTCATTATCCTAAAACACTCAACCGATAAGGGAAGTTTATGGTCAAAACATTATCGACGCGTGTGCCTGCCTTAAAATTATAATTACAGTTTTCGATGACCGAAACACTCCCTGCCTTATCTGGACTAATGTCTTTAACCGTTATCTGTCGAACTCTGAATTACACATTATTATGCCTCAAAGTTAGTTTGGTGTTCTAGGTCACATTCTTATGCACAATGGCTAATCGTGACCGTAGTTTGTCCAACCAGAACGTTTGAATACCATCTAAGGGTTCGGCCGTATCAGGTAACTCACCTGATATTATTTGATATCAGGTTACTAGCAGCCATTACTAAATTGAAGCATTTCCACTCGCTTCGAATTTTCAAAATTTGAATTGAAACAAAATATGAGAATTTAAGTGCCAAAAATATTTTCAAGGTGCCGTGTTTATTGATTTAAAACATTAAATATATAAAAAAAAATGGGCAGAAAATGTTATTTTTAGTCCCAAAAGTTCTTTAGTGTTTTACGACTCTAGCCTATACCGACCAAACTTCAAAGTCTATCGATTCTTTATTCTGAAGCGAACATTTTCTTTACAGTTTACGCGGCAGATTGGAAGTGATACTTTGAACATTTAAAAGTGCTTTTGTAACCCTTTTCAGGTGGTAATGACAGTAAATGTATGTAAGGGTATTTCAGATATGCGTGTAGCGATACGTTATCCATTATTCTGTAGCCTTTGGGTATTTCTGCGCTAAATTATGCGTGAATAGGCCTCACAGATCTCGCAACCATTTAGCGTTAGCCTCTCTTGTCAAAGTTGACTCACATTAAAGTTCAAATATCTTCATACTGACGTTCCACTCACAAGGGTTATTTTGTTTATTTTTAAAATGCCTTATACGATAGCGTCCTATACTCACAGTGGTGATCAATGAGGGGAGGGGTGAAAGCCTTAAGCGGCTGTCAATAGGGGTGAAGGTCGAGCGCCCCGAGTGGAATCTCTTGGGGCGGGCAACTATTTCAATAAGAACTTGACAATACATGGGAACAGATCAGCACACAAGGATGGAATCATGCGGTAATCTATGCCTTCCGTCATTGCCCATTCACGGGAATATTTGTGCCGTCGCTTCTATTTGTGTCACATCAAAGGTCGGCTACACTTCACACTGAAGTCCCACACATATGGCTATGTCCCGATACCAACCGCAATACCTTGCAGTGATTGGTCAATGCCTTGTTGATTTTATTTTATGTCGCCGGGCACGCGCATGTCTACTGTCAGCGATTCTTATGTCCACTGTCAAGGAAAGCGTCTCGTTGCCATGAGCAACGGTTCATCGCAATGTCTTTTCACTTGAAATCAACTGAGACAACTACATTTAACTGAAGTGAAGTAAAATACACACAAAAGTACCGTTATTACGTACAAAAAGGATTAGTTATGTAAACATGGGTAATTATTTATGAAACCGATTAGATTATAAGGTCTCTTTTCATTAATTTACTGTAACATAAACTGAAATCGCTTCATTCGAATCTTTTTAAAATTTGTTGTTGTACAGCGAATATCAGAAAGCAGACGTTGTTTCGGTAAGGTGTTAACTTTTATAATTTTTTTCCAATTCAATTTTACTTGTGTAAGAACGGGACATATACGTTAACGCCTCGGTTGAATATAAGTTTCATGCAGGGAACGTGAGACCATGTCCCCTGTCAACAAACAGAATAACTTATAATGTCCTCATTCGTCTAAATGGGATCACTCTCACACAAACGTATAATGTTCATGCAGCCGGTTACAAGATCACCAATATGTTTTAGTCCAATGGCATCAGACAAATCGCCAACTATATAATTATTCTGGTACTCTTTTTGTTTCCCCACATAGCCCTCATAGGTTTAGACTGGTACTTAGGAACATATTTCGATTTTGACTCGAAGACCAACAACGTCAACAATATATACATGTTTAACCCTTTACCCAACGTAACCGCCAAAACCGGCCAGTGCTATTCTCAAAAATCGCCAATTCATTTTCATTAGTGTTTTTCATTTTTTTGTCTCAAAAACATAGGTTATGATCCCTCATTGGAACGAGCTCGTCGAGCTCGTTCCAATGAGGGGTCATAACCTATGTTTTTGAGACAAAAAATGAAAAAAATTAGTTATTCAATAATTTGTTTTAGCAAGTGTCGTCTGCTTTTCATGATACGTAAAGGGTTAAATGACCTTGCAGTAAAAAAAACTTGCGGTCATGACGGCATCAACCAAACTCTTAGAAGATCAACCATTTGGCTCCTGGAGTGTCAATTCTAAATTTACGTTTAAAATATATACATCTCAATGTGTAAATTGTGTCAATTGAAAAAAATTCTTGCAAACTTGACGCGCTTGCACAATGTATGATATTGTTTTATGAAATTCACTTTCCTGTGACATTAGGTTGACATTTTCACCGTTTGAACCCTAATGGTATCTTCCGTGCCAGCACAGTGTTGTCAATTGAAAAAGTCCATATTCGTAATTCGGTGGTAGACCCTTAATATCTTCAACGTGCAGCCCAAAGGCTGCACGTTGAAAATATTGGTTAGCCTTCCAAACTACTTCACTGACTACCATGCATCTAATGATGAATTCAGGTCGTACCACGATCATATACCGAACGTTATTTATTTATTTATTTATTTATTTATTTATTTATTTATTTATTTATTTATTTATTTATTTATTTATGGTGTTTAAGGTTATATATTACTGCACAATAGCGAATCATGACCGCAACACCAAGCATTTGCCACTGGGTCCTGTTTTACAACGAAAACAGAGATTGTTAACCACAGTAACCAAGCACTGCTTCACTTCCGGGGTTCCCACAGGGGTCCTGGGCCGTAAAAGCAGCGTTCGTGTTCAAAGGGTTAATACCTCAATTGGGGATCTGATATAGATTCTAACGGTCTAATGATTTATATATATATGCATCCACAAAAAGGTGGTCAGAAATTACTACGAATACCACATCAGATTTGAAAACCAACTGATTTTATAGAACTGGATGGCTTACAAAATGAAATCGAGTCTTAGTCTGTTTTTGCTCTTACCGAATTTCAATTTTTTTTTTAGGGGGGGGGGGGGGGGCTTGGGGGTGGGATTAACCACACTTCCGATAGCCAGGGTCACCTCGTGTCGGATAGTGTTATAGGTGGAGGAAGCCTGATTACCACTGAGCAGCAGTGAGAAATTGGCAGACTCCCCAGCGGACTAACTTAAGCGCCTTGTCCAAGGACGTAACACAGTTACCCCCGGAGTGATCGAACCGTGGGCCTTTCGGATTGAAGTCCAAGGCTGTGACCACTGAGCTACCGCGCTGCCGCCGATTTCAATAAGTTGTCATTAGCGTATGACCAGCCTATTAAATGCACATGATGATGGTGGTTCCACGACATGCATCCAGTGGGTTTCAATTAATTTGATATTGCCTAATGCAATAACCCTCTTAATTGTTGATAATTTTCAAACATATTAAAAGCATTTACTATTCCTTTAGAACGGGCGCGCGATAGCTTAGTGATTACGGCATTGAACTTCTAATCGATAGGCCCACGGTTGGATCAAGACAGTTTTATGGGTGTAGGAGGTCGTTGTACCCGGACAGAGACACCGAGCAGCCCCGAGTAACTGCCACACTCGCCAACTATACTCAAGCTGAGTTAGTGGTGGTTGAAGGCAATTGCACCATCGTCGTTCAATACGCCTTAACCCTTTACCTAACACGAAAAGCAGACGACACCTGCAAACAAAATTCTTGAATAATTATTTTTTTTTATTTTTGCGTCAAAAACATAGCTTATGTCCCCTCATTGGAACGAGCTCGACGAGCTCGTTCCAATGAAGGATCATAAGCTATGTGTTTGTGACAATTTTTTTTTTAAATAATGAAAATTGAATGGTGATTTTTGTAAATAGCGCTGACCGGTTTTGGCCTTTACGTTGGTTAAAGGGTTAAAACACAGCGCCACCGTGCCCCCACATGGTAAATCGGGATTAAGTATCTTTCTCAAGGACACAACATAGTTATCGCTGGTTGGGATCAAATTCGAGCAGAAGCTGTCTCTTTTCTACTGGATACACTAAACTTCCCATGGAGCAAGGTGACTCAGTGGTAGGCTGTTGAACTTCTATGCTGGAGGTCCCGAGTTCGATCCCGCGTTGTGTCCTTGGGCAAGGCACTTTATCCCGGTTGCCTACATTGGGGCACGATGACGCCGTGTACAAAGGCATACTGCACGCCGATGGTGCACATGTCTTCAACCGCTGTAACCCTGCTGGAACGGAGCTTGAATAGAGTTAGAATGTTGAGGAGCCGACAGTTGGTCGTCGATGCTCGGTGGTTCTCTCCGGGTACTCCGCCTTCCTCCACCCGTAAAACTGTCACGGTCACGATTAGCCATTGTGCATAAGTATGTGACCTTAAACACGAATAAATAAAAAATAAATAAATAAATAAATAAATAAATAATATACTAAACTTCACGAGCAGCTCTATCCTACGCACATTATAAGTTTTTGTGATAAATTGACGGTAATAAGGTCTGAGGTTTGCGGCTCGGAGTTCATATTCAACCGAGACGCGGTTCGTCGAGGTTGAACATAAGCTCCGAGACGCAGACCTCAAACCATTTCAACGCCAATTCATCACAATAACGTATATGTTCCAATTAGACCCTATCCATAGCCTAAAACCCACATCGTGAATTGAATAAGGTAACTTTTAATTAACGATGACAAGTCTAGTAAATAAATCTCTCGTGTACCCCACGACTTCACTGGACAAATAATCAATAATTTCAGATAACCCCTGAGGTCACCCCATCTTAGTTCAAATCGTAAATTGAATTTAAATAACACTTCCTTCAAACCATCGTTTGCTGAACGTCTGAAAGATCTAGAAAAATTAAGCGATTTGCAAGTCATTCCGTTGATGAAATAATTGCTAAACGGGCAACCTCATTTCAATATTTCGCGTGGTGACATCAAACGGCAACATCGTCTACTGGAGCCGTAAACATAGAAAAAAACTACGCGAGGTTTCGTCCAATCAGAGGGCCGGGATTCCAGTCTTATTGGAACAAATGTCGATCCTAGGAAGGTTAGCCCCACCGATAATAAAAAGCTAGCTCACCCTGTGTAAAATATTTGACAATGCTGACCTCATTTCCATGAAGGCGGCTGAAACGTGACCTTCATACATTCCGCTAGTGAAAAAGGATTGTTCCGCAAAGAAGGGTGGGTTAACACTAACTGTAATACTTCTGTAATTAAAGACTAGTCATTCTGTCAATTTTTAATCAGACACGCCCACTTTGTACCATTTTTCACACTGGAAACTGTCTTACTCACATTTATGAAGTATTAGGTAACCTGTAATAGATGTGTTGATTTTTGTCTGAATTAAATAAACTATTTCAGAATACAGAGTAGTATGGCCTCCTACCTGTGTATGACGCCTCGTATATTCTGTATTTTCCTGACACAATGAGTTGTGGGATATAAAATTACACGATACCTATTTGTTATTTGAAGGATGTATCCATCGCAGATGAATCAATCTGTCTTATTTGATATTCAACCAGAGATCAGTTACAATGGCGCTGGGGTAGATCTCCAATTGCACGAGATTATCTCATTGTTATGTTTTTGCCGTGCCTGTTATTGAGACACATTCTCTATTAGGCACCCACAGAGTAAAGCGATTGGCCTCGCGTGAGTGAATGTCTGGTGTAACGAAATCCCACATTTGACTATTTGAGAGCCCGTTTTTAGACCGCCATGGTTACCAAATTGGGCTGCTGTTTGGATCTATAGCTGTTATGCAGGGACGCTGCTAGAGGTTTCCGATTGGGGGATGTAGGGTAGTGAATTTCCAACTAGGGGAGGAACCGGGAGGGGGATACCCCCCTCCCGGTCCCTCTACCTAGTTGGAAATTCACTACCGAGAAATTTTTTTTTGAAAATGAAGCCATGAAAGGGAGCATAAAATTGATTCCAGTAACTGAAATGCCAACACATTTATGATAGAATTATCAGGTTATTATTATTTGGTATTATTCTGAGAATTGAATATGTGCTAAACAAATGCTTAAGCTGAGAACTTTGAGCAATTCACACTGTCCTAACATTAAATCAGATCTTATGCAGGAATGATCAATTTTCGACGTTTCATCATTTTGTAACTGTGAATGATGGAATTAAAAGCTCGGTCACATATGATGCTGCCGCCGCGCGGTTGTGCGGTCTGCAGTTTGTAGAACGGATTTATACAAATCGTGGTGCTTGGCGGGCTGCGACAGCAGTGTTCACAAATGTTCCGAACTCCGCACGGCAGTCGTGAAAGTCATGAAATAAAAATCCGTGAGGAGACCGCAAGGCACCATTTAACAAACTGCGAGGCGCTCTCGCGGCGACTGCAAGACAATCGCACGGCGCCCGCACGGTTGTTGCGGCCACCACAAGGGCGCGGAATGGAAACCTTGCGGGCGCCTCACGGCGCCCTTGCGGTTTGTTGCGATGGGTATATAATGTATACAGTGACCTTGCGATGATACCTGCGGTGGGGTTGCGTCCTCCGGCTTTGCGATTTCCGAAAAAAAAGTTTAATGTCAAGTTAAAAAAATCGCAAACCCCTGCGACGAGCACAAAACTTTGAGATCACATCACGGTTGCCGTATTGTACCGTATTGCAATTTTGGGGACTTACGGCCGCCGCCAACACGCCGCAGGTCATTTGTGACTGACGCTTAACTCAGGATAACGATTTTACATGATGCGATTTTCTTGAAGTGTATTTCGAGGATTTTTTTTATTACGATAAGTAAACGTATACTATAGAAATCTCGTACTGATTGGCATCATGCAAATATATGAAGTTCGATATTACGTACACTGCAGTTATAAACAGTAACAGTTGGAATCTTTGCCGATTTGAAACGGAGTTGGGATTTTGGGAAGTAAAGGAGACAGCAAAGAAGCTCTAAAATCCAGATAGATGGAATTTCCAACTACTCATGACTTGCCCTCCGAATTTCCAACTATATGAAATTTTGGCCAGGATTAGGGGTATGACCCCCCCCCCCCCCACCCTCCCCACACACCCCTGTCACCACGTCCTTGGGTGGCTCAGCGATTAAGCCATTAAACTTCAAATCAGATCCACGGTTAGATCCCCACAACGGATAACTGCGTTGTGTCCTTGGGCAAGGCTCTTAATCCCGATTACCCACGTGGGGGCACGGTGGCGCTGTGTACTAAGGTGTACTGCACGTCAATGATGCACTTGTCTTCAACCAATGCTAACCCCGCTCGTGTGGAGTTGGTACGATGAGTAGTCTGATTTTCACTAGGGTACTGCATTCAACGGCGACTCATCTTTTGGCCAAGTCAACCAAAAAGGTGGAATATTCAAGGACGGGATGAAAGTAGTTTAGGAAGCGGAACCTCCTTGAAGTCTTGTCTGCCATCAGATCTCCTGTACAGGAGACCTTGATTGCTGAAGATGAGTTCACGATGAGACACTTGGTAGGATTTCGAGAGCATCTCGACGATTCTGTGTGACTAGAATAGAATCGAATCGAATTGAATCAATGGGGCGATTTTCAATCGAGTCGAATTTTGTAGCTTATTGGGCCCTGCATAACTTATTGTTGCCAGATGCAAATAGGATCCTCGACATAATTTTCTCAGAATGTTTAGTAAAGAATGATGAAAATATCTCCTCGGATCCCGCTGACTTAGGATCTCTACAACAGCGTCTTAACCCTTTGAACGCTGATGGTATATTCTACGCAGATTCAGGGCCATCTACTGGTAGAGGCGATATTCGTTGTTTCGAGGGGGGGGGGGGGAGGGGCAATATTTTCAACGTGCAGCCTGCAACACTGCCTTAACCCTTTGGGCCCTGATGGTATATTCCGCGCAGGTTCAGAGCCATCTGCTGGTAGAGAATATTGTGGCTGCTGAATTTGGGGATATTTGATGCCCAAAACATCCACATTCAGCCAATTTCAGAGCACTTAAGTCCTTGAATTACACCAACGGGGCTTGATATCACCCTTATGGGGGCCACATATCGTTTTGGGTGGGTCTGAAAACACTTGGGCCGAATTCACCTTGATCCAGCATCACCATATTGGACCTTCGTCACTTTACTCCTTTGAACATGAAAGGATCGTGATACGGGGTGAATTCAACTGAAATAGTCCTTCCCGTTTAATTTTAAAATCTAGCAAACTATCTGTGGAAGCCATCAAGAGGCATCTTTAGGAACTCTCAGATTTTACCAGCGTCCATTCTAGATGCCATCGTGGACATTCTCACAGTGGGGATGACAGTCAATCACATTTCGTTTTAGAACGTGTTGATTGTCCGTCAAACCAGATATAAAATAGTTGTAACAGGCAAAGAAGTATTACCATTTCAGATCACCATTTTCAATTCCAGCGGACATACTGACAGTCACCCTGGTTCATATTCTTCATCAAAACTGTATTCTCATTTTCATTCTGCGGTATCAGTATATACAGATTATCTTGATAATGTGCATGTCCTGTGATTTGTATCAGATTCGAGGTGGTGTCCAGAATGGGATCTCAACGAGCCGGCTTTGCCGGCGAGTTGTGATCCCATTTTTGGACACCACCGACAATCTAATGCAAATTTATCCCCATGGGAGAAGAGTTGATGAAAAATGTGCATAAATTTTAACGTCAATATTAAAACTAAAACCGTGTGGAGAAACTTACGACGGAGATCGAAGCCAGAGATGTCAGCGTGACCAGGACACTTTTATCTGTGACAGACTACGTGGGTCCACGTAGTTCGAACTGTAATTGTGTGTAACCTACATAAAATCTTGAACTGTTATTTGTAAATAAAGTGTACTATATATTCCTCTGTGCGTGTTAATAAATTGTCTTTTCTGTGAGTTAATGTCGATTACCTTTAAATATTTAAAGTCATTGACACCTACGGGGGCATGAACTTATTTATTTATTGGTGTTTAAGGTCACATACTCATGCACAATGGCTAATCACAACCGTGACAGTTTTACGAATGGAGGAAGCCGGAGTACCCGGAGAGAACCACCGTGCAACGACGAGCAGCACTGAGTCAGCTCCCCAACATCGTAACTCCGGACTGCAGCACCGGGAGGGTTAGATTGGTTGAAGACATGCGTACCATCGACGTGCAGTACGCCTCAGTACACGGCGTCATGGTGCCCCCCATGTGGACAATCAGGGTTAAGTGCTTTGCCCAAGGACACAACGCGGGAGTCCGAATCGATCGCTCAGACGGTCACCCATCCGAGGATTAACCGGGCTCGACGTTGTTTAACTTCGGTGATTTGACGAGAACCGGTTACCACAACGCCAACGCGCCCCCTACGGGGTCATGAACAGACCCAAACAGATAGGCGAAGATAAGGTGGCAAGCCTTACCGTATGACCGCCGTGGATTGGTCACTTTCCCCGATTGGGAAATGTTTCCACGGGCGCAATAATATTAGATTCCAAACACTAATTATAGGAATAATCATCGAAAATTTAATTAATGAAGCACCGAGTACAACCCGGTACTTCATTCATTAAAATTTGCTGATAATGACTTGTGTTACCTGGTAAACGCATACATGGATTACGATCGATGTCAGACCTTTAGATCAGTCTAATTTGGGCACAACGGCACATATGGATCAGCTGAATTGCGGCCTGTATGGTTGGAGAAAAAGCACCGGTATTTTCTTCTTCTTGGCGTCTGTTTTAGGTTTCAGGTCACCCCCCCCCCCCCCCCCCCCCTCTTAAAATGATAGTTTACAAACCCTTGTTATAGGTCTTCACCATTTTCACTGGTTCCCACCACCCCTTGACGTGAGTGTACTCAAGAAGGCTTCTTAAGTTTCCCCGTGTCGAGCCAAAGTCCTATTTGAGTGTGAATTACGCATGCCATTTAATAGGAAATGCCACAAACATAAATATATATAATAGATCTCCAGCATTTAGTGCATGATCACATAGAATTTGCCAAAGAAAAGCAATCGGTGTCGACAGTGTCGTGTACGGGGTTTTAAAAAAATATTTATCTGTTGCATTGTTTGATGCGAAGGTAAGCTCTAAGCTATATTGCAAGCATCAAGGAAACCTGGCCAAACTAAATCTTGCCGAAGCACTGCAAAATTTTGGAAAAAGTTTCCCCCTCGCATAATTTGGGCGCAATTATCTTATTTTGGGCACAGCGTTTACAGTCGTTATTTGAGAAGAATTTAAAGGCCTGATCACTGTATTGTATGTTCGAATTGACATCCAGACGACATCTTCACCCCATAATCACCCCCACCCCCTACTATTCTGTGACGACACTCGTTAAGATAAAGGTTTGCTAACTAATATACAGTTGTGAATACAAATATTCAATGGTGGAGACGGTGACAGGTCTTCACTGACACAAAAATGTAGAGGGAGCAAATGCAGTCTGAAAGTTCTTTCTTGCGACGTTGCCTTTCCACAACACTGCGCCATCCATTAACCCTCTGCACGCTGGTGTCAAAATGGCAACGTTTTCAGCAGCAAATATTTCCCATAATGCAATTTGATATTTAACCAAATATACCTTGTTTGACAGAGCTCACTGAGCTCTGTCAAACAAGATATAATTGGTTAAATTCATACTTAAACAAGAGAAAAACAGAGTGATTGTTGAAAATTTTGTTGCACTACCAGTGTGCTAGGGGTTAATGCTCTTTGTGTTCGACTCTCGCGATGCAAAATGATCCTGGATGCAAAAGTCAAGTCATATTTCCTTAAATTCATTTTTGTGTGATTGAATAATACAACCAGCGATCGGTCCGTGAGTTTCTGAGCAGGGATGTGACGAATTTTTTTTCAATAGTTGGAAATTCCTAGGTCCAAAATCAAATGGTTGGAAACTCAGTAAATTAACACTGTTCATGATGAAAAATATTAAAATTCCAAGTAATGATGAGAAATTTTGATCTTTTATTTCCAACTGGAAACTTGAGTTTCAAATTTCCTGCTCTAAAATTGACATGGCCTCAAAATTTCGACTCTGACATCAATCCGGTAAATTTTCTGACCCAGACACATTATAAATGTTTTTTTCCGTTTCAGGACTGGTGAAAATTTTCAGAAGGGTTCATAACCCTTTACCCAACGCAGACGATTTCAAAATTCATTATTTTAAATATATATTTTTTTTTTAAATTTTTAAAAAAAATTTCAACAAAACCATATCATGTGACCCCTCTTTGGAACGAGCTCGACGAGAGGGGTCACATGATATGGTTTTGTTGCATTTTTTCAAAAAATAATATTTTTTCCGAGCTGTATTTGCATATTACGCGGGCGGGCGGATGCGGGCGATTCGTTGGGTAAAGGGTTAAAAGATATCACTCAGCGCTGCAGTGCAACCACCTATCGAAACCACTCACAGTTGGAATTTACACCGGTGGCACACAGTGGCGTAGATAAAGGGGGAGGAGCCCCCCCCCCCCCCCGAAGTTTTGTCGGAAATTTTTTTGGACCATTTTTAGGCGAATTTATGCCTAATAACATTAAAATGCTGGCTTTGGGGATAAAATATGCCATTTTGGGTAAACAAGACCAATTTTCAGTACATTTGCAGTACACAACAGATTTTTTTCTGTCGGAAAATTTTGGGCTTGCCCCTCCGCCAGCGAAAAGCTATCTATGCCACTGGTGGCACCCCCCCCCCCCCCCCCCCCCCCCAGCTGAAACCCTATGAGCCACATCCCTGTTTCTGAGCTTCGCCCAGCGTGTTCAGCATGCAGCGATATTTTATCTTCACATTGGTAACATGCTGAAAACAATGGATTCATCATTGCCTAAATCGGACTTCACTTTGAAAGAGTTGAAAAAAACACTTGTCACTTATCATCATTGCGTTATCCATTAACATCATTGCGTGAGACATCAAACGTCAGAATCTCTGAGGTGAGCAATTTGTCAAACAAGGACATATTGCACGCACATAGGACGAGTTTATCCTTCTGATACGCTTGACATATCATTTTTGTGGCAGACTGAGACTGGAGGTCTGGGACCAACACATGTGACACGACCGTTCGCGGTGTCAAGAACACAAACTCAAAGTAACTGATGTGAATAATTGGTGTGCAAAAGTACTTTTACAAGAAATATGGAATCAACCAAAATCAGCTTTGGATGAATAAACATGTCAGCTTCTGTATCAAACACTTGTCAGGCTGGACCTGGAATGATCAGTCTGTATCTGGAGCCCTTACAAACAAAAAGAAAAATCAATTGTTGAAAAGAGGTCCAAAAAAGAGCAACAACAAATGTTCCATCATTGAAAAGTCTTACTATGCTGACAGACGCAAGAAATTAAAACTGCCAACTCTAAAATATAGAATGCTACGTGGAGATATGATTCAGCTATTTCAGACACACGTGGAATTTATGATGAAGAAGTGACAACTTACGTGCTCGACTTCAAGACAAGCAGAGCCACAAAAGGCCATGAATTTAAATTTCATAAAAAAGCACTGTAAGTGTGACTTAACGAAGATGTGCTTTTTGGACAAGATCAAATGAATAGACATATGGAAGGCCTCTCGGAATATTTAATGAACTCAAAGACGCTCTTTATCTTTGAAGTAAGACTCGGTCAACATTGGTCAGACCCGTCAAAGATGGATATAAAGTAGGGTTTAAAAGCAGAATACAAAAAGCCGGAATCGACTAGTAGGGCTGCACGATATTCAAAACAGAATACAGGTATCGGTATTTAAAAAAATACCGCGATATACCGAAAACTGTTCAGATATATTAACATAAGTACCACAATCGAGACTTGAAGCATCACAGTCGGAACGAATCAGCATGCCTTGATGATGCGGTTCGAAAAACTTTTACACAACGCAGTCGATTTCAAAATTTATTATTTTAAATTCTTCCAAAAATTTCTGCAAAACAATATCATGCGACCCCTCATTGGAACGAGCTCGTTGAGCTCGTTCCAATGAGGGGTCACATGATATAGTTTTGTTGAAATTTTTGAAAATTATTTTTTCAACTGCTGAATTTGTATATTACGTTGGCACATGCGGACGATTCCTTGGATAAAGCGATAATATTATTCATTCTGAGCTGCAGTTAAAAAACTCAAGACATCTTGAAAATTAAATTGTTGATAAATAAATAATGACGATAAACCAATATTTTTGTAATTACACCGGTATTCAACCGATATTGGTTTGAATACCGGTATATATCGGTTTACCGAAATATCGTGCAGCCCTATCGACTAGAAACATTTGTGATGTGTATATAGAGGCAGTAGAATTGCCTGCATCCACAAGAAGAGCCTAAGGTATCCTAAATTCAGAAACGTAGCAAGAGGGTCTCCAGTGAGGAGAATGAGTTTGATTTCTAACTAGGGGTTGGGGTCCCAGCATTACATGCCATAGGCATGTCCCGAGGGCGCGTAGGCCGGTGTTGGTGGAGAGCTGGAGTGGGGCATCTTCCTCTCGATGGTGGGGGGGGGGGGGGTCCAGGGGGAGCTTCGCCGGGGAAAATTCTTAATTTCTGAACCCCTGAGAGGGATGCTGTGGTCTCCCTCTAGCATAAATCCAATGATTGTACCCCAGGTAGGTCCACAAGTTTTCCCTTACACTGACCAGGCTACACAAGGTCTATAGACTGACAGCTATTCTACTAATACCTACTGACAGTCAGTTGGAAAGAGTTGATATTGGCTGAATAGCTGTCAGTCTATATTCTGGTCATTGTAAGGGGGACGGAATGATGAATTCGAAAAACACTGATTTGAGTCGGAATTTCGAAAAATATTGTCAGCTGGAAAAGTGGGAGAATTTGATCGAAAATCGGAAAATCGCTTTGGTTCTGCCGGTAACCGCAAATCGCCAATCGCAGTCGGAAAAACTGTGATTACGGGTTGAAAATTTAAATCGACTAGTCGGAAAATTCTGAAAAGTTGAAAACATGATGGAAATTGATTTCTTTGAATTTCCAACCACTGGAATTTATACCTTCAAATTTCCAACTATTGAAAATTATGATGGTTATTGGAGGGACCCCCCCCCCACCTCCCCTCCACCCACCCCACCCCTGTTGCTACGTGCCTGCCTAATGTAGTACTTTCACAAAAAATATGGAATCAATCAAAACTCATTTCAGTAGACGTTTATATTGAAAGTTTTGTGTCCGTAATGACTACCCAGATATACAAGTCGTGGCTAATGTTTCAGTAAAGGATAACACACACGTCTTGGGGAATTCGAGCAGACAATGGTCGTAAGCAATGTTTTGGGACAAAAATTCAAAAATATTAAAATTTCAATGGCGATTTTTGTGAGAAAAAAATGATGACCGGATATTGCTGTTTTATGAGGTAAATGGGAGCATGGGCGTACGGGGCTTTTGTGATATAGAGGGGGGGGGGGGAGGGGGGTGGGAACCTTTTGATTTGCCCGAACTCCTGCATGGATGGAATACAAATATACATACCCCCCCCCCCTCTCTCTCTCTCTCTCTCTCTCTCTCTCTCTCTCGTTCATTGCCCGGATTTTTAAAGCTGGTTTGAACCCTGGCTCGTACGCCCGTGAATGGTAGAGGAGGGGTGGTCTAAAATTCCAGTGACAGAAATCCATTCCCATCACGTTCACACCGAAGACACATGCCGTCATCAATAGAACCTCGCTTGTAATATACCCATAGTAGCTTCACGAGTGGTGAACATTTGGTACACCAAGCTACTTTGGGCGTATTTTATTTATATCATGATCGTCAGATTATTAAGAGTCGCTATTATTTTTTCTCGATTTTTCTGAGCAGCAGACGTACATACGTGCGAATCTGTTTTTGTTCACATGAGCATCGGTGGGCGGTACTTTCGCTGTCAGTTTTATCGCCGAAACGAAATGGAAAAAGAAACTGAGCCTTTTACGTTTTAATAACATAATAACATACTATTTCGAGTTATGCATGCTTTATTAACATGAGACAATGTATGTTTGTTAATTTTTGGCATAATATGAGGTAAAACCATTTAAAAACGTAATAAATAATTGCCACTTTCATTTCACTCTTCGCGAGGCGACATGCGATCAATTTAGACAATTTCGCATTCAGGTCGACGTCACCAAAGGTCAACTTGGATGTAGTTCCACTGTATGTGTAAATTTTAACTATTGAAATCCCATTGCTGGCGTGTTCACCACGGTTGGTGTATAAAGCTAAAATTTATGTCATGTGTTTTTTTCTACAGTAGAATAGGTAATCATGGTATAAATGTGTGTGTACGAAAGTTTGATCCAGAAACAGATGTGTGGTTTATCAACACGAAAGGGAGAAGCAAGAAAACAGAGTTTTGTTATTCTGCAACTCATGTTTTTCGGAATATTTTTTCTTACGTTGCGTGTGTGTGAATTGTCTAGTTTGTGAGTTTTGAGACATTCTTCAGTGGGGGCTTTGCGAATCTCACATTTCTAATCGAATCGAATCCCGAATTGAATCAGCATGAGGATTTCGAATCGAATCGAATTACAGCTATTTTCAAGTGTTGGATATAGCGCATTCCCTCTGCTGTAAATATTTCCCGTCTCGGTTCAAGTATTGCAATCAACGGCAACACGTCTGTGTGAGCAAGTCCATTAACACTTTACCCAAAGAATCGCCCGCATCCGCCCGAGTAATTTGCAAATTCAGTAGTTGAAAAAATATTATTTTTCCAAATATTTCAACAAAACCATATCATGTGACCCCTCGTTGGAACGAGCTCGTCCAGCTCGTTCCAACGAGGGGTTCACATGATATGGTTTTGTTGATTTTTTTTTTTAAATTTGAAAAAAATGATATTTAAAAAAATAAATTTTGATATCGTCTGCGTTGGGCAAAGGGTTAAAAACCGGAATATTCCAGAAACGAAGTCCAAGTAGTTTCTGAAGTGTGGTCTCCTTGAACTCTTCTTCAATCAACTTGGGTCTGTATAGGAGACCTACTAATAGAAAAAAAAGTATATGGGAGACGAGACATTACTTACGAGACGAGACATACCTTATGACCCCTCGTTGGAACGATCTCGTTTGAGCTCGTTCCAATATGGGGTCATAAGCTATGGTTTTGTGACAAAAAATGAAAACGTAATAAAAACTGAATGGTGAATTTTGTGAATAGCGTTGGCCGGTTTTGGCCGTTACGTTGGGTAAAGGGTTGAAGAGATAAGGGCATTTATACGCGGCTAAGGGTGTATATAGCTTTTGCTGGGGGCGGGGTTGGACCATCCATTTTGCAAAGTTTTACAAACAAAAAGCCTCAAAATTTTGGCGCCGATTCGAAAATCATCCGACAAAATATCTGGTGGGGTCTCTGCCTCCTCCCCAAGCCGCATCTACATCACTGACATCGAGTTAATGTGGCTCGACAATTCGATTCAAAAATCATATCTCACATCAAAGAGAGGTGGGTAATCCACCACCACCTCCACCTGTATCTGCCATTTTGGAAAAACACCAGTGTGTGTGTGTGTGGGGGGGGGGGTGAAAGGAGGTAAATGAAATAAACTTCTGTGCGTTTCAGGAGAATTAAAAAAGGATTACCAAAGCATTTATCCGACGTACCGATATCCCGAAGGCCAAATACTCCGAAGGTCCGATGTTCCGATGCCCAATATTCCGAGGTACCGATATTCCGAATGCCCAATACTCCGAAGATCCGATACTCCGAAGTTATCCCAATACTACGAAGAAGGCACAATAGTTCAAGCGCCCAATAGTCCGAAGGCCTAATAATTCGAAGGCCCAACAGTCCGAAAACCAATACTCCGAAGATTTAATAGTCCGAGGGCCCAGTACTCCAAAGGACTTTCAACGTAACACTCGTTTTCACCTTCGGGGTAGTTCTGAAATGGTTAACCGGATAACCGGTTTGAAACCGGTGACCTACCTAACCGATTTGAAAAAAAAACGTCAACCGGTTATCCGAAATATCGATAGTAATCGTCATTCCACGGTTAAAACGTAGTAAATCTGCCGCTTCTCCTTTGGGATAGATTACACTTCGAAGCAGCCCTGTATATATTGAGAAATAATCGACTTGGGCTTCAAGACTTCGTTGATGATCGGCAATTTCCGAGTACTGAGTAACCGCAGAAACTATTCCGTAGTATGTATACAAACGAACGTTGTCGAGTACTCGACAACGTTCGTTTGTATACACACCACGGAATAGATTTCTGAGAATACTGCTTTCCAATTCCTATAGTTTTGATCCCAGATTCGGTGAAATAATGGCTACGGATAACCGATATTACCCGGTTATAGCTCTCGGTTAGTCGGTTGTGAAAATGAGCCAACCGTTTCAGCCCTAGAGTAGTGTGCCCTCTGATTATCGGTATCGCGTACTGTTCTAGGTACTGCACCTTCGAAATATCGGATCTCCGGAGTAATGGGATTTAGGAATGTCTGTCCTACGGGGCATTTGGCCTTCGAAGTAATGGTTCATCGAAATAAAGGGCCGACAGTAGCAGAAACATTGATCACCGTAAAATGCACGACAGCAGCACCAGCAGCTGGTTGGCAGTACTTTCACCGTATTTTAACGGTAATTTTGTGCAGTGCATAATTATGTCTCCATTTGAACGAAGAACAGTGGACGAAAAGTGAGCGCACACGCCACTATTATGGCCCACTAAACTCTGACCCATTGACCCCTTCCTCTCCTAGGAGAGTCCCTATAGGGCCTAGCGGGTTAATCCGACATTGGGAGACTTTTACAACTGATCTTCTATTTCTGCTTTGTGATGTAGTTCACAACACTTGCAAAATTGCCGATAGATATATATACTCGCAGCTTTATCCAATCTTTCCCATCTCGTAGTTGTTATTAACTTGCTTCGAAATTGACAACACCGGAAACGTCATATTAAAACGAGAGATTTAAGCGCGTGCTTCCGACACGAGACGTCAAAATAATTGTTGTCAAAACCTCAATGTATTTTCACAAATAATAATAAAAACAGGACGGCTTGCCTTTTTATGGCAAATTCAATTTAATTTTTGGCATACAGTTTGACAATAATACCATGAGCTCTCCGTATCTTTGTCCATAATCAATAACAATGTCCAAAGCTCGAACGTTCCTGGAACTATAAAAGAAAGTGAACGTTCCAAATCGGTATTATTTATTTATTGGTGTTTAAGGTTACATACTTATGCACAATGGCTAATCGTGACCGTGACAGTTTTACGGGTGGACGAAGCCGGAGTACCCGGAGAGAACCACCGAGCATCGACGAGCAACTGACAGCTCCTCAACATTCTAACTTTGTTCAAGCTGCGCTCAAGCAGGGTTACAGCGGTTGAAGATATGTGCATCATCGCCGTGCAGTACGCCTTAGTACACGGCGTCATCGTGCCCCCATGTAAGCAACCGGGATAAAGTGCCTTGCCCAAGGACACAACGCGGGGCGTACCTGACGGGGATCGAACTCGGGACCTTTAGCATAGAAATTCAACAGTCTACCACTGAGCCACCGCGCTCCCTTCCAAATCGGTAAACAAAAACAAAAAACAAACAAAAAAAATGTCTCCAATTGACTGAGTGTTTCTTTCTACAAATGGTCTCTA
The DNA here is from genome assembly GCA_031216915.1 of Pictodentalium vernedei. Lineage (NCBI taxonomy): Eukaryota > Metazoa > Mollusca > Scaphopoda > Dentaliida > Dentaliidae > Pictodentalium > Pictodentalium vernedei. The sequence continues at coordinate 671,658,958 of CM062295.1, read as the reverse complement.
TATAAGGATATATTCAGCAGTCGTTATTACCATTTCACGTGTCGATTACGAGCAGGAAAAACATATTTTCAGTTCTAGACTTCATACTAGCATGTAAGAAACGGATAGTGTTTGAACTCAGGTGTGTAGCTGGGGGGGGGGGGGGGGGGGTACTTGGCCCCTAAAATTTGTATACACCGCAGCACAGGCTACAAATGCATTAGCTTCGCTCCTAGAGTACTGAATTTTGCAATCTTTTCTCGGAAGGGGGAGGGGGGGCTTGTCCTAACTAGGACCCTCCAACCGTACCCTCTCCTCCAACTTCCCTTCAAAAGAGTCCCAGATAAGATGAGGGGAGGGCGCCCCACCCCCCTCACAACAGCGTCTCAAATATCATGCTGTTCCACCCCCACCCTACCCTCCAGCCACCGCCCCACAAAACTAGCTAGGGTATCCCTATTATACGCGCCTGTTTGAACTAAGAAATGTCATGCATGCATCGTGGTAACGCGTGTGCAGGACAATATTCTCACAACCTCTCAGATACACATGAAGTGCGTTGCATGTTGGGCTATAGTGGTTACTTTCTTATCATCTATCCATTTGCGTATGGTATGGGTTAAGAATGGTAACGATGTATCAAGGTGCATAACGAAAGGATGGTGAGGGTTAGCGCCTGTGCCCCCCCCCCCCCCCCCCTTCCGCCAATAATTTTCAGTCTGGACATCTTCGCCTTGATTAGAGTCTAAGATATCGTATCGCTCCTGCTAGTAATCAGGTACTTTCTTAGACTTGATTTGCTACTATTTATTGGTGTTTAAGGTGAACGTTCCAAATCGGTATTATTTATTTATTGGTGTTTAAGGTTACATACTTATGTACAATGGCTAATCGTGACCGTGACAGTTATATACGGGTGGACGAAGCCGGAGTACCCGGAGAGAACCACGGAGCATCGACGAGCAACTGTCAGCTCCTCAACATTCTAACTCTGTTCAAGCTGCGCTCAAGCAGGGTTACAGCGGTTGAAGATATGTGCACCATCGCCGTGCAAACGCCTTAGTACACGGCGTCATCGTGCCCCCATATAGCAACCGGGATAAAGTGCCTTGCCCAAGGACACAACGCGGGGCGTCCCGGACGGGGATCGAACTCGTGACCTCTAGCATAGAAGTCCAACAGTCTACCACTGAGCAACCGCGCTCCCTTCCAAATCGGTAAACAAAAACAAAAAAAAACAAAAAACGTCTCTCCAATTGACCGAGTGTTTCTTTCTACAAATGCTCTCTAAGGTGATATTCAGCAGTCGTTATTACCATTTCACGTGTCGATTACGAAGAGGAAAAACATATTTTCAGTTCTAGACTTCATACTAGCATGTATAAGAAATGGATACAGTGTTTGAACTCAGGGGTGTAGCTGGGAGGGGGAGGGGGTACTGGGCCCCTAAAGCATGTATACACCGCAGCACAGGCTACAAATGCATTAGCTTCGCTCCTAGAGTACTGAATTTTGCAATCTTTTCTCAGAAGGGGGGGGGGGGGGTAGTCCTAACTGGGACCCTCCAACCGTTACCCTCTCCTCCCACATACCTTCAAAAGGGTACTAGATAGGACGAGGGGAGGGCACCCCCCCCCCAGAACAGCGTCTCAAATTGCATGCTGTTCAATCCCCACCCTACCCTCCAGCCACCGCCCCAAAAAACTAGCTAAGGTATCCTTATTATATGCGCCTGTTTGAACTAAGAAATGTCATGCATGCATTGAGGTAACGCGTGTGCAGGACAATATTCTCACAACCTCTCAGATACACATGAAGGCACCGTGAGTGCGTTGCATGTTGGATTATAGTGGTTACTTTCTTATCATCTATCCATTTGCGTATGGTATGGATTAGGAATGGTAACGATGTATCTAGGTGCATAACGAAAGGAGGATGAAGGTTAGCGTCTGCGTGTACCCCCATCCGCCAATAATTTTCCGGTCTGGACATCTTCGCCTGGATTCGAGTCATAGATATCGTGTCGCTCCTGCTAGTAATCAGGTACTTTATTAGACCTGATTTGATACTATTTATTGGTGTTTAAGGTCACATACTTATACACAATGGCTAATCGTGACCGTGACAGTTTTACGGGTGGAAGTAAGCCGGAGTACCCGGAGAGAACCACGGAGCATCGACGAGCAACTGTCAGCTCCTCAACATTCTAACTCTGTTCAAGCTGCGCTCATGCAGGGTTATAGCGGTTGAAGACATGTGCCCCATCGACGTGCAGTACGCCTTAGTGCACGGCGTCATCGTGCCCCCACGTAAGCAACCGGGATAAAGTGCCTAGCCCAAGGACACAACGCAGGTCGTCCCGGGCGGGGATGATTGATACTAAGACTCATGGTGGTGACACACAAATCATAGCTTATAACCTCTTATTGGGACGAGTTCGTGCTTTTATTATTAACCCTTTACTCAACGAATCGGCCACATCCGCCCGCGTAATATGCAAATTCGGCAGCTGAAAAAATATTATTTTTCAAAACATTTCAACAAAACCATATCATGTGATCCCTCATTGGAACGAGCTCGACGAGCTCGTTCTAAAGAGGGGTCACATGATATGGTTTTGTTGAAATTTTTTGAAAAATTAAATTTTTTCATCTGCTCAAAATTTGCATATTACGCGGGCGGATGCGGACGATTCGTTAGGTAAAGGGTTAATGTGCAGCGTAGACCAATCAATATTTTCAAAGTGCACCCAAAAGACTGCACGTTGAAAATATTATTTGGTCTACCCCGAAATAATGAATATGGACTCTCCTAATTGCTGCCGCACTGAAGCGGATGATGCCACCAACGTTATAGGGTTAATTCCAAAATGTTACTAACACTTTCAGAAGACGAAGCTCCGATAACATACGGTATACGTACAGGTTCGCGCCGGGGTTCAGACGATATCCAATAAGTGTAGCGGCAGACTATCTGCAAGATTCTACATCTTTAACTAATACCTATTTCGAACGTAATAGAATGCAATATTTCAAATAATAATTCCTAAGAAATCGGATAAATAGGATTAACCCATAATCATCTATCTTCGATAATCAATACACCATTAGCGATTATCCTCTTGACTCGTCTGTTTTGGCGCCGTTCCGTATTACTGGTCCATCATGTCATGGAATGTAGCCGTGGGTGGCTGTTTTATTACGCCAGATCAGGCGTTACAATGTACGTTGTTGTGCTTCCGAATGACTAGAGTTATGGCATGTCTAATACTAGGTGAAAACTTATCTTAAGTGCATTTTTCGCTTCACCTGGTGGTTATGTAATATTTCATGCAAACGTGAACATGGCAAGATCGAACTGATAACACATCCAGAATTCCTGAGATAGGCATTACCGTGGAAAACATCGCGTAATAGTGCCAAAAAGCTGTCTCGGCAACGAATAACTATTCACTCGCTTGCTATAACGATTGTTTCGGTTCCAGTGGGTTCTGATGTTTTGATTTGGGAAGTGCCGCCGGAGTACGGAATGGTCGTCCAATTCCTCTTCAATCTAACCCTTATTAAAAGGCCTGAGGTGGCAAAATACCCAGTCCATAATCAGGTGACAACTTGTACGTTTTACTTTTGATGGGTTAACTTGCTTAAGTCGATTATGTGGGATAGGCTGGACCTTTCCGCCTCGAGAATATTCGTGTTGTGTGTGCTCTAGAAACGTGACCGTTGCGTATTTAGATGGGTTAACTTTGTAAAATCGATTGCGTGGAATGTGGGAGCTCTTTCGGCCTTGGCATTATTATGTACTTTATGTGTTCTAGAGAAATGATTGTTAAAAATTTAGTATGCTGGAGTTTTTTTTACCTCTTATCAAGCCACAGGTCCGAAGACTAATCAAGATTTTCAACGTGCAGCCTTGGGGCTGCACGTTGAAAATCTTGATTGGTCTAACACACAAATTCAATGAGCAACAATCTACTTTATGAATTCAGGTCGTATTACGGTCCTGGACCGGAAAAAAAAGAATCTCCGGTTTACAGGGTTAATGATTATAGACTCCTTGTCTGAACAGTTCTCCAAACAAGCATTGCATAAGAACAGTTAGACAACATGTTATGCCGGAGCAAAAACGGGTTAAATCCTTTCCGCCCGGTAAATTTAAGGGGCCTGTGGGCGACACCACTACCTATCCCCCGCCCACCAAAACTTTTGTGGGGAAATTTTCGGCCATAGAAATTCTGAGGATTTTTGTCGGTAACATTTTGCAAAATGGAATGGAAATAAGTTCAAACAATATTTATTGGAAAGTTTGTTACTTGTACACATTACATAGCAGATAATAAGAAAGGTACAATACAAAATGCACAATAGTACACAAGATAACAAAGATGAACAAATAGATGGGTTACAATGTAAAGAAGGGATTTTGTAATGGAAATTGTAGATATTCTGGCTAAAACATGCGTTTCTGCAGACTGAATATCCGAAAACTAATCCGTATTGGGTGCCAAAGTGGCAGAAATTTGGTGGAGCAATGTCGAAAAATTTTATTGGTTTGTCGGGAAATTCCCCCGCCGCGGCGAAAAACTATGCCGCCCCCTCCACCAGTTGCTGGTTGTTATGGGCCTGAGCCTATGTGTTTTGACGCCTCTATGCGTCGGTTTTGGGGGCTGGAGTGAGGTGGCTGTTTTCTCCAGCTCTTACCCATGTTACTTTATACCTCATTTTTAAATTCCTATCCTTGTCGTCTTAGATTAAAGCGTTCGCAGTTATACTCAAGGCATGACACCGAACTTAATCAACATCAAATTAACAGGCAATGTATGGTTAATAAATGAACGCGTTACTCCCACGATTGTAATGAAAACGAGAGAAAGAGAATGTTTTATGTTGATCAGCTTACTGTTATTACTGTAATCCCCCTCGCCTTTATATGTAGAAACACCTAAATTATTGCTACTGATTTAATCCCACTTAAATAAACCTATTTCCATTATATCAAGTGATCGCATATCTCGTAATAAGATTATTTATTCAATGTCTACTTACTTGTACTATAGACTTCATGCAAGATTTTATACTTGACTAAACATTTTGCTGATTTTGTGAGCAAAAACATGGGAACCGCCGTGAAATTTCAGTGAATAACCAATGGGCTGGGCCCAGAAGACCTGTCACGGAAAATTTAAAATGTTTGACGATTTCCTGAAAGTTACTGAAACTCCTCCCCCTTTTCTAAACTGCTAGTGCCCTCTTTGTAAGCTCGAAACAAAAGTTATCCATTGAAGTCCAAAAGTTTTTTTGTGAAAAAAAACTTTTATTTTCAATTTTTTGAAACAGATTGAGTAAACACGATTTATCAGATAACAATACAGATGGCCGAAAGTAACTTCATGTCATTCAGTTAAACAAAGTTCCGTGTGTCTGGTATCTTGAGGACAAAGATTCAAATATTATATAATTGTTACATTAGCCACCCTTCTATTTAATGCGTCCGTTGATTTAGAAAAAATATAATACAATTTGTGAGGTGACAAACAATGGTTTCAGAAGTCCATTGGCTGGAACTTGGCTCGTGTATCTTACAGACAGTGATGCTTTGCGAAATTAAGAAGTAGGGTTACGGCCCGCGTCACCTGGTGGTCATCGCGGCGCGTTGAGCGCCCGTTCGGAACGGGCGCTCCACGCGCAGCAATGGCCAACGCGGGATGCGTCGTTGGGGGTGGGAGTGGGATCCGGGGTCTACCTCCAGGAAAATTTATAAATTTAGTATCCACAACTCTTCAAAAGAAGTGGGCATCTGTGTGGGGTTGTGAGGTACACACAACTAAATTAGGGTCAGTGTGGCTTGCAGGATGAATAAGTGCAACGGCGTCCACCTTCAGACAAAAGTAGGGTGACGGTGTTCCCCCAGCAAAGCACCACTGGTATCTTTGTCTTTGTACAACCATTTACCAAACGTAACTTCCAAAACTGACCAGCGCTGTTCAGAACAATCACCATTCAACTTATTCTTCTTAATTCTTGTTATCTTAGAAACATATAGCTTATGACGTCTCGTTGAAACAAGCACGTTCCAAAGTAGTGTTTTTGAGACAAAAGATGAAAATTTCAGTTGTTCAACATTTTTTTATATTCTCTGGTGAAACTCCACTCAGCAGATACTGTATGAGGCTATGCGAGCGAAAAAATTGAAACTTATTCAAGAGAAAAAAATCCAAATGTCGCGTAAGTCACGATAGAACTGAGGGGTTAAGAAGAAGCTTTTTGTCCAATGAAGAGTGTCTTTTTTACTGGGAATGACAAAAGTCGTCAGCAAGTCGCGCTGCCGCTGATGGGTTAACAGGCGCGGACTGAATAAAATAAACCCGTGAAAATCTATGAGAACCGTGTCCATATTAATTAACCCAGATGCCCTGAATTCAAGAGAGAGAGAAATGTCAATTCTCCTTTCAGTGCACCCTCAAGGGAGAGAAACATTTTAACGGAATATTTACAGAAATGTTCAAAATGTCACCTAAACTGCTCGAAAGGCTTGACATAAATAAAAAATAACCCATGAGGTTATTTAATGGACTTTTATTTATTATTATTATTATTATTATTATTATTATTATTATTATTATTATTATTAACTCTTTTACTCACGCGAATGCAGACGACACTCGTCAGAAAATTCGGGGATGACAAAAAAGTTTATTTGTGCTTCAAAAAACATAGCTTATGTCACTTCATTTGAACGAGTTCATCCAACTCGTTCAAATGAAGGGCCATAGGCAATGTTTTAAGGCAAAAAATTGAAAAAAATAGTTGCACCCCGCCCCCCGTTTCATTTTAGTTCCACTGCCACAAGAATCTCTTGTTCGTGTTTTCACATTCTGCCTTGTCTAAGTTTTGGTGGTTTAGAAAGAAGAGGGTCAAGTAATTTCTTGTTCCATTATCCAATCGTTTCTTATTTCGGCGTGTGGTTGTAGCTAAACTATGCTTCTACACTAATTGAGTGCTTGTATATTGTATATATGACTTAAAACACAATTAGCGGATTACCTCTGTGGTGATATATAACCTGACCGAAACTGAACACGCTGCTCACCTCTCACTCTTAACATTTCATTAAGTGGTTGGGAAATCACGGGAGGTCCTCTTGCGAAGGACATCATTTTTATATCACAGACTTGATTTTTGCGCTGAATACTTTTTTCTCTAGTGGGAAGACACAGAATTTTCGACCGGAATATTTGACAACACATTAAATCATTCATCAGGAGCTGGTATGTAATACTTACCTTATTCATGTTGCTACCATTTTTGGTTGGGGAAATTAACCTTTATTTAGAAGCAAAATGGCCGTCGGTGTTGAGAGTTCTTGATAATTAGAAAAAGTGATAGATTTATTTATTTAATTATTATATTTTTTCTTCTCTTTTTCTATCTGTTGTTGTGTTTTGCTATTTTCTGTTGTCGAAGTGATGAACGCGATAACTTGAAACGATAATGCCGGACGAAGAAAGAAGAGTTGAGGGTTTGCAAAAAGACCCCATTTTATTGATGTTTTTATGATTTTCAAATGATGGAAAACTCCATCTATGGTGCTTTGTTGAATAAAATCTTTCTCTCAGCAAGGTAGTGATGGGTGGGATTTGTATGGGAGGGTCGAGTCCTATAACGTTTCCTGAAAAAATATCAATCTTATTTATAAACACTCAGGGGCGGACTGGGCGAAGAAAATTTACCGGGAAATTCACCGGGGTGGGGGGGGGGGGGAGGGGCGGGGGCACAAACCCGGAGAAAATTTTGACGTTTCGAATTGAACGAACGCGGCTTTCATGCATCTACGCGATCAATGGCAGTCCACGTACAGTACGTGGAGAGTGGATTGTAATTAAATCACCCACAGAGTGGAGTTATCACCCAAGTTTTTACTTTCAAATTTTGCACATATCAACAAAAACACAAGCGCAATGTTTCAGCCAGTGGACCTCCGGGTTTAACCCGGAGGTCCATTGGCTGAAACTTTGCTTGTGCTGGTTATGCTTTACAACAAATTTGCAATTATTGCTTGGGTAGAATCTCCACTCTGCGGGTGATTTAGTGATAATACACTCTCCACGTACTGTAGAGGACATTTCGATGAAATTTTTGTGTCATCTTCATCGATCATTCGGCAAAAATGGTTCTACCTGGCAGTCTCTGCAATATACCGACAGTCTGTGCAATCAGATCCATTTCACCTTTTGGTCATTTTCACGAAATTTCATGCACCAACAGGTGTTGGGCTGCACCAGTTTTGGGGGCCTCAGGGGAAACTTAATAGGGGGGCCACAAGGAATTTTCCCGGTGGACCTTATGGCCAGTTCACCTCTGTATACACTCATGCCTGAATGATCCCCAAAACTGATTCATATACTATCACCCTGATATTTCTTGAGTCATTGTGCTATATAGTTACCCCCCCCCCCCCCCCCTCCTCTTTCTGGGTATTTAATACAATCAACATGAAAAGTTATTTTTTTAGCCGGGGAAATACCCTGGTCCTTTACAGATGTGAGACGCATATTCCTAGTAAGGTTTAATCCCGGGAACGGGAACTGGAACGGGAATTCCGCGTTTCTGAGGGTCCAGGTTTGTGGAAGTCGACCCCCATGATCCCGATACTCGAGAAATACATAGACCATAGTATTATAGTTCACGAGATTACGGCGAATATCGGGTTCTTCCGAGACCAGCAATAATAATAATAATAATAATAATAATAATAATAATAATAATAATAATAATAATAATTAATTTTATTATACGCTAAATGATAGATTATCGAAGAAATTGTGGAAAGATGGAAATCGTATCCTCCACTGTGAAGATATAGAAATTTTCACTTTCACGGTATCAATCAAAATGGCGGCTTTCAAAGCACTTCACTTCAAGGCGAATACGAGTCAAATTATCACTGGAAATGATCAATTTGTTCTAAAAACGTATAATGAATGGTAAATCTAGTGTTTTTGAGTGGATACCGATCATTTCCAGCAATAATTCAACACGTATTCACCTTGAATTGATGCATGAAATCCGCTAGTCCAAACATGGCCTGAAAGTCCGTAATATAAGTTTTTGGTTTGGTACGTCCTTTCAAAGGACGTACCAAACTAAAAACTTATATTACGGACTTTCGGGCCATGTTTGGACAAGAAACCCGCCAACTGAATCAGATTGCAAGACGCCATGTGTTCCGGGTATCAATCAAATCACTTCCACGTTTCAATGATTCAATGCGTTGTTTACTTTCATGCATCAATTAAAGGTTGAAGCGAGTGGAATTATCAGATTCTTACAAAAAGCGTATAATAAAAAGACAGTCTAGTGTTTTTACAAGCGCTCGCGAAAAATAAACATTTGTCTCGGGTCACTCGTGAGATAATGTTCGGTATCCACTCAAAAACACTAGATATCCTTTATATATATAGCATGAAACCACCAAGGGTGCTCTAAAACGCTTTACAGATTGTAGAACATAAAGAATTGGAATAGATGAGTTTTAAGCTGGTCCTTGAAAACAGGTAGACATGGTTGTGACAGAAGATGCGGGGTCAATGCATTCGAGAGTCTCGGACCAGCAACCGAGAAAGCCCGCTTGCTCGCCAACATAGATTGCGCAAAAGGAACGGTCAGTGGTAAATGGTCAGAAGAACGAAAATTGCGTATAGGTATGCGGCGCGAGAGAAGCTCACACAGGTATGCAGGCGCAAGACCATGAACGCATTTAAATACTAGCATGAGAATTTTGAAATGCACTCGACTTTGGACTGGAAACCAAAGGACATTCTGCAAAATAGGAGTGATATGGTCGAAGCGTTTAGCACCACTGATAATTCGAGCAGCAATATTCGGTATTCTCTGCAATTGCTGCAGCAATGTACGTGGCATACCAAGGAAACGAGAACTGCAATAATCCAAATGAGAGGTTATGAAGGAGTGAACCAGTTCCTCCAAAGCTCTACCACTGAGGAATGGACGGAGTTTGCTCAGCTTTCTGAGTTGCCAGTAGCTAGTTTTACTATTTTTTTTAATGTGATGCACAAGGGTGAGATTAGCATAAAAAGCACCCAATATTTCTAGCACCGTTAGTGACAGGGCGATTTCCTGTCCTGTCCTGCGATTTTCCCGATTATAGAGACTAATATTCAGAAATGAGAAGCGTAAAATCTCGGTATTGTGACCAACTTTCAAAAACAAGAACCGGAAAATTCCTGTTCTCTGAATTGAACCAAATTCCTATCCCAGCGTACGAGGTGAAATGAACTGGGGAAAAATGTTGTGGGAGTATAGTAAAAATACTTTGTCCCCCACTTTATTTTGCCTAGCTTCTCTCTCTCTCTCTCTCTCTCTTCTCTCTCTCTCTCTCCCAATTCATAAATTCAACAGAAGAATACAACTATGTAAAAGATTAAGAGATTTATGCATTGTACAAAACCTTTTTCTGATGCTGCTGATGATTTTTATTACCTGGTAAACGCATGCGTGAACATCACCGCCAACGCTTAAATTATGACCAGCCCATGTCGACTACAGTAACTCTTTGTATCTGTCTAGTCGTTGTGGTTTTCGCTCTCAAGTCACAGCTCTACTATTTTCCACCCTAGACTGGGGTAGGTTTGGGGGTAAAACAAGAGCGTGATAACATTTTTTATCATATGACTCGTCCCTTTTGTTCACTTTAAAACATTTGATATTTTGTTTTCATATTAATCAGTGATAAATAAAGCCTTCCGTCGATTTCACTGGTCAGTTTCAAAACTAGACAATTTGATCGGCTGAACAAAATAAAACTGGGCCACATTTTCATAATTTGCATAATTAGAGTTGGTAGCTTTCATTGGTCGATTTCAAAACTGGACAATTTGATTTGCTAAACAAAATACAACTGGGTGACATTTGCATAATTTCAGTAGGGAGAATTTACGTTATCTGTCCTATTTCGGGTGGGTTATAGTGTATTAATCTTTTACCAACAAGAAAAACGCCATTCATTTTTAGCTCATCTTGACAAAGTCAAGCTGAGCTAATCTCATCGCTTCCCGTCCGTCGTCCGTCGTCTGTCGTCCGTCGTCCGTCAACACCCTGTTTTGGTCTTCTCCTCCAAAGCCACTGGGCCAATTCAAGTGAAAGTTTGTGTGAGTGATGGTCCCAAAGGGGCATTTCAGTTTTGTTCAACTCAGCATGCCCAGCCCCATAGGGAGGGAGTGGGGGAAAATGCACCAAAATATTTTTAAAATCTTCTTCTCAAGAACCAGTGTGTACAATGACTTAATATTTGCTATGGAGCTTCCATATGAGGTGTAGAATCAAGTTTGTTCAAACGAAGTTCGTAAAGTAATATTTGGCTTTGTAATAGGAGGGGTAAGATTTTTGGCCCCGCCCAAAATTTCTATTTTCTGAACCGATGGTCCGGTATGAACCAAATTTAGTTTGTGGTATTATTGGGTCATAAGTACATGACCCATGCAAAAAAAAAAATTCCCGCATCCCCATGGGAACCCTGGGAGCTAAAAATAGAAATATTTTCAAACGCCCATATTTCCTAAACCCCACGGAACAGAGAGCTTTTATTTGGTATGAAGTATCCTTATGACCAGTAGAATTGAATGGTAAAAAAAATTGCCATCGGTTGTGTTAGGGTGTTCTGTAATGGGCATCGAAAAAATGCTGAGTCAGCATATTTGCAAAAATTTTAAAAAATCTTTTCTCCAGAACCAATCATCAGAATCTTTTGATATTTGGTATACAGCATTCATAGGGGGGTCAGATAAAAGTTTGTTGAAATAAAGCTCATTGGTTCATATTTGGGCTCTCTACAGGAGCCCGAAGTTTTAACATAGGGTAATATGGGGAATATTCTTTAAAAATCTTCTTCTTCAGAACCACCAGTCAGAATCTTTTAATATTTGGTATACATCATTGTTATGAGGGTCAGATTCTAGATTGTTCAAACCAAGTCCCTGGGTTAATATTTGGGCTTCCTACGGAAGCCCAAATTTTATCTTTGTTCAATATGGAGGGTAATTTAAAAAAATCTTCTTCTTCAGATCCATCAGTCAGAATGCTTTGATATTTGGTATGCAACATCTCTATGGGGGTCAGATTCAAGTTTGTTCAAATCAGATCCCTAGGTACATATTTGGGCTCACTATGGTAGCCCAAATTTTTACTTAGTCCAATATGAGAAAATTTCTTTAAAAATCTTCTTCTTCAGATCCACCAGTCGGAATGCTTTTATATTTGGTATACAACATCTCTAGGGGGGTCAGATTCCAGGTTGTTCAATTCGAGTGCCTAGGTTAATATTTGGGCTCCATATGGGAACATGAAATTTAACTTAGTGCAATATGAGGGAATTTCTTCAAAAATCTTCTTCTTCAGATTCACTTGTCAGAATGCTTTCACATTTGGTATACAACATCTCTAGGGGGGTTAGATTCAAGTTTGTTCAAATCGGATCCATAGGTCAATATTTGGGCTCGCTATGGTAGCCCAAATTTGAACTTAGTGCAATTCGGAGAAATTTCTTTACAATTTCTCTTCTTCAGATCCAACAGTCAGGATGCTTTCATATTCGGTACACAACATCTCTAGGGAAGTCAGGTTTAACTGTGTTCAAATCAAGAGCCTGGGTTAATATTTGGGCTCTCTATGGGAGCCGGAATTGGCCATTTTGCTGAAGAATTAAAAATTTTGTATTCAGTACCTTCTAGAGGTACTAAGATTAATCCACATAGGTTGTATCAAGGGGCTTCATAGGGGAGCTCTACATTTTACTTATGATCAACTGAAGAAAAGGCATGATGCTCAGATTATTTTTGTCACTCCTGAGGGACTCAAGGATTGACAGTGTAGCCTATGGAGATGGCTTGCTTAATGTAGACTCATTCTTGGACTCTGTTTAAATTGTGTTCTGTACAAGATGAGCGCTTCAGGCCCCGTGGGGCCTCTTGTTTTTTATATTTTCACTTTTTGCTTCCAAAACATAGGTTATGACCCCTCATTGGAACGAGCTCGACGAGCTCGCTCCAATGAGGGGTCATAACCTATGTTTTGGAAGCAAAAAATGAAACATTTTAGTTTTTCGAGGATGTTTTTTTTCCAAGTGCCGTCTGCAACTCAAGTTAGGTTATGGGTTAAAAAGTCCTACTAAGTGGCTAATTTGTGCGTGTGTGTGTCATATGATAAATAGAATATGAAATGAGTGTTTTTCTCATATAATATTTATGAAACTCGTCCGAATTTTCCGTTTGGGCTCGCCAGAGGCTCGCCAAAACGGAAAATTCTTAGACTCGTTTCATAAATATTATATGAGAAAAACACTCATTCCATATCCTCTATATATTATAAGTCAAACATTTAAATGTGTAATGTTGACTTTATAACACTTGCCATTAAATAAATAAATAGTTGGTTAATAACCTTACCATAAGATAAGATAACATTCAAGTAAATACCCTTATTGTGATAAACTTAACTTCCAAACTCGAGATACCTTCACATGCCTAGATATACACCCAGGATATCTCCACTCACTGTGCCGCCAAAAATAGCCTAGGATTAAATCTTCAGTCAGTTGAAATGGATGTTTACCACAAAACAGTATTAAAAAACTGATATAGGAAGCAAATATGTGGTTACAGAAATATTCCGGTGGTTGCGAAAAGGGAGTTTGACGTCTCCCTCTTTTCGATGACTTGATAAGCGTGTTCTAGGGATTGGGTTACGAATAAAGTTTTGAAAAAATAAAAAATAAAAATGATTTTTTAAAATACAAAAAAAATATCCACATGATCTGGTCACTCACAGGTGACAGTCTGAAAAATATGGAAATATAAAATACGCCAGCATATGTATTTGATCCTACTCTGGAACGAGCTTGGACATTTCGCCCCAGCGCGAGTTCCGGATAACGTGATTCGAGGAAGAAAAGGGATTTTTCTCAGTACCTCGTGCAACTGAAGACGACAAATTACGATGAATAACTTGCTGAAATCTGCACAGTATTTGATTTAAAAAGGCAAGGCGGCCGCTTTTTCGTTCGCCTCGACTTTTCGAAACTGATATCCTGCGAGCATTGAAGTCTTGAAAAAACTGACTGGAAGTCAGATTTTAGTAGTTAGTACTCATTGGTTAACCCTTTACCCAACGTAACGACCAAAACCGGCCAGCGCTGTTCTTAAAAATCGCAAATTAATTGTCATTATATTTTCATTTTTTGTCTTAAAGACATAGGTTTATGACCACTCGTTGCAACGAGCTCGACGAGCTCGTTCCAATGTGGGGTCACAACCTATGTTTTTGAGACCAAAAATGAAAAAAAATAGTTATTTAAGAATTTTGTTTGCAAGTGTCTTCTGCTTTTCATGTTAGGTAAAGGTTTAATAACTACTATAGAGAAATGATATGGAAATAAAGAAAGATCTTACATGGTAACCCATCATCAGGTTACGCTATATACAACATACCTGTATGGGCGCAGTGGCTCAGTAGGTAGAGGTGCAGGCTGCAAGCCGAGAGGTCCTCGGTTCGAATCCCACCTGCGACAACCGCGTTGTGTCCTTGGGCAAGACACTTCACCCGCGTGGACTCACGGTGACGTTGTGTACTAAAGCGCACTGCACATGGATGATGCACCTGTCTTCAACCAGTGCTAATCCTGCTTGTATGGAATTCGTTTTTTTAGGGAGCCGACAGTTGCTCGGTGGTTCTCTCCGGGTACAAAAAGTCTTTTGTGGTTCTCCTCTGTTTTACAGTGCCAACAATGTAGCCCACATCCAAACAGAATTGCCGCCAACATAAATAGCAACAACTAACGCGCGATCTCGCTTTGGCGAGATCGCGCGTTAATGCTTGCAATTTTTTTTCGCGGAAATTCTAAGATGTGAACGGCATGTCATTGTATTCATATGTGGGTGCAATGTGCATCCATTGAGTCGAGTAAGTCCGAAAGATTGCCAGATCTGACAGACAAAACAGGTGGGATTACAAAACTAATTCATGTTATATTATTTTCTCGTAACCCATAGTTTGTTCGTGTTTTTTACAATTGATTTAACCCCCGTTTAACCTAAACTATCGTTCCTGGATTATTTCCAGACATGACAGAATAGAACTGCCACTGGGCGAGTTTAATTTCGAAAGGCTAAGGGGAGCAAGTAATTGCTTGCGTTACATTAGCGGGCCGAGGGGTATCGGCGGCGGGTCCCTTGGAGTTGGAGGAAGATAGCGCCAGCTATGGGTCGGCCTGGTATGAAAAAAATACGATTTTCAGGCATGGAGCTTTTGGAAGGCTTGTATCTTACACAAAAAAATTTGGCCGTTTGCACAACAAATACGGGACACACTTTGCGTGCTACTAGAGGGAAGAGATGGGGTATCATAAAAAAAACAATGCTCCTGTAAAACATACCCTGTCTCCAGGGGTTAACAAATCTTTGTGAAAAACAATTTTTTAGTAATTTTTTTTTCTTCAAACATTTCCCCCACGGGGTCCCTCTACTTATTCCACACACTATGAGTGAGCCGCCACTGGTGCGATAGTCGCGTAAGGTAATAATATATGACAGGAAAGTGAAAATGTTTCAGGAAATATCTGATCAAATTCGCCCAACGCTGTATACTAAACACACAGAACATATGTTGCAGTTTTAGTTTCAAAACATTTGTTCTTCTCATTGGAAGTATTTCATCTATATGAATGTTGTATTAAATTATCGTCGATATTCTTCAAATCCATCATAGATACATACATTCACATTAAGTAATACAAAAAAGAAAAAATTACATCAACTGAATATCAATATTACCAGTGGAAAATATGGAGTTCAAGGGTCTACCTAGGAGGGTCATGGGGTCGTGCGTAGTGTTCAACCGATGATCGGAACCGGCCACCACAATCGGCCGATTATGGGCAATCGGATGACAACGGCAACGGCTCCTGGAATATCGGTTCAACCGATTGTTGCCAAGCATTTTGAGATCATTCATTAACCGCATTTTGTTATCTTCTGCAATTGTTCACATTGTAAATGGAAAATGATGCCAATGATACCATTCAATAAAGTTGAGAAACAACCACAATGTGTTTTCTTAATCTCTCTAGAAGCCCATTTATGGGATATACAAGTTAACGACATGCAAAGCTTACAACTGAGCGAAATCGCTAGTTCATACCGGAAAAATGACGGTTACACTCCATTGACTCAGGCAGAAGTAAAATTACCAGTCGCACGCACTTGGGCGGTAAACGTGGCTCTGAGAGCCACGTTTACCAAGTGTGCGCGGCTGGTAATTTTGTTTCAATCCCAGGCAACGAAGTTTAATGTTCAGTTTAGTGTAGTTCTTTCGAGCCTCGACTTGTCCTAGTGCACGGTATTACAATTGGAATCGGCATCGGAATCGGCCGATTGTGAGCCCAAATAACCGGTAATCGGTCAACGACCATTTTTGGTAATCGGTTGAACACTAGTCGTGCGACCCCCTCCCCTCCAATCCCAAAGGTCCGCTTCCGATATTCTCCACAACAATCTAATACATGTCTACATTGAATTTGATTCACTGTCCCTCAGCATGAAATCTGAATATTGAATACCCCCCCCCCCCCCCCCCCACAGGACCACCATCGATGGCCAAAGGTCATGTTGGAGGAGATATAATCTCCTCCAACTTGACCTCTGTCCAAGGCTTGGCCCCTGGCCAAGTTTTCTGTCTTTTTAGTTGCCAGACATTCTCATCCTTGAGTTGCATTGTGGGCGCCCCCCCCCCCCCCCCACCTCTAAAAAAATGTTGGCTACACCCCTGGAGTTAGCAGAATTTCTATCATCTATATATACTGTTATCTGTAAACTAAGCACGACTAAACTTCCTAAACAATTTCTTGAATAACTACAATTTTCGATCTTTGCCTCAAAAACAGTGGCGTAGCGGAAAATCTTGTGCCCCCCCCCCCCCCCGCCCTTTCATAATGGTGGTTGCCTTTAAAACGGGAGCAAATTTAGTGTTGTTACCGTGCACAGCATACAGGATTTCACTTAGTACATACGCCATAAATTAAATGAAGGTATAGCCTATAGGATCGATTCTAAAAGTACGACTCGGTAGATTTTTTCATTACATGTTTCAAGTTTCACCCCCACCATCCAACGATACACACATGAACGCCCAACATGTGTGACTTGAGAGGGACCATGTATGTATATTGTTCATTTCTCACCCCCATCAGTTACAATGATGTAGCGTTCACTTAACCCTTTACCTAACCTGAAAAGCAGACGACACTTGCAAAAATAATTCTTGAATAACTATTTTTTTTCATTTTTTGTCTCAAAAACATAGGTAATGACCCCTCGTTGGAACGATCTCGACGAGCTCGTTCCAACGAGGGGTCATAACCTATGTTTTTGAGAGAAAAAATGAAAAAAATAATGAAAATGAATTGGTGATTTTTTGAGAATAGCGCTGGCCGGTTTTGGCCGTTACGTTAGGTAAAGTGTTGAAAGAATAATACATAGACTACAAAGTTGGGACGTCCTTCAAGACGGGGCCCCCTTCTAGCCCCCCCCCCCCCCCCCAAGGCGGGCCCTGCGGGCCCAACCCCTTACGTGACTACTCAAAAACAGGACTAGAGTTAAGACACCAGATAAGATAGGGTGGATAAGAGAAATTTATTAACAAGTGTACGACCGTAATCTGTAGTAGAGACACACTTCGAAGTACAAAACAATGGATGGTGGTGTAAGTTGGTCTTCCAATGGTGAATGCTCTGGGGTCTCCTCCCTAGAAATCGGACCTAAATTCAGTCCTGGAAATAATCCGCGAACAATCGTTTGGGTTACTTGTGGATTACGCCATGTGTTAAATACCCGAACGAGCAACAGGTTACGTCAAAGTAATACAACATAACTTGATAAAATTACTAATCACGCGCATTAGATTTATTTATTTATTGGTGTTTAAGGTCACATACTTATGCAAATGGCTAATCGTGACCGTGGCAGTTTTACGTGCGGAGGAAGCCGGAGTACCCGGGGAGAACCACCGAGCATCAACGAACAACTGTCAGTTCCTCAACGTTCTAACTCTGTTCAAGCTCCGCTCAAGCAGATTCTTGTGGGTACGCATAGCAAGCACAAGCAATGTTTCTGCCAATGGATCTCCGAGTATAAGAGGGGGTGACTTGGCAACTGACAGACATCCGCGAAATTTGCAGTCCAGATTCGGAAATTTCCGAACATTTTCTAAAATTTGACTGCAAAAGTCGATATTTCCTCCTAATCCCTGTGCGAAATGAATGAAATTACATTGATAATAGATTGAGTGTTACCATAGGACGCTCAGATTTCGTCTCTAAATTTAAAAGGCAACGTTTTCCCAACTCCCTCGACCGTCCTGCAAAGATCTATTGAACCAAATAAATTTATTAAGGATCAATTTTTATTCAATTACTAGAGATTCCTCTATAACAAAATCAAGAGGTAACATTGTAAATGGAAGTAAATGCTAAATGGTTTGGTGTGTGATAATTATATGTCATTAACAATGCAACTATGAATTTATTCTAATTTAGTCTTGTTTGATGCTCGACAGATCTTTTGGACTCTCTCAAACAAGATAATTCATAATACCGTTACGGGCAAAAATATTCTCTTCACAATTTGTTGTTCTTACCTTAAATAAAACTTGCAGTCCCGAGTTCGATCCCCGTCTTGGGCGACCCGCGTGGTGTCCTTGGGCAAGGCACTTTATCCCGGTTGCCTACATGGGGGCACGATGACGCCGTGTACTAAGGCGTACTGCACGTCGATGGTGCACATGTCTTCAACCGCTGTAACCCTGCTTGTGCGGAGCTTTAACAGAGTTGGAATGTTGAGGGGCTGACAGTTGCTCGTCGATGCTCGGTGGTTCTCTCCGGGTACTCCGGTTTCCTCCACGCGTAAAACTGTCACGGTCACCCATTGTGCATAAGTATGTGACCTTAAACACCAATAAATAAATAAATTAATTAATTATATAATAAATAAATAAAAATTGCTTTAGGCTTATATTAATTTCACTTTTTCAACAAATATTTTTTAAATATATTTCAGGAAAGAATTCACTATTGAAATAAAAATCAGCCTTGCGATTTTTCATAATCCAATACAAGATGAAAAAAACCTTTATTAACCTTTTTACCTTTGACATAACGGGTAAAGTCGTAAACGCCAGTTAGGCCTATAAACATCATCACTCAATTTTTTTCTCAGTATTTGCCAAAATAACATCGGTTATGACCCTCATTGGAACGAGCTCATTGAGCTCGTTCCAATGAGGGGTCATAAGCTATGTTTTTAGACACAAAAGTTGCTTTTATTTATTACAGGTTTTTGCAAGGGCAGTCTGTCAGTCGCGTCAGGCAAAGAGAGGGTTAAATAGCCTGCAGCCCTATCATAAAAAAATAAAAATTAATTTGGAGTAATAAAGTCCAAGATTACTGTTTCATCCATCAAAAGTGTGAGGGATGTGTGATTTGAAAATGTTTGGGGGGCATACTCGCCCACACACTCCTGTCTCCATCGCCTCTGCATTCAGTTTTGGGGGAAATCGAATGGAGAGAAATCAAACGCTCATCAACACCATTCTAAGGTTTAGATTTTCACCAGTGAAGAGTAATTTAGATAACACTGCATTTGTAAACCAAATGCAAATATAATTTCAGCCTTTTGTGGACTCGGACTGATCCAATTTATATAGATAGGGGAGACCGAGTGAAAATTAAATCAATAAATTCTCTTCATTACTCACAGAGGACTGTGTTTCGTTGTTCTTAGTGAAAATCTTAGAAAACGGTTTCATTGACTCTTCCAACTGTCTTCTGACAACAACGTATTCCAGCTTTACATGTCGGTTGGACGGAAAACACACACCCCGTCCATTCATTCACGTCTGTCATCGCGATAAGATAAGACTGGGGAACGTCCCCCTTTTCTCTCGTGTAGATAAACTAAACGGACTCTGAGAGGGATTTATTCACGCGTATGATCGTATCGGGTCACAACGGAGTAAGAGAACTTTAGATGGACAAACCGCGGTACCGCGTTGTGGAGTAGTGTTTTGGGGGCTTTTCTTTCTTTCATTCTCATCTTGACTTTTATTGTCATGGAGTGACATTTCACGGAGTTGTTCTTGGTGCGTGAATTGGATAAGACAAGCTTGTATTCTGGAGCATCAACCGTTTCTTCAAGAAATCATATTACGGTGCCTGTTCGGTAACTTTAGGGTGATGTCAGTTTTTCAAACGACTTCTAGTATATGTTGGCGATGTTATCAGCTTTAAATTGGAAGTGAAAAGGCATTTATCTTTTTGATGAGAAGGTAAACTTTACAAATAATGCAATGAAAATAGCTCTTCAGAGTTTAGACTCTCGACCTTTTGTTCGGCTTCCCACATAGTTGGAGTCCACCTATATAGATTCGATCCTGACCCGCGTCGTGATCCGTCTTCTCTTTGCGTCCTTGCCTCAATGGAAAAGACACTTAATTCCCAGGGGCTGCGGAAGCTCGATAAACGTGGATGGGCACAAATTTACAATGCTACCATGGTTCGGCCCAGTGGGAGGAAAGTTACAATCGTTTATCGGCAAATGTACCTAAACACACTATAGTCTCTCGTTTAGATGAGCATGCCGCGGTGTTGTCACGTCGTCCCTGTCAATTTCTTCCACTTCAATCACCTTCCAACCTGAAACTGATTGAAAGGAAGGTGGGATTCTTTTGCCAAATGCTGTTTGGATTTGCAAATAATATATTACAGAAATGCCTGTATATTGACACGCTTGAAGGCGCCCATTTCAACTCATTGTGTAACCGTGGAACATGTCTGTAGAAAAAAAACAGTGACACGTGTCCCCTGCCCCCACCCCCCCCCCCCTCCGGTTCTGCTGCCCCTGTTAATCCCAAATGCACAGGCGGGAGGACGGTGGCGCAGTGTACTAAGGCGAACTGCACGTCGATGGTACACAAGTCTTCAACTGATGCTAGCCGTGTTTGTGCTAGTAAGTTGGTTAGGCCGACAGTTACTCGCCGCTGCTCTGTGGTTCTCTCTGGGTAGTCCGACTGCCTCAGCCCGAAAGGCTGTCCGACACGATATGACTCTGTTACCGAAAGTGTCGTTGAACCTCACTAAAAATAACTTGCAGGATGCAGACCCACTTAACGCTTGCACCGATTGACATTCTTACCCCCCCCCCCCCCCCCAAAAAAAAAAAATGAATGACTTGCAGGCAGCTGAAAACAATTTTCTAGAATTAGTAAAACATTTGATGTTTCTCCAAAAACATTTCTAAAAGCGACACTCGTTCCATTTAGAGTTTAAAAGTTATGTTTTGGAGGTAAAATGTGAAGAAAACAAATCAAGTATGAAAGGGTAATTTTGTTCATATATGTAGAACCTGGGCTGAATATCACCGCTACGTCTATTGAAGGGTTAACCCTTTACTGAACGCAGACGATATCAAAATTTATTATTTTAAATATCATTTTTTTAATTTCTTCAAACAATTTCAACAAAACCATATCATGTGACCCCTCATTGGAACGAGCTCGGCGAGCTCGTTCCAAAGAGGAGTCACATGATATGGTTTTGTTAACATTTTTCGAAAAATAATATTTTTTCAGCTGCTGAATTTGCATATTACGCGGGTGGATGCGGGCGATTCGTTGGGTAAAGGGTTGAAGGGTTAGTATACTGAATTTTGTCTTGAAACAAACTTAATGTTTGTGTAATTTTCCACTTTAAAAATTTTAGGGTGATAAACCATTTGGTAAAGACTGTAAGATTTTTTCAACCTAACACGTCTGGAGGACGAGGCTGGTAATAATAATAATAAAAAAAATAACTGAAATTCTCCGTTTCTTTTCCCTCTGGGCACAACTTATAACTCCTTACTGGACCGAGCTCTTGGAACGCGTTGGAATGAAAAATAATAAAATTTGATTAATGATTTTTTATTAGATATTGGATACAGCTCGCCGTTATGTTAGATGGCGGATTATACAGTTTATAGTAAATAGGCAAATTAACTCTCCCTCAAAAACTTACAATGTGAGCCTTATTTGGACAAACCCCTCAGAATTCCGTCCACCGAACGCCTGCAAGATAAGTTCTGGTGTAAATCACGTGCATTCAGGAGGATGTGTGTCAATAGAAGGTTCAATTAGTTCATCTGCCTGGAAGACAGAGATGTGGGAACTGGAGGGGCACAGGAGACACGCCTTTCCACTCTTTCCAGAAAAAGGAGAGAGAGAGGGGGGAAGGGGGGGGGGGGGCAGTGAAGAAAACAGGCCAACCTTATCTTTTGTACCAACCCGCCATTGCATGCAATATTATTTTGAATTGACAGAAAATTGATGTACAGACTCTTTATCTTGACCCAACGCAGTCGATATCAAAATTTATTATTTTCGAAATCATTTTTAAATTTCTTTTCCCCAAATTTAAAATATTACAACAAAATCATATCATGTGTCGAACTTGCGAACTATGCAGGCGGATGCGGCCGGTTCGTTAGGTAAAGGGTTAAGATGTGCCCGAAGTTTCCCTCGTTTGAGTTGTCTCTACTTTTTCCTTTAAAGTCAAGAAAAATGCACATTTTAAGCTCCGCATGTAACAAATTTGGGGTGTGTGAGTCCCAGATTTGTGTTCTGTAACTCTGCCATGCCCGAAAGGCCCATGGGTCACCACTGATGTATAGCAATGGATGGTTGTCCTTGTATGACCGTGCCCCCACCCATTACGTTCAGGCTGCTGAACTTTGGTTCGCAATGTGTAGCAAAGGGACTCCAAAGACCAAGCAATGTCTTCGTTGGAAGAATTAATGCTCATACCATATATCTCCTGCCCGGAATGATTTGCCGGAATACTGCCCCCCCCCCCCGCCCCACCCCCCCACCCCCCCCCCCCCCCACCAATGCAATTTTCACATATAGAGTCCTAAAATGGTCTCCAATAAAGGGATATACATGTTATATAGGCCTCACATTAGCTCTTAAAGCACTGAATTTTGCAATATTGTCATGGGGAGGAGTCCTAGACCTAACTTGGAATCTTCGGTCGTTACTCCCTCCTCCCACTTCCTTTAAGGTAAGTGAGGGGGGGGGGGGGCGACCGGATGGTCCTAGTTAAGACTAGGAGAGGTCCATGAACTCCCCACGACGACCTTGCAAATATCATGTTTGACGTCCCGAAAACTGGCTGGGGCACCCTGTATTATAAAATCCTGGCTACGCGCCTACCTTGAAATCACCTGCTGCGTACCATTCCTTGTCTCGAGCTAAGGTCCAGAGTTTTTCACTGAAAAGGTTCGAAATTACTTTTTGGTCTACTGTTTTGTTTCGTTTTAATTTTTGCTGGTTTCTGTACATTTTCTGTCCATTCAATACAGTTCGGGTGCATCTTCTTACATTTCCAATTCAAACAATGTATCATTACTAATTTGGGCAGAAAAATGTTAAATTCACTGAAAAGGGAACGATTTTTTTTTAAATAATGTTTTCAAAAATTATTTGGGTGAAGTTATTTATGTCAAAAATATGTCTTCCTATTTGATAGTTTTTTCTTCTTCTGTCTTTTTTTTGGAAAGGGGGTGGAGGGTGGGATTGGGGGAGGATGCCTACGATATGGTTTGTGGAGAAAATCAAATAAAATTTGATTGACGAGTTTTCTATAGATATTTATCGTTGGGCGAACTTGGCGGATTCCTTTGTAATGGTAAACAACCTCACACGTGGTTCGTACATGCAGCACGAAGCTCGTGCATGTTACACAACAAGCATTTACGATTTTGACGCTTGGTATAGTATTTTCGACAAAAATGTATCGTATGTAATAATTTAGGCTTTTTCATGTGGCCCATTTTGGGAGAGGAGATCTCTTAGCAAAAATCTGGCACGTTAATACAAAGTGTTATATCCCTCTTAAATGCATTTTAATGTTGTTTTAAATTTGATTGAATCTTACCATATCAGTGACGCATTTTGTAACCAGTCTTCATCTTCCATGCTGTAGAAAAACCAAGAAATGGAATTTATTAAAATAAAGGGTGAGTAATAAAGAGTTTCGAACCCCCTGCCATTTAGTCCAAACATGGCATGAAAGACTGTTTTTTAATTTTTTGGTTTGGTACGTCCTTTGAAAGGACGTACCAAACCAAAAAATTAAAATACGGTCTTTCAGGCAGTGTTTGGACTACCTGCCATTGGGCAGGGGATTTGAAATTTAATATTTCTCATCCCTTTATTTTCGCAATGGCCTTTCTTTTCACGCACAGGGTTACACAATGGGAGTTAACCATTCAAATACTGTGGTAGGGAGTTAGTTAAAGGGAGTCATCTCACTGATTTGCCACATCTTGAAATTTGTTTCCATCAGTGTAAATTGGCCTAGAGCCCTTCAAATCTCATATTTTGGATGGAATTGAATTGAATCTCGCGACTCTTCTGGTTGTAAATATTGCACCTTCCTAGAACCTGAAATATTGCGAGCGTATGATTTTTATCAACAGCGACTCGTGAGTTTGGTAAGTCAAGTAAAGAAGTAGAACGGTGGAATATAGAACAGAATAAAAGTAGGAATTTCGGATGTGGAACTTCCTTGAATTCTTCTTCTATCATCAGGTCTGTGTAGGACAACCCTCCCCCTCCCCCTCCTGTACAGAAGTAGAGCTGTAGGTTAACCGAAACTGAACCGAGGCTTTTAGTTTTTTTAAAAACCGAAACCGTCGACATCCCGTAGTCTAAGGTTTTTCGTTTTTTTTATTAAATACTCTCTTGCTGCAGAAATTCACAGAATGTAGCCATCCCAGACTCTCACTACTCTGGGAAGGCTACATTCTGTGAATTTCCGACATTTCAGTTTAGTTGTGTTTGCAGCTTTCCTCAAGTTGCGTGTAGGTGTCAGACCTCGAAAAATGGCCAAGCACAATAAAAGTTCTGTATATTTAGGTAATTATTATATTGGCCTTCCTGATTCTTCATGTATTATAGCTTATTTCGGGCATTCATTGAGTTTCACTCAATTTCACTGCCATTCAGTTATGACTCCGGACATAAGAATGAGTTTTATTGAATTTTATTTGGCCTCATGAACAAACCGAACAGAACCGAGGTTTTACTCCCCCTGAAAAACCAAAACCGAAACCGAACAAGAAATTTAAAAACCTACAGCTCAATACAGAAGACCTTGTGATAGAAAAAGAGATGAAGAGGAGACACTTCGAACCCTGAGTTCCAATGTGTTCTATGTGCCAGTAGTCTGCCAGTGGGACAGTAGGCTGCCAGTAGGCACATAGTACACATTGCAACTCGAGGACTTTTTTTGGAAACATATCGTCGATTCGAAAATTTCCGATTCATGCAGCGCGACGTAAATCAAATCGAATCATTAGGACGCTTTCCAATTTCGAAGCTTCGCAGGGCACTAAAAGTGGCCATCGTGAAAATTGAAAAAAAAACCCAACACAATCCTTAATTCCCCACCAAATCATCCATAGGGCAAACGCTTCTATCTGTATAGAAAGCTCCGCATGTTTATTGTCACAATTGATTTTGCTTGGGATGATGTCATTAGAGAGGCGCGTAAATAAACTGGTGTCAAATTACGCCCTCTATAGTATAGGGAATGCATGATGCCTGAATTGGGATGAGCTTTGAGGTCCCTTGTGAGGTGAAAACGACAAGGGTTGGGGTAGGTTCTGTAACACTTCTTGTTACAGGCGTGGGAACGAGACATCTCGGAGAGTTCGGCTCCAGGTGAGGCCTCCCAGAGAAAAAACATTCATAAATAATATTCATAATATAAAAACATACCCATTTAATTTTCATGTAATTTCCCATTTAAATCTTAATACTTGTAAAGGATATTTATTTATTTATTTATTTATTTATTTATTTATTGGCTTTTTAACGACATTTTCGAGTGCCAGGGTCGCCTCGTGTCGGACAGTTTTACGAGTAGAGGAAGCCGGAGAGAATCCAATCAGCGGCGAGCAACTGTTAGACTTCCCAAGGTACGAGCTCCGCACAAGCAGGTAGCAATGGTTGAAAACAAGTGAACCATCGATGTGCAGTACGCCTTAGTATATGGCGCTAACGTGCCCTCTCGTGAGCAATCGAGATTAAGTGCTTTGCCCAAGGACACAACGCTGGTCGGGATCGAACCGTGGACCCTTCAGTCTGAAGTCCAGTGCCCTAACCACTGACCCAGCGTGCTCTCTAAACGATATTTTAATGTTCGGATTGTTCCGTCTTCTACAATGCAGGCCTGGCATTCTTTAGGAGTGCAGGAGTTCTGCACGCCTACTGTACGCCTAGAAAAAAATTGAGGGCAATTTTTTGCAACTCTTGATTTTCTTGAATGCCAGAACTGTCTGGGACTGCCTTTAAAATCAATTATCATTTCGTCCCCTGAGTTCCAATGTGTTCTCTGTGCCTACTGGCACAGAGAACACATTGGAACTCAGGGGACAATTTGTCAATGTTGCATTGATTCGCAGTAATTCATGACCCATTGGGTGTCGCATTTCAATACATTTTTTGAGTGTAGGAGACAATCACATAAGAATTGAATGTAACATTTTGAATAATGAGAAGATGTGTGTGCCAATTTTTCTGCTATGTAGCTGAATGTAATACAATTTTTCAGTCACAATATTAATGCCTTGAAGTGAATATAACCAAAATAGCACACAAGCTTTTGCATTGAAAATTTCAGGTGCAAATTCCACTCCCAAGCAATCTGAGGAAGACAATTGTTTTGCACTCCTTGGTTTTCTAGATTGCCAGGCCTGACAATGTGTTATGACTGTTGTTGTAGAATGGCGATGTTTCGCCATTCAAAAGATTTGGTAGATTTAATTTTATACGCGCTATATCACCTGAGCGGGTGGACTAATTTAATGTTCGAGTATATCCATTGATGGAGATAGGAAATCGTCAAACTGAGTATTGACTGGTCACGTTCGAGCAAATGAGAAACATGATAATTACAGATAAAGGAGTATTGTTTTACTTCCAGGGTTTTCTGTAAGTAATTCGCCATCTCATTATTTCATTTAGTTAACATTGCTGCTGCTGCCTCTGCTGCTGTTGGTGCTGCCGCTGCAGAAGAATGGGGAATGTGGTTCACCGTTGGGGTGTTTGCCCCCCCCCCCCCCCTCTCCCCCAATAATTTGGCTAGTCGGGACATTTGTTCGCCAGGATGGGAGTCTAAGATATCAACTCTCTATTGTAATATACACTGCAACCGCCATAGAATGATCAGGACCCCCCATAGACAATGGGACCTCGAATTTTTATAATAAATTGGAAAAGTTTCGCTCGTAACCCACTTTCCACTGAACAGCATCTTGTCCGACTAAATGTTTTTCGGACTTTTCTGTGACTTCTTCCAGTTATTATGAACTACCCAAGAACACCCAACGATCGTGTAATACACCAATGTAAAGCTTATTCACTCCCCTTTTCACCGACACCGGGTACTGCTGGATACATTGGATGAATCAAATTTGAGGGGGATATAATGAAGATGAGTGCTATCGTTTTCGAAAAGCGATTTGGGTTCCCTTTTAAATATTTATATACCATTATGGGGGCACGTCAGCATCGATTCAAAAATGCTATCAGATATCATTTTTCTTACGATTTTATAGATTGTGCCAAGTACCTGTGCATACCACCAAACCAGGTATCATCTCGGCTTTCGCAGTTTTATGTCTATTTTGAGGTCGTTGAACATGTCAACTATAGGGCAAAAGTAATCTACCAGACTGCCTGTCGAGACAAGCCCCCCCCCCCCCACCCCCAGGCCTGGCATTCTTAAAAATGCAGGAGGGCTAAAAATCGCTATCCTCACATGGCCGAGGGGAGCGATTAGCTCTCCTCAAGCGTACAAAACCTAAAAGTGGCAAAATGAAGTTGTACTATTCATGAATTTTGCCAAGTGGGCTTTGTACATACATTTTATTTGGCGCTGCTAACCAGGTAGTCTCTGTGAGACGGCTACATTGCCCCTCCCACACCTCCGGGCCTTGGTAAAGCCTGGAGGTGTGGGAGGGGCAGTGTGGCCATATTGCAGAGACCACTAACATAACAGAGATCTGAAAACCTGTGGGTTTTAAGAATAGGCTGTTGTGGTAATCATTATTTTCTAAGGCTAGGAGGGCTATTTTTCGCCCTCCTCAATTTTTTTAAGGCGAGCAGTAGGCGAGAGAATAAATCGCTCTCCTGAAAACGCCAGGCCTGCCCCCCCCCCCCCCCCCCCCCCTCCACACACACACATAGAGAGTCACAAACGTACAGACATACTCACTCATTACATATTTTCATGGGGCTTGGCCCGCCTCTGGATAAAGGGTAGTTTTCGTTACAGACATCACATGATCTTTTTTGCAACCATTAAACACATCCATTAAATTTAAATTGGGAAGGCACTATCGTTCACTGACATTGAGGGTGTAACACCCGCTATACGCAGTTATATTCTTGTGCAATACTTAAATCCTGGTCGCTTGTTATCAGTTTTGCATTTTGTGTGCTTCGTATCGAAAAATCATGTCTGAGTTTCAGAATCGTTGTTTCAATAAATTCTATTGCTGAATGCTCAAAAATATCGACGTCATTGAGGACTATTTTTTGAGAGGACGTCATATGGACATGACTTCAGTTTATTTTATAAAATTAAAATTACAATTAACAACCCAGAATTTGAAGGGTCTTAGCTTTTTAAATGGCTATAAATAAGTGTTAGTCAAAATTAATAGGCATAAACGCTGAAAAGATTGTGTAGATAAAAAGATAATTTTTCGATACAGACTCCATAATTTACTAACGAGATTCAAACAGTGTGCCGCCTGCAGAGAGGAGACCAGTTATTCTACACCTGTTCCGTTATGTAATAGTTACCAGACGAGACTGGACAGAAATTTGTTGTCAAATTCTCGGTGGGGGCCTTCGGCGAGTAAGCACATGCAGATGTTAATGCTCTTGTGTGCCATTGTATTGTATTCCCATTGACACTGGAAGATGTTGTCGAATTCCTGCTGATTTTCCTCAAAACACATGTGTTTAACTTAATGGTTAGCTGTTAACCATGCAGTCCACAGATCTTTGAATTTGAAGATCCTAGCAATCAAGGGC
Organism: Pictodentalium vernedei; assembly: GCA_031216915.1. Lineage (NCBI taxonomy): Eukaryota > Metazoa > Mollusca > Scaphopoda > Dentaliida > Dentaliidae > Pictodentalium > Pictodentalium vernedei. The sequence continues at coordinate 671,629,775 of CM062295.1, read as the reverse complement.
ACCGAAAAGATGACCGAGTGGGTTTAAACCCGATTACTCCCGTCTGTGATGGTTCAAGTACCAGGCCTTTAAATTCTTCTCAAATAACGACGGTAAACGCTGTGCCCAAATAAGATACTTGCGCCCAAATTATGCGGAGTTTGAAACTTTTTCCAAAATTTTGCAGTGTTTCGGTAAGACATAGTTTGGCCAGGTTTTCTTGATGCTTGCGATATAGCTTAGAGCTTACCTTCGCATCAAACCATGCAACAGATAAATAATTTTTTAAAACCCCCACAGAGTTCGCCATAGAAAAAGCAATCGGCGTCGACAGTACGACACTGTCGACACCGATTGCTTTTCTTTGGCAAATTCTGTGTGATCATGCACTTAATGCTGGAGATCTATTATATATATTTATGTTTGTTGCATTTCCTATTAAACGTCATGCGTAATTTACATTCATATAGGACTTTGGCTCGACACTGGGAAACTTAAGAAGCCTTCTTGAGTAAACTTACGTCAATGGGTGGTGGGAACCAGTGATAATGGTGGAGACCTATAACAAGGGGTTGTAAACTATAATTTTAAGAGGGGGGGTGACCTGAAACCTAAAACAGACGCCAAGAAGAAGAAAATACCAGCGCTCTTTCTCCAACCATGCAGGCCACAATACAGCTGATCCATATTTGCCGTTGTGCCTAAATTAGTCTGATCTAAAGATCGATCAAGTACCGACTGGTAAAATATTCCAACTACATCATCAAGGCGTGACTTCGCCGAAGGCATGCCCTGGTAATGTAGATGGAATATTAATCAATTGGAATTATGGTTCAAAATCGCAAACTTTCTTGGAAATTTATTTTTTGGATTAAAAAATGTCCTTATTGTAGTTGTAATGCAACTTCTTATTTAATGAGCTCACCGCGCACTCTAAATTGGTCTTACTCCCCAATTGCCCAACAACCGTCAGTTTGTATATGACTGTGTGACAAAAGTACAAGTTCTTGAAAATTTATCTATGAATTAAAAAAATGTACATGTTGTAGTTGTGACGCAACTTCGTATTTAATTAGCACATCGCCCACTCTAAACTAGTCGTGCTGGGATCACAATTGCCCAAGAGCCGTCAGCTTATAGATGACTCTGTGTTAGTGACATACGTCAAAGTATCAGACTAGTTTTGTTACTCTTGTACATGATCACTAGCAAGAGAAAACCGATAACACCCCAATTCAAGACGAATCTGCTCCCACTGGAAAAAAAATATTTGTGAGGGGTGTGTCAATAGTGTTCAACCGATTACCAAAAATGGCCGCTGACCGATTACTTGTTAATGAGCTCAGAATCGGCCGATTCCGATTGTAATTCCGTGCACCACTGGACAAGTCCAGACTCGAAAGAACTACATTAAATTGGACATATTTCACAGAGTTAAACTCCGTTGACTCTGTCAGGTCCAATAAAATTACCAGTCGCGCACACTTAGGCGGTAAACGTGGCTCTCAGAGAAATATGTGTCACCCTCACCCTATTCGCTACGCCATTGCAAGTGTCAATCAATGGCTGTCCTCAGTGTCCTGTATTAAATTTTGCAGTTCAGTTTTCGAGATGGTCATACTGGTAAACTGAGCCACGACATGATTACAACTGTTAACCGAAAGCCTGACTAAGATTTGTGAAAATTATGGTGGAAAACTGGTGGGCATACACACCCTCACCACCTCCCATTTCTAGTTACTATCAAAGAGGAGGAATTCGTCGAAAAAATGTATTTTGAGGGGAGGGGAGCCTGAAATGAAGATAGGCACGTGGAGGACAGTTTAAAGTTGCGCAATATTTGTTTTCGTAAATCCGTGACCTGTCTCGGTTTTAAATATTTTTTTTAAGAATAAAATTGCACTTTACGAAAAATAAAATGAAATTTAGCGTGCGATTTTAGTCACATGGCGATGTTACTAAAACAAGATCGTGATTCTGGTTGAAAAAACGCGAGATGCTCGCCAACTCCATGAGAGGAAACAGCAACGTATTGGACGGGCGAGTAGTCTTGTTGTCAAGGCACAATCTATCTATAGAGCTGTCACGATTAATCGATTGTCGATCGGTCAAGCCGAAATCGATTAGTATTTTTCGTTGTCTAAGAAACGATAAATTTTACCCCGTTTTAGACGTTTAATAATTAAAAGAAAATTAATGAAAAAACCATTGTTTCTAAAGGTAAAAGGTCAAGAACGTCGACGTTAAACCTCAAGAAGCCGTAAGAAGCATTTGTCCGTCTTTCAGGTACATTCAAAGCTTTGATGTTCTGAACTTTTGAACCATCAGTGTAATAATCAAGACCGGTTGGAAATTGCGAACTTGCGAAGTTCGCAACTGACGACCGGTCTTGATTATTACACTGAGGGTTCAAAAGTTCAGAATATCACAGCTTTGAATGTACCTAAAAGAGGATCGTCTTCGTTGTTTATTTGTGGTAAGTCAACCGACTTGAACTTCATTTTTAACGACTTCAAAGAAAGGGATTATTTGCGACGATTAATCGATTCCTAAATTTAAAAATCGCGACAGCCCTATCTATCTAGAAAATGCATGTATTTCATACAACAGAATAAACTACCGTCTGAATGGCCCGCGACTTGGTGTACTGATTTCTCAATATTGTCTTATCTTAACCCGTTACCTAACACGAAAGGGAGACGACACCTGCAAACAAAATTCTTGAGGAACTATTTTTTTTATTTTAGCGTCAAAAAACCCTCCTTGGAACGAGGCCAAATTTCACTCATTCCTTATACGTATAACGCAACTATGCAAACTCCTGTATCACAGATATTGTGAAAACTATTTATATCAATGCATTTAGAATGTTGGACTTTCGTACTGGTTGCTCAGTTTCACTTTGCAAAGCAACGAAGATATTCAGTTCGATTCAGACTGCACGCAGTCATATTTCAAAGTGTTTTTAAACTAAAGATTCGATTTCAACTCTGATTTACCATATTATTTATAATATTACAATTGATACTTACTTTAAAAGTTAGTTTTAACACAAATAATCAAGAGCGTGATATACCAAATAGTGTTCAACCGATGATCGGAACCGGCCATCACAATCAGCCGATTATGGGCAATCGGGTGGCAACGGCTCCTGAAGCATTTTGTGATGATTCATTATTAACCGCATTTTATTATCTTCTGCAATTGTTCAATTGTTAATGTAAAATGATGTCAATGATATCATTCAATAAAGTTGAGAGAAACAACCACAATGTGTATTCTTAATCTCTCTAGACGCCCCTTTACGGGATATACAGGTTAAACGACATGTAAAGCTTACATTTGAGCGTACTTCCGGCAATCGCCAGTTCATACCGGAAAAGTGAAGGTCGCACTCCATTGACTCGGGTCGCTGTAAAATTACCAGTCCATTGACTCAAGTCGCTGTAAAATTACCAGTCGCGCACACTTGGGTGGTAAACGTGGCTCTGATCTTACTGTCCAAGAGTGCGCGACTGGTAATTTTACTGCGACCCTTGTCAACGAAGTTTAACACTGTGAAAAATGTTCAGTCTAATGTAGTCCTTTCGAGCCTCGACTTGTCCAGAAGTGCACGGTATTACAATCGAAATCGGCATCAGAATCCGTCGATTGTGAGCTCAGATAACCGGTAATCGGTCAGCGACCATTTTTGGTAATCGGTTGAACACTAAAAACTTAATTTCCAAAGTCAATTTATTTAACTTCGAGTCGAGTTAACGTCCGCCATTTTCTTTCAAGGGTAATAGGATTGTGCTGTTAAATTTTCCACGTGTTTCTTTTAAAAACAAAGATGACGTGTGCCACCCCTCACGTGACCTAATATGAGGAATGCTGACCTCATCGATTCGTTTCTAACATATTTTACGTGTGCCAATGTTAATGGGTATGTATCAGGTTTAATGACAGAGGCTGGCCGATAATCAGTCACTAAACAAAGAAGCTATACAATCGATGGGGTGACATCTCGTCGCCTGAGTGCTAGAATGTTCAATGTCCCCTATGGGACGTAGAACATTCTAGCATTCAGGGACGATTATTCTGTAGCTTAATATCGTCTTTTGAATGGAACAAGGTGGCATCAGCAATGCTTTAGCATTGCTGATGCCACCTTGTTCCTTTCAAGGTACAATATATTTATATATTTGAATGGCGATTTTTGTAAATTCTAAATAGCGGCTTGTCGGACCTGGTCGTTATGTTAGGAAAATGGTTAATCGATTTTTATTTTGTATCTCGACCACTCTTTATACTGATATTGTACTCCCTGTCCCTTTCCCTACCCCCTCAACTCTTCAGTCTTCACTAACAGTTGACAGTTATTTCAAGCATGGGCTTCATATTTTGTTTGCGCTAAAAACCGACTGGTTCCAAATTTCAAACAAAATCTCGGCGACCCGCTAACTAACACCAAATATTTACATTTCTGGGTGCCCGAAAAGAAGGGTTGCCTGAAAAATCACCCTTATCTTTTTTCCGGAATGCCTAAATCTTCTATGTGTGCCACTCTATCGAAGAGAGTTAGCGATTTATTGCCAAGCACAGATTCCAAATTTCAAACAAAATTCTGGCGGCCCCGGCGTTGAATTTGCCTATTATCATAGGCTAATCCTTAAAATGTCGGACTCAGACAATAACTTTCATCCCATCGAATTGAGTTAACGATTTGTTGCCAAGTACAGATTCCAAATTTCAAACAAAAACTCCGGCGGCCCGTAACATCAAATATCTACGTCAGCGGGTGCCCGAAACGAAGGTTTGCCTGAAAAGTCACGCTAATTTTTTTTCGGGAGTGCCTAAATCTTCTTTGGCTTTGAATGTTTGGATTTTTTGGTTGTTATAAAACGTTCCCTTTCAACACTAAATCCTGTCTGCAATTTGCGCGTTAATTTTACCATCTATCAAAATGCTTTTAGTGTATAGGTCATTTTTGACAAAAAAACATTCTCGCCTCGGGACAATTGCGTTTAAAATTGAAGCTCAGAGAAGCCATTCTCGTGTGATTCAAAGCATCGATTCCTCATTCTCTCAAACACAACAAGCCGATACTCCATTCTGAAACACGAACCTTTTCCAATCTATGAAGCCACGTAAAGTTCCAATGACGTTCTTCGATTTAATAAGATCTCGATGTGGAATTTGGCTCGGGGAAACATTACTATATTTGATAAGTGGGAACGAAAACATCGCCGTGTATTGTCAATCTGATTTCTTTTCGGTTACTCAATTATATTGATCCGTTTACGGCTTTTATAATTGATTCGGATACATCAAGAAAAAATACGTCGTGGATATAATCCTGAAAATGTCGGTCTCAGTCCAATAACCTTCACCCCATCGAATAGAGTTAACGATTTATCGCCTAACATACACTCTCACTTCGTGGAGTGTTTTTTGATCATTTCAGAGCGCAGAGTTCAACGATTAATGTGGTATAACTACAGTACGCGGAGAGGGGATTGTAACTAAATCACCCGTGGAGTGGAGTTATCACCCAAGCTATAACTTCCAAATTTTGAACATATCGACCCGAGCAATGTTTCACCCAATGGACCTCCGGGTTTAACCTGGAGGTCCATTGGCTGAAACTTTGCTTGTGCTGGTTATGCTTTGCAACAAGTTTGCAATTATTGCTTGGGTGGAATCTCCACTCTGCAGGTGATTTAGTGATAATACACCCACGACAGTTTTACGACTGGAGGAAGCCGAAGTACCCGGAGAGAACCACCGAGCAACGGCGAACAACTGTCGGGTCCCCAACATACTAACTCCACACAAGCAGGGTTAGCATTGGTTGAAGACAAGTGCACCATCGACGTGCAGTACGCCTTAGTACACAACGCCACCGTGCACCCACGCGGGCAATGGAGATGAAGTGTCTTGCCCAAGGACACAACGCTGTTGCCGCAGGTGGGATTCGAACCGAGGACCTTTCGGCCTGCAGCCTGCACCTCTACCTACTGAGCCACCGCGCTTCCAGGCCAGGCCTTAAAAAAATTGTTCTGATTTGCGTGTGGTATAACTACATAGGCACGGCCTTAAAATTTTTTCTGATTTGCGAGAATCGGTTTTGATTCTTGCAAACTCCTGCTGCAAAAATAAATTTTCAGTTCTTAAATAATTTTGAGTTTCATAATACTGTTAACCCTTTACCTAACATGAAAAGCAGACGACACTTGAAAAATTCTTGAATAACTAATTTTTTTCATTTTTTGCCTTGAAAATGTATGCCCCTCCACCTTTATCGACTTCAGCCGTCTCTGTGTCCTTCAGAATACACACACATTTGAATACCATTTTGTATTTGGGTGAAATAAAAATAACCACCATAATAAATAACGTTCCAATCTTCATCATTATGTGCGGCCTTTTAGTTGTTGTGAAATAAAATACCTTAAAGAATGTACTAATAAAAACAAGATAGTTACAATACATTATAATGACCCCTATCTCCACTAACAACTTCTCTCCTATCTTTCCCGCATGAAATATTCTTGATAGAACGTTTTTGTCTTATCTCCGAGAAAAGGCGAAAGTATACAAGATATCGGAATAAATTCCTGTTAACACCTTGATATTATCAAGGTATTCGTTTGAAATTAGTTTGTTGGAGTCATTTAAGATTCCTGAGAAGCTTCTATTTTTTATACAGTGTTTTGCTGCGAATTGAACACGGTTTCTATAAAGCGGTGGCGGACCAGGGCAGAGGTGTCGCCAGGCTGAGTGAAGCGGAAGGAGGCAAATATTTTGTGCCCTCCACCTCATTTCAATAACAGAATAGAATAGTTTTTCCCTCCATATCTTTTCACCCCGTGTGGGATCATTGGTGTGCATACCCTGAAGGCATCGCTAACAATTTTCGTCATTGGGAGAGATTTACAGGAAAGTTAGCTCCCTTTAATTCCCTAAGACAAAAGTGAATTTAACACGAAGTGTATGGGGATTTAAAAAATTTCGAAATGTTAACGAATTTGTATTATCGATGTGGGGGGCATCATTTCACAATCTTTGGACATTTTCATGCAGAGTAGTATAACTATAAGCCTTTTCGAAACTGCCATGTTGGCATTTAATCTAGGCAAGGTCAGAGGTTGTAGGGTGTAAACAAAGCGATTTTCATGTTCGTCGCGTTGAGTTCTGTCAACTTCTGTGTCAGCCAAGACAACTAGTTTTGTGAAATATGAAGTTTAAATTCGTAGAACTGGTGTCATCATTCGAATTAACTGAAGGGGCAAGCCTAGACGACTTTAAACGATGGGATACCGCAAGTTTAAAGACTTTTTTTTTTTTGCTGAGGCGAGGATTTGTTTTGAGTTGAAAGGAAACACTCGCTGAAAGAGTTTCTCGGCTTGTGGAAATCCCCGAAAGTTGTCGAAACAGTGCCCACGGCCACAGAGTCATGGCACAGCGGGCATTGAAACGTCATTTAATTCGATAGGACCTCAATTCGAAATAATGAAAGTTCTCATACAATATTGCCATAGTCTAAAACAAACGGTAAAATGTTGGATAAATGTTTTTAGCTCAACTTGACAAAGTCAAGCTGAGTTATTGCCATCACTTCTTGTCCGTCGGCATACGTACGTACGTACGTTATTACGTTAGTACGTTAGTACGTACGTCCACAATTTCATTTGGCACACCTCACAGGTCGCATTTATGATCAGATTACTTTGAAACTTGGTATGCTTGTTTGGGGTGACCTCTAGATGGGAGCTATCGATTTTCTTCAATTTTCGTCCAAAAATGTTGCCGCGGCCAACGTTCTTAGAACTTAGTTTAGTCAAACCACAATATTTCCCTTTGGCACACCCTACAGGGCACATTTATGATTTGATTGCTTTGAAACCTGGTATGCTTATTTAGGGTGACCGCTAGATGGGAGCTATCGATTTTCTTCAATTTCCGGCAAAAAATGTTGCCACGGCCCACGTTCGTAGAACTTAGTTTAGTCAAACCTCAATATTTCCCTTTGGCACACCCAACAGGGCACATTTATGATCAGATTGCTTTGAAACCTGGTATGCTTGTTTGGGGAGACCTCTAGATGGGAGCTAACGATTTTCTTCAATTTCTGTCAAAAAATGTTGCCGCGTCCAACGTTCTTAGAACTTAGTCAATCAGAAGACTCAATATTTCCCTTTGGCACACCCCACAGGGTACATTTATGATCGGATTGCTTTGAAACCTGGCATGCTTGTTTGGGGTGACCTCTAGATGGGAGCTATCGATTTTCTTCAATTTCCATCAAAAAATGTTGCCGCGGCCAACATTCTTAGAACTTAGTTTAGTCAAAGTTTAGTCAAACCACAATATTTCCCTTTGGCACACCCTATAGGGCACATTTATGATTTGATAGCTTTGAAACCTGGTATGCTTATTTAGGGTGCCCTCTAGATGGGAGCTATCGATTTTCTTAAATTTCCGGCAAAAAATATTGCCACGGCCAACGTTCGTAGAACTTAGTTTAGTCACACCTCAATATTTCCGTTTGGCACACCCTACAGGGCCCATTTATGATCAGATTGCTTTGAAACCTGGTATGCTTGTTTGGGGAGACCTCTAGATGGGAGCTATCGATTTTCTTCAATTTCTGTCAAAAAATGTTGCCGCCTCAACGTTCTTAGAACTTAGTTTAGTCAGAAGACTCAATATTTCCCTTTGGCACACCCTACAGGGTACATTTATGATCGGATTGCTTTGAAACCTGGCATGCTTGTTTGGGGTGACCTCTAGATGGGAGCCATCGATTTTCTTCAATTTCCGTCAAAAAATGTTGCCGCGGCCAACGTTTTTAGAACTCAGTTTAGTCAGACCACAATATTTCCCTTTGGCACACCCTACAGGGCACATTTATGATTTGATTGCTTTGAAACCTGGTATGCTTATTTACGGTGACCTCTAGATGGGAGCTATCGATTTTCTTCCATTTCCGTCAAAAAATGTTGTCATGGCCAACGTTCTTAGAATTTAGTCTAGTCAGACCACAATATTTCCCTTTTGTACACCCTACAGGGCACATTTATGATCGGATTGCTTTGAAACCTGGCGTGCTTGTTTGGGGAGGCCTCTAGATGGGAGCTATCAATTTTCTTCGGTTTCTGTCAAAAAATGTTGCCACTGGCAAAAAAAATAACATAGGTACCAATGATCTTCAATTTTTCCATTTCATTTATAACTTACCAAGTTCAAGTTTGTCAAGTTGAGCTACAGTGTCATTGACACTTTCATTTGAATTCGAACTGATGAACGTAATAGGGTCCGAAGCACTTCGCCCGCTCTCTTCTCCCATTGCATACAACATGTTTTCTTGAAATGTTTACACCTCGCGACCTGTGTAGTACTGAAAGAGTTAACCGGATCACCGGTTTGAAACCGGTTACCAACCTAACCGATTAAAAAAACGTCAACCGGTTATCCGAAATATCGATAGTGATCGTCATCCACAGTTAAAACGTAGTAAATCTGCCCCTTCTCCTCTTGGGATAGATTACACCTCTAAGCAGTGCTGAAAATATTAAGAAATAATCGACTTTGGCGTTCAAGACTTCGTTAATGATCGGCAATTTCCGTGAGTTCTCAGCAACCGCAGAAACTATTCCGTAGGTTGTATACAAACGAACGTTGTCGAGTACTCGACAACGTTCGTTTGTATACACACTACGGAATAGTTTCTGAGAATACTGCTTTCCAATTCCTATAGTTTTGATCCCACCAGATTCGGTGAAATAATGGCAACGGTTAACCGGATATTATCCGGTTATAGCTCTCGGATAGTCGGTTGTGAAAATGAGCCAACCGTTTCAGCCCGAGACCTGTGACCTTGCATAAATTAAAAGCCAAAATGGCAGTTTCGAAAAAGGTTTATTTTTGTAACTGGGAGAGATTTACAGGAAAGTTAGCTCCCCTTAACCCCCTTAGGTGCCAGTGAATTCAACACGAAGTGTATGGGGATTTCAAAAATGACATTTCGAAATGTTAACGAATTTGTATTATCGATGTGGGCATCATTTCACAACCTTTGGACATTTTCATGTAGAGCGGTATAACAATACAGAAGCTGGTATTTTACAATATATTTCCTAATCAGTGTGAGTGTTTGACTGTTGAAACCCATTTAAAAAAAAAAAAAACGTCATTTTCACCATCTTTTGATGTTCTGTAATTTTTTTTCCTTTTCATTATATCAACAATATGCGCATCGTGACTTATAATACAGACACTGTCTTTTCATTAAAATATAAGTCTTGGAGGTGGGAATTTCTAATTTGTTACTGGGGAGGTTAAACTTTCAAATTATTGTGAAAAAAACACATTCATTTGCTAAACCAAGAGCCGAAGTTGGCCGTCAGTGTTGGTAGGTGTGATACTGACAGATATTCCTAATGATGGATTATCTGTGAACTAGATGCTTCTAATTACCTTGCCATAAAAAAACAAGTTTCCTTTTGTAACTTGTAATAAACGAAAACAACAGACAGCTCCGAGAGCTCCGAGAGCTGCCTGTTGTTTTCGTTTATTAACAGTAACAAAAGGAAAACGTGGCTTTATTTTCTACTGTTGTCGGGTTTTTTCTCAACAATTTCTTGCTTCTCAGACTCAATTGAACTTTCCTCGCCCGATCAGTAATTCCAAGGGAGATAACTTTATGGAAAGTCGTTTTTAATTACGACACAAAGTCGGGGATGCTTGAAGAGGCAAGATGTAGAGTGTAAGGGGGGGGAGGGTGATTGGGCAAATGACGGACATTGTCTCAACGATTCCTTTCGCATTATAATTGGACCTTCCTCGCCCATCATTTCAAGAAAGATAACCTTATCGAAAATCGATTTCCAAGACGATATAAATCGGGACTCTGAAAGTCCAGGGCTTTCCCTGTCTCAAAAAATAACTTTTCAGGCCTGTTGGACCCTGATTGCTTTTAAGGCTTAAGCACCCAGAAAGTCAAGGTATAACTATAACCCAAGAAGCATTAGTGTGAGAGCACATGAACAAATTTTGGTAGTTCATACATATTATGTATTTACAAGGTTGAAATTTACCTTGGAAGTTGTAGGGGGAATCCCCCAACCCACACTGATCACACTGCTGAACCAGGGGCTAGGAGGCACGTGCACACCCCAAAAGCTTTTATCTACAGATATTCTACACCTTCGTATGGTTTGGTCCATTTCTTCTACTTCAACCATAACACCTTCCACCATCTTCCATCGGGTTGAGCCATGGCAGATGCAGTGTCTTGAGCATTTATGCCCTGTCTTCCCATTCCATTCTCCATTTACCATAACCGCCTCTGCTGCAAGCAATGTATCTCTCAGTTATAAATATTTCACTCCCTGGTCACTGTGTGTGTGTTGGGGGTCTATTTGTATGTGTCTGAAAGCGGCGTGTAAATAAGGTTTTCAATTTGGGGAGATAAACGTAGGCTTATCAGCCTTATGTATCGGAGGTATGAAGACACGGGAGCTTTCCTGGGGAAGTGGATTGTGTGGAGGCATGCTCCTCCGGAATAGATTTGTAAAAATATGGAAGCCAGTTCCTGCTTCATTGGGATATTGTGACTGCAGTTTTCTGCTGTTTGTTTGGCTATTCTGAAGGTTTATGACCACGAACCTCAACACCCCACCTCCATTACTCCAGGCCTGGCATTCTTAAAAATGCAGGAGGGCTAAAATCGCTCCCCTCATATGGCCCAGGGGAGCGATTAGCTCTCCCCACGCTTACAGAAGCTAAAAGTGGCAAAATAAAGTTCTGCTATTAATGAATTCTGCCTAGTGGGCTTTATACATTTTATTTGGTGCTGCTAACAAGGTGAGCTATGTGAAACGGCTACACTGCCCCTCCCCCACACACCTCCGGGCCTCGTGGGAGGGTCAGTCTGGCCGTCTTGCAGAGATCACTAAGATAGCAGAGATCTGAAATGACGTGGGCTTTAGGAATAGGCTATTATGGTAATCATTATTTTTAAAGGCTGGTTTTTACCCTCCTTAATGTTTTTAAGGCGAGCAGTATTGGCGAGCGAATAAATCGATCTCCCAAAAAAGCTTTTGTTCACACATGCAGTGTACCGTGAGGACACAATGCGTTCATTTCCTTTGAGACATTTATGATTTAGCTTTTTTTGTTGGGGGTGTCCGTGTAGCCGATTAACATCAAAATCATAACTTTAGCATTGCTCAGCAGTCTGAATGTATTGGCTTTTGGGTTGTAAAGATCAGATCTGATTCACCCGTAGCTCCTATCTTTCGGAGTCAGTCTTCCAACCTCGCTCTCGTAACGAAAAATTACACGCGGTGGCGGTCCACTATTCAAAAACACTGTCGTTACTTGAGGATTGAAGTGTGCATGCGCCTCTGGTCTGATAAAGGACGGTGACGACACCTGGAAAAGCGTCATGAACAAGAGTGAAGCCGGCGACGGTGGTTCTTTGTCGCTCGTTTCTCACCGTGCGTGGGTTTTCCCTCTGAGAATGGAACGTGTTAGCTAAAGGCAGTCGCGTCATTTTTCGACTGCCAATAAGACAGCTCAATAAATGAAGTGCGCTGTACTTCAACGACAGGGCAACCCCTCTGCTTCGCTAATATTTTATAGTGCCATATACCTCTGTAACGACTGTTTTATAGGGCCATAAATCACGCATACACCGTCTATTATAGTACTTCCGTTCCCATGTATCTGTTATTCTCCTTGTCGTATTTATAATTGCCTGTCCTTCCTTCGTCTTGTCGAGCAATTGTTCTTCCTTAATTGTTAACCGGTAGATGGTGATTAGTTTCTACTTTATAGCCTGGTACCCTGCTGATTTGTAATTAGTGTCTTGGCCATGTGGGACATTCTTTTTCTTGACGTTGTTGAGATTGGATTTCTTTATTGAATTTGAAACATCTCTGCGATGCACTTCTATTTACAGATGTGGCAGACGACACTTCATTGTCCAGCAGACACGATAGTTGACTTCTTAATCAACATTCAACGAAAATAATTAGGATGACATTTATTCATTTATTTATTTGTGTTTAAGGTCACGTACTATGTATGTATGACAACAAATTTTTTATCTAACACACTCGTACAATCATCAGGTCGGGTGTATATATATATTTTTTTTTTTTCATTTTTCTAGCAAAACTATATAAAATGACCGATTCGAGATTGTCAACCATGCGACCTTATTAGGAGACACCCGAATTGTACGTGGGTGAGAGAATTCAGTTAATTAGCTGATTCCATATAATTTATTGTCAAATTTATGATATTTTATTTTCACTTGGTTTTATAGAAATAAAATGTCGAAAGGTTATAAACCTTAACTGTATGCCCTCTTATTTCCTGAACAAACGACATTTTCACAAACTTTCAGGTTAAATTATGAGAGAGCCATCTCATATTTCAGATAATTTAGAAGCCTTCTACTATCATCCCTGATGGCAGAAGGAGGGGTTATTTTTATAGTTCAGAAAATAAGTAGTAGACTCTTTCTGTCAAAGGAATTCAAGAGAGCAATACACTTCCAACTTTTTCCAGAAATACCGTACGTTTTGCTTAGCGTTGGAGAACGAACGTTGCCGAAATATTCTGGCAAAATGGATGAGAAGAATAAGCTCCATGTCAGTCAATGACCTCCCTCCATTTGAACAAAGGTAACCAACCTCACCACCAAGGGCGCCAGAGCGGGCAAAGCGTGAAAGAGGGCACTCATATCTGGGTAGGAGTTAAGACCTAAAGTTCATAACGTATCACAAATTGTAATGTGACATGCAATAGGAGTGACATTATATATCGCCTCTTGAGTGGAACAAGGTGCATTCAGCAATAAGCATTGCAGTTGGCACTTTGTTCCACTCAAGGGACGATTTACATGTATGTACATATGGAGCTTTAGAAATACCCCCCTCCCCCACACCGACTATATAGCTTCTTTGTTTGAAGTTGATGAATGAAAGGCTTCAGCGCGCCGAAGGCGCACAGGGACGATGTGGGATTGAAATCCCTTGCGACTCGAATCACATTATCTGCTTTATAGCTTTATTTGCTTATAAAACCACGAGAGTCGGAAGCAAGAGCCAATAATCTTATTTGGTTTGAGTGTGCGCACTGGCAATAGGGTAGTGGGTTGAGATACCCGAGAACCGAGAACTTGAAGATGGCTAGGAATTTTACATAACTACAAGAGCTCTGCTCCGTGTTTGCTTAGAGAAGTGGGCATATTTATGGTAATACTGAAGCCGCAGTTTGGAGGTTATTTTAGAAAAAAGAAAAAAGAAACCCAGACAGTCGCTGGTTTGGGAGCAGCCCCAGCATATTATCCTTAACGGTTACAAAAGGTTTGAAGATTATGGACCAGCCCCAGTCATTATACTTGATCATCTCCGTTCCCACCTCTATTGCCATTGCAAACGTTAGAAACTAATACTTGAGAGTTTCTCAGTCACAGTTCTCGGAAAGTAATGAACACCAACAAAAGTCGTTTTCAGTAGTGCACTTCTCGCGAAACTTTGGTACGCCTTGTCTCCTCTAGACACAAGACGGCATTTCCCCCGTTTCCTGCGCACTTTCACCCCTCCCCACAAACGCACACTTTTTAAAAAATATTTGATTTTCTAGTATGTGAAACTTCCAGTGTTGAAAAGACTTCTATCGAGTTAGTTGAGCTAGCCGGACGTCGAGGCTCACAGTGGCTGCACCTAACCTTCGAGTCTGATCAGCTGTCCGCCATAACCGATTCTGCGATTTCATTGCGATGTGAAAAAAGAAAGACACTGCGGTGGAAAGTACTGGAAGCACGTTATTGGTGAAATATGGCTGTAAATATCGGACCTTTACCTGGCTCCACACTTTATTCGTCCGATCTTGTCCGATCGTCACAAAATTTCATATGCAGATTTGAGGTCATGTCTGGATGAGAACTTCCCCTTTTGGTCGCGATCGGTCAACCGTGAGGGCAGCCCGAGCCTAAAACTCAAAAACCTTTAGCACAGTCTACAGGTCGTATTTATGAAGGGATTTCATTGTAACTTGGTAGGATGTCTTTGTATAATATCTAGATGAGAACGTCCCCTTTTGGTCATGATCTGTCAACCGTGACGGCTGCCGAAGCCCTAAACCCAAAAACTTTTAGCACAGTCTACAGGTCATATTTAATATGTAGGGATTTTATTATAACTTGGTAGGATGACTCCGTGTGATGTCTAGATGAGAACTTCCCCAGTTGGTCGCGATCTGTCAACCGTGACGACTGCCCGAGCCCAAAACCCGAAAACCTTTAGCACAGTCTACAGGTCGCATTTATTGATGTATTTCATTGTAACTTGGTTGGTTGACTCCACATAATGTCTAGATGAGAATGTCCCCTTTTGGTCGTGATCATTCAGGCGTGATGGCTGCCCGAGCCCAAAACCTGAAAACCTTTAGCACAGTCTACAGGTCGTATTTATGGAGGGATTTCATTGTACCGTGGTAGGATGACTCCATTTAATGTATAGATGAGAACGTCCCCTTTTGGTCGCGATTGGTCAACTGTAACGGCTACAGGGTCCCGAAGCCCGAAAACCTTTAACTTAGTCTACAGGTCGTATTTATGAAGGGATTTTATTGTAACTTTGTAGGGTGACTCCAGATAACGTCTAGATGAGAACGTCTCCTTTTGGTCGCGATCATTTAACCATGACGGCTGCCCGAGCCCAATACCCGAAAACCTTTAGCACAGACTACAGGTCATATTTATGAAGGGATTGCATTGTAACTTGATAGGATGACTCAGTATAATGTCTACATGAGGACATCCCCTTTTGGTTGCGATCGGTCAGCCGTGGTGGCTACACAGACCCGAAGCCCAAAAACCTTTAGCACAGTCTACAGGCTGTATTTATGAAGGGATTTCATTGTAACTTGATAGGATGACTCGTCTTGGAATAATTTCACTGTACCTTGGTAACTTTGGTTACATACATTAACTGTGAGGGCCACATACATTAACTGTGAGGGCCACATTAACCCACCCCTCCATTCTTTGGTACAGTTTACACCTCAAATTATTTTTATTGAAAACATAGCATACAGGGAACAGAAATTAGCATATTCCCAATTATCACAATTCTTGTCTTATTTCATAATCCTTTCATAAACAATGAACACTATCCTTTTCATCAAACACAACACAAAGTCAATGTAGGCAACAGTGCCATTGACACTTTCATTGTATTTATTCCTGGGTGTGAAACCAAAGTTCCCTGGTTGGATAGAAAAATTGGAAATGTAATTTAACTCCTTGCTGCCGCTGGCGGATTTTCCTGCTCAGAACAGGACTTTTCTTGCCGTTGAAATAAGTATAATTTGGGCGTGCACATTTAATAAAAAATTTCCGCCAGTAAATTGAATTGAGTGTCTGTACCAATGAGTTCAATTTAAATTTCATGAAATCTAGTCATGGCTGCTTCATAGCAGCCATGACTAGATTTGATGAAAAAAAATATCTCCTCTGCAGGTTAGGAGTTAATTGTCACAAATGGGTTCAGCTGAGAGCATCTTTTTCATCCGTGGAGCCTTCTGTCCTGAGTTCCACATTTCGTTTGGGGACGTTCTGGACGGTAATGGGGTCATTACACCCACCCCATCCACCCACTTAAATAGGCTTTGGACCACTCCTCCCACACACAAATCTGCCCCCACCTCCGATGGAGGACATGTCCCACACCCTTACCTCATCCCCAGAAACAAACAACTTCACCAGAGGCCAGGGCACTTTTCTTTTGTGTTGTTCTGTCCTGTGGATTTTTCGTTCAGAACTTTTTGTCCCTTCCTCGCATGTCATAACAATAATTCGCCCCTTGCGTGTAACAAGCGGGGGCGAATTACAAACCGCACAGAAGTAATGGTTCCCCATTAAGTGAAAGAGAATGTCCGTTAGGCTTTCATGTAAAAGTAAGAGACGAGTTGTTAAAAGTATCGACGAACGAAACTGGTATCATTTCCCTAAGAAAACTTCAGAGCAAAGTCACGTGACACTTAGCTAGCATTGTCCTTCATATAGGTTAACCCTTTACCTAGAATGACGGACATATCCGAACAAGTATATATTCACGAAAATCACAATTAAATATTTATTATTTTTCATTTTTTGTCTCCAAAACATACCTTACTCCCCCCCCACCCCCACCCCGATTGGAACGAGGTTCTCGAGCTCGCTCCGGTGACGAATCAAAAGCAAAGTTGGGGAGGCGAAAAATGAAAATTTATGTTCACGTGTACTCTTCTAGAAGAGTTGGGTAAAGAGTTACTTGAGATAGACGAGATTTTAAACTTCCCTGTAATTGAGTCATGTCTGTTTTACGACCACAAGGGTCGTTCTATGATTAACTTGATTCTAATTGATTTAATTAAAATCTCGTTTATCAGAGACCTAATTCAGGAAAATGATGAGTTGAAGTATAATTTCTTGCATTCTGTTTTAATTGCTGTATTCATTTGCATGCCTGAACAGATGACACATACAGGGAATAAAGTTCGGGGAGAGCGGATTGCTGCAAAACACCGCGTATAGTCATTGGTGGGTGGGGGACAGATCAAATTGCTGAATCACAGATTGCTGAATCCCAGATTGCCAAGTCCCATACAGCCGTCAGTCGTATGGCCTTGTTACATTTTATGGAAGAGTGCCTACAGGCACTCTCCCATAAACGGTAGCAAGGCAAATCTATCGGCAGACAAAATAATTTTACTTAAAAGATAAAGGACATTCACAGAATAATCATCCCTTAACCCTTTACCTAACGTAACGGCCAAAAACGGCCAGCGCTATTCTCAAAAATCGCCAATTAAATTTAATTATTTTTTCATTTTTTTTTTTGTCTCAAAAACATAGGTTATGACCCCTCGTTGGAACGACCTCGTTCCAACGAGGGGTCATAACCTATGTTTTTGAGACAAAAATGAAAAGAATTAGTTATTCAAGAATTTTTTTTTTGCAAGTGTCGTCTGCTTTTCATGTTAGGTAAAGGGTTAAATAGGAGGACCTTCATTTTCAGAATGGAGCCCAAATATGGGCTTCCAGCACTCAACCAGGCAATCGCTGTATTTACGAACAGACAGTTCGTTTTGTAATCTTGTAAACACTAAAATTACGAAATAAAAATTGGTTATACTAAAACTGTAAAATATATACGTCGATAATTTGGGACAAGGCAAAGTGAACTTTTATTGTCTTGGCGCGGCAACTTGGAATTCAGTAATTTGGTAATGAATCTTCTTGGGCGTCGGAAACAAATGGCGATTGGTCTGCAGAGTGAAATACAGAAATTGGGTCTAGTTCCTCCGAGTATTCCGTGAGAAAGTCTTTGAAACAGAGCTTTAGCTCCCAGACTGTCCGAGTCAGACACGTATTGAGTTATGCTGCAAGTCCTCATATTCAACGTATGGTACGGCCGTCGTGGACTGATCACTTTCCACGGGTGGGTAATCTTTCCACGGGCGCAATAATATTAGATCCCAAACACTAATTACAGGAATAAACATTAAAAAAAATAACTAATGAAGCTAGTAAACACATGTGTGGATATCAATGCCCACACGAGGATTATGACCAGTCCACGGCGACTGCACTGTATGAGTTATGCTCCCTTTTTCTTGAGAAATAGGTATGTCGTATCTGCCCGGAACGTAAGTTACGTAACTCAGTCTCATGATACTCCCCACACTCGTGATTAATGTGACTTTATGAAAAATATTGTCCTTGTAAGGGACCACGGCGCCATCCGTCAACTTAGCACCCGATTTGGGGGTGGGTGGGTGGGGGGGGGGGGGGTATGTCAGTACCTCTGGTGCATTCTCTTCTTTTTCTTCTGATATTCTTCTAGAGTACATGCAGTTGATTTATAACCAGTTCAGCAACTGTATGCGCATCGCATCGAAACTCAATAAAAATTATTGTAAAGCAAAGTTTCTGCTGATTCACACCACCTCCGAGTCCTTACGCCCCTAACTCGTCGCTACACGTGTTGGATAATGCCAGAGGCGGTGGAGTCTCAAAAATAGTGGGGGGTTACACTTCTTCGGGGGGGGGGGGGGGTGTCAGTGGTGGTGGGGCGATGTATTCATGCAAAATATATAAATTTATATACGCAACCCCTCACCCTTGAACCCACTCTATTCAAGACACTAACCTCAGAGTATTTATTTTGTTTTTTTTACTTAACCCTTAGAACCCTGGTGGCATCTTCCATATCAGTTCAATGGTAGCAACTGGAAGAGGCCATATTCATTATTTGTGGGCAGACCAATTAATATTTTCAACGTGCAGCCTCGGGGCTGCACGTTGAAAATATTGATTGGCCTTCCCCACACATTCGCTTATCAGCTATCATACTCACTGAATTTATAAAGTATCATGTTCATGGGCCGGAAAATTGGCCTCTCCTCTCGGGTTGAAATGGCTAATCATAACTTTGAAACCGTCATTTGAAATATTACGCTCCATATTGGAGCTATTTTTATTCAATAAAATCTTGAAAATCAATGTGGTCTTATATGCTTGGGTGATGTGTAGTCACCATAGGTGTTGTGTATGTTATGTCGGAAAATGCCGTTCGGGTACCAATAATTGGTGAAAAAAAGTGGGGGCATGTGCCCCACCCCCCCCCCCCCCCCCCCCGGCTCCGCCACTCCTGGATAATGATTCGCGTCATGATCTGCGATCTGCGAAAGATTCTGCACTTGGGGATGCGACGTGCATCCCATAAGTGGGTGGATGTCGGTGTTTTCATTTCTCGTATGCGTACTGCCCGCTGTGGACTGGTGGCTGCTCGGCTGGTCTTCCTTCCTACTTCTTGTGTTTCCTCCGTTTCTTCTTTGGAGGTGGGGGAGGCGATTCCTTGATTATTGGCGATGGAGGTTGTGGTATCTTCCTGTTTTGTGCTTTTGCGTATGCAAAAGCGACGTTGGCATGTAGTCTATCGGTTTCCTTTCTGAGTTCTGCCAGCTGGTTATCCAAGGACTCTTTTGTTGGTACTGGTTCTTCTTCGGTGCCCACGATCTGGTCTTCTAGTTCGTGGGCAAGCTTGCTTATTTCTCCGTCGTCTTCCTCCTCAGCGTGGGGGTCCAAGCTTGAGATGGAACTGGGGATGGCATTTGGTGACTGGGTGGTGTCTGTTGCTGCTTTTTTCTGTCTGGATGGGGGAGTGGACTTCCATTTCCTCTTCCTTTTCTTTGCGGCTTTCTTCAGATTTTCTCCTCCAGGCCTCTAGGCGCTTGGCGTTCCCGCGCTTATTGGGTGGGCTTTTCTTCTTCCTCTTGCACTTGGCCTTTTCAGGGTCCTCCTAGTGTGGACCAGAGCCCGATTGGGCTAAGGTACTACCACTCCCCAGAGAGGCCGATGGTCTGGCAGCTGGCTTCTTTGGTTTCTGGAGGGGGTTCTTTTCTGGCGCCGTTCCAGGTGGTATCTGAAAGTCCAGTATCATCTGGCACGTATTACCAGAGACGTGGGTGGACCAGACTCTGGTGTTGGTTGCATTTAGGCAGTTTAGCATGCCCAATAATTTGTGTGGTAGAATCACTCTGGCTGTAATTAGTGGTGGTAACGGAGAGTCCAGTGAGCGTCCGAGCTGGTCAACAGTCGAGCGATGATGTGATGTGATTCGCGTCATGAATCATTACTGGAAGTCAAGAGGTCCCATGGATCCCTGTTCCAGAGTTGCATTCTCACAAGTTTGATCACGACCAGACAGCATCAGCAGTTTGTCCCCTGTTCACAGTGGGTAACGTTAATCGGTATTATTAGAGCATTTTTACACGAGCTTACAGTAAGCTGGTCAGTCGCCGGGTAATCTTTGAAGTTGATAGGCTATCTGTGCAGTCAGAAAGAACTGTTTATTTAACAATAATGAGGTTCGTCAGTTGTATTGTTTTTATAACGATATATTGAACGGCGGACAAGATTTAGGCTTGTTATGTTGCTCTAATTTCAATTAGCGATAACGATAACGCCTCGCGGCACAGTTTTCACAACAATAGCAGAAAAGTTTTAATTACTATGTAAATAGCTCACCATGATGACAGTCGGGGTGGAGTTCTATTAGTGATAGCCTTTGTGTTTACCGACCATTATTAGTATATAAGTCTGGTTTAAACTTACCTATCATGTGTTTATGTATTTGTTGTGGCATATCAATTCCATTATTTCATTGAATTTTATTAGACTGAGAAGAAATCATCTCGTTAACAGCGTCTGTTTTGGACAGTTGGTAATTATATTTATTTTTTTGGTTATTTTTTTTTTACTTTAACCCTTTACCTAACATGAAAAGCAGACGACACTTGCAAAAAAAATTCTTGAATAACTAATGTTTTTCATTTTTTGTCTCAAAAACATAGGTTATGACCCCTCGTTGGAACGAGCTCGACGAGCTCGTTCCAACGAGGGGTCATAACCTATGTTTTTGAGACAAAAAATGAAAAAAATAATGGAAATTAATTGGCGATTTTTGAGAATAGCGCTGGCCGGTTTTGGCCGTTACGTTGGGTAAAGGGTTAAAACGCGAATTCATGTTATCTGCGATGTTCACATTTTATTTGTAATAAAATGCAATGTGTCAGTCCAAATCACCTTAAATCGTACACCAACAAAATATTTCATCAGGCCTTAAGAGTCCAATTTCAAATGTTTGGACGCGAGGCAGGGAAGGATTGTATAGGAAGGGTGAGGGTCCCAACGAGAGAGCTTGGATACAGGGTTAACGAGGGACTGAAAAAGGCTATAAAAGAAAGGAAGCTAAAATGCGCTGCTTACAAAAGAAGTAGGAAGCTTAAAGGGGTGGATAACAATGACACGAGACTAATGAAAGGAGAATATGAACTGGCACGGAAAAAGGTGAATGAGATAAAGAATAATAATAGGAAGGAGCGCAATTGCAGTCTTGCCAGAACAACAAAGAAAACGGGGGGTTCGAGCTCAAACGTATTTTGGAACTGGGTAAATAAACGGGGGAAAAGTAGTGTGCAGAGTATCAAGGTGGATGGGGAAAGTACAGAAGATAAAGGCCGTATCGCTTCAGAGTTAGTCAAGCACTGGGAAAAGATAAACGATAGGCGATGGGGCAGTGGGTCCCCACCAAAAAGAAATACACTGGTGGAGGAGAACCTATCCAATCGTGTATGTAGCGAAATAACGACAGAAGAAGTTCGGAATGTGGTCTCGAAATTAAAAAATGGTAAAGCGGGAGGGACTGATGGAATTCCGAACGAATTCCTCAAAAATGGAGGGGAGGCACTTATTGAAGTCCTGACAAACCTTTTCAACCTGGCTCTGCGAAAGCAAGAGGTCCCCAGAGAGTGGAGGGAAAGTAAGGTGTCGTTCATACACAAAAAGGGGGATAAGGAAGTTCTAGATAACTATAAGGGGATATCAGTTAGTAGTAACATCGGAAAAGTATTCTGTAAGGTCATATACGGTAGACTAGAGGAAGTTATTGAAGAGAAAGGTTTTTTAGGAGAAATTCAGAATGGTTTCAGGAAAGGACGAAGAGTCACTGATCACCTATTTACACTCACCCAACTGATAGAATCAACAAAGGCTGAAAAGAAAAAGATGTTTCTGGCATTTCTAGATGTGAAAAAAGCGTACATCCGAGTGTGGAGGGAAGGTATGTGGCGAAAGCTCGAGGGCATCGGACTGGGGGGTGACTTTGGGAATCATGAAAGCACTGTATACAGATGTGCAAAGCCAACTCAGTCTAGGGAGTATCACTACAAAACGAGTCCCTATGGATATAGGCCTCAAGCAGGGGTGTATCTTTTCACCGATTTTGTTTGCATTGTATGTTAAAGATTTAGGGGACGAACTAATTCAGAGTGCGGAGGGGGTAAATGTTGGAGACATAAAGATACCAGGCTTATTCTTTGCGGACGACATGGTGTTAATGTCTAAAACTGAACAGGGGCTAGAGAAATTGCTGGAAATTGTTGGTAGATATGGGAACACTTGGCGGCTCGAACTAAATGAAAATAAGAGCAAGGTAATACCCGTTGGACGCAAGGTAGATATGACGAAGAGATGGAGAGTGGGGGAGTTCTCAATCCCCGAAGGGGAAAGCAAACAAATCACTGTAGGAGAAACGGGAGAGTATGAGTATCTAGGGGTAAGCATAAATATAACGGGAAGAGGGGTGTACAGAAATTACTCAGCCAAACTGATTCTGAAGGGGAAAAGAATTCTGAACCAACTAAAACTTTTAGGCAAAAATAGTTTCAACAAGGTCTTTGTGGGGAAAACACTGTGGGAGAGGGTGGGTTTACCAAGTATAACGTATGGCACGGACGTGATTCCATTAAACCAAACCGTTATTAAGAAGTTGGAAAGTACTCAGAATGATGCCGGCAGATGGATAACAGGGTCGAGTAATGCTGCAGCTTTGGAAGCAGTAAGGGGGGGAGCTTGGGTGGATGAAAATCAAGGACAGGGTAGATTTGGGAAAACTGTGTTACTTTAACTACTTGAGAAACCTGCCTGAAAACAGGTGGTGCAAATTGATGCTCGATACCATTTGGAATTCTAATATATAAACGGGGTGGTCAAAACATGTGAGGGAACTAATGGACAATTACTCTATAAAGGTCACAAACATAGAAGTAGGAATGAAAGAAGGCAAAAGGTTTGTCAAAGAGAGAGTCATGGAAGATTGCAATCGAAACTGGCGAGCAGGGGTTAGCGTGAAAAGATCACTGCAGGGGTTACAATATAAAGAAAAGCCAGCTTTTGAGAAGTACCTAGATGGCACCTTTGGAGGGTCACTGCTGTTCAAACTGAGATCAAGATCACTGGAGCTTCGGGGAAAAATTGGGAGAGATGGGGAAAAGGGATGCCAAATGTGCCACTCTGGAGTAGTGGAGACCCTGGAACATTTTCTCTTGGAATGCCCACAGTATATACCTCATAGAATAAAATTTACTGGAAGAATAATGCAGAAGTGGGGTGAAGAAACAAAGGATAGATGGCTGAAGGGGGACACGAGGGAGAGGGTAGGAATGCTTATTGAAGAAATTGAAAAAGAGGACGTGAGAGACACTATTAAGCAGTTTATATCTGAATGCTGGGAGGAGAGGAGGGGAAGAGGGGGTGGGGTGCAGGGGGAATGATGGCCTTCTCTTATGAGGACCGCGACAAATCAGCGGCTGGCCAAAGAGTTATTATTATTATAAGTGTGCCTAATCAACTTGACTTGGTTCAATTTCAGATATTAACTGGGGCGTACTTGCCCCCCCCCCTCCACCGCCCCCGACTGACCAGGGAAAATTTCCGAGTGACCAGCCCACTTCCAACCACTGGTCCGGGCGGCCAACCCCAATGTTGAGTCTGACCAACAACAAATGTGGTTCGGCCCACCTTCAACCTTGGGTTAGTCCACCTTCAAACTGGTCCACTCGGTCCAATTTCGAATTGCGACCTGTCCAGTTTTAGGTTGAAATCGGCTGCATTTCATGATTCACCATAGGCCCAAATAGTAAACTCGCTAGCTGCACTCGTATGACCCGGCGGTGGCAAGTTGCTCTCTCGTGATGTCCCTAACACCTAATTGATCACATCTACGAACACACTTTCAGCTTTCAGGCTTTCTTTAAGATTTCTGGTGTGTGTGTGGGGGGGGGGGGGGGGGGGGCGAGGTATGGGGCTGGGACACCGGTAGTAAAACATGGCCTGAAAGACCGTATTTTAATTTTTTGGATTTTGTACGTCCTTTGAAAGGACGTACAAAACCCAAAAATTAAAACACGGTCTTTCAGGTCATGTTTGGACCGGAGCACCGGTCCATCGGGATATCACCGGGCCTCCCAATCGGCCGGTTCCCAGATGGTTATCAGTAGCCTATCAACCCGTAATGTTTGTGAAGAAAAAAATAGTGAAATTCTCGCATGGAACCCATCAGCTTACTCCTACTGTTATTGTGTGCCACTCTGGAGTTGCAGTTCACGCCAACTGTAATTTTCAGACCAAGCGACTCGCCAAAACGCGAAACACTTGTCAATGTTTATTTTTCAAACCCTAAACAAGAGATCTTAACTAAATCATTATGGGCTAGTATAAATAAACCACTTCCCTGTAACCTAATCACACCAGTGCTCGGAAATGGCCTCCAATGCTCCTTTATATTTTGAATGTACGAGCACGTATAGCACTCTTGATAAAAACAATTATGTATTGGCGTTGACAGAATTCTAATTGTAAGTCCATCACGCCAAAGAGAACATCTGTGTAATCTTCCAAAAATTCCCGACGTGCCTAACACGCGGCTTTCTCAATTACCATACGCAAAACATAGACATTGTATTTCAACAAGTGTAAGGAATTTTCAGATCCCATCGAAGACGGATTGGCCAAACAACATTACCATTTCCCAGCTATATCTATTCTTCACGCAAAAAAAAACGTCATTGAGAGACAACTTACAACTGCAATTATCTCTCTGACACATGGAAATAAATTTTCCGAAATTAAATGAACAAACTTTCATTTTACGACTTCTTTCTTTGAGTTTGAAGGTTCTCGCATTTTTGTAATCTCTGTATCGACTAAACTTACAGGTCCGCACAAATTTAAGCATATTTTGTATAATTTAACCCTCTCATTGTATAGTGTAGCTGCTAAGGGAGGTTTAGTGTGTGTGTACCGCCCCCCCCCCCCCCCCCCCCTAATTTTGCCAGTGGGAAGCATTACGAGAGGATCGGAGTCTGCTCTTAGATAAGGACTTGCGAAGATAACCGATTGTGGAGGGCGGGGGTGGGGGTAATATAAACTTGATTTATCCGGGCTCAAGCCCCGCTGATAAAGTATTCAAAAGTCCAAATATAAAATCTACTCTCATAGAAAGCAGAGGTGACCAAGCCATTTTATTTTTTCGTCTTTTTTTTTGGGGGGGGGGGGGGGGGGCAATATGAAAAGAAGACCGTTTAGGGCAGTTTGAGGGCATTCACCTTGTCCTAACTAGGATTCTGAAGTTGGGGGAGGGGTAACAACCGGAGGGTCCTAGTTAAAACGGAGAAAATTTATTTCAAGGAGCATAACTGAGGCATTTGTTGCATGTGTAGCCATGGATATTAGAGACCATTCTGATGCTCTATGCTATCTGAAACTTGCATTGGGCCAATTTTTTTTTTTTTGGGGGGGGGGGTAGCGAACATTTTAGAGGGCCTACCCCCCTCCTCCCCCCCCCCCCCCTCCTGGCAATGCCACTGATAAGAAAATACGTTATTATCAAGCGCGAATCAATATCTCACAGGAAGACGACAGTTCAGTTGAAAATATTCCGACTGAAAAAAATTATTGGGCGGGCACACCCCTACCTCTCCTTCTCTAGATCCCTGCTCACAGACGAGAGGTCGAACCACTCCACTAGACTCCTCAAACATCGCGACTTATTGATTCATTAGTTAAGTTGTGAGACATGTTATTATATTTAATTTGAAGCATCTTGGAAACAGGAAGTGTCAACTGCCTGTATTTGCAAGACGACAAAATCTATTTGCAAGTTTCATCCAATCGGAACACAGCACACATTGTCTGTTCTCCACCCGAATGAACAATGACATCTGTATAATGTGCAAGTTGCTGACAACTGAGACACTTGTCAATAATGAATCCAGCTAACAATGTAATAATTTATTTCTTCACTATCTCTCTCTCAGTCTATTACGCACGAAAATAATTTAATAACCAGCGTCCGAGCAAGTTAAAAAGAAGAAATACAGGTAAGTTTTCATTCAATCCAGGTTCTGGAAGTTGCGGTACCGTACACTGTGATGACCCTCACAAGACTGACTGATACCTTAAACACCAATAAATTTTCTCTGTAGGCTGTAGCACTGTCCCTGAAACAGCTAGGCCTATTATCTATAGTTTTTAGTTTTTGTAAGCTTAACTTGTTACTATTCACGTTCTTAAGAACGTGAATAGTAACAAGTTAAGCCTTCAAAAACTAAAAGTATTGAAAATGTTCCGGACAAAATTCACTGCTTACCTAACAATTAACCTTTGTCAATTACGCCATTAAACATGAATTGAGCTCTCATGAATGAATTCTCTAATGTAAATTTTATCCAATTTTTGCTGGAAATGTAACAAAATGAAGTTAGTACGAGAGATTAGAAAAATCGAATCTTGAGACTGATTCGGGATCGATCTCGAAGCAGACGTAATAATTTATTTATTTATTGTATATGTACTCTTACGCCAATAATGATCGAGTGTACAACATGTAACAAGTTTTAAAACAACATATCTTACAAATGAATACAGTTGAACATACAATTTTTTTTTCAAACTGAATTAATTTAATGAGACCAGTTGTTCAGTGAGACTGGGTTTTTGAGCGGTTCATTCCCACTGGACCATTTCCCTTTAGACCAATTCCCACGAGTCCAATTTCCAAAAGACCAATTCCCCTTAGACCAACTGATGTGTTCTGAATTTCAAATAATTCTATATCAATAATTTGATATATTTGTAAATATTTATGAATGTATTTAATATTATTGATATTCAAGCCTGAAAATAAGCAGTCTGTCGTTTGCAGAATGAGGTCCCCAGAGGGGGAATTTGCTGATGCTATCCCATACAGTGGGTCAGTTTATCCTCTGGGTACCTCTTTCTGTTTATGTTTGGTACCTCGATTCAGGCTGAGGTTCACAGAAGGTAAATTTAGTGATTCTACCCCGTTGTGCAGGGTAGCATCAGCAAATTCACCCTCCGGGGACTTCAGTTTTTGTAAAATGTTATATGTATTGAGCTATGCTGAAATGTTATAAACCTATATCTTTTGTATGGTATGCATATAAACATTTTTTTTTATCAAATAAAGTGCTTATCAGTAAATAAATGTTTTCTTAATTATCCTTAATCAACCCTTAATCAATAACAGTATGTAGTTGGTCAAAGGGGAATTGGTCTTTTGGAAATTGGCCTAAAGGGAATTGGTCTAGTGGGAAGACAACTTTTGAGCAACTGAGTATCATCCATATGAAATGCAAGATGGGGCTTCGACTTAGTTAACTTGGGATTCCATATCCCTTTACACTTTAGGCCATTATAAGTATAACAGGCTAGTGTATTAATAATAACACTTTGGCGGGGCGCTGGTTTGTAACCTATGGTATCGATATTGAATCGAATCTCGAATATTCGCAGGACCCTAGGCCAAAAGCTCGCGGTATTGCCGCCTGTACTAAGTGAACGTCTCTTCACACAATATGGTAAAATTTGGTAACAATTGTTGTCTGATTGATGTAATATCCTTGGCTCGAAATGGCGACAACTGATCTCTGTTCGTCTTAATTTGATGTACTGGCCTACTGTCTACTGAAATCACAGGCCTAAAAATCCCGACAAGTCTAAAGGTTTTCCGACAGTTATTTGGCGATGTGATGGGGTTTGGTTTGGGGTGGGGATCAACGCCTCCGTCTGCTTTCTGCATCACCCATTATGCAAGTATGAGATTTTTTTGTTTTATCCATTTTCATTATTTTTTCTTTTGTATTTTTATTTTTTGACAAATTTTAATTCGTAATATTTACAGGAAAATGGTCTTTTAGATATTTTAGACCATTTTCATATAAATTAAAAGGTGTCTCGCGGATTTTGATGCAATTCCTTTCATGCAAATACCATTTCAGTTTATTTTCAATCATTTTTATTACACTAAAAGTCTCATGCCTGGTTGTGTTGTGAGTTTTCTCCTCTTTGTACTGGATCCGCTTTGCTTACGACCTTGCAGTCAATGCAGTGGTTCTTGATTTCACCAATACAGGAATGAATATATATTCCTTCTCCATGATCTTCCCAGCGGCCTCAAGTCACGTCACCTACCCCAATCTAAAATGTGTCAATTGTCAAGTCATCAATTCTGACACCAGCTATTCGTGTGGAGATATCTATGTGGTATATCGCTCCCATGCTGTTTAAATATTGTCTTAGTGTAAAACTGCCACTGTTTGGATTCTGTTTAACGGTGACCTTATCTGATGAAGATAAGGGGGGTGGCCAATTTCCTCTAGACAAAAATGTCACTAATTATATCAATGAATAATAGGTATGGTCTCCTCACAGTATCAATTAGTAATTTCTTTTTATATAACCCATTCAGTTATATAGAACTTTCATTCCGCATTTTTCATCACATTCCTGAACGACTCTTAACAAGGACAGGACAGTTTGAAGAGGTGAGCACATGTTATTGAAGATATTTTGGATTTGGTATATATTCTAGTGTGATGCTCTGTGGACAATCCTTTAATTCGGGAATTTGCGGAGTTCAGCTAATTTATAACAAAAAAAGAGTTGGGAGGCTTTGATTTTTCGGTTTCGGCAACGGTTCAGTTTCAGGAAAAAAAACTGGGGTTTCGATTGGGGTTTCTGTGTGTTGATAACATACAATAAGTAATCCTCAAAAACCGCATTATTCTGTACGACACCGCTTACCTCAAAAAACCCTATCTGTACAGGCCTGGCAATCTAGAAAATCCAGGTGTGCAAAACAATTGCCCTCCTCAGATTGCTTAGGAGTGCAGTTGCACCTGAAATTTTCAATGCAAAAACTTGTATGCTATTTTGGTTATATTCACTTCAAGGTATTATTAATATTGTGACTGAAAAATTGTACTACATTCAGCTACATAGTGGAAAAATTGGCACACACATCTCATTATTCATAATGTTGCATTCATTTCTTATGTGACTGTCTTCTACACTCAAAATGTATCGAAATGCGATACAGAATGGGTTATGAATTATTGCGAATCAATGCAACATTGACAAATCCTTCCCTGAGTTCCAATGTGTTCTCTGTGCCAGTAGGCACAGAGAACACATTGGAACTCAGGGGACGAAATGATAATAGATTTTAAAGGCAGTCCCAAAACAGATCCAGAAAATCAAAGGGTGCAAAAAATTGCCCTTCTCAATTTTTTCTAGGCGTGTAGTAGGCGTGTAACACTCCTGCACTCCTAAAGAATGTCAGGCCTTCTGTAAGTATCACCACTGAGTTCAGCATAACTAGTGGCGTAGATAGCTTTTCGCTGGCGGAGGGGCAAGCCCAAAATTTTCCGACAGATCGAAAATTTTCCGACAGTGTAACAACAACAAAAACCCAAACAAACAGAAAGAATCTGTTGTTTACAGCAAATGTACAGAAAATTGGTCTTTTTTACCCAAAATGGCATGTTTTTATCCCCAAAGCCATCATTTTAATGTTATTAGGCATAAATTCGCCTAAAAAGGTCCCCAAAAATTTCCGACAAAACTTCTGGTGGGGGGGGGGGGGGGGGCTCCGCCCCCCCGCCCCCCTTATCTACGCCACTGAACATAACTTCTCTTTGATCACCCCGGGGGCGGCGGAAGTTCGATAAAAGAGGAGGGGCACAAATTT
Organism: Pictodentalium vernedei; assembly: GCA_031216915.1. NCBI lineage: Eukaryota > Metazoa > Mollusca > Scaphopoda > Dentaliida > Dentaliidae > Pictodentalium > Pictodentalium vernedei. Next base: position 671,599,356 of record CM062295.1, on the reverse strand, counting down.
ACAATGTCACCATGATTCAACCCAGTGTAAGAAAGGTTACAATCGTATATCGGTAAATGTACCAGGAGTCCAGGGCTCGCTATAGTCTCTCGTTTCGGTGAATATGCCGCTGTGTGGTCACTGTCCTGTCCTTTTCTTCGGGTTGGAAGATAGATGAAGTACATGTAGAAGAAACGGATCGACGCGACCTAAAGTGTGATTGTTTGGCTAAATATTGTTTGGATTTGCAAATAATGTTACAGAAATGCCTGTATATTGACACGTTTGCATGCGCCCATTTTATCTCATTGTGTAAACATATCTGTGGAAAAAAGTTGAGGGACACGTGCCCCCCTGTGCCCCTCCCGGCCCCACCGCCCCTAGATCACTCTTTGGGGTTCTAGTGGTTCGATTACTAAGTCTATTCAGTCTACAAAATCCCCCAAAACCCATAAATTAGGGCAACAAATGAATCAAGTTCATCAAAAATCTATTCTGTGTTCGCATTAGGAGATTTTCTCCATTATTGACTCGTCCGATGGAGTCTGGTGGAGTGTCCGGTGGACGAGTCAATAAGACAGAAATGTGACGATGAGAACGTGCTCGCCCTTTTGCGGACGAAGTGACGAGAGTCCATAGGAGGCCACTAGTCCAGTTCCCTCCGAGTAAAATAGTTTGATCACTTTATTCACAAACACAGTAAAACCGTTTGGCGGGTGTTTGCTGGATCTTGCAGTTCGGTTTTTCGATAAGCCACAAAAAGCGGAACGGAACCGGAAAACAAAACAGAAACACCCAGCCCTAAACTAACCTACTAAAATTTTGGTTTTTTGGAAATTCACATGAAAAGTGTCTTCCAGACTATATTTTAATGTGAGTATATAGGAATAAATTGTCTGCCGGCTAATAATTTAATAATACGTTTTTATTCTGTTCTAAAGAAACAGCTTTGTTTACATTTTTCCAGTAAAAAGATGATCTAATTGCCATCCAGACTGACAAATGACGATGTGTTTAGGGGTGGGGGGGGGGGGGGGGGTACTCCCAGAAAGCTACACACTTCATTCGAGACAACCACGGAGGTAGATGTGATATTTCTAGTTTACGAGTTCCTTGAGCAACTGGTTTTCAGCTTAATCTCTTCGGTGCATCAAGGATAAAACCTACAACCAATGCCCGTTACACCAGGACTCCTGGTGTAACGGGCATTGGTTGCAGGTTTTTCCTACACCCCAACTAACATTAATTTTATTTTTCTCAGCGTCTTGACACTAAGCATTATTGTCCAGTAAATATCAAAAGCGGTTAACAAACGCGCACCTGTGTTGCCCGTTTGCCAAGAACTGAAGGTGCAGTCGAATGAACGGCCCAACCACAGAGGTTACTATTGACGTGTTCTACACGCAATTTCTATTACATCTATACCCCCTCCTCAGCGTTATTTATTATTTTTTGTTGTCGTTGAGAATTCAACTTTTCATCCAGGCTGTCTACTTTGACCCAGAGAATGTGCTTTTATCTCCTCAGCTTTTGGAAATATTCAAAACTCGCACAGCGTCAAGTGTAAACGGCGTGTTAACATGTGATACTGCTTAATTCGCGTCACTCAGATAGAACGAAGAAATCCAACTCTGTTTTCTTTCATGTTCTAATCCCGCTCTTATCACTCACACCACGAACTGACAAATAAAAACTCCTCCAAACCGGATTTACGAGGTTAACCCATGCAAATACCGCCACCAGACACACGAACATTTCACACACATATATATATATATATATAGTATAATATCAATCTTTATTAAAACATAACCAGATAGAACACGCTTAAGCCTTTACCTAACATGAAAAGCAGACGACACTTGCAAAAAAATTCTTGAATAACTAATTTCTTTCATTATTCGTCGCAAAAACGAACTCGTTCCAACGAGGGGTCATAACCTATGTTTTTGAGACAAAAAAATGAAAAAATAATGAATAATTGCCGATTTTTGAGGACAGCGCAGGCCGGTTTTGGCCGTTACGTTGGGTAAAGGGTTAAAACATAAACAGATAGAACACGCTTAAAGAAGGTTCAAGAATTAACATTGCCCCAACCCTCCCGCCTTCCATTCTGGTTCAAATCTTTTCAAAATATCAAAAACCGTAAGCATGACTCGGTGATAGTCAGTTACTTTGCCGGGCAGAAAATAACATAGGCCTAATTAGATAGCTCGCTGGTAACTCAAGAAAAAATGAAAGGCCAAATGCGCTCATCAAGTTCATAATCCCCACGCCCTGTCATAAGTGTGGGTACTGACTCATGTTGTGTCAAAAAACACTCAACAAATTGAATTCTAGGTCCATTAGCTGAAACGTTTCCTGTGTTTCTCACCTTTTCGAATTTGTCTAGTTATCCCCCCCCCCCCCCACACACACACACACACACCCATCCCCACCCTCTCCCACTGAAGAGTCAGGGTTATAACTTTTATCTCTACCGTTGTTCCGGTAGGGACAGTCATGGATGTGAAAACGAAAACCGAATTACGACTGATTTGGCAGCGTCAGCCGTAAATGGCTATAGGTCTGGTGTTGAAGACAGGTTCCCCTAGAAAACCGAGAGATAGACAATCTTTGAAGCAGAGCCACCAGGTGACGCTTGACAAATATTTTTAGTATACAGTGCACTCGCGGTGGACTGGTTGCAGTGATGTCCACGCATGCGTTTACCAGGTAATAAGAATCATCAGCAGTAAAATTTTAATTAATGAAGCATCGGATTGTACCCGGTGCTTCATTAATTAAATTTTTGATCATTGTTCCCATAATTACTATTTGTAATCTAATATTATTGTACCGTGGAAATATTGCCCACCCCGTGGAAAGTGACCAGTCCACGCCGTATGTACAGTACTTCTAATCTACATGTAGCAAGACATGTCTCTTTCATCAGACAGTGTTTTCTCAGTGAATTAATTAAATTACCCGTATTGCATGCCAACGGGCCGTAATTAAGGGAAAAGGGGTGTAGAACCCCCCCCCCCCCCTACCCCCTATTTATCCAGTCGGGACATTTTCCCGGTCGGGACATTTTCTTCTGATTTTGTGTCTTGGCTATCAATTCGAACTGATCAATAATCATGTAGGCCTAGTTCAGGGCATTGGGAGGATGGGAAACGACCGGAGGGCCCTAGTTAGGACAAGGGGAGGCACCGAAACCCCACACAACGGCCTTTGAAATATCATCCCCCAACCTGGCTATGGCACCCCCTATTATAGAATCCTTGCAATACGTGCCTGCCACCACACCACTCTAATCACCACTGCAGTTCGTCTATAACTTTGCCTTGAGCCTGCCCTCTATTCTTTTTCACTTTAAGTCGAAATATTGAGCTGATTAGGGGTTCTGAACTGATCAGCTCAGCCTCAATTCGACGGTGAACAAATTAAATTTGTACACCTTTCCCCCGAAAGAACGTATGAATTAGAATTTTAAGGGGTGTCATGAATAGCAGCTTATTGGATGCATTCATGTATTGTCAGTGATGATATTGTGTTTGAAACGAAGGAGTTGACACCATACAAGATTTTAATGAACGCCCGCTGTTTGGATATCAAATAACGCTGTTGAATGAAATCCTTCCTGCGTTCTGTATGTATATCCCATAGCCGTCCGTCTTAGCATGTCAGTTACGAGTTGTTCGAGGCAGAAGGCACACGTGTGTGTCCAGTTAGCTTTCTGTTTACATCGTTTCATAAACATTGGATTTCACCGTTCATACTATTCTTAAGTTTGGGGGTTTCTCTTCTAAACGTTAGGATATGGACATATTATAATAATGTTTCGTTGGATTTCAAGGAACTATGGGTTGTCTTTAAACAGTGGCGCAGAGAGAATATTTACTTTGTGAAAATACGTGTGTTTTTCAGTAAAAAGAATCTTCAGAATCACAACTACGGTGTGTCTTTCATATATTGGTTGCGTCTCTCTGAAGTGACAAATTTTTCAAATTCAAACAAGTTAACAATTCATTTTCTGGAGTTTGGGGAAAAATCCATTTTTTTGCTGGTTTGAACATTTCAGGCATGTGAAAGGTACGATTGTTTTTCTTACTTTTTTCCGTTTTTTCTATACGTGGATGTGTGTGTTTCGCTTGTCAAGGTGTCTGCAAGTGAAGGTTGAGGTCAGCTGTCAAGTATTTATATGTTCCACTATCAACTTATTCATATACTTCATTCCTTTTTCTGATTGTCTTAACCCCTTACTTAACATGAAAATCAGACGACACTTGCAAAAAATTTTTTGGAATAACTAATTTTTTTCATTTTTTGTCTCAAAAACATAGGTTATGACCCCTCGTTGGAACGAGCTCGTCGAGCTCGTTCCAACGAGGGGTCATAACCTATGTTTTTGAGACAAAAAGTGAAAAAATAATGAAAATTAAGTGGCGATTTTTGAGAATAGCGTTGGCCGGTTTTGGCCGTTACGTTGGGTAAAGGGTTAATTGAATAGGAACTATTCCATGCAGATATACATCACGAGGAAATAGTTAGAGACACTCGAATCAGATTTAGGCGGCTCCAGGATTCTGAGTTTGTGTGCGTGTGTGTGTGGGGGGGGGGGGGGGGGGGGACTTGGACATAAAGACCGTAATATAATCGTTGGGCTTGGTGCATCCTGTGGACGTGCCAAACAAAAATAGATATAGCTACCTTTGAGCCCAAGTTTGAACTAGTGGAAGGGGCGCCACATTTCAATCATGGGTTATTTACCTGCAGTGCCCCCTGGTGCACGTAGCAGCCAGTCGAGGGTAGGCACAAGAGGAATCTCGTTGACTGGGACTCGTCTTCCCGGGGAAAATGGAAGGTTAATGTGGACCTTCTGTGGGTTGTTGGCAGGGGCTATAAGTGTATAGTTGGGGTACGGTATTATCCATGATAACACATTGACATCCAACGGTCTCGTGGATCATGGTCCTGTCATGCCCCAGTGTTATCAGGGATAAATACCGTGCCCTCTATACCCTCGGTGCTTGCGAAAACAATTGAGTTACAAACAATACAGTTCTGCATTAAAATCGTCGCATTTGTAATGAAAATAATAATACTTTTTTCGTTTAATGCTTCATTTTCAAAATCAACAACAATATGGAAAGCGGCTATTGTCTCGACAGTCAGTCGTAATGACACAAACGGAAACGGGTTGGTTTTGGGTTGGCGGTGTTTTTCTAGTGCACAAGGCGGAGAACTCCTGACTCATGATTCTGTCGTCTGATCGCACCTGAAACGGTGATCAATATTTCAACGTTTTATTTTTTCATAAACTTTGGTTACGAGTCGATAAAAAGGGTTTGTATGATATTGAGAATTTTAGTTTGTAACATTTGATGCTTGCTCGTTTGACATCTTTAGTTTTACGACACGACAGTTTAAGAATAATAATCATGTTTCGCACGTTTTAAAAATTCCCATCTGTCCTATAACCACCATGCATGATTTGGAAAAAGTCTGATGTAGCCTTCAGCCGACCAATAAGTGGGCATGTTATAGGCCTACTACACTTCGTCTACTGCAGTATTAAATCCAAGTGCAGATGAAACTTTTAGTGAAGCGATCAATCTGACTATCGCTTTGATTTCGAAGCGAGTTTTTGACTTTTCACAAGCAGTAGTATATGGATAACGCTGGATAACGTCTCTAAAACGACAAAACATAAATACATAAATAAAACAACAACAAAAAAACGCTGGCCGCATGAGCTGGAGCAATGGGAAGTATTTTTATCAAACAAACTCATTATTATTTTAATAAGTCAATTCAGTAATTCGATATATTTTTGGCACCCAGTGACAAATACCGAAACTCGTGCATTCGATAGGGCTGTGCTATTTGCCACCCTGTACCGAATAGACACTACCCATATTTATATTGCCAGCTTACATAATTCCCTGGAGAACACCTGCATTAACAAAATTCTGTTAGTGATTTAACTTGCCCCGGACGTACTTTGTTCATGTTTCAACTCCAAAGGTAAATTTTATAGAAATGGTGAGACATATGGGCCCATTCTACTGTTTGAAGAATGGGAAATCACGACATGTTTTTACAGTTATTCTTGAAATGACAACGAGATAGAATCTTTCTTTTTTTTGTTAGCTTAAGTTAAACTATATTTTCGTTGTTTTTCAGAAAAGTGATTTGAAATGGCAACAGCAAGCTGGATTACATGGTTTTTATTCTTTCTTTGCACCATATTATCCATTTCTGCTAGAGGTAAGTAATTTTGCTTTAAAAATTTATTTAATTCTTAACCTAACACTTTTAGAAGCTATCACTTGCAAAAGAGATTTCATGAATAATTTTTTCATTTTTTGCTTAAAAATAACATTGATATGAGTTTGGTGGGTCAGACTACATGTACCATGAGTTTCCAATTTCCCGAAATTTAGCTTATTAGTTAATCAGATTAATCAGCTATTTGAGAACGTATAACACCCTATATTTTCTGGAGTTGGAGTTTTTTGTTACAATTTATTGGAGAATGTCATTAGGCATTCTCCAGTAAATTCTAACAAAACAATTCCATGGTCATAAGAACAAATTTTGACCACTTAAATTAATTTAACAGTCAAGGGCCAAAATACATCACTACTACCCATCTATTCTGCAGATTATGAGGTCTAAAACATAAAACAAACCAAAAACATGAACTTTTGATGGCAAAGAAATAATTATAAAAATAAGAAATAAAATTAAAAAAAAACACCTATCTGCATGCAATTTTACAAAAAATGGCCTGAGAAACAGAAGATCTACTTTGTGGGGCCTAATGCATACAGTGTAAATAAAAATAAATGTAGTACTTTTAAATATACATGTTGCCATGACCATGGCTTCTAGTACTCGACCAGTTAAACACAAATAAAAAACAGTTATTTATGGACTTTAAAACTGATACATGCAAGTAGGAGAATATTAATTTAACATATCCATGTGTAGGTGGCCACCCTCCAAACTGTCTGTTTACAAGTACTTCAAGTTGGCATGCAATCTTGAACATTTCTCCTTGATTTAATGAAAGTTGTTTTTTTAATTTACTGTCAAAAGATTTACATTTCTCCCCCATTCAGACAAACCAACAGTGAATATATTTTATGACTGCCGTTGCAAGTCGCATGAAATAACACTTGACAATTTATTGTTGATAGGTGTTAGGATATTGAAGTGTTCTTACAAGCACTTTTCAATATTTAATGTGCATTCTTCAATGTGACACTTGCAAAAAATCAATGCATAGAAGCCTTGATGTTACGAATGTCAATTAGATTGGTTGTGTGACTTGAGTCAGATTATTTCTTTCAATAACATGTGATATGCCATGCACCTTCATACATATGTGATCTGATCTGTCAAACTCTATCATGCTCTTTTAGGCTCTGTCAGGCTCCTCCACATTCACAATGATAACCAATGTCTGCCAATTACAGGGCTGTTCCAAAATTGGACGGCATAACACAGGCCTGGCATTTTCAGGAGAGCAATTTATTCACTTACCTACTGCTCACCTTAAAAATTGAGGAGGGCGTAAACTAGCCTGGCCTAAGAAAATAAAACCCACATCATTTCAGATCTCTGCTATGTTAGTGATCTCTGTAAGATGGCCACACTGCTCCACTCATACCTCTGGGCCTTGCCAAGGCCTGGAGGTGTGGGTGGGGCAGTGTAGCCATCTCCCAGAGACTACCTTGTTAGCAGCACCAAATAAAATGTACAAAGCCGACTAGTAGAATTCATTAATAGTAAAACTTCATTTTGCCACTTTTAGCTTTTGTAAGCTTGGGAAGAGCTAATTGCTCCCCGGGGCCATGCGAGGGGAGTGATTTTTAGCCCTCCTGCATTTTTAAGAATGCCTGGCCTGATAACAAAGAGTTTGGTTTGTTTTATGTTCAGTTTCATAAGAAATGACTTAAACCTCTACCCAATGCACATGATATCAAAATTTGTTATTTTAATGATTTAAAAACAAACAAACATCATGTGACACCCCTCATTGGAACGAGCTTGTGGAGCTGATTATAATAAGGGGATGACATGATACAGTATTAGTGAAAAACCTATGGTTTTCTGAGGCCTTATGGCCATCCCAGGGATGTGAGCAGTCACATGCAAAAAAAGAGGAAATTGTAATTTTTTAAAGTGACCCAAAGAGTTGATGGACATTCAAATGTAAATATACTTCTGTAACAAATACTCTTAGGGGATAAATTTCATATGAATGTACAGGTGTGCTATGTGTATGGTACCAAACATATACCTTCATAATGGCAGGACTCTTGGAACTGAATAAATTTAAGAAATTTCCCAACAGAAAATATGAGTGTGCATTATTTTGAGATCACACAAAATCACTTATTCATTTAATTCTGGTACTTTTAAGGTTATTCTCCTCCAATAGCATTATTCTGGGCAGAGATTAAAAATTTAGCTAATTGCATCTTGTTCAACAGAGCTCAATGAGCTCTGTTGAACAAGATGTAATTAACTAAATTCTCAATTTTAACTTGGAAAACTGTATGCTAATCATCAAAAAAAAATGCTTTCAAGCCACACAGAAAGAGGAAATCCTCTGAAAAGAGGAAAACTCACAGGCCTGGACCACCCAGTGCAGGACACAAATTATGCATTAAAATTAAATTGTTTGCCCTGTGAAGCATACAAAGTGTCTGAATTCTAAGGCAAATGACAAGTTCCTACTCTTTAATAAGAACAGTTTTATAGAAACTACAGAGACTGGGGGTGAGTATGATTCCCCTGTGACTATACACGTATGTTGGAAAATTTAATTGTAGTATACATGCAGTTGCTTAAGTATTGGTCGTAATCCTTCCCCAGGGAGGACAGAAGAATCCTTGCCCTTTATATACCACATCTAGAATGCGATCTGGTCAAAAAGGACAACATTTGTGATCCCAGTACTGTATTTCTGTTGAACTGAATAATGAATGAACAAAACTATCATTCCCCCAGTTTGTACAGGCCCGATAAATTAAACATAACTAATCATTTGGGGGAATTTAAAATTGGCAGTTTAGTTGCATTTTGGGGAATTGTTGTATACCCCCCCCCCCCCCAAAGAATGACAGATGTGGCTTGTTATTAGATATTGGAAGATCTGAAGATGAAATAATTACTGCTGTATTCAATTACTTGATGCACTTTTGATTTGATAGTTGATATCATTATGGCAGCCTCATTAAAAGTTGACAATTTGCCACAAATTAATTAACTGTTTTCATTTGTGTTATTGTACCATTATAATAAATTAGCCTTTTGAACTGACCTGTAATCTGTATGCCCATAGGCACTCTCTAATGAATTAAACAAAGTAATTGGATGAACATATCTGTCATTAAATTGTTAAAAAAAAAATTTCAGAAAAAAGTGAACTTCAAATTAACAATTTTAACATCATACACCTGTGATCACATTTGCACAGGTGCACAGAGATTTCATAAATAAGGTATTACAGAATCAAAACTGAGTCATGAAAAACAAACAGAAATATGGTGGAGCTCACTTAATTGGATATCTTTTAAATGAATAATCCTGCTCACCTTCCTTATATCAAGCACAAAACCATTTACCATACCTTCAGGAAAACTTTGACCTGTTCTTTGCCTACAGTAAACAGAGTACACTCTCGTGTTAATTTAATAAAAAATCAGATCTGTTGAAAAATTGCCCCGACCATTTCACTCATTTCTATACATTTTCCAATATAGACATTTGATCTATTATATCTTGTTTGACAAAGCTCATTGAGCTCTGGCAAACAAGATTAATAGAATAAATAGGTTACTCTATCACTATAAGGAGATAAAATGACTGAATTTCTGTTCATTTTATTCTCCTATTTGAGTCTTTTTCACTGGCAAACTACATGTAGCTATTCAATTCACTGGAGGTGGGAGGTTTGATTTTTCTGCTTTGGTTTTGGCTCGGTAGACGATGAGAACATGATGTAAATGCCTGTTTGTGCTGGATACACTTAGTGACAAGAATCTATAGGGGGGTCACATGTTCAGTTCCCTCCCAGTAAGATAGTTTGATCAGTCTGTGCACGAACATAGTAAAAAAATTATCGGCCATTTTCTTCTGGGTCTAATAGTTTGGTGTTCTAGTTTGCTGCAAAAACCAGAACCGAATCAGAAGACCAAAAATCCACCCTCCTTTACAATTCACAGGTTTCTACTGTAGTATCTGAGATGTACAGTAGCTGCCATGGACTGGTCACTTTCCATGGGTGGGCAATATTTCCACAGACGCAGTATTATTAGATTTCAAACACCAAATTGTCACTAATTATAGGAATAAGCATCAAAAATTTAATTAATGAAGCACCGGTTACAACTCGGTGCTTCACTAAAATAAAATTTTGCTGATTATGATTTTTGTTACCTGGTAAATGCATGCATGAACATCACTGCCCACGCGTGGATTATGACCACTCAATGACAGGCCTCAAAATAAGCAGTCTGACATTTGCAGAATGAGGCCTCCAGAGGGTGAATTTGATGATGCTATCCCAGTGGGCCAATTTATCCTCTGGGTACCTCTTTCTGTTTCTTTCTAATTCAGATTGAGGTTCACAGAGGGTAAATTTAGTGATGCTACCCTGCTGTGCAGGGTAGCATCACTAGATTCACCCTCTGGAGACCTCATTTTGCAGATGACAGTCTGCTTATTTTCTGGCTTGCTCAACGATGACTGTGCTGCAGTGTTTTTATGTTTCATTTTCAATAGCCCTATGGGAGGAAAAATTGACAGAGAGAGAATATTGACCAGATCATGATTTTCTGCATGGTTTTGTTATCCCAGTTCTGTATTATATAAAAAAACCTGAAGATTTTCAATTCTTAGTTATGAGGAATCCTCTGGTGGCCCCCAGAGCCACTGTTGGGGCCTGAGACAGTCATATTTTGGAACTTCCAGAGAAGTTCTATTTCCCAAACCAGTTTTTACCTTATGGAAACAATTCTGCTTGCCATGTACAAAGAGTTATGCACAAAGAATCCACTGATAAGATAAAAGTGTTGCATGATCTCCGTCATTAATATTATTAATGTGCGTGTTAATAAGGATTCTCAATCATAGAACAGCTGTCTGACAGGGTCGATGGCATTTATTAATGTGATTTGCTGGGTTTACCTATCAATACATGTGATAAGTTAGCTCATGGTATAATTCCAAAGATATCATTGAATTTAATATATGGATCTAAGCTGATGAGTATCTGGTTATAAATTAATGGTTGTGAGCCCTTTAAAATAATAGCCGGATAAAATGGGAGATTATCATTAGTTGTACAGCATGAGTAGAAGTAGTTTATAGAAGGCTGTACAAATTTATCACTGATTTTTCCTTCATAAATCTGGCCTGTCATTTTGAGAGGAGAGTGACAATCCTTATCCTTGGTAAGTTTCAAGAGGCCGAATTCCCCCATAGTACAACTGTCATTTCACCATGACGAGAGAAATCGTGTACAGTACAGTTGCTGTGGACTGGTCGTAATCCATGTGTGGGTGGTGTTGTCCATGCATGCATTTACCAGGTAATTAAAATCATCAACAGTATAATTTGAATTAAGCGCCGGGTTGTACTGTGGAAAGAGACCAATCCACGGCAGCCGTACTGTACGACAGGCTTTTCTTTAATACTGTCCATTGGGAGCTGACAACCATCAAAGGTTTTGATCCAGCTTTGCCAAACCTTGTGATATGAGAATAGGTACTTAAACTAGAGATGGGCAGTATACCATAACCCATTACCCAACGCCAACGATGTCAAAATTGATTATTTTAAATATCATTTTTTTTAATTTTTTAAAAAATTTCAACAAAACTGTATCATGTGACCCCCCTCATTGGAATGAGCTCAATGAGCTCGTTCTAATGGGGGAGGGGGGGGGGGGTCACATAATATGGTTTTGTTGAAATATTTTGAAAAATTTAATTTTTTCAACTGCTCAATTTGCATATTACGCAGGCGGATGCAGGCGATTTGTTAGGTAAGGGGATAAATATAGTTCGGTATCAGTATCAAGCCAGAAGCAGTACCACAGTTTCAGTATTAAAAAATATTCTCAACATTAGTCAAATAATAATATAATTATGATCATTCTCATATAATAAATTATTTAAAAAAATGAAAATTGATTCTTGCGACAGATCGCGAGAATCAAAACTGATTCTCGTGAATCAGGGCTGATTATAAGGCCTGAATTAGGAGAGTGTTTCAAAACTGGACTGTATTGGCATGAAAGGAAAAAATAAATTCTCTTTCAATATCTTAGAGCACCTGAGAAACATCCCCAAAGATGTGTATCAGGAGCCAGTGATATACTGAAAGATAAACAGAAGAATTTTGGTGCTTATATGTTTGCATTTTCATCATTTATTTGTTATTTTTAGATTGTACAATATGAAATTCAGTGCATACAAATATACTATGATTTACTGCAATATTTCATTTTGACAAGATTAATGTGGTTTTCATGACCACTGCATCAACACAATATATTTCCACCTTCAATTGTGAATGAAGGGAACAACTGTCCTCTCATTTTGGAAATGTCTGAAATTTTTCACAAGATCATAATCTGCATCTTATTTGTGACTTCACCCCCTGGTTCATATTTCTTGTTCACCATGAACTACATACAGTCAGTGCAGATAAAATGGAGAGAGTTTGTGTGACAATCCTTACCTAACTGGTGGAGAGCAGCTTTTGGCAGCCAGAATTTCTTGATTAGTGTTGATCAGTTTAACCCTTTACCTAACGTAACAGCCAAAAACGGCCAGCGCTATTCTCAAAACTCGCCAATTAATTTTCATTTTTTTCTCTCTAAAACATAGGTTATGACCCCTCATTGGAACAAGCTTGTTCCAATGAGGGGTCATAACCTATGTTTTTGAGACAAAAAATGAAAATAATAGTTATTCAAGAATTTTTTTTGCAAGTGTCGTCTGCTTTTCATGTTAGGTAAAGGGTTAATGAAGAGTTCCTCCAATAATTTCTAACGAGAAAATTGCAGAGGAACAAAATATTTCTGCCTCTTGGAAATCATACAGCTTACCAGTAAAACCCAAATATGGTTATCCAGCAGACATGCTTTCTCAATTTGTGAAACACAAGAATGTGTACTGGGGTGAGGGTTGGCCTCCCCCCCCCCACCCCCCCCCCCCCCCCCCAAAAAAATACACCTGGTACCTGCATCTAATACTGAATCGGTTGATGGTCTGACTACAGAAAAAATTCTGGTGCGGCAATGAAAGCCTTGATTTCTTTAAATAAATGGCCAAAGGGGTGAAGCTGTGTAAGTTCAGAACAGTGGACACAGATTTCATAGAGTCCAAAGCATAATTATAAAGGCAAAGAAATAGACGAAACACTCTCTGGCCGCATCAGATGTTAACTAGGTGCTTTAAGGTGGAGGGAGCATACGTTTGCCTCTATGCAGAGAGGCACATACTACATGTGTAACTGGCTAATGATAACATGAGAGCAAGGCTGGCCTAGAATTGTAATCTTGCATAAATAGTACCACCAGGCCAAAAAGAGGCAGTTTGTACTATTAGTCATCAAGCTTGCTCGTGAATCTTTGAAAAATGTGTGCTTTAGCAGAAGTTTAACTAAAAATATGGAAGAGTCAAATTTTCCTTAAAAATGAATACAGGGTTCCTGCAAGGCCTTGGATTCAAGGAGTGGCCTTGAATTTGACTAAGGTTTATTCAAGGTCTTGAAATCCTGGAAAATGTATCTGGAGGCCTTGAATATTTACGAAATAAAAATGCTGACAATGCCTGTAATCATAACTATAGTTTTATATGCCAGAGTTCATGAAGGCATAGTTCTAACCCTAACTAGGGCCCACTGGTCATTACCTTCTCCTGTAGGGAAGTGGGAGGATAGGGGTAATGACGAGTGGGTCTTAGTTAGGACTAGTGAAGATGGTGCCTTGAAAATTCTTGAAGTTGGCTATTGTAGGGCCTTGAAAAATGCAGACATGCAGTGGAGCCCACTTAATTGGATATCTCTTATCTGAATAACCCTTTTAATTGAATATAATTTACCTACACAAAACCATTTACTATACCTCCAGTACAAATTTGACCTGTTAATTGATAGGTTATAGAGTAAACTCCTCTTAACTGAATAAAAAATCATTGTTGGGAAATTACCCTGACTCTCCCCAGTTTTCCTTTGTTTATAGACCTATTTGGTCTCAGATCATCCAATACATGCATTTAATCTATTATATCTTGTTTGACAGAGCTCGTGGAGTAAATGCTAAATTTATCTGTAGAGTACAGGAGATACAATCGCTGTTAATTGAATACTCCTGTTAACTGAATAATTTTCATTGGCAAAGTGGCTATCCAATTAACAGGGTTCCACTGTATATCAACAAACGGTCTTGAATAGCCTTGAACAGTCCTTGCCTGCAAGAACCCTGCAATATGACCATTTACTCTTTGAACTTAACCTTTGAAATTTTCATTAACATGGGATGAAGAAGACTAGATAATGATATTGTGTAAGGTATCAAATCTCCCAAGACAGGAAGGTGAACTGTGTTATTTAATTGTGTCTTGTCAGTGGTCATTCAAGTCACACTATGATTAAACATCTTTCACTGGTCAGCAGACCCATTGTCTCACCAACATGTTGAGAGTACTGGACTATCAGATAACATGATATTCTAGAGCTTGTATCAGTTGTAGGTGAGAGAGATAGACAGGAACCACCTGTCCCCATCTGTCTTCATCACAAAGATCAGTAATGTCATGTCAGTGTTATGTGAAGTTGTTTGTTTATTATGTTAAGGCATTGATTTGGAGATGAATATTTTTGTGGTACAGTAGAACCCTGTTAATTGAATAGCCACATTGTCAGTAAAAATTATTCAACTAGCAGGAGTATACAATTAAGAGGGATTTGTCACTGTGCTGTATTCTAGAGATAAACTGAGCATTTATTCTATTATATCATGTTTGACAGAGCTCATGGAGCTCTGTCAAACAAGATATAATAGATTAAATGCCTGTAATGGATGTACTGAGAACAAGTATTTCTACAAACAAGGAGAATTTGGTCATTGTCAAGTTATTTCCACAACATATTGAAAGATTTTTTATTCAGTTAACAGGAGTGTACTCTATAACCCATATGCATTTAACAGGGCAAATTTGCACTGAAAGGGGGGTGCGCGGTGGCTCAGTAGGTAGAGGTGCAGGCTGCACGCCTTGAGGTCCTCGGTTCGAATCCCACCTGCGGCAATCGCGTTGTGTCCTTGGGCAAGACTCTTCACCCCCATTGCCCACGTGGGGGCACGGTGACTTTGTGTACTAAGGCGTACTGCACGTCGATGGTGCACCTGTCTTCAACCAATGCTAACCCTGCTTGTGTGATAAATAAATAAATAAATAACAGGGCAAATTTGCACTGAAAGTATGTTAAATGGTTTGGTGTTTGGAAATTATATTCATTTAACAGGGTTATTCAAGTAAAAGATATACAATTAAGTGGGCTTCACTGTATCTCAACATACAGGACTCAGCAAATCAGAATTGGGAGCGTGGTGGCTCAGTGGTTAAGACACTGGACTTTAACCCTTTACCAGATGCACAGGATATCAAAATTTATTAATTTAATTATTTTTTTTCTATCTTTTCAAAAAATTTCAACAAAACCATGTCATGTGACCTCTCATTGCAACAGGCTTGACAAGCTTGTTCCAATGAGGGGTGGGGGGGGGGGGGGGGGGGTCACACGATATGGTTTTAGTGAAATTTCCTGAAAAAATTATATTTTTTTCAACTGCTTAATTTGTAAATTATGCAGAAGGTTGCGGCAGATTCATTAGGTAAAGTCAGGGGTCGATTTGATTTTTAAAAATTGAATAACAGTTTACTAACGTGGGTAAATTTTGATTAGCATTTGCTTTTTTTTTTATATGTTTTTGTCATGTGAAATTGATTAGCTATAGTTGAAAATTTATTCAAAAATCATTATGCGAATCCAGTTAAATCGAGCCCTGGGTAAAGTGTTAAACGGAAAGGTTGATAGATCAGAAAAGCATTATTTAAAAACCCTTGCTCACTGATCCCGAAATATCGAATTTTTTTCCCCATGATGCAACTAATAATTTAATCAATTTAGTCTTGTTTGACAGAGCTCGTTGAGCTCTGTCAAACAAGACTGAATTGGTTAATTTTCATTATGCATTATGGGAAATATTTGCTGCTTGAAATTTTGGTATGTTGACACCAGGGTGCAGATGGTTAATTTTTAAGGCTACCCATTTAAGTAACCCGATTTCCACAGATTATGCAATATTTGGAGCTCATTTCCCCAAGTTCTTCACTTGAACAAAAGTAAGAAAATTCTATGGTGTAATATATATACATTGTATATATCACAATATGATTATTTGAAAGGGTGATTTGTTTTCTATTTTCTTAGTTATTGTGATCTGACATCACTTTTCTACTTCATTTCATTTTATCTATAACAGTATTTCATTTTCTCTGCACCCCATAGAGTCCCCCAAGATGGCATACTTCATTTTATTTGTCAAGTGTGAAAGTTCTTTGTCACATAAATCCTCATCGAAAAGAGGCGTTGAAATTCAACTTTGATTAAGGCAAAAACTGCTTAGCAGTTCATGAATTTCGTGTTGAAATTGAAAAGGTCTTATTCATAAAAACCTTGTGTATTCTTGTCACTCCAAATCCAAAGATTGTATTCATCGCAGGTCAGTGGGGACTATTCAAGCAAATACAGCCGTTCTTGTTATCATAGTTGTACCATTATTTGCCCCTCTATTCACTTCAAAGCGCCTCATCATACCGACGATGCAACTCAAAAGTGGGCTGGACTGAATTTGCCAGTGTTAGTTTTAAGAAAGTTTTAAATCCTTCGTAAACAGAAGGTGAATTCTATTGAATTCTTTGTGTCGCGTTAGCAAATGGAGCTATGTAGGCAATCGCAGATTGTTGAATGAAGCCGGATTGATTTCAATGAAATGTTAGGGGGTATATTGTAAGAGTGTTTGAAAGAATTTTTTACATTGCTGAATTGGCTTGTCTCCCTGAAGCAATACTTGGGAATTGTTAGACATTTTATATTGAATGTTGTTTGAATTTTAATGATGTGTTTAACGCTTTACCTAACACAGGATTTTTAAAAAATAAAATAAATTTCACATTTTTTAAAAAGAAATTTCACAATTTTTCAGTAAAACCATACAAATATGGATGTCATTAGAACCATCTTGACGAGCTGGTTCTAATGATATCCATATTTGTATAGTTTTATTGAGAAACTTCTGAGATATTTTAGGCCATGGTAGACTTATTCTGGTTAATTTTCTGGCCGTTTTTGGCCACTTTGTTAGGTCCCCTTCCACGGGTGGGCAATATTTCCATGGATGCAATAATATTAGATTCCAAACATTAATTATAGGAATTATCCTAAAAAATTTAATTAATGAAGCACCGGGTACTATTTTGCCGCTGATGATTGTTTTTACCTGGTAAATGCATGCGTGGACATCACTGGCCATGTGTGGATTACGACCAACCCACGGTGACTGTACTGTAAAGGGTTAACTTGTCCTCGAAGGCATATGATTAAAAGACCTGCATCTCTGTGCATGGGTCATTGGAACAATGAAAGAATACAGTACAAAACAAAATAAATTTCATATCAACACCGAGTCAAGTTTAATTTTTTAGCTACGGTAGTCTTCAATTTAAAACACTAACTACACTGGAGCCTGTATTATAAACACTACTGGAATATTTTCAGCTGATGGGCCATCAAATTGAAATATGCTGACTAGTAAATATGCAATTGTTGGTTTCAGGCCTTTATATTACCCCAAATTCAATCTGGTAAAGGGTGTTCCCCAAATTAGGAGATGGCGACCTCATATTTTGAGGACATTTTTTACCTAAATCTGGTGTCCCCAAATTAGACCAATCTAAAGCCCTGTTGGTTTGGAAACAGCCATGTGTTAATTTTTTTTCAGTTTGAAAAATACCTTTAAATCCCCTCTTTTCTTTGTAAGGATTCGTAATTTCTTAATGACTTCAATTCCCTGTGGGAATCCTTGGAAGCTGATCAGTACTTTTTATTGAGGTAGACAATTCCTACCTTACTGGTACATGTACAGTACGTGGAGAGTGTATTATCAGTAGCAGAGTGGAGATTCCACCCAAGCAATAATTGCGAATTTTTTGAAAAGCACAACCAGCACCAGCAATGTTTCAGCCAATGGACATCCAGGTTAAACCCAGAGGTCCATTGGCTGAAACATTGCTTGTGTTTTTTGTCGATATGAACAAAATTTGAAAGTTAAAGCTTGGGTGATAACCCCACTCTGTGGGTGATTTACTTACAATCCACTCTCCACATACTGTATAGGACCCAGAAACTAGTGCTTGGATGAGAGTCATTCCTCTAAGATGGCAGCAACATAATTTTAAATAGTAGGATAAGATTGTACTTGAATTGTGGCTGTTCTATGTCCACAGATGTTGAAAGTGACCTTAACCCCCAAACTACATGTACATGTACTGTAGCATTCTTTTTTTTGTGAACTCTTTAGACACTGCTCATGGATTTTCCCTCCTCATGATAATCAGAATTTTCCATAAGTACTGAGTAACTGCAGAAACTATTCTGTAGTTTGTATACAAATGAATATACAAATGAACGTTGTCGAGTACTGGACAACGTGTCTTTGTACACACACTACAGAATAGTTTCTGAGAATACTGCTTTCCAGTTCCTATAGTTTTGATCCCAAATTTGGTGGAATAATGGCTACGGATAACCGGATATTATCTATCTATATCTCTCGATTAGTCGGTTGTGAAAATGAGCCAACCGTTTCAGCCCTATTTTTTGGCCTGTGGAGGCGTCCATCCATCTTGCATTCTGAAGCTCTTGCTTTTGTACTTTCAATTTTTCACATGTTAGACAACAGTAACTGTAAGTCATACACTAAATTACATTTGTCTTAGGTCAACTCAATGGGGTGACTTCAACTTAAAATTTATAATTATTATCAACTGCAGTACATTGTATGTGAAACATTCAAGTAATCTGGCCTGAAAATGTGTTCATGGTAACTCCATTTGAAAAGTATTTGACAGTTTGAAGATGGGGATCGGTACCAGAGAAAGATAAATTTTACGATTTAGTCATACCTTTCAGAGTTTGCAGAACGACTCTTGATAAAAAATCACATTTTCTTATTACTGGCCCACATCTTTTATCTCAGTTTGTTTCTATGCTTGTTTAACACAGAACCATATAGATTTTTTTCACCATCACCACTGTTAAACACGATAGATCAAACAGTCCAGTAAACAATGTGAGTTTGACAAACAGCATTTTTGGTGTTGTTTCTTCGCAGAAAAAAATATTTGGAGATGGAATGTTCTTGCACTGAATGTGGATGTCAGTGGAAGCAAGGAAAGTTTAAACTGCAGTTTACTCAAACAATTTGTCTGTAATCCAGGGCCAGAAAAAAAAACATTTCCTGTTTTGTACTAACTTGTTAACTTTTTTGTTGTTGAAATTATGTTGACAAGGAATGCAAATAGCTCTCACTGTCAGGTGACATTCTCTAATCAAGCAAGCAAGTCTGAAGCTAGGAGAGAAGCAAGGGATGGTCTCCCCCACACATATGCACAATGGCTAATCGTGACCATGACAGTTTTACAGGTGGAGGAAGCCGGAGTACACGTAGAGTACCTCCGAGCAATGATGAGCAGCTCTCCAACATCGTAACTCTGAACTCTGCATTGCAGCACAGGCAGGGTTAGATTGGTTGAAGACATGCGCACAATCGATGTGCAGTACACCTTAGTACACAGCATCATCGTGCCCCTATGTAGGCAATCGGGGTTAAGTGCCTTGCCCAAGGACACAACGTGGGAGCACGAATCAGTCGCTGAAATGGTCACACATCCAACTACTAACCGCGCTCGACATTGCTTAACTTCAGTGATCTGATAAGAACTGGTTACCATGATGCCACCGCGCCCCCTGAAACCTGCTAATTTGGAAGAGAAATGTTCACCATTTGATGTGACCACAATTTTTATTATGCTTATTAGTCTGTGTGCAACACACACAGAACTATTGTTTTTGTACGATTTATTTTTATTTATTTTTAAATCTTGTTCTTCTGGTCTTCTGTCTTCTCATCATTTCTTTGTCTGAACGTTAACATGAATACAAACAAGCTTGGAAATAAGCAATCTGTCATTTGCAGAATGAGGTCCTCAGAGGGTGAATTTTGCTCAAGCTATCCCATACAGTGGGACAATTTATCCTCTGGGTACCTTTAACCCTTTAGGTCTGAGACCTTGATTGAGATTGAGGTTCACAGAGGGTACATTTAGTGATGCAAACCCATTCTGAGTTCTCTGAAGATATTTAACTCTCAAAATGAGTCTATAAATCCTCTTACTGTTTACTTCTGATGATTTCAGTCTTTTAATCTTTTCACACAGACTCAAATTTAATGATTCTGTTCCTCTAGTGTTCTATATATCTTTTGTTTGAAAGTGCTCATTCACTTTATTATTATTTTAGGCCTAAAAAAGTTAAAAATCTGTTTCTCAGGCCCTCCCGCATGGTCTGTTTGGCTTCTGTATGCTCTCTTTTTATAACCAGTTCAGTTTTTCTAACCAATTCATGAAAGTTTGGCAGCATTCTCCTGTTTTCTTTTGTGAGAAAGAAAATCGTTTCCTTTGTATTGTCTTCAGTTAAACATGTATATTCCGTTTTACTTACTCTTTGCTAGCTGCCATGAATCACTCATTCACTCTGCAAGCTTTCAATTAGAAATTAACGAATAGTTTTTCTCACGGATGATTATTCATTCATTGTCCCCCACATCAATAAACTGTACCACTCTGAGACTTAATACCAGAGAATGGAATGAGATAGCGAGAACTGTATTGATTTAATTATTTTGGCTTCATTCATGGAATAAATTGTGACCAATGACATATTTTGTCCATCCTGCAAATTGCTACATTGTAATGCATCAAAACCTTGGAAGCTTGGAGTAGATCAAGTCAGTAATCAAGTTTGATCGATAATTGCCTGTTGTCCAGGCACACAGTTCAGGAAATTATATTTCGACCTGTCTGGTCATTCATGATTGACTCTTCTAGTGTAAACTTGAATCTTCAGGATGTGTTGAATGGTACTGTAAAGTGTAAAGCTGTGTTTTAAAGACCACGTTCGTAATTTATTTATTGGGGTTTGATGACACTATTGACAGTCAAGATCACCTTGTATTGGACTGGGAGAGAACCACCAAGCAATGGAGAGCAAGTGTTTGACTTCCCAACGTACTAAGTCTGCACAGTGCACAAGCATAAGTGAACAATCTGCATAAGTGCTCCAGAGCCAGGGGGTACAGGGGGCATGTGTCCCTCCATTTTTTTCCACAGATACTTTTCGCAGTTACACAATGAGTTAAAATGGGTGTATGCAAACATACTAATATACAGTCGTTCCTGTAACATTATTTGCAAATCCAGACAATATTAGGCCAAAGAATCCCACTTTCGGTTGCTTTGGTCCATTTCTTACACTTCAACTATCTTCCAACCCAAAGGCTGGCCTTTGGGTTGGAAGATGATTGAAGTAGAAGAAATGGACAGGACAGTGACCGAACAGCAGCATATTCATCTAAACGAGAGACTACAGCAAGTCATGGTACATTTACTGATACAATTGTAACCTTTCTCATACTGGATCGAATCATGGTAGCATTGTAAATTTGTGCCCCTCCACTTTGGCCAAGCTTCCGCCACCTCTGCATTAGTAATGATCTCATTGGCGAGATCATGTGTTTGGTCTTGCTATTTATTTTGGCAGAAATTTTCTTAAGACATGAACGGAATCTATTCTACTCATATATGGATGCAATGCATGTCCAGTTAGTCCCAAGAGATTGTCAGGTCTGACAGGCCAAACATGCCGGATTAGGAATTTAATGTATGGTGTATTATTTTGTCATAACCTGTAGTCAAGACAGAAAATAAGCAGATTCTCATATGCAGAATGAGGTTCTCAGAGGGTGAACTTGAGGATTCAACCCTGCACAGCAGGGTAGCATTACCAAACGTACCCTCTGTGAACTTCAATCTGAATCAAGGTCACAGGTCTAAACAGAAACAGGTATCCAGAGGATAAATTGGGGGATTTTATCACATGATATGAGATAGCATCAGGAAATTCACCCGTCTGGGACCTCATTCTGTAAATGACAGATGGCTTATTTTCAGGCATGCCTGTAGGTCATTTGCATATTTTACAATTGACATAACCCCTGTGTAACCTAAACAATCATCTGCAGGTTATTTGTGGGCCTGAGTGAAGCAAGGCCAAGAGCTTATTTTGGTAGATCATCACTTTGAGCTATTTGACCATTGAAGATGTATAATACCTGTAAATGCAGAAACAGTTAGTGTTCAACTGATGATCGGAATTGGCCACCCCAATTGGCCGATTGTGGGCAATCAGATGACAACAGCAACGTCTCCTAGAACATCGCTTCAACCAATTGTTGCCAAGAACTTTTTTGTCATGATTCATTAACCACATTTTATTATCTTCTGCAGTTGTTCATTTGTTAATGTAAAATGATGTCAATGGTACCATTCAATAAAGTTGAGAAACAACCACAATGTGTGGTCTTAATCTCTCTAGACACCCCTTTATAGGATACACAAGTTACTCGACATGTAAAGCTTACAATTGAGTGTACTTGCCAGTTCATACCGGAAAAAGTGAAGGTTGCACTCCATTGACTCAGGTCGGTGTAAAATGGCCAGTCACCCGCACTTGGGCGGTACACGTGGCTCTGAGAGCAACATATACTGCTCAAGTGTACGCGTCTGGTCATTTTGCTGTGACCTGAGTTAACAACGTTTAACACTGTGAAATATGTTCAATTTAATGTAGTTCTTTCAAGCCTCGACTCGTCTAGTAGTACACAGAATTACAATCAGAATCAGCTGAGTGTGAGCTCAAATAACTGGTAATCGATCAGCGGCCATTTTTGGTAATTGGTTGAACACTAGAAACAGTAAAGTGAGATAAAGGTTTTTGTGGTATCTTTAAATTTAACTTGGAAGTTGATGTAATAATTCCCTAACCTTCCATCT
The DNA here is from genome assembly GCA_031216915.1 of Pictodentalium vernedei. Taxonomy (NCBI): domain Eukaryota; kingdom Metazoa; phylum Mollusca; class Scaphopoda; order Dentaliida; family Dentaliidae; genus Pictodentalium; species Pictodentalium vernedei. The sequence continues at coordinate 671,576,131 of CM062295.1, read as the reverse complement.
TTGTCAGAAGGGAACCCTTTGAAATACAGGGCAATGGCATGTGTTCTCCAGACTTGGCAGGATTTGATTTTTCTTTGATGTACTGGTGGAAAGAATTGTTCAGTAATCAAGCTAATGGCAGTGATATTGATAAACTGGGAATGGACAAGCACCTCATTACTGTATCACTATCATCTTTCTTCGATCTCTCTCTACTGTACATGAACCAATATGTCTGACCTCAAGAACCAATAATGAAACCAACTTTACTCAGTATTCTGTTTTTAAGGCCTAAAAAAGTTAAAAATCTGTTTCTCAGGTCCTTCTGCATGGTCCTTTTGGCTGCCGCATGCTCCCTTTTTATAACTAACTTGAAAAAATAAAAAATTAAATGGTTTACATCTGATATTTTACCCAAGTTAATAAAATTGATTAATTTCTCCCTTGAGTGCAACAAGGCTTTGCAATGCTTCTTGAACTCAACAGATGAAATTCACCACCACCCATGCTATTATGTAGATTATGAGGCCTAAAACATAAAACAAACCAAGAACATGAGCTTTTTGATGGCAAAGAAATAATTGCAAAAATTAAAAAAACCACCCGCCCACATGCAGTTTTACAAAAAATGTCTTGAAAAACAGAACATCTACTTTGTGGAGCCTAAATACTTCAGTGTATTTTGGGGATAACTTGATTATTAGAACTGGAAAATCAAACTGCTAGACCCAACAAAATACGGCCACTATTTGTGTATAAACTGATCAAATTGACTTACTGGGAGGGAACTGGACTAGTCCAAGTTAAGGATGAAGGGTAACAAGATATGGTTTTGCTGAAACTTTTTGAAAAATACTATTTTTTCAAGTGCTAAATTTGCTTTCCACACAGACAGATGTGGCTGATTCATCAGGTAAATGGTTAAAACAGTTGAAAAATTTGATCACTCAAACTAAAATCTTTGTTGTGGAGATAGAGTAATATCAATCGACAGTTCAGAATTGAGAGTTGTTTTAAATTCACATCAAAATATTTGCTATCCATTAATTGGCAATCAGAATTATGCATTGTTAATTGTCGGTTATCTACTCCAAGTTCAGTCAAGTGGTCAATGAACCCTAAAACAGTATTGGTTGGAGATGAGGGTATTTCTAACCATCACTTGTATGGCAGACTCCTTCCCACCCCCACTCCACACACACACACACACCTTTCCTAACATGTTAATCTTTTATATATTCATGCCTGAAATACCTAAAACTCTCTGAGCTCTGTCAAACAAGGTATAATAGATTAAATGCTTAGTTTAATCTCCAGAATACAGTAAAGTAACCATATCCCTGTTAATTGAATACTCCTATTAATTGGCTAATTTTCACAGAAAAGCAGCTATTCAATTAACAGGGTTCCACCGTATAATTTTAGTTGTTAGTACAGTTTTGGCTTGCTCTTATCTTGGGTTTCTGTCCTCAGAAAAATTGAAGCTGCATCTTGCTTCTGGGCTCTTCTCATATCAGCTTCAGATAGATAGCTGGTAGGTTATTTTGACTGACACAACTAGGGGAGAAAACCTACAAAAAACTTTCTTGAAGATCTTAGTATTTTAATTTTTGCTTCAAAAGTGTAGCTTATAATCCCTTGATATGAGCTCAATGACAATAGCCACAGGAGGGCCTGGGACAGGCCTGAAAATAAGCAGTCTGAACTTTATAGAATGAGGTCCCCAGAGGGTGAATTTGATGATGCTATCCCATACAGTAGGCCAATTTATCCTCTGGGGAACCTCTTTCTGTTTAGTTTTGAGACCCTGATTGAGATTGAGGTTCACAGAGGGTAAATTCACCCTCTGGGGACCTCAATTTTCAGATGACAGTCTGCTTATCTACTGGCTTGGCCTGGGGCTGCATGGGGGCTTGTCCCCATTACAATTGTTTCTGCCCACCCAAACTTTGGCCCAATGCAACTTTTACATAACATAGAGCCGTATAAATGGCCTTCTGGGGCTACACACTCTATAAATGCTCTTTAAATTTTTGAGCACTGAATTTTGCAAAAATTTTTGGGGGTAGAATGCTCTGGCTGTTTCCCCCTCCCCCACCCTCCTCCCGCTTCCCTTTAACCCTTTACCCAACTTAACGGCCAAAACTGGCCAGCGTTATTCTGAAAAATCGCCAATTTATTTTCATTATTTTTTCATTTTCTGTCTTAAAAACATAGGTTATGACCCCCTATATCTTGGGGTTCTGTCCTCAGCATAACCTATGTTTTTGAGATAAAAAATGAAAAAAGTTATTCACTAATTCTTTTTGCAAGTGTTGTCTGCTTTTCATGTTAGGTAAAGGGTTAAGGGAAGTGGGAGGAGGGGGGTAACAACTAGAGGGTCCTAGTTAAGAATAGGGGAGGCCTCTTCTTCCCTCACAAAAGCCTTTCAAATCTCATGCCCCCCCCCCCTCCCCCCACAAAAAAAAGAAAATACCTAAAAATAGGGCACCTCCTATTATAGAATCCTGGCTATGTGCCGACATGAGCTCAGCATGGTGGGGGGGGGGGGGGGGGCAATATGCTATTTTTTTTAGGAAAAAACTGAAGAAAATAATCAAATTTTAATGAAAATTTTGTGAATAATGCTGGTCTTGTACAGCCATTACATTGCAAAAGGGTCAAGATGTATGTTAAAACTTGAGGCAAAGAGCCAGAACTTGTGAAAAGTAAACATTTGATAAAAAAAAGCAAGTAAATAGATATTCTGCAATTTAATAATGTTGTCCATTTCTCTACTTCTATAAATGAGTCCTCATCAAATAAGAGAAAGATTGTTTTTTCATCAACTCGAATTTTGTTTTCTGTGGATTTATATAATATATAAAAATACTATCAATACAGGATCTGTATCAAGTTCATCTAAATTGCTACTGGTTATTAAAGCATCAAGAGTTTTATGAGGCACCCAGCAGAGTAAATCAGAGCGTTTATTATGAAGTAATTTCCCAATTTACACGAATCTACTACTGCAGGATTAATTGACTATCCATGTGGTTATTTTCATGACTGAATATAGTGGAGTAGCAATTTTCGGTCCCTTAATAACAAGGGAATTGTTACTAATCTATTTCCGATTAACTGAAATCAATATGGCTGCCATTGAAATGAACTGGTGTTCATAGCAGGTGGTTGCTTTCTGATTTTCTTTTCAATATTTGAAGAACACCAGTGGCAAGAATTTTCAATTAGAAAATAGTGAATTTAATTATTCATGACAAGTGACCTCTGACCAGCTGTGGGTGTGTTGAGTGGTCAATGAGGGCAGGTGACTCTATATTCAAAGCACTTAACTCTGATAACTAACTAATTTAACCCTTGGCAATAATACTTCATTTCTAAAATAGACGTTTTTTTTGAAGTGTTCTTTCTTGTCACTAGCACTTGAATTTTGGAAACATGTACTGCAGCACACAGTTGCTGTGTGCAATTGTTCTTGCTGCAGCACTGTAACAGTTTTTCAGTTTCCAGCTACAGTTAAAACCAGAAGTCCTGTCACGAACTGTGTGCTTATCTAGGCTTAATTGCATGCAATTGTCACATCGAATGGCATCCAAAGCACGGTGGGTTTTCATAGCAAACACAGGCAATGTTTCTGCCAATGGACCTCAGGGTTACCCCGGAGGTCCATTGGCTGAAACATTGCTTGTACACAGGCCATATGTACAGAATTTGATAGCCCTAGTAGGGTAATAATGCGTAGATTAACGCGCAGATCAACGTTCTATTTGTGTGCATTTCATGACAGGACTTCTAGTTTTAACTGTACTTCAGGCAGGCTACATGCATCATTTGCATGGGTGGGATTTTTTCATTGAATTAATTTATCATGGTTGGTTCGGCAAGCTCTTTGCAGCCTTTAACTCTTTATTTGGGAGTGCGGTGGCTCAATGGTTATGGCATTGAACTTCAACCCACGTGGTCCACGGTTCAATCCCTGCTAGGGGTTACTGTGTTGTGTGTGTCCTTAGTCAAGGCACTTAATCCCAATTGCCCACGTAGGGGGGGGGGGGGGGGGCACAATGGCGCTGTGTACTATGGTGTACTGCATGTCGATTGCACACACGTCTTCAACCATTGCTAACCCTGCTACGTTGGGGAGTCTGACAGTTGCTCGGTGGTTCTCTCCAGGTACTCCGGCTTCCTTCACCCATACAACTGTCCGACAAGAGGTAACCCTGGCTGTTGAAAGTGTTGTTAAACCCCAATAAATAAAGAAATAAAAGTCTTTATTTAACAAATCGGCTGCATCCGCCACCGTAATTTACAAATTGAGCATTTGAAAAAAAAAATTTTTGTTTTTAAATTCCAACAAACCATATCATGTGACCCTTCATTGGAACAAGCTCACTGAGCTCGTTCCAATGAGGGGGTCGCATGATATGGTTTTGTTGAAATTTTTTGGCAAATTTGAAGAACAATAATTAAAATAACAAATTGATATTATGTGCGTTAGGGAAAGGCTTAAATAAATATAAAACACCCATAGAGTTGAGTTTTTACACAGACATAAACTATCTATGAAAAAAAGGCATGCAGAGCTGTGATTACAAAAGGGGATTGCTATATCGCTGCTTGGGAGGGGGAGGGGGAGGGGAGGGGGCAGAAAAACCACACACAAAATTAGCATCTGAGATTTCAATGGTCTTGTATTTTGGTATCCACATGTGAGATTCTGTGGTGGTGCAGACAACGATTTTCATCCGGATCGTGATCCAGACAAAATTCTCTGTCTGCATTTGTGATCGCAGTAAAGTTGCTGACTACTTTGAGTGGTGATGTATATGCTCCTGAGATTGGTATATCCATAACAGAACTAATGGACCTTAATAAATACAGGAAAAAATCAATCCCAGAATCCATTCAGACAATATAAACTAGTATTAGCATCAAATATTAACAAATCCCTAATCAACAAGGGTCCTCAGATTATATGAATAATGTTTTCAGCATGTATTCACATGGTAACAGTCGAGTTGTGATGGTCATTATTGACAAAGATGGGTGTGCATTTGCATTAATTTACTTACCTGCTATAAGGCCACATGAAGTAATGAAGTAGATCGGTTTCTCAGGCCATTTTTTGTAAAATTGCATTCGGGCGGGCAGGTTTTTTATTTTTTTTATTTTTGTAATTATTTCTTTGCCATCAAAAGTTCATATGCTTGGTTTGTTTTATGTTTTAGGCCTTGTAATCTACAGAATAGCATGGGTGGGGGTGTATTTCATCCCTTGAGGGCAAGAAGGATTTGCAATGCTAAAAAGCATTGCAAAGCCTTCTTGCACTCAAGGGACAAATTTATCAAGTTTATTAACTTGGGTAAAATATTTTTATTTTTAAGTTTGCATTGGTTATAAAAAGAGAGCATGTGGCAGCCACAAGGACCATGTGGGAGGGCCTGAGAAACAGATTTTTAACTTTTTTAGGCCTAAACCCTGAACACTATACTGACACAATCATTACAGTTTTATTTTTCTTTTTTTAACCGAACATTAAGCCCTCTCATTGGAATGAGCTTGTCAAAATTTTCTTTCTTTCGCTTCCTTTATCTCAATCCGTATTGCATGTACAAGTCTAAAACCCCTATTACATGTACAAGTCTAAAAAGTAGGAAGTGCACAAATGAAAAAGGAATGAAGGAAAGATTGTGGAATGTTCTCTCAAAAATAACCAGAAGTGTGAACGGAAATTTAAAAAATGTACCTCATTACCTCAAGAGCTCTAAAAAGATCTATCCATGCTCTCAAAAAGTTATTTATTCTCAGGGTTTTTAGCATCAAATACACCAGATTGATTGAAATAAAATTTTGGAGAGTTCGATCTCCAGTGCAAATTAAATCGGTGTTTGTAAACAGAATTCTGTTTGAGGACAGCTTTTCTCTTATTAACATTGGCCACCTTAGGCTAACTGTGTTTATTTTTGTCTTGTCGAGTTTATTTGTTTCATCTAGTGCTCAGGGGGAAAAAGATTGATGAGGTTCAATGATAGAAGAAATTAGTTTTTCAGACTGTGGACTTCTTACAGAAGGAGATTGTGATAGAATGGTGTATTGAGTTGGCACCGACTGTTAAGTCACTCCTGTTCTGAGACTCCTATGTACATTATGTAATTACTGTAACAAACAGAAAAGATTGTAGGATAACCACAAATATATGGATTTCTGGAATATCAATGAACAATATAAATCTGATTTTCAAATAGATTGACACTTAATATACTGAGTATTTTCAAGATATTTTTCACGAAATCTAGTCATGGCTGCTTTACAGCAGCCATGACTAGATTTGATGAAAAATTCATCTGAATTTGACAACTGTTGCAATCCTTTGTGATATCAGTGAAATCAACTTGGAAGCTCTAATATTTAATTTTTGACTCTCACAACTGGATTTTAGGCATCAGCGACCATGGAATAAAAAATAAAAATAAAAACCACCCTTGCTCATTCATTTTAAAAAAAATTTGCCTGAGAATCAATTATTTAATTTTGTTTGACCTAATAATTCCTTTTCGGGCAAAAATGCAAAGGGGAAAGTAAAATAACGGTTTATATTGAAATAATTTGTTAAGATTTGTAATTGATAGAGTGTGAGTTAATTTCATAGGCTAAAACTTGTTCCTAAAAAATAATATTTTTTTTATAATTTATTGGAGTGTACCTGTAGGCAAATCCACGTAAACTGTGAACAACATATTTTGCTTCTGACTGTATATGATCAACAAAATATGAAGTATTTTACTTGCGGTACTAGCACTTTTTCCTGGAGCCCATGTTTGGGCTTCCAACAACACTTAATGGAGAACTGCTGTCATAAAAATGTTCCCACCTGGACTACAAAAGGCTGACTTTTCCTACAAACTCTTTGCATGCTGCTGGTGGATGGACATTCCTGCCCAGGACAGGATTTTCCTTGCGACTGAAATAAGTATAATTTGAGTACATTTAATTAAATTACCCCCCCCCCCCCCCCCCCCCACTTCCACCTAAACAGAATGGATTTTGGTGTACTAAGGCGTACTGCACGTCGATGGTACGCATGTCTTCAACCAGTCTAACCCTGCCTGTGCTGTAGTGCGGAGTTACGACGTTGGGGAGCTGGCAGCTGCTCGTTGTTGCTCGGTGGTTCTCTCCGGGTACTCCGGCTTCCTCCACCCGTAAAACTGTCACGGTCATGATTAGCCATAGTGCATAAATATGTGACCTTAAACATCAATAAATAAATAAATAAATAAATCATTTCTTTGTGCCTGTGTGAACTTTGTACTACACAATGAAAGTACAAGTGTCCAGATCTTATCAGTGTGATATTATTGCTTAGTATTAATTTTTATAGATAGCTATTATACATCAATCAAGCCATGAAGTTTTGAACAGTTCTTATCTGTCATTTAAGCTCTTCTAAATCCAAAGAGTTTTTAAAAAAAAAACTCCGCCCAACATGAATGTCAGTGATGGGAGAGTATTTTCAAATAGTTTTCTGTGTAACACTCTTACCCTATTACTGCTGTAAAGTTAGGGTTGCTTTTAATCTGGAACAGGCTTTGAAATTCCAGAGTTTCTTATTTTGAAATCCTTGAAAACTCATGAAAATATTTGAGAAAGGCCCAGGAAACTTCTTGAATTGTCTGCTGCCCTTCATTTAAGTGCAAGAATCCTCAGCTAATTCATGCTCATAATTATGCTGAAATTTTATTTCCCACAAATTTCCATGAAAAAGGTCTTGCTGATATTTAAACTGCTCTGGGGGGAAACTTGAGGTGAGGTTCACAGTTGGTGAATTAAAAAACTAAAGACTATGAAAGAGATGAGCATCAGTAATAGTAAAGGCCTTTTTCAAATAAAATCTTGTACAATGGAACCCTGTTAATTGAATAGCCACTTTGACTATGAAAATTATTCAATTAACAGGAGCATTTCAATCAACAGGGATTGTGTCACTTTCCTGTATTCTAGAGATAAACTTAGAATTTATTTTATTATATCTTGTTTGACAGAGCCCCATGAACTCTGTCAAACAAGATATAATAGATTAAATGCCTGTATTGGATGTTCTGAGACCAAATTGGTCTATAAACAAAGGAAAACTGGGGGGAGTCAGGGTAATTTCTCAAAAGGTTGCAAGATTTTTTATTCAAGTAACAGGAGTTTACTCTATAACCTATATTCAATTATCAGGTCAAATTTGTACTGGAGGTATGGTAAATGGTTTTGTGTTGAGAAATTATATTCAATTAACAGGGTTATTCAGTTAAGAGATATCCAATTAAGTTGGCTCCACTGTACCACAAAAACTTAAGAAACATAAATAATATCTTTTGCCTGGTTCAACATGGAGGATTTTTACTTTTAAGCTTTCTTGTTGGATTCGAGCGATTGCCCAGGAGGAACTTGATCTGATCTGTGGGTGTTTTCCATTGTAATTAACTATCATTCATGTACTGTAAATTGTTTTGGGATGATCAAATCACAGTTGGCCAAACAACAGTTAAAATGTTAATAAAAATAAAACACTTAGTAATGTTTATACAAAAGACTAAGAGGTATAGGAGGGGCATTATCTAGAAATGTTAGGTATGTTTCTGTTTGTGGTGATTAGAAACCCATTAGTTTAAATTCATTCAAGACTCCAGTTTGCATGTTTGATTTTGTGAACAAAGTGTCAGGAAGAATTTTTTAATGTTATTGTAAAAGTTAGTTATCAAGTTTCCAGACTAAACACCTTCATTAGTGGTGATATGACACTAGTGGAAACAAGATTTTCATTTTTCACTTTGGCAGAGCCAGTAGTCTTTCAGGATGTTTTTACTTGGTTAGGTGAGGTCATCAGATTATGTAAACCCTTCATAATATGTTGGGTTACATTGATTGACACTAAATCCAATGCAGTGAAAAGGTTAAAAGTTAATAGAAATCTCTTTGTTTGAGAAAAATTTACTGTTATTTTTCTAGTACTGAAATGGTTAACCGGATAATCGGTTTGAAACCAGTTAGCCACCTAACCGATTAAAAAAAACGTCAACCGGTTATCCAAAAAATATCGATAGTGATCGCCATTCCACATTTAAAACATAGTAAATCTGCCGTTTCTCCTTTGTGATAGATTACACCTCGAACCTGCATTGTATATATTGAGAAATAATGATAAATTGACTTTGGCGTTCAAGACTTCGTTAATGATCGGCAGTTTCTGTGAGTCCTGAGTAATTGCAGAAACTATTCCGTGGTGTGTAGACAAACGAACATTGTCGAGTACTCGACAACGTTCGTTTGTATATACACTGTGGAATAGTTTAAGAATACTGCTTTCCAATTCTTATAGTTTTGATCCCATAGTCGGTGAAATAATGGCCATGGATAACCACATATTATCCGGTTATAGCTCTCGGTTAGTCGGTTACAAAAAGGGGCCAACCGTTTCAGCCCTATTTTTTTCTGATGTCTTCACCATAGTAAGAAGGAAGTTTACATATTAACCCTTTGAACTCGTAAGACCGATTTTTCTGTCCAAGGCATAATTTCGTCTCACTTTTGTCTTATTATAAGAGATCTATGCAAGGGGCATTGATGATGAAATAATAACTGCAGCCTGCAGCCAGATGGCTGCATACTGCAGTTATTATTTTATCCTCCCTGTATGTTGATATTGGACTCGTCCACCTCACTGTAAGTGTACACAAAGGTGATACCATTCCAGGAAACAAGGTTCAAAGGGCTAACCCTCTACCCACTAGTGTTCAGCAAGCCAGAAAATAAGCAGACTGCCATCTGCAGAATGAGGTCCCCAGAGGGTGAATTTAGTGATGCTACCCTGCTGTGCAGGGTAGCCTCACTAAATTTACCCTCTGTAAATCTCAATCTGAATTAGGGTCTCAAAACTAAACAGAAAGAGGTACCCAGAGGATAAATTGGCCCACTGTATGGGATAGTATTATCAAATTCACCCTCTGGGGACCTCATTCTGCAAATGTCAGACTGCTTATTTTCAGGCCTGGTGTTCAGCCCTGGAAATAACCCACAAATGATGCGAGGGTTATGTCAGTTGTGAAATATGCAAACGGACTATAGGTTACGACAAAATAATATAATGACGAAATAATACCAACATAAAGATAATTCCTAATCCAGCATGTCTTGCCTGTCAGTCCTGACAATCTCTTGGGCCTAGCTTGATTCAACCAATTTATGTCTGAAAAAAAGAAATTCTGCCACAATAAATAGCAAAAAATATTGCATGATCTAGCCAATGCTATTTATCGTTCCATGAATTCTTTCAAGATTTAAACAATATGGCTGGCGTAGTAAAACAGAGAAGGCAGAAAAGCATCACAACATGTAATTTCTGTAGGCTACCACAATGGTATTTACCTTAATGGGCTATGATTTAAGCTCTTTGGGATTCTTCCTGGGCTTCAATTGTGTTAATATCAAAATCTTTGGCTGGAACTAAACGGAATTTAACCAATTCGGTCCTGTTTGACAGAGCTCACACGAAAATAGCCTGTCACCTATTTTCAAGCCAAATTTCCCATTATTTATACAGAATCTTAAATTTGTAGTTGCATTATGGGAAAATATGTGCTGCTTGAAATTTTGGTTTTTGCCAGGAAATTGATGGCTGTCAAATCTTTTTTTGATAGATCATAATATTTTTATTCACTAATTAAAAGGGCTTTTAGTTTATAACCTATCAGGACAAAGTATAACAAGCAATTGGATCATCAATTGATATTTGAAAAATATATATGCAAATAACAGGGATACTTTATTAAACAATATCTAATTAACTGGATGACTTTCAATCCACTTATCCCTACTTATCAAAGGAATTGCTTCTGACCACTTGATGGAACCGACTTGTAAAGTTTGATCTAGAATTCATACTTTCGTGAAATTTAATTTATTTATTGGTGTTTAAGGGCAATTTTGACAGCCAGGGTCACCTTGTGTCAGGCAGTTTTACTGGTGGGGAGGCTGGAGAGAGTACATGTACCACTGAGCAAATGCAAATTTTGTCCGACTCCTTAACGTACTAACACCGCTCAAGCAGGATTAGCATTGGTTGAAGGCAAGTGCACCATCGACATGCAGTACGCCATAGTACACAGTGCCACCATGCCCCCCCCCCTCTTCCCCCCCCCACATGGGTAATCGAGATTAAGTGCCTTGCCCAAGAACCCATACTTTAGTTAAATTGATGAATTATTTACTTTACTTTAATGTAATGTATGTATGAAAACCTTTCATCACAAAACATGTGTTGGGAAAAGGCTGTTCAGCATTAAATCTGGAATGAATATTCCCACCAAGTGTGGTCACAGATATCCGTTACTCATGAGTTATGACAGAAATTCAATTTTTCTCAAATTTTTCTTTTCACATGTAAATTTTTACATGACACCTTACAAGAATTTAGTGCAATTTCATTGTGTTTGTCTGATCCAAGGAAAATAGGAACACGAACAAATAAATCTGTCAGATTTAAGTTTCGGATTAATTATGCAAATTTTAAGTGCCAAATCATTAAAATGTATATCGCCTTTGCCCTGCCAAGATCATAATAAACTTGAAAATTCAAGTCACAGATTTTACATTTCACTTAAGAAGTATATTTTTGTTCATGTGACAGTATTTGCATGTAAGCTCCTTCCAGCATGAAATAATGATTGTTTTATTTAATTTCCATTGATAAGAACAAACAAGCATAAATTCAAGTAGAGAGCTAGAGCAGCTCAGGGTTTTTCTTGCTCATTTTTAATAAACTGCCACTGACAACTCTTTTGTCTGAATGCTAAATATGTGAACAATGACAATACCAGCCAAGATTTAAAATTTAATATCATTTCCGACACATGATCATTATTGGCAAAATATTTGTGTGCTGTCACTGAGCTGAAAAGAACATCCTAGGTGATTTGGTGCAGTCAGGGGAAAAACATTTTCTACAAAATTAACCGATGATCGCTCATCTGAAATTTAAAATGTTAATAAACATTGATCTTTTATTTGTGGATTTTGTGTCGATTCTCGATTTACTGTCATGAATTCAGGTAAGAACTGGGGATTTGATTTGCCTTTTCAAATTTGCAAGTCAAGTAGAAGAGAAATTAATGATAACCATGGCTGTCTTTATTTTGAAAGCATTGATTTTGCTATTATGATTAAAATTTTCAAATTTTGTCTGCAACCATTGTTTTGGTTGAATAATTTTCAATTATCTTGCACCTTTTCATGAGAATAAAAAGAAACAGGGGTGGTTGAGTACTTGGATGTAATTTTTGTATGATGTTTTAAAATTTTTACAAAGACACTGCTTCTCTTCTGTCAAACCAAGACACTAAAAAGTAATGCAACAATATTTATTAGATGCTATGTTAGTATTAGAGATGGGCAGTATAAACATCATTTGTATCATGCCAACACCAATATATCATACAAAGGAAACCTTAATAGACCGAAGTTTCGATATCGAAAAATATTCTCGAAATCAGCTGAAAAATAAAGATCAGCAGACAACAGAACATTTTCCAAAATGGCTGGAAGGAGGAGCCTATGGTTTTTCACAGGCACTGTCACTGGTCATTTGATATAACAATAAAACTGAGAGAAAATACTCGTATTTTCTCAGATTTTTGGTATATCACATAATCAGTGATGAATGTCACTTATTTCCACTATTTTGACAAATACTACAGTCCTTGTATTTGATAACTGGTAGAGTGCTAAATTATTTTGCTCACCAAAATTTGTTCACATGTTTTTGCCTTAATTGTTATAATTTAAGGGAGAGTGCCTGTAGGCACTCTCCCTTAAATTATTACAAGGCAAATCCATACAGACAAACTAATTTCTCAAGTAACTGCATCAATTCTACGTACTGCACTGGCTGGCATAGTAAAACAGTATGATTTTGCTAGGCAGTTGGTGCCGTAGGAAACTCTCTTGGCGTGGGTTCAACCCCCCCCCCCCCCTCCCCAATGCCATTTTAAAGTAATTTCACTTCAAAGATAATATGAAGCAAATTCACTGAATTAAGACTTTAAGTTACGGTACCTGGGATTGTGATTAAATCCCTTCCAGTACTCTACCAATTAAATCAACCTGTCCTATCTTCACAAGTCTGTATAAGTTTAATATGAGCATTCTGAGTATCTGACTCCTGTAGGAAGGTAACCTGCAGCTGGGCAGTGTAACAAAAATGCCAGTCGATATTTGGCATCAGTGTCAGTATGTTGTCGACACTGAATACCATATTGATATCAAGGTAAGTCATCCTAAATATACTGATCCCAAAATCAAACTTTAAATTTCAATGCTGGGCCATACTCTAGTGTCATTTGGGTCTATTTTGCCATCTATTGGTGTGAGTAATTTATGTTCCAGCCATTTAAGAACCAAATTCATGAAAAATAGGTAATGGAGTTTATGTATTTAGTGCCTCTGTGGGAACCACGGGAAGTGGTGCTTGTTTACTGTGGTAAACAAGCTCTATTTTACTGGTGAAATAGAACCCTGTCCGGAGATGTAAGCATTCAGAGTTTTCCCAGAAATCAGAGTTTTTTTATGAGAAGATTATCAGTTTCAGTGCTTTTGGTGAAAACTTGTCAAATCATGGAGGTTCAGGGTTTTTCATTAACAGTTATCTACATCCCTGACCCAGTCACCAATGCTTTATGGTGAAAGTCTTCTAACATGGGCAACATGGGTTTAAACGATTTACAGTTAAAACTAGAAGTCCTGTCATAAAATGCGCACAAATAGCACTTCGATTTGCGCGTTAATCTACGCATAAAGATCAGAGTAAGGCTATCAAATTCTGCACATATGGCCTGTGCACAAGCAATGTTTCAGCAAATGGACCTCTGGATAAACCGGAGGTCCATTGGCAGAAACATTGCCTGTGTTTGCTATGAGCAACCTGGAGAACCTGCCGTGCTTTGGATGCCATTCGATATGGCAACTGCGCACAATTCCTATGCGCAATTAAGCCTAGATAAGCGCACAGTTTGTAACAGGACCTCTAGTTTTAACTGTACTGAACTTATTTGGCTATTGTGGCTTATCCTTGATATAGCTGCATACTTCCACTATCAGTGAATGTTGTTGCATTTCCTGAACTGCTCCCCCAGTTTACTACTAAAAATGCTTCAATTTAACTATCAAACTTATTATTCTCACTAGCTTTTGATAAATAACGGTTGAGTCAGGACGTCTTGGTCAAGGTCACTTCAGGAGAATACAAAAGCAATGTAGGATTGTTTCTTGGCATTTTGCTCACTCACTTCATTAACTACTCAATTTTCATGCGGGTGTTCATATATGACATCCATACTGGGGAGACAAACAGTATGATAACCTATACTTTATATATAAAAGTCAGAATTTTCACATTATCTACACTCATAAATCAAACCTGCTTTCTGGCTTAATTACAGGTGGGAAAATACCATTGTACATAATTTCTGCACGGTAGAGTGTGAAATTATCCTCGACTGTCACAAGTCAAACTTAAAAAGCATTTATAGTTGGCAATACAAGTCAGTGTTATAAAGCACTGATATCAAATGGTGACTTTAGTGAGGCTTGGCTAATCTTCTGAATTGGATTTAACTTGTAACCTGCTAAGTACTCTCTTGAATTTTTCATAAAATCAAGTCATGGCTGCACAAAGCAGCCATGACTTGATTTGATAATAAATTCAGTAGAGTCTGGCATCAAGAAATCAAGGCCAATTTGTATTTATAAAGTGCATATGTTGCTACAAATATCCAGGATTCTGTGGCTTCTGCCCAGTACATTTTGAATGCCAGTCCAAAAAGACCTCATCTAATAGGCTGTATGGTGCAAAATGTAACATTGGAGAGATTTAGTGTGGTTATAAGCACCTTTTCTGTCCAAAGTGGTGGTCAAAAATAAAGATGCCAGACACATCTGGCCACCACTCACTACCATGGGGAGAATCCTGAGGATTATACCTCTGACTTTATTTAATAGTCCACCAGGCAATGGTATTTTTATACTTGGATTAAAGTTGGCCTACATGCTTTGGGCAAAGATGAACTCTCCAGAGAACAAAAACAGCCATGATTTTATCCATTGAATAGTTCAATATTAAAATGGAAATCAAAATATCAAGAAAATGTTGGTATCAAGATTTGCCAAGTTTACTGGGATATATTTTAACCCTTTACCCAACGAATTGGCCACATCCCCCTGCGTAATATGCAAATTCAGAAGCTGAAAAAATATTATTTTTCAACAAATTTCAACAAAATCATATCATGTGACCCCTCTTTGGAATGAGCTCAATGACCTCGTTCCAATGAGGGGTCACATGATAAGGTTTGGTTTAAAATTTTTAAAAAATGACATTTAAAATAATACATTTTGATATCATTTGTGTTGAGTAAAGGGGTAAGATGTAAACTCTCAGTCTCAGAGGGCCTCTTATGAGTGGTCACATGATATGGTTTGGTTTAAATGTTTTGAAAATTTTTAAAAAATGCTATTTAAAATAATACATTTTGATATCGTTTGTGTTGGGTAAAGGGTTAAGATGTAAACTCTCAGTCTCAGAGGGCCTCTTATGAAAAGCCACCTCATACACTACATCAGGTTACACGTGGGTTACATCAATTGTAATATACATGAACAAATTACAGGTTAGGACAAAGTGGTACAACATAACTTTATTAGATTACTAATCTTGCAGGTTTTACCAGAAAGGTTGACAGTCCAGGCCTTTAAATTCTTCCCAAATAACGACGTTAAATGATGTGTCAATATAAGATAATTGCACCCAAATTATGTGGAGTTTGAAACTTTTTCCAAAGGTTTGCAGTGTTTCGGCAATACATAGTTTGGTCAGGTTTCCCTGATGCTTGCAATATAGCTTAAAGCTTACCTTTGAATCAAACAATGCAACAGATAAATAATTTTAAAAAAAAAACAGAGTTCGCCACAGAAAAGCAATCAGCATTGACAGTGTCATATGCGACACTGTCGACGCCGATTACTTTTCTTTGGCAAATTCTATATGATCATCTTGAAGCTGGAGATCTATTATATTCATGTTTGTGGCATTTCCTATTAAATGTCATGCGTAATTTACATTCAAATAAGACTTTGGCTCGACCCTGGGAAACTAAGAAGCCTTTTCGAGTAAAGGGTGGTGAGAACGAGTGATAACATTGAAGACCTATAACAAGGGGTTGTAAACTATCATTTTAAGAGGTGGACCTGAAACCTAAAACAGACGCCAAGAAGAAGAAAATACCAGCGCTCTTTCTCCAGCCATGCAGGCCACAATACAGCTGATCCATATTTGCCGTTGTGCCCAAATTAGACTGATCTAAAGGTCTGTAACAGTCTTTCGGAACTATCTCAACTGAGGTTGGGTATTGCAGTAATTGCACCCAAATATGAATAGAATGGCATGCTGTTTCCATCGTAACGATTTCTGCCAAAATAAATAGCAACAACTAACATATGATAAAAACCTTAATTTATTGGACATTTTTTGTTGAAATATGAGATTTTCAGCTGATTTAGTTGCATTTCACCCTCATCCCTGTATATAGATTATGCAATCAATTTATCTCTTATATAGTATTATTTTATGTGCTCATTTCATAATTCTATTTTTGTTTATTTTTTTAATATAATGTTATACTGTACATTTGACCGACATTTGATAGAAACAATAAACTGGCGAGATCACCATTAGTTGCTGATATTTACATAGGTGGAAATCGCGTTAAGTCGTGAAAAGGGAGGAGTAAAATTAGAAGGAGGAGAAGTCTCACAACACCCTTTTCCTGTGAGTTCCCACCATGTTATATAATGTAACCTGCCAGTGGATAACGATATAAGCCCTTTATTTCCAGGTCTGTTAATGTGCATAATCTTTGTAAAATAGTCTTTCCCTTGATGTATGACCCACCTCCTTTCTCCAAGCAGAAAAGAGGAATGAAAAATGGTTTAAACCATTTGCTTCTATGTAGCAGGTGTCCTCTTAATTTTTTTTCTCGGTTGGCTAGACCCCCATGAACACTGTGTTTATTGATATAAATCATTGTGTCATTCATCCACTGCCCACAGGCACTGCAATAAATCACATATAAGTACTTAATATATAAATATGACATTCAGTTATCATCTCTCACTCTGGTCTTCTGTAATATGAGATCCCAAATTGATATATAAGTCCAGATAAATAAATGGATTTTTTTTTTGTTATTGATTGGTTACCAGCAGTTGCATCCAGTAACTGGGATGAGATGGTTTCTGAAAATCTGTTGATTCCAGCCAATCTTGCACTGAAGTGAGAGATATTTTCATTGTTTACAGTTACATGTAGCAGGGAATGAACTACAACACAGACAGAGCAAAGTGATGTGTCCACTTGGGTAATGACAACATGTGTGGAAAAAGCAATAGGAAAATTTCGGTTTGGCTCAGCCTGAAAAAAAATCATCTCCAGCAGGACTGGTATTTAACTGGTTGGTTGATAGTTGGTTGATAGAAGCCACTATAGAAAAATGCTGAAAGCCACTTTAGTGACTTTACACACTATGCTACAGCTTACAGCTTGTTTAGTAGCAGAAAAATTATTGTTTTATTACAATTTATTGGTGAATTGTGACGAAACATTTAGCATTAAATCTTTCTAAACTATAGTTCCCTGTGTTGGTTGTATGACATATATGAAAAAAATTATACAGTGGAGCCCACTTAATTGGCTATCTCTTTACTGATTAACCCTGTTAATTGAATATAATTTCCAAACACAACCATTTACCATACCTCCAGTACAAATTTGACCTGTTAATTTAATATAAGTGATAGAGTAAACTCCTGTTAATTGAATAAAAAGTCCTGTAACCTGGCGAGAAATTACTCTGACTCTCCCTAGTTTTCTTTGTTTATAGGCTTATTTGGCCTCGGTACATCCAATGCAGGCATGTAATCTATTGTATTTGACAGAGCTCTTGGAGCGCTGTCAAGTAAGATATAATAGAATAAATGCTAAGTTTATCTCTAGAATACAGGAAAGTGACACAATCCCTGTTAATTGACTACTCCTGTTAATTGAATGATTTTCCTTGGCAAAGTGGCTATTTAATTAGCTGGGTTCCACTGTACTCATATTACAACAAATTACTTTTGAAAAATAGTTTAGATGTCTCCCAATTAGCGTTTGACAGTGTGTTGTGGCTATTCCATACACATCTATCTAGGTATGCTGAAGTGAAGTTAGTTTGTGTGTTTCTTTTCAAGGTCTTCTTATACATTGTTAAAGTTTTTATGTGACATAAACTTGTCATGAAATATAAATACTGATTATTCATCTTTACAAAACTCA
Organism: Pictodentalium vernedei; assembly: GCA_031216915.1. Taxonomy (NCBI): domain Eukaryota; kingdom Metazoa; phylum Mollusca; class Scaphopoda; order Dentaliida; family Dentaliidae; genus Pictodentalium; species Pictodentalium vernedei. The sequence goes on along the minus strand of CM062295.1, from coordinate 671,557,749 downwards.
TAACTGAATACATAAAACTCAATACATAAGACACCAAATTTGTTATTTAACTGGTTTAAAAGGTGTGTGTGTACACACACACTACTGACACACCCTACCATGTAGAGGTTTGTAGTATGTGTCAATTAGGGACTATAATGGGTCAGACACATAACCAAATATGTAAATTTTCATGTTTTTTACAAAACAATTTCAGACATGTCTCTGGTCTGTTACAATTCAGGGTCATTGAATAATTCAGGGTTATTGAGAAATGTGGACATAAACAAAATTTTGCAGCCTACAGTGCATGGTAATGCCATTACAACAGTTGCTTTCAGCGGATCCTGCTTAATGCAAATAAAGCTTGTCCACTATTGTTGGTGATTACAACCCCTCTGACTCCCTATACACCAACACACACACACTCACACACATACACCAACATTTCTCCAAATAAAAACATGAACAACAGGTGTTGAATACTTTTTGACAGTGTGCAGTGGCTGTTTCAGATTTCAGAAACCTTCTCATGTGTACATTTTTCACACTATATTTCTTTTCCTCAGTGGTTTTCTGTACATGATTACAATAGTTTCTGTGATATATATGTTTTATTGGTGTACATATATCACAAGAAAATCTTACATCTTCTCTTCATTAAGATGTTCTAACAATGATTTATCTCCAGCTTTGAGAACAGGAAAGCATCCTTCCCACATATATAAACAAGAAAGTCATGAAGGGAACATTAAGTTGACATATAGAACAAACTACAGTTATTATTGAAATGTATGTCCCAGGGAATGTTTGTACTATGAAGTCCATTTTATTGGATATGGCTTAAAAGAATAATTCTACTAATCTTTACCATTACTGCGAGTGGGCCTGTCTATCAATCTCTCTCTCCCTCTGTCTTGATGTATTATGCAGGGAGCATTGTTTCCCAGTGGTTATGGCATTGTACTTCAAACCAACAGGTCTATGGTTTGATCCCCACCAGGGGCAACTGGATGTGGCTTAAAAGAATAATTCTACTAATCTTTACCATTACTGCAAGTGGGCCTGTCTCTCAATCTCTCTCTCTCTCTGTCTTGATGTATTATGCAGGGAGCATTGTGACCCAGTAGTTATGGCATTGTACTTCAAAGCGACAGGTCTATGGTTTGATCCCCACCAGGGGCAAGTGTGTTATGTCCTTGGGCAAGACACTTAATCCCGATTACCCATGCGAGAGCACTGTGACATCATGTACTAAGGCGTACTGCACATTGATGGTGCACTTGTCTTCAACTAAAGCTAACCTCAGTTGTGCTGGAGTACTTTGGGGAATCTGACAGTTACTCACCATTGCATGGTGTCTCTCTCCAGGTACTCCGGCATCCTCTACCCATAAAACTGTCTGACATGAGGTGACCCTGGTTGTCAAAAGTGTTGTTAAATTTCAATAAACAATAAACAAACAATAATCCTTTAATATTTGATATTTTGAGGTTAAATGTGGCAAATGTAGGTTATTTTTTGTCCATGGAGTAAAAACATGGGATGTGTTTTGGTACCCAGTTTTTGCAGTGATCCAGAAAACTGAACCACAAAGTTATTTATTCGTGGTCCATGCTTCCAATACATTTTGCTACAAGTTATTAGTTGCTGTTTGGATTGAAATTCCACTCTGCAGGTGTTTCATCTATTATTCATAAGGAATTATGTTGTAAAAAAAAAGAAAAAAGTGTACAAAGAGTCAAATCTGTAAAACATGGTTTAGTCTTAGGACATCAATCAACCTTTCACAGATTTTACAGGGGTTCTTTTGGATGTCTACAGGGGCCAAATATGGGACCCTTTCCCAATGGTATTTTGGCATGATTTTTCCCAATTCAAACCAGAAATTTCCCAGTCTCAGTCCTCATTCAAATTGAAGTTTAATTCTTGAAGGTCTAATTTTGACTTTCAGCACTTTTTAGTGCAACAAAAATAGGTGCCCCAAAAGGTAGTTTTTAGATACATTTGCAGATTAAATGTGAGGAACCTTGTCAGTTGTTTCTAGGCAAGTCTTGGCTGCCTACATAGGCAGCCAAGACTTGCCTCGACACAACTGCAAAGCCACAAAATTTTAGACTATCGCATAAATATCTTGATCATTTAATAGTATAAGAACAATTTATTTAATAGAGATTACAGAGACTGATCATTATTTCATGCGAATGTTTGTTATAAAATGTACTACATGCACTATACATGTAGTAACTTCTGTATTAAATGTTCTCAGTTCAATATGAAGGTAACATTTCTTATTCTTTGTGTGTTTCTTCTCCCAAACAAATTCCCAGTTGGAGCCCTTATGACGTGAATTTTCCCAATTGCATGGGCCCTGAACCCTTTTCCAAAGAAGGCAGAGGAATGAATCCCTGTTTTATTTTTATTTAACTCTTCTGAAGATAACTGTTTTATCAAATTACGTTTAGATAAGGAACCTGTGATTTACTGTAAATTTAAAGCTTTCTTATTGTAAAATTTATTTCGCAATTGACAGGTATATCATATCTTATTTTTATTCATTACAGGGCCACCAAGAGTAATAGGCAACATATACAATACACTTCAGGCAAAACTTGGTAAAAATATAAAACTCCCATGTTCTGTGGAGACGGACACTATGCCCTTCATAAAATGGACTAAAGACAGTCAGCAGATTGATAGCGGTTGGATGAGGTTTAAGACTTTACAGGATGGAGAAGTGCTGCGAATAAAAGCTGTTGAGTTTGATGATGCTGGAGTGTACATTTGTAAAGTCACCAATGGATTTGGTAGTGTACACATTAACTACAGTCTAAGTGTTCTAGGTAAGTCATGAAACCATCGCACATTTCAGGAAATTATTAACTCATACAACACTACAGTGGAGCCCACTTAATTGGATATCTCTTAATTGTATATCCCTGTTAATCGAATATAATTTTCAAACACAAAACCATTTACCATTCCTTCAGTACAAATTTGATCTGTTAATTGCATATGGGTTTTAGAGTAAACTCCTGTTAATTGTATATACATTTTTGTAATATGTCGAAAAAATTACTGTGACACGCACCAAATTCCCCTTATTTATCAACCTTTTTGGCCTCCCTACATCCAATACAGGCATTTATTCTATTATATCTTGTTTGACAGAGCTCTATGAGCTCTGTCAAACAAGATATAATAGAATAAATGCTCAGTTTACCCCCAGAAGACAGGAAACTGACCAAATCCCTGTTAATTGTATACTCCTGTTAAATGAATAATTTTCACTGGCAAAATGGATATTCAATTAAGAGGATTCTACTGTATTATATTTAATCATCAAAATTACAGGGTTCCCACTCAAATGAAAAGTCTTTGAATTTTGGATACTTCCTTGAAAAGTGCTTGAATTTGTTTCTATCTTTGAAAAGTATGTAATAGTTACTAACTGAGGTGGAGGTACAATGTATTCATGAATTTGAACAACCTGCCAACGTGTGGTATGTGACAGCATGTTGGCAGGTTGTTCAAATTCATGAATACCTCCACCACAGATAGTAACTTACTTACACGCCAATTCACAGACTGCACGGACCCAAGTACTGTAAGGGAGTACACCTAGTCTATTGTTCTATCGGGTATTTCATGTCTCTCACCAACCCAGAGAAGACAAAGGAATTGGTGTGTAATTAATTTTCCTTCACCTCCTTTGAAAAGTACTTAAATTCAGTATACCTGTAACTCCAGAGATGAGAAGTTTCATGACAACCCATCCCACATGCGTGCATGTCACAAAAATGGTCACAAACCACATCTCTCTTATCCCTTGAGTGCAACAGGGTGCCATTTGCAGTGCTTTAGCATTGCTGGTGGCATCTTGTTGCACTTGAGGTACATTATATATCTAGAGTTGGGTTCTTCAGAAATCAGGTCCTCGAGGCAGAAATTCTTGTGTTGTTCATAGTATTGTAAGTTCATATGAAAATTACAGAAATCTTTGAAAATCATGGTCCAAGTCCTTGAAAAGTGCTTAACCCTTTACCCAATGTAGAGAATATCAAAATTTTTTATTTTAATTACTACTTTTCTTAATTTTTCCAAAAAAAATCAACGAAATCATATTGTGAGACCCCTCATTGGAACGAGCTCGATGAGGTCGTTCCAATGAGGGGGTCACATAATATGGTTTTGTTGAAATATTTTGAAAAATTATTTTTTTTCAACTGCTCAATTTGCAAATTACGCGGGCGGATGCGGACGATTCGTTAGGTAAAGGGTTAAATAGCACTTGAATTTGATTAACTGATATCGGTGGGAACCCTGAATCAGTTGAATTGTCTTTGCCCTGTTACTATTAATATGTAGGCACTCTCCCTTAACTTGTAGCAAAGGCAAATCCATAGAGACTAAATAATAATAGGAAGTATATCCACCATGGATAATCTGAGCCAGCACCAGGAGCCAAAATGGGGCACCTTATCCAAAGCTAAATAGGCTTTATATTTCCCAATTCGATCTTGAAAATTCCAAAATCCTCGGCCCACAGCAATTGAAACTTGTTACACACAATTCATGCCTGATCATTATGCATTTTTTCAGTCAAAAGAACAAATTATTTTTCTGAACTTTCTGTCTATTCATAAAAACATGACATCTGATACATCAAGACAACAAATATCACATAATATCTAGTTTGACAGATCTCCGTGAGTTCTATCAAACAAGATATAATAGAATCAATGCTCAGTTTAACTCAACAATACAGGAAATCGACCAAATCCCAATTACTTGAATACTCTGCTTAATTGAATAATTATCACTAGCAAAATGGCTATTCAATTAACAGGATTTCACTCTACAGTATGGTAGCCATGGACTAATCACTTTCCACAGGTGCAATAATATTAGATTCTAAACAGCAGAAATAATCATCAAAAATTCAATTAACCCTTTACCCAATGCAGACGATATCAAAATTTATGAATTTAAATATCCTTTTTTAAAATTTTTCAAAAAATTTCAACAAAGCCATATCATGTGACCCCTTGTTGGAATGAGCTCAATGAGCTCGTTCCAACGAGGGGTCACATGATATGGTGTTGTTGATATTTTCTGAAAAAATAATATTTTTTCAACTGCTGAATTTGCACATTACACGGACGTAAAGGGTTAATGAAGCACCGGGTACAACCCAGTGCTTCATTAATTAAAATTTTGCTAATGATCATTTTTATTATGTGGTAAATACATACATGGACATCACTGCCCATGCATGGATTTCGACCAGACCATGGTGAGTGTACTGTACTTATTAATTCACCTTTCAACTTGTTGAAAATTAAGGGATTCTGGGATACTGATTACTGATGATTATTGTGGTATCTACAATAAGAAATTACTGATAATTATGTCAAATCATTTTTTAATAGTTTTATCCATCATAGAATTATGCATTCACTGAACCCATCCACTTTGCCTGTCACTTGTGCAGTTATCTTGTCAGTTTGCAACCTAATAACTGTCAAAAGGAAGGCAATTGGTATTCAGATTTCAGCTGACATTTCATAATTATTTTATTATGTCATTACTTTAATATGTAGGTAATTTGATGGGTGGTGTGATAATCATAACAAGGATATAAATTACCAAATCATTCCTGCTGAATCTTTTACCACAATTACAAATACATGGAGTGCACAGCTCAAAATAAACTTTAGAATGAATGCACTGAAATTTATCTCCCATTATTTCTGTGACTGATTCATACCAGATCATAATTAATTCCTGTATTGATATATCTGCCATTTAATTTCAAAATTACTTTGCGTATATCATATTTTTTTTTTCTCTCATTGAGAATAGTGTTTAATTTATTCACGTTTTTCTAGGAACCGGAAGCGGGAATGAAATTAACTGTAGAAGTGGGAACTGGGAAATTTCCTGGGTAATACAGTGCAGTCGCCGTGGATTGGTCATAATCCACATGTGGGCAGTTATGTCCACTCATCTGTTTACCAAGTAGAAAAAATCATCATTAGCAAAATTTTAATTAATGAAGCACCGGGTTGTACCCGGTGCTTCATTAATTAAATTTTTGATGATTATTCCTGTAATTAGTGTTTGGAATCTAATATTATTGCGTCCGTGGGAATATTGTTCACGCATGGAACGTGACATTTCCACGGCGACTGTACTGGATCATATTTTTTAATTTTCCAAAAAACGGTAATTCTACAATTTTTGGACAAAAATCAGGAAATATCAAATTTTTGGGATACCTTCGCTACAGAAAAGCTGCACATAAAAAATTTATTACCTTTATCTCATTTTAGTATTTTTATTTTTCTTTCAAAACATATGTTCAAGGTGGAATGAGTTTGCCTTACATCCATTGAAAAGTAGTCATAAATAATAAATTTGACTCATGTTAATCTTGTTCTTTCTTCCAAAACATACATCACTTCATGCAGTGTTTCCGCTAGGTCAAAAACGAATAGGCCGTTGCCGACATAAAAACACAAGAGCATCTCCATTGCTTGCAAATGAGAGTATTATTATGAAATGTGCCCAGGACAACTCAGTTCTCTCACACGAGTGACATATTTAAACTGTGTATCAACAGGTGGCCTTGTCATTCTTGAGAGTTTGTATCAATTAGCTGCTCTCACGGAATAAAGTCATTTCTCAGTGTACTTCCTTGGCTACCATATCAGCAAACCTTGGGCTCTCTCCTGCAGAAGCACTAGGTAATACTACGTCTCCCTATGGGCAATGTTTTGCTGCTGTGTGCAGACATAGTAATACTTTTGCAATTTCTCTGTGCGTCCCTAGAAAACTATAGCCACTACCAAATCAAACAGCAGTTTTGTTATAAGAGGTAACGTACTCTAACTACGTAATAGGGCAAAAGTTGTTTTAACCCTTTACGCAACGCAGACGATATAAAAATTTATTATTTTAATTACTATTTTTTAAAATTAAAAAAAAAATTTCAACAAAACCATATCATGTGGCCCCTCATTGGAACAAGCTCAATGAGCTTGTTCCAATGAGGGGTCAAATGATATGGTTTTGTTAAAATATTTTGAAAAATATCTTTCTTTCCAGTGCTGAATTTGCAAATTACGCGGGCGATTCGTTAGGTAAAGGGTTAAACAATGAGGCCGCCAAGTGGACCTTCTGCCTTCCTAGCGGTAGCGGAAACCCTGCTTCATGGTGAAATGATCTTGTGTCCTTGTCAAACATAAATAGTGCCAAGTAAAGCAGAAGCAAAATCACTACAAAAGAAACCTTTTGTTCTCTTCTTTGATCATACCAACTCCTGGCAATGACTTTTATGAACAAAGCTCATTATCAGAGGCTCATAACTTCACAAGATATATTTCGGTTCCGTTTTTCCAGAACAATCCTTTGAAATAGTTTTAATTGGAAAGGTATCTGCAAGAACTTCCCAATATTCAAGTGTATCAATGTAGAATTTTTGGCTGCTGTCATAACCAGGTGAATTTGGTGGTTTTATGTAATAGGTTAGCATTTTCATCCACGTATTTCGCAATACGAGTATCATTTAAACTACTTCTATAGCGCATGGGTGAACCAGTTTTTGCAGGTGTTGCGAGGATCAGTAATAATTTAATCTTACAACCCTTTACATAGGGTTTCACAAGTATAGCATTTCCACTTGAATCGAATATGCACCCAGAAATTTTGAATATGGATGAGTGCATTTTCTATTCATGACCCATGCAGTATTTTGTGGCAAAGGACACCATGAAGAAAGAATGGACTTGCATATCTGATTTGTTCCCACTGTGATGACTCAAGTACTGACTGGTAAAATATTCCAGCTACAGTACGTGGAGAGTGGATTGTAACTAAATCACCCGAGGAGTGGTGTTATCATCCAAAGTATCACTTTCAAATTCTGTACATATGGACAAAAAACACTAGCAATGTTTCAGCCTATGGACCTCCGGGTTTAACCCGCAGGTCCATTGGCTGGAACTTTGCATGTGCTTGTTGTGCTTAGCAACAAATTTGCAATTGTTGCTTGGGTGGAATCTCCACTCTTTGGGTGATTTAGTGACAATACACTCTTCATGTACTGTTTATCACCAAGGCATGTCTTTCGCCGAAGACATGCCTTGCTTATGTAGTTGGAATATTAGTCAGGATTCTGCTTTGCGTTTATATTTGAAAATTCCATATTTCATTTGATATCGACTCGAAAATGCGTTTTGAATCATATTATTTTTTTAATATTCTACCCTACCTTTAGGGCTGTAAGATTCAATTCTTACCACACCTCATTTCTCACCTTATTTGTTTACTTTGTCGTATTCTCACCAACTGCTAAATTTTCCTTTCGTAAAAGTTCATGCAGACAAGGGTTAAAGATTCTTCAGAACACAACTAAACCTATATTACATAATGTTAATCCTGTAATCTTTGTTTATGTTACTTTCTTTATAAAGGCCTATCATATTCTGGTGCTAATTCTATCGAGTTAACATACAGGTAGTAATATTATCTGGGCATTACAGTGCTTGTATATAAATAATACTATATTATGTAAGTAACAAGATTGGTTATGATGTAATACGGTATGCCTGGCAGGGATACACATCAGCCTGGCTTGGTTACAATAACAAGGTAAACTATTAGTCTGACTTTTCCAGTGCCAAAGCCAATTCATTTTCTTCAGTGATAAAAGTCCACTTCCTCGTAGGTGCCATAGAAGGTGAAGCAGTGTTTGTTTAGTGTGGTGAACAGGATCAGTTTTACAGGGAAATAAGTACACCCAGGGTAGATGTCCTTTAACCCTTTACCTAACAACTTGCCTGTATCCACCCATGTAATTTGCAAATTCAGCAGCTGAAGGAAATAAATTTTAAAAAATATTTTCACAAAACCATATCATATAACCCCTTGTTGGAATGAGCTAATCGAGCTCGTTCCAATGAGGGGTCACATGATACGGTTTTGTTGAATTTTTTTTTTTTTTTTTAAAATAGTAATTAAAATAATAAAGTTTGATATCGTCTGCAATCTGTAAATGGTTAAAGTTGGCAGCGAAGTTATAAACAATTTTTTGGCTGTACTTGACTTCATATTTTTGTTGTGGCCATGAAATAGCCATAGGTGCTGAAAGTAATCTTAAACACCAATAAATAAGTAAATAGAAGCCCACTGCTGGGGGGGGGGGGGGGGGGGGCTATGGAAGCTTATCAATGATAATCAAGTGTTTTTTTCTCTTATAATTTATTGAAAATGGTGCATTTTTTTTCTAATCTTACAACTCATTTTGCTTGGTGCTGATATATCCAGGTGAAATTTGTCCTTGTGTAATAAAATCAGGGTTCCCGTGAGGGCCTTGGATTCAAGGAACGATCTTTAATTTGACTGAGGGTCATTCAAGGCCTGGAAAATGTGTCAGGATGCCTTGAAAAGTTCAAGAAATAAAAATGCCGATGAAGCAAGTAACCATATAATTTTATATGCCAGAGGTTGTGAGGGCTTAGAGGGTATAGTCCTAACTAGGACCCTTCGGTCACCACCCCCTCCTACCACTTCCCTACTAGGGAAGTGGGAGGAGAGGGTGATGCCCAGAGGTCCCAGTTAGGACTAGTGAATGCAGAGCCTTGAAAATGCTTGAATTTTGCTATTGTAGGGCCTTAAAAATGCTGAAATATATCTAGAAACGGCCTTGAATAGCCTTGGATTTTATCAATCCTTGCCTGCAGGGACCCAGCATAAATACTTGGCTATCACATGGCTATGTTCTTGACCTGTTGGGGAATACATTTTACAATAGTACCCATTTTCTCATTGAGTTGTGGATTTTGGCAGCATCATATATCAGACCAAATATAGGAAATTTAGAAGTTTTCCCTGTCAACACATACGGTAGTAATTTTATGAGGGAACTTGGTTTTAGTACAACACAGGTGTATTTAGTATTGTTTCCCACATATTTACCCACAAATGTTGTCAAATAAAACCTTAATTACTCTCTGTAAGTTGTACCAAACTGACCTCAGTAAATCTGGGGTCATGATTCGGAATACCACCTCCTAAGTAATTACAATTTATTGTGGCATTTAATTGGATGCATGAGGGGGACAGGAAACAAAATACAGTCATGGCCAAAATAAACATGCCAGATATCCACAGAAAAATAAGCCTTTGCTATATAAATTCTGTGTGCTGTATCAGAGAATATGAGTTGTTTGAAATGAGTCAACATTTACTTGCTGCTGTTTGGAACTCAGCCTTTCAATTTTGGGGCGAGTTATCGCTCTTGCAGGCCTACACCTGCTGTTTTGCCTTATTTGTGAGTAGACAACAGCACACCTCGGTGTTCCACCAAGCAAGTGATTAACCCCCAGATTTGCTCTGCTCTGCTTTGGAAATATTTTAACGGAAATTCATTCTTCAGACTGTATATTGATCTGAAGGTTCACTTGCAAAACTTTGCTTGTTTTCATCGCTAGCAGATTTCTGTATGGGTGGATTTTTACATTTCGAGTGGACAAATCCAACTGCAGCCTTGAATAGTTTGTTTCAAAACTGCTTTATAGTGTTTCGTTGGCTGTTCTTTTGAACTACATTCTTTGTTGAGTGATGAGACACCTTACTTTGTTAATAAGAGGTTTTTTGTATTGTTTTAATCCACAAATGAGTATTTTATTTATTTGTGTTAAAACAATGATGTGAGTTAAATGTACCAGGAACCATTATTATTGTTGTCAAGCAGCCAGATGAATGTCATTATTTTCTTTCTTGTTTGTGTTGTTTCACAGGAAGACTTCTGACAGTGGTATATATATATACAGGGCATTCTCTGTTACAGCTAATCTAAAATCTAGTGCTTATCCCTCAAAACAAACAGATTGATCAGATATCATTACAATTAGCTTAGTTTGATTCCTTTAGTTTAGATTCAGGGCTGTTATGGAATTTCTGGTGATAAGAGTAATGTTGTTGGAGAGGTGTATGGTTCATGCCAGTGCTTGACTGATGGAGTGGGAGCCGGTGGCTCAGTAGGTAGAGGTGCAGGCTGCAAGCCGAGAGGTCCTTGGTTCGAATCCCACCTGCGGCAACTGCGTCGTGTCCTTGGGCAAGACACTTCATCTCCATTGCCTGCATGAGGGCACAATGACGCCGTGTACTAAGGTGTACTGCACGTCGATGGTACGCATGTCTTCAACCAATCTAACCCTGCCTGTGCTGCAGTGCGGAGTTACGATGTTGGGGAGCTGGCAGCTGCTCGTCGTTGCTCGGTGGTTCTCTCTGGGTACTCCGGCTTCCTCCACCCGTAAAACTGTCACGGTCATGATTAGCCATTGTGCATAAATATGTGACCTTAAAACATCAATAAATAAATATAAATAAACTGGTGGAGTACTAGAAACCACCATCTTTTCTCTATTGAAAAGTGCTGAAAGCCACCTTGGTGGCTTTACACTGTATGCATTAGGTTGCTGTTTGATCAGCAGCAGAAAAAGTGTTTATATTAAATTGTTTTGTTATAATTTATTGGAGAGTGCCATTAGGCACTCTCCAATAAATTGTAACAAGACAATTATTTATGATTAAAAAAATTGCTAAACTGAGGCTTCTCTTGCTGGTAGCATGGTATCCTTGAAAAAATACTCATGTTACAAATCATCTCAGCAAAATAATTTTGCACCACCAGCTAAAACCTGGATAAACCATCAGGATTATTGCTCTTCCATTTTGGAAGTTTTCTTCTAAAAATACTTTATTTTTTTAAAATGGCATTGAAATCACATTTTGTTCTTTGTTTTACATACTTGCACTCAGTTTTTTTGTCCACATCTGTTTTGACTATCAGGTAGTCTTGCTTAATAAAATCCACATAATGTCAAAACTCCATCAGCAATCATGCACTCTCTTATAATTGAGAAGCACCATGGTACACCATCGTATTGTCAAAGTCTGTGTTACAGAAATTCATTATAGAAAACGTACATATGTAGCTCTATGTATGGATAATATTGCGATGTGCCATTACATGTTTATGGTGGGTGTTGTACCCACCAATTTCATGTTTCATCGCAATGATATTTATATTTTAAACAGTTTACATCGGAGGAATATTCACAACTTTGGGCTTTGAGCACCCTATGGAAATGTTTTCCAATTGGTCAGCCATTTGTTGTACAACATGGTTCAACAAAACTGAACTATATTGTAAAAATGAACTATCTTCTCATTTCCAAGAATAGCTTATGGAGCATAAATGTGACCTGTTACTTACAAATAGGTATCAATTTAAATCTCTGTTAAAATTTTAAGAATCTGTCCCCTAAATTCTCATGCTAGCACCTTTTGTCCTTGTACTGGCAGTTTAACTATAAGCATTTAGTCAATTATATCTTGTTTGACAGAGCATTATATGCTCTGTCAAACAAGATGTAATAGATGTAAACATTCAATTTATCACCTTAGAAAAGAACTTGTAGAAGAACCGTATTTTGGTTAATTGCATAGTTTTTTTTAATCACATATTTTGTATTGGCCACTTGTCTCTTTAATTTATAGGGTTTCACTATAGTTGGGAAATGAAAGTGGTGTTTTTTGAAAGTTCTCTTATATTAAGTAAAATGTTGATTCTGAAATGATATACATATGCTGGCAGGAAACTAAATGGTAGTGATAACTACTATTTCTGTTAACCCTTTACCCAACGTAACGGCCAAAAACGGCCAGCGCTATTCTCAAAAATCGCCAATTAATTTTCAAAATATTTTCATTTTTTGTCTCAAAAACATAGGTTATGACCCCTCGTTGGAACGAGCTCGTCGAGCTCGTTCCAACGAGGGGTCATAACCTATGTTTTTGAGACAAAAAATGAAAAAATTTAGTTATTCAAGAATTTTTTTTGCAAGTGTCGTCTGCTTTTCATGTTAGGTAAAGGGTTAAGACTCCACCAGGCACTGTGGTTTTCTAGAAATATTCTGTAACTAACAAAACAGTCAAAGTTGTGCACCTGAATGTTCAGCTATAAATATCTCCCGTTAAACTTCCATTTGCATGGGTAATTGTTTCTGGTATTCATTCTAATGAAAACACATGTCTTTCATGCCCAACTGACAAGCCTTCAACACATCCATGTTAAAAAGGTGTAGGAAAACCTCTGGGAAAAGAAAATAATTGAAAAATAAATGTGTCTGATGATCCACAGATAAAATTTCAAGACCTATGGCTTTTAATTGGGAAGTGTAGATAAATTCAATGCTCTGACTGTTGTTTCACTGACAGGCTTATGTTGAGTAGATGTGTGGAAATATCTATTATGATAGAATAAAAATAGATTTGTACTTTTCTGGAGGGGAGAACAAATATTAGGTCCATATTTTGAATTCATCCAGAAAGCTGAGCTGACAGAATTTTTTTTTTCCCATCTACACCTGCCTATTTAAATATATGTGTCCTGGGTAGAGACACCTGGGTGAGACAGATCTGTTTTACCAACCTCACATGACCATCCTTTTCTCAATATTTAATGATCATCGTACTATTTCCTCATCATCTGCACAGGGCTTAAATTCATGCGAGAATCTGTTTCAATTCTCACTAGGAAAACAATGAGAATCAACTTTGATTCTCGCAAAATGTGCATTTGATCCTCGTTATTGATTCTAACAGGTCTTTAACTGGTTGAGGGCTACATTATTTTTGGTGATCTGAATTTGTTCTTCAAAATTTGATTTATTACAAATTATTGAAGTGTGCCCACAGGCTGCTGCTTCTAGCACTGAACCGGTTGAAGGCCTGGAGAATTTTATTTATGCTTCACTCCCTAATAATAAGGTAACACATTGACTTGGCAGTGGTGTTTAGTGAAGTCTTGTCTCTGCCTTTATAGGCATCCATGACTTCAATATACACCGCTGCCAGGGTACTGTAACTTACATCAGGAAGATCACGAAAAGCCTGTATGTTGGAACATGTGTTGTACAGTTGAAACTAAAAGTCCTATCACTGTATTGTGCACAAGTTTGAAGTAATAGCGCACTGAGCAAGTGCACTTTTGTCTCTGTGAAAACTGCTCATTCCAAAGAGGGGTCACATGATATGGTTTTGTTGAAATTTTTTGAAAAATAATATTTTTTCACCTGCTGAATTTGCATATTACGTGGGCAGATGCGTGCGATTCATTGGGTAAAGGGTTAATGCAGCAGGAGTTCACGAGAATCAAAACTGATTCTCTTGATTCAGGATGAATTTTAAAGCCTGCAGCATTTTGTAGACTTATAAGGCATATTGCTTCACTTTCACTGACACAGCTACCCATTCTATTCCAACACCACTCGAGGATAAGTTTTCTCCCACTAAGCACCACATGACAGCATCGTAATTAATCATTTCAAAAATGATGTAACTGGACCCATCCCTGTCATGAGTGAACACTCGTTTTTGTAAATATATACTTTTGGTATATACAACACTTTTTGATGCTCTTTCTCCACGATGAAACAGTAGAATAATAAATTTCATCCCAGGAGCCCTATTTTGATTTTGTTCATGTCATATGGTGTGATGGAAGAAAAATCATCCTCGAGTGGTGTAGAGAAGAGATGGGTGAATCTTACACTCGAGGAAAGAGATCTGATTCTGTCACTTCATTGCCTGAGTGCAGGAATGTTCTATGTCCCCTATGGGACATAGAACATTCTAGCACTCAGGCAACGACTTGAGAAGCCTCGTATTTGGGTCAAATGTAGCACCCCTCAGGGAAAAATTGTATTTGTGTGATTATCCTGCAGCTAGTTTCAACTGGTGTTGTAATTCAGTACAATACTGAGCAGGTGTGTACATTGTTTATGGAAGTCAGAATTCATCTGTCAATCATCCTTCCTATGTCTTAGTGATGAGTCTTTTTTTCCTTCCTTGATGATTGTTTTGATGCATTTTGCAAGTGATGCGATTTGCATAGATCCTTGGGGTGTTTTCTTACTAAATGTTCCATTGAGAGAGCATTGATCATTAATGTATGTGTTTGTGTTTATATTGTTTGAAGATGTTCTGAAGATTTAATAGCTTTCACAGAGACTTGCAAAAATTTTCTGAATATTTTTTCTCCACCTCGCTTGTACATCTGTCTTGTCTATCAGTCAATGTTGTAGCTGAATTGAATGGGTTTTCTTGTGATCCCTCATACCATGTGTCTGCAAAAGATGTTTTCGATCATTCATTTTCTTTTATCCTGCATCGAAGGTCTCTCCCTGATTCTCATCCAGTCAACACTTAGTCAGTTTTACTTCATATTACAGTAATCAGTTGTTGAGCTTAGGAAATAAGAACTATCTTACTAGCAACTGTGTTGTTAGCACCTGAATTAATGCATTGCTCAGCTTTGAACTTGTGCACAGCTGATTCAGACACTTCTTACTAGTGTTTCAGACCTTCATAAAAATGGAAAAGAATTATGCAGTGTTTCAGCTAATGGACCTCCAGGTTAAATTTGGAAGTATTAACTCCTTGCATGCTGTAGGTAGTAGTGATTAACCGATGTTCGACAATCGCATCTGACATCAGCCAATTTTAAGCCATCGGTTGACGATCGGTAGAGGTGTTTGAACATCGGTCCATGCCGATGGTTACATGGCACACCACTGGATCAAAATTGTTTGTATTTACGTTTGATCACCAATCTCACACAAGCAGTAACAAACTTAATAAGTTGCCACGATGATTAGCAGGATTCAAGATTGGCCTAATCTCATTGATTGGTCTGATCTTCCCCTTGATTGCTGCTCATGACACACATCTGATGCTGTGCTGTTAACTTGTTTCCACGATGTCAGATTTTTATTTTAATACCCACACCTATCAACCTGACTGTATGAGCTCTGTCAAACAAGATATAATAGATTAAATGCCTGTATTGGATGTACAGAGGCCAAATAGGTCTATAAACACAGGAAGACAGGGGAGTGTCATGGTAATTTCTCGATAGGTTACAAGATTTTTTATTCAATTATCAGGAGTTTACTCTATAACCTATATTCAATTGACAGGTCAAATTTGTACTGGAGGTATGGTAAATGGTTTTGTGCTGGGAAATTATATTCAATTAAAAGGGTTATTCAGTTAAGATTGGCCTCAGTACATCCAATGCAGGCATTTAATCTATTATATCTTTTTAGAGCTCATGGAGCTCTGTCAAACAAGATATAATAGAATAAATGCTAAGTTTATCTCTAGAATACAGGAAAGTGACAATCCCTGTTAACTGAATACTCGTGTTAATTGAATAATTTTCATTGGCAAAGTGGCTATTCAATTAACAGGGTTCCACTGTAATTGCTTCATTACAATTTTTTGGGGAGTGCCTGTTATCAGGCACAACTGAGCTTCGGGGAGGGGGGGGGGGGGGAGGAGGGGACTAAAATAATGACATAGTATACCCAATCTTGATGGATTGATGACCCTTGTGAATCCTCACTTCCAAAAAATTCCTCATCCCAATTTTCCAGGATACCTAGATGCATATAATCCTGAATTTTAGAGCCCTGGCAAAACTTTAGGCTTTTGAAAAACTTTTCATTTCAAAATCTTTTAAAACTGTTCACTTCAGTTTGATTTGCCTGTGAACAAGGTTAATTTATTGACGACAAGAGGAAGTCTACATCCTAATATTTATTTGTAAATCCCCATGAAGCCACTTCAAAAGGTTATGATTTAGTGTTTCTTTGAATGAAGGAAAAAATGTATTTGCAATTAAATAAGAATCGTATTTGACAGCACTGGACTATATTTTATCAGGGGAGCCAAACTAACTAACATACTGCCAATAGAATTTGACTTGCAAACATCTTGGGTCTCATTAAAATGCAGATTCAGTTCTCATTACCAAGTGCTGCCACATCAAATCTTTTTCAAACATGCAGTTAATTGCCACCCACAAGCAGTTAACACTTACACACAGGCTGCGGTTATAAGGAATACTGCACATGGAGTGTAGATTAACAGCAAAATGGGTGGCTTTAAGAGGCAGTTTCCTGGAGTTGGGCTCATTTTTCTTCATCATCTTATAATTTTCTGTCCCACAACAGTGGGAATACACTATTATTTAAGGAAAACAAATCCGACAGAATTTTAAATTTTCCGCCTGTACATGTATATATGCCCCTACTTTTTGATGCCAAACGTAATGTACAGAAGTTCTTTGTGAGGAGAACATTTTGGAAAAACAAGCATTCTACATTCATTGGTGTACAAGTTCAGCAAACAGTTATTGGTGTAGTTTTATAACTAACTAACATTGCAGTGATTAAATCCCACCCTTCAATTTTTTCTAAAGTGTATTGATAGATTCCACTGGGATCAGTCATTAATCACAAGTCAAGCATCTGGTATAGCAGAAAATAATAGAGCAGTTTAATGTAAGAGGAGATCATGAAATACTCATCACATAAGTTTTTATGTGCATTTTAGTGTAACTAATCAAACAACCAGATGTGAACTGTTTAGTATGTTATAGGCATTTTAAACTGTGTTAACTTACAACCATATGACATGCGCTATTGGCCAATGAGCCAATAAAATTGTAATATTTAAGGATCTCCATGAATGAGTGTAAATCAGTGCAGCACATACAATACTGGGAGAGTACAATATATCCAAAATACCATGGATGTTCACCTGATAGATATACAGTAGTAGGCCTGGCATTCTTCAGGAGTGCTGCACACCTAGAAAAAATTGAGGAGGGCAATTTTTTGTACCCCTTGATTTTCTTGAATGCCAGAACTATCTGGGACTGCCTTTCAAATCTATTATCATTTCATCTCCTGAGTTCCAATGTGTTCTCTGTGCCTACTGGCACCGAGAACACATTGGAAGTCAGGGGACAATTTGTCAATCTTGCATTTATTCGCAATAATTCATGACCCATTCGGTGTCACATTTCAATACATTTTTTGAGTGTAGAAGACAGTCACATAAGAACTGAATGCAACATTTTGAATAATGAGATGTGTGTGCCAATTTTTCCACTATGTAGCTGAATCTAGAGCATTTTTTCAGTCACAGTATTAATACGTGAAGTGAATATAACCAAAATAGCATACAAGATTTTGCATTGAAAATTTCAGGTGCAATTGCACTCCCAAGCAATCTGAGGATAATTGAATAAACCTGTTAATTCAAAATAAGTTAAGATCATTTTTATTGCACTACCATGAAAGACAGTTGATGTACGTTAAAAAATTTCAACACGTAGAAATTGTGTTTTACTCAAATTCACTGATGGCAACTAACTCTAACTCAAGCATTCATTAATAATGCAGCATTATTGCAAATCCTCCCGGACAGACCCTCACACCCACTACTCTCACACATACATACACATTTGAATATAACTTCCAAACACAAAACCATACCTTCAGTATTAAGTTGACCCATTAATTGCATATAGGTTAAAGATTAAGTTAATTGAATAAAAAATTTGGAAGTTTGTCGAAAATGTACCTGACAATCACCACATTCTCCTTGTTTGTAAGCCTAATACCAGGCCCACCAATCCCAGGATGGGAAGCCCCACCCATTCAAAGACGTAAAAGTAGCCTATTGCATATCAAGGGAGATAATCAAAGCTGGAATTTCTAGCTGGACCGAATTACACACATCCCATTTATTTAATAGAGTAGGCCTCAGTACATCCAATACAGGCATTTAATCTGTTATATTGGAGGTATGCCTGGCAGAAAATCAAAACCGGAGACTTCTTTCATAATGGTACCCAGGGCCCACCCAGTTGGGAAATTTACCATCATTAGGATGTGGGAAATTTTTTTAATTTTAGAAATGTTACTTTTTCAGTTACTTTCTGAGTAATGCTTATTGTGAATATTTGGACATGTGATTAATCTGTTAACCAAGGTTAATCCACATGATTAATTGATCAAGAAAAACCCTTAACCGTTTCAGCTCTACAGAAAACATACCATGTTTTAGTGTATCATCAAAAGCACTATATTTAGATTGGTCATTCTGACAAAAGCTTTTTTCAGCGAAAAGAGTGGGAAAGAAGTGGTATGTGTGGAGCAGGAAGAAAGTATTTGGAAGTTCATTTGGGACATAAAACAATCATTCCACTCTGTTTTCGGAAATGTTTTGAAATCAAAACTAACAAAATTTATAAAATTAGGTGTCGAGGATTAACTCTTTACATGATGCTGGCAGATATTCCTGCCCTGAAAAGCAAATATGTTCCCACTAGAATAAGTGGAATTTGGGAATTTTGAATTCATTTCACCCACTGTAAATTGAATCAAGGTTTTGCTCAATCAATTTCTGAGTTAAATGTCCAAAAGATTTTCATTAAATCTAGTCATGGCTGCAGGCCTGAAAATAAGTAGTCTGACATTTGCAGAATGATGTCCCCAGAGGGTGAATTTGATGATGTTATCCATACATTGGGCCTATTTATCCTCTGGGTACCTCTTTCTGTTTAGTTTTGAGACCCTGATTCAGACTGAGGTTCACAGAGGGTAAATTTAGTGATGCTACCCTGCTGTGCAGGGTATCACTAAATTCACCCTCTGGGGACCTCATTTCGCAGATGACAGTCTGCTTATTTTCTGGCTTGCATGGCTGCTTTTTAGATTTGATAAAAATATTTTAAAAAGTGCTCTGCAGATTTAAGAGTTAACAGGGATTTTTAAAAAAATATATATGAATGAAGACATTTGAGCTTTGGTAAAGTTGTGAGAATTTTTCAAAGTGACAGGGCTGATTCATAAACAGTGAACACAGCTGTCAGTATTTATAGGTTTTGACAAACCTCACAGCTTGAAGCCTATATTCACACAGCAGAAAGCACATTGGCTTATGTCTTATTTTATAAACATAAATATTATCTTTTAATTTGGAAAGATTGTAAAAGTCACTTGTCATTGAAATACTACTCCATTGGAGTCTGATCTTGATGTTACTAGGAGGAAACAAATAAAAAGAAAGGGGTGCCTTCTATTGAGGCAGCTGAAATCACAGATCAGTTTTGTTGCCTTTTTTCTAGGAATTAATTACAGTTTTGTTGATTTATCTCGGAGGTAAGACAAAGGCAGGTCTGTCAACGTTTAACTTTTTCATGGCGAAGGAAACTTTGAAAGGCCCAGAATACTATAACCAATCACAGACTTTCTTTTATTAACATGACGATGTTATGGGACGTACTGTTGGAAAAGCTCGGTGAGATCTGTCCAACAGTATGTCACCTATTAAAAACACTTCACCAGTGAAAGCCAAGTTGCACAGATGTATTTTTCCTATTTTCAAAAAAAACTTTAAACTTTCTCTCGGGAACCCTGGGAAGTTGAGCTAGGTTTGATTACTGCAGTAAACAAGTTCTGCTTTACTGTTAAAATAGGACCCAGTGACCAACAACAACTGTTGTGGAGGTCCTCTAAACTGTGCAACATATATATAAACGATTGGCTAAACTTTACTTTATACTTGCTTGGGCTACTGTAATAATAATAATAATTATAATAATAATTCTTTTATTGTCTTAAATATCAACTAATGATACATGACAAAAAGTGGTGCACAAAAATACAAAACAAAAATATAACAAGACATGTGGCCTTAGACCATCTTCATCAACCAACAGAACGACACCCACACTATGTGTACGCCTATACACATATATACCTATACATATGTACAAGAATATAACAAAGATGCATATGCATATATACATATACACATTGAGATACACACATCTATACTTACATAAACACACACACACATGCATACATACAGACTAGATTGTTCAATGACTAGAGCTTCTAGAGCATATATAAATGATGAGCTACTTGATATCATAGATTCTGAAAGTGACATAAAACACCAATAAACAAATAAATGGATCAAACATTAAACTCATGGTGCTGTTTCCATCAGTTTTATACATAACAGCACTTTGTAAGCACTGGGGAAGCTTCACGAAAGCTTCCATTCTAGATTAACCCTTTACCCAACGAATCACCCACATCCGCCCGCGTAATATCCAAATTCAGCATTTGAAAAAATATTATTTTTTAAGAAATTTCAACAAAACCATATCATGTGACCCCTCGTTGGAACGAGCTCGTCGAGTTGTTCCAACGAGAGGTCACATGATATGGTTTTGTTGAAATTTTTTGAAAAATTATAAAAAATGGTATTTAAAATAATAAATTTTGATATTGTCTGCATTGGGTAAAGGGTTAAGCTTTTACCGAAATGCACAGGATATCAAAATTTATTATTTTAATCATTGTATTTTAAATTTTGTTAAAAAATGTCAACAAAATCATATCATGTGACCCACAGGCCTGAAAATAAGGCATCTGGCATTTGCAGAATGAGGTCCCCAGAGGGTGAATTTGATCATGCTATCCCATACAGTGGGCCAATTTATCCTCTGGGTACCTCGTTCTGTTTAGTTTTGAGACCCTGATTCAGATTGAGGTTCACAGAGGGTAAATTTAGTGATGCTACCCTGCTGTGCACCCTCTGGAGACCTCATTTTGCAGATGTCAGTCTGCTTATTTTCTGGCTTGATCCCATGGGGGGTGGGTGGGGGTCACATGGTTTTGTAGAATTTCTTTTTTTTTTCACCCCCTTAATTTTGAAAATTACTACTAAGGCATACTACACATCGATGGTGCACTTGTCTTCAACCAATGCTAACCCTGCTTGTGTGGAGTTAGTATGTTGGGGAGCTGACAGTTACTCACCGTTGCTCGGTGGTTCTCTCCGGGTACTCCGGCTTCCTCCACCCGTAAATGGTGATGATTAGCCATTGTGCAGAAGTATGTGACCTTAAACACCATTAAATACATAAATAAATAAGTATGTAGACAAGAATTTGTGTATTTCAGTTGCAGACAATTTTTCAAATTCAGATAATTATTGACATCATTTTCAATTAATTACATCATTTTCACCTTGGAATTCAGTTTATCTAATGCTGAATCACTAAATAAATTAAAAAATGATTCCTATACTCTTTCAGATGAAAAAACTGGTAAAGAGCAACCAACAGTTGTGAAAGAAAAAAATGTAGATGACAGTTTAGAAAAAGATTCAGGTAGTGAAAACTTTTGCTGTTGTATAGTGCTTACCATCAAATTGATATTGTTTATTCTGTTCACCCTTCACCCTACCACCTATCACTATATAACCATAATTGTACCAATGCCATGTAGGAAATGAAATAAACCCTCTGCGTACTGACGTCAAGGGTCCAAAATTTCGGTTACCAAATTATTCGCATTTGGCAATTAGAAGTTTATCCAATTTAATCTTGTTTGACAGAGTTGAATGAACTCTGTCAAACAAAATGAAATTCGTTAAATTCCTAGTTGTACCATGGAAAAAAATTGCATTTTCAATTTTGATGTTGACATCAGCAGAGGGTTAAATTTCAAGTTTAATGCTTTGAAAATATTGAGAATAAATGTTATTTGGAATACATGTACAATGCACAAATTATTTAGATAGGAATATTGGTGTTTTGTCGTGATGTTTGTCGGGTGAAGGGTGAAACAACAGTAGAGAGAATGTATATCCCTTATTATGCATGGATGTTGAACATATTGTGACACCTGGCTGTAGAACTCTTAACAAAATTACTGCAGCTTGGGGTTTTTTTTTGCATATTTGCAGTGCAGTGAGTGGCATAGATAGAATTTTTGTGGTGGTGAATTTGCACTTTAAAGTAGCATCCTCATCTGCCACTATTGATTGCCATGTAACAATACTTCCATTGATATTTCTGCCAGACACTTTATCTTTTCCTTACCTCCTGCCTGTGATGGCACATATCATGGGTTCAAACTGATACCTGGGTGGGACAGACATATCTGATCCACCATTGTAAATGTCATTGTCATGAGTATGGTCACAGTACATCTCAGCTTTTTCTCATCACTTCATTGCCATAATGCTGTCTGTCTTCATGCAAAGTGGCGTTTGTTATTCCGATATATATCTTTGGTAAAAACTAAATTTTTACTCGCTCTATCAAAAAATGTTAATTAATTTTGCTGACCCACCTTTGGGGAAGACAAGTCTTCAAGCCCAAATAATGTCACTTTGCCATTTGGGCAAAAGAAAATTATCCCAAAGGCACTCTCCAGTAATTTGTAATAGCACCAATTTATACAAATAAAATATTATATGCGTTTGACTGAATATGAAACATGAGCAAGGAAAATGTTGGCTTTTGATCTGGTACCCTCATTTTTTGAAAGCCCTGATAGTGGCTTCTAGCACTCAACCAGTTAAATTGTTAGTTTAAACTTAACACAATTAGATGATACTTGCATAAAAAAATAACTTTTTGCCTCCAAAAACATAGCTTATGACCCATCATTGGAACAAGTATGTTCCAATGATGGGTCATAAGCTGTGTTTTTCACATAAAATTTGAATCGTGATTTCTATGAATAACACTGGTCATGTATGATTTTTATGGTAAAGGGAGTTAAAAAATGTAATTTTATTGACTGTAGTATGAATGCCCAGTTGTGTGAATAAGAAAAATCTGACAAAATACTTGGACAGGGAACAATTTCCTGTATCTGTATGACTGTATATTTGTTGGAATGTCTTTGGGTTGGACTTTGCATTCTGTTGATCAAAAAGGCCTCCAGACTCATGAAAAAAACTGATGTGAAGCATCTTATTGTTGACAAGATCATTTTTCTGTTCATGAATATGTTACAGATTATTTCAATGCACTTATTTTTGCCAGCACAGTACAAGATAATGTAAAAATATACAAATTCCATTATTGACACGTCTTGACATCCAGCCTATAAATTCAGTAAAAAGATTTTGGAGATAGGAAATTATCACAAGTGAACAATTCTATCAAACACGATACAAGAATACCACCACCACAAAAACATCCCTACAATGCAGGAAAACCCACTGTGCAATGTAGTTCCAGATTGTTTGTATACCAGACATCAAAGGGGAAATCAGTTCTCTTAATGTACTGAGAGTTGTAACCTTTCACAATTGGCTTGTCCTCTGTGCTGAAACTTTTTTTCTCTCTTCGATTTGTTTTCAATTAGGTAACTTATTTAATTCAAAAGATGCGTTGTTTTTAAGAATAATATGGCACACCTTTCTTCTGTTCAAGAAATATTTCACCACTGGCTCACAGGTTTGACACAATGTTTTTTTATGTCTCGACATGGAATCTTGTTGTGTCTATTGAGTTTTCAACAACACATTACTACATAGTAATTATAACATTTCACTTATCATAAAAGTATCATATTTAATGAAAATATGACTTGAGTTACACATTTGATAATAAGTACAATGAACTGTTAGGCGGTGGTTTATCACCTCTGGTCAACAAGTGCAAAGAAGGTTTAGAAAAGGAATAGCTATGCAGTAATATTTTAACTGACTTTTTACTAATGTCAGAATTCTCAGATCTTCAAAAATCGTCAGATCTTTGAAAATTAAAGTTTGCTACCCACTAATACAAAATTTAATGAATTTCCTTAATTTATACACTTTTGTCTGTTTAACAACAAGTGACTCTGCTGTCTTGAACACTGCATCTTCAAATCCAGCAGCCAGAAACAGACTATACTTTCTCATGATGGGTCAACAAATCAAAATTAAATGGCAGAATAGTTCTTTTAACAAATTTTTATTTAACACTTTACAAGCATGTATAAATCAGAAATTATGGTAACTCAAAAGTGTTTTCAGAAAGCTTTTCTAGGTAGCAGCTCTTTGGTCAGATTTTTTAACCTTTTACCTAACACGGTGTTTTTAAAAAATAAATTAAATTTCACATTTTTCAAAAGCAAATTTCAGTTTCTCAATAAAGTCATACAAATATGGATATCATTAGAACCAGCTCAACGAGCTGGTTCTAATAATATCCATATTTGTATGGCTTTATTGAGAAACTTCTGACATATTACAGTCTGTGGTAGACTTACTCTGGTTAATTTTCTGGCCACTATGTTAGGTAAAGTGTTAAGCAAGAAAAAGGATGAGTGATCCTGATATGTCCTTGCCGGTTATGAAAATGAGGAGATGAGTATTATAGAGCATTTCTTCCTCTAATTCGGTGATATGCTAGTAGGGTGTTATACACTGTTGGAAAGTTCTCAGAAAGCCCTTTCCAAAAGTGTGTTACATCACAGAACTTCTTTATCACCGCCAAAGAACACTGAATTTTATCATCATAATGACGAAGATAGATCATGGATCTTGGAGATGAATATCGATAGCGATGAGTGTCGACACATATCAGAGATCTAATGAGGGTGAATGAAAATTGAGTTGCCCTATTTCTCTTCAGGTGAACAAAATACCCTAACGCCTAATTTATACAGGCCAGTTTTATTTAAGGCAAAGGTCAAATGTGACCAATACTTTATTAAAAACTGTTCAATTTTCATTATTTATTCCATTATACTACATGACCCCCTCATTGGAATGAACTCTTTCCAATGAGGGTCATAAGCTGGGAAATTTTCAGTATTTAAAAAGATATTTTGCATTTAGGTTCCTATCATGTTAGATAATGGGAGAGGAGAGTGGATTAAACCAGGATACCTTTTGAACAGAGCTGCCAGTTAGAGAGTAACTGGTTAATGAATCCTGCCTTGAAGCCCCAGTGCTGAAATGAACAAAATTGACAGGTGCAGTTTTAAGCTCCCGCGAAATCAGATACGAGAGTAAATTGCACCTGTAAAATGTTAGTATATGAATTTTCTCGGGACTACTGTCACCAAACACCAGAAACCTTAACCCTTTGAACCTGAGCAGCCACTTTTCCAGCCAGTAACATGATACGTCATAACGTCATTAAATAAGATGGCTGTTCAGTAAATGTGTGGGGTAGACCAATCAGTATTTTCAACATGCAGCCCCGAGGCTGCACACTGAAAATATTGATTGGTGGACCCCAAATAATGAATATGGACTTCTCTAATTCTTCCCATGGAACTGGCAATGGCAGATACCACTAGTGTTCAAAGGGTTAAGTGTGTAAGGAATTGCTGAATTATGACAGTAAATTGCCTTTGGCCACAGTGAGCTGCTTTCTCAAAACAACGCACATTTATATGCCCTCATAGTATATTAATGCTCCACAATATTTTTCAACGAGTGCATTTTTAGCTCCCGGTAAATAGAAATTACGGGCGCTGACGGGAGCATTTGCACTTGCTGTCGTCTCATTTCCAGGACTGAAGCCCCAATATTGGCTGTCAACATTCTTTAACCATTCCCAGGATGCTGAATAAGTTATATACACTTATGCGACTTGAATATTAACTTGAACTTTGCATGACACCCCTGTGTTCTGAAGGGAAGTAACTGTACAGAGTTTATATTCTGTGGGTGACTGAAAAAATGGTACATGCTTACAGTAGGTTGCATGCAAATAATATGTGAAGTGTTGTGAGTGAAGTGATTATTATTATTATAGCTGGAGTTAAAGTACATCAACAATATTCATTGAAGTTTAATACAGGTTTCCCTTATTCAAGCTTCTTCCAGTAAGGGGTGATAATCTATGTTTTGGAGACAAAAAATGAAACATAATAAAAATGGAATTATGAAAAGTGCTAACTGGTTTTAATTATAAAGTTGGATGATGCTTTCTCTCACAGTTGAGAATGAGTCGTGAAAATATACACCGCAGAGCAAATGTACGAACTTTAGTTCCATAAAAAACTTTCTTGTTCCTCAGGCAATTTTTCCTCAATTTTATGATGAGGGAGGGAGGCTTTTTTCTTTTTTTCGGACAGTTGTGAAAATAGTTAGAATCAGAAATTTAACTACTCGCGCTATAATGTGGCAAACCAATGTTTTCTGCAGTGAAAATTTACCATAATGTTGTTGAAGATTTAATCAACTATATCTTGTTTGACAGAGTTCTGTGAGCTCTGTCTGTCAAACAAGATATAGTTGGTTAAATATTTGTACTACAAGTGCAAAATAGTGTCATAGAAGAGATTTCCAGGTGAAAAAAAGATGATGTGGCAGATTTTCCATGGCAAGGGAGGTGTCTGAGAAACAAGAATTTTTTTTTAATAGCCTTATGGCGAGTATTTTTCAGGAAAGTGACATCTTTACATGCCTTCACCTGTAATGATCCACTCTTCTAGGCTTGTTTTAATTTTTTTTTAATCCTGTGTATCAAAAAATCTCTCTCCTGGAAGCTACAGTACATGGAGAGTGTATTATCACTAAATCACCTGCAGAGTGGAGATTCCACCTGAGGAATAAATGCAAATTTGTTGCAAAGCATAACCAGCACTAGCAAAGTTTCAGCAAATGGACCTCCGGGTTAAACCTGGAGGTCCATTGGCTGAAACATTGCTTGTGTTTTTTGTCCATATGTACAAAATTTGAAAGTTCTAGCTTGGGTGATAACTCCACTCTGCGGGTGATTTAGTTACTCTCCACATCCTGTATTTAGGAGAGCAAATTGCCCTCTTGAACTGTTTTTCATTGTTTTGCATCACAAACACCCTCCAAATGCCTAGTAAATCGTGTGTGTTCTCCATGGAATGAATTCAAGCCAATCACTGCCAATAAACTGCTCTTGAACAAACCTGGAAACAAGCAGACTGTCACCTGCAGAATGAGGTTCTCAGAGGGTGAATTTGGTGATGCGGGGTAGCATCACTGAAGTTACCCTCTGTGAACCTCAATCTCAATCAAGGGTTTAGGCCTAAACAGAAAGAGGGACCCAGAGGATGAATTGACACACTATATGGGATAGCATATTTATCCTCTGGGGACCTCATTCTTCCAGTGACCGACTACTTATTTCCAGGCTTGCTGTTGAACCTACTTGTTTTGAAGGTCTGGTTTGCATTTCAAAGAAGAAGTCAAGATAAAAGAGTATTACTTGACTTATTTTAACTCCAGCTGAATGTATATAAATATTAGTGCTGTTATAATAATATTCTAATAATATATTCTTGGTGTTGGCATATCACTAATAATCACAGTGGTTATCTCCCCTTTTAACTCGCCCCAATTCCCAAAAGGTTGTTAATATTTTACTCAATTTTGAGTTTCTTTCTGTTAAAATATTCATAGAACTGTCCCAGTGTAAAAGTTCTATCTCTTGGGATAGGAAATTAGAAAAACTCAGCAGATGGCTTCTGTTTGGATGTCTGTTGATTTCCATTGAATATTTCAACAATATCTCATGAAATGTGTTCACGGATGAGTGATCTGATATTGTGGAACTTATCCAAAGAAAATTGTGACTGCTTTGCAACAGTCATTACTGCATTCCATACTAAATTTCTGAAAAGTGCATCAGAAACAAGCTTTTAATTAAAAATAGAATATGTTTTCATTTTTGGAATTCACATAAAAAACTTTCCACAATCCATTCCAATGAGCTGTCATAGGCTGATTTTGAATGGTTCTTGAGAAAAGAACAGGCTGGTTTTTGCCATTACATTGTATGTTGGGTAAAGAGTTGATTTACACGAAGGCTTACAGTTACTTACTCAGTTAATAATGAAATTTTTTATAACCAGAAAGCAATGCCAACTCCGAGCAATGTTCGGTGTTAGTCACATTTTCTGGTTATAAAAAATTAATAACTGCCATATCACACACTAACTAAGGCTGTACAATGCACAGGGTTCATCGCATAATAGAGATGATCTAAGTTATGACCAGAAAAAAAAGAGTGACTAATCCTGTGCAAGCCAGAAAATAAGCAGACTGTCATCTGCAAAATGAGGTCCCCAGAGGGTGAATTTAGTGATGCTACCCTGCTGTGCAGGGTAGCATCACTAAATTTACCCTCTGTAAATCTCAATCTGAATCAGGGTCTCAAAACTAAACAGAAAGAGGTACCCAGAGGATAAATTGGCCCACTGTATGGGGTAGCACCATCAAATTCACCCTCTGGGGACCTCATTCTGCAAATGTCAGGCTGCTTATTTTCAGGCCTGATCCTGTGCATTGCACAGAGTTAGTTGGTAAGCCACTGACTAACCATAGGCATTGCACAGGATTAGTTAATAGGGTGCCATATCATGAAAATATACACTGACTAAGGCTGAACAGGGTTAGTTGTTGGTTACATGTTACAAAGGGGGCTGGATTTAAGGAACTAATGGAAATAATTATACTGGATTGTGGACATTTTTGGTACAGTGAATTCCAAAAAAAGGAAACGTATTCTATTTAGGAGATAAATTTATCTTGTCGAGTTAGACATTAGTTAATTTGACTATGGAAAACCATTCGTTAACAAGCCCCGAAGGGGCGAGTTAACAACTGATTTTCCATTGTCAAATTCCTGAATGTCTTACGAATCAAGAGACGTTTATATCCATTGTAAATCCTGTCATCGTTAGAAGTGAAAAAATTCTCCAAACCTATTTTGTTTGAAGAAAAGCAATAAAAAAAATGTCATTTTCGATCTTGGTCTATTTGCCATGATTGAATTTACAGGGTGTGTTCAATCTGTGATAGGAGCGGTTTAACGCTATTGCTCACACATAGCATGGATACAGACATGGTCAAATTGACCAACTCCCGGCAATTATGCATGAATTTACCTGAGATTAGAGCACAGAGCCGACAGGCTCTCAGCCAATCAACTTACAGGTTCAAAAAGAACAATGAGGTCAAATTTTTAACTGATGAATTACAATTTCACTTAATAGCTTGTTTCAGAAGAAACATTTATTTTCTTAGAAGAATCTAACAGACTCACTAGGAGAAATGTGCTACTACTTTGGCTAGAATTGGTCAGTGCAGTCATAATCCGTTACATCAGAAAAGCTAGAACTACCTGACATTATGTCCCCCCAAAATTTCAACAATTTCGAATTAGAACGAGCTGATTGTGCTTTCTCCAATGGGTGGTGAAATTGTACGTTTTCAGAAAGTCTTTTAGGAATAGTGATGCTGTCATGAAGTTGTGTTAGGCAAACATTTAAAGAGAGTTTCACTAATTTTGCAGTGGCTCCAAAGTTTGAGCATGTGATGAAAAAATCCTACTACGAGCGACCTGTCGGCAGTTCAGTTCGTTTTAAGTGCAAAGCAAGAGGGACTCCTCTCCCAAATATCTTCTGGACAAGAGGGGGTGATGAGATCACTGCTGGCCAAAATACCCAATACTCCATGAAAAAACCAAAGTGGACTCTCAAAATTGATGACATCCAGATGAGTGACAGTGGGACGTACACATGTGTTGTTTCAAATAGTTTAGGAATTATCAATTTTACTTACACTCTAGAAGTTATAGGTAAGTTTCCACTGTAATGGGAAGAAAACACTCAAAAGTTGTTTTTGTTTCGCAAATTCACTTAGGAGTACAGGTCATCACAATTGGATCCTTAATTTTCCTTATCCGGTACTGTGATCAGAAAGGAAATAAATTATTTAACCACGACTCACTTATAACAGTGGGTTAAGATTTCCTAAATAAAATACATGCGCTTGGAAATCAAGACCTCATCAATGAAAAGAAACAAATATTGCTCTGAGATTCAATGTTCTCGGATTTCTTTTTGAAAAGGTGAGATTCTACAGTGTTGTGGAGAAGAAAACAGACCGAGAATTGTCACTGGATCACGACCTAGTCGAGATCCAGTAAAAATTCTCTGTGTGCTTTTGTGGTCACAGAAATGTAGAAGAAAGTAGGGTTATTCTTTTCAATGCACTGAAAGGAAGCATTCTGAAGAAGGATAAAGATATTAAAACACTAGATGTGGTGGGAGCGTACCAAGCATAGCGATAGAACATAAGATATCAAATTTTTATCCCATATTTCAATTTCTCTGTAGTGTAATGCCTCTATATGAGCCTTGCTCTACAACACACACACAAATACTAACTACAAAGAGACCAATGTGCTGACTGAAATATGAAATAATTAAATAAAATTTTGATGCAACAAATCATTGTGTCAAAGTTAAATTTAGTGATGATATATTCCATAAAAATCATTGTGTCAAAGTTAAATTTAGTGATGATATATTCCATCTCTGACATTGGGCTAAATTTCAGATGACTGTTGTCTTGTTCTATATCAAAATCAAAATTTTGCCCAAAAACATTGTGTCAAAATTGCAAATTGAAAAGAAAAAGTGTTATTTATTACTTGATCATAGTCCTCAGACAGATTACATCACATTTTGTTCATGGTTGTGTAGGGCATGAAATTAATTTTTAATTTGAACATTTTGGTCATTTTGTGGTTAAGACCTGTACTAAACCAGTTGATATAAGTTGTAGACTGATTAAAGAAAATGTTTGTTCCTGTTTTTGTCTTTGATATTTAGAGATTCTGGCTTTACATGTTGGAATTTCCATGAATGATATGTTTATTATCAGAAAAAATGGGACAGACATCACATTGCCAAAAATCAGTAACTCATTCAATTTGGTTATGTGAGCTTGCTTTAAAACAAATCACATTATCCCACTGTTTCTCTTATGATATAACATTGTGCATGTGGAGTCATAACATCATGTGAGGTACCAGCTGAAATAAATTGTAAAATAACCACAAGACAGTTTCTATTACATTGTTCCAAAACAAATTGGTACAGGTTGGTTATTCAGTACAGGTCAAAATAAGTTGTAGGTTAACCACTATAAACTATGTATCTTTCTCTTCCTACACTCATAAGACCAGAAGCTGACATCATTTTCTGGAAAGCTCTCACTGAGAGCTTTCCAAAAAATGATGTCAGAATCTGATCTTATCAGTGCAGGAGCAGCAGTATACTTAGTTTATTGTGGTTATGATACAACTTATTTTGACTTGTACTATAAACAATGGAGAAATGTAATCAAAGTTTTCTTTTGGTTAACCTGCAACTTATAGCCGCTGGTACTCATAACGAGCAATATTGTGATCACTATTAATTTTTTTTACTGTTTGAAGCAATTAAGTTTTTATTAAAAAGTTGTTTGGTGATAATGCATCAGGTCCAGAAGCACATAGAAATATCAAGGGACGTCACTCTTGATACTATTTGATGATTTGAATTGAAATTCAAATTCATGTTTTTCAGCACTTCGCTCAGTGCTTATTAAAAATAGAAAGTCAACGTGATTTTTAGAAATAAATCCAAGTTACATTATTTCTCCTAACCACAGCTTTCAACCCTCCTTTAGAATGGACTTGCAGGATTATTTTCAAAAATAAAAATGTAAACTTCAGAAAAATTTATGGCTTTTGTTATTATTTTGGCTTTGAAGAAGTAGTTTACTGATAATCTGAATATTTACTGAATATATTTTGTTTATGAAATAATATTCCTCCAATGTGACGTACATGAGTGATCTTTAATTTGACTCCAAGTGTACCACTTTGCACTGTTCCTCTTGCACGCTTAAAATGCACTGAACAAATAAAGTTTTAAGTTTTAGAATATGACCTCCTGTACTAGCATGTATTCTCACAGGTGAAGTGTGAGTGGAAGAGTGAATTTTCAGCACGCAAAATTTACAAATGAATTGCATACCTAACACCGCTGCTTACAGATAAAACTTTCAGGATTTTTTCACATAAAAATGTAAATTTATTATTGTTTGCTTCCAAAAAATATCTAAACTTTTGCTTCTAAAACATAGCTTATGACCCATCATTGAATGAGCTCATTCTAATGATGGGTCATAAGCTATGTTTTAGAAGTAAAAGTTAGATAAATAAAAGTTGATTTATGTTTTTACGTGTATAGCAACGGACAGGCTGACCGATTGTTTGATGGGTAAAACACCCAATTACATGAAAAGGGTTGAACAACAATATCTTGAATATTTTTGTCAGAAGTGTCTGGTAAGCTCTTGTATTGTTTTTTGACATGGTATCAACATATTAAGTCATGAAATACTACTCAGTCTAAGTCCAACAAAACAAACAAAAATTGAGGTCTCAGTTTAAAGCTGTTTTAACCCTTAAAGGCCTATTTCCGATTTTATGACCTCAGAACAGGTGCCCTCAACCTGTCATAATGAAGAGGTCCTGCTAACAATAGACAAATTACCTTGGCAGTGGCTTCTAGTCAAGACTTGGCTGCCTTAATAGGCAACCGAGGCTGGACTAAAAATCACTGCTAGTCCACAGGACATATAGATGCTGTGGGCTGGTGGGAATTCCGGACAATTGTCCAGGACCTCAAGGGTTCATAATGGCAGGTATTGTCTTTTGGCATATTTTTTTCCTTCATAACAAATACCTTTTGTTTATATTTGCTTCCCATTTAAATATTCAGCATTTTTTGTGGAAGGGGAAGCCTGGGAAGTGAAGCAGTGCCTGTTCACTGCAGTTAACAGGCTCTGTTTTACTTGTAAAATAGGACCCAGTCACCAATGCTTGGGAGGTGCAAACCCTCTAAAATGGGCAACATGGGTTATTAACGCTCATCCCTGGTCCTGAGTTGATACTCTTGTTGTGGTCATGATTAGCCATTGTGCAAAAATATTTGACCTTAAACACCAATAAATAAATAGTGGAAGGCGGGGGACATGCAGTCTTCTTCCCTTACCACAAATTCACACTGGAAAATGATGAACAAAAAAAAATGAAAAAAAACTTACCCACCCTGTTTTTTTCTAGAATGTAACATGAAACACACCTATTTCTTTTGTTTTGGAGGGGTGAGATTGTGTACAAATAACATGTCTTCAATCTAACATAACTCAGCAACAAGTAAACAAAGCATTTATAGTTTATAGTAATAATGAATGAATGCAGCATGACATGGGTTAATATATGCCAATAGAAGTTCAACAGTTCTTTTTATGATAAAAATGTGCAAAACAGATTTCAAATTAACTCTCCCTAGGAAACTGACACTTGTTTTGTGTGAGTTTGTTTGTCCAGGTGCTTTGAAGAAGTTGTTGAGTTTACAAAAAGGAGGGGGGTCATGGGGGGGCTTGATGGAATATGATGGATGAAATCTTCTTTTGCCTATTTTATTCTCCTGTGAGTCAAAAAGGTATAAATTGCTTGGTTTTCCAATATTAGTGAATGTTTTCCCCTTTTTATTCTTCCTTTCTTGAAAACTGGTTATTGTTCCTTACTGCAATATGTAAATCATGTTTTATTCATAATGTTAGTGGTGTCCTTGATATCAAGGTTGCATTGAATTGACCTCACAAATGGGAAATTCTTTACATTAGGGAAAACAATTTACTGAGAGATAATGCTAGTTTGAAGTACATTGTACATACAGTATGTGGAGATGGGATTGCAACTAAATCCCCAGTGGAGTGGAGTTATCAACCAAAGTATCACTTTTATGGACAAAAACACAAGCAATATTTCAGGCAATGGACCTCCGGGTTTAACCTGGAGGTCCATTGGCTGGAACATTGCTTGTGCTTGTTATGCTTTGCAACAAATTTTAATGATGCCATGGCTGCTTTTTGGTCAAATTATTGACAACACTCTTGACTTCCTTGAGCAAGGCACTTATCCTGATTGCCCACATGGTGGAACGGTGGAGCTGTGTACTAAGGCGTACTGCACGTTGTTGGTGCAGCTGTCTTCAACCAATGCTAATCCTTGGGGAGTTTGACAGTTGTTTGCCATTACTCAGTGGTTCTCTCTGGGTACTTCAGCTTCCTCCACCTGTAAAACTGTCCAACACGAGGTGACCCTGGCTGTCAAAAGGGTCATGAAACACGATAAATAAATAATGACAGATGTCACAATACTGAAATTTCATGCAACAATATTTTTATAATGCAGTGAGGGAACGAGAATGAATTGGTTAAATTCAATGAGGATTTTAGCCAATGCAACTAGGAATTTAACCAATTCAGTCTTGTTTGATAGAGCTTGCTGAGCTCTGTCAAATAAGATTGAATTGGTTAAATTCCAAATTACATTACAGTACGTGGAGAGTAGATTGTAAGTAAATAGCCTGTGGAGTGGGGTTATCACCCAAGCTTTTTTCAGATTTTGTTCATATCGACAAAAACACAAGAAATGTTTCAGCCAATGGGCCTCTGGGTTTAACCCGGAGATCCATTGGCCGAAACATTGCTGGTGCTGGTTGTGCTTTGCAACAAATTCGCAATTATTGCTTGGGTGGAATCTCCACTCTACGGGTGATTTAGTGATAATACACTCTCCACGTACTGTATATAAATTTTGGAATTTCAACCTCAGCAATGCATTGTGTTAATCTGCCATCAGAAAAGCCTGATCTCTTTGTTTCACATCCTCCATCTTGGCAAACACCAATGTGAGAAAGAAAGATTGATGAAATATGGATGTTAAAAATACATGAGAACATTTGGTTGCTTCTGGCTGTTATGATGGGTGAGAGGTTAACAAAACTAAACTATTTTTTTAACAAAAACATTTCCCAGTTTCTTGATGATCCCATCATGTATTCCTACTTCATCTCTCTGACATAAGGTGTCTTCTATTCTGTTGGTTGTATGTTTGTATAAGACGGCATGTCAGAATCAAATCTCAAGCCTGCCAGAAATGTGAGGTTTGTTTTCAAAGGAGTCTGTTTCCCAACAGCTGAAAGGCAGAGTAAGCAGAGAGGAATAAACATATACCGGGGAGTTACCATTAAAAAGATGGTCGACAGAAGTAATGAATTAAATAAGTGTTATAGAAGATCAAGATGATGTTATTAATCTTGGTTCATCTGTTTACATCATGTCCTTTGGCAGATTCCTAAATATATAAGTACAAGATCATATTGATTTAGTTAGAGGGTCTATCTCAATAAGCAATTTGTTCCAATTGTGGGATAAGTCTTTTCTAACCCAAGACTTTTATGTAAATTTTTTCAGATGGGGATCTATGTGGGTTTGTAAGCAATACACCAGTAACTCAGAAATATGTACTACTGTGTAACTGTATGTTGTACAACAGATTTACAGTGTTGCATATATTTTTATAGTATGAAACTATTTACCATATATCCTGTAGATCTGCTATTTGAGAGTATGGTTTCGATCCCTGTCCAGGACGACCCGCATTGTGTCCTTGGGCTTGACCAGAGTAAGAATATTGAGGAGCTGACAGTTGCTCGTCGATGCTCGGTGGGTCTCTCCGGGTACTCTGGCTTCCTCCACCCGTAAAACTGTCACGGTCACGATTAACCATTGTGCATAAGTATGTGACCTTAGACACCAGTAAGTAAATAAATAATTGAAAGTATGTTAGCTCATTGGACTTTAAACTGAAAGTTCTCGAGGTGTCCAAACACTCGCTCTGTTGGCATCAATTGTGGGGTTGATGCTGTCACAGCATACCATCTTATCAAGTGGAGATGTAAAATCTCTGTGCGGAAAGATACACACTCTGTACAGGCTAGAGGTCCCTTCATGCATTCAAGAAGAGCAAGGCCACAAATTTGTCATTGTGCCATTGGGTCAAGGAGAGGCATTAAAATAAGTTACATAACTTGCTTGTCAATTCTTGTAAAAGGAATAAGCTGAAAAAAACCTGAAAGGTTGACAGTTCATCCCTGGCTGGTGATATCTGCAATGTCTTCTTGGTCAAGTGTCATTGGTCAAGACACTTAATCTCATTTCCCATGTGGAGGCATGATGTCACTGTGTATTTACTGTGCATGTCGATTATACACTTGCCTTCAACCACTGCTATGTCTGTTTGTGTCAGACCAACCACTGCTATGTCTGTTTGTGTCAGACCAACCACTGCTATGTCTGTTTGTGCAAGTTTAGCAAATTGGAAAGTTTTGACAACAGGTTGCCAGCTCCCAGTGTTTCACCTTCACTGTTATTTGAAAATGATTGCCACAAACAATAAGTGTGCATTATTTTAACAATAGCAGGGAATTACTTGAAAAATAACTGGACATTATTTTAAATAATACACAGTTGTTGTTCTAAAAACACCCAGTTGCCAGAAACAATACACAACTACAGTATATGATGAGTGGAAACAGAAAACCACAACAGATAGATAGACAGTACAAACAATTAAAATGACGTGACTGAATGTTTATCTTCACATACTGTTTTCATTTTATTTGATGAGTTTTACCAAACAGTAACTTACCAAACTTTTTTCTGCATTAACACAGGGATTTAAAGAAAAGTGAGTCAGATAATACACTCTGCCCAGGGTATTTGGCAAATAATGGTCATGGGCTTTGCCCGCAACTATTATTTGGTCGAATACACTTGGCTTCATATATCGTCGTTTATAGAATGATAAGAAATCAAAATTTATTTCCAATGTTAATATACCTACAAAACCAGGGATTTGCCTATGATGGGTGGTATCACCAAGCACTGAAATTTACCACCCAGAACTTAGAGACAGATTTCAAAGTTTCCACCCGGCACATATTTTTGATGATTGCGCTACCAAGATTCCCAAAATAATCTGCAGTGTTGAACTAATTATGTTAACATTCTGTTTGTTAATGCTAATCCTACCTTGCACAGCCATAGTTAAAGTGTGCTACTGATGCTGTTTATATAATACCACATTTTATTTTATACCCCAATGGGGGTGGGGGGGGGGGGGGGGTTATACTGGAATCACCTTGTCCGTCCATCCATTTGCCTGTCCATCCATCTGTAGACATTTGTCTGGAGATTTTCTCAGACTTTTGTAGACCAATCTGCTCAGAACTTGGTAGGAATGTTCACCACCATGGGAACCTGTGCACCTGCGATTGTAGTTGTTGTTGGATTATTTTTGCCAGAATTATGCCCCTTTTTGACTTGAAAAAGCAGGCCTATAATTTTGTCTGGAGATTTTCTCAGATGTTTATGAGTTAATTCCTTTGAAACTTGGTATGGATGTGTACCTGCGATTATAGTTTCCATCGGACCTTTTTTTTCCAGAATTATGCCCCTTTTCATCTTGAATATTCATGGCAGTGGGGGATATAGACAGGCCTGTCTGTGACAGTCACACTTCTAGCTGGATTTATAGCAAAAATGAATGATCATCCCAGCTGTGAAAAAGGAACAATAGAAATTTCCTTGCACATGCCTTTTCACCTTTACATTAGTTTAGTAATCTGAATGTAGTGGCTAGTTAGCCACTACATTCAGATTGCTGAACTAGTTTGCCCCTCCTATCCCTGCACTCATTATTTTAAAATAGGCACGTCCCTGCAAAACAGAGATCAGCTGCCCTGCCAGCATCACTATGCCTAGTGATGATACTAGCTGGGTTCAGCGCTGAAAGATCTGAAGGCTAAAAAACTCTGAAACTTTAAACCAACTGAAAAAAGTTTGTAATTAGAACATCGTGTTTACATTTTGGATGTTCATTTCAACTCCAGGGCTTTTTAAATTGGCATGTGCAGAACAAACCAATTGAAAAACAATTTGTTGTAAGTGAGACAAGTATGGCTGGATGCTTTTACATAACTGTAGGCCATGTTTTAATAAGAAATGTCAATCACAAAGCTTTTTTGATACTTCAGCTATTTGGAATGATAACAGTTTGTCTCCCTGTGACATTAATTTTGCTGTCTGGGGGGCAATTAACCGTAAAAATAATCAACTGTCACCTGTTTTTTTGTGCATTTTGAAGAATTGCTTTATGATTGTATGAGATTATGTTAACGCAAATACAGTTAGAGATAAAAATAGTAATATATATATAAATAAAAATATATTTCTTTACATCTTACTGTTTTAGTCTTGGTAAGTTACCCAACCTCTAGGTCACACCCACTGAGTGTTGTATACAAGAACTCGGAAGTCAATCAAATTCAGTCCTGGATACAGAATTCTTTTAACCCTTAAAGGCCCATTTCTGACTTTTACATCCTCAGAACAGATACCCTAACATGCAATCATGAGGGGAGATCCTGCTGAAAATAGATATATTACCTTGGCAGTGGTTTCTAGTCAAGTCTTGGCTGCCTAAATGGGCAGCCAAGACTTGACTAGAAGTCACTGCTTAGCCACTGGCAATGTGCAGGTGTTGGTCTAGCGGGCATTCAAGAAATTTGTCCGGGCCCTTAAGGGTTAAAGAATAGAGGGCGGGTGAGGGTAGGAGAACCAAAATTTTAGGGAGCTGATGAATACTCCCATCACATTTTACACAAGGAGCCACCTGTGTTGTGGTATACTTGTGAAAATGTGATTGCAGCATTGTGCACATTGTGGAATACAACTGCAGTATTTTCCATGTCATTTGCAAATGTTCCATGTTCTTGTAATCAAGGTCCGTTAGTATCCAAAACATTCATAAAGCTGTCACTGTATCACGTGGGCACGGCATCTAAGGTTAGTGTTCAACTGATAACCAAAAATGGCCACTGACTGATTACTGGTTATTTGAGCTTACAATTGACCGATTCCGATGCGATTCCGATTGTAATACTGTGCACTACTAGACAAGTCGAGGCTCGCAAAGAACTACATTAAATTGAACATATTTTACAGTGTTTACAATC
This sequence comes from Pictodentalium vernedei, assembly GCA_031216915.1. Classification (NCBI taxonomy): domain Eukaryota; kingdom Metazoa; phylum Mollusca; class Scaphopoda; order Dentaliida; family Dentaliidae; genus Pictodentalium; species Pictodentalium vernedei. The sequence continues at coordinate 671,518,339 of CM062295.1, read as the reverse complement.
CGTTCACTACTAGATAAGTCGAGACTTGAAAGAACTACATTAAATTGAACATATTTCACAATGTTAAACTCCATTGATTCAGGTCCAGTAAAATTACCAGTTGCGTACACTTGGGCGGTAAACGTGGCTCTCAGAGCCACGTTTACTACCCAAGTGCACGCAACTTGTAATTTTTACTACAACATGAGTCAGTGGAGTGCAACTTTCACTTTTCCAGTATGAACTGGCGATTGGCACAAGTATGCTCAATTGTAAGCTTCACACGTTGTTTAACTTGTATATCCCATAAAGAGGCATCTAGAGAGATTAAGAATACACATTGTGGTGGTTTCTCAACTTTATTGAATGGTATCATTGACATCATTTTACATTAACAATTGAACAATTGCAGAAGATAATAAAATGCTGTTTATGAATCATCACAAAATGCTTGGCAACAATCAGTTGAACCTATGCTCCAGGAGCCGTTGCCGTTATCATCCGATTGCCCACAATCGGCCAATTGTGGTAACTGATTCCGATCATTGGTTGAACTCTGTCTAAGGTGGATGTGAGTGGAGATATCTCATTACCTCATTTGCAGTTGTTGCCATGCAAGGCAGTCAGATATGGATTAAATGGCCATTTGTGCCACAGGATCCACATGGTTAGAACAACCAGATGGATGCAGCTCGAAGAATCAGTTCTAAAAAATCATATCTCAGGCCTCCATCTGTATACACCATTGAGTTATTTAATTCTTTTCCTCAAAAAATCTTATACAGTAAATGGATTCTTGCAAGGAAAAATCTTCAGTTAGAAATACAGATATTTTATTAACCATCTAAAGGAATAAATGAGAATATTGTTACGATTGGCCTACAATTTAATCTTTGTGTAACTTCATATTGAATCAGTTACTCATTGAATGATTTTTGTCCCTCTTTTAGTGAATGCAGATAGTGAAAGTGTACCCATATTTATACCATGATTACCTATTCTACTATATATAAAAAGCCTATGACATAAACTTTAGCTTTACACACCAACCGTGGTGAACACGCAAGCAATGGGATTTCATTAGTTAAATGTTATACCTAGAGTAGAACTACATCCAAGTTGACCTTTGGTGACATCAACTTGAATGCAAACTTGTCTAAATTTACCACACGTCACCTCGCGAAGAGTGAAATGAAACCGGCAATTATTTATTACGTTTTTAAATGGGTTTACCTCGTAAGATACCAAAAACTAACAAACATGCTTTGTCTCATGTTAATAAAGCATCCAAAACTTGAAATAATATGTTATTATGTTATTGAAACGAAAAAGGTTCTGTTTCTTTTTCCGTTTCACTTCAGTGGAAGTACCACCCACTGATGCTCATGTAAACCAAAACAGATTTGCATGCATGTTCATCTGCTGTTCAGTAAAATCAAGAAAAAATAATAACGACTCTTAACTGGTAGAGTGCTAAGTTATTTTTGGTCATCAAAATTTGTTCATGTGTCTTTGCCTTGTTACAATTTATGGGAGAGTGCCCAGAGGCACTCTCCCATAAATTGTAACAAGGCAAACCCATATAGACTAAGTAATTTCACTGCTAAGATAATATGAAGCACACCCACAGAATATGACACATTTAGGCTGGGGTACCTGCTCTACATATTAAAGCCCTGATAGTGGCTTCTAGCACTCTACCAGTTAATAATCTGATGGTCATGGTATAAATAAAATATACCCAAAGTATGTTCAGATGTTCACCACTCGTTGTGAAGTAGTGTTAACCATGTGCCAAAGGCTCATGGTTTCCACCACTTCACCACTTGTGGTGAACATTTAGTATGTAGCGGTCAGGGTATCAAGGCCATTTACCAAACCAGCCTGGTTGGTCCGGATCTCTTAGTCTCATGATAAATCGGTTGCTTTGTGTGCTAGAGGACGATGGTGCAAACTCCGGCTCCCGCAGTTATCTCTCCTCCTGTTACTGGTACACCAAGCTACTATGGGTATATTCTACATGTACTTGATAATGGTAGAAATTTGGAAATTAATATGTTGGTGTTTTTTGTATTTTCAGAAAAAATTAATTCAAAGCCAGAGTTCATAGCACCACATCCAATCAATACAACTGTAAGATATGGCAGTAAGGCCTCATTTCAGTGCAGAGTAAAAAGTGCTGTTCAGCCACACATGCAGGTAAGTATTTATATTATCTATAACCTATTTGATATGTTCTTGAATTTCTCAAATTAAGTTACAGGGCTTAAAATTCATGTGAGTTTTAAAATCTTTAGGTGTGCATGCCAAAGTCTGATCATGCCAGCTTTTTTCTTCTACTTTAACCTTTTACCCAACATAATGGCCAAAACCGGCCAGTGCTGTTCTAAAAAATCGCCAATTAATTTTCATTATATTTTCATTTTTTGTCTCAAAAACATAGGTTAGGACCCCTCTTTGGAATGAGCTCGTTCCAAAGAGGGGTCATAACCTATGTTTTTGAGACAAAAAATGAAAAAAATTAGTTATTCAAGAATATTTTTTCCAAGTGTCATCTGCTTTTCATGTCAGGTACGTTAACCAGTTTTCAACCCGAAGGCAAACTTTTATGTAGGAAGATTGTAAGAGTGGAGGAAACAAACCTGAACCAACCAAAGATGGAATTTTATGCTCAAATGCTACTAACTAACTAACTAACTTTATTTATTTATTTATTTATTTATTTATTTATTTATTTATTTATTTATTTGGGTTTAACTGGTTCAGTGTTAGAATCCATTATCAGAGCTTTCAAAAAATGAGGGTACTTAGGCAAAAGCCAATGTTTTCCTTGCTTATATTTCATATTCATTGAATACAACAACGGAAGTAAATTGGGTGATTCAGGGTTCCTGCGGGGCCTTGAATTCAATTTTACTAAGGGTCATCAAAGGCCTTTTAATACTGGAAAATGTGTCAGGAGGCCTTGAAAAGCCTTGAATAATCACAGAATAAAAATGCTAACAAATCATGTAATCATAACTCAATAGTTTTATAAGCCAGAGTTAGTGAAGTCCTAGTCATAACAATGACCCTCCAGCCATTACCCCCCTCCACCCTTTCCTTTTACATGGTGGAGTGCTAAATTATTTTTGGTCCTTAAATTTCATTGTACATCTTTGCCTTGTTACAATTTATGGGAGAGTGCAGATGGCACTCTTCCATAAATAGTAACAAGGCAAATCCTAAGAGATAAAATAATTTCACTTCAAAGATAATATGAAGCACATCCACAGAATATGAAACCTTTAAATTGTGGTACCAGCACTTCAGAATAAAGCCCAAATATGGGCTTCCAGCACTTCACCAGTTAAGGAATTGGGAGGGGAGGGTAATGTCCAAAGGTCCTAGTTAGGACTAGTGAATGCAGGGCCTTAGAAATCATCGAATTTGGCTGTTGTAAGGCCTTGAAACATGCTGAAATACATTGAGAAAAGTCATCGAATAGCCTTGAATTTTATCAGTCCTTACCTACATGAATCCTGATGATTGTTTCATTTAGTTATTTTCACCATCTCTTTTTGTAGTGGCTCAAAAGAATAGAAAGTCCATCTACACCAACAAATCTGAATACAACAATAGAAGTAAATGGGATGAAGTTGATGGTGCTTCAGACAGCTGAGGTAGTGACTACACCTGATGGTTCACATTTAAATAAGCTGGTGATACACAGAGCCACAGAATCTGATGCTGGAATGTACATCTGTTTAGGTGCTAACAGCATTGGATACAATTATAGAAGTGCATACTTGACAGTTGTCAAAGGTATGGTATTAAAATGATAAATAAATTAACCCTTTACTTAATGAACCAGCTTCATCCATCCTCTGCACTCTGATGTCAAAATGACACAGTTTTTGGCAGTAAATATATTTCCCTTGATCCAGTTTGATATTTAACCAAATATACCCTGTTTGACAGAGCTCAGTGACCTCTGCCAAACAAGGTTTAATTGGTTAAAGTCATTGTTAAACAAGAGAAAAACAGAGTGATTGGAGAAAATTGAAATGAAATGGGTCAACTAAATGATTAACTTCATGTCCAGATAATTGTTTCAGATTTTGGAACCTTGTCTTAGACCTCTTTCAAACAAGATTGAATGGATTAAATTTCTTGTTGCCTTATGGGTAAATTTGCTACCAGAAATTTTGCCATTTTGGCATCAGTATGCAGAGGCTTAAATAAGGCCTATAAAAGTTTAAAATCTCTTTCTCAAACCCTCCCATATGGTCATTTTGCCTGCCGTATGCTTTCTTTTTATAACCAATGCAAACTTGGAAAAATAAAAATTAAATGGTTTATGTCTGATATTTAACCTAAGTTAAAATTGATAAATTTGTCCCTTGAATGCAACAAGGCTTTTCAATGCTTAAGCATTGCAAAGCCTTCTTGCACTCAAGGGACAAAATACACCACTACCCATGCTATTCTGTAGATTATGAGGCCTAAAACTTAAGACAAACCAAGAATATGAACTTTTGATGTCAAAGAAATAATTGCAAAAATAAAAAATAAAATAAAAGAATGCCCGCCCAGATGCAGTTTTACAAAAAAATTACCTGAGAAACAGAGAGCCTAACAGAAAATTTGCATTTTTTTTCAATATTATATAGCTTATGATCCCACATTGGAATTAGCTTGATGATGTTCATTCTAATAGGGAGTCATAGTCTATATTCAGGAAGCAAAACTTTAAAAATTAATAGAATTTGAATGGCAGCTTTTGTAAATAGTACTTAGGATTCAAGAAAGAAACAAGAAAAGAAAATTGGTGTAAATATAGCTGGTTAATGGTTAACCCTTTACCTAACATGAAAAGCAGACAGCACTTGCAAAAAAAATTCTTGAATAACTAATTTTTTCATGTTTTGTCTCAAAAACATAGGTTATGATCCCTCATTGGAATGAGCTCATTCCAATGAGGGGTCATAACCTATGTTTTTGAGACAAAAAATGAAAAAATAAAGAAAATTAAGTGGTGATTTTTGAGAATAGCACTGGCTGGTTTTGACCGTTATGTTGGGTAAAGGGTTATACTTGTCAAAAATATTAATTTCTTGAAAAATGTCTTGGAGAATTTTAAACTTGTTGTTCTGTGACTATTCAAATAGTCTGTGAGTCATTCAACAAAGCACTTAGTAGTTTTCCTGTTTTTGATTTTCGTGATGAAGTTCATAATTCCAGATTTTATTTTTATTTCAGAGGAACAAGAGAAGCATGATACTGGTAGCAGCACATTGCCGCTCATTATAGCAGTGCCTGTTTGTGTTGTTGTTGTACTAGTCGCTGTTGCAATATACATGAGGCAGCGGAGGTGTTGTGGCTCATCATCTAATGACTCTCAGAGACAGCGGTTCCAAGTGCCCACACAGGATCCGTACCCACCGATGCATAACCCACACATGATGCAGATAAGTAGGGACAAGCTTGCACCAAAAAGTCATAGTGTGGACTTCTATTCAGACATTTCATCAGTGTCACGGCAACATTTTCATCCTCCGCCCTCGCATTATTCTTGAGGAATAGTGAACTGAAGATAGAAACTTCAAATGTGCTACAAACTGGCCTGGATCAGGGCAGAGAACCCATTCCTGCATGGTCATTGCCTCCACTAAGTGTGTTGATCATGCAGGTAATGCGGTCTCAACAGTTGTACTCAAAATACAAGGCACTTTAACTGTGATGAATTCCAGGATTGTTTCCTTGTATGCGATCATTAACAGAGTCTGTAGAATTCCTTGAAAAGATATCACTCTATATGAGAGCATTTCACAAAATACTACAGAGTCTGCTATTGTTAGTTACCAAAGCGGAACACCAGATTCTGGTTCTGTTAAAGGTTCAGTCATTTTGAGTCACTGTGTGTGTGTTGGGTTAATCATGTGAGATTATAACACCTGACCCCTGAAAATATCTGAGAGTTTATATATATTTTAAATATATATATATGTATGTAGTGTCAGCTTCCAAAAATGATCTTAGGAGTTATATCCCATTCCTAGGATAAATGAGAAAAACACTAAACTGATTTATTTTGAGGAAAACGACATCAGTGAATTCAGCTTCAGCTCTGTAATGTTTCCTGCAAAAGGACAGCATGTGTTAAACCACCTTTATTGGAACAGAATTGTTTATGTTGAGGAATACCAAAGAATTTGTCGTTTATTGGAAGGAGGCTGTGGAAATTTTTTTTCCTTCTGGACTGCATACAGATATCTTCCCATAAATGGCAAAACAAAGCTTTCCTGTTGTTTTTAATACATCTTCCTATTGTTAAACCCTAAAGGGTGAAGAAATGTTCCCCTTGCCTTGAAAAAAAAATATGAACATTTATTTAACTATGGGGCATTTATCAAGTGCATGTTAAGTTGCATCCTGCCATAAATTCCAGGCTTGGAAACACACGTAACACACAAACGATTGTTTAGGTTATGTGGGGCTTACATCAATTGTAAAATATGCGAACACAGTACAGGTTACGATAAAACAACATAGCATAAATTAAGTTCCTAATCCTCTATGCATTGCCAGTCAGATATGACAATCTTTTGGAACAAACTCACCTCAAAAGTTGCACATTCACATATGACTAGAATGCCATGCCATTACCATTTTAACAGAATTTCCATCAAAATAAATAGCAGCAAGGGTGAAGATTGTGTGTTAGTTATTGCTATTTCTTTTGGCGGTAATTTCATCAAGGCGTACACATCATGACTTGCACAGTAAAAACACCAAAAGCAGAAAAGCATTACAACACTTTCTTCCTTCAGGTGACCACCATGTTATATAGTGTAACCTGCTGACAGGTTACAATGTAAGCTCATTATTTTCAGGCCTGAAATTCTTAAATATTTCAACTGATTTTTGAATGTCATAATTTGTCTGGTATTATTTAACCCTTTACCCAACGGATCAGCCACATCTGCCTGCATAATATGCAAATTCAGCAGCTGAAATAATATTATTTTTCAAAACATTTCAACAAAACCATATCATGTGACCTCTCTTTGGAACGAGCTCATCGAGATCGTTCCAATGAGGGGTCACATAATATGGTTTTGTTGAATTTTTTTTAAAAATGATATTTAAAATAATAAATTTTTATATCGTCTGCGTTGGGTAAAGGGTTAAACTAATTTTCAATGTAGCATTTTTCAGTAAGGCCTTGCTACTTATGGATATTTTTGTTAAAATTATGGTTGTCCAATGAAAAGGGGACATATTATTTAGTTACTGCAGAATAGCTTTTATCTGTTGATTTATATTTGAAAAGATAAGTATGTTGATCCATGTTAATATTGACGCATCTCAAATTGACAGATTCCACATCAACCAGAGATGACTAATTGTATTTCTATTAAAAATGAAAGAAATGAGAAAAATTTAACAACTGTTGAGCTTTTGTTTTGTAATGGTAAATAAATCAGTGATGAAGGTCAAGTGATGGCATCTATAAGACTATAAATTTTAGAAAGAATCTAGGAGTGCAAACTGGGAGTCTGGTGACTCGGTGGTTACGGTATTGGACTTCAGACCGAAAGGTCCCTGGTTCGATGCCCACCAGAGACAACTGCATTGTGCCCTTGGGCAAGGCATTTAATTGTGATTGCCCACGTAGGGGCACGGGGGCACTGTGTACTAAGGTGTACAGCATGTCGATGGTGCACTTGTCTTCAACCAATGGTAAACCTGCTTGCAGATGGCATCTTGTTTCACTCAAGGGACAATATTCTTCTCACTAGCAAAGTGACTATTCAGGACGCACTATAGTTTTTTCATGGAACTGTATTGCCCATATGACATCAAAAGAGTTGAAAGATATCAGCTTCCTAGCAACAAGAACAAGCTTGGCAAGCCCAATTCAACAGGGCTAATTTATACAGGAGAGAATTAACCCTTTCAAAACAATCCTGTGGCTCTGTAATGTGTGTAGGATTTATTCATTGCTAACTAGTGCTGAAACAGTTCACCGAATAGCCAGTTCGCCACAGTCACTAACCTAGCTGTTTGGGACAACTGTGTATTAATAATATTGATAATGATTGGCATCCTATTGGTAAAATATAACAGATTTTAGTTAGGGCTGTCACGATTTTTTAATTTAGGAATCGATTAATCGTCGCAAATAATCGATGATAATCGATTGATCGTACCTAGATGACCCCATCTCCTTCTCTTTGAAGTCGATAAAAATGAAGTTGAAGTCAGTTAACCTACCTCAAGTAAACAACGAAGACGATCCCCTTTTAGTTACATTCAAAGCTTTGATGTTCTGAACTTTTGAACCGTCAGTGTAATAATCAAGACCGGTCGGCAGTTGCGAACTTCGCAACTGCCGACCGGTCTTGATTATTACACTGACGGTTCAACAGTTCAGAAAATCAAAGCTTTGATGAATGTACCTGAAAGACAAATGCTTCCAATAGCTTCTTGGGGTTTAACATCGATGTTCTTAACTCTTTACCTTTAGAAACAATAGTTTTTTCAACATATTTTCTTTTAATTATTAAACGTCTAAAACGGGATATAATTTACCGATTATTCGACAACGAAAAATACTAATCGATTTCACCGTGATCGATCAACAATCGATTAATCGTGACAGCCCTAATTTTAGTTGATGGGCCCGCAATTTTTTTTTACCCACCAATTCAGCACACAGAAGTTAGCTGGTTATGAAAATGCATTAGCTGTTTCAGCACTATATATTCATTTGATGCCTACCACATTTTTTCGACTTAACATTTGCCGTGTTTCGGTTTTTGAAAGGATTAATAAATATTTCCTGTGCATAATTGGTTCTTTTTCATATTTTTTTGCAAACCCTTATCAAGATATTTTTATAAATGTTCACAGTAGCTTAAGGGGAGCCTGTGCGAGAATCAGTTTATTTCTTTTCTGTTTTTAGAAAATGGAGGTTCCAAACATTTAAATTTGTATTGGTTGAAATAGACTGCAGCCATCTATCGATAAAATAATTTGATTTAGAGATAAATTGTATAATTTCAAAACTGAATTTATTTGGTTTAGTTTAAACTTATTAAAGTATGAAGATATAGGAAAATATAGGAAAACAGTCAAATCCCTGTCAATTGAATACATCTGTTAACTGATTTCTTTTCACTGACAGAGTAACTGTTCAATTAAGTTTACAGGGTTCCACTGTATTAAGTTTCAAATCCAATGGAATTAGTTGAGGAGTCTGACATGAAAAAACAGCAAGAGTTTGTGTACCTTTTCCATTCAACTTCTTTGAAATTGCAGCCATTGCAAGTGCCCATCAGTTACATGGTGTGTATCCAGGGAAGGTATGATGGGTGTGAATGCACTTACCCACAAAATCAGGCAAAAGTTGTGCAGGCTATTGTTGTCTATTGATGAGGCATGTTCAGTGACCTCCTCATAGGAAATAAACTGTCACAGATGTTTGGTAGTTTTGTGATAATTGAGTCTAACCAGCCCAACGAATTTGTCATGGCAATCAGTAGGGTCACGGTAAAAAAGCCATTGCTTTCTGTCATGCCTTTTACCATGACACTGTCAATTGTAATAGCCAATTATGGTGATTATAGACCACTTCTGTGAATATCTTGAAGAGAAACAGAGGTATGTGTATGTAAGAACCATCGGGCAAATTTATGTCATGGTCAGGAAAGCATTGCCATCTCCCTCCCCTCCACCTGACATGTCCATAGACACTCTCCCATAAATTGCAACAAGGCAAATCCTTACAGACTAAATAATTTCACTTTGAACATTATTTGAAGTATATCCACATAATATGAAGTCTTTAACCCTTTACCCAATGAATCGGGAACATCCGCCAGCGTAGTCTACAAACTGAGCAGCTGAAAAATACTATTTTAAAAACAAATTTCAACAAAACCATATCATGTGACCCTTCTTTGGAACGAGATCTTTGAGGTCATTCCAATGAGGAGTCACATGATATGGTTTTGTTGAAATTTTTTTTTTAATTTTAAAAAATATTTAAAATAATAAATTTTTATAATGTCTGCATTGGGTAAAGGGTTAACTTGGGGTAACCACACTTCAGAGAAAAGCACAAAATTGGATATGAAGCCCTTAACTTGGGGTAACCACACTTCAGAATAAAGCTCAAATTTGGATATGAAGCCTTTAACTTGGGGTAACCACACTTCAGAGAAAAGCACAAATTTGGGCTTCCAGTACTCAGCCAGTTAAAAACAATAATAAATGAAACAGATCGCATAAATGTTCAATTATTATTATTATTTTAAAAAGTTACTTACGTTTTAATTTTTCGAAATAATAATAATTGTCTCGTGTACATGACCACATGATTGCCATATATTTATTACAAGCACTTTCGTACAAATATTATTGGAACCAAAAGGGTATGTTTGCATATTAAATGAAAATTGTGGTTTCGCCAAATGGTCAACATTTTTTTTCAAATAAGCCTCTTTCAGAGCAAATGTTGGTATTCTAATAACCAACAATATTTCTGACAGACAACAAACATTTCGGAGCCTTCAGCCAGTATCCTCACGAACTTTGGGTCTGGAAACAGTACTGAATTTTGTGAAAATGTATCTGCAAAGTTGGCCAAAAAATTGTTTTAGCTGATAAAGATATTATTGCAGTTGATGTCCAACTAAAATTATTTCCCCAACAACTTACATAACAAGTCAGCAGTGATACATGTCTTGTTATCACTGCTAAAAGTGCTCTTATGTATATAAATTGATGTGTAATTCACCAGATGATATTTATTTCTGCTCATGTTATGTTGAATATATTTTCTTTGTCTTCTGAATGGTTTGTATGGTACATTTGACCTGTGAAGGCCTAATATTCATTCCGGTCAGTAAAGTTTGGTAGCTAATGGAATAGATTGAAGCATAAGGCCTAAAAAAGTGAACAATCTGTTTCTCAGGCCCTCCCGCATGGCCATTTTGGTTGCCACATGCTCTCTTTTTAACCAGTGAAAACTTAAAAAAATAAAAATTGAATGGTTTATGTCTGATATTTTGCCCAAGTTAATGCTGTAGCATTGCAAAGCCTTCTTGAACTCCAGGGACGAAATACACCACCACCCATGCCATTCTGTAGATTATGAGGCCTAAAATATGAACCAAACTAAGAGCATAAACTTTTGATGGCAAATAACAAAACTAGAAAATAAAATTAAAAAACGCCCGCCCACATGCAATTTTACAAAAAATGGCCTGAGAAACAGAAGATCTACTTTGTGAGGCCTAACCCAAGATATTTTTCTCTCTCATGTTTCTGTCATTTCTCTATAAGACTTACAGGTGATGAGATTTCTGTGAAAGCCCTCTCATTTCCAGGAAATTTTGTCAAATGTTAGTGTTATCATTTAGCATTGATAGTTTTATCTACTGGTGGCTGAAGCCATAAAATTTTGAACAGAAATGAATGATGCAAAGCAGAGAAAGATGGGGGGTTTTTTTTGCTCCTTTTACTTCCAAATTGATAATCGAACCCACTCTATTGCTATAAATAGTCTTATTTGATCAACATGTTCTGAAGCCTCATTCTCATACTAGAGTGGTTTAGGATTACACTCTGTGCATTCCAGTGGTGGGGAAATAGTCAAGATAAAATGGTGCAATTAGATAAGAAAACTTATAGTCATGTAATAAATAAAAGTCATCAAATCACCATTTATAATTTGGTTATTTTCTAAATTTGTTCATCCTAAATGTACCTTGTGCTCCCTCATTGGATTAACTCTTAGCCTACTGTAGATGATAGCAAAATTTATTATTTTAAATATGTATTTTCAAATTTTAAAAAAAAATTCAACAGAACTATGTTATGATATAGTTGTGTTGAAATTTTTTAAAATTAATTTTTTTTAGCTGCTTTGATTTCATATTACATGGGCAGATGTGCCCACTTCGTTAGGGTTAAACTTGTTGAGTTCATTCCAATTAGGTCACATTCTGGTAGACTGTGTTTTGAAAGCAATTGCAAAAAAAGTTCTGTTTTACTCATTAATTTTGGCTATTTTACATATGGCCAGTTTGGTAGAATATTATATTCTATAAATTTACATGAAAATGATCCTACAGACTATTTGCATGTCAGTTTCAAGACATAAAATGTCTGCCAATCAATACTTTAATTACATGCCATTTTTATGTTTGGAAAAAAGGTGTAATCACCATAAATTTCCCATTAATATTTGAAAATATTTAACCCCCACACAATATGACAGAAGTCCCCACCGCACTGCATGCACTACAGCCACTGTGGACTGGGCACTCTCAATGGGTGGGCAATATTTCCACAGACGCAATAATATCATTTAAAACACTAATTATAGGAATAATCATCAAAAATGTAATTAATGAAGCACCATGTACAACTCTGTGCTTCATTAATTAAAATTTTGCTAATGATGATTTTTATTACCTGGTAAATGCATGCCTGGACATCACTGCCCACTCATGGATGATGACCAGTCCACAGTGACTGTACTGTAATAAAAAATCAGGCATCACTGGTTACTTTCAATCAACTTTGGTTAACCCTTTATTTAAAAAAATGACAATATCCGACCTGGCTATACAAAAATTGTCATCCATATTCTATTCTTTTTTAAATTTTGTCTTGAAAACATAATGTGTGTGCTCTCATTGGAATGAGTTCAGGGCAAAAAGTGAACAAATTTTAGTTATTTGAGACTTTTTTTTTTGCAAGTGTCATCCAGTTGTGTGTGTAAAGGATTAACTTGGTGTTGCCTAACACACTTATTGGAATCATAGTTTACAGCCTCTTGTAATACATGTACAGTACAGTTGCCGTGGACTGGATGTAATCCAAGCGTAGGAATTATCAGCAAAATTTTAATTGATGAAGCACCGGGTTATACAGTTAAAACTAGAAGTCCGGTCATGAAATGCGCACAAATAGCACGATGATATGCGCGTTAATGCACGCGTTATGGCCTAAGTAAAGCTAACAAATGCTGTACATATGGCCTGTGCACAAGCAATGTTTCAGCCAATGGACCTCCGGGTAACCCGGAGGTCCATTGGCAGAAACATTGCATGTGTTTGCTATGAGTAACCAAGAGAACCTGCCGTGCTTTGGATGCCATTCGATACGGCAATTGCGCGCAATTCCAACGTGCATTTAAGCCTAGATAAGCACACTATTCGTGACAGGACTTCTAGTTTTAACTGTACCCGATGCTTCATTTATTAAATTTTTAATGATTATTCCTATAATTAATCTTTGGAAATTAATATTATTGCGTCTGTGGATATATTGCCCACCCATGGAAAGTGACCAGTCCACGGTGGCTGTACTGTATCCCTACAAACTACTAAGCCATTTCATCAGTCTAGACCTGGCTGCACCAATATTTGAATTGACCGTGGAATATATTTCTTGTCGCTTTCTCATTGTTATGTGTACAGTGTGCCTTCCAATGCTTCCATTTTGTGCTATTACTGACATTTGTACATTGCTACAGGGTAAATACATTGTAAATAAAGTGTAAATATTTTGTACAGAAATCACGTGACTGTAATGACAATCAAACAAACAAATCTGTGTAAATATATTAATTTTCGTTAATGATAATGAAGCGATTCATTTTTATTTGTGATCTATTGTTTTTGACCTTGAAAGTTTTAACAAATAAACAGTGTTCTCCACAGGTTTTAAGCTAACAATGGTATAACTGGTCTACAGTAGAAAAGGGAAACATTTCATGCACAGGTCTTATTCAGACACAGGTCTTGTTAACCAAACAACTGTCTGCTAAGTTGATCAGCCCTATGAATCGACCGCATTTGACCGCATTCACCCACGTAGTATACAAATTGAGCTGTTGAAAAAATATTATTTTTTCAGAAAATTTCAACAAAACTAGATCATGTGACCCCTCACTGGAACAAGCTCATCAAGCTTATTCCAGTGAGGGGGTTACATGATATGGTTTGTTGAAATATTTTTTAAAATTTGAAAAAACAATAATTAAGGCCTAAAAAAGTTAAAAATCTGCCGCCTGCTCTTTTTTTATAACCAAACATTAACAAAAATTGAACTTAAATTTAAGAAAATAAAAATTAAATGCTTTGTGTCTGATATTTTACTCAAGTTGAAAAAAATGATATATTTTTCCCTCAAGTGCGACGAGGCTTTGCAATGTTTTAACAAATGAGGGTATGGTGGCACTGTGTTCTATGGCATACTGCACATCTATAGTGGAAGTCTTTAACCAGTGCTTACCTTGCTTGTGTGGAGTTAGTATGTTGAAGAGTCTGACAGTTGATTGTCGATGCTCCGTGATTCTCTAAGTACTCCAGCTTCGTCCACCCTAAAACAGTCTGACATGGGCTGATCCTGGTGGTCTCATTAAATAAATAAATAAATAATCCCATCACACAGATACTGTGCAGCATTTCGTGGTGATAAAAAGTCCATTTGATTAGTATTTACTGCATTCTCACATTTATAATATTGTTTGTGATTTCAGTCAACCAAAATTTGCAAGTAAATGAATGCTTGTTTTATGTGTAATTTCAGTCAGCCATAAACTTGCAGAATAAACAAGTACTGGTAAATTTGTAACAGTGGAATATTATTTTCATTTGTTCTTTGACAATTTACCCTCTAGATGCTGATGTTGAAATATCAAAATTTTGACAATTTTTTACCATATTGCAACTAGAAATGTAACCACCTTCAGTCTTGTTTGACAGTGCTCATTAAGTTCTGTCTTGCAAGACTGAAAAGGTTTAATTCCTTTATGCATTATGGGGAAGCATTTGCTGCTTGAAAATTTGGTATTTTGCCAGCAGTAGGTTAACAGGAACCTGGCATCATAATTATCTTGAAAATCTCTCTTTCCATCTTTCCAGGCTGTTTGTTATCAGTGAAAGAGAATTGTGAAATTTTATTTGTTATGTTAAACTCATTTTCTGGGGGTGGGTGGGGGGCAAAGATGATATTTATAAGACTGTTGTATGGGGTTTCAGGGGCCTGTCCAGTCCTAACTCTGGCCCTCCAGTCCTTGCCCCCTCCTCCCACTTCCCCAAAGGGAAGAGAGAGAAAAGTGGCAATGAGCTGGGGGTCCTCGTTAGGACTAACCTCGCACCCCCAAGAAAATTTTTACAGAAGTTAGTGCAATAAGAGCAAATCTTAGGCATTTGTAGCATGTACAGCCCCTGTATTGGGGGGAGGGGCAAGGCCCCCACCCCTCTCAGTAGCTCTGCCTCTGATTTGACAAGTTAACTGCATATGTGCTATAGAGTAAACTCCTGTAAATTGAAAAGAAAATCACTGAATTTCCCTTGTTTATAGACCTACCTGGCCTCAATACATCCTGTGCAGACAATTACTTGATTATATATCTTGTTTGGCAGTGCTCCATGAGTTCTGCCAAACCAGCTTTAATAAAATAAATGCCCCGTTTATCACTAGAATACAGGAAAGTGACCAAATTGAAGTGAATTGAATACTCCTGTTAACTGAATGATTTTCACTGGCAAAGTGACTTTTGAATTAACAGGGTTTCACTGTATTGTTGAAGGTAAAGAAAGGTGAAATATCTTTGCAAAGATACAAGCAGCATTCCAGTAATCTACAATAAATATACCTGTATGAAAGAGTACTGTATTTTCTAATCCAGTCTGTGTGGGATTAAAATTGGGTGGTAGTACGGTGGAACCCTGTTAATTGAATAGCCACTTTGCCAATGAAAATTATTCAATTAACAGGGATTGTGTCACTTTCAGTTTTCTAGAGATAAACTTACCATTTATTCTATTATATCTTGTTTGACAGAGCTCTATGAGCTCTGTCAAACAAGATATAATAGATTAAATGCTGGTATTGGATGAACTGAGGCCAAACAGGCCTATAAACAAAGGAAAACTGGGCAAAGTTTGGGATAATTTCTCGATAGGTTACAAGATTTTTTATTCAATTAACAGCAGTTTACTCTATAACCTTTATTCAATTAACAGGTCAAATTTGTATTCGAGGTATGGTAAATAGTTTTGTGTTGGGAAATTATATTCAATTAACAGGGTTATTTAGTCAAGAGATATCCAATTAAGTGGGCTCCACTATATTTTCTCTGTTTTCATCAACTCTGGTTTGAGCCCATGAGCCCGATTTCAAGGCCAGGATCATGATACATCGATTCATGATGATTTCATCAAGTAGAGTGGCTTCTATGTGAATGTCTGGAGTAGACCAATCAATATTTCAATGTGCAGCCTCAAGGCAGCACATAGAAAATATGAATTGGTCTATCCCCAAATAATCAATATAGACTCTTCCAATTGCTGCCATTGAACTGACATGGAAGATACCCCCCTAGGGTTCAAGGGGTTAAATTTTGGACTGTGCTAGTCTTTTTTAGTAAACCTGTGGAGAATACTGTAAGTAAAATAGCTTTAAAGATGTGAATTGTTGTTGAATGCTTAAGTTGGAAGAACTTATATGAAAGGTGAATAAAAAATCCAAAAATAATTCTGTTTTGTTGTGATGTTCTATATCCCATTTTTCTATCATCAAAATGATAAACAATGTTTTGTTTGACAGATGCTTGATGGATGATGCATAGGGTTAGAACCTGGGGATGTTTGTCCTTGGATGTGATATCCCACTAAATGTATTGTGATGCATTGTTTCAAAATTAAATCATGTAACCTTGTGTATTTTATTTATTCTGGTTCATGGAATAATACAGTGTCATCAGCCTCGCTATCAATTTCCATGATGCCTCCATTGCACAAGGGGGGGGGGGGGGGGGGGGGGGGGTGGATTTCTCTTTATTTTGTCTGATTTCATATTTTTCTTGCCCATTTACAATTTTTTATTTCCTTAAATTTACATGAAAATGGCCTTCCAGACGATGTTCATGTAAATTTAATTGGTAGAGTGCTAAATTACTTTTCAATAGCCATTTGTAACATGAGTATTTTTTTTCAAAGATATCTTACTACAGTAAACAGCAAAAGGATGCCTTAGTTTAGCAAGATATTGCTCATAAGGGGGCACCGTGGCTCTGTAGGTAGAGGTGCTGGCTGCAAGCTGAGAGGTGCTCGGTTTCGAATCCCACGTGCGGCAACCACGTTGTGTCCTTGAGCAAGACACTTCACCCCCATTGCTCATGTGGGGGCACAGTGGCATTGTGTACTAAGGCGTACTGCACGTCAATGGTGCACCTGTCTTCCTATGCTAACCCTGCTTGTGTGGAGTTGGTATGTTGGGGAGCTGACAGTTGCTCAGCGGTTCTCTCCGGGTCTCTGGCTTCCTCCACCCATAAAACTCATTGTCATGATTAGCCATTATGCAGAAATATGTGACCTTAAACACCAATAAATAAATATTGCTCATAAATAATTGTTTTGTGGCAATTTATTGGAGAGTGCCAGTTGGCACTCTCCAATAAATTGTAACAAAGCAATTTTATATTAATACTTTTCTTCTGTTGAGCCAACAACAAATTAGTGCAAGCATCTTAAAGCCACTACAGTGGCTTTCAGCACTTTTCAGTAGAGCCCTGATAGTGGCTTCTACCACTCAAACAGTTAAAAAATAAAAATGCTACCACAACACACTCTTTCTTCAGGATACTAGTTATTTGGGGACAAAAACTTGATTTGTACTTAACTTGACAAAGTCAAGATAAGCTATTGCCATCACACATGCGGAAATCTGTTAGTCTGTTCACATTTTCCTTTAGCACAGGCTACACCCCGTAGTTCTTGACTGATCGTCACGAAATTTCATATGCAGGTTTGGGGTCATGTCTAGATGAGAACGTCCTCTTTTGGTCGCGATCGGTCAACCGGTACGGCTGCTCGAGCCCAAAACCCGAAAACCATTAGCACAGTCTACAGGTCGTATTTATGAAGTGATTTCATTGTAACTTGGTAGGATACCTCTGTATAATGCCTAGATGAGAACGTCCCCTTTTGGACATGATCTGTCAACCGTGATGGCTGCCCAAGTCCGAAACCCAAAAACTTTTAGCACAGTCTGCAGGTCATGTTTAATATGGAGGGATTTCATTGTAACTTGGTAGGATGACTTCTTATGGTATCTAGATGAGAATTTCCCCATTTGGGCGTGATCTGCCAACCGTGACGACTGCCCGAGCCCAAAACCCGAAAACCTTTAGCACAGTCTACAGGTCATATTTATTAAGGAATTTCATTGTAACTTGGTGGGTTGACTTCATATAATGTCTAGATGAGAAAATCCCCTTTTGGACGTGATTGGGCAACTGTGACGGCTACAGGGGCCCGAAGCCCGAAAACCTTTAGCACAGTCTACAGGTCATATTTATGAAGGGATTTCATTGTAACTTGGTAGGATGACTCCAAATAATGTCTAGATGAGAACGTCCCATTTTGATCGCGATCATTCAGCCTTGATGGGTTCCCGAGCCCAAAAACCTTTAGCATAGGCAAATGGTCATATTTATGGAAGGATTTTATTGTAATCTGTTAGGTTGACTCCATATAATGCCTAGAAGATGAAATCCCCTTTTGGTCGTGATTGGTCAACTGTGATGGCTACAGGTGTCCGAAACCCGAAAACCTTGAGCACAGTCTACAGGTCATATTTATGAAGGGATTTCATTGTAACTTCATAGGATCACTCCAGATGAGATTGTCCCCTTTGGTTGCGATCATTCAACCATGATGGCTGCCCGAACCCGAAGCCCGAAAACTTGAGCACAGTCTACAGGTCATATTTATGAAGGGATTTCATTGTAACTTGGTAGGTTGACTTCATATATGTCTAGATGAGAACGTCCCCTTTTGGACACGATTGGGCAGCTGTGACGGCCACAGGGGCCCGAAGCCCGAAAACCTTTAGAACAGTCTACAGGTCATAGTTATGAAGGGATTTCATTGTAGCTTGGTTGGATGGCTCCAAATAATGTCTAGATGAGAACATCCCCTTTTGGTCGCGATCATTCAGCGTTTATGGCTGTCCGAGCCCAAAGACCTTTAGCATAGTCTATAGGTCGTATTTATGGAAGGATTTCATTGTAACTTGTTAGGTTGACTCCATATAATGCCTAGATGGTGACATCCCCTTTTGGTCGCGATTGGTCAACTGCGATGGCTACAGTTGCCCGAAGTACGAAAATGTTGAACACAGTCTACAGGTCATATTTATTAAGGGATTTCATTGTAACTTTGAAGGATCACTCCAGATGATGCCCAGATGAGAATGTCCCCTTTTGGTTGCGATCATTCAACCATGATGGCTGCCCGAGCCCGAATACATTTAGCACAGTCTATAGGTCATATTTTTGAAGAGATTTCATTGTAACTTGGTAGGTTTGACTTCATATAATGTCTAAATGAGAACGTCCCCTTTTGGACACGATTGGGCAGCTGTGACAGCAACAGGGGCCCGAAGCCCGAAAACCTTTAGAACAGTCTACAGGTCATAATTATAAAGGGATTCCATTGTAGCTTGGTAGGATGACTCCAAATAACGTCTAGATGAGAACGTCCCCTTTTGGTCGAGATCATTCAGCCTTGATGGCTGCCCGAGCCCAAAAACCTTTAGCATAGTCTATAGGTTGTATTTGTGGAAGGATTTCATTGTAACTTGTTAAGTTGACTCCATATAATGCCTAGATGATGACATCCCCTTTTGGTCGTGATTGGTCAACTGTGATGGCTACAGGTGCCCGAATCCCGAAAATCTTGAGCACAGTCTACAGGTCATATTTATGAAGGGATTTCATTGTAACTTCGTATGATCACTCCAGATGATGCCCAGGTGAGAATGTCCCCTTTTGCCTGCGATCATTCAACCATGATGGCTGCCCGAGCCCAAAGCCCGAAAACCTTTAGCACAGTCTTCAGGTCATATTTATGAAGGGATTTCATTGTAACTTGGTAGGCTGACTTCATATAATGTCTAGATGAGAACAGCCCCTTTTGGACACCATTAGGCAACTGTGACGGCCACAGGGGCCTGAAGCCCGAAAACCTTTAGCACAGTCTACAGGTGATATTTATGAAGGGATTTCATTGTAGCTTGGTAGGATGACTCCAAACAATGTCTAGATGAGAACGTCCCCTTTTGGTCGCGATCATTCAGCCTTGATGGCTGCCCGAGCCCAAAACCACAAAACCTTTAGCATAGTCTATAGGTCATATGTATGGAAGGATTTAATAAATTGCAACCTGTTAGTTTGACTCCATATAATGCCTAGATGATGACATCCCCTTTTGGTCGTGATTGGACAACTGTGACGGCTTCGGAGGCCCGAAGCCCGAAAACCTTCAGCACAGTCTATAGGTCATATTTATGAAGGGATTTCATTGTAACTTCGTATGGTGATTCCAGATGATGCCTAGATAAGAATGTCCCCTTTTCGTTGCGATCATTCAACCATGATGCTGCCCGAGTCCAAAGCCCAAAAACCTTTAGCACAGTCTACAGGTCATATTTATGAAGGGATTTCATTGTAACTTGGTTGGTTGACTTCATATAATGTCTAGATGAGAACGTCCCCTTTGGACGCAATTGGGAAACTGACGGCTACAGGGGCCCGAAGCCCGAAAACCTTTAGCACAGTCTACAGGCCATATTTATGAAGGGATTTCACTGTAACTTGATAGGATAACTCGTTTTGGAATAATTTCACTGTAACTTGGTAACTTTCGTTGATATACGTTAACTGTGAGGGCCACATACATTAACTGTGAGGTCATATTAACCCACCCTCAGCTCTTTAGTACAGTGTATACCTCATATTATTTTTATAAAAAACAGCATACGGGGAACAGAAATGAACATATTCCCAGTTATCACAATTCTTGTCTTATTTCATAATCCTTTCATAAACATTGAACATTATCCTTTTCACCAAACACAACACACAAGTTAAGCTACAGTGTCATTGACACTTTCATTAAACTTTTCCTTCTATGTAAATGTTATTTCAGTTTACTTCACAAGAGTGTAATCACACCCATGAACTGATTCCAGAAAAACTACCACATAAACCTTTATTTCCAAGCCACCTTGTTGAAATCCCCCCCCCCCCCCCCCTTCTCCTTTGTTAGGTTTCTTAGCCTAGAGGGACTTATGGTGGTATGCGCTGAGATTCCCGCCGTCGGGTCCTTTTCAACTGATCAGTTGTTACTGGGGCATTGAAGACATGGGGGTTGGCAAATTTTCAAGACTTGAAGCTGGTGACGTTTAAATGAGAATTCAGGGGTTAAAAATGCAAGGTACGGGGGTGACACCCATAGACAGAGGTTTTTAACTACCGGGTATACCAACTGTTTATTTTAAAAAGGAAAAGATTTTATTGAAAAAAAGAAACTCCGCAATTCGTAGATGTTACATATTTGAACACAGTGGTGGTTACACCAAGGGCAAGGCGAATCGAATCGCGAATCGAATCATGCAAAATCTCGAATGGAATCCACAGGTTTTTAGCTGCGATGAGCAGCTCTATATGTGGCAATGTCTGTCTGTCTGTCTGTCTGTCTGTCTGTCTGTCTGTCTGTCTGTCTGTCTGTCTGTCTGTCTGTCTGTCTGTCTGTCTGTCTGTCTGTCTGTCTGTCTGTTCTGTTCTGTCTGTCTGTCACCAACGAGTTTAAAAAATAGCATAACTCCTAAAATACTTGATGGAATGACACCATACTGGGTATGCAAGTGTATCTTCATGATGTCTACACCCTCTCAATAGTGCATGTCATTCGGACAATTTCTATCACATTTATGGACTTGTCACCAACGAGGGTTTTTTTGCCACCAACGAGTTTTAAAACATCATAACTCCTTAAATACTTCATGGAATGACACCATACTTAGTAAGTAAGTGTATCTTCATGATGTCTACATCCTCTCAATGGTGCATGTCATTCGGATAATTTCTGTCACATTTATGGACTTGTCACTAACGAGTTTTTTTGTCACCTACGAGTTTTAAAACATCATTGGCGTTGCACGAATCGTCGCAGCTTCGGCACTGTGACAATGCGCTCTAGTTTAATGATTAGCATACAGTTTTCCACGTTAAAATTGAGAAGTTAGTTAATTAGTTAATTACATCTTGTTCAACAGAGCTCATTGAGCTCTGTTGAACAAGATGCAATTAGCTAAATTTTTAATCTCTGCCCAGAATAATGCTATTGGAGGAGAATAACCTTAAAAGTACCAGAATTAAATGAATAAGTGATTTTCTGTGACCTCAAAATAATGCACACTCATATTTTCTGTTGGGAAATTTCTTAAATTTATTCAGTTCCGAGAGTCATGTCATTATGAAGGCATATTTTTGGTGCCATACACATAGCATACCTGTACATTCATATGAAATTTATCCCCTTAGAGTATTTGTTACAGAAGTATATTACATTTGAATGTCCATCAACCCTTCACTTTCAAAAATTACAATTTCCTTTTTCTATGCATGTGACTGCTCACATCCCTGGATTCACTTTTCAATTGTTACTATACGACGGCCTCCTGGTGCTGTCTATCTCCACCTCAAACTAAGATCAACAGGCATATTATTATTATTATTATTTATTGGGGTTTAAGGTCACATATTTCTGCACAATGGCTAATTGTGACGGTGATACTTTTACGGGTGGAGGAACCTGGGGCACCCGGAGAGAACCACCGCGCATCGACTAGCAACTGTCAGCTCCTCAACATTCTAACTCTGTTCAAGCTCCACTCAAGCAGGGTCACAGCGGTTGAAGACGTTCACCATCGACGTGCAGTACGCCTTAGTACACGGCGTCACCGTGCCCCCATGCAGGCAACGGGGATAAAATGACTTGCCCAAGGATACAACACGGGTCGACCCGGACGGGGATCGAACTGGGGACCTCTAACATAGAAGTCCAACAGGCTACCACTGAGTCACCGCGCCCCCGATCAGCAGGCATACTACACTATCAGAAAATTGACAAGTGATACAAAGGTGAAGAAGAAAAAGCCATTTATTATCGTTCTTTGAGTGCAACAAGGCGCCATCTGAAATGCCAAAGCATTGCAGATGACGCCTCAGTGCACTTAACGGACGATATATTATGCAAACGAGTTGTAACGTAAACTGTACTATCGCTTCAAATGCGATTTGTATTAGCTCAACTTTGACGTGAGTCAAATTTGAGCTTATGCCATGGCCAGTCGTCCGTCTGTCCGTCAACAATTCAATACGGCTCGGACTTGAGGCCGTATTTATGAACCGATCTTTACGAAACTTCTTGGGTACCGTTGTTATCACAGTGGGACGAGAACGAGTGTTTTGGGGTCCGGTCTGAAATTCAAGTTGGCCGCTGGCAACCATTTTGTACAAAATTAGGTGAAATCAGATTTTTGCGCAGAACTTCCATATGAAAGCTCTGAGTTTATTTTTTTTTGTATGAATGTTTAGTACCATGGGATACATCACATATAATACAGGTTTTTTTTCTCGTGCGTAAATTATGCAAATTAGACTAACTTTGATGTATTTAGTGTCACTTTCAGCACTGTAAGTGCAAATGCCAATACGGCTCGGGCTAGAGGCCGTATTTATGAACTGATTTTTACGAAACTTCTTGGGTACCTTTGGTATCACCGTGGGACGAGAACGAGTGTTTTGGGGTCCGGTCCAAAATTCAAGATGGCCGATGGCAGCCATTTTGTACAAAATTAGGTGCAATCAGATTTTTGCGCAGAACTTCCATATGAAAGCGCTGATTTGAATACTTTTTTGTGTGAATGTTTAGTACCATGGGATACATCACATATAATGCGGGGTTTTTTTTCTCGTGCAGAAATTATGCAAATTAGATGAACTTTGATTTTTTCAGTGCTACTGTCAATACGGCTCGGGCTAGGGGCTGTATTTATGAACCGATCTTCACGAAACGTCTTGGGGTACCTTTGTTATCACCTTGGGATGAGAACGAGTTTTTCTGAGTGCGGTCCAAAATTCAAGATGGCTGCCAGTGGTCATTTTGTACCGAAATTAGGTCTAATCAGTTTTTTGCACACAACTTCTATACGGCTCAGGCTGGAGGCCGTATTTATGAACCGATCTTTGCGAAACTTCTTGGGTACCTTTGTTATCACCGTGGGATGAGAACAAGTGTTTTGGGGTGTGGTCCGAAATTCAAGATGGCCACCAGCAGCCATTTTGTACCAAAATTAGTGCAATCAGTTTTTTTGTACAGAACTTCTGTATGAAAGTTCTGATTTGAATAAATTTTTGTTTGAATGTACAGTAACTTGGAATACATCACATATAATACGGGTTTTTTTCTCGTGCAGAAATTATGCAAATTAGATGAATTTTTATTTATTCAGTGCTACTTATACACAGTAAGTGCACATGTCAATACGGCTCGGGCTAGAGGCTGTATTTATGAACCGATCTTCACGAAACTTCTTGGGTACCTTTGTTATCACTTTGGGGCGAGAACGGGTGTTTCTGGGCGCGGTCCAAAATTCAAGATGACTGCCAGTGGCCATTTTGTACCGAAATTAGGTCCAATAAGTTTTTTGTCAACTTCTATACGGCTCGTATTTATGAACTGATCTTCATGAAACTTCTTGGGTACCTTTGTTATCACCTTGGGACAGGAAATAGTGTTTTGGGGTGCCTTTGTTATCACTGTGCAATGAGAACAAATATTTTGGGGTTCAGTCAGACCCACTCTGGGACTCAAAGATTTCTTTTCTAGTTTAGCATCTGACTGTCGCCCACCTTTACAATACTTTACCTATACATTTGTTACAGGCTACGGTCAGTATTTATGTACAGACCGTTACAATACTTTATATGTACCTTTGTTATCAGGTCATTACCTAGATGTTTGTCATTGCTGTGTCACATACTATACATGTACATGTCTTAACAAGTTGAGCTACAGTGTCATTGACATTTTCATTAATTTTCCGACAGAATTTGTGCTATCTAGTTAGACTTGTTATTTATTTATTGGTGTTTAAGGTCACATACTTATGCACAATGGCTAACCGTGACCGTGACAGTTTTACGGGCGGGGGAAGCCGGAGTACCCGGAGAGAACCACCGGGCAACGACGAGCAGCTGCCAGCTCCCCAACGTCGTAACTCCGTACTGCAGCACAGGCAGGGGTAAATTGGTTGAAGACATGTGCACCATCGGCGTGCAGCACACCTCACTGTGCCCCCATGTGGACAATCGAGGTTAAGTGCCTTGCCCAAGGACACAATGCGGGAGTCCGAATCGATCGCTCAGACGAGGACTAACCGGGCTCGACGTTGCTTAACTTTGGTGATCTGACGAGAACCGGTTACCGCAAGGCCACCGCGCCCCCAGTTAGACTTGATAAAATGCAATCTTATTCATCAGAAAGCAGCAGTGAGTTATCCTCAGAATGTCGACAAGAAGGAATTGTATGAAATCCAAATCTCTCCAGGGTTCAATTTTTTCGGATAATCGACATAGTTTCGAATGGAAACGAATTAGTGACAAAATTCGAAATCGAATCGAATCTCGAACGTTCGCCGGACCTTAGTTACACCGTACACACTACATTGGCGGAGTGCTTGGGAAGGCAGAATGTCCAGACAGTCAGTAATGGTAAGATGATGTCTCACTGTTAGTGGATGCCCATGCGTTATCACGGATAATACCGCGGCTCCTGATTACAGTTATACCCCATAAGTGGGTCGGCTGTTGTATGGGTCGTTAATTAACTGGCAATCGCCACGATATAACCATATATGCTGATGTGACATTAAGCACCACAATAATAGTAAATTAACTGGCTTCCCTTTTTATACGCCCGTTTTATAAAAACGGTCGTATTATATTATGGCGTTGGCGTCCGTACGTCCATCTGTCCGTCCGTCTGTCCGGAATTGTTTTCCGGATTATTTTTTTTGTTATGGGTGGACATATTGAGAACATTTTTTACCTACACGGCCTTAACCCTTTACCCAACGTAACGCCCAAAACCGGCCTGCGCTATTCACAAAAATCTCAAATTAATTTTCATTTTTTTTTGTCTCAAAAACATAGGTTATATATGACCCCTCTCTGGAACGAGCTCGCCGGGGGTGCCGGAAATTTTTTACTTCAGTATCAAATGGAGCTCTCTGGTGGCCTTTTGGAGGGAGTTAATTGCATTCCTCGTTCTTTAAAAAAACGACGCCAATGTGTAGGAAGCGCTACTTCGAAATGAACCAAGTTTGGTTTTCTACGTCATTGTAGGACATGCTCTTTCGGAGAAAAAACATTCCCCCGCTTCCTGTGGATCACAGCAGGGTTAAAAATATAAGAAAATTTAAACGTTTTTCTTTCCCCCGAAAGCGTGGTCAGGCCTGTTTGAATTCCTTTTTCATTTCGATATCTTCCCTGCAGGACTTATTATGCCTCCTCTAGAGGGGGTTTAAAGTAAAGAGTCACATACGTTCGAACGTCACAGATTATTTCCGTCCAACATGTTTGCAACTCTAGATCAACCACAAGTGGTTGAATTGATATCATTTTGGCGTACTTACACTTTAAGCAGAGGGAACAGATTATATGGTGAAATTAATGGTTAGATACGTGCAGAGGTATTTGCACTTGTTTCGCATAAGATATTACAAAAATTATTTCAGCCCAACATGTTTCCTACTCTAGCGCCACCACTAGTGGTTGGATTAAAATGATTTTTTGCGTTCTTCTACCTAATCATGGGGGAACATATCCTATGATAGAATTAATGCCCTCGCTTAAATACAAACAGTTATTTGCTCTTGTTTCACGTAGGTTATTACTAAAAAATATCTCTCTCCAACACGTTCAGCACTCAAGCAGTGCCATTGTTTGTTGCATCCGTAAGCTTAAATTCTCAGTTTCAAAATAAAACATAGTTCTAAAACGGTAGAATAAAATGACTTAAATACTGATGCCGTTTTCTCTATCCGAACTGGTGACGTTTTCGCCAACCTGCAAAGCCATGGTGCCGTTTTCACCAACCAAAACCCATGGTGCCGTTTTCGCCAGCGCACTTAGTGCCGTGTTCGCTCACCTGGTGTCGTTTTCGCTTCAGTGATGCAATTTTCGCACGGTGCCGTTTTCGCTATAACCCGGGTAGTTAATGCAAGATGGAATTTATTCGTATCATTGAGTTTTAAAAGCGTGGAAACTTTCAACGGTTGAGCACATTTATCTCAGATAAGAGATTTTGAGAGGTACGAATCACCTCACAAGACACAACATCCAAATATTCCCGACCTGTTGATAGATATATTTACCGCACCCCACTTATTTCAAGTCCCCCCCCCCCTCCCCCCCCCCCCCCCCCCCCCCGGATCAATGAAACAGTGTAACATTTCTCAAACATTTTCTACAACGAGATGGTGTTTCCATGAAAATATTTGAAGGGGACTGTCAATCGAAGTGAATGGCTTGAGCCCCTTATATTTGTCAAGTTGTAAGCTTTGAAATAATTAAAATGTGACGTTTCGACCAAATGTATGTGACGTTTTGACCAAAAGTGTGTGACGTTTTGACCAAAAATATGTGACTTTTTGACAAAAAATGTGACGTTTTGACCATATTGAAATGTGACGTTTTGATTGCGTGACGTTTTCACCTGTTCCCGTCTGTTGGATTGAAATGATTTGTCACACCACTCTACCTTGGCTTGGGGAACATATTTCTTGGATTCGTCCGATGGAATATTTTCAGAGTTACTTCCCTTTGACTAATTTAGAGGTTTAGAAAAAAAATCTGTGCGCCCAAGATGTTTATACAAAGGAACGCGTCTTATAACACTACGTGATACTCTTACACGTCCAGAATGAGGGAGTCGGGTTGTTTGTGATAATTTGTTTCACTCTAGTTCAATCGAACTTACCCCCTTGGTTCGGATACTCTTTTTAACTCTAGGTGCTGGCTTTGCCGAGTCCGTTTCGCTGATTTTAGACAGTTTTGGATGGTTTGGAGGGATTGTCGGGTTATTTGTGGTAATTGGATTTTTCTATTCAATCGAACGCATTCTCAGACACCCCCCCCCCCTCCCCTCCCCCTGTTCTTTAAATAGCCTTCCAATCTCATAGCAACCACGTGCTGCCATAGGTATCAAGATGGCAGCCTCCAATATACAAAATGGACGACCGAAACACGTATCACCTTAACAACATGCGCTGCGCATGCGCAATAAGATCACGTATTATTATGGGGGTGATGTCACAAAATGACCGCTCACGCGGGCTACCATGATCACCAAATATGACGTCACATGACATGACGTTATTTCCGGGGTTCGGGGCGAGGTTCGATCAACCGGGCGCGTTCGGGTACATAATCTACTACTGGCATTTGGACAAGAGAGAAGTGTGTCTTGTTCAAGGACACAGAATAAGTGAAGCAGATCACAGGTCCTGCAAGCTTGTGATATAAAATCTAAAGCCTACGGGAAGTGAAACAGTATTTGTTTACTGAGGTAGACAATCTCTGCTTTACTGGTAAAACAGGACCCGGTCACCAATGCCTAGGATGGAATTCCTTTAAAATGGGCAATATAGGTTTAAACGATTGGCAGGACTTCACATTATATCCACGTTACGGCTACGAGTAGCCACTGTGCAGAAACATGTGACCCTAAACACCAATAACTTAATAAATAAATAAATCCAAAGCCTGACCAATAAACTACTGCAGCAGCCTTTCAAGTTGGTGAATAATGAAATTTCACTAATTCACTACATAATTATACAGTATCCAGCTCTCCGGCCACTTGCCTAATTCTGTTCAGAATTCAACTATGTTATGGGCTGTTTGTTTTCCAACTTCCATGTAAATTTGCGCGCAGACGATCGTTTATGTAATTTGATTTGCCTTTACTTACAAATATATACAGGAATTCTTTCATGTCGCAGTTATAGATCTCGACAGGACCCCAGATATGGCGGAAGAAAAGGGCTTAGGAAGGGGTGATTTGTGAGAAGCGGAGTGGAAATATTAATTTTGGTGGAAGTGGGAGGGAATGGGTGAAGGAACGACACGGTAGTATACGAAGGATGAAGTAGCTCACTTCTTATTGATCTCAGAAGAGAAGTCAACGCAGTGCATTATGGATGTCATGTGGTTGCCATGATAGCCCACAAAGGCGACCATGTGATGTCATTACCATGGCAATGGTAGCGGTGCATGTGCAGAGCAGGCCAACCTCGAGCAGGACCCCGGTCATGCCGGAAAAGAAGGGCATTTGAAATGGCATGACATGGGGAGAGACGGAGGGTTTGATCTGAGGAGAGAGGAAGGGAATGGATGAGGGAAGAGAAAGTAATATACGAGGGATGATTAGCCCTTTTTGGATGAGGGAGACAGTTGACCGAAGAGGGAGGGGGTATGATATGAGAACGAGGAAGGAAATAGGGGAGGGAAGGGGACAGTAGTATGTGAGGGATAGAATTAGACCAGATTTACAGGACCCGGATCCTCATGGTTCCTAGCGCCCAGGCCGGAGCCTCTGTGGTTCCGACGATTGAGCTAAAGATCGGACAGTGATTGGAACAGGCTATGCTCTGATGCTTCAAATCTTATCAATCAAATGAGTTATTCCTCAAAAGGTTGACTCCACGTAGACTCCTCAGCTCTCTTAGAAAAAAAGAGTACCTACGGTGTCGAAAGTGGGGTGCTGCAAGTGAGGACTGGTGGGGATCGGCTTCTATCTCATATACAGCTCCTATCGCCTCTAGGTATCTAGACCAACTGTCTTCGAGGCTTCTAGCTGGCTACGCTCTGACGACTCGAATCTTATCGAGTAAATAAGCTTTCGTGAAATTGCTAGAGAGATTGACTCCTCGTGTGACTCATACGGGTATTTTGGAACTGCTGACTACCAGTGGCTTGCGGACTAGTGGATGCTATTGAGATGAGTGAAGACTATTGTGGACTGTCTCCTAGACATCCCGTAATCCTGGCACCCGGTTCACCTCATGGCCTTCTCTTACTCTTCTACCAAGGCCTTTATGCCCCAGCTCTATATAGTTCCTAGCTCCTAGACATAACATGCCTGATCAATCCCTGCAAAACTACTGTATCCTTCCCTCGACCATCCCTTCTTTTTACTTCTTCCCTTCATATCATACCCTTCTTCTTCCCTCAGCCCACTATTCCTAAGCCCTCTTCTGGCATTCTTGGGATACCCCCGAGTCAGTCAGATGTGCAATGCGTATATGCACTAACACCACCCTTCATCAGGGTAATGACGATACGGATGCTTATACGGACTACCATCAAAACCTATGTAAAACCCAGAATGCATCGCGATATGACGTCATAACCGAGATCATAAGAAATCATTATGAAGGGGGTTACTTCATCCCTTCTGTACTACGGGATCTTTCCCTCGCCCATGTCTTTCATCTTTCTTCATACCATACCCTTCCTCAGCCTCCTCATATCATGACCATTCTAAGCCCTCTTCTTCAAGTATACCCGGAGTCTGCCTGTTGCGCACGCGGACTAACACCATCCCATCACTGCGGTAATGGCGTCGCAACATGGCCGCCCAAGCCGCCACGCGGATGACACGGATACAGTGACGCCCCACGTAACCTCCAGGATACACCGCCGGTTGATGTCCCTTTCGAGATTAATAAGGGGATCAATGCGAAGAACTTTGTTAACTTCATTCCTGGTATACCACTTACTTTTTCGAGTGTTCTAGAAGTAGTGCGGCAAATAAACAAACTCTTTTTAAAAACCAAGTGAAAATAATTTTATCTTGGGCAAATTTAAACATAACGTTTATTATAGGGCAAAATAACATAGATCTACAGTACAATTTTAAATCAATTTACATTGCTTCTGTTTAAAACGTCCCGGTCTTCGCCGATCTTCGGAGTTCTGCAATGTCCTTCATTTAGCAGGACCGATAATAATCCCAAATTACCCCCCTTTTTGCAGCAAACGCAAGATTCGATCAACAGCTGTGATCGGATTGGAAATTGGAATGAATCACGTAAGTACTTAAAATAGCTAAAGTATTTCTTTATACAAAATTAAATTATCGAGACAATTGTGAAGAAATTCGTTTGAACCCATTTTGTTCTACATAACCTTGCCGCTCGAGATGCAGACGATTTGGCACCTGGGTTTTTGGACAATTTTATAATTTATGACGATATTTCATTCGGGACGTCACTCAGAAGTGTAATGGGTCCACTATCCTAATTAACCAACATCAAACTAATTAATCAACTAAAAAATTGTGATGGATATACCTGTGCTGACAGGCCATTCACCAACCAGACTGGTTGGTCCGGATCTCTTAGTCTCGTGGTAAATCGGTCGCTTTGTGTGCTAGAGTAGAGGTCGACGGTTCGAACCCCGGCTCCCGCACTTATCTCTCCTCCTGTTACATTTGGGGGCCCGTCCGATCCTCAGCAGCAGGTGGCACTGCGGGTGTTTCGACCGCTCTGAGGGAGGAACCTGGGTGAGATTCACAGGTGGTGAATCTCAAAAGAAGGGGAGAGTAGTGTAGCGGTCGAGGTATAAAGGCCATTTACCAACCAGCCTGGTTGGTCCGGATCTCTTAGTCTCGTGGTAAATCGGTCGCTTTGTGTGCTAGAGGTCGACGGTTCGAACCCCGGCTCCCGCACTTATCTCTCCTGTTACAATGCCAATACTGGTGGGTTAGATAAAGGAAAATCCAGCACAGGTGACGTAATAACTTAGTGCCAAACGGTCGGCCTACATTGTATTTGCAGAAAGTTCCCAAATTGCAGTAAGTTATATTAAGTAACCTTGCGGAAGTTCCTCGGTTTGCGCGCCATGCTAGAACATGGGGGAGAGGGAGGGTATGCCATATAAAATTTACAACCTTTAAACATGCCGTCGACCCTCGTCTCTAATCTAAAAAATGCTATTGACACCAGTCAATCTCGGTCGGTCTGTTTGCAGTAAGTTCCCAAATTGCAATTGCAGTAGGCCCAAGTGGAAAAGCTGAAGAATAGGGGACTTTTCCATTTACGTAAAAACAACGCATTTTTCTCACCTTTTTTCTGTATTTTCCTATTACTAGTCATGTTTTCGATAAAATGACCGAAAGATATTCACTTTTACTGGCAATTATAACCGCTCAACAATTGTTTTTACCTCGCTCTTTTTAGCCCCAGTAGTATTTTTGATCTCTTTTCGGCCTTGTGTTGGTCCGAAAACTCCCACTTCTGGGGCAGAATTGGGACAATAAATATTATTTTTAGCTGAATAATTTGTGTATTTTACGTAAATTCAGGATCATTCTTCTATTCCAAATTGTTTTTAAATAGTATTTTTTATCTTATTATTATTAGTTATAAATATATTTCGTATGTAAACTAGAAACAGCAGGCTACCCTCAGCCACAACCATACAAATATGAATGCTATCAAAATTACTTCAACGAACCTAGTCCCCAGGAATCCATATCAGTACGATTTATTTCATATATTTTACTCCTCACTAAAACCATACAAATATGAATGCCATTGGAACGTATTCAACGAATTAGTCTCAGTGGGTATCCAGACAAAATACCTTATGACATAATACCCTAAAAAAAAATACCCTTAGGACATAATACCCTCAATGGGTAGGACAAAATACCCTCAGATCAAATGTATATAAAGTTGGAATTGGGGGGGGGGGGGGTAATATTTTTTATTTTTTTTATTAAACTAAATAGATATGAAGCACAATACCAATGGCAGATAGCAATTGAATATGAAGCACAATATAAATGGCAGATAGGACAGAACATGAAACAAATCAAAAATGAAGTACAAAACAAAGATTTTTAACAAATCTTATTTCTTATGAAATATCTAATAATAATTTGGTGAGGAATAAATAAGTGGGTTTTTAACAAATCTTATTTCTTATGAAATACCTAATAATAATTTGGTGAGGAATAAATAAGTGAATTTTGATATTTTTAATGAATGAATTCTTTATTTCTAACTTAATGATTTGCGCTCTCTCAGACAAGATATGAATCTGAATATGAAAATTTACCTATGTATTATTATTTGATATTTTATAAGAAATTTAAAATATTTAAGTCATTTTATCTTGTTTGACAGAGCTCAGAATGCTTTGCCAAACAAGATAAGATGACTTAAATTCCAATTCCTTATGAAATATCTATCTTCCTGGGAGGATCACCTCGAGACTCTTCCAGGATTGCAGTGGTTATAGACGCAGAGTCTTTCCGCAGTGCATCAATTGTTACCCAAACAGATGCGTGGTGATAACCAATTAATTTATTGAAACCACTGTTCCACGATTCACACAAATTATTGGTTCTGTCACCATCAGACAATGTTGCCTCACAAACATTCCACACACAAGGGGGAAACAATGGTGACAACCTTCGCATTCTCACAGAAGGAATATGTTCTTCATTTGAAGATGGAGTGTTGATATTTATTTATTTATTGATGTTTAAGGTCACATATTTATGCACAATGGCTAATCATGACCATGGCAGTTTTACGGGTGGAGGAAGCCGGAGTACCCGGAGAGAACCACCGAGCAACGACGAGCAGCTGTCAGCTCCCCAACATCGTAACTCCGCACTGCAGCACAGGCAGGGTTAGATTGGTTGAAGACATGCGTACCATCGACGTGCAGTACGCCTTAGTACACGGCGTTATCGTGCCCCCACGCGGGCAATGGAGATGAAGTGTCTTGCCCAAGGACACAACGCGGTTGCCGCAGGTGGGATTCGAACCGGGGAACTCTCGGCTTACAGCCTGCACCTCTACCTACTGAGCCACCGCGCTCCCTGGAGTGTTGATAGACATATCTTTAATGTCTGTATCTAGACAGCTTGCTAATTAAGAAGATGTTTATTCTATTAAAACAGATCAGTTGATCTCATGCACAGTTTTCAAAGCAATAATGACTTCAAAAGTAGACAGAATTGCTACAATTGTAGATTAAATTAACCCTAAAAAATTGAAAGAGAAAAGATAGAATAAAGTTGTGGAAGAACCGAAACACTGATAGAAGAATGTAGAAAGTAATGGAAAAAATTACAAGAGCCAGCTTGAACCCCCCACCCCCCAATCCAACTTTATATACATTTGGTCTGAGGGTATTTTGTCCTACCCATTGAGGGTATTATGTCCTAAGGGTATTTTTTTTAGGGTATTATGTCCTAAGGGTATTTTGTCCAAGGGTATTTTATCCTACAATCGTCCCAGTGGTATCCATATCAGTATGATTTATTTCGTATATTTTAAGACTTTTAAATGTCTTACCCCTAGCCATAACCATACAAATATATCTACTTATATGTAAACACTTTTGAATACAGGCCTGGCAATCTAGAAAATCAAGGAGTGCAAAACAGTTGCCCTCCTCAGATTGCTTGGGAGTGCAATTGCACCTGGAATTTTCAATGCAAAAACTTGTATGCTATTTTGGTTATACTCACTTCAAGATATTAATATTGTGACTGAAAAATTGTGCTACATTCAGCTACATAGTGGAAAAATTGGCACACACGTCTTCTCATTATTCAAAATGTTGCATTCAATTCTTATCTGACGGTCTTCTACACTCAAAATGTATTCAAATACGACACAGAATGGGTCATGAATTATTGCGAATCAATGCAACATTGACAAATTGTCCCCTCAGTTCCAATATGTTCTCTGTGCCCGTAGGCACAGAGAACACATTGGAACTCTGGGGACGAAATGATAATAGATTTTAAAGGCAGTCCCACGTTGTGTCCTTGGGCAAGACACTTCGCCCACATAGCCCACATGGGGGCACGGTGGCGTTGTGTACTAAGGCATACTGCAGGTCGATGGTGCACCTGTCTTCAACCAATGCTAACCCGGCCTGCTTGTGTGGAGTTAGTATGTTGGGGAGCTGACAGTTGCTCGGTGGTTCTCTCCGGTTACTCCGGCTTCCTTCACCCGTAAAACTGTCATGGTCATGATTAGCCAATGTGCAGAAATATGTAACCTTAAACACCAATAAATAAATAAATAAATAAAGGCAGTCCCAAACAGGTCTGGCATTCCAGAAAATCAAGGGTTGCAAAAAAATTGCTGTCCTCAATTTTTTCTAGGCATGCAGCAGTCCTGCACTCCTAAAGAATGTCAGGCCTGTGAATTTGAGACTACTATATTTTAAGACTATTTTAAATATGCTACTCCAAACTAAATATATGATTGCCATCAAACAAAGTTCAACAAACTAGTCCCAAGTGGCATCCATGTTGGTATGGTTTATTTTTAATTGTAGTTGTTTTTTTCTCTTATCAAATCTGCCCTTGTTTGTGCCTTAATTTATGTACTATTTAATGGAAAAACAAATAAAACACTTAAATTAACAACAACTAATATTGCACTACTTTTATCACTTAGAAATTTCCAATAACATCCCCTCAAAGCAAGTGGGGAGGATAAACTCGCAGAGTCTGGCTTAGAGCCGTTTTAAATGGGGTGAGGGTGGTGTGTGTGGGAGGAGAAGCTTTCCAAGCCTTCACATTTCAGATTTTTGCATCCCTAAAGTTTGAGCTAGGTAACCAATTAACAGTAATCAGGGTTTCCACCAGAGGGAAATAAATGTGTCCGATATGGGGCGGCCAAGGATCGTCAGTACCATGGTTTGGCCCGTGGTAGAAAAATTTTGAATTCCGGGGTTCAAAAACCCACATCTCCTTGCATCTGAGCGGATATTTTGAGGTTTTTCATGTACTGATGACTGTCTACCTTTTAACCGACACAGATATTAGAACAAGCAATCTACAAATCTACAACCTAACCCCCATGGACCTACCCCCCCCCCCCCCCCCCCCCCCCCCCCCCCATGATTTTTATGCCATTTTGGAAAATTTCGAGGACCAACTTTGAGGGAAAGTGGGGGGGGGGGGTGCGTCCTTCCAAATCCCCCCATGGCCACGCCACTGCATCCCCTGCCTGACTCAAAGCACCAGAGACCTAAAAGCGAAAGGCAGAAAAGCAAGGATCCCCTTGGGATGTAATTAAATGATAATGTATTGTGTGTTTGCACAGCTTTATAGCTTTGATACAGTCCATTTAATGTTTCCAGGTCAAAGATCACAAAGATGAGCATTGAACAGAGAAATATTACTTATTTTAAATATTTTATTTTGAATACAACTATAACAACAATAGCACATAATTATAGCACAAACAAGAGAATGAAACAATAATAATATTAAAAGGGTCCAGACTCAGGGGTACATAATATTATTTCCTATTTGTTAATTTGACTATCCTAGTTTTATAGCTTTGAAAGTAACTGTTGTTGTTTTGGCACCGCATTTTCTTTTTATTTGTCCAGGTTTTTTTCCTGTATGCTGTGGTGCTATTACCATTATTGTCACGTCGGTTGTTCATATGATTTTATTATTATTATTATTTTTATTATGATTAGTTATCATCTGTTCAGCTTTGACCATCACCCAAAATCAACTTGGGTTGATTCATAACATGAAACACTTTCACATACAGTTAAAACTAGAAGTCCTGTCCTGAATTGTGCGCTTATCTAGGCTTAATTACGCGTAGGAATTGCGCGCAATTGACATATCGAATGGCATCCAAAGCACGGCAGGTTCTCCTGATTACTCATAGCAAACACAGGCAATGTTTCTGCCAATGGACCTCCGGGTTACCCGGAGGTCCATTGGCTGAAACATTGCTTGTGGACAGGCCATATGTACAGAATTTTATAGCCTTACTGAGGTCATAACGCGTAGATTAACGCGCAAATCTACGTGCTATTTGTGCACATTTCATGACAGGACTTCTAGTTTTAACTGTATATACATATCAAATTGAAAAAAAAATTAATGGATGCAATCAATCACCCTTTAAATTCATTTATTTGCCCACATTAAAACCAGAAATAACAGTTTTATCCTGTTATGTTTTATTGTCCTGCCTTTCTTTGTGGTCATATTGTGATGGAAGTTATTCTAAAATGCAGATTAGGCACAGAGAATTTATACATTTTTATGTGTACCCATACTATGTATGGTACACATAATGCCAGCATCCGTGCTGACCATCCGCCATTCGTCCATCTGTCTGTCCGTCCGGCGTCCGTATCCATTTCTTTGGCATTCGATAACTTGAAAAAAATTGCTTGGATTGTCAAGTTACTTAATATTTGTGTTCAGGTTACTGATGTGCCGAGCTGTATAGTTTTTGGTGTAAATCTGATGATTTGATCCTGAGATATTAACCCTTTATCCTTCAAATTGAAAATTCCTCCAATCCCTTTGGCATTCGCTAACTTGAAAAATATTGTTTGGATTGTCAAGTTACTTTATATTTGTGTTCAGGTTACTGATGTGCCAAGCTGTATAGTTTTTTGGTGTAAATCTGTTATTTTGATCCTGAGATATTAACCCTTTATCCTTCAAATTGAAAATTTCTCCAATCCATTTGGCATTCGATAACTTGAAAAATATTGCTTGGATTGTCAAGTTACTTTATATTTGTGTTCAGGTTACTGATGTGTCGAGCTGTATAGTTTTTGGTGTAAATCTGATAATTTAATCCTGAGATATTAACCCTTTATCCTTCAAATTGAAAATTCCTCCAATCACTTTGGCATTCGATAACTTGAAAAATATTGCTTGGATTGTCAAGTTACTTTATATTTGTGTTCAGGTTACTGATGTGCCGAGCTGTATAGTTTTTGGTGTAAATCGGATAATTTGATCCTGAGATATTAACCCTTTATCCTTCAAATTGAAAATTCCTCCAATCCCTTTGGCATTCGATAACTTGAAAAATATTGCTTGGATTGTCAAGTTACTTTATAATTGTGTTCAGGTTACTGATGTGCTGAGCTGTATAGTTTTTGGTGTAAATCTGATAATTTGATCCTGAGATATTAACCCCCTTTATCCTTCAAATTGAAAATTCCTCCAATCCCTTTGGCATGAGATAACTCAAAAAATATCAATCCGATTGTCATGTTACTTTATATATTTATGCAGGTTACTGATGTGCTGTGCTGTATAGTTTTTTATGTAAATCTGATAATTTGCTCCGGAGATATTAACCCTTTATCCATCAAATTAGACACTCCTCTAATTCATTTCTATATGTACCCATACCTTGTATGGTGTACATAATGTCGGCATCCATGGTGGCCCTCCGTCATACAGCTTTCTACTAGTCGCGCGTATGGGTACACATCTGACGATTTTATCGGCCTATTTTTCTTGATACCTTCACGCCTTCTCTAGTTTGGGAGCACTGTAAAATGTGTGAAATTGGGGTAATCAGGATTTTGTAATCCCTGATCATTACACATTGTTTTATGAGCGTGTGTGTGTGTGTGTCAGTTACAGTTGCAAAACCTTAGAGCACAATCAAGGCTTAAACATTAATATTATTATTATAAATCTAAAGGCCCCTGTTCTGAATCAACAAAAAACCAATGATGAACAATAGACTTATATAGATGACAACAGTGTAATCCAATTAACTACCAACAACACAAAGGATTAATAACACCTTTCGCGCACACCGACGAACGTTTTCAAAGTTACTTACTGCAATCCAGGAACTTACTGCAATTCAGGAACTTTCTGCAAATAGACTGACCTGTTCCAAAGGCAAAGGTTAGATGATCGATGATCCAGAATTACCTGGAGACTCTGTTGGTTTAGGCTGAGCATTGAAGGATATGGGACAAGTCAAAATAGGGGGGATTTGGGGTGGGGGGGGGGGGGAGGGGGGGGAGGTGCCTGGTCGAACTGAAGAGAAAAAGAAGAAACCATAGCAGTAACTCCAGCTAGGGAGTGTCCCTGCATTGAGATTGCCAAGTTAACAGTTACAAAAAATAGATTAAAGAAAAAACTCTTGTATTATTTTTGAAGGCTGGTGGTCATCCACAAATTCTTCAGAGAGGTTAGGATGCCGTATTTGAAGTCCCACTCCCCCCCCCCCCCCCACCCCCTAAAAAATATATTGATGTAGTTTTTAGTGATTTGTTGAGTCAAATAAAATGATGAAAACAAGAAACAAATGTTCAATTTTCCCTTCTCTAACCCACCAATATTCCAACATCAACAAATACTCAACAACTACAGCAGAGCTACATGCACACTCTTGCAATCTAACTGAATATAATTTCCCAACACAAAACCATTTACCATACCTCCAGTACAAATTTGACCTGTTAATTGAATATAGAGTAAACTCCTGTTAATTGAATAAAAAATCTTGCAACATGTCGAGAAATTACCCTAATTCTCCCCAGTTTTCCTTTGTTTTTAGACCTATTTGGCCTCATTACATCCAATACAGGCATTTAATCTATTATATCATGTTTGACAGAGCTCATGGAGCTCTGTCAAACACGATATAATAGAATAAATGCTAAGTTTATCTCTAGAATACAGGAAAGTGAGACAATCCCTGTTAATTGAATACTCCTGTTAATTGAATAATTTTCATTGGTTTATTTATTGGTGTTTTAAGGTCACATATTTATGCACAATGGCTAATCATGACCGTGACAGTTTTAAGGGTGGAGGCAGCCGGAGAGAAGCACCAAGCAATGGCGAGCAACTGTCAGCTCCTCAACATACTAACTCCACACAAGCAGGGTTAGCATTGGTTGAAGACAAGTGCACCATCTACGTGCAGTACGCCTTAGTACACAATGCCACCGTGCCCCCACGCAGGCAATGGAGATGAAGTGTCTTCGAACCGAAGACCTCTCGGCTTGCAGCCTGCACCTCTACCTACTGAGCCACTGCGCTCCCCAATTTTCATTGGTAATGTGGCTATTCAATTAACAGGGTTCCACTGTACTACAAAACTTTTACAGTTGTATTTTCTAGAATTATTTTTTCCACCTATTAATATAACTGACTAAAATAAATCATTAGCATTTTAAAGATATGCCAATTGGCAAATTGCCAGATCTTTGAAAATGCTAATGCTTCATTTTAACCCTTTTAAAGTTATAACTAGAAGTAGAAAATACAATTGTAAAAGTTTTATAGTATTGGCTCCTGGTCTTTTATTTCGAATACAAGAATACATGTACTACAAGATTAGGAGTCTGTGCCCCTCCCAAATAAATAACACATATAACACAGCAGCTTGCCGACAAGCGATGGCGACATTGAGTGACGCTCTCAAATTTATTTGTACATTAAGAAAATCCTGTGCCACAGGCATGATGTGCAAAGCACACCTGTTTGATCCAAATCATGAAACAACAAGAAATGTAGCGTTAAGTGGCCTCCCAGGAAAAAAATGTAGATAACCCTGTATTTTTTATTTTATTTTATATATTTTTATATTAGGGGCCTATGGAAACCTGTTATCCGAAGCTGTACATACATGATGTACTGTCATCATAACTATGAAGTGTCGGAAGTTCACTTTTTTTTGTTAATCTACACCAACACAAGAGGCGCGATACTAAGCCATGAGTATCAATGATAGCAATACAGTACGTGGATTGTAACTAAATCACCTGCAGAGTGAGTTATCACCCAAGCTATAACTTTCAAAATTTGTACATATCGACAAAAAACACAAGCAATGTTTCAGCCAATGGACCTCCGGGTTTAACCCGGAGGTCCATTGGCTGAAACTTTGCTGGTGCTGGTTATGCTTTGCAACAAATTTGCAATTATTGCTCGGGTGGAATCGCCACTCTGCCGGTGATTTAGTGATAATACACTCTCCACGTACTGTATACTAATATTTATAAGATAGAAGATGTGAGCATCATGAAAGAATCGCTTGAACTGACGAAAAAAACCTATGCACAAACCTTGTCAATCACGTGACAACACCACTCCGTCCCATTGGTACAAATCAGTAACACACTTATTTGAATATTCACAAACAACATTTTCCCGCTAAACTCCCATAATGCAGGAAAATATTAAACTTCAAACTTTTCATGTTTTTTGATTGATGTACCCTGGACTGGTATCGTGGTCAAGTATGTAACGGTCTGCTATCTGAAGAGCATAATCTATTAAAGATGCAAACTTGACAGTTTTATTTTTAAAATTAAAGAAGTTCATTTGTATATTAATAATAATAATAATAATAATTAAATTTTATAATGCGTTGAACCACAGATGTGCTCTCAAACGCTTAACAAATCTATGTGAGCACCTGCAACAAAAGTAACGTTTTCAACCTGACAGTAGTTCATTGAAAAGCCTCTTTGAAAAGATAGCATTTGAGACTCTTCTTGAATTGGTCCAAGTTTTCTGCAGATTGTACATCACTTGGAAGAGAATTCCACAGTTGGGCCCCAACATAAGAAAAGGCTCTCTGATTGGCGAGCGCAGACCTTGAGAATGGAACATTTAGTCTGATTTGATTGGAAGAACGCAAGTCTTGCTCAGGTCTTTTCACCAGAAAGAGTTCTTCCAAGTAAACCGGAGCTAATTTATGAATGCATTTGAAGACATTTACCAAAATTTTGAAATCTACTTGTTGTTTTACAGGAAGCCAATGTAATTTAATGAGAACTGGGGTAATATGTTCCCGTCGTTTAGTTCCACTAACGATGCGTGCTGCTGTGTTTTGAATCCTCTGCAGTTCAGCTATTTGTGACTGCTTTCTATGGTGGCGTGCTGGTATTGCGGTAACCGGTTCTCGTCAGATCACCGAAGTTAAGCAACATCGAGCCTGGTTAATCCTCTTATGGGTGACCGTCTGAGTGATCGATTCGGACTCCTGCGTTGTGTCCTTGGACAAGGCACTTAACCCTGATTGTCCACATGGGGGCACGATGACGCCGTGTACTAAGGCATACTGCACGTCTATGGGGAGCATGTCTTCAACCAATCTAACCCTGTCTGTGCTGCAGTACGGAGTTACGATGTTGGGGAGCTGGCTGGCAGCTGCTCGTCATTGCTCGGTGGTTCTCTCCGGATACTCCAGCTTCCTCCACCCGTAAAACTGTCACGGTCATGATTAGCCATTGTGCATAAGTATGTGACTTTAAACACAAATAAATAAATAAATACACTTTCTATATATTCAATGTTTGTGTGTGAAAAGGAGGCAGAAAGTCTCTCCATCCGTGCTTCATACAAGAAAAAATGAAATT
Source organism: Pictodentalium vernedei (assembly GCA_031216915.1). Taxonomy (NCBI): domain Eukaryota; kingdom Metazoa; phylum Mollusca; class Scaphopoda; order Dentaliida; family Dentaliidae; genus Pictodentalium; species Pictodentalium vernedei. The sequence goes on along the minus strand of CM062295.1, from coordinate 671,476,227 downwards.
CTCCCTCCCTCAGAGCCTCACTGATTTGAAAAAATAAATTCTGACCTTGCCATGTGGTGAATTTCTATTTTGGTTGAAACTTTTACCTAATGGTGCATTATCGTGGTAACACAACTATCTAGAGTGTGACACATGCTCTCAAAATTATTAAAAAACTACAATTTTTTTTGGCTTCATTATCAATATACCTTTTGAGCCCTGATTGTAATGAGCTTGATGAACTTGTCTCAATGATAGGTCATTAGCTAAAGCTACTTGTATGTCCTTGAGACAGAAAGTGAAGTAATTAAATAATGAAATCTGAATGCAGTTTTTATGAATAGCTCTGGCCAGATAGAGTGCTGTCAGTCCATCTGTCTGTCTGTAGAGGCAGTTGGTTTCTGCTCTCCAATTAAAATTCTGCTTGGCGAAACAAAACACAATTCGACATCTGGGTTTGACATGATGAGAGGAAGAATACTATTTATTTTGGGGTCATTGTGCCAAAGGTTAAGGTCACAATGATCTTGGACTTGAAATTTTTTGTGTGAAGTTTCCAGTCTACAGTTAAGGCCTAAAAAAATTAAAAATTTGTTTCTCAGGCCCTCCCACATGGTCCTTTTGGCTGCCGCATACTCTCTTTTTATAACCAATGTAAACTTGAAAAAAATCAGGCCTGCACAAATTTGGGCGAACTGTCGTTTCGTTCGCCTAAAGGTTGCCCTCATTTTTTTTATGGCGAGCTGTTTCCCGTTCGCCCACATTTTCAGTTGTATTTCTGACGTACCCGACTGAATACAAAACTTGAAAGCCGGTCGCCTTTTTTGTATTGTTTATACATGGAGACCGGGCGGCTCTAATTTAATTAATTACTTGCGAACATACCATTGTTACTTGTACAACGTGTGTGGAAATCCCCAGCAAATGTGGGAGATCATATGTGTGACGCATTTACTATTGATAGAGCTATGAATATTGAATGTTTTATTTTTGTCGCAACATACCTTGACCTTCTTGTTCTCCATATGATCACACATGATGTTGATGATTCTTCCCAAGCAGTGGGCTAAACTAGTTGATAACGTTGTCAAATTAAACGGTGCAAGATGATTTTCGGTTGTTGAAACCATGTTGTAAATATATTTATTTAGAGGTACAATTACTTCCTACGGAAGCCCATTACAGTCAAATGCGAATAGTAACTTTTTTTAAAAGGGAATGTTTTACGGAAGCCCATTACGGTCAAATGTGAATAGTAACTTTGAAATAACACAAACATTCCCCATTTAAAAAAAATTATTTTTAGCATTTGACCGTAATGGGCTTCCGTAACTAACTTCCAGCTGAAATGAATAAAATTTTCATGGGGTATGTTTCAGTGAACTATTCCGGTTTACTTAGTTTACTATTCCATGTAAACCTAAACTAGGTTTAGAAATCACAACAGAACGATATGTTTAATGCGAATACTATTCCACATAAACCCCTGTTTGATGTTGCTAGGAAACGCGACGCGTGAAAGTATTGTTTGGAGGGGGACATCCAAAGCGTGGGAAACATATCCCTGTTTTCATTTTTAAACAATCTCAGAAACCCATCGTTAAAAAGGCTCTCATCAGAAACTTTCCAGTGATGGTGTCAAAAATTGCGTGACTGCTATCATGGAAATAAAATGGCCAAAAAGGATCTTCTGAAAGTTGTAACAATTTTTCTGAGAGAAAAACACCCGTTCAGTTGAGAATCGAATATTTTTGAAATGCTGCTTTTATGGGCTAAATAAATGTTATTAACTTTTTTTTATAGTTTCTCTCTCTTGAGTTATAGCATTTTTCATGAACCTTGCACTGTTTATTTCTGCTTTGACACTTGAAATTGAATGTTTTATTATTGTCGTTGTGCGAGGCGTAGAACTTTTATGTGCGTCCCACTGCGCATGTCAAGAATAGAATGATAAACCAGATAACCCTGTTCTCAAGGTTTACTTGGTTTAATCCAGAATGATAAACCAGAATATAAACTGCTCAATGAAACAACCTGGTTTTTATTCCGTGCGTCTACCCATGCTCACAATAAACCAAATAAACCGGAATAGCTCACTGAAACATACCCATGGTGAACTCTGTCAGAGTCCCCGGATTTTATAGTTATGAATTGGTACAATATCAGTCATGAGGAAATCGTCTTGTGGTGGTGCTTTGGGTCTGTAAACAAACTGAACAGCAAAACAGCTGAGTTAGCACGTGTTACGGTGTACACCAATGCGGTCTTATAATATAATTATCAACCTCTTTCTTTTTAAAATTGAATCATTAACACATACTTTACCCATGAAAGAGATTTGTTTTATTGTGGCGTGCCGTAGGCACAGGGAACAGTTGAGTGCTGTTTCAGCTCAATTTGTTGAACTCAAACTGATCAATAATTGAATAAATCTGTCAGTCACCAGGGTTCATACAGCTCTTGAAAAACCCTTGAAAATGAGTTTTTTCTTGAAAAACCCTGGAATTTGAAATTAGCCTTTGAGAAACCCTTGAACTTTCAGAAATATCTTGAAAAACCCTTGAATACCAAGCTATTTCCTCTGCATTGTAAATATATGTGTACTCGCCTTTTACTTGTTTGTTGCGCTCGTGTCGCTCAGTTAAAAAAAAACATAAAAAAGTATGGAACGTTTTACCAAGATTACTGTAACGCAGATCACACTTTGGGTACCAGTACTTACTGACTTCCAAAGTCAGATCCGTGTCACATGAATCTTAGATTTTTAGAGCTCATACAACAAGCTGAATAGTATATGTAGCCCTTGAACAAAAAAAGAGAAGCCCTTGAAAAACCCTTGAACTTTGTGAGCAAATTTTTGTATGAACCCTGGTCACTGTCTGAAAATTGAAACTCTTGTTCAATGTTTGCTTTACTTTTCTAAGAAACTGAGAGTGGAAATTTGCATGGATTCTATTTAGAGCAATCAGGAGCATGTCTGGAGAGATATTATTTTAGTGGAACACTATTAACATGTTGAATGGTTTCTGTTCAACGTTATTACGATGCACCGCGGAAATGGGTTACCTTAATTCAAAGGGTTACTTTAAAATAATTAGGGGAACCCATAAACAGGTTGCCTTAATTTTCAATTTGTGCAGGCCTGAAAATAAGAATTAAATTCTTTATGTGTGACATTTTACCCAAGTTAAAAAAATTGATAAATTTGTCCCTTGAGTGCAAGAAGGCTTTGCAATGCTATAGCATTGTAAAGCCTTCTTGCTCTCAAGGGATGAAATACACCACCACCCATGCTATTCCATAGATTATGAGGCCTAAAACATAAACCAAGAACATGAACTTTTGATGGCGAAGAAATAATTACAGAAATAAAAAATAAAATAAAAACACACATTATGTTTCATTTATCTTTCGTATGAATGTGCTTATATCAATTAAGTAGATTAACTTGAAGGTGAGAATTGACTGGCTTTATCGAAAAACAATGCCATAGTTTTTCATCCCAAACTTGTTACTTGTCATAGAAATTTCTGGCACGGCACAATTTTCCATATTCATCGAAATTAGGTCTCACAGAATGAGAAGTGTCAAGTTTGTATATACTTGTTTCTATTTATAAGATATACGTCCATGAAAACTATCTTGGTTTACCATTGTCAATACTCATCCTGTTTTTATGAATAGCTCTGACCAGATAGAGTGGGAACTGCGGGAAGTGAAGCAGTGCCTGTTCATTGCGGTAAACAGACTCTGTTTTAATGGTAAAATACAGTTAAAACTAGAAGTCCTGTCATGAAATGCGCACAAATAGCACGTCGATCTGCGCGTTAATCTACGCGTTGTGACCATAGTAAAGCTATCATATTCTGTACATATGCCTGTGCACAAGCAATGTTTCAGCCAATGGACCTCCGGGTAACCCGGAGGTCCATTGGCAGAAACATTGCCTGTGCTTGCTATGAGTAATCAGGAGAACCTGGCGTGCTTTGGATGCCATTCGATATGGCAATTGCGCGCAATTCCTACGCGCAATTAAGCCTAGATAAGCACACAATTCGGGACAGGACTTCTAGTTTTAACTGTAGGACCCAGTCACCAATGCTTGGGAGGTGCAAACCCTCTCTAAAGTGGGCAACATGGCTTAATAACGCTCACCCCTGGTCTTGAGTTGATACTCATGTTGTGGTCATGATTAGCCATTGTGCAAAAATATGTGACCTTAAACACCAATAAATAAATAAATAAATACTCATCCTGTGGGTATTATTGGAAGCATATCTAGGGCTGTCACAATTAATCGATTGTTGGTCGGTCATGCTGAAATCGATTAGTATTTTTCGTTGTCTAAAAATCGGTAAATTTTACCATGTTTTAGACATTTAATAATTAAAAAACAATTTGATGAAAAAACTATTGTTTCTAAAAGTAAAAGGCCAATAACGTTGAAGTTAAACATCAAGACGCCATTCCAAGTATTTGTCTTTTAGGTATATTCAAAGCTTTTATGTTTTGAACTTTTGAACCATCAGTGTAATAATCAAGACTGGTCGGCAGTTTCGAACTTGCAAAGTTCGAAGTTCGCAACTGATGACCAGTCTTGATTATTACACTGACGGTTCAAAAGTTCCAATGAGGGGTCATAACCTATGTTTTTGAGACAAAAAATGAAAAGAATTAGTTATTGAATAATTTTTTTGCAAGTGTCGTCTGCTTTCAATGTTAGGTAAAGGGTTAAGGGCCAGGAGAATTCTACATATATTTTTTGCACTCTCTTAAGAAGGTAACACTTAGACTTAGAAATGGTGTCTAGTCAGGTCTTAGCTGCCTATATAGGTAGCTAAGACTTCACTAGAAACCACAGCCAAGGTTCTGTTGTATGTGTTGTACCTGTACATGTAAGACAAGAAACTCATTCAAATTTGAACTGGTCCTTTGAGGGTTTAACACTGGTAAGTATATAAATATGAGGTTTGTTTTTCACTATGGAACATGTACATTGTACTGGTTGCACTGACAAAGGTACATGTATAACAGTACTCTCAAATTTTAAATTATTGAAGAACTAAAAATTGATTCTCGAGACAGGAGTTTAACAAGAATCAAAACCAATTCTTGTGAATCAGGACATCGTTTAAGGTCTGGGTGACACAATGAGATAAGGGTTAATGCATCTACTTACCTTGTCTCAAGCTTATATTCCAAAATGTATGTCTTTGGGGAAAAATAAAAAGAAGCAGTGGTATTGGAAAATTCTCTCTGTTCTATATTCAAACACTCAGCATTCAATTTTCATCTCTTTCCTTAACTGGTAAAAAGATAAATCATTTTTGGTTGTCGAAATTTGTTCATATGTCTTTACCTTGTTACAATTTCCCATAAATTGTAACCAGGCATATTTATACAGGCTTAATTATTTCACTTAAAAGTTAATACGAAGCATTTCCATCGTATTTGAAACCTTCAATTTGCATTATCTGCACTTCAGAATAAAGCTCAAATACAGGCTTTAAGCACTCTATGAGTTAAAATCCTCATCAGCTGCTGACCGATTTTCCTGCCCGGAACAAAAATACTCTTATCGAGTTGAGTTGTTTTACAGGGCTCTTGTAAATAAAATATCCCTCAATAAATAGGGGTGGTAGTTTTGAAAATGAATTCTTTATACCATTCTCTATTGAATTTTTCATCAAGTCAAGTCATGGCTGCACATCACCCTTGGCTTGAACTAACTTAATCTTGAGCTTTCTACTGTTTATTTACATGTCAACAAGAACATCTAATATACATCAATTCAGGAATGTGAAAATACAAAGTATTACAAAAATGTACTGATTGTCATACATATTTAAATTTATTCTACATAATTTTGAATAATTAAACATATATTTAGTTGATACATCCCCAACCGACAGGGCTCACACAGCAACAGCTACAGTACGTGGAGAGTGGATTGTAACTAAATCACCTGCAGAGTGGAGTTATCACCCAAGCTATAAATTTCAAATTTTGTACACATCGACAAAAAACACAAGCAATGTTTCAGCCAATGGACCTCCGGGTTTAACCCGGAGGTCCATTGGCTGAAACTTTGCTGGTGCTGGTTATGCTTTGCAACAAATTTGCAATTATTGCTCGGGTGGAATCGCCACTCTGTGGGTGATTTAGTGATAATACACCCTCCACGTACTGTAACTACAGAATAGAAGAAAGCTGGAGTACCCAGGAAAACTACCACCATCCCAGGAGAAGCTGCAAACCAGACTATCCACCAAACCAGCATAAGTAACTCTTGAACCATGTGAAAGCTAACAGAATAACAACTATTATTATCCTACTCTGACCATTCCATACAGTTAGCACATATAACCGTTAACTGAATAAAAATATTGCAGATAGCAAAAATAATAAAATAGACACAAAAATCTTACCAGGATTGTGGATCCAAATTCCCCTCACACCACCATCCTCATCAACCACTTCTCACCAGTCAATCATACCACAATCAACCATACAGTGCTGTGTATAGTGCTGTAAAAACAATAACCTGTAAACATGCATGCAATTTGCTTGGCAACAATGTTTGATCGAGCTGTGATCCACTAAAACGAAGGAACGATAAAACAAAAAAAAATAGGATACGATGAAAACGAACTCTGAGTATGAAAAATCATTAAATCAAATGAAGTGACAGAAAATACATGTTACCAAATAAATACTGACCGAATTAATAATCTAGATGAAATGATCAAAGAATTTACTCAGGGCTGGCAGAACAAGGGGGGGGGGCGATGGGGGCAGTCACCCCCTTGCCCTTGTCCACAGGGGTGAGCGGGGGGGCAAAAGTGCCCGAAAATAAAAAATTAGCATTGTTATTGATCAACCATCAGAAAAGAACCAGAATCATACTGATCAGCCTATTATTCAGCTGTATCTTTGAATAACCAATTCTCCTGCATGGATGTATATGTATATATTAAATGCCCATGGGCATGGCATTCAAGGGATAGTACGCCTATGTATGCAAATTATGCCTACCTGTTCAGCCTGACTGTTTTATTAGTGAGATGGCCAAAAGCCGAGTTTGTCGACAACAAAACTGGTTCGAAGCCTATGGCACTAGATAATCCGAGATTTATACTAGCACCGAGAGGGGGTAGGTAAACAGGGCCTCGACTGCACAGATATGCATTCTATGGTATGGAGAAGTCCAGGAGAGCGATTCCATGCAGCCAACATTGCTGGACATGACCGCTATGGTGCAGGGTCATTAATGGTCTGAGGCCGCATCAGCTGGGATGGACGTACAGAGCTCTATGTCCTTGACCATGGTACATTGACTGCACAGTGGTATATTGATGAGGTCCTGGATGCCCAGTTGTATGCAGGTGCAGTGGGTGATTGATTCATTCTGATGCACGATGCCCGTCCTTATGTTGCCTATGCTGTCTGGGAGTACCGACAAGGGGAGGAGATTGAGAGTATGGACTGGACAGCAAGAACCCCTGACCTCAATCCAATCGAACGTCTGAAATGAGTTGCAGTTTGCAATTTCAGCCCAACCAGTCCAGCCAAGAAGTGTCCAGGAGCTTGGTGCCATGATGGTCCAAGAATGGAACAACATCCAACATATGACCATCAGGAACCTGATTGGGTGCATGAGAAGGCGTCAAGCTGTAATTAACGATATTGAACCCATACCAGTTCGCTCCGTGAACTTTTTGGCAAATTTGGATGATTTCCTCTTTTACCAATACCAGTAATATCCATTTTCCATGGTTATCGTATTCAAAAGCTAAAAAATGATGTCAAATACAAATAAAATATTAATTTCTGTACTTAAATCATTAAAGATATAATTAAATAAAAAATATATACACTTTTCATAACAATATTTCAACTAAAACGTAAAACAGGTAGTTGGATATACTTGGTGCTTAGCAAACTTTGAGTAGTATATTTAAAAAAAAAACAGGCTGTAAAAAAAACATTTTTTTTTATTATAAAATACAAGAGGAATTTCAGGCCAAAGGCCACCAGAATGCACAATTTGAGAGCTCCATTAAAAAAATTTCCTGAAGGGACAACCCCTTCACACCCCCTCTAATACCTCGTGCCTTCGGCACTCGGTGCAGATGCCTTTGGCATCTAAGGCGTCCCCTCCCAATTTTAGGCGATATACGTGCACTTGCCCTCATCAGACAGTTTCGCCCCTCTTGCCCTTTTCTGCTTCCGCCAGCCCTGAATTTACTTATTGGAATTTGACAAGAAGAAGACCACCAATGAAGTGCATGTCCACCTTTCAAAACAGTGCAATCAATATATTTTTATCACATGACTCAAAACCCCATGAAAACTATGGAAGCCCATAATACCCATACAAAAACTCTCTAACACAATCACTTCCCAACATTTTAACTATTTTCAAGGGTCTAAATAACTGAAATGAAAAATCAAAAATGAATTAAAAGAATGTTAAAAACATATCAGTAACATTCAAGAAAATACTGACATGTAGCATGTTAAGAGTTGAACCATAACAGATAATCACTAATTGGAATGAATTTCAGTGAGGCTTTGTTTGCGTACAGTGGATCCCACTCAGTCAGTTATTGCCTAATAGAAAAAACATGTTAATTACATATAACTTTGAAATACCAAACCGTTTACTATACTTTGAGGACTAATTTTACCAGCAATTTCATTTAGGTTATAGAGTATGTATCCCTGTTAGAGTTAACTGAATTTAAAATATTTTTTTCCATGAAGAAATTATACTCACAGATGAAAATTTCTCAGGTTTATGATTTTTTTTACCTTATTTCTTGTAATAAAACCATTTATTCTGCTATATCTGATTTGAGAGCTTCGTAAGCTCTGACAGACAAGAAATAATAAGAGTAATATTCTTTTTATCAGTAGCTTATAGGAGAATGGCCAAATTCATTCTGGTTTATAACTTGATTCCACTAAATTGAATATTTTTCATTGGCACAGTGTCTCTTCAGTTAACAGAGTTTTACAGCATTTAGGAAAAACGATAATTTGAGTTGTCTTAACTTGTATTTGGTAAAAGATTTACCCACAATCAGTGTCGTAACTAGGGGGGACCCCCCCCCCCCCCCCCAAAAAAAAAAAAACCCCAAAAACATTGCTCAATGGCCAATGCAACTTTCACACAACATAGATCCCCAAAATGGTCTCCAATATAGGGGCTACACAATCTACAAATATCTCAGACTTTCTCTTAGCGCACTAAATTTTGCAAAATTTTCTTGGGGTGGGGTGGGGGTAATCCTAACTAGGAGCCTCCAGTCATTACCCCCTCCCACTTCCCTGACAGGGAAGTGTGAGGAGGAGGCAATGACCAGAGGGGCCTAGTTAAGACTAGGGAAACCCCCAAAACTTCACACAATGGCCTTTCAAATATCATCTGACCCCCCCCCCCCCCCCTCACAGAACAAAAAAAAGAAAAGAGAAATGAAATAAAGAAAAAGGAAAGAAAATTAGAAAATAAAATGGCTATGGTTCCCCTATTATAGAATCCTGGCTATGTGCCTGCCCACAACTATATATGCCTTTTGTTTCCTAAGCTCATAACTATTTAAAACCTGCCTTTTGTTTCCCAACCTTTCTGGCCCAAGTGACTTACTTGTCAGTGCTCGTGCTACATTGCAGAATTATTAACAGTTGGCATAACTATTCTATTTTTCAGGTTTTGTGTAGCTGGGTTTGACATGAAAACCTCCAAGTATTTGTTTCCTTTGAGGCACGTTATGTGGTTTGAAAGTGCAAACTTTGGAGAATACTTGTAACAATTACATACAAAGGTAAATAACTCTTTATATCATTTGTTTCACACCATTCAGATGAGATTACTTCCCTTGTCTTCTTGTGAATATCAGTCTCTGAAATACAAATAATTGAATAAAAACATCCAAGAAGCAAATTTATTGTCAGCTAATTTTATCCACAGTTCTTACAACATAAAAATTCTTGGAAAGATTTTCAACACAAAGACTTGACTAAATTTAAAGATATTCAAATATGGATTTCATCTGCAAAGGAAACAAATGTGTTTCCTATTTTCTATTTTTTGCTAAGAAAGTTGTGACTGTTGCATTTGTACACATTGGTGATATGTTTTGGTACACATTTTTGACATTAGGAATTTCCTGTTTTTTTACGATTATATAACTGGTCATTTCAACAAATAAAGATCAGGGGTTATGTTGGGTGTCTACAGGGTCTGAATATGGGACCCTTTCCCAATGGCATTTTGGCAGGATTTTTCCCAATTCAGACCAGAAATTTCCCAATCTCAGTTCTCATTCAAATAAAAATGTAATTCTTCGTTAACTCTTAATATGCTGCTGACAGATATTCCTGCCAGGACAGAATTTCTCTTACAACTGCAATATGTATATTTTGGGCATATTTAATTAAATTTTCTTCCTGTAAATTGAATGGATTTTTTCGCCAATGATTTCTTGAGTTAAATTTATATGAATTTTTCATAAAATCTAGTCATGGCTGCTTTATAGCAGCTATGACCAGATTTAATGAAAAATGCCTGTAAAATACTCAGCGTGTTAAGAGTTAATTCTTGAAGGGGTAATTTTGACTTTCACCACCTTTTCCTGCAACAAAAATAGGTGTCCCAGCAGGTAGTTTTTAGATACACTACTGCGCGAGCGACCATGACATGAATATCCCAGGTCCACGATATCTTCACTCAAGATCTAAGAGAAGTCGCCGACTAATATTGGCGATTGTTTCTCGAGTCAATGTCCAACACGATATTAAAATTGCCATGATTCATGGTCAAACAGATTACAGCTGTACTTCATGTAGTAATTAATTTCTAGGGCACCTGAACGAGAGGGATGTACTTATTGTCATATTTTGCACGACTCACAATTTTGTGGTCGAAATACATGTATAATGCAACAAACTCAACTCGACGAAATGACGTTGGCCTTACCATTACCAACACTCATAAAATATTTATGTTTTTAATCCGAAAGAATATTTTTTTTTCAGATTCCGACAAATTGCAACCTTCCGACACAAGTGTACATAAATTTGATTCGGATTTCAGAAAATTATTGATGGCTGGTTATCATTCTAACATTTTATGACATCAACATGCAGTAGTTTATTTGGTCTAATCTATTTCACAATTAATGCCAAGATTATGCTCCCTGGAGTTAATCTCTTTCACTCCAAATGTCTTGTCCAATTTAATTATTGCTTTCATTGTCTGCGTAATATCGGGTGGGTTTGATACTTTTGTCTCACCTCTGACCTAGGATATTCATGTAACGATCGCTTGCACAGTAGTGTACATTTGCAAGTTACATCCGTGGAACCGTAACTGTGTCAGTTGTTTCTAGGTAAGTCTTGGCTGCCTACACAGGCAGCCAACACTTACCTAGACACGACTGCAAAGCCACAGAATGTAGACTATTGCATAATTATCTTCATCATTAATAGTATAGCGATTACAGAGACTGATCATTATTTCATGTTACGGTTTGTTATAAAACATGTTCTGCACTTGTAACTGCTTCTGTGTTAATGTTCTCAGTTCAATATGAAGGTAACATTTCTTATTCTTTGTGTGTTTCTTCTCCCAAACAAATTCCCAATTGAAGACTTCAAGACATGAATTATCTCAAATGCATTGGTCCCCGGACTCTTTCCCAAAGAGGGCAGAAGAATCCCTGTAGATTTTCAGTTAACCCTTTACCCAACGAATCGCCCGCACCCGCCCGCGTAATATGCAAATTCAGCAGTTGAAAAAATATTAATTTTTCAAAAAATTTCACCAAAACCATATCATGTGACCCCTCGTTGGAACGAGCTCGTCGAGCTCGTTCCAACGAGGGGTCACATGATATGGTTTTGTTGAAATGTTTTGAAAATTTTTTAAAAATGATATTTAAAATAATGAATTTTGATATCGTCTGCGTTGGGTAAAGGGTTAACAGAGAAGAATTAGCTGTTTGTTTTTGTTTAGTTTTGTGAACAAACTGAAACCTGAACTGATCATTTTATGAAAAACACATCTGTCATTATGACCAGGGATGTGGCTAGAGGTTTCTGATTGGGGGTGTAGGATAGTGAATTTCCAACTGGGGGAGGGACTGGGAGGTGGAAACCCCCCTCCTGGTCGCTTCCCCTAGTTGGAAATCCACTACCAAGAAACATTTTGAAAATGAAGCCATGAAAGGGGGCATAAAATTGATTCTAGTAACTGAAATGCCAACACATTTATGATAGAATTATCAGGTTATTATTAGTTGGTATTATTCTGGAAATTGAATATGTGCTAAACAAATGCTCAAGCTAAGAACTTTGAGCAATTCACACTGTCCTAACATTAAATTAGATCTTATGCAGGAATGATCAATTTTCGATGTTTGATTTTGTAACTGTGAATGATTGAATTAACTCAGGATAACGATTTTACAGGATGTGATTTTCTTTAAGTGCATTTCGAGGATTTTTTTTTTATTACGATAAGTAAATGTACTTTAAAAATCTCATACCGATTGATATCACACATACTTATGAAGCTCGATATTGTGTACACTGTAGTTGTAAATAGCAACAGTTGGAATTTTTGCCGATTTGAAACCGAGTTGGTCTTTTGGGAAGTAAAGGAGACACCAGCATCACCAAAAAAGCTCTAAAATCCAGATAGATGGAATTTCCAACTACTCATGACTTGCCCTCCGAATTTCCAACCATAGGAAATTTGGGCCAGGATATAAATTTTAGTTGGTCAGTAACTGGAAGTCCAACCACCATATCATCCCATTATACTAATAGTCTGGATTTACATTTGGTTGGCAGCGCGAAAATATTATCCCTGTTGGTTCTTTTATTTAGGAGGTTTGAATGTTAAAACAATTTCAGTAATGCATGTTTTGTTTCGTGATGAGCACCTGTGATAGGCCCAGAACAAGTGTCCTGCTCTGTACAATGTCCACAAAATTATATAGGGTATGTATCGCTCCTGATAAAAAAACAACCCCCATTGATATAGCTGAATGTCTGCCCATGTCAGAATTGTACAATTTTGTGTTTGTCGACAAATTTTAACAAAATATTAATATACTAGGGACTGGTATTCATTGAAGAACTTATCAAACTCATGGTTTGCGGCAGAAGTTGACTCTATACCTTAAATATATGAACAAACAATTTCTCTTCTCCAGGCTGTATATTCATGCTGTCAGTTGCCAGTGGTGGCCATTGCACTAAAAAAATTTGTTTGATACCAAAAATACAGCATTTTGACAATAAAAGTTGGCACCAAAAATATACCTTTGGTAGGTCTTGAAGGCTTTGTAGCTTATTATTTGTGTGCGTTCTTTTGCAATAAAATCACTGTCTGACGACAGAGGTAAGACAGAATTCACACCTATCCAGTAATTTGTATGTAACAGTCATTATCATGGCTGTTAAGGATTAACTGAATAAACAATTTATCTATTTAACCCTTTACCCAACAAATCAGCCTCATCCGCCTGCGTAATATGCAAATTCAGCAGTTGAAAAAATATTATTTTTCCAAATATTTCAACAAAACCATATCATGTGACCCCTCTTTGGAACAAGCTCATTGAGGGATCACATGATATGGTTTTGTTGAAATTTTTGGAAAATTTAAAAAAAATGATATTTAAAATAATAAATTTTTATATTGTCTGCATTGGGTAAAGGGTTAATCTGATTCTTATCAAAACATTTCTTTGTTATTAAATCTAACTTATTTTGTTTCATTTTTTATGAACCTTGTGGAAGATAAATTATGTCTGTCTAGTTTAGTTTGAGTGAATAACCTGAGTAAATAATAATCATGAAAAGATTTTATAAACATTAGGCCAAATAAAAAAATGAATTGATTCTCAGGCGATTTTTTTTTCAAATCAGTGAGGGAGGGAGGATTTTATATTAATTTTTTTTTTTTTTTTTTTTTTCGTGTAAAGAGTTGAGTATACTCAGTAAATCTTTTTGCCGTCTTTCCACTTGAAAAAGAGAAATGGTTGTATTTTAGTGTAATTATAGTATACCTTTTATAACTAACTGCCGTAACAACAACTAAAAGGATTTGTATTTTATTGTTCTTTTTAATGGTATAGATCTGTCAAACATGATCCATTAGAATAGGCCCCAGTAACCAATGCTGGGGGTAGGAGTCCTTTAAAATGGGAAACATGGCTCTAAATGATTGGTTAAACCCAAGTGAGTTTACATCTGTGTTGCAGCCATTATTAGCCATTGTGCAGAAATATATGACCTTAACCACCAGCAAATAAATAAATAATTAAATCATGATCCAGTATATCAGAATTTGCCTTGTTACAGTTTATGGGAGAGTGCCTCTGGGCACTCTCCCATAAACTGCAACAAGAAAAACCAATTTACTGGAAACACAGCTAAATAATTATATTTCGAGAAATGTGAAAAAATGACCATTCCAAGTTTTCACAAATTCTTAAAAAAACATGACATAATAAAAATGTCTAATGAAGAGGTTCAAATCCAACGAGGGAGGACCTGAGAATCAGAACATTTTTTTTTTTAGCCTTAGTAATGGCCTTTATTTATTTATTTATTTATTTATTTATTTATTTATTTATTGTGTCACCGTCCCATGAAGTGGGGAGCGACATATAGGGATTACTTTTGTCGGCTTGCGTCGTCCGCGTCACACTTTCTCTTATCCGCCACTTCTCTTTAACCTTTGAATGGATTTTGATGAAACTTTCAGCGATTCTTTCTCACATAATGGCATTGTGCACCTCCTATTTTATTTTTTGATCCGCTGTATTTTTTCCAGAGTTATGCTCCTTTTCCACTTAGAATTCTGTCTGAAACGCCAGGCGACACACGTCTTCCATGGAAGACTCACATCTAAGTTTATTTATTTATTTATTTATTTATTTATTTATTTATTTATTTATTCTAGTCTTGTATAATCAGTATTTTTATCATTTGTGGGATATTTTTTGCAAAAGAAATACTTGGAAGAGTCAGGTAATTCTAAATTAAAATAAAATATCCAGCTCTAATTTCAGCAACAGTGAAGAGATTTCAAAATTCTTTCTTTTGAGCTTGCATCAAAATTTTCGTATTTTTTTTGTAGAACATTACAAGATGCCAGTGTTAATGCCTGTCATGCAACCACCAAAGCTTGAAGACTGTTGCTGTTTATCTGAACAAGCACAGATAGTATGGAGGACAATGGTTGAAAAACACAAACAAGAAAAACAGATTTTAGAAGAAAGAAAAAGACATTTTTTAACTTGTAATTTTAATTTTATATTAGCACACAGTCAGACCTTCAGATTGGTCAAATTTGGGCATATCACAGACCATCTGAGATGACCATGGTTCATCCCAGCTCAGTGAGCTCTGTCAAACAATATCCGTTAAATTCCTAGTTGCATGATGGGAAACATTTGCAGCTTGAAATTTTGATATTTGACTTTAGTGTGTAGAGTGTTTAGGCCCTACAAAGTAGATCTTCTGTTTCTCAGGCCATTTTTTTTGTAAAATTGCAAATGGGTGGGCAGTTTCATATTTTATTTTTGTAATTATTACTTTGCCATCAAAAGTTCATGTTCTTGGTTTGTTATATGTTTTAGGTCTCATAGTCTACAGAATAGCATGATGGGTGGTGGTATATTTTGCCCTTTGAGTGCAAAAAGGCTTTGCAATGCTAAAGCCTTTTTGCACTCGAGGGACAATTTTATTAGCTTGGGTAAAATATCAGACATAAACCATTTAATTATTATTTTTTTTAAGCTTACCTTGCTTATAAAAAGAGAGCATGCGGCAACCCAAAGGGCCAATCGGGAGGGCCTAAGAAACAGGTTTTCAACTTTTTTAGGCCTAATGCCTAAATATTGCTATTGAATTATTTTTTGATGAAACTGGATAAGGAAGCATGAAAAAAAAAACAAGAAAATATATCTGTTGTGTCTTTAATTGGGACACATTCCTGTCATTTGGGCACATGTTTTACCAGCTTAAAGTGGGAGAATTTAACCCTTTATACCATGATTGCTGTGCATGTTAGCATTATGCGATACAGTGCTGACATTGAAAAAATTTGCTAAATTCTCCACATGTGGAATCCAATTTACATGTGACAGTGTCATGTAAGAATGCATCTGATTGGACAATACATGTCTGATTGACATTATGATATGAATGGAATACTTCGACACAAAACAGTGTTAAGAAAGTCTCGGAAACTGAGGCATGATCGTTGCTGGGAGAAATAGGTTCTCACCACATATTCAGCCTAAACTCAAGGAAGGTCACCTGAATCCATGCGTGAACTTATGTCTCACCATGTCGAACCTGCCAGTTTAATTTTTGTTGGGGTGGTTCTTATCCTGAAGGGGTCAGTGAGTTTTCTTCAAAAAGCATAATCAACAGGACTTCACTGAGAATAAAAATTTTAATACATATAGAAAAAATATAGTAACTTGTGACTTACATGAAATCCAATGAATAAGAAAAACAAAACGTAAATCACACCCCACCCACACAGTTTGTAGGCCTGCATTCTCTGAAGGGCTGTTCCACGCGTGACTGACGTAACAGGTTGACATATTTTGCTTATTTTTTTTACCTAGTGACTGTAAATTTAAATTAAATTTGCCGTAGCATTATGTCATGCCTCCAAACTATACAGTAGCATAAGAAAGAACATCCTTCTAGAAAATATCTGGAAGCAGGGTGGAATTTTGTGTCGTGACTGACGTAACACAAAAAGGACATGACTTTTTCTGGTGGTTCAGATTATTAAATAGTCTCCTCAAACTATTCGCAGGACATGTCCAGTTTATATATGTATATATCTATGATGAAGACATGATAAAACATAATCACTGTTTTTGAGGAACATTAGGTATATTACAGTGAGGGATGAAAAGTTTGCGTGACTAACGTAACGTGACTGACGTAACAAGTTTGAACAAAGATTTCTGTGTCTTCAGATTGGAACAATTATGTAAAATTGTTTATCTAATTGACTTATTTTAATCTTTCCTGCTTCTTGTGTTTTCTTTTATTACATTATTTCCCTCTTAGCTTATAGAATTCTATAGAATCAAGTATGAACTGGTAGAGTGCTGGAAGCCCTATTTTAGGCTTTACTAAAAGTGACAGGCAATAACTGTCTGTAGCTACATTCTGCCTAAGGAAGCCTTTATTGTCCCTGATATGAATCAGATTTTTTATACAATACCTTGCTCTCTGACATTTAATTGGATAGTGCCTATAAGGCATTATCCAATTAAATGTAATAGAGCAGTAAATGATGAGCTTCGATTTGTTGTGAGAAAAAACTCAGCACTTTACCAGTTAAAATCCACTTAAATGACTTTTGTAAAGATCGGTTCATAAATACGGACTCTAGCCTGAGCCGTATAGAAGTTGTGTACAAAAAACTGATTGGACCTAATTTATGTACAAAAGGGTCACTGGCAGCCATCTTGAATTTTGGACCGCACTCAGAAACACTCGTTCTCGTCCCAAGGTGATAACAGAGGTACCCAAGAAGTTTTGTGAAGATCAGTTGATAAATACAGCCTCTAGCCCGAGCCATATTGACATGTGTACTTACTGTGTGTAAGTAGCACTGAAAAGATCAAAGTTCATCTAATTTGCATAATTTCTGCACGAGAAAAAAACCTGTATTATATGTGATGTATCCCATGGTACTAAACATTCACACAAAAAAATTTTCAAATCAGCGCTTTCATATGGAAGTTCTGTGCAAAAATCTGATTGCACCTAATTTTGTACAAAATGGCTGCCGTCGGCCATCTTGAATTTTGGACCGCACCCAAAAACGCTCGTTCTCGTCCCACGGTGATACCAAAGGTACCTAAGAAGTTTCGTAAAGATCGGTTTATAAATACGGCCTCTAGCCTGAGCCGTATTGGCATTTGCACTTCATATGGAAGTTCTGCGCAAAAATCTGATTTCACCTAAGTCTGTACAAAATGGCCGTTAGCGGCCAACTTGAATTTCGGATGGGGCCCCAAAACACTCGTTCTCGTCCCACGGTCATAACAAAGGTACCCAAGAAGTTTTGTAAAGATTGGTTCATAAATACGACCTCTAGCCCAAGCCGTATTGAATTGTTGACGAACAGACGGCCAGACAGACGACTGGCCATGGCATAAGCTCAAATTTGGCTTCGCCAAAGTTGAGCTAAAAATGAATTTGTACAAAATTAGGGTCTTGTATAATTAATACGTGCAGTCTGCGAAAATTTCACAATGTGACTGACGTAACAGTCTGTGACTGACGTAACATGTGACTGTGACATTTTTCGATGGCCAAAATATCTATGTTCTATCTCATAAAGTCAAATAATAATTTGTTCAATTTATTTTAACTGTAATGAAGGAGGAGATTTTACAATACCATTGGTTTCTGTTCATATCCATCTCTATGGCATCAATGTAAGGTACTTTATCGTGACTGACGTAACATTATAAACACCTATAACTTCAGAAGAATGGAGTATTAATATGTTTGTTTGAATAAAGATCCAAACTTCTAAATAATTATCACACAACCTTATTCTTCAATAAACATCATGAAATAATAGTCTAATCAATCTAAAAACATGAATACTTCTTTTGCAAATAACATCCATGGTGTAGTTATAATACACTTTAAAATGTATAGCCTCAAATAATTTTTAAAAATTTCAGAAGTACTTACAAACTCGCGGTAAATTTTGTTATTTCAGTTAACTTTGATATATTGGCTACACAAATCAAGCAATTTATAATGGATATAGCCAATTATAATTTTCACCTGTCATGTCCTACCTTGCATGGAATTACAAACTCGCGGTAAATTTTGTTATTTCAGTTAACTTTGAAATATTGGCTACACAAATCAAGCAATTTATAATGGATATAGCCAATTATAATTTTCACCGGTACGTCCTACCTTGCATGGAATTGCCCTGTTGACACTGGTTGCTTCGTCCTTCTTGCTAATTGCTTCTTCCTTGTCGCTGGTGTTTGATCTTCTCAGCTCAATGTAGTATCTTTGGACTCTGGTCACCTTTTCATACAACTGGAACTTCACTCTATCACTGCCAGCACAGTAACATATTGTCACTTGACTGGATGCCTTTACTCTAACATGTAACAGAATGTCACTTTACCACTGCCATCGCACGGCCACTAACAGATTGTCACTTTACAGTATGTCTTTTCTTTTACAGCCTCTACTTTGAGGGCTAACTGCTTCCCTCTAATTATCTCAGACTTATGTTCATGCAGTCAAAGCCTGCGCTGTCTATGTATAGCTTGCCTTCTACAACAGGTAATACCGTCTACCTAAATGCAAATATTTGCGAGCTCATGGAGCTCTTACTTCCAATTTCTGATCCTATACTCATATGTGGCCACCGAGTTGGCCGCAACTGTTCCTATTCTAAATATGAGTTCTTGCGCTCCCCTTACATTACAAAGTGCTTATACTTTTGTGCCGATACGGCACCTCCTCTATCTAGCCTATAGCATGAACATTCCCAGCTTCTTGCCTATGATGCACAGTCTTACACGCTTTAAGACTGGAATGAAATTTTTGAGAAAACCCCCGACTCTTATTCGATCACGAGGACATTAATTCCCATTTTAATTGCTTCTCTTGAACTTGAACTCTATAGATCTGTCTTAATTTAAAATTCTCTTTTAAGTTTCTTTGAAATTCTTGTATACTATTCCAGAAAAGTAGGGGATATCCAAACTGATGTTGATATTTTCGGAAAATGGTATTCGATACGCATCATTGGACACATCAGTATGTTACCAATTTTAGTGTAGATCTCGAAAACTTCGTGCAGGTTTTTCGCACAAGCGCTGCATTAATGTACGTGGGGTATGTTTTGAAATTTTCATTTGTACTGGACAGGCTTTTTCGGAGGTCTCATCATTCTTTTCTTGTTATAAACTCATCCATCAATAGTTTCTGGTCGAAACGTAACTTTTGAGGTATGTGAAGACTGACAGGTGACGAACGTTTTCGTGCCGTTGGCATGTTGGAAGCTGGCAACAGACAGACTGCAGTGGCTGAAATTCTCAGTGTTACTCAACCTGTGATTAGCAGATTGTGGTCATGCTACCATCAGACAGGCAATGTTGATGACAGACATCGGTCAGGTTGTCCAAGGGCAACAACTGTTAATCAGGATAGTCCGAACCACAGCATTATGTAACCGCCATCAAAGTGCCTCAGAAATTGGACAGCAGCTGCATCGAGCGACAGATGTCCGAGTCAGTGGTCAGACTATCCAAAATAGCCTACAGAACTGGAATTTGTATTAGGGATGTCATGATTAATTGATTGTCGATCGGTCACGCCGAAATCGATTAGTATTTTTCTTTGTCGAAGAATCGGTATATTTTACCCCATCTATGACATTTAACAATTAAAAAAAATTTGATGAAAAAACTATTGTTTTTAAAGGTAAAAGGTCAAGAACGTCGACGTTAAACCCCCAGAAGCCGTTAGAAGCATTTGTCTTTTAGCTACATTTAAAGCCTTGATGTTTTGAACTTCGCAACTGATGACCGATCTTGATTATTACACTGACGGTTGAAAGGTTCAGAACATCAAAGCTTTGAATGTACCTAAAAGAGGATCGTCTTCGTTGTTTACTTGAGGTAGGTCAACTGACTTGAACTTAATTTTTAATGACTTCAAAGAGAGGGAGAGGGGGTCATCTAGGTACGATTAATCGATTATTATCGATTATTTGCAACGATTAATCGATTCCTAAATTCAAAAATCATGACAGACCAAATTTGTATGCACGACGACCTCGAATAATTCCTCGTTTGACTGAATGTCACATTGGAGCAAGGCGTAATTGGTGTGGAGCACAACATCACTGGGACAATCGTAGGTGGAGCAACATCATGTTTTCCGATGAATCGAGGTTCACTCTTGACTTCCACAACAGGCGAAACAGAGTGTGGCGGCAGAACGAATGATACCATGATGTAACCATTAGGCAGTATGATCGTTTTGGTGGTGGATCGGTTATGGTGTGGGGAGGCATAACAATGACAAGCAGAACAGCATTACATGTCATCCAAGGGCGTGTCACAGGGCAGTACTATCATGACAACATGTTAGCAGCTCATGTGGTGACATTTGCACGATGTCACGGCCGTCGATTCATTTTTCAAGATGACGTTCCTAGAGCACACAGGGCCCGTGTCACTATAGAGTTCCTCCAGGAGCAGAACATCACTACACTGCCTTGCCAGCACTAAGTCCAGACCTTTCACCAGTCGAGCACGTCTGGGATATGCTTGGCTGGCGCCTACGACAATGCCAACAGCCCCTTACCAATGTCCAGGAACTCACCACTGCACTGCAGGAAGAATGGAATAACATCTGTCAAGCTGATATTGGACATTTGGTGAGGAGTATGCCATGTCGGATCCACAATAGTCTCGCGAACCGAGGAGGATTTACAAGGTATTGAGGTCTTGGACTGAATGTGGTAAATTCTCTGACTGACCGTCCACGTCTTCTACAGCGCAGTGCGTGGAAAGTGTTCTTGTCAGACACCCAACTATTGCTGAAATCATTCACCAGATGTGACAGTGCAATGCCTCAACGTTCTTTTTTATGAAAATATAAATATATTTCTTCATATATCTCACTTTTATCAAATATCCCCTACTTTTTTGGAATTGTATATTTTTGGTATATATCGACTTTTATTGACAGTCCTGATACGTAATAAGAGTTTGTATCCAGAACATTTGCGATGTACTGTTTTCACAATAATTACCTATTAACTGGACATATTTAAATAGATAATGACTGCAAGAGACCACTGGTCTTTACTTCCTTTAATCTATCTAATCTGTGTTATGTTCTGATTGTCACATTTTCTCCTTCATTGACACATCAGATAGAGAAGTCCATAAGGGAGAAAATGTTACAATGTGAACATGATGTATTTGCCTCTTTGTCAGATAGACTAAGTGACTAGAGGCCACTAGTCTAGTTCCATCCCAGTAATATGGTTTGATCAGTTTATGCACAAACACTGTAAAACCGTTCAGCTGGTTTCGGCTGTATCATACAGTTCGGTTTTCTGGTTCGCTGCAGAAAACAGCCAAACTGTAAAAAAAAAAAATGCTCTGCTCTAATAATCAATCACATTATATATAATATATTTAATGAACATTTTTTTTTAGCCTTTTGGGTGTTTTAACTGGAAGTAAAATATGGCAGCATGTATAATAAAAAGAATACCTTCTGTTTTTGAGTCCATTCATGACTGCAAGCACACATTCACATAAATTCCACTGTTAAAGGCATAATTCCAATTTTGCATAGTTTATTGTCTTTGATTAAATGTCCCCATCTGAGGAATCTTAGAAGTTTTAACCCTTTACCTAACACAAAAAGCAGACAACACGTGCAAACAAAATCATTTTTTTTTGCGACAAAAACATAGCTTATGATCCTCATTAGAACGAGCTCATCCCAATGAGGGGTCATAAGCTATAATTTTGTGACAAAAAATGAAAAACTAACCAACATTGAATGGTGAATTTTGTGAAAAGCTCTGGCAGGTTTTGGCTGTTACATTTGGTAAAGGGTTGAACCTGCTGGTCACAGTACCATAGCAGTGATTTCTGGCCAACTGATAGCTGTCTATGTTGGCAGTCCAGACTTGACAAGAAACAACTGATATAGCACCAAAGATTTCTGTGATTCTAAAGTCAAAAGAGTTTTTCCAAATTTCTCCTGAATTTTATGATTTAATCACAAAGTTTATACTGGTTTCCAATTGGAAATTTAAATGTTAGAAATTAGAGACACGGGGTATTTTTGTAAGAGCCTTTTATGGACTTGGAATTTGTTTCATTTTTACCATCCATTGCAGCATTGATGAGAGTTTGCAATTTTTTCTACATGTGGAACACAAAATGTAAACTGACGACCATCAGACAGAGTTTAATATTCGTGAAAGAATACAACTCCATATGTTGTCTAGGTTGGTGTTAGTTCAAAATGTTCTTAAATGATCAATCTTTACTGTTTTAAACCTAAAATCCTCTGATTAATTTTGATGATAAAAACTACCATATATACATGTACATAGCTAACAATGACTTAACAGTGTTTCTACATCATTGTTGGCTACCTGTATAGGCAGCCAACAATGATGTAAAAACATTGTCAAAATAAATGCAGCCCAACTGTAGAGTTCTCAAGGAATACACTTGTGGGCAACTTTTTCAAGCAATATAAGAGTGCAGTTTGTGGCTGTATTCGGACTTACGGGTTAAAGAAGCGGGAGAAATTCCCTATGGGGAACCTCGCCAAGTGGAACTATTCTTTTTATGTTCCCAACCCTCTCGGGGGCATTATATTTTCACCATGTTGCACGGCCGTCATCCATCAATTAACTTTTGGTTTCCATCCAATAACTAAAGAACCGCTTATTTATTTCAAATCATAATTTTAGGGGTTACTTGTGGATGACTAGACAATACTTCTTTTCGATTTTGGTCCAGCTAGCCAATTCAATATGGCCACCATGGCAGTCATATTGAATTTGGTTTCCATCCAATAACTAATGAATGCTAACTCGAATCATTTTTATTTTTTAATGATGCATTGTTGGTGTCTAGAGGAATCATCCTTTCAATGTTGGACTCGTCAGCTGAACCAAGATGGCTGCCAGTGGCCAATTCATTATGGCTTTGATGGAGGCCAATTGGCCATCTTGAATTTGGTTATGCATTATTGGTGTCTAGAAGAAGCATCCTTTTCGATTTTGGCCAAGCTAGCCAATTAAGTATGGCCATTTTGGTGGCCATATTGAATTTGGATTTTATCCAATAACTGACGAATGATGACTCGAATCATTTTTATTTTTTAGCTCACCAATCAATGAAGTTGTGTGAACTTATGTCATGACCCGAGGCACGTCAGCATCGGCGTCAACACTCGTGTTAAAGTTATTGTATCAGTCCACTTTGACTTTCAGCCCTGTTGCACCTCGTACTGTTTCTATGGCTTACAATTACCCACAGACCCTTAACCAGTGATATTTTATTGATTTTTAGTGTTTTTGCAATGTTAGACTTTTTTGTCAGTGTGGACTTAGAAAATTTCTGACCTGTTCTGCTGTACATGAGTGGAGGCTACCACCGGTATGCTGTGGCTTTCATATTTCACGTATGTGTTAAATGCATCAGTATAAGATGACATTAACCCTTGGCTGGACATTTTTCGGAGATTTTGGACTTTTTAGCTCACCTGAGCAAAGCTCAAGGTGAGCTTTACTAATCGCTTTCTGTCTGTTATCCGTCCGTCATCCGTCTGTCATCGTCTGGCGTAAACTTTACAAAACTAACTTCTCCGAAGAAACCACTGGCCCAATATTTTTCAAATGTTGGGTAAATGTTTATTACCTAATGTCAATTCAGATTTGTTCAAATGAAGTTGCCCCTCCTCCTGGGTGGGGCCACACACCCAAGGGGCACCAAAATCTTTGAAAATCTTCTTCTCATGAACCAGCAGTAGCAGAGACTTGATATTTGGTATGCAGCTTCCTTTTGAGGTGTAGAATCAAGTTTGTTCAAGAGAAGTTTGTCAGGCATTAGTTGCCTTCGTTATGGGAGGGGCAAAAATTTTGGCCACACCTAAAATTTCTATTTTCTGAACCGTGAGGTCAATTTGAACCAAATTTGATATGAGATGATAATGGGTCATAAGTAGTTGATTGATGCAAAAAAAATTTTTCTCATTGCCTCGTGGGAACCTCAGGAGCCCAAAATAGGAAAAACCTTAAAACTGCCATGTCTCCAAAACTACACGGCACAGAGAATTCTTATTTTGTATAAAGCTTACTTTTATCCAGTAGAATAGAATGGTTAAAAAAATCCCTATCGGTTTGATCACAAGGTACTTTTTTCAGAACTTTGAAAAAGTGCTGAGTCAGCACTTTTTAACACTGTAGGCAATGGGAAAAACATTAAAAAATCTTCTTCTCCAGATCCAGCAGGCAGAATCTTTTGATATTTGGTATGCAACATTGTAGGGTGGATCTGATTCAAGTTTGTTCAAATCGGCCCCCTGGGTTCATATTTGGGCTCAGTATAGGAGCCCGATTTTGAACTTAGTGCATTTCAGGCAAATTTCTTAAAAAATCTTCTCCAGATGGAGGAGGCAGAATCTTTTGATATTTGATATGCAACATTGTGGGGTGGATCTGATTCAAGTTTGTTCAAATCGGCTCCCTAAATTCATATTTGGGCTCACTATAGAAGTTCGAATTCGAACTTAGTGCATTTCAGGCAAATTTCTTAAAAAATCTTCTTCTCCAGATCCAGCAGGCAGAATCTTTTCATATTTGGTATGCAACATTGTGGGGTGGATCTGATTCAAGTTTGTTCAAGTCGGCTCCCTAGATTCATATTTGGGCTCACTATAGAAGCTCGAATTCAAACTCAGTGCATTTCGGCAAACATTGGGGGTTTAGGGGCTATTATTATCAGGGGCTACCTCCAAATTAAGGTAATGTTAGGGTTAGGAGTGGGGTAGGGTTAGGGATAGCCCCAGTAGTAGAAAATTTCTGACCTGTTCTGCTGTACATGAGTGGAGGCTACCACCGGTATGCTGTGGCTTTCATATTTCACGTATGTGTTAAATGCATCAGTATAAGATGACATTAACCCTTGGCCGGACATTTTTCGGAGATTTTGGACTTTTTAGCTCACCTGAGCAAAGCTCAAGGTGAGCTTTACTAATCACTTTCCGTCCGCCGTCCGTCCGTCGTCCATCATCGTCCGGCGTAAACTTTACAAAACCAACTTCTCCAAAGAAACCACTGGCCCAATATTTTTCAAATGTTGGGTAAATGTTTATTACCTAATGTCAATTCAGATTTGTTCAAATGAAGTTGCCCCTCCTCCTGGGTGGGGCCACGGCCCCAAGGGGCACCAAAATCTTTGAAAATCTTCTTCTCATGAACCAGCTGTAGCAGAACCTTGATATTTGGTATGCAGCTTCCTTTTGAGGTGTAGAATCAAGTTTGTTCAAGAGAAGTTTGTTGGGCATTATTTGCCTTCGTTATGGGAGGGGCAAAAATTTTGGCCACACCTAAAATTTCTATTTTCTGAACCGTGAGGTCGATTTGAACCAAATTTGATATGAGATGATAATGGGTCATAAGTAGTTGATTGATGCAAAAAAAAATTTTTCTCATTGCCTCGTGGGAACCTCGGGAGCCAAAAATAGGAAAAACCTTAAAACTGCTATGTCTCCAAAACTACACGGCACAGAGAATTCTTATTTTGTATAAAGCTTACTTTTATCCAGTAGAATAGAATGGTTAAAAAAAATCCCTATCGGTTTGATCACAAGGTACTTTTTTCAGGACTTTGAAAAAGTGCTGAGTCAGCACTTTTTAACACTGTAGGCAATGGGAAAAACATTAAAAAATCTTCTTCTCCAGATCCAGCTGGCAGAATCTTTTGATATTTGGTATGCAACATTGTAAGGTGGATCTGATTCAAGTTTGTTCAAATCGGCCCCCTGGGTTCATATTTGGGCTCAGATTAGGAGCTTGATTTTGAACTTAGTGCATTTCAGGCAAATTTCTTAAAAAATCTTCTTCTCCAGATCGAGGAGGCAGAATCTTTTGATATTTGGTATGCAACATTGTGGGGTGGATCTGATTCAAGTTTGTTCAAATCGGCTCCCTAAATTCATATTTGGGCTCACTATAGAAGCTCGAATTCGAACTTAGTGCATTTCAGGCAAATTTCTTAAAAAATCTTCTTCTCCAGATCCTGCAGGCAGAATCTTTTCATATTTGGTATGCAACATTGTGGGGTGGATCTGATTCAAGTTTGTTCAAGTCGGCTCCCTAGATTCATATTTGGGCTCACTATAGAAGCTCGAATTCAAACTCAGTGAATTTCAGGCAAATTTCTTCAAAAATCTTCTTCTCCAGATCCAGCAGTCAGACTCTTTTGATATTTGGTATGCAACATTGTGGGGTGGATCTGATTCAAGTTTGTTCAAATCGGCCCCCTGGGTTTATATTTGGGCTCAGTATAAGAACCCAAATTTGAATTTAGTGCATTTGCATTTCAGGCAAATTTCTTTGAAATCTTCTTCTCAAGATTCAGCAGGCAGAATCTTTTGATATTGGGTATGCACCATGCTTAGGGGGGTGAGATTCAAGTTTGTTCAAGCCACGTAGCCCGAATTATAACTTAGTTCAAAATGAGGAATTTTCTTTAAAAATCTTCTTCAGAATGTTTTGATATTTGGTATGCAGCATCCTTAGGGGGGTGAGATTCAAGTTTGTTCAAGCCATGTCCCTAGGTCCATATTTGGACTCACTGTGGGAGCTCGAATTGTAACTTAGTTCAAAATGATGAATTTTCTTTAAAAAATCTTCTTCTTCAGATCCAGCAGTCGGAATGTTTTGATATTTGGTGTGCAGCATCCTTAGGGGGGGGGGGGGGGGGGGGGGGGGGGGAGATTTAAGTTTGTTAAAGCCAAGTCATTGAGTTCATATATGGGCTCCCCGTGAGAGCCTGAATTATAACTTAGTTCAATATGAGGAATACTCTTTAAAAATCTTCTTTTTTTTTAGATCCACTGGTTAGAATCTTTGGATATTTGGTATAAGCTTTTCTTAGGAGGAGCAGATGCAACTTGTTGAAATCAATTCTCTGGGTTGATATTTAGGCTACCATGTCAGGTGAGCGCCCTCAGGCCCCTTGGGGCCTCTTGTTTATTGCATTGTTAGACTTTTTTGTCAGTGTGGACTTCGAAAATTTCTGACCTGTTTTGCTATGCATGTACATGACCGGACATTTTTTGCAGATTTGTAATAAGCCTAGATTTATTGCATGCCATGTGTTGGTGAGCTAATGGGGATGGACACACCCCTCTTGTTAATTATGCAAACTTCCTTTCAATGTTGGACCAGTCAGCTGAACCAAGATGACCGCCAGCTGCAAATTCATTATGGCTTCCATGGTGGCCATCTTGAATTTGATTTATGTCCAATTACTAATGAATACTGACTCAATCAATTTCATTTTGAGCTCAACTTTGACGTAAGTCAAATTTAAGGTTATGCCGTGGCCAGTCGTCCGTCTATCTGGCAAACATTGGGGGTTTAGGGGCTATTATTATCAGGGGCTACCTCCAAATTAAGGTAGTGTTAGGGTTAGGAGTGGGATAGGGTTAGGGATAGCCCCAGAGTAGGGCTTAAGGTTGGTTAGGGTTGGGGTCAGGGGTGGGGTTTTAGGTTTAGTAGCCCCCTAAACCGAAAAATAGCCCTAATCCTATTGGTCTGGCTAGGGTGGGGTTAGGGTCAGGGGTGGGGTGGGGTGGGGTTAGGGGTAGCTCCAGAGTAGGGCTTGGGGTTGGGGGGGGGTAGGTCCCATAGGTGGGGTTAGGGTTAGGGGTGGGGTTTTAGGGTTTAGGGTCAGGGTGTGTTTTTTGGGTGGAGGGGTGGGGTTAGGGTTAAATATAAGTTCTAGGGTGGAGGGGGTGGGGTTCTGGGTAAAATAAGGTTTTGGACTTACAAAATGTTTTTTTGGTAGCCCATAAACCCGATGTCCATCTGGCCATCTGTGTCTGGCCATCCATCCGTCTGTCCATCAACAATTCAATATGGCTCGGGCTAGAGGCCGTATTTACGAAACTTCTTGACTACCCTTGTTATCACCGTGGGACGAGAATGAGTGTTTTTGGGTGCGGTCCGAAATTCAAGATGGCCACCAGCAGCCATTTTGTACTTTAGTTAGTGCAATCAGTTTTTTGTACAGAACTTCTGTATGAAAGTTCTGATTTGAATAAATTTTTGTTTGAATGTTTAGTAACATGGAATACATCACATATAATACGTTTTTTTTCTCATGCAGAAATTATGCAAATTAGATGAACTTTGATTTATTCAGTGCTACTTATACACAGTAAGTGCACATGTCAATACGGCTTGAGCTAGAGGCTGTATTTATGAACCGATCTTCACGAAACTTCTTGGGTACCTTTGTTATCACCTTGGGACTAGAACAAGTGTTTCTGGGTGCGATCCAAAATTCAAGATGGCTGCCAGTGGCCATTTTTGTACCGAAATTAGGTCCAATCAGTTTTTTGTACACAACTTCTATACGGCTCAGGCTAGAGGCTGTATTTATGAACCGATCTTTACGAAACTTCTTGGGTACCTTTGTTATCACCGTGGGATGAGAACGAGTGTTTTTGGGTGCAGTCCAAAATTCAAGATGGCCACCAGCAGCCATTTTGTATCACAATTAGTGCAATCAGTTTTTTTGTGCAGAACTTCTGTATGAAAGTTCTGATTTGAATAAATTTTTGTATGAATATTTAGTAACATGGAATGCATCACATATAATACAGGTTTTTTTCTTGTGCAGAAATTATGCAAATTAGATGAACTTTGATTTATTCAGTGCTACTTATACACAGTATGTGCACATGTCAATACGGCTAGGGCTAGAGGCTGTATTTATGAACCGATCTTCACGAAACTTCTTGGGTAACTTTGTTATCACCTTGGGACGAGAGCGAGTGTTTCTGGGTGCTGTCCAAAATTCAAGATGGCTGCCAGTGGCCATTTTGTACCGAAATTAGGTCCAATCAGTTTTATGTACACAACTTCTATACGGCTCAGGCTAGAGGCCGTATTTATGAACCGATCCTCTTGGATACTTTTGTTATCACCTTGGGACAGAAACGAGTGTTTTTGGGTGCCTTTGTTGTCACTGTGCTATGAGAAAAAAATATTTTGGGGTTCAGTCAGACCCACTCTGGGATTCAAAGATTTCTTTTCTAGTTTAGCATGTGACTGTCGCCCACCTTTACAGTACTTTACCTATACATTTGTTACAGGCTATGGTCAGTATTTATGTACAGACCGTTACAATACTTCATATGTACCTTTGTTACCAGGCCATTACCTAGATGATTGTCATTGCTGTGTCACATACTATACATGTACATGTCTTAACAAGTTGAGCTACAGTGTCATTGACACTTTCATTTGGTTATGCATTACTGGTGTCTAGAGGAAGCTTCATTTTCGATCATTTTGGTCCAGCTAGTTTGTTTTCCATCCAATAACTAATGAATGCTGACAGGAATCATTTTTATCCCCTGCCGAAACAAAGTTTGTGGGGGATATAGAAATGGGTTCCATCTGTTCGTCCATCTGTAGGTTTGTCTGTCTGTTCGTCCATCCGTCTGTTCATCTATCCATCGATCCATAACCACTTTGGACCTTCATATCTCAGTCAGTGGATATTGAATTTAAATGATGTTTGGTATGCTGATAGACCACCATGAGGGAAGGGAAAGGACATTCAACAGTAATAGGTTTTGTCCATTTTTTTTCAGCATTATGGGCCTTTTTCCACTTTTTTCAACTTGGAAATCCTTGGCGGGGGATACCGGTAATGTTACACCTTATTATTTTTTAATTATGCATGTCTAATTGTTGGTGTCTAGCGAAAACTTCCTTTCAATGTTGGACCAGTCAGCTGAACCAAGATGGCTGCCAGTGGCCAGTTTATTTTGGTTTCCATGGTGGCCATCTTGAATTTGGTTTTCGTCCAATAACTAATGAATACTGACTTGAATCAATTTCATTTTTAGCTCAACTTTGACGAAGTCAAATTTGAGCTATTGTCATGGCCTGTCGTCCATCTGTCCGTCCGTCCGTCCGTCCGTCTGTCCGTACGTCAACAATTGGCTATGGCTCGGGCTAGAGGTCGTATTTATGAACCGATCTTTACGAAACTTCTTGTGTACCTTTGTTATGACCCTGGGATGGGAACGAGTGTTTTTAGGTGTGGTCCGAAATTCAAGATGGCTGCCAGCGGCCATTTTGTACCGATGATGCAAAAATCAGTTTTTTGTACAGAACTTCTGTATGAAAGTTCTGATTTGAATAAAGTTTTGTATAAATGTTTAGTACCATGGGATACATCACATATAATACGGGTTTTTTTCTCGTGCGTAAATTATGCAAATTAGACTGACTTTGATTTATTTAGTGTTACTTTCAGAGCTGTAAGTTCCAAGCTGCTATGGCTTGGGCTAGAGGCCGTATTTATGAACCAATCTTTACGAAACTTCTTGGGTACCTTTGTTATGACCGTGGGATGAGAACGAGTGTTTTTGGGTGCAGTCCGAAATTCAAGATGGCTGCCAGCAGCCATTTTGTACCGACGATGCAGAAATTTTTTTTTTGTACAGAACTTCCATATGAAAGCTCTGATTTGAATAATTTTTCGTATGAATGTTTAGTACCATGAGATACATTACATATCATATGGGTTTTTTTCTCATGCTTATATTATGCAAATTAGACTAACTTTGATTTATTTAGTGTTACTTTCAGCACTGTAAGTGCAAATGCCAATACGGCTCGGGCTAGAGGCCGCATTTATGAACCGATCTTTACGAAACTCCTTGGGTACCTTTGTTATCACCGTGGGACGAGAACGAGTGTTTTGGGGTCCGGTCCAAAATTCAAGATGGCCGATGGCAGCCATTTTGTACAAAATTTGGTGCAATCAGATTTTTGCACAGAACTTCCATATGAAAGAGCCGATTTGAATAATTTTTTGTGTGAATGTTTAGTACCATGGGATACATCACATATAATACGGGTTTTTTTCTTGTGCAGAAATTATGCAAATTAGATGAACTTTGATTTTTTCAGTGCTACTTACACACAGTAAGTACACATGTCAATACGGCTCGGGCTAGAGTCTGTATTTATGAACCGATCTTCACGAAACGTCTTGGGTACCTTTGTTATCACATTGGGACGAGAACGAGTGTTTCTGGGTGTGGTGCAAAATTCAAGATGGCTGCCAGTGGCCATTTTGAACCGAAATTAGGTCTAATCAGTTTTTTGTCACAACTTCTACACAGCTCATATTTGTGAACTGATCTTCACGAAACTTCTTGGGTACCTTGTTTTCACCTTGGGACAGGAATGAGTGTGTTTTGGGGTGCCTTTGTTATCACTGTGCTATGAGAACAAATATTTTGGGGTTCAGTCAGACCCACTCTGGGACTCAAAGATTTTTTCTAGTTTAGCATCTGACTGTCACCCACCTTTACAATACTTTACCTATACATTTGTTACAGGCAACGGTCAGTATTTATGTACAGACCGTTACAATACTTTATATGTACCTTTGTTATCAGGTCATTACCTAGATGTTTGTCATTGCTGTGTCACATACTATACATGTACATGTCTTTGTCTTGACAAGTTGAGCTACAGTGTCATTGACACTTTCATTTGGTTATGCAATATTGGTGTCTTGAGGAAGCTTCCTTTTGATTTTGGACCAGATAACCAATTCAGTATATGGCAATCATTGTGGCCATATTGAAATTTGGTTTGGTTTCCTGTCCAATAACTAATGAATGCTGCTTCGAATCAGTTTTATGTTTTGATTTTGTTGGTATCTAGAGAAAGCTTCCTTTCAATTTTGGACCAGTCAGCTGAACCAAGTTGGCCACTAGTGGCCAATTCATTATGGCTTCCATTGCAGCCATCTTGAATTTTGTTCTGTCCAATAACTAATGAATGCTGACTCAAATCAATTTTATTTTATGGTTCTTTGTTAGTGTCTATAGGAAGGTTCCTTTCAGACCAGTCAGCTGAACCAAGATTGTTACCAGTGCTGTTATCCTTACTTTGGATTTTCTAAGACTTACCTACCCTTTTATGACACCGTCAGTGGCATATGCCATGCTTCGTGTTGCTCTTGTTTACTACAGTAAAAAATTTCTGTTTTGCTGGTAAAATAGGATCAGGTAACTAACACCTGGGTGGAAGATCTCTAAAGTGGGAAACTATTGAGTAGCCATAGATGCTGAAAGTGACCTTACACCAGTAGATAAATAAATCATATCATGGGACATGTATCACAATTTGCATTTTACAGTGGCGTAAGTGCATCAGTATACTATCAGTAATTGGCTTGACTAGCTTCAGGGGTCATGAAAAACATTTTCAGACCAGTAATCTAGTTAACAAGTGCATCACAAAAAGAACTAAATGAAACTGAAGAACAATCCTGTAAAAGGTTATATCTTTGTTATGCCCTTGACCTCCTTAGGAGGTTCAGAAAGTATATAGCCGAGGTCTCCGTCCATACATCCATCCATATGTCTGTTCGTCCATGTGTCCAAAATATATGTACAAACATTTTCTTTTATAACTCTGGCATCATTTGTTGGATTTTGTTGTCCTCAGTGAGCTCTGTCAAATAAGAAAAAGTTGGTCACAATTTTATCCTACAAGTGCAAAATAGTGAAGAGATTTTTAGGTATTAAAAAAGGAGTGATAAGGCAGCTTTTCAATGATGGGGGAGGTGCCTGAGAACTCAGTATTTTTTTTAACCCTTTACCCAACATCCAAAACCGGCCAGCGCTATTCACAATAATCACCAATTATTTTTCATTATTTTTTAATTTTTTGCCTCAAAAACATAGGTAATGACCCCCTCTTTGGAACAAGCTCATTGAGCTCATTTCAGTGAGGGGTCATAACCTATGTTTTTGAGACAAAAAATGAGTTATTAAAGAATTTTGTTTGCAAATTTATAGCCTTAAGTGGGTCATCTTATATTCAAGTATAACACTTCGCAAATTTTATTATTTGGTTTGTTAGTG
The DNA here is from genome assembly GCA_031216915.1 of Pictodentalium vernedei. Lineage (NCBI taxonomy): Eukaryota > Metazoa > Mollusca > Scaphopoda > Dentaliida > Dentaliidae > Pictodentalium > Pictodentalium vernedei. The sequence goes on along the minus strand of CM062295.1, from coordinate 671,442,465 downwards.
GGATTAAATGCAATTAGCAAATATTTTTATTTCTGTTACAGATTCTGCTGATTATTACAAGTCATTGTATGAAGCAAAATTCAAATCAACATTGCCTTCATTTTCAACACAAAAATTCCAAAGAGGCCTGTCTGAGTTACAATTTACACCCAAAAGATCCCCAGTCATTATCGGCTCATCAGCATTCACAAATCCTAACTTTCAGTTACAACAACCAAGTGGAGAAACTATCAAAGACATGGTTATAAAGACAGAGGTAGCAAGCCCTGATGTAACTTCATGGAACACAGGATATAAAGCACAAGAGTCACCTGGGATTTCTAATGATGTTTTAAATAAGCCATTGCATGTTCCTTCAGTTTCCTCTCCAGCTTTCCTTGATTCGTCTAGTCTCCTGTTAGAAAATAATATATACCCCTTTGCAAATGCTAGCAAGACGGATGTAGTTAGAGGTCAGTCCCAAACGAAAGAAGTTTCTGATTTGATTCCAAGTCAGGATTTGTTTGCTACACCTTCCAAGTTTTCACCACTATTAGAGTTATCTCCTGTATGTAATGATGTTAATAGTCAGGATGAGATTCCCCTGTTTACCATAAGTACTGACTTTCTTTCACAGAAAATAAGGACCACAGGTGTTGGCATTAGTGAGCACAAAACAACTGGTTTTGTTCAACCATCCAAAGAAATTCAGATGGAGATGATAAACAAAAGTGATTGTGGAACTGAAATGAAAGTTGGTTTGGCAGAATTTAATTATGATACATCTGAAGATATGCCCATTCAGTTTTGGTCAGTTGCTGATAAAGATGGCCTCAACAAACTGGAACCTGACATTAACAAGTGGTCTTCTAATGAACAGCTTTCAAACACCGAGAGAATGATCTATCTTATGGCTGGTGATCACACAAAAGATGGATCGTTTGGCATGCAAAAGGGATCTTTGAGTTGTGATGGTGAAGATAGTTTGATTTCTCAGAAAGCAGTTGATACAGTGCCTCTTGTAGAAGAAAAAAGACCAGGCTGCTGTATAAATGACAGGCTAAAACTGCACCAGAAGTTTAGGTAATGATGCAAAAACATAAGTTTTAACTACCATGCACGGATCACTCTGTACGTATACTCTATATTGCAGTGATGGCTAATTAATTTTTATACCCCCACAAAACGAAGTTTTTATAGGAGTCATCTTTTCCGTCAGTCGGTCGGTCGGTCTGTCGTCGTCGTCGGTCTGTTGCACATGTAAACTTGTGGAGCGAACTACTTCCACAGTTTTAGCCGCATTTTCATGAAACTTCACAAATGATCAGCATGATGAGAGGAAGTTCATGACATAATTTTTTTCCCGCTCGGTTTCATGATGGCCCACTGGTGGCCATATTGGAATTTTCAAAATACTTGTGGAGCAAACTACTTCTACAGTTTTTGCTGCTTTTCATGAAACTCAATACAAATTGATCACAATAATGAGGAGCAGTGCGTGACATCAATTTTTTTCCAATCGAATTCAAGATGGCCGAATGGTGGCCATATTGGATTTTTTTTTTACTTAGAACAGGATTCCCGTGGGACCTTGAAAACCTGGAAAAGCCTGGAATTCGTCAAAAGGTCATTCAAGGCCTTGAAAGCCTTGAATTTCCAATGGGAGCCCTGAAAAGCCTGGAAAATCTGAGAATTTTGTGATGCGTAATTTAATCCAAACATATTTTACGGCATTTACAGCAAATGTAACTGTGTGGTTTATTAATCCAGTCATATTTTGGAGTATTTACGGCAGTGCCAATGCATGCATTATTGATAGAACTTTGCAGTGATGTGACACTGAAATCCTTTGAATCAAGCAATGTGAATGGTTGCTATTGATGTGGGCGAGCACAATGGTAGCCATTTAAGCCAATGGGAAGATTTATTGTAAATTCTGCCTGTTCGAATGCTGAGCGCACAAAAATATTACAAATGGATGATTGTTCAGTTGAACTATTTGAGTATTTTTGAAGCATGTATGTCTGATGAATTTGCCACATTTGGCATGGGCAGTCGCCATCACGGTGGATTCCGCGTTTGGATTTCCAAATGAAAGTGTTATTGTCTTATTCACCTCAAATGTTAACATGTGCAATTTTAAGGATGATTCGCCCATGTATGAAACATTAAAAACTTTTCGACACTTACTGCATTTAGCTGAATACCGTTCAACTGGAACAGGCAGTAACCAGTTATAGTATGCAGTTGATTTAATCCAAGCTTGTTGGAAGGTACACTTCCCCACAACTGAATTACATTTTGCTTTTCGAATGACATTTCCGGAGACATTGTGGGTTACGAAATGTATCATTTACATGTAACATGTAGTTTACTCATTGGGAGAAAGGATGACATCAATTCATTTGCATTCAGTAAGTATTCAGTTAGAATAGCGGTACATGTACAAGAGACAAAGCTATTGTGCTACCTGGTAATTACACTGCAGTTGTAGGATAAACACAAGAAAATGTCTTTCTCAGGCTCACTAATTCTGATCAGTGATATCATTGCTTGGATAGCTTTCAGAAAGAGTTTTCCAAGAAAGTGTTAGAATTACCAACAAAGGGAAATATAAGAGAAAGTTTCTAGTCGTTATCTGATAATTTAGGGTACTTTGCCAGCCTCGGTCTTGAAAAGCCTTGAATTTCATAAATGGGGGCCTTGAAAATCCACGAAAATTGCAGAGAAATGGCCTGGAATGGCCTTGAATTTCAAATATTTTAACCTGGGGGAACCCTGTAGAAAAATTGAATGCCCCTATTCAATCACCCACACTAGGCGGTATGCCACGGTTGGGGTATACCGAGCGACAGACTATGTACTCACATCGATCATCGCGCTATATTACCTGTAAAAAATAGTCAACACTAAACAAAATGTCAATTCATTTTCAATAAGAGAATTATCTGTCAATTATTCATATCATAATTACCCATCAGTTTTTGATATCATATATTTCAGTTGTAACACATTGTTATTCATTCTCTTCAACATATTTTTTATTATGTGGATAAATAGTTTGTAAATACAACACCAATTGTAATTCCTTGTATGCTGCTGGCAGATATTCCTGCCCAGGAAGGAAATCTCTTGTCACTAAAATAAGTAAAATCTGAGCATACTTAATCAAATTGTTACCAACAAATTCTACCATCTTTTTACCCAAGATTACTTGAGCAAATCTTTGAAGAATTTTTCATCAAATCTGGTCATGGATGCTTCTTAGCAGCCATGACTAGATTTGATGAAAAATATTTTGAAAATACTCAGCATGTTAAGAGTTTATTTATTTATTTTATTTTATTAAGGTTTAACAACACTATAACAGCCAAGGTCATATCGTGTTGGTCACAGTTTTACTTGTGGAGGAAGCCGAAGTACCCGTAGAGAACCACCGAGCAGCGATGAGCTGCTGTCAGCTCCCCAACATCGTAACTCCGCACTGCAGCACAGGCAGGGTTAGATTGATTGAAGACATGAACATCATCGACATGCAGTACGCCTTAGTACACGGCGTCATCGTGCCCCATGTGGACAATCAAGGTTAAGTGCCTTGCCCAAGGACACAACACGGGAGTCCGAATTGATCGTTGTGTTAAGAGTTAAATGTTGAAAATGGCAATTCATCCTCTTCAGTGAAAATTCATCGCTTCCATCATTCACTTTAATCGCTTCGTTTTCAAAGTTTCCAAATTTTTGCATCTTAATTTGATGTTTCAAGTAGTCAAATATCCATATTTTATGGTTGATATCTCTTCGAAGTCATCCCTCAGCAATATTGTTATTTGATTATTTGCAAACACACAAGTCGTTTTCATCATCTCCACATTAAACATTTATTTTCAAATGTGCGCATTATTGTGTGACGTATTGCTGTAATTTCATTGGTTAATTGCTATCCTGGACAGGTATAAAAGGCAGCAAGGTCTGTAACAGGGTGCTGTATCTGATCCACTGAAAAGCAGATGATTAAGAGCATTAAGTTAAAGTTGTCAACTGCAACATTCTTAACCCTTTACCTAACACAGACGATATCAAAATTTATTATTTTAAATATTATTTTTTCAAATTTTTCAAAAAAATTTCAACAAAACTATCTCATGTGACCCCTCGTTGGAACGAGCTCGACGACCTCGTTCCAACGAGGGGTCACATGATATGCTTTTGTTGAAATCTTTTGAAAAATAATACTTTTTTCAACTGCTGAATGTGCATATTACGCAGACGGATGGGGGCGATTCATTGGGTAAAGGGTTAAAACCCCAGGTCTGGTGTAACTTTAACAATAGAAAAATGACAACTGCCACTCTTAAATCAGCAGTGGGAATGGTAGGTTTACCAGAAAATTCCCAGTAATAATTTAATTACCAGATTTGTCATTCAGTGCTCCATATGGTTTAATATAATTTGTTTCCTTCTGCTGAATTTTGTATTTTATGCAGGTGGATGTGGCCGATTCGTTAGGGAAATGGTTAATGGCTCAGTGTATGTGTTTCATCTTGTCTGTGAAGTGAAATAATTTAATCTGTACGGATATACCTCGACTGCTACACTACTCTCACATTCTTTGAGATTCAGCCACTGTGAATCTCACCCCAGATTCCACCTCAGAGCGGTTGAAACATCAACCATGCTTCACGGCTGCGTCCATGATGCCACCAACTACTGAGGGCTGGTCAACGGCACCAATGTAACTGATCAAGAGAGAAGTATGGGAGCCGGGGTTTGAACCATCAACCTGTGTAGCACACAAAGTGACAGATTTACAATGAGACTAAGAGATCCCGACCAACCAGGCTGGTTGGTAAATGGCCTTTATACCTTGACCGCCACACTTTGTAAAATTCTCGAATAAATTATAACATGGAAAAGACATGTTAACAAATTGAATTTACCAAAAATAACCTAGTTCTCTACCAGGTAACAGGATTATTCATTTAAGAAATATCCAATTAAGTGGGCTTCTCTGTATCTATTGCCCCCTCCTTATATTCCCAGTGCTTTCCAAAAAGTCTTCAATCCACTTTTCATGTTTTGTCACTTTCCATATTTATCCACCATTACCACTGGGCCAGACATGCTAGCTACTCTACTTGTAAGAATTCAGGTCAACACAAAATTTTGCCCCTCCCCCTCAGCCCCCCCCCCCCCCCCCCAAAAAAAAACCCACACAAAATTGAGCAAAAGTAACAAAAAATAAGTTCTGTATGGTACTCCATACATGATGTGTGTGCATGCGCAGAGATCCAGAGAGTGCCATCTAGTCCTTCCAATAACTATTCTGTTGTTTGGAATTCAATGTGTTCAGACAGGGGTCCATCTTGGGGTATACAGAGGCCAAAATCTTTCCCAACAGCAGGGTTTGTATGGGTCATGGAATCTTGAAAAAGTCATGAAATTTTGAAAAAAAATTCAAGGGCCTTGAAAAGTTTTGGAAAATGGGCTGGAAGGGTTAAAGTTTTGGAAAAGTCGTGGAATTCGTAACCAGGTTTAGAAGGGATTGGTTTTGTGTAAAAATTACGTGAGACTTGCGCAAAAATTATGCAAAAAACAAACCTTTTCTGTTTGGGTGCAAACTAACCCGGTAATGGAATTTTTTTTAAAAGTTTTGGAAAAGTCGTGGAATTTGATTCTCTGAAAGGTGTATGAACCCTGCAACAGAAAAAAGGAAAGTTTTCCCCCATTTGGTGTCCAATTGTTATCATGTAAAATAATAATAAGGAAATTTTATAAAGCGTAAAATCACAAAGTGCTCTAAAACGCTGTACAGTTAAATAAACAATGAGCTAGTGACTATCAAGGCAATATACAGACTGAGAAAGCTGTGAAGGTCAGCAGGTTACATACTGTCTCTGAAAAGATGTGACTTTAAATTTTTTTGGAATTGGTTGAGATATTTCGATGCCTGAACCTGAACTGGCAAATTATTCCAAAGTGCAGGTCCAGTGAAAGAGGAAGTTCTGTTATTCACAAAAGTGGACCTAGTGAAGGGCATCTGAAGCTTGATTTGTGAGGAGGAGCGCAAGTTCCTTTCAGGTTTTTTAATTGCCAGAAGGTCTTGTAAGTACTTAGGTGCTGAGCCATGAATGCATTTAAATACCAAAACCAAAATTTTGAAAATAATCCATTGTCGTACAGGGAGCCAGTGCAATTTTTTTAGTAGTGGTGTTATATAATCATAGCGTCTGGAGGCTGTGATGATACGTCGTGCAGCTGTATTTTGAATATTCTGTAGTTTAGAAATATATGACTGTGGCAACCCAATAAGAAGTGAGTTGGAAAAGTCCAAGTGGGATGAAATAAAAGCATGAACTACAGTTTCCAATGACTTAGTGCAGAGGTAATGACGAAGATAGCTCAGGTTCCTAATTTGCATGAAACAGCGCTTGCAAATAGTATTGACATTTTCCTCCATTGAAAGATGAGAGTCAAATATCACACCAATGTTATGAGCACTGTTTGATACATTTTGTGTAGAATTTCCGATAACAAATGACTTGATTTGCAAATTTGATGGATTCTTTGAACGTGATATGACTCGTACCTCAATCTTATCGTCATTCATTTTAGGTCTCTGACAGGCCATCCAGTCCCTACACAGCTTCCATCATCAAAACTGAAGCAATAGGGTCAGATCCAATTGAAGGGTCTAGTGACAAATACAACTGAGTGTCATCAGCATACAAATGGTAAGGAACACTGATCTGCCTCAGCAACTTTCCCAATGATGCTGTGTAAAGTGTAAACAATATCAGCCCAAGAATGGAGCCCTGTGGAACTCCACACATTAATATTTTACTGTCGGAGTTCATTTTAGAAATGGTTACTTGTTGTTCACGTAACAAGAGATAAGACTGGAACCAGGCAAGAACTTTTCCGTTGATTCCAAGCTGTTGCATTGTGGATAAGAGAAGGGAATGTTCAACAATATCGAAAGCAGTGGAAAGATCCAATAAGACCAGAAGGACAGATCTACATTCACCTAGTGAACATGTTATATCGTTACAGACCCTTAAAAGAGCAGTTTCCATGCTATGGTTAGCCTGATAGGCTGATTGATATGGTTCCAATAGGCTATTAGTTGAGAGGTATTGCATAAGTTGTTTGGCAACCACCTTTTCTAAAATTTTGGATATAAAGGGTAGATTGGAAACAGGACGACAATGTCTCAGGATATCTGGATCAAGAGACGGTTTCTTGATTAATGGTGAAACCAGGGATATTTTCAGCTCTGTTGGTCCACAACCTTCCTGGAGCGATAATTGAATAATGCTTGTAATAGAAGGTGATGGACAATCAACCACTGTTTTAACCAGCGATGTAGGAATGGGATCTAGATCATTTGTCTTGTTAGGACTCATCAAAATTAACTTTTTCACTTTGAGCTCATGTACTGCAGTGAACTCTGACCATGTGCAGCCGATAGACAAATCATCAAAAGTTGGTTTAGTTGTAGCCTCAATGGTTTTGTTTATCAGTTCCACTTTATTGATAACGTAATTCCCAAATCTATTGGCCAATTCTAATGTTGTGTGCTCATGTAATAGGTTCATCCTTCTTTTACCAAAGAGATTATTAGTAACCGAAAAAAGGGTTTTGCTGTCGATACATGCATCGATACACCCATTATAATACAAAGTTTTTGCTGACTCAGTGAGTCTATTAAGAAAAATCTTTTGTTCACACAGCATTTGACGATGAATTGTTAATTTAGTTTTATTGAATAGTCATTCCAACTGTCGTCTTTTCTGTTTGTTTTCTTTGATGTCATCATTGAACCACTTAGCCTTTTCATGAAGTCTAACACTTTTGGTCTTAATAGGGGCATGCTTGTCCAACAACTGAGATAGTACCCCATTATACTGTTGGACCTTAGCGATCACGTCGTCTGACACATCCGGCGAAGATAGTGTTGCAACATTGATGTCATTCACAAAATTATTTATGTCAATTTTCTTGAGATTCCACATCTGTAAGCCTGCTGGTTTGTTATGAGGTTTAGACAGTTGAAGTGATGCCAAAACAGCAAAGTGATGTGAGATAGCAGCATCCCAGGTTGAAATATTTTGGATGAGTGACTTGTCACACCTATCTAGTAAACATAAGATCCAGAGTATGACCCTCTAAGTGTGTTGACACTTTAACATGTTGTCTATATCCAAAAGAATTTGTTAATTTCAAGAATAGGTTAGCATCTCTATCATCATGTTGATCGACATGGAAATTGAAGTTGCCAATTATCAATAAATTTCCACCGTATGAGGCATAATCCAAAAGAAATCAGAGAACTCCGACAAGAACTGCGTGGTCATGAGTTTATTCACTTTTAATGGTGGTGGTCTATATACTACAATAAGACGAAAAGTGGTCTCATTCATTACAAGGCAATCCAAAAATTCAAAGGTTGTCATTTTAATTTCAGGATTGGGTTGGTGCTTTACATTCAAACCGCTTTGATACGCTAGTGCGACGCCCCCTCCTCTACTACCATGTGCTGAATACACAATACTGTAGCCACTGGGAACCAGTTTGGCTAAGGATGGTTTATCTCTGTCGTCACCGTGCAACCAGGTTTCCGTTAACCCTTAAGTCCTCAGATTAATTTTAAAGTATTTATGGCCTTTTTCTGCTTACATAGTTATTGATGACTTGGCAGTGGTTCTGCATCACTGCTGGCTGCCTATACAGGCAGCCAGCAGTGATGTAGAACCACTGCCAGGGAAAATTCAGTCTACACACAAGAGTAATAAAAAAGATTACGCAAGGGAGCACCTGTTTCAATGCAATATAAAAGTGGTGGTTTGGGGCTATATGGGGGCTTAAGGATTAATGCAAATAAGTCTACAGATTTATCCTCTACAAAATGACAGATATCAGTGGTCTTTTCTTTGAGAGATCTTACGTTGTAAAGAGCAAATTTTGTGCAGGTTTGAGGCAATGTGTAGTCTGATTGAGTTATGTCCACAGGAATTAGATTTAGGGCTGTACAGTATTTCGATATACCGGTAATACCGGTATTGAAATCTTAACCTGTTAAATATCGTCCATTTTTTTTGTAATACGGTATATCATCTGTGACGATATTCATTTCGAGCCACGGTTTTTATTGACAGACATTTTCCGTAAAAATTCTATTTAATCTCACAGCTGATTGAAAAAAGTGTGTATAAACAGAAAGTGTGAAAGCAGTTTGTTTGTTTTTTTTATCAATACACTTCATGTCCTGGTACTAGTAAAATATTCTCCCATAAGCTGTTTTATTTTTGTTTCTCCGATGACACAGGAAAGTACAGATTTTCCCCTAACAGTATGGCTTCGAATGTAAACCGTGAAGAATGATTACTGTATTTCCATTAATAATGGCTTTTGTTGGACCGGGAAATTTCTGGTTTAATACTAATAGTTCTTCCCACTTCATTGCACTTGTTCTCGGAATTCCAAGCACTGCAGTAATATTTTCAAAGTTTATTTTATTACCGGCACACTTGGAATGTGCTTTTCAATATGAACAAATCGCATACGTATTAATGAACCCACAATTCCAAGCGCGGCAGTAATGAATATTCATTTTTGTCAACACCAGTTCGCACGTGTTAATGTTTTGAAAAGTAGGTGAACGTTTTGCTCTGACTTGTATGCCACATCTTAAAACACTAATAAAATATAAAGGGATTAATATTGTTTATTTTCACTTTGTTAAGATGGATTTAATATTGAAATGGTATTTATACATCGCCAGCATTCACCCACTGCAAGAGGTGGTTCACCGGTACATCAAACCGTGCCTATCGAGCATGTGCGTTTCAGCTGTTTGTGATGCCGCGTGACAAAACTGACTGCTTTCATTTGTGGAAAAGAGTACAAACTCCTAGCCCTCTAGCGGTGTCCTACTTAACCAGTACATGGCAAAGGCCCTCTAGTGGTGATCTATTCACATGTATACGACAAAATGCAGGTTAAGCGTTTTTGTTTTGTAAAGCGATGGATCAAATAGTATAGATTTATTTGAAATTATCGACTCAAAATAAACGATATTTGTTGTGCCATCATGAAGTTTATTTCCAAATATTTATACAAGAATGAATTAAGACAAGTTACTAGGCTTATTATTTCAATGCTTTTAAAACATAATTATTTGACTTCGAATGTCAAAAAAATACTGGGACAATTTGGGTGAGAATCTTACATGTTTTGAACTTGACGATATACCGGTATATCGCGATATTTTTTAAAATATCGTTACCGGTATTGAAATCCGAATATCGTGCAGCCCTAATTAGATTGCGCCAATTTATACCTCCCCTAGGAGGGATGTGAGAGCATTTGTGATACTTGATACACATAATGTTTTTCACTTTGGATTCCTGAAACTTGTAGCCACAATATTCTGGCATAAGGAGTCGTAATTTTTTCATGTATTGTCTGGTCATAAACACCAGTTGTTATTCATATTGGCATATAGGATATTGCATGAAGAGTGTTTAAAAGTAGTGCTGGATGATATTAGCCAAAATAATAATCATGGTTTTGGAGAAAGGTCGTGATTAATGAAATAATCACAATATTGTCTTGTGAAGGTTGTGTTTATTCTGGTAAATAGTGTTAACATGGTTTCGAGTATGAATGAGTGATGCCCATAGAGTTCTCTCTATGTCTTGTGGGACTATAACAAGGCAGTTAAGGCACTCCAGGTTCCCTTTCATTGTGGTCAAGTGACACTAGTAGTGTTCTCTCTAAATCTTGCAGGACTACAAACAAGACTGTTACAGACACAGAATGTTCCCATTCATTGTGGTTGAGTGATGCCCATAGTGTTCTCTCTAAGTCTTGCTGGACAAAAAAGAGGCTGTTACCAACACGCAAAGATCCCATAGGGTTCTCTCATAGTCTCAAGGCCCAATTTACACTACTATCACCACCCTTTGCATTCATTGAAATGAAACTGTGCAGTCAGATTGTAGTCATAGAGATAACGACAGACTTTTTAGAAGTGTTCTCTACATGTCGTGGCTTTATTGACCCTTTACCTAACATGAAAAGCAGACGACACTTGCAAACAAAATTCTTAAATAACTAATTTTTTTCATTTTTGTCTCAAAAACATATGTTATGACCCCTCAGTGGAAAGAGCTTGATGAGTTCGTTCCAAATAGGGGTCATAACCTATGTTTTTGAGACAAAAAATGAGAAAATAATGAAAATTAATTGGCCACTTTTGTGAATAGCACTGGCCCGTTTTGACCATTATGTTGGGTAAAGGGTTAATGAGTTTGTCACTGACACACGTGGGTCACAACCTCTGTGGTTGGATGATGGTCCTAGATGTCTCAACAGATTTTACTGGATTATAAACAAGCCAGGAAATAAGCAGACTGTCATCTGCAAAATGAGGTCCCCAGAGGGTGAATTTGGTGATGCTACCCTGCATAGCAGGGTAGCATCACTAAATTTACCCTCTGAACCTCAATCTGAATCAAGATCTCAAACCTAAACAGAAAGAGGTACTCAAAGGATAAATTGGCCAACTGTATAGGATAGAACCAGCAAATGCACCCTCTGGGGACCTCATTCTGCAAAAGCAGATTGCTTATTTTCAGTCTTGACTATAAACGAGATTGTTTCTGACATGCAGTATGAAGATAATCCAAGAGTACACCAAAAGTCTCAACAGGCTTTTGATAGTGTAACTGTTATGCATAGATCACTCTCCATGCATTCGAAGATACTAAGTCATACTCAAAATCTTTACTGGACTGTAAACTTCATCATCACCAACATGTATAGATCTCTACCCTTGTAGTCAGTTGTCAATCATTAAGTTCATTATCAGTTTTGCAGGACTTTTTAGGTCGCTGTCCTCGCCATGCATTCGTTCAAATGAAACTGCATTTTTACAATAGCTTATGAAGTTCATCTAACAAAATATCTCTTGTTCACTACAAGTTGGCTGTTTCTTCTCAGGAGACCATTCATTCCTCAGTTTACCATGCTCACTTGTAAACAGTCAGACTCTTGTTCAGTCAGCACGATTTCACCACCTTCTCTTGATTCAGATCAGCTTTCTTACATTACCAATAATACAGGATCACATTTGCTCACTTTGTCTGATGCATATTATTCTCATGTCGACGTCAGTCCTGAAGATCTCCTGGATTCACCAGATCTTCCTCTCTAGAAATATCTGTTTTCAGTTCCTGAGACTTCCTTCATTTGGATCTAATTATTCCATCACAAACCTGCTTGGAGTGTTCTATCTTCTTCTGTGCTAAACGAGAACAAGCAGGAAAATCGCTACTTCCATTATTCTTCCAACTCCTTACATTATTGTTCTATTTCAGATACTGGACACATCACTACTGATGACTCATATACAGGCGTGTAGACAGGATATCAAAGGATAAGGGGGGAGGGCATGGTGGCATTGCCGTAACCGGTTCTCGTCAGATCACCGAAGTTAAGCAATGTCGAGCCTGGTTAGTGCTCAGATGGGTGACTGTCTGAGCAACCGATTTAGACTCCCACGTTGTGTCCTTGGGCAAGGCACTTAACCCTGATTGTCCACAAGGGGGCACGATGACGCTGTGTACTAAGGCATACTGCGCGTCGATGGTGTGCATGTCTTCAACCAATCTAACCCTGCCTGTGCTGCAGTGCGGAGTTACGATGTTGGGGAGCTGGCAGCTGCTCATTGTTGCTAGGTGGTTCTCTCTGGGTACTCCAGCTTCCACCACCTGCAAAACTGTCACGGTCATGATTAGCTATTGTGCATAAGTATGTGACCTTAAACACCAATAAATAAATAGGGGGGTAAGGGTAATATCTAGGGGACTAGTTCAGCAATTTATGTAGGGGGGGTAGCCGCTACATTCAGGACGCTGAACTACAGAATAGGCTGCCCAGCATCATCCGAGCTACGTATCGGCGAGCATAAGAGGGGGCACCTCCATCGCTTGGGTTGGGGGGAGGGGGGGGGGGGGGGGGCAATGGCCTTGCCCCGGAAAAAAAACCTGTGAAATTCGAGACCAAAATGCCAGAATGTTACTCTCACTAGTTTCATGATTTCTTTGAAGCTCTTGAAGTTTTTATACCTTTATGTTCTGAGGTCCAGCCTGATTCGGTATCTACAACATCTCAGCCCTTATCTATGGTCGAGAGGAGAGAGACTATATTGTTTTTTCGCATTCTTCTCTCAAGACCTCTGCAGTCTTCTTCCACAGTTTAAGAACTATGACTGAACTATGGAGAGCACATTACATCTTCTCGCCCCTCATTTGATGTAGACACATCTGTGCATAACTTCTCCTCCCAAAGACTAATACTGTTCCTGTACTTGCTGTGGAAATGATAATCGATCTTTCAAACAAAACTATCCACATTTCACCTCTTTCTGATCAGTTTGTCGCAGCCTTTCTGAATGGGAGGAACTAGACTATAGTGTTGCCACGTTCAGATCCATTTTTATCGTTCCTTGGTAAATGCGGTTTATTGTTAAGCTGCTACAGTGGCGGGTCTTTATTTCAGAAGAGACGCTGTATTATTCACTAATATATCTCTTTCAGATGTCCATTGCAGATAGTTGTGTACAGCCTTCTTTTCTATCCAAACTTTGTTGCATGGTCGAATTCAGGTTGCACTGATTTACATTTTTTTCACATAATTAGCTTCTTATGCAACTTTTAGATGTTCTTAATCATAATTCTCTCAGTAGGGATAGAGGTTCATGTCGTGGTCCAAGCCTCAACCCCCAGAATGTCTACAGCCCTCTCCCATAGTGCTTATAGTTCATAGGATGAAGAGGTTAAGAAAGATTGTCTGCGAGAAGCACAGATCACTTGAATCAGGTGATGTCTTTTCACAGGACGTGTTCATCAGTAATGTCTTTGGCATACCTAGATGACATTCTCCAGAGACATTTGAACTCTTCCATCCTGGTGAATAATGTTGATCTACAGTTACTGCTTGAGTGGCTAGGCCTTCAGCCCAATTGGTTAGAAGTCACACCTAGTTCCTTCCCAAATGTTCACTCATCTGGGTATGGAATTTCTTTCTCACTGGAATAATGTACAAGTTCTGATTGCAAGAGCAAATTCCTCAGTGCCTTAGCAGTGAACTCCTCGAAAGCGATGCAAGTCTCAACCAAGGAATTCCTTCATCCAGCAGGTATCCACGGTGAATTTTATTCCTCTGGGCAGGCTCTCACTTTGTTCTTTCCATCATTACCTGCTTCAGAGATGGAAACTGAATGTCAGGGTATTTTTTGTTTTTAAAAATTTGATTAGCAGTTTCCATCTTTGTTTCAAAGAGTGATGATAAATAGTGAATATAAAGCCAATATGAAAGAAAAATGGTTAGCATTTGGACATTTTTGAATAGCATTTTGCGATGCGAATCCAGTCATCAAATATCCTGAATGTTGGCTTGTTAGACGTGATCATTCATTTGAACAAGTCCATAATATCACATACGTGTGTGGATGGATGATAACACAAGAGATTCCTCTGGACTCTCCAAACCTAGATACCCTCTCTGCTAGTGTTTCGTGTTGGGGGCCACTCTGAACCCTCTGAACCTTCAGACTCAGGGTCACCGTTGAAATGAAACAGCTCTACACATCAACCAGAAGGAGTTGTTAGCAATCCTCTGATCATCAGACACTGATTATCACTCCTGTTGGGTCATCACATTCTAATTTTTTCAGACAACTTAACAGTTGTAGCGTATATCAGGAATCAAGGAAGTACACATTCAATTCCAATGTACAAACTTCTAACGCATCAGAATCACATTCAGATGCTAGTAAGACATATACCAGGTCAACTAAATGTGTTAACCTTTAAGGGCCTGGACAAGTGTCCTGAAATCCCACCAGCCTACAGCCTCTCTACGTCCAGTGACTTGGCAGTGATTTCTAGTCAAGTCTTGGCTAGAAAACAGATGCCTACCAAATTTGTTGTCAACAGGACCTCTTTATGATGGCATGTTAAGTGCACCTATTCTGAGGTCCCAAAAATCGAAAATAGTCCTTTAAGGGTCTCTGTCCCAAAAGGGCAGCATTCTTCCATCAGAATGAACTCTGAATCTGGAAATTTTCTGGTTGATTTGCCTCAAGTGGGGCACTCCTCATGTTGATCTATTCACCTACAAGGTCGAATAATCATCTAATGTGACTGATGCGGATAATGCCCTGCCACTCAACTGGAATAGTATAGACGGCTCCGACACCAATTATTCAGTGTGTTCTCAATAAAATTCGAAAGTCGCACTGCCATGTCATTCTGATAGTTCCCTCACACCTCAGAAAATTTGGATCAATCAGAGCACACCGCTTCTTCAGGCCATTCCTATACGACTTCCTATTCGTGGATAGCTCCTTCATCAAGGTCAACCTTGGCGATTTCTGCCAATGTGAGACAACTGCCCCTTCAAACCTGTCTTTTATTTGCTCCTGTCTCAGGCAAAGGGTTTTTTCCAGAAGAGGAGTGGAGTGCATTTCTGCACCCAGAAGGCTCTCCACTGGTTTAGCTTATAATGCTAAATGGGATGTTTTTTTTACTCATTGGTGTCAGCCTAAAAACGTTAGTTTTCAGAATCCGTCCATTGCTCACTTGGCTGACTTCTTTATCTCTTTGTTTGACACTAAGGGCTCCAATTTATTACTAAGAAGGCCTATCACTCTATGTTACCTGAAACTTTCTTGTTTGCCAAGAGTTCTCGTATCAGTACATATCCTTTCTAGGTAACCTTATGCAACATTTTACTCTCAATACACCTTAGACTCTTAGATCTTTGACCTTATGTTGCTTGAACTAGATTCATTAGGAAAGCTAGAAAGAGGTTCTTTTTTTGCCTTGTACCTGGTGGTAAAGATATCTCTCCACTCTCTATTTTTTGCCGGATTCAATTTGCTATATGCATGGCCTATGAAGGCCTTACTCTAGCAGGTAGGATATTTTAACAGTACAGTGGAATCCTGTTAATTGAATAGCCACTTTGCCAATGAAAATTTTCAATTAACAGGAGTATTCAATTAACATGAATTATGTCACTTTCCTGCATTCCAGAGATAAAGTCAGCATTTACTCTATTATATCTTGTTTGACAGAGCTCCATAAGCTCTGTCAAACAAGATATAATAGATTAAATGCCTGTATTGGATGTACTGAGGCCAAATAGGCCTATACACAAAGGAAAACTGGGGAGAGTCAGGGCAATTTATTGACAGGTTACAAGATTTTTTATTGAATTAACAGGAGTTTACTCTATAAACTGTATTCAATTAACAGGTCAAATTCTTTCCTATTTTGTCTCAGTCAGCTGTTTATTTTTATAATATAAAAATCAAGTTTACCCAAGCTCACTCCAGGTATATTTTTTATGGGTGTGGCATTTAACACAGGGATGATGGTGGAGCTCCTGTTGCAACTATGTTGTAAGGGGAAAGTAGTCTATGTTTTAGCTTGTTTTCAGTGGATCTTGTTTAGTAAGATTACAATTTGATTGACTAGTATGTATCCAAGCCTGGAAATAAACAATCTGTCATTTTCAGAATTAGATCCTCAGAGGGTGAATTTTCTGATGCTAACAGTGGGCTAGAATCCCCTAATTATCCTCTGGGTACTTCTTTCTGTTTAGGCCCGAGACCTTGATTCAGACTGAGGTACACAGAGGGTAAATTTAGTGATGCTATCCTGCTGTGCAGGATAGCGTCACCAAATTCACACTCTGGGGACCTCATTCTGCAGATGACAGTCTGCTAATTTCCAGGCTTATGTGTATCAGTGATTGCAGTGGAATGTTTATTTTCATTCTCGAGATTTAGGTTCAGTATTCAAGAGTTTAATTATTGAGGCTACTTTCCAGTTTGTGCTTTCTTCCAAGATGGTATCTTTAGCTTTATTTTGGGGTTTTGTGGGGTTCAAAATTAAGAGTATGGCCTGAATTCTTACGAATATAATAACTAAATAACTAGCATGTCTGGGCCACTGGTTGGTATTATAAAAACAAAAATTATTTTCAATTTGCAATTTTTCATATAATAGATTATGAATAAGGCCTAAAAAAATAAAAAATCTGTTTCTCAGGCCCTCCCGAATAGTCCTTTTGGCTGCCGCATACTCTCTTTTTATAACCAATTTAAACTTAAAGAAAAATAAAAATTAAATGGTTTATGTCTGATATTTTACCCAAGTTAAAACAATTGATGAATTTGTCCCTTGAGTGCAAGAAGGCTTTGCAATGCTTTAGCCTCAAGGGATGAAATACACCACCACCCATACTATTCTGTAGATTATGAGGCCTAAAACTTGAACCAAGAACATGAACTTTTGATAGCAAAGAAGTAATTACTGAAATAAAAAATAAAACAAAAAACCGCTCGCCCGCATGCAATTTTATAAATAATGGCCTGAGAAACAGAAGATCTACTTTGTGTAGCCTAACCTATTTTTTTGTTATTTTCATATGGTACCATGAAGAAAGAGATTAGAGGATTATGAAGGTAAATTTGTTCATTCTTTTTTAAGCTCCCCAAAAATCTTTCGAAGCAGCTTATAGTCACCGCTTTGTCTTTCCATCCATCCATCCATTCATCCATCCATCCATCCATCCATCCATCCATCCATCCATCCATCCATCCATCTGTCTTAGTCTTGATCACCACTTTGTTGATACATCCATCTGGCTGTCCATCCATCTATGCATCTGTCCATCTGCAGCGATATCTCAGCAGTGGGTGCATGGATTTCATTGAAATTTTGCATGAGAAATCATTGTGATAAGCCGGTCCTGTAAATGTTATAAAAAAGTTACCTGCATATTTTTCACATATTTTTCACCAGAGTTATGGTCCTCACTTTGTCAGTTTTCCCTGATTTTTTTTTTAACGTATGCAGCGATATCTTACCAGTGTGGGGCTGGATTTCAATGAAATTTGGTATGGGGAATCCTTGTGACAAGACGCTCCTGAACATTGTATAAAAAAGTTGCCTGCTATTTTTCACCACAGTTACGGTCCTTTCTTTTTCATGATTTTTTGCTGTCTTTAGCAATATCTCTGCAGTGAGTGGATGGAAATCAATGAAATTTTGTACAAGGGATTCTTGTGACCAGCCACTCCAGCACATGTTATAACAAGGCCACACTCTGTCCATCCATTCCATCCATCTGTCTGTCTGTCCACAGCAATATCTCAGCAGTGCATGGATGGATTTCAGTGAAATTTGATATGAGGGATCCTTGTGACAAGCCACTCCTGTATTTGTTATAAAAAAGTTGCCCTCATATTTTTCACCAGTGTTATGGTCCTTGTATTTCATAGACATGTACCTAATGATTTCCCATAATGGGGGACCACAATTTTACGAATCTGCTTGTTAACTAAGTCGACTGTCAGGGAGCATCAATCAGTTTTACTGATTTTCTTGTTTACCTACTTTTGTCAATATTTTCTGTAGGACCTCTGATACTTGAACAATATTCTAAAGGTGGTATTCTTATTTATCTAACAATCATAAAGATTTGGCCTGAAAACCATGAGAAACAGTATGTATCACATAATGTGTTCTGATTCCGTATCACATAGATGACTCATTCTAATTCCGTATCATATAGACGACTCGTCTCTGGTAACACAACAGCGACAGTTACGGGCGATTGGCTAAAAATTTTACAATAAATAGAAACTGCACAATTCAATATTACACCAACTCGTTTCCTACAAATGTGCCCTCGTTGCAAATTCATAAATTCAAGCGGAACATCATAGGAAGTGACACTGAGATTGATCAATTTGACAACACAACTTTGACAATTGTGGTGACCGCATTACTCATTGTTTATTAGAGTGCACAACAACATAGTTCCATAAAATATGTTTTTTAAAACCTTTTTCTTGCCCAACATTATGTCACAAAACTGTATTAATAATTTAAGATTTAATCTGTTTATGTGACAGAATTGTTAGATAAATGAATTCTCATGATAATGTGTGTGTCCTGTGATTTGCATCAGATTCTCAGTGGTGTCCAAAAAATGGGATCACAACTCGCCGGCAAAGCCGGCTCATTGAGATCCCTTTTTAGACACCACCTCGAATCTGATACAAATCACAAGACATGCACATAATTATAATTTGTATTTATTCTGCATATACTAGTTTTGAGTGCTGGGACAATTTTACATGTCTGTAAATCAATTCCTTGCATGCTGCTGATGCATATTTCTGCCCTCTGTAAACTGAACATTTTGACCACTGATTCCTTGATTAAATTTTGATGAATGTTTCAATTTATGAATTTTTCATCAATCCCAGTCTTGGCTGCTTCTCCATCTCTAGTAAACTTTGTCACCTCAGAGCAGGTGCGCCACTGTCCAGTCATACAAAAGCCTTCCAGTAAGGTTTCTATCAGACAGACAGGGGCTCACAAGATGTCACAGGATGTATGTAATGTATTAACATTCATAATGGGACCTTTACTGGGACAAGGAAGTCCTGAATAGGACATGTTTTTTCAGTGTTAACTGGGTTTATTGTAATTTTGGGTCTTTTTGAACAGAAAATATTTTTGAATCAATGAAACAATTTTGCTCTCAGTCTCCATCCACACATATGTGACCTCCTGACTGAGTGAATTAGTGCACTGGTCTCTCATTCAAGAGGTCCTGGGATTGATCCTCATTCATGAAAGTTCATCATGTGTCCAACCACTCTCCAGCAGCATCAGTTGTGGGGTTGATGCTGTCACAGCAAACTTTCCTGTCTGGTATGGATGTAAGATGGCTGTTCCCTGTGCAGAGAGACATATTGCATGCAGCCACAAGATTCCTTTATAGTATTGGAGAAGAACAGGGCCACAAAGTTGCCGCTCTGAAGGTCTTCGCACAAACCATGCCACTAGTCGAAGGAGAGGCATTAACATAAGTTTTTTAAGCTTATTTGTTTTACAACAATTGGCATGCAAGTTATACATCTTATGTTAATGCCTTTCCTTGGTCCAATGGCACAGGTGTGTGGGATGACCTTTATAGTGGCAACTTGCTCTTCTCGAATACTATGAAGGTCTATCTCTGAACAGAGGACAACCATTTTACGTTTTCCACCCAGTAGGATGGTATGCTGTGACAGCATCAATCCCAAAATTGATGCAGACAGAGAGTGTTCAGACACCTCGAGAACTTTCCCTGACCGAGGAATTTTGGCATTAACATAAGTTGTGTAACATGCTCACCAATTCTTGTAAAATATTTAAATTAAAAGAATACAAAATGTGAAAATTTAGTTCTGCACTCCATGACATGAGTTGAAAGAAATAATTATTGCATGTAATCAGCATAAAACTAGATATATGGCAGTCAGTAATCTTTTGCCTGATTGCATTGAACAAGCACTGCATTTCTTTCAAAGCTCATTATCCAAAGTTTGCAAAGTCAGTAAATTCCAAGATGGTGTATAGTTAGGTAGATTATTAAAATCATCAAAAATTGTTTTTATAATTTTTTGTACTTTTGCTGAGCACTTGTGACTTAGTAGAAATTAGTATAGTTTTTAACTCTTTACCCAACATAATGGCCAATACCGTCCAGCGCTATTCACAAAAATCACCATCCAATTTTCAGTATTTTATTCACTTTTTGTCTTAAAACATAGCTTATGACCGCTCATTGGGACGACCTCTATGAGCTCATTCCAGTGAGGGGTCATAAGCTATGTTTTTAACGCAAAAATGAAAAAATATTTGTTATTCAAGAATTCTGTTTGCAAGTGTCGTCAGCCTTTCGTGTTAGGTGAAGGGTTAAAGCAGAGTTGTAAAACATGTAAGAACATTTTTCCTATTGTTTTACCTGATTTAGTAGCCAATTTTTTCCGTCAGTATTCAGTAAAATTGCCATTAGGCCTAAAAAATTAAAAATCTGTTTCTCAGGCCCTTCTGCATGGTCCTTTTGGCTGCCGCATGCTCTCTTTTTATAATCAATTTAAACTAAAAGAAAAATTAAATGGTTTATGTCTGATATTTTACCCAAGTTAAAAAAATTGATGAATTTGTCCCTTGAGTGCAAGAAGGCTTTGCAATGCTTTAGCATTGCAAAGTCTTCTTGCACTCAAGGGATGAAATACACCACCACCCATGCTGTTCTGTAGATTATGAGGCCTAAAACTTGAACCAAGAACATGAACTTTTGATGGCAAAGAAGTAATTACTGAAATAAAAAATAAAATAAACCCCTCGCCCGCATGCAATTTTACAAATAATGGCCTGAGAAACAGAAGATCTACTTTGTGTAGCCTTAAAATTATATTTTTTAAATTTTTGCCTCAAAAATGTAACTTATGATCCCCCATTGGAACAAGCTCAATGAGCTTTCAAGAGTATTTGGACACATCAAGAACTGCGGCCAGTACTATTCAATAAAATTGCCATTAAAATTATGTTTTTAGCTCACCTGAGCATAGCTAAAGAGGAGCTTTACTAATCACTTTCCGTTCATTGTCGTCCATCCGGCATAAACTTTACATTATCAACTTCTCACAAACTCCTGTACCAAATTTGGTGTGCATATTTGACATCATATGTCAATTCAAGTTTGTTCAAATAAAGTTGCCACGCCCACAGGGGGCACCACAAGGGGCATAACTTTGATAGCACCCATAAATTTGTTTCCAAAATTAAAAATCTTCTTCTTCAGAACCACTAGTCAGAATCTTTTCATATATTTGGTATACAACTTCTTTAGGGGGTCAGATTCAGATTGTTCAAATCAAGTCCCTGGGTTAAGATTTAGGCTCTTTATTGGAGCCCGAATTTTAACTTAGTTTAATATGATGAAATTTCTTTTAAAAATCATCTTCTTCAGATCGGCCAGTCAAAATCCTTTCATATTTGGTATACAACATCTCTTGGGGTCAGGTTTAAGCTGCTTATGAGAGCCCAAATTTTAACATGGTTCACTGTGAGTGAAAGCTTTTGAAAAGCTTCTTTTCCAGTTTGAGCAGTCAAAATTCTTGGATATTTTGTATACAGCACCTGGGCGTCATTAGAAGTCAGAATTCTGTCTAATCAGTTTCTTCAGATGAACCAGTCAGAATCTTTCAATATTTTGGTATGCAACATCTTTAAGAGGGGAGGGGGGTGAGGAGCAGATTCACTAGTTTTTACTTTAAATCCATTCCTTAGGATCATCAATTATGCCTTTCAAACTGCAGTGACATAACAACCCTTAGATTATGACAGTGCTTGTCTACAGCTGGTAGAATTGAACCCAGTTAGCAGGACCTACGAATAATTTCATGACTTTATTTCTCTATAGTGTTGATAAGCCATGACTAGCTGAATGTGACCTAAAATGCTCCTTTGAACTACTTTGTCAGGTGAGTGATTTAAGGTCCCTTGGGGCCTCTTGTTTAAATTTTTGTCTCAAAAACATAGCGTATGACCTCTCAATGGAACAAACTCATCGAGCTCGTTCCAATGAGAGGTCATAAGCTATGTTTTTGAAGCCAAAAATGAAAATTCAAGAATTTTTTTTGCAGTTTTCATCTTCAAGTCATGTTAAAATAAAAATTAATATGTTTAATGCCTTTATGCATCTTGTTTGGAGCTCAGTTTATAAAAAAAATTATTTATCAGAACAACTGCAATTAATATTTTTTATTCATTTTGCAGAGACAAAAGTTGAGAAAGCAAATAAAAGTACAGCATCAGCAAAACCAATACAGAAATTTTTGGCACCTTTTAAGAAGCCAAAGTTAGCTGATGGATATGATGAATCATCCAAAGTAATTATTCCGGGATTCCCATGGCTCCTTGATTTCCTTAACCCTTTACCCAACACAGACGATATCAAAATTTATTATTTTAAATATCATTTTTTGAATTTTTTCAAAATATTTCAACAAAAACCATATCGTGTGACCCCCTCTTTGGAATGCGCTCGACAAGCACATTCCAAAGAGGGGTCACATGATATGGTTTTGTTGAATTTTTTTTAAAAATAGTATTTTTCCCGATGCTGGATTTCCCTATTACGTGGACGGATGTGGCCGATTCGTTGGGTAAAGGGTTAAAAGTCTTTAGTAAAAATGCAATAATCTTGTTAGAGGAGTTGAACCTTTTGTGTTGACACCAACCTTACCCCCACCCCCCAACTGCCCCCCTCCCCCCCCCCCCCAAAAAAAAAAAAAAAATGCAACAAACTGCATATCTTCCGTACACATGGTAAAAATTACACACGACAGACTGAATGTGCAGAGAAGATGTTAGGTATTATTGGCACATGGTGTGCCAACTAGTGAACATTGTGACTGAGTTATTGGCTCACTGCACACCAATAGGTCCTGAAGGGGATAGGCAGACAATCTTTTATGATAAAAATCTTGTCATAAAAAGAGACATAACTCCAGGTAACTCTGGCAAAATTCATGAAATGAAATATTCCTTTGCAAAAAAACCCTTAGGTCTGCAAGGGTATAAAAATCTTGGTTGAAGTGAATTGCTATTGGTGTGTTCCATTTGTGTTGAATGTCTGTGGAGTGTTCGTGTATACAGACTTGATTGTTTTGTTTGGCTTCTCCCTACGTTTGCCTGAGGTCTGTATGAGGGCATCTGGGATGCTTCTTTTGGAGTTTATGCACTGAATTTTAACAAACTTAATGCATCAAGGTTTTCAGTTTCCATCTACTGTGATTTTTGCGGCACATCTAGTGTTTCGTTCTTTGCTATTGAATTTGGCTGTGAAGAATCTGCTGTTACAGCTTAATCAGTTGTTCTGCCACATGTGCTTGTCTTGAGGCTTGCCGAGTGTCTGGGCCCAATATCTTGTCCCGAGGTTGAGATTCCACATCTCACATCCACCTCCATCAGGGATAATTTTTCTCCTCCCACCAAGCTCCCTGATGTCATCAAAAGTAATTCATGTGCACGTGCAGCCATATCAAATAATTTTGTTGTCCATTTCTGAAAAAAACTGATTTGCTTATCGGAAAGAGTGCACAACAGTTCTATATATACCACGAAATTAAATTCCAATGCCGGGAAGACAGGGGTTAAAGATTTGTAGTGAAATGAACATTGACACATTTCGAAGATGGCAAATTATGAATTCTGCAATGTATCCGCATAACTTTTCGACAGGAATTTCTTATCAACCTACCTCCATTGTTTACTACAGGCTTGCAGTACAGTGGAAGAACCTAACTCAGATAAAATACTCTCTATTTTAATCTTTCCCAAGATTTGGGAAAGAAAAGTGGTGTAAAAACACCACGAAAAAATAAGCCAAAACTGGGTCGAGCGCCATCGGCGCACACCCAGTATGGGACGCTCTTCCATAGTACAAATCCACGACTTCTGTAAAACAGTGCGCAATGCGTCAATTCGTCATTCTTTTGATTATCTGCACACGTGGTGGATGTGTGTGTGCCATCTTTGCTGCAGTAACAGTGATATTTTAACTCGTCGATAATGGTTTTCCTGTGACTGGATTTATGGATCTGAAGATCGTATAATAACAGGACTGTGTTTTATATATTCTTGTTTATATTTTCAACCACATTCTCATTGTATATTATTTACTATTCCCTTTTCGCGAATGTTTTGTTTGCGACATCGTGTCATCATGATTCGACAATGAATTTTTCGGTTGATAAAAAATTTAATTGTTATTGGAGTTAGATGTTGGCCGTCTGGGTTCTGCCACCTTCTCTCGTAGTTGAGGGTGTTCTTCTACTTTCTGTTTCTGTTGAGTTCACCTTTTTCTTCTGCTCTCACCTCTGTTCTTTCCAGTTCGGTTCCTTTAGGGCAATTCCTTTTGCCCTCGCCATTGGTGCGTTCTCGTGTCTGTTTCGTCCGCACCCGTGGGTGTGGTGTGGAACGCTGTCGTTTCGGGAACCTCCCGACTCGACCACGTCTGATGTGAGTTTACCCCCTCCGTGGGGGATGTGCAGCTCCTCCCACCCCCGTGGGGGGTGGGGAACGCTATCGTTTTGGGGTCGCCCGATTCGACCACGTCTGGTGAGAATTGCTCCCCCTCCGTGGGGGATGTGCAGCTCCTCATGCACCAGCGGGGGGGGGGGAGGGGGGGGGGGGGCGCTGTCGTTTTGGGGCTTCCCGACTCGACCAGGTCTGGTGAGAGTTATTCCCCTTCCGTGGGGAATGTGCAGTTTTTTACTGTGATGGATACTGCGGGAGCTGTTGGATTTCTGGTGAAGAGAAGCCTGTATGCGCCCTCTCCAGTCGACATCTGAGGCTGTCACTAGGGTTGTGACTCCTCCTTTGGAGGCCGAGCTTGGTGGCTCTCTCCACTTTTCCGCCAATTCCAACAGCTCCCATCATATCTGCTGCTACTGCTGTTCTGTCTACAATGTCATTGTGCACCGTTTTTAGCCGGTCTCGGCTTATCCCTGCCAGGGTCTGCATGGATGTCTGTAGTGTGGTTGTGGGGTTTCGGCTTCAGCCTTCTCAAGACTTCCACTCGGCGAAGTCAGATGGGGCTGCCAACTGAACCCCCTACTGTGTCCTCTCAGCCATTGAGCACAGTAGTTTTATACCTGCAGTGGTCTGCTGCAGTGTCTGGTTGTGTAGACGTGGGGGTATCGGCCTCAGCCTTCCCTGACTTCAACTCGGCAAAGTTGGTAGTGGCTGGACCCTCTCCTGTGGTCTCTGCGCCGTCGAGCACCACAGTTGTCATTGGATTCGGTTGTTCTTAGTGGGACACTATGAACTCCGTTGCGTTTCCGTCCACTCATTCTGGCCACACGACCAGTTTTGGGGGACCAACGTCTTTTGTGCAGCCTGGACCTTCTGCCCTGCAGAGGTCCGCGGTGACTCTCATGAGTTCCCGCTATGTTGATCCTCGGGGTGTGTCACACCCCTATACACGTCTGCCTTCAGACGTTTCAGCTGCCGCCCGTCGTCCCACGTCGGGTGTTTTGGAGGATCGTGACCCTTCGCTGGTTAAGAGGGTCAGAGGTGAAGCCACTTTGCCGGTTCGTTCCCCTGTCGAACGGCCATTACGGGCAGTGAGCTTAGGGAGGCCCTCTCCTTACTCACTTAGGTTCTGTCAAAGAGCCTTCCCGTTGCTTCCAGCGAGGCAGTGAGTGGTTTCCAGGCGCCCCCTATGGCGCTGCCTCCCGGGATTGGAAACAGGCCGCTTTCTGATCCCCCTGGTGTTCCGACACCATGGGAGGCGTCGGCTGGTTTGCTCACGATGTGTTATGTGTCTTCCGACTCAGGGGAAGAGTCAGACATGCTTGATGTCGAGAGCCAGCAGTCTTCGGACTTGGGGGCAGCTCTTGATTTCGTGTTTGTGTTCCTTCCAGATCTCAAACCATCTAACCAGTCGACAGTGTCAGCCAGGCCGTGATCATCGGTCGCGCGCCAACAGCCTATGGAGCAACCCGCTTCTGGGCGTCTTCGACCGTGCCCATCGGTACAGTTGATTGAAGCATTTTCAGCCTTGGACTCTAAGCTAAGTTCCAAGGCTATGAAGGCTCCGTTCTTCACCAGGGTTGACACCTTTTTGCCTCCGGCGCGTTATCATTCCTACGATTCCACCAATCCGTCGGTCTACCAGACTTTGACGCTTTTGGATCAGGACTCCAATTCCCTCGGGCTTTCCAAGTCCAAGTCTGCCGTCATTCCGATGACGACTCTGGAGTTCACATTGGGCTTATCGAGAGAGATGCTTGGTATGCTTTCTCTCTCCGATCACGTCGTCTCAGCTTTAGCTGCTTATCTGCCTCCAGATAAGTTTGACGAGGTACAGGCTCCTTTGCGTGTGCTGTACAAGGTGCTCATGCATCTTACTCACACGCATGCCTGTAACATGGCTAATCTGGAATTAGTTCGAAGGGACTCTGTGCTGGACACAGGCCGATCCCTTCCTGAGGAGCAGTGCGCTACTCTTCGATCTGCTTTTTTGGCAGGTCCGCAACTTTTCCATGGTTCTGTGTTGACGGTCCGGGATGACGTCCTACGTCATTCCAACGATCAGCTGCTGTTTCTTCAGCTTGATCAGCCTTCTAGGGTAGGCACGGGCCGTTCCAAGTCTAACAAGTACCCTCTGCTTCCTCTGCGAAGCAAAGGGGCTGATCCTTCTGCCACCGCTTCTACTTCTTACTCAAGGGGTAAGGGTAAGCGTTGGCAGTCTTGAGGGAAGTCCCAGGATTCTTCATTCAGTAGAGGAGGTGTTTTCTCCTCTCGCGAGCCTCGTCGGGGTTCGAAATGAAGGTCCTCACCTCGACTCATCCCAGGTTGGAGGAAGGATAGCAGAGTTCGCAGACCGTTGGGCCACCATCACATCCGATCCTTAGATGTTAGATGTTGTTTGGTCCGGGCTGTGAATATCCTTCCGACGGCACCCCACTCTGTCCAGGGTGCCTCTTCCAACCACAGTTCCTTCAGACATTTTACGTCGGGAACTTTTGTCCACGGAGATAGACAATCTCCTGACAACGGGGGCGATTGAGGTCATCAAGAACATTAGGTCAGTGGGTTTCTATTCCCGCCTGTTCTTGATGCCGAAGAAGAATGGCCAACTCCGACCGGTTATCGATCTGAGTTTCCTGAACCAGTCTATCATTGCTCCCAAGTTCAGCATGGAGACTTTCAGGTCGGTCCTCCGTTCAATTCACCAGGGAGTTTTCGCTTCCAGCTTCGACCTGCGAGGCGCTTACTTTCACATTCCGATTCATTGGGCGTTACAGAAGTATCTCGGGTTCGTTTTCTGGGGCGAGTTTACCAGTTCAAGGTCATGCCTTTTGGCCTCAACCTGGTTCAATGGGCCTTCACCAGACTGATGTCGCATGTGATAGCTTTCCATCGCACACAGTCCAGGATGACTACTTCGGCATATCTGGACGATATCCTCCAGGGGCATTCAAATGCTGCCTTACTGGAATCGGATGTCGCCACTCTGTTGAGCTTGCTCACGTCGCTAGGTTTCAGAGTCAACGAGGAGAAGTCGGCCCGGGTCCCTTCTCAGTCGTTTTATCATCTGGGGATGGCTTTCCGCACACAATTCAATTTGGTGGCGATATTCTCCGGCTAATCGGTCTCTGCTGTTCGGTGACAGATCACATTCCTCCAGGTCGGCTGCGTGTCAGACCTCTCCAACACTTTCTGCTCAGTCGTTGGAGGCCGAATGTAGATTTTCTGGATCTGGTGCTTCAGTTTCCAGAATATCTTTTTCCTCACCTTCTCCTCTGGGCGGATGTCCAGTGGCTTTCGCAGGGTGTTCCGTTGGACTTACCCACGTCCGATCACGTTCTGACAGCAGATGCCAGCGATCTCGGATGGGGTGCAACGTTGGATCCTCTAGGTCTTTCCATTCATGGGATGTGGGACCAGGATCATGCAGCTCTACACATCAACCAGAAGGAGCTTCTTGCTCTTCTGCATTTCAGGCAGTGGATCCCTCACCTGTCGAATCGCCAGGTCCTTCCTTCGGTGGTTGCTTACATTCGGAACCAGGGCAGCACGCACTCTGTTCCAATGTACGAATTGGCTTGGGATCTTATACTGCTCGCTCAGGATGTTCACGCCGGGGTGGCTGTTCGTCACATTTCCGGTCGCCTGAACGTCCTAGCCGACTCCCTGTCCCGTCGGGGCAGGCTCATTTCCACCAGGTGGATGCTCCACATGGCGGGTTCCATCGATCTCTTGTGACTCGTTGGAACCATCTGGTGGACACTTTCGTGTCCCCGTGTCCAGATGCTCTGGCTTTCGCCGTGGACGCTCTGGCCCTCCTTTGGGATCGTCTTGTCGGCTACGCCTTCCTACCGGTTCCGATTCCGCTTCAGGTTCTCACCCAGATATGAACCTGTAGTCGTCGAATCCTTTAGATCACACCCGTCGCCTCAGTGGGTGTAGATCAATCTGCTCCGCTCTCTGTTAGCGGTGGTTCCGGCATGTTTTTTTCTACCTCGCGACTTTCTTTGCCAAAGTCGCCCGAGGAGGTTTTCAAGTTGACCCGACTTCATTGTGCCTTCGCACATGTCTTTTATCGGGTCCTGTCTCCTCCGTAGTGGTTTTTCGAGACATGCAGTGGAGTTGCTTTTCTTCTTCAAGGAGGCACTCACTCCACTGGTTTAGCCTCTGTGGCTAAGTGGAAGGTTCTTCTGTCAATGGTGTGCGATCACTCTGTTGCTTCTGTCACTCCTTCGATCACACCGCTTGCGGAGTTTCTGGTATATGTTTGTTTCTGGGGGTCTCCAGCAATGGGTACATGTCCATGCTTCGGAAACTTTTTTCCTATGTGATACCGCATTGTTTCGACACTCATCCTTGCCTCTCCAAGCTTGTTCAGCTCTTTTCCTTGAAAAGGCCTAGGACTTTGCAGTTTACTCCAAGATGGTCACTTTCTTGGGCGCTTCTCTGCTTGGGGGTGGGGGGCGTTCACGCCTTTATCCTGGATGAATATGCGTTTTCCCACATGCCAGATCTCTCCTGCATCCATTTCTTGATGGACTTGTCTTGCTATTCGTGCAGCTTCCGCTCGTCTAGCTACTGGTGATTGTATTACCAATTGTTTTTTCTGCCACGAGGTGCGTGCATTGTCTTCCTCTTTTAATAACTCTGTCATGTTGTCGGATGACTGATGTTATACTGGCAGCCTTCTGGAGAAATGCTACATTCTCCTTTTATCTGCGACAGTTGCAGGAGCCGACAGAGAACCTTGGGGCCCTCTTTCTTCGGCTCAGGCTGTTGTCTATTCCAGCCTTTCAGCTTTTTTCAGGGTCAGTTCCAGCTTTGTGCTGTTACTGCCCTTTCTGTCTGTGCGTCGCACTTCACCATACGCCTCATCTTTCATTGTCTTTTCTAATGTTTGTGATGCTATGGTTTGATAGGCCTAGGGATCTCTTCCTCTGTCCACGGTCCCAGTGCTATTGAGTTATGTGTGTGTTGGTTATGTGATTCCCTCCAGCCTTTTGTCTATTCAGCCTGTAATAAACAATTGAGGTAGGTTGATAAGAAGTATAAATTTTATAGTAAATTTCCTTTCTTATTATACCTACCAAAATTGTTTACATGGAGGCTCTCCCGTCTTCTTATTCGGGTAAGAATCCTTCCTCCCCGCTGATCACATAACTCCTGTGTTGTTCGGAATCAAAAGAATGACGAATTGACGCATTGCGCACTGTGTTACGGAAGTCTTGGATTTCTACTATGGAAGAGCGTCCCATACTGGGTATGCACCGATGGCGCTCGACCCAGTTTTGGCTTATTTTTTCGTGGTGTTTGTACACCACTTTTCTTTCCCAAATCTTGGGAAAGATTAAAATAGAGAGTATTTTATCCGAGTTAGGTTCTTCCACTGTAGTGCAAGCCTGTAGTAAACAATTTTGGTAGGTATAATAAGAAAGGAAATTTACTATAAAATTTATACTTCCTGATGATAACTCAAGTTCAAATCGGGGTGCGGTCTGACAATTTTTGCCAGAGTTATGCCCCTTTTTTACTTCAAAAATTCATTTTTCTTGGTTTCCCGATGATAAATTTAGTTATAGTTGGCCAAATGAAATAAAATTTGGCATGTAGGTGTATCAAAATAGAATACGGGCCAAGTTTGACTCAGGGTGCAGTCCGAAAATTTTGGACAGAGTTATACCCCTTTTTCAACTTCGAAAAATTCATTTTTGGGGATTTCCTGATGATAACTTTAATTTCAGTCGGCCAAATCAAACAAAATTTGATATGTAGGTGTATCGATATAAAATTCAGGTCAAGTTAGAATCGGAATGCAGTCCAACAATTTTTGCCAGAGTTATGTCTCTTTTTCGACAGAAAAATTCAATTTTTTTCAAATACCTCGAATTGTACTCTTTTTTCCCACAGACGTATGGCCATGCGGCCTTTTATTGCTGCAGTAAATGATTATTCACCCCTGCATAAAATGTATTTTTCAGATAGTAAATGATATACAAAATCAATATTGTGTGGGGTTACCCAGCATTAGTTTGAACATCAGTTTAAATAAGAATGAAAAATATTCAAATCTGTCAATATTTTATTCACCATCTTCGTAAAAACCCATAGACTCGTATTCATCAATGGCTGATGAATGACAAATGACTTCGCCACTTTGAAGTCATGCAAGTTCATAACTAGAATCAATCAAATGCTTCACTCTGTAAAAGTACAGGAAGATTCCAGGCAATATTTGTATTACTGAGCAATGCGATAGTTCCTTTGGTTAAGAATGCAGACTAGGTATGCGTATGTCAGGCTCTTTTCAGTGTTTCACACAAGCCTGAAAATAAGCAGTCTGTCATTTGCAGAATAAGGTCCACAGAGGGGGAATTTGCTGATGCTATCCCTTACAGTGTACCAGTTTTTCCTCTGGGTACCTCTGGCTCTTTAGGCTAGAGACCTTGATTCAGATTGAGGTTCACAGAGGGTAAATTTATTGATGCAACCCTGTGCAGGGTAGCATCACCGAATTCACCCCCCGGGATCCTCATTCTGCAGATGACAGTCTGCTTATTTTCAGGCCTGGTTTCACATCCCCAATTCATTGTGTGTAAATCAACATTCTCGGCTGAAACTAAAAACCATCATAGCTTTTACTAAATATGAATGTATCAAACATTTCATACATAAAAATGAAGCTGGTTGTCACCTTGAGTTGAAAAACACTTTTATGAAATTGAACTAAATGTTTATAATTCTAAGTCAACACAATCCAGGTCATCATATTGAACTTGTGGAAATTTTTGCGATCTTGTGTCTGTTAAAATGCGAAAATACAAAACTCCAATTTGTGATTTAACTAAACATCTAATCTGATCATCAATCAATCGATCATTCATCTGATGTACTGCTTGTTGTGTTGACCACCAATCAATGCTAGAACGTTTATTTGAAGAGAGCTGTTCTTTTTACTGATTAATAGGTAGGAGGAATCACACATACCATTTGTTTCATCAGCATCGGACAGATCTCGATATGTACTCATTTGGTGACTAGTGTATCATGATACATATTGTATCTTCCCATACCTATGGTTTTGTGGGAAAAAAACATGGGAAAAGTTTCAGCTAATTTATCTCGTGAGTTTAACTCTTTACGTGGGGGTGGGGGGGTGTGGTGGCTCAGTAGGTAGAGGTGCAGGCTGCAAGCCGAGAGGTTCGGTTCGAATCCCACCTGCGGCAACCGCGTTGTGTCCTTGGGCAAGACACTTCACCCCCATTGCCCATGTGGGGAGCACGGTGACGTTGTGCACTAAGGCGTACTGCACGTCGATGGTGCACCTGTCTTCAACCAATGCTAACCCCGCTTGTGTGGAGTTAGTATGTTGGGGAGCCGACAGTTGCTCACTGTTGCTCGGTGGTTCTCTCCAGGTACTCCGGCTTCCTCCACCCGTAAAACTGTTGTGGTCATGATTAGCCATTGTGCAGAATTATGTGACCTTAAACACCAACAAATAAATAAATAAATAACTCTGTACGTGCTGCTGGCAGATATTCCTGCTCAGGACACAAAATCTCTTACCACTGACCTTATTACAATTTGAGCATATTTAACTGAATTTCCCCCCTGTAAACTGAATGAACTTTCTTACCAATGACTTTTCGAGTTGAATTTCGATAAACTTTTTCATCAAATCTGGTCATGGCTGCTTCAGAGCAGCCATGACTAGATTTCATGAAAAATATTTTGAAAATTCTCAGTGGGTTAAGAGTTAAGCCAGATATCTATCAGTTGGAACTTTACTTGTTTGCTATTACAGGGAATTTGTAACGTACTTTGCCAGAGTTGGATAATTTGAAAAAAAACTTAAGTTCAAAATTGAACTTGGTCTAAAGTCTGTACTCAAGATCTTGAGTCATCATACACAACACCAGCTATAGCATTTAGATAAATCAAATGGTCATTTGTGGGAGGGTTCAGTAAAGAATTTAATCACATATAGGGCTATAAGATTAAATTTGAACTGATCCGTTTGAGCTATTTGTTGTTTACTATACTGTTTGCTAAATGACTGATGATTTTCTTGATATTAAACTTTATATATACCATTTGAGAGGGTTTACAGTCAACTTAAATAAAGGAACCTATCAACTATTATTGGAAAAAATTACAAATGTCAAAGTAAACTTTGAAGTCACAAAAGTTTTTACTTTAATTCTTTCAAAATATCAATTTAAGTTAAAATCTCAGCTGAGTCCAGAATTAAACTTTTGTTGGGAATCTGGAGACTGAACTTAAGTCTTTTCGTATTATGGCCCCAGACCTGGCATTTTCAGGAGAGCGATTTATTTGCTCACCTATTGCTCGCCTTAAAAAAAATTAAGGAGGGTGAAAACTTGCCCTCCTGGCCTTAGAAAATAATAATTACTTTAACTGCCTATTCCTAAAACCCACCTTTTTTCAGATCTCTGCTATGTTATTGGTATTTGTAAGATGGCCACACTTCCCCTCCTACACCTCCTGGCCTTGCCGAAGGGTGGGGTAGTGTAGCCATCTCACAGAGACTACTTTGTTAACAGTACCAAATAAAATGTACAAAGCACACTGGGCAGAATTCCACTTTTTGCTTTTCTAAGGTCGAGGAGATCTAATCACTCTTCTAGGCAGTGGTGGCACTATGGGGGATGGGGGGTGGGGGTGGGGGGCTTGCCTAGGGGGGCCTCCCCCAAACACAAAGTTGCCCCCCCCCCCCCCCCCCCCCACACACACACACACTCGCCAGTCAGAAGGAATCACAGGGTAAGGGTCTACTGAAAGAAGACGGTCGACAAAAAATAATTCAAATTCAAATTGAGAGGCTAGCTGATAAAATCAGCAAAAAAGCTTTAAATATATGCCATCATGTGTGAATTTGATTGAAAACAAACAAGTAAATTGGACTCAAACAAGATAAATTCACTGACAATCACTGTCTCTCTTCCGTCGTAAGCTGTTTGGGATAGGGTTATGGTTGATTTGTCCGGATTGTAAGGTAAAAAACATGCATTTTCCTCATGGAATTAGTCAGCATTTTATGTTTGAAATGCCACCAGAATGCATCTGAGAGCATCTAGAAATAAAATTTTCTCTGGGGGGGGGGGGGGGGGGGGGGGGGGGAGAGAACCCCCCCAAGATCCCCCTGCATGATCATCGCGTGTGATCATAGACCCCCACCCCCCCCCCCCCCCCCCCCCACCCCCCCATATTGGAAATTCCTGGTGCTACCACTGCTCGTAGTCCATGTGAGGGGGAGTGATTTTTAGCCCTCCTGTATTTTTAAGAATGTCAGCTGATGTCCCCAGGTCAAAGCTCCACTCTTTGGGGAGGGGGAGTGGTTAGTCACTCAGCTCATATTGTAAGGTGTGTACTCATGTGGGCCTGGAGCTCGGTGGTTCAGCAGTTAGAACATTGAACTTCAAAACAAAAGGTTCAACCCTGACCGACGGTAACTGCATTGTGTCCTTGTACAAAACACTTAATCCCGATTGTCCAGTGGCTCTGTGTACTAAGGCATACAGCATGTTGATTGTGCCCTTGCCTTCAACTGCTGCTCATATGTTGGAGAGTGACAGTTGCCTGCAACTGTTTAAAGTAGTACTCCCCAGTTACTCTGGCTGAAAGTGTACAACCCTAATAAAACAAACCAAAACTCGTGCAAGCCTCAATCTAGTGATGGAAGTCAAAAGTAAAATTTGATTACTAATTCATCGTATATAACTAATTCATTGTATAAAGAATATTGCTCAGGGCATTCTGTTTATTCACCTTCACAACAAGAAGGTTTAACCACTAAAGACATCATTCCAACTTTGGTTTGTTTTTTTTTTTACTTCATAACATATGCCCTTACCTTCAGCATTCATGTTAACTTGCTGGTAAAACATAGTCTTCTTGTGGAAATTTCACATCAAAAAGCTATAGGACTAGCTTGTTCAATTGTTGGTAAAATTGTAGAAAATTCTCCAGGCTTTCAAGTATTATACATCAAACAAGTGTAATACTTTTGAGATCTGGTTACTACATAATGATTAACCCTTTGAACCCTGGTGGTATCTTCCATGTCAGTTCAATGGCAGCAATCGGAAGAGTCTATATTCATTATTTGATGGTAGACTCATTAATATTTTCAACGTGCAGCCCCAAGGCTGCACGGTGAAAATATTTATGGGTCTACCCCAGATATTTACTTAGTGTATCATGTTCCTGGAATGGGTTACGGTGTGGAAATATTATTGATATTGGTAATAGAAAGAAATCTGAGAATCAGCAACAATAACTATGAATTTAACTATTCTGAAATTTAATTAAAAAAAATTAATATAAAAAAGTGATACAAAGATCTTTTACACTAATTGGTTTACAGAAAATACAAACAGTGGTACTTATCAATTATAGAATTTGTCCAAAATACAGTTTGACAGAATCCAATGGTGAAGTATCTCGTGAAGAAATTTTCCAGCTGGTGGTATTAAATCCAAGAATATGTCTTCAGAAACAGTATCCTGTGGATTTGTAATAAAATTTTCACTTATAAATTTCAGCAGTCTCCAATAAAATATAATAAAATGCTGTGCAAAATTTAAATGGACTAAAAATCCAAGAAGTATTGCCTCCACAGGTAATTTCCAAATAATCCAGTAGAATCCTGGCTTTTCACAAAATAATACTATTCTATTTCACAGAAAGTATAAATTCTCTTTTCCAAGACGAATAAATTCTCTTCAAAATTCTCTTTTGGAATCAATCTTCCAAATTCACAAAGAAGCACTGCTTCTATAATAAATGCACTGTTCTGAAACAATAATAATCTCCAATGGAAACAACTGAAGTGAGTCTTTCTGAAATGCTTTCTAAAAATGAGTTTTTGAATTCTGTTAACAAACCTTTATATAGTTACCAGATAGAATGTCCTACAAGATGAAATGTCTACAAAGTTCTATCAGTTTCTAGGTGATTCTGTCATAATTCAAGTAAACAAGGTCCTTGACCTACTTAAACAATCAACAGCTATATGTATAATATATTGGTGTTACAAAGATGTCAACAAAGGTCACTCAGTGCAAATGAGTCAGACCAGTCAGAAAATGCAAAAACAAATATATCAATCTTGTAGAATTATCAACTAAGGATATATCAATCTCAATATAATATAGGGTCTATATAACAAATGGAAAAGTGGCCTCTCAGGTTCAAAGGACTAAATGTACTTAAATATTTCAGAAGAATGAGACCCACAGCAATCATAACACCGATGATGAAACAACAGAAGATAAAGTAGAGAGAATGCAAGTTATTGATAGATCCAATGAAGCTATTTTGATCTCCATGATGTTTTCTGATGGCAGTACTCAGTTGTCTACATACCCTAACAATATGTTGAAGGTAATATCCAGTTCTCACACAATGTCTGAGAAACCTCTTTATCTCACAATCGGTTCGTTTTTGCACTGTTACGCAACTAAAGTATAATGTATCTGGGCCCTTGTTCCAAATCCGTATCAGGGGCCCCTGATACAAGCGCGTGATTCTGCTGTTGCCAAAACAACGGCATTAATATCATTTCTCGATCGCTTCGCGTTTTTTCCTTCAGAGAAAACAATATTAGGTGAGGCGAAGCCGAACCTAATATTGTTTTCTCTGAGGCATATATGACATTGTATCTGCCAACTAAACACACTGCAACATATTTATTATGCACAGCATACTAAAATGTCACTGGGGAAGTTCACTCAACGAATAGTTAAATTACACGCACTTTTCGGCATCCTGGGCTGGTTTGTAGCCTATTATTGGGATTTTCCTGAACGCTCAAGTCGAGGCTTCTCTGTTGGAGTAAAAGGATTAGCTTTTGCTATGAAATGTGGAAAACTCTACCTCAATAAACGAAGAACGGCATATTTTAAAATATAATAAACCTTTACACCAAGCGGGATATTTAATTTACCGGTAATTATTGCAAAAGTAACAACCAAATTCACGTTGACGAAACACACAGTTGCTCCACTTCGCAAGACAGTATTCAGTAAAGTGAGTCCCAGTGACGTAATTTTCTCTGAACTGTAATGTCATCACTGACCTCAATATGGAGATCAATGAAAGCTATTCTATTTTTCAATTTGCGTCTTTCCATCGATAAGGCAAATGAAAAAGTTCCTCTTAAAAAAGTTTTATAACACATTTTGTGGTAAATATTGTGAGATAAATTTATCATCACCACAGTATGTGTCTCCAGAAATTCTGATCAAGTCTCGTTGTAGGCACAGAATTGCATTTCGACACGCCCTGACAGGCTCGTCGAAATACTGTTAGGCACAGAATTGCATTTCGACTCGCCCTGACAGGCTCGTCGAAATACTGTTCTGTTCCTACAACTCGACTTGATCTGAATTCCCGGACACACACACTGCGGTGATAATCTGTATTTATTTACCAAAATGTCTAATTAAGCAAAGTCTTCCTGAGCAACCTGAATCACCTGATAATTTTGGAAAGCAGCACTCGGGTATTCAAACAAACTAACTACAGTGAAATCTCCCTAATCCAGACTTTCTATAAACCAAACCTCTCTCAAAACCAAACTATTTCAAAGATCCTGAAATTAAGCTTATATGAAGTCACTATTCAAAACTCTCAGTAAACCGAATACTCACTATTCCAAATACAGAATGTCCAAGGGGATTTATCACAGTGTTTTAATGCATTTCGATACTCGCTAATCCAAACCCTTATCACTTTGGTCATGATCTCGAACATGTGTGTGATACCTGATTGAGAATCCATCCCTTCAATCTATGCACACTGATATCAAAATATTGTAGTTTCAAGCAGTAAATTTTTCCAATAATGCAACTAGAATTTAACCAATTTAATCTTGTTTGACAGAGCTCAATGCACTCAGTCAAACAAGAGTAAATTGGTTAAATTCCTAGTTGCATTATGGGAAGGATTTGCTTCTTGAACTTTTGACATCAGTGTGCAGAGGGCTAATTACCAAAGTAAAATAGAATAGTACAGCTCTGTTGTTTTCTTATTATGTCAGAGAATTGTTTAGATTTTTCGACCAATGTTCTCTTGAGTGAAATTTCATGAATTTTTCATAAAATCTAGTCATGGCTGCTTCATAGCAGCCATAACTAGATTGGCTGAAAAATAGTTTAAAATTACTCAGCAGGTTAAGGATTAAATCACTTGTGAAATTAGACAAAACGCGAAAAAAAGCAAGGCTCAAGATAATTCTTTTCCCAGTGCAGGTCAAAATGTGTTGCCCCAATTCAAGAAGTTGGTACAGGTTATTTTAATTTGGTACAGGTCATTTTCAACATATTGCTTTACACATTGTAAATTGACATATGGTGACTACAAAATGAAAGTGTCATTGACACTAGCTTAACTTGTGTGTTGTGTTTGATTAAAAGGATATAATGTTCAATGTTTATGAAAGGATTATGAAATAAGACAAGAATTGTGATAATTGGGAATATGTTCATTTCTGTTCCCTGTATGCTATGTTTTTGATAAAAATAATATGAGGTGTACACTGTACTAAAGAGATGAGGGGTGGGTTAATATGACCTCACAGTTAACTGGTACAGTGCTGGAAGCCCATATTTGGGCTTTATTCTGAAGTGTCGGTACCACAACTTAAAGGCTTCATATTCAGTGGATGTTCTACATATCACCTTTGAAGTGAAGTTATTTAGTCTGTTGGGATTTGTCCGACTCTCCCATAAATTGTAACAAGGCGAAGATATGTGAACAAATTTTGATGACCAAAAATAATTCAGCACTCTACCAGTTAATGTATGTGGCCTTCACAGTTAACGTATATCAACGAAAGTTACCAAGTTACAGTGAAATTATTCATCCTATCAAGTTACATTGAAATCCCTTCATCCTATCAAGTTACATTGAAAACCTTTAGCACAGTCTACATGCAAATATGGCCTGTAGGCTGTGCTAAAGGTTTTCGGGCTTCGGACCCCTGTAGCCGTCAGTTTCCCAATTGCGTCCAAAGGGGACGTTCTCATCTAGACATTATATGAAGTCAACCTACCAAGTTACAATGAAATCCCTTCATAAATATGACCTGTAGACTGTTCTAAAGGTTTTTGGGCTTTGGGCTCGGGCAGCCATCATGGTTCAATGATCACAATCAAAAGGGGACATTCTCATCTGGACATCATCTGGAGTGATCCTACGAAGTTACAATGAAATCCCTTCATAAATATGACCTGTAGACTGTGCTCAAGGTTTTTGGGCTTCGGGCCCCTGAAGCCGTCACAGTTGACCAATCACGACCAAAAGGGGATGTCATCATCTAGGCATTAGATGGAGTCAACCTAACAGGCTACAATGAAATCCTTCCATAAATATGACCTATAGACTATGCTAAAGGTTTTGGGGTTTTGGGCTTGGGCAGCCATCAAGGCTGAATGATCGCGACCAAAAGGGGATGTTCTCATCTAGACATTATTTGAAGTCATCCTACCAAGCTACAATGAAATCCCTTCATAATTATGACCTGTAGACTGTTCTAAAGGTTTTCGGGCTTCAGGCCCCTGTAGCTGTCACAGTTGCCCAATCATGTCCAAAAGGGGACGTTCTCATCTAGACATTATATGAAGTCAAATCTACCAAGTTACAATGAAATCCCTTAAAAAATATTTAGACTGTGCTAAAGGTATTCGGGCTTCGGGCTCTGGCAGCCATAATAGTTGAATGATCGCAACCAAAAGAGGACATTCTCATCTGGGCATCATCTGGAGTGATCATACGAAGTTGCAATGAAATCCCTTCATAAATATGACCTGTAGACAGTGCTCAAGAGTTTCGGGCTTCGGGCACCTGTAGCCTTCACAGTTGACCAATCACGACCAAAAGGGGATGTCATCATTTAGACATTATATTGAATCAACCTAACAAGTTACAATGAAATCCTTCCATAAATACGACCTATAGACTCTGATAAAGGTCTTTGGGCTCGGGCAGCCATCAAGGCTGAATGATCGCGACCAAAAGGGGATGTTCTCATCTAGACATTATTTGGAGTCATCCTACCAAGCTACAATGAAATCCCTTCATAATTATAACCTGTAGACTGTTCTAAAGGTTTTTGGGCTTCAGGCCCCTGTAGCCGTCACAGTTGCCCAATCATGTCCAAAAGGGGAAGTTCTCCCCTAGACATTATATGAAGTCAACCTACCAAGTTACAATGAAATCCCTTTATAAAGATGACCTGTAGACTGTCCTAAAGGTTTTCGGACTCGGGCAGCCATCAGGGTTGAATGATCGCAACCAAAGGGGACAATCTCATCTGGGCATCATCTGGAGTGATCCCACGAAGTTACAATGAAATCCCTTCATAAATATGACCTGTAGACTGTGCTCAAGGTTTTTGGGCTTCGGGCACCTGTAGCCATCACAGTTGACCAATCACAACCAAAAGGGGATGTCATCATCTAGGCATTATATGGAGTCAACCTAACAGGTCACAATGAAATCCTTCCATAAATATGACCTTTTGCCTATCTAATGGTTTTTGGGCTCGGGCACCCATCAAGGCTGAATGATCACGATCAAAATGGGACGTTCTCATATAGACATTATTTGGAGTCATCCTACCAAGTTACAATGAAATCCCTTCATAAATATGACCTGTAGACTGCTAAAGGTTTTCGGGCTTCGGGCACCTGTAGCCGTCACAGTTGCCCAATCACGTCCAAAAGGGGACTTTCTCATCTAAACATTATATGAAGTCAACCCATCAAATTACAATGAAATTCCTCAATAAATATGACCTGTAGACTGCTAAAGGTTTTCGGGTTTTGGGCTCAGGCAGTTGTCACGGTTGGTAGATCACGCCCAAATGGGGAAATTCACATCTAGACATCATTAGGAGTCATCCTACCAAGTTACAATGAAATCCCTCCATATTAAACATGACCTGCAGACTGTGCTAAAAGTTTTTGGGTTTCGGGCTTGGGCAGCCATTACGGTTGACAGATCATGCCCAAAAGGGGACGTTCTCATCTAGGCATTATACAGAGGCATCCTACTAAGTTACAATGAAATCCCTTCATAAATACGACCTGTAAACTGTGCTAATGGTTTTCAGGTTTTGGGCTTGGGCAGCCATACCGGTTGACCGATCACGACCAAAAGGGGACGTTCTCATCTAGACATGACCCCAAACCTGCATATGAATTTCATGATGATCAGACAAGAACTGCGGGGTGCAGCCCGTGCTAAAGGAAAATGTGAACAGACTAACAGACTTCCGCACGCATGATGGCAATAGCTTATCTTGACTTTGTCAGGTTAAGCTAATGAGGAAATGACTTGTTAATTCGAAATGGAATTTAAGTTTATATCGAATTTCCGGTGTTTTGTAAACTCAGATTCTAAAATTGAGCAAAATTTTGCATCGGTCAAAATGTCCTATGGATTTCAAAGTGTGTTGGTCAAAGTTAGTTTGGTATCGGTCATTGTCCTTGTCCCACCACTTATTTCGAGCCTTGACAAAGAGTCAAATGAAACCATCTGCTGTGTACATTTCTGTAATGTAGGAACATCGGTTTGCCATTGTGTGTTTGGAGGAACTTAAAGACATGGCACCCTGACATGATGACATCACAAGGCTAATGAATCGGCTTTATGCACATTCATTTGGAAAGGTGGAAATAAATCAACTTTTTCTACCTTTTATTTTTGTGTAATTTGAGTTGTTTGGTAAACACTTCACCAAACATAATGGAAATTTCTGACGATCGCTTGTTCCAATGAGGGGCCACTTGATATGTTTGGTTTTTTTTTAAATTGAAAAAAATGTTATTTGAAATAATGAATTTTGATATCGGGTGCATTGGGTAAAAGGTTAATAGTGGCATCTTTCAATGGCATGTTGTGGCCTTGAGTCCCCACCTGAGCAATAAAATTGTACAGTCAGGGATGTTAGTTTTCTGGGCGTTTCCAGAATTCTGGGTTTTCATTACTGCTTTCCACCTTTCCTAGTCTATGCTCACGGGACATGAATATTCTTGTTGTAGAGTTATTTGTTTTCTGACTTTTATGGTATGTCCGAGATGTTTCATTCTTTGCTATTGAAGTTAGTGGTGAACTGTCTGTCATTACAGCTAAATCAGCTGATGTGCCACAGATGAAGCTGACATGTTGTGTGCTAGTCTTTGCAAGACTCGACCTCATCTCAGGTCGATCTGGCCTCGAATGAGCCCCAATTGGCCTGTGGTGAGGCTGAGTCTTACAGCAACTAGTTATGATCGCATCAGGTGTGATTATTTTTGCTTTTTGACCTGTTTCTTCTTATATTACCCCTATATGAATATTCCAGATTTTTGAATTACTGGAACTTGCACCCTTGTATAATACTAATTGCAATACACTCACGCTAATTGGTTGAGATTATATGAATAAAATATTATAAAATTTAAAACTGAATCAAGAAAACAAACAAAAATAACATGTGGGATTTAATGCCCTTATATTTCTTTTTGGACAGTGGAGTATTCTACAGTGTTACAGTGTTGTGATTAGAGATGGGTGGTATTGGAATTTTGAGTTTGGTATCGGTTTCGCTATTTTTAAAGTGGTATACCTCTGTATCGGTTCAGTATTCGGTATCTGACTGAGATTTGCTGATAGTTCAAAAGGGGAATTCACGCCAAGAAAATATAGAATAAGTTGTTCTTGTATCATTCTACTACAGCGCTACAAATGCCAACACCCATGAGTTTAACGTTAGCATTCTTTTACGAAAATCATATCGACAGTAATTTTGTAAATTGTTCTATACACACCTTAACCTTTAAAGGTGTATTTCAGGCGTTTGCAATCTCAGAGCACGTGCCATGACCATGCCATCTTCAGGAGGTCCTGCTGACAATAGACAAATCACCTGGGCAGTGATTTATAGTCAAGTCTTGGTTTCCTGTTAAGGCATCCAAGACTTGACTAGAAATCACTTGTAAGCAACTGGAGATATACAGGTTGTAGTCTAGTGGGAATCCAGGATAATTGTCCAGGCCTTTAAGGGTTAACAAAACTGAAAAGAAATTCAGTCACTTCTTTCATGAAAATGAACACTTTAGCTGGTATCAAGTCTCAAAGAGCCCTTGTATATAGTCAGGCCCAGATTTAGCTTGTGGTGGGCCTGGGACCAGAATATTGTGGGTGCGGCAGGCCCTTTCACAATATTGTGAATGATTGTGAAATGTGTCCTGGGAGTGGAATGGGGGCCCCTAAATGCGGGGGTTTGAGGCCATAGCCCAAGTGGACGCACCCTAAATCCAGCACTGTATACAGTGAATGCAGGAAAATATTAAAATTCTGGTGGTTTTGGTACATGTATTCATTGATTGGCTTGGTTTGGTTTTTCGGTATCCCCATGATATCGATATCTGTTCAGTGTATTGCCCATCTCCAATTGTGGGGAGAAGAATCAGCAGACCAGTTAGGATCTAGTTGAAATGCTTTCTCCACTTTTCTAATCATAGTCCTGTAAGTTAATGTTTGCTTTTGTGCATCCTTTGGTTTGGTTTAGCTTTACCATCTGAGTTTGGTATTGTACAGTACAGTAGAGCCCACACAATTGTGTATCTCTTAATTCAATAACCCTGTTAACTGAATATAATTTCAAAACAATTGCCCATTCTATACCTTCAGTGCAGTTAATTGGTTAAATGTTATAGAACAAACTCCTATTAATTGAATAAAATATCTTGTACTATGTCTAGAAGTTACCTTGACAGCAGTCCTGGCATTCTTAAAAATGCAGGAGGGCTAAAAATCGCTCTCCTCACATGGCCTAGGGGAGCGATTAGCTCTCCTCAAGCCTACAAAAGCTAAAAGTGGCAAAATGAAGTTGTACTATTAATGAACTCTGCCTGGTGGGCTTTTTACATTTCATTTGATGCTGCTAACCAGGTAGTCTCTGTGAGACAGCTACACAGCCCCTTCCACACCTCCAGGCCTTGGCAAGGCCCGGAAGTGCGGCAGGGGCAGTGTGGCCATCTTGCAGAGACTACTAACATAGCAGGGATATGAAAACCTGTGTGTTTTAGGAATAGGCTGTTGTGGTAATCAGTATTTTCTAAGACGCGGGGGGGGGGGGGGGCTATTTTTCGCTCTCCTCAATTTTTTTAAGGCGTTCAGTAGGCAAGCGAATAAATCGCTCTCCTGGAAATGCCAGGCCTGTGACAGTCACCCAAGTTTCCTTGTTTATAGACCTATATGGCCGCTGTACATCCAACAGAGGTTTTAATCTATAATATCTTGTTTGACAGAGCTCTGTGAACTCTGTCATACAAGATATAATAAATTAAATGATCAGGTTATCTCTTGAATGCTTCAAAGTAACCAGATCTCTGTTAATTTAATACTCCTGTTAGGCCACACAAAGTATATCTTCTGTTTTTTAGGCCATTATTTGTAAAATTGCATGTGGGCGAGCGGTTTTTTATTTTATTTTTTATTTCTGTAATTATTTCTTTGCCATCAAAAGTTCATGTTCTTGGTTTATGTTTTAGGCCTCATAATCTACGGAATAGCATGGGTGGTGGTGTATTTTGTCCCTTGAGTGCAAGAAGACATTGCAAAGCCTTCTTGCACTCAAGGGAGAAATTGATAAAGGTTTTTAACTTGGGTAAAATATCAGACATAAATCATTTAATTTTTATTTTTTCAAAATTTTACATTGGTTATAAAAAGAGAGCAAGCGGCAGCCAAAAGGACCATGCGGGAGGGCCTGAGAAA
Organism: Pictodentalium vernedei; assembly: GCA_031216915.1. NCBI lineage: Eukaryota > Metazoa > Mollusca > Scaphopoda > Dentaliida > Dentaliidae > Pictodentalium > Pictodentalium vernedei. The sequence goes on along the minus strand of CM062295.1, from coordinate 671,397,736 downwards.
CAGATTTTCAATTTTTTTAGGCCTTAATTGAATAATTTTTAGTGACTTTTCAATTAGCTGGATAAGTTGCATTCTTGGTTTATTTGAAAGAGAGGATTCTTGGTTTATTTGAATGAGAAGATTCTTAAAATGTTTGTATTTTTTAACCTTCTGATGTTGATGTATCACAATTTCCACCTGAACATTTTTCCCCTAATGCAACTTGGACTTTAATCAATTCAATCTTGATCATACAGAGTTGATTGGGCTCTGTTAAACAAGATTGAATTGGTTAACTTTTGAGTTTCATTATGGGAAACATTTGCTGCTTGTAGTTTCAGTATTTTTAAATTAGTGTGTGAGAGGTTAATGTACGAGTATAACACAAAGTTATAACTTGAGATTTTCTCGACAAGTGGTTTGAGAGTTTCAAGTAGTACTTCTTGTCATGCACATGTTGGCAGACAACTAGTTTAGAAATTCTTTCTAGACCCTTAAATACTGAAGATGCATTTTCACATTGAAGAGTACAGTATGTGGAGAGTGGATTGTAACTAAATCACCTGCAGAGTGGAGTTATCACCCAAACTTTAACTTTCAAGTTTTGTATATATCGACTAAAAACACAAGCAATGTTTCAACCAATGGACCTCTGGGTTTAACCCGGAGGTCCATTGGCTGAAACTTTGCTTGTGCTTGTTATGCTTTGCTACAAATTTGCAATTATTGCTTGGGTGGAATCTCCACTCTGTGGGTGATTTAGTGTATATTGTTTTTTCTATGCATCTTTACATAAAAGTTTTATCAACCATTTTCAGGAGTTTCGTGCAAAAATCTAGGTACAGTCAAAAGATATTGAGGAATTACAGAGCCCTCTAATTGTTATGTTTCCATGGTAATTAATAAAATGAAGTCCATATCAGTGTAAAGCAGTGTCAAGATGAAAGACCTCATAATTGGCAAAATTTTACTTCTTGCAACCTTCAACTTACATTGGATTTAAGTTGTTGCATGCAAGCTTTGTATTTACCATACAGTCTGTTCAATTCTATATACTACAAACAGTCAAAGTGATCCCTCTGTTTACTCACCTTTCAAAATGGCATCGGATGAACAAATAAGAATTCTGCCATTTTATTTTTCATTATAATTGATAGTTCAGTATAAAGGAAAAATAGTTAGTAAGGCCCTACAAAGTAGATCTTCAGTTTCTCAAACCATTTTTTGCAACATTGCATGTGGTGGGCATTTTTTTTATTACATTTTTTATTTTTGTAATTATTTCTTTGCCATCAAATGTTCATGTTCTTGGTTTGTTTTTATGTTTTAGGCCTCATAATCTACAGAATAACATGGGTGGTGCTGTATTTTGTCCCTTGTTGCACTCAAGGGACAAATTAATCAATTTTATTAACTTGGGTAAAATATCAGACATAAACCATTCAATTTTTATTTTTTAGCTCAACTTGACAAAGTCAAGCTGAGCTATTGCCATCACTTCTCGTCCGCCAGCGTACATATGTACATACGTATGTACGTACGTACGTATGTCTGGGTGTACGTTCGTAGGTACGTTCGTAGGTACATACGTACGTCCACAATTTCCTTTGTCACTCCTCATAGGTCGCATTTATGATCAGATTGCTTTGAAACTTGGTATGCTTGTTTGGGGTTACCTCTAGATGGGAGCTATCAATTTTCTTCCATTTCCGTCGAAAATAGTTGCCATAGGCAACAACCCCTGATGAACTTAGTAAAAATTTAGTGCAGTTAAGCATCAATATTTCCCTTTGACACACCCTGCAGGGCACATTTATGTTTGGATCGCTTGCAAACTTGGTGTGCTTGTGTGGGGTGATATCTATATGGGAGCTGTCGATTTTCTTCCATTTCTGTCAAAAAATGTTGCTGCTGACCTTTGAACTTAGTTTAGTCAGACCTCAATATTTCCCTTTAACACACCCTTCAGGGCACATTTATGATCGGATCACGTTGAACTTGGTGTGTGTTCGGGGTGACCTCTAGATGTGAGCTATTGATTTTTTTTTCATTTCCATAAAAAATTATTGTCGTTATCACCAGCCTTTGAACTTACTGCATTTGTGCATCACCTTATCCCTTTTGCACTCTCTGCAGGGTATATTTATGAATTTCCATAAAAAAAAAACAAAAAAAGACAATGCCACAAGCAATGACCTTCTACTTAGTGTATTTGTGCATTAATATCTTCCTTTGGAATGCCTCAGAGGGAGCATTCATTATCAGATTGTTTTGAAACTTTGTATGCTTATGCAGGGTGACAAAGATAGAAGCTATTGATTTTCTTTTCATTTCCATCAAAAACTGTTGCTGTTCGCAACAATCTTTGAATTTATTGCATTTGTGCATCAACATTCTTATTTGACATGGCCTACAGGCCACATTTATCATAGGATTGTTTTTGAACTTGGTGTGCTCATCAGGCAAGACCTTTAGATAAGAGCTATTGATTAGCATTCATTTCTGTGAAAAAATTTGCCATTTACAATAACCTCTGAACATGCTGCATTTGTGGATCAACATTCTTCCTTTAGCCAGTCTTACAGTTTACATTTAAAAATGCATGGATTACTCTGACGTTGTGCACACACAATGCTGTTATGTTGAAATTTCATCAAATAACATTGGTACCAATGATCTTCAATTTTGCCATTTCATTTATAACTTACCAAGTTCAAGTTTGTCAAGTTGAGCTACAATGTCATTGACACTTTCATTTAAGTTTGCATTGGTTATAAAAAAGAGAGCATGCAGCACTGAGAGAGGAGAGCCTGAGAAAGAGATTTGTAACTTTTTTGGCCTAACACATATTAATTACATACTTTGTGAGTGATCAAATATGGTATATACAGTATGGGTTAATTCCATTGATCCTCTGTGGGTACCCTGGAAAGTGAAGCAGTGCTTAAAGGTGGTAAACGAGTTCTGCTTTACTGATAAAATAGAACCCAGTCACCAATATCTGGGTGGAAGTCCTCTAAAATGGGTAACATGGGTATAAACGATTGAATAAACTTGACTTTATCTCCTTGTTGAAGTCACAATTAGCCATTGTGCATGACTATGTAACCTTTATCACTAATAGATAAATAAATTCCATTGATGCATGGAAAATTTATTGAAATAAAAGATATTCTTTATTCAGAATTTTTTTAATTATTTGCTTTAGGAATTTAGAAACAATGATTAGATAGGTGCCAAAAATATGCAGAATTCCATTGTTGTAAGACCTGTAACCCAATTTGAAACCCACGTGGACATCTGAAACAAATTTGTTTTGTTATAATTTAGTTAGTTACTACAAAAGAATTGTCAAATATAGTCTAAAAAAATCTAACATTCTTTTTGTTAGCTACTATGTTATTGTAGAACACAATACATGTATATAATGTTAGATATGTATTTCAGGGCAAATGTGTCAAGAATTTAACAAAACCACATGTTTGTGGGTTTATCATAGCAGCAGGACATATACAGAATCAAGAAGATATTGTAATGATAAACATTAATAAATTAAGAAAAGAAGAAAAAGAAACTCTAAGGTCAGGAACATACGGGTGTATAAGTAGATGCAGAAAAATGGATTTTGTTTGATGATATGATTAGTATTGTGAAGGATTCCAGTGGGGCCTTGGATTCAAGGAATGGCCTTGAATTTAAGGATCATTCAAGGCCTTGGAATTCTGGAAAATGTACCAGGAGTCCTTGAAAAGCCTTGAATATTCATGAAATCAAAATGCTAATGAAGCACATAATCATAACTATATAGTTTTATATGCCAGAGTTTGTGAAGGCATAATACTAACTAGGACCCTCAGGTCATTACCAACTCCTCGAAGGGAAGTTGGAGGAAGAGGTAATGATGGGAGGGTCCTAGTTAGGACTAATGAAGGCATGCCTTGAAAATCCTTGAATTTGACAATTGTAGTGCCTTGAAAAATGCTGAAATATGTCGTGAAATGGCCTTAAATAGCCTTGAATTTTATCAGTCCTTGCCTTCAGGAACCTTGGTATTGTGAGGTATCAGCAGCATTGTGATTTTTAACACTTAAGTCCCCACACAGCCACAAACTGTCCCTTTTATATTACTCTTAATCCTTTACCCAACGCAGCCGATTTCAAAATTTATTACTTTAAATATCATTTTTTTTATTTTTTCAAAAAATGTCAACAAAACCATATCATGTGGCCCCTCGTTGGAATGAGCTCGTCGAGCTCGTTCAGGGGTCAGCCGAGTGGGCGACTTGGGCGAAGAAGTCGCCTTGTCATTCCTCAAGTCGCCTTGGCTTGCATTGGGGGCGAAATTCAAGTCGCCCTCCAAAACTTCCTTGGGAGACATGGCAGTTTACTGTATTTTCTTATGTTTTATTTTTTAAAAACACCCGCTTCCGCATTCGCAAAAAAAGTAAACACGGCTGCTGTTAAAGTCCGTCACACGGCTATGAAAATAGCCTAAACTAGCCCAATTTTATATTTTTGAAAAGAATTGTACTGGCGTAGTCGTTCGAACAATTCGCCCCAACTGATAACAACCAGCACAAAATGGCTACTTAAAAACAAAGTGCCAGCCAAAACAACGAATCACACAAGACACGCATCGAGTTAATTAGAATTTATTAAAGTTAACCACCGTTTCAAAACAAAAAAAAATGTATTGGAGACAGTTCGTCCATATCGAAATTGCTTGCAGTTACGCTCTGTTCCACTGAAAAATTGGTTGCATTGAGATTCGCCCCGCAATTTGCATTGAATGTTTTTCTTTGAAAACTTGTGAAGTTGGTTGGAAGAGGTTAAATGGAATAAGGCTACAATAGAAATCACAGGTATTTGGATGGATAAGAATGGCAGACCTTCAAAGCACCAATCGCACGTGTCAGTGTGAGATGGTTGGCAGAAATTGTCAGTTTTCTGAACAGTGTATTATTACCCAGCACAGCCGGGAAGGGAGATAACTGAAATATTTTGTCATTTACCTAAGAAATAAATTAACTCAAATTGTTAATAACGCTTAATTTACGAAGGATATCGAAAACTTTTTTAACTACGCTTTTCAACTCAGGGCATTCAGAAACCATGAATGACCCAGCTTCTTATATGAACATGAAATTTATTTTAAACACTTTAAATATTTTTTTAAAAAGAATATACCTTCTATAACAGAGAAGAGCACTCTCACCATGGGTCATACTAAATTTCAAATCCACTGCGTTGAGGCAAATACAAAATTAACTGCATGGTAACCTTAGTCATCACTGTTAGGCAAAGAGTTAGGGGGTATTCAGAAACCATGAATGACACAGTTTTTTGTGTGGGGGGGGGGGGGGGGGGGGGAGGTGGGATTTTAACCTACATTCTGTTATATACCATCTGACTTAGGTTTGTGTGTGTATGTATGTTTGTATAACTTTTATTTAATTTTATCTCCACAATTGTGTCCTCTATGTTCATTTATTTTATCACGATGTCATATACGTTTTATGTTTTTTTTCTGATTTCTCCTTCATGTCCACTGACTTCTCCCTCCTGGGTCCTGACTTCTCCCTAAAGTCTCTGAAGGGAGAAGTCACTTCTCCCTAAACTCAGCTGCCAGGCTGACCCCTGAGCTCGTTCCACAGAGGGGTCACATGATATGGTTTTGTTGAAATTTTTCGAACAATAATATTTTTTCAGCTGCTGAATTTGCATATTACGAGGGCAGATGCGGGCGATTCGTTGGGTAAAGGGTTAATAAAGGTGTCCCATGAGTATTCTTCCCTGAGAACTCTACTGATAGGATGCATTTATGTTGACAGTGTTTTTACATTATTGTTGGATGCCTCTGCAGGCAGCCAACAATAATGCAGAAACACTGTTAAGTCATCTGCAGCTGTGTAATGTATATAAAGGTAGTTATTAATGTAAAATTAATCTGAGGACTTATTGGTTAACTTGGCTCTGATTATTCACCTCACAAGGCCTCATCTTCCTACATAAACATGGGAAGAAGGCTCATTAATTTTTGGCTATTTTCAGTTTGTTTCTTTGAGAAAAAAGTATGATTCTTTATATATAAAGCTATGTTTTGTGCTGACCCGAAATAGCCTAGTACCAATTTTTTAGCCATTCTGGATATTTTAGTGCCAAACAAAGAGTTTTGATACCAAAACATTAATGGGAAGGGAGGGGTGGGGGGAGGGGGGTTGCTATCTGATCCAAATAAGTTGATCGAGTTTTAAAAAATGAACTGGCTAGTGGTGAACCAATAATCAGTATCAGCAATCGGAACCAGCTGGTTATGGGGCATCGGCCGATTATGACAACTGGCGGTGAAAAACTGGCAGTTTCTGGTTATTCTATATTTGTCACCGACTTTTAAAAATCTCTGATATCTGGCCATTTCATTAACGTTTCCCCCATTAAAAATGTGTGTAGTGCATAGCAGAATATTTAGGGAGTTGCAGAGCAGAGATATTATGGAATTTACCATCTGCAATCAGTACTAGATTGCTACCATTTCCCAGCTGATCGAAGTCACTGGCCTTCAGTCATGGTGCAGTATAACATTGTATAGTGTACATGTAAAAAAACACTATTTTTATACTGTACCAATGACCCAGACACAGCTGGTGCTAACTCTTAAAAATATAGGGCCAAACACAAATTTTACCCCCCAATCCCCAAAATTTGCATCTAAAACCAAAGAAAACATGTCCTGAATGGCCGTCCATACTTCACCACTACTGCGCATGCGCAGTGTCAAGGACGTCCCGAAATTGGCGCCATTAATCATTCTTTGTTTGGTAGAGATGGGCAATATACCGAAAAACCGAACCGATACCGATATCATGGGGACACCGAAAAACCGAACCGACCCAATCTTTGAATACCGAAACCAACGGTATTTTCAATTTTCCCTGTGCATTCACTGTTTATAAGGCCTTGATGAGGACTGATAGCAGTTGAAGTGTTCATTTTCATGAAAGAAGTGACTGATTTTATTTTTCAGTTTTGTTAAGCCTTAAGGACCAGGGCAGTTGTACTAAATTGTCAATAGTCTACGACCTGTACATGTCCAGTTGCTTAGCAGTGATTTCTAGCCAAGTCTTGGCTGCCTTAACAGGCAGCCAAGACTTGGCTAGAAATCACTGACCAGATAATTTTACTACTGTCATCAGGCCCACCTAAAGATGACATCTTCAGGACACACATTCTATGATTACAGACACCTTAAGTGGAGCTTGAAAGGTTAAGGCGTATTTAGAACAAGTCACCAAATTACTGTAGATATGATCTGTGTTGACAAAAGAATGACAATGTTGAGCCCATTAACAATGGCATGTGTAGCACTGTGACAGAATGATACAAGAACAACTTATTCTGTATTTTTCTGACATGGATTCCCCTACTATCAGTGAATATGAAGTCACATACCGAATACCGAACCGATACCGCGGTATGCCCACACAAAAATACCGAAACCGATACCGAACTCAAAATTCCAATACCGCCCATCTCTATTGTTTGGCCCTTCATCAGTTAACATCTGACTGATCTTTGTGCTTGTAAATCTCAGTTTAAATGATGCCAGACACATAAATATTAGTGAAATGGTGATTCTAAGGAGGATATAGAAGGAGGAGAGGAAAAATGAGTGACAGAAAATTATTAGGGCTGTAACTTAAAAAATTTTTAATGAAATTAAGTTAAGTTACCTATTTTCGAGGCAACAGCCTGTTGTGGTCATTCTTGTTATCAAGTTACACTGCTTGTTCAGTGTTTTCCTCTCTCCCTTTCCTTTAAGTCCCCTCTTGCTATTCTCCCATGCTTTTGGCATATTTTCTGTAATATTATTACTAAAATTTCTTGGGAGTTTTAGCTGGATAACAGAATGAATTCTGTTCTTTTCCCCATGTTTACGTCTTCACCTATGGGTGGTTAGGCGTAGTGTTCTGCATCTACCATCTGATGTTCTGCAGTTTCTTCCCTGAAAGTCTCTGTTTTGCATCAGATAGTGTATTATTGGTAACTGATTTTGGGCCAGGGTGCCTGGAGTCTTGATCTGGTGTTTTTACACTTATTGTTTACATTTCCAACAGCCCTCTGTGTGAGGGGGGATTTCTTGAAAATAATATCTTGATGTTAATTTAATCATAACTAGATACATTATTATTGTTCATAAGTGTTGCATAAATTGTTTAAAATATTTTTAGAATTTTTGTCCACACTTAGGCTTGGGATCCATTGGGGCTCAGCGTTACTTTTCAGAAACTTGGGCTGTTCTGAAAAAATATTTTTTCAAAATTTTTTGATTTCAATTATTTTTTCTATGTTAATGAATCATGTTATTATGTATTTTGATTGTCAGGGGTTGGTGTGAGTACTAGGACTGTGTTTTCTTTTCACAATGAAAGGATATTGTTCAATTGTATAAGAGGAAATCTTCCTCTGACTTTCATAATCATTGTATAATGTAGTCAGTGTACTCGCACTAACTCCTGTTCTGTATGTGTTAATTTCGATGACACATGGGAAGCATGTGTCACGGTATGTTAGTGGGGAATTGGCCATTCCGGTCCTTTCCCCGCAGGGTCACTCTACTTTATCAATCTCTATTTCAGACTATCATGATCAGGGTGATGTATCCGTGATGTCTTCCAAAAGTGTGCCTCTGTCGTCACAATTAATGAAGAGATAGCGGAAAAGTGCTCATGTAAATACATCAATTGCCTAAGAGGACCCTAGTAGGTTCGACGGCCTCTAGCTCGCCTGGTGTAGCGTCCATTCATCGAATGGTTCGGCAGCCGGGTTCGTCCGTTGCGGTCTAGAAGGAGTTTTGGGTGATGCGAGCACTATAAATCAATCAAATGCACACCCAGTGACGGCGGATTAGAGGAGAGAACGGAGGAAGCCTTTTAGTCCGGTTCCTAGCTCGTCCAGGTCCATCCGGACTGCGAGCGAGAGAGGCCCCTCTCTCATACAACAACATCTGGCCCCAGATGTTGTGGTACAAAGTGTTTTGCATTCGGAGCATACGTCCGCCGCTCGGGACGCTCCGATATATAGTCAGTCCGGAGAGACTGTCAATAAGGCTTCCTCATCCTCATGGTAGCGCACACGACCGCTCTTGGCTACATGACCTCGGATATCCAGTCAGCTTCGCCAATCAGAGAATCATCGGCGACCAGGTCACACCATCCGGTAGCCAGGGACACGAGGCCTGCAGACTCCGGACGTTCGCATAAGAAAGTGTGCGGGAGTCAACGTACGTGGAGCTTCCAGCGGCAAAGCATCGTAAGACTGCTACTGCACAGGCCTCGGTGACGGACGTGCTATCCCAAATAGCACAGCTTATCGCAGCATCCCAGCAATGACAGAATCTCTGTCGCATTATGTATTATCCGACGACGCTGGGTCGGGACGCTCCGCGGAAGCAGGTACGGACGTCCGAGAATTTCATCCGGTCCGACGGGATACCGAAAGGGATTCGGAGGATTTCGAGCTTTCCCTTTCGGAACAACATAAGCTGCTGTGTATGTCATCTGACTTTATTTTCTAGAGGTTCTTTCGTCGGACAAGAATGCTGCGATGCCGGATAAGAAACTGATAGCGTCGGTGGACACAGAAATTTTTTGGTTCGGTTCAGGGACATCGTCCCTCAGTTCCGACACAGTCCAATAATGTCACACAACTTTCGAATTATTGAACGACGCTGGGGGCGCGGTGGCTCAGTTGGTAGAGGTGCAGGCTGCAAGCCAAGAGGTCCTCGGTTCGAATCCCACCTGCGGCAACCGCGTTGTGTCCTTGGGCAAAACACTTCACCCCGATTGCCTACATGGGGGCACGATGACGCTGTGTACTGAGGCGTACTGCACGTCGATGGTGCTCATGTCTTCAACCAACCTAACCCTGCCTGTGCTGCGGTGGAGAGTTCAGAGTTACGATGTTGGAGAGCTGACAGCTGCTCGTCGTTGCTCGGTGGTTCTCTCTGAGTACTCCGGCTTCCTCCACCCGTAAAACTGTCACGGTCTCGATTAGCCATTGTGCATAAGTATGTGACCTTAAACACTAATAAATAAATTGAACGACGCTATATATATTATATGCTTGCTATTAACAAGCATGTCTGGTTTCTTGTTCGCAAAGTTACTGAGATGTCTTTCAAAGTGTGCCTCTGTCGTCATAGTTAATGAAGAGCTAGCGGCAATAAGTGCTCATGGAATACGTCAATCGCCTAAGAGGTCCCTAGTAGGATCGACGGAGTTGACATTCGCTAGCTCACCCGGTGTAGCGTCCATTCATCGAATGGTTCGGCAGTCGGGTTCGTCCGTTGCGGTCTAGGAAGGAGATTTGGGTGATGCAAGCACTATAATAGACTTTAGTACACACCCAGTGACGACGGATTAGAGGACAAATCGGAGGAAGCCTGTTAGTCCGGTTTCTAGCTCATCCAGGTCCGTCCGGGCTGTGAGTGAGAGAGGTCCCTCTCTCGTACATCAACATATGAGACCGGATGTTGTGGTACAGACATTTCGCATTCGGAGCATATGTCCGTCGCTTGGGACGCTCCGTTATATTGACAGTCCGAGAGACTGTCGATAATGCTTCCTCATCCTCACAGCAGCGCACATGACCGCACATTGGCTACGTGACCTCGAGTATCCGGCCAGCTTCGTCATTCAGTGATTCCACGGCGAACAGGTCACGCCATCCGGTAGCCAAGGGACACGAGGCCTATACACTCCATTCACTCGCATAATAGAAGTATGCACGGGGTAACGAACACGGAGCTTCCAGTGACAATGCATAGTAAGACCGCTTCTCCACAGGCCTCAGTGACGGACGTGCTATCCAAAATAGCACAGTTTATCGCAGCATCCCAGCAAACAACAATTCTCGGTCGGATCAGGAATAATCCGACGGCGCTGGGTCGGTGCGCTCCGCTGTTGCATCAGGTTCGGACGACCGTACACTTTATAGGGTCCGACAGGATAGCGAAAGGGATTCAGACGATTTCGAGCTTTCCCTTTCGGAACAACAGAAGCTGCGATACATTTCTTCCGGCATTATCTTCCAGAGGTTGTTCCGTCGGACTACATTGCTGCGATGCTGGATAAGAGACTAATAGCGTCATTGGACACAGAGTTTTTGATCGGTTCAGGGACATTGTCCCTGACTTACCGACACAGTCCAATAGTGTCTTTAGAACATTCAAATTATTTAACGACGCTATATATAAGCTTGCTACCAAGCATGATAGTCTAGTTTCTTGTCCGCAATGCTCTATTCTGCCTTTTTTCAATTCTAGGAAATAATTTATATCGGCAGAACAGGGCATACCGAGAGTTCATATGCATCTAGACGGCGGTGTTGAAGACTGGGAATTATCTTTTTCGCCGTCTATGTCAATTTCAACCACGATGTTGGAAACGACAATGTTGTCTAATAGGCTTGACTTAGACGCTTTATCATACGTAGACCACCTTACTGAGGCATTATCTTTACGTCTTCAAGAGAAAGAATTCCAGGATATGATCCTCAATGTGATTTCTTTCAAGGGCAGTAGTTTTTCCACGTATAACTCCGCCCTTCAGTGGCAACCTGGAGTTGGTTAGACGTGACGCAGCCCTAGTTACATCCACGCGCGTGGATAGTAAGGTGAAGAACTCTCTCAGAGTCGCTTCGGTCTCGGAGAAGCTTCTCTTCGACGGCAACTTTTCAGCAATCTATGAATTGCTCGATATACACGTTCTCTTGTCTATCAAGTGTAGCAAGAGATTCAGACTGGGGCAAACATTCGGTGGTTGACTCAGAGAGTGCCACTGCAGTTGCCGGATCTGAGTTTTATGATTATGACGGATGCCAGTCAAACAGGTTGGGGTACAATATTGATCCCAACGGATTCGAAGTGCCAGGGTCTTTGGGTTCCGCAGTTTCTAGGCAAGCACTTAACTTCTAGGAAATGATGTTATTTAGGCTTGCACTATGTCATTGAATGAACATTATTCAGAAACGCATATCCAAATCCTGTTCGTTAATACGACAGTAGTTGCGTATCTCTGGAACCAGGGAGGCACTCATTCGATTCCGTTATTCAATTTAACGGAAAGAATCCTTCTGTTTGTTATAGTACACCAAGTTCTGCTTCGGTCCGTCATATTCCGGGTCGTCTGATTGTATTAGCAGACTCCTTTTCACATAAGAGTCGCTTCTTGCCGTCAGAAAGGACTCTCATCAAACAAGTATTCAATCAGATTTGCTATCAATGGGAGCGCCCAATGATAATTTATTTGCGACACAACTCACTATTCAATTGCAGACGTATGTGTTTCCATGTCCGGATCCCTGAGCTTTTGTTGTTAACGCTCTATTGATCTAATAGGACGGAATGATAGGATATGCGTATCCTCCAGCGCTGTTGATTCAGCAAGTATTGCTAAGATAAACATCCACAATACAATTCTGTTGATAGCATCTCTGTCTTCACAGTGACCGTGGGTAAATTTACTCAGGTATCTACTGTGGGACTTACCGCGAAAACTTCCTCCATGAGAGGATCTTCTTTCGCTGGGGAAATCGTGTCAACTCCATCACAACCCGCAAGGTCTCAACCTTCACGTATTCCGTTGTGTGGTCCTTTTTGCACGGCAAGCATTGTACAGGACGAGTTATGGACGCGATTTCTTACTGTAGGAGAACCTCTTCTTCGCTATACTATGCGGCTAAAGTGGAGGCTCTTCCGTCGTTGGTGTAGGGATCATTATGTTGATATTTTTGATCCCTCCATACTAGACATTGCAACTTTCTAGTATACTTGTTTGACAAGATCAACTGCAGCCTGTTACTATTAAGGTTATAGGTCTATGTTATCTCATACCTATGCACTCTTTGATAGTTTACAATTGAGTCTTATGTCTCTTTATCTAAGTCAGTTAGAAACTTTTCGATAAATAGACCTAGAATCCTTAGATTAAATTCCTATACGGAATTTAGCTTCGGTTCTTATATAGCTAAGTAACCATTTGAGCCTCTGGAAACAGTAGTTTTCAAATTCTGACCTTTTAAGACAGTTATTCTCTTAGTCTTCTATTCTACTGAAGAATCAGTGAGCTTCATGCACTATCGGTGGACGATTCTCACTTTCGTAGTATCGGAAACACTATTTCCTTTACTACTAATGTTGGATTTTTGGTTAAGAATCAGGCTCCTAATAAATATCCGGAACCTATTGTTATTAAGGTCCTTCCGTCTTCGTACAGGCATAGGCCTTTACTCTGTCTGGTTAGAGTTTACGTATTTATAAACAGATATCAGTTTATTAATAAGGATGTAAGCTTCTTCTGTCTTTGATGCCTAATAGAAGGACATTACGCTCCATTCTATTGCTAATGGATTCAATTAACTATCGGTACTGCTTATGGTATATCATTAACTCAGCAGTTTGTGCTTCAGATTTCGGCTCATGAAGTAAGAGCTCTTTCTACATCTTGGGCTTACATTAATAGTGTCGCTATTATAGATTTTATAAAGGCTGCACATTGGGCTCAGCCATCCACATTCATGAATTTTTATCTCAGAAATATTGAGTCCATTTCTGGAGGCCTCCATTGTTAGGTCTATTATCTACTGCTCAGAATGTCATTCACTTAACAGTTGCTACTATAGCTAGGTAGGCTTTCTGTTCCGGCAATGACTCCGTCCTGCTGCCCTCTTCGCTCTGGGCTATTTGACCCAGGGCAAGGAGAAGGGGGGGGGGGGGGGGGAGGGTGTTCCCTTGGGTCACCTGTTTTATTATGAAAACAAGGGGATACCTCCTCCGGAGTTAGTAATTCTGAGCTGTTACTGGGATGGTTTTTAAGTGATAAGTTTATGTTTTAAAAATTCATAGTTTTTAAAGTATAGCTTTTGAATATATCACGTGTCAAATGGGCGTTATTATACAATCCTCAGACACTTTTTAGGAGTATAAAGAGTCTCTATTCTCTAGACTAACTTTATTTATTGGCTTACTTTAAAAATTATTAGTATAAGGATTATACTGGATATTAATAGAGTACATGGATGTTATGATGCTCAATTATGGAAGGTGTTGTGTCTTTCTAATTTATCATAAATAAGAAAGATACATGTAAGGCCTAATACTCCTTTTCCCCTCGAGGGGATGACTCTATTTTATATAATTGAGCTTATTGGAATTTCCTCTATGTCCTAGGCCCCCCAGCCTTTTTACTATTCAGCTATGTCTGGGTCATTGGTACAGTATAAAAATGTTAAAAAATTTATAGTAATTTATATATTTTTTATACTTACCAATGACCCAGACGAGGATGGCCCTCCCAGGAGTTGGGAACTCATACCTCCCCGCTGAGTACATAGCGCTTACCAGGCACTGGTTATAAGAATGATTAATGGCGCCAATTTCGGGACGTCCTTGACACTGCGAATGCGCAGTAGAGGTGAGGTATGGAGGGCCATTCAGGACATGTTTTCTTTGGTTTTAGATGCAAATTTTGGGGATTGGGGGGCAAAATTTGTGTTTGGCCCTATATTTTTAAGAGTTAGCACCAGCTATGTCTGGGTCATTGGCAAGTATAAAAAATATATAAATTACTATAAATTTTTTAACTTTTTGTCAATGATAGATGATTGTTACGCAACATGTAAGTTGCATGACTGTCACAAACACGTTTTCAGTTTGTCAAGTTCATTTTTTTGCCACCCACTTGAAAAGTGGGTGGTATATAGTGTTCACTTGGTCCGTCCATCCGTACGTCTGTCCTCTGTTATGCTTTAGGACGGTACACATCTGCTATCTGTAACTCCTGCTAAACCAGTGAACGGCTTTCATTGAAACTCTCAGACATTCTTTTACATTCATTGAATATGTGCACCTCCTATTTTCTTTTCAGATATTTTCATTTTTACAGTTTTCCATATTGAAAAATGAACTTTGTCAAATTCAATTGACATTCTGTACAAATCTGCTATCCGCAACTCCTCTTAAACCATTGAATAGATTTCATTGAAACTTTCAGACATTCTTTTACATACATTGCAGATGTGCACCTTCTATTTTCTTTTCAGATATTTTCTTATTTACAGTTCCCATATTCAAAAATGGTCTTTGTCAATTCAGGTTTTAGTTGGGAGGGGTATAGATCTGCTACCCGCTACTCCTCTTAAACCATTGAACAAACTCCATTGGAACTTGCAGACCTTCTTTTACATACATTGAAGATGTGCACCTCCTATTTTTCTTTCAGATATTTTCATATTTCGATGTCTGTCCGTCCATCCGTTACGCTTTAGGGATGTACACATCTGCTATCCGCAACTTCTCTTAAACCAATGAACGGATTCCAATGAAACTCTCAGACATTCTTTTACATACATTGAAGATGTGCACCTCCTATTTTCTTTTCAGATATTTTCTTTTTTACAGTTTCCCATATTGAAAAATGAACTTTGTCAAATTCAATTGACATTCTGTACAGATCTGCTATCAACTCCTCTTAAACCATTGAATAGATTTCATTGAAACTTTCAGATATTCTTTTAAATACATTGTAGATGTGCACCTCCTATTTTCTTTTCAGATATTTTCATATTTACAGTTCCCCATATTCAAAAATGGTCTTTGTCAATTCAGGTTTTAGTAGGGAGGGGTATAGATCTGCTATCCGCTACTCCTCTTAAACCATTGAACAAACTCCATTGGAACTCTCAGACATTCTTTTACATACACTGAACATGTGCATTTCCTATTTTTCTTTCAGATATTTTCATATTCTGACATACGTCCGTCCGTTATGCTATAGGGGTGTTCTGCTGTGTGTGTGTGTGTGTGGGGGAGGGGGGGGGGAGGGGAGGGAGTACACATCTGCTATCCGCAACTCCTCTTAAACTAGTGAACGGATTTCATTGAAACTCTCCGACATTCTTTTACATACATTGAAGATATACACCTCCTATTTTGTTTTCAGATATTTTCATTTTTACAGTTTCCCATATTGAAAAATGAACTTTGTCAAATTCAGTTGACATTCTGTACAGATCTGCTATCCGCAACTCCTCTTAAACCATTGAACAGATATCATTGAAACTTTCAGACATTCTTTTACATATATTGAAGATGTACACTTCCTGTTTTGTTTTCAGATATTTTCATTTTTAGAGTTTCCCATATTTAAAAATGGGCTTTGTCAATTCAAGCTTGCGTGGGGGGGTTGTTGACATTTGCTATCCACGACCTCTTTTAAACTAGTGAATGGATTTCAGTGAATCCTTCAAACGTTCTTTTACATACAATGAAGATGTGTGCCTTCTGTTCTATTTTGTTTTCAGATATTTTCATTTTTACAGTTTCACATATTGAAAAATGGGCTATGTCATTTCAAGCTTTGGGGTGGAGGTGGGGGGGGGGGGGGGGGGGCTGTCAGTGTTTGTGCTCTCTACATTAAACACGCTTTTACTGTTGTAAAATGTTTCTTGGTGGGAGTGGGTGATATCATTTAGTGAGCAGTACTCACAGTTTTTTCTAGTTTAATTCAGTTACCTCCCTTGATGTTTCTCCCCAATGTTTATTGCAGAGTACATCGTGTGTGTATCTGTAAACCATGTGTCACACAACTTCACAACACACATTGACATCAAAGTTATTATTCAATTAAGACACAAAGTATGTGTGCTCAGTATATTCCTGGTTAATAAGTGTATTGTATTCTTACATAAAACCATATTAACACTATTTACCGGAATAAAACACAATCTTTACAATAGAACAATATCATGTGATTGTATCGTTAAAATGATCTTCTCCCCCACCCCAACCCCCCAAAATGCAAATATTATTTTGGCTAATATTGCCCAGCACTAAACATGCATTCTCTGAGAAATTATATGATATTAAGCTTTTGTGATTGGTGATTTATTAATGAAATTCTGCAGTATAACAGGCACCAACAGATTTTCTTCTTTGTCCCATTTCAACCATCGGAATTTGCATAATCAGAGAAATAATCAGTAATCGGTTCATAGCAAGTTTTGATAATCGATTCATCACTAGAATTGGCAATTACTTCAAGAGTGAATGGATGATTGGTCATGGTAAAAGTCTACAGGACTTGAAATTTTTGACAGAATCCTCAGTTGGCAAAAAGGTTTGTCACCTAAGTTCTATCTATGCCACTGATTCAATTAATGGTCAGGAAGAATGATGTCAGTACATGTATGTACATCTGTTGTTTCACTCAGATAATAACAGATTAATAACAGATTAATCAACTAATTACTGTTAATGCTCTGGGATTAGCAGGTCGCAAGTTTTTACAAAAGGTAACATGCAATTATATAAATACCTTTAAACTGTTGTGAGTCACTCGCAGTGGCATGAAGTATTTACCTAATTAAATGCTAATAAGTGGAGGGGCACAAATTTACAATGCTACCATGGTTCAACCCAGTGTGAGAAAGGTTACAATCATATATCGGTAAATGTACCATGTCTTGCTATAGTCTCACGTTTAGATGAATACGCCGCTCTGTGGTCACTGTCTTGTCTGTTTCTTCTACTTCAACCATCTTCCAACCCGAAGGCCAGCCTTCGGGTTGGAAGATGGTTGAAGTAGAAGAAATGGTCCGAAGCGACCGAAAGTGGGATTCTTTACCTGATTATTGTTTGGATTTGCAAATAATGTTACAGGAATGCCTTATATTGACACGTTTACATACGCCCATTTTAACTCATTGTTTAACTGTGAAACATATCTGTGGAAAAAAGTGGAGGGGCACACGCCCTCTGTGACCCCTGACTCCGCCACCTCTGCTGCCTGTTGTAAAGTTGATAACCTATATTTTATTTAAGAAAACACAATGCTTCATTACCACTCACTGGGAATTAACATTGAAAGTTAATTGTCCAAACACTAATGCCTTATTGACAAAATCACCATGCATTTAGAGAAAATCGTTTTTTGTTTTTTTTTCCCGTTATTGTCAGCTATCAATTTCCTTGTACCAGAAGTAATAAAATATTTGTTTTTTGTTTCATCATCGATCACATTCTTCACTTCTGCAGTGGCTTTTTACTTCACAAGTGAAAGGAACATTTTTGTTGCCAAAATTTTAGCTAACAAAGATTTTTTGGTGCCAAATCAAAAAATGTTTAACCCTTTACCCAATGCAGACGATATCAAAATTTATTATTTATACCCCCCCCCCCCCCCCCCCACCTGCAAACAAAGTTTGGGAGGTATATAGGAATCACCCTGTCCGTCCGTCTGTCTGTCCAGGCAACATATGCTGATTAGGTGGCTATTTGTTGGTAGAAATGGGGGTTAGGTGACTACCGCAATTTATGTGACTAGTCACATTGTTAAATGTCATTATTCTAGGGTGGGGTTTAGAGTTGGGATGGGGTGGGGTTAGGGTCAGTAAAGGGTAGGGTTAGGGTTTGCTACCACCCCAAAAATTTTTCACCCATGCATTTTATTGTAGTCCCATAAAGATAGCCACATAACTACCAATTGTTAGAATGTCCGTCCGTCTGTCCATCCTTATAAGTGCAACTCCTCCTAAACCGTTTGAAGAATTTTCATGAAACTTTACACAATGGAAGAACTCCATATGAAGATGTGCATGAAGCTATATAATTCCGTTCTGACATTTCCAAGGGGAGATAATCTAACTTATACATTTCAGGCACGGGGGGTATCACTTTCTGAGCTTGCTCACAGTACCTCTAGTTTAATATTTGTTTTTTCAGTTTTTAAAAAAACAAATTCAGCAAAACTATATCATGTGACCCCTAATTGGAATGAGCTCAATGAGCTCATTCCAATGAGGGGGTCACATGATATGGTTTTGTTGAAATTTTTTGAAAAATATATCTTGTTTCAACTGCTCAATTTGTAAATTACGTGGGCAGATGCGGCCGATTTGTTAGTAAAGGGTTAATGCAGTTGGCTAAATTGGTACCTGACAGAGTGAACACTGGCTATATTCCCTTCAGGCCTTAGTAAATATAAAAGTTAAGGTGTTTTTATATGCCCACTCATATGAGCAGGCCATGTTCTGGTATGCCTCTGCCTGTCCATCCATTTTTCTGTCTACCCATTAACTTTTGCTTGTCCAAGCAATAACTTGAAACCTATGTGTCCAACAGATCCCATTTTTAGCTCAACTTTGGCGAAGCCAAATTTGAGCTTATGCCATGGCCCGTCGTCCGTCTTCCGTCTGTCCTTCTGTCCGTCTGTCCGTCAACAATTGGATACGGCTCGGGCTAGAGGTCGTATTTATGAACCGATCTTTACGAAACTTCTTGGGTACCTTTGTTATGACTGTGGGACGAGAACGAGTGTTTTTGGGTGCAGTCCGAAATTCAAGATGGCTGCCATTTTGTACCGACGATGCAGAAATCTGTTTTTTGTACAGAACTTCCATATGAAAGCTCTGATTTGAATAATTTTTTGTATGAATGTTTAGTACCATGGGATACATCACATATAATACGGGTTTTTTTCTCGTGCATAAATTATGCAAATTAGACTAACTTTGATGTTTTTTGGTGTTACTTTCAGCACTGTAAGTGCAAATGCCAATACGGCTCGGGCTAGAGGCTGTATTTATGAACCGATCTTTACGAAACTTCTTGGGTACCTTTGTTATCACCGTGGGACGAGAACTAGTGTTTTGGGTTCTGGTCCGAAATTCAAGATGGCCGATGGCAGCCATTTTGTACGAAATTTGGTGCAATCAGATTTTTGCACAGAACTTCCATATGAAAGCGCTGATTTGAATAATTTTTTGTGTGAATGTTTAGTACCGTGGGATACATCACATATAATACGGGTTTTTTTCTCGTGTAGAAATTATGCAAATTAGATGAACTTTGATTTTTTCAGTGCTGCTTACACACAGTAAGTACACATGTCAATACGGCTCGGGCTAGAGTCTGTATTTATGAACCGATCTTCACGAAACGTCTTGGGTACCTTTGTTATCACCTTGGGACGAGAACGAGTGTTTCTGGGTGCGGTCCAAAATTCAAGATGGCTGCTAGTGGCCATTTTGTATCGAAATTAGGTCTTATCAGTTTTTTGTACACAACTTCTATACGGCTCAGGCTAGATGCCGTATTTATGAACCGATCTTTACGAAACTTCTTGGGTACCTTTGTTATTACCGTGGGATGAGAACGAGTGTTTTGGGGTGTGGTCCGAATTTCAAGATGGCCACCACTAGCCATTTTGTACCAAAATTAGTGCAATGAGTCTTTTGTACAGAACTTCTGTATGAAAGTTCTGATTTGAATAAATTTTTGTATGAATGTTTAGTAACATGGAATACATCACATATAGTACGGGTTGTTTTCTCGTGCAGAAATTATGCAAATTAGATGAACTTTGATTTATTCAGTGCTACTTATACTCTGTAAGTGCACATGTCAATACGGCTCAGGCTAGAGGCTGTATTTATGAACCGATCTTCACAAAACTTCTTGGGTACCTTTGTTATCACCTTGGGACGAGAGCGAGTGTTTCTGGGCGTGGTCCAAAATTCCAGATGGCTGCCAGTGGCCATTTTGTACCGAAATTAGGTCCAATCAGTTTTTTGTCACAACTTATACACAGCTCATATTTGTGAACTGATCTTCACGAAACTTCTTGGGTACCTTTGTTTTCACATTGGGATAGGATTGAGTGTGTTTTGAGGTGCCTTTGTTATCACTGTGCTATGAGAACAAATATTTTGGGGTTCAGTCAGACCCACTGTGGGACTCAAAGATTTTTTCTAGTTTAGCATCTGACTGTCACCCACCTTTACAATACTTTACCTATACATTTGTTACAGGCAACGCTCAGTATTTATGTACAGACCGTTACAATACTTTATATGTACCTTTGTTATCAGGTCATTACCTAGATGTTTGTCATTGCTGTGTCACATACTATACATGTACATGTCTTTGTCTTGACAAGTTGAGCTACAATGTCATTGACACTTTCATTTATGATTAGTTAGACCTGACTGGACGAAGATTCCTTTTGATAACCCATATTCTGGCACATCCAAAATGGCCTCTATGGCAGCCATCTTGGATTTGTTGTGATTTTAGCTTGTCCAAGAAACAAATGATCAGTTGATCCAAATTTTTCTGGTGCATTCCTCTTGACTACAGGAAGATTTCTTGTGATAACCAGGATTTTTTCATATCCAACATGGTCACCATGGCAGCCATCTGAATTTTTTTTGTGATTTCTGCATGTCCGTTGTAATAACTTGAAAAATGAATGACAAATAGATCCAATTCTTTATGGTGAATTACAATTGGTTGTAGAAAGGTTCCTTTTGATAACCAGCATGTCTGACATATCCATGGCAGCCATCTTCAATTGATTTTTGCTTATCCGATCAAAAACTTGAAAAATGAATGACTAATAGAACCCATTTTTCTGGTGCATTATTCTTGACTACAGAAAAGTTGCTTTCGATAATTAGCATGCCTGACATATCCATTATGGCTTCCATTGCAGCCATCTCGTCTTTTTGTGATTTTTACTTGTCTGATTAATAACTTGAATACAATTAACTATTTTGTCTGGTGCTTTACGGTTGACTATAGGAGTGTTTGATTTGATAATCAGTATTTCGGCATTTTCAGTATGGCATCCATGGTATCTTGGATTTTTTATGATTTTTGTTTGTCCATGTAAAAATTTAAAATCGTATGACCAATGGATCCCAATTTTCTTTGCTCTTGTAGTAATTTGAGATGCAGTCGAAATATGCGAGTTATATATTTCCATGCATAATGATTCAGTTAACATCACGTGGCCATATAATGACGTCACTTTCCAGCGATGCTCTTGTTTGTAGTATACTTTCATTTCAGGAAAGCGATTTCAGCAATAATTGTGAGTGATACAGAGAAAATATGTTTTGATGCTAAGGAATTCCTCAAAGTGTTAATGGGCCAATTTAACATGAAAGGTTGGGTATTTTTATTCCAGATATTGTTGCTCATTAGCTTTCAACATAATAACTTTGTCAAGTATTACAGTTGGCTCAACTTAATTGGATTCTGGTAAATAGAACAGTGTTTTATTAATTGCATGTCATTGTCAAAGACCAAACCATTACGTGTACGCTCCTGTAAAACACTGCCAATTGACTCCCCACTAACTGCTCTATGAGGTGGGGTATCAAAACCCAACCACGTGACTTCAATAAGACGTACTATCGGTTATAATTAGCACGAAGTGTTTCCCAGTCTTGTGACAAGGTTATGCTTCCGACACAAAATAGGACCTCCATACAACATTTCTCTGCAAAACAGCCGTTGATAATTACGGAATAAAGCGCATCGCTCCCAAACTATACAAATAAAAATAAAATCGTTAAAATTTATTTTGAAATATCGTACAAAATGACTTTTGAGGGCAGTTTCGATCTCGCAGGAATATTTGTGAAGACCTTGTCGTTACTTTTTGTCGATGTCGGTGTTTCTTTGATCCCGTAATTTTTTTATACCAATTAGCACATTTTTCCCACCAGTCGGGCAAATACTATTTTTAATATCATAGGGAAATTTTAAAAACGCGTTTTCATTTCGAATATATTGAGTAACAATCAGTGCGATTTCGTCCTTGAATTTTTAAAATCCGACTATTATTAGCGAAGTTACTCCAAAAATGGAAATAATAAAAAAAATCTCATTTGTAACAGGTTGAAGAACCTTTCGAAAGAGTCATTCAGATACACACCTTTTTGTTCTGCAGTGGTAGACATAATCTGGCAATGAAAAAGAACTTTACACAATTTGGTTGCGTTTCCAGGTATTCGCATGAAGGACAGCTGATGTCGACTTAACAGGTTGAGAACAACGTAGTTTCGTTACCCACAAAACGGGCCAAATTGCCAGAGTTATTAGACCACAGACGTCTGGAAACCTGATCTAAATCCCCCCTACCTCAAAACACCTCATTTTTATATGCACCCCCCCCCCCCCCCTCGAAATATATAATACACAGATCTGTGTGTTATTTATTTTGGAAGTGTGTGTGGAGGGGGGGGGGGGGTGGGTATAAAAAAGAGGGAGGTGTGACATTGGGGGTGATGTGATATTAATCAGGTCTCCAGACGTCTGTGGTTGGACTAAGCAGTGGGACCTGGAGACGGGATGCACAGCAACTCTGAATTACGACATCATCTTTAATCCGAAGAAGATATACAACCTTTCTCAATAAAAAAAATAAGCGTTCAACGTGTAACGTTGGATTTCAAGGTGTGCAGAGAACGAGCCGGTCCATTGCAAACTCGCCCCAGTGACGCGGCAAAGCTTCCGTTTTACAAGGCGATGTTCCCATTCAACTTGGCAGGGCAAAAATACAAAAAGAATACCCAAAAGACGGGTGCAGAATGTTAATCTGCCCCCCCCCCCCCCCCCCCCCCCCAAAAAAAAATGTTCTTGGTAAAAAAAAATGTAGTGGAAGACCAGTCGGGCATAGATATCATCTGACTGGTTGGTTGGTTGGGGGGGGGGGGGGGGGGGGGCTAAGTACAAATTCAGTGGAGGCAGAGAGCCGACTGTTATGGGCCTACCATCTTGCCATTGGAGGGTGCAGTTCCATAGGCCAACCCCACAAACATTTAATGTCTGTGTTTCTGTCTCCTCAGTGTTCAGTGTTCATGTAAGCCTACTACTTGTGGACCTAGGCCTATTAAAAAAAATCCCGGTAAACTTGGGTGGGTGGGAATCTTATGCAGCATCAAGTGGGATATGCAAGTGCGATATTATTGCTCCTCGCCGTATGGGGCGGAACAAAATTTCCTGACAGACCAAAATAATTTCCAGGCTGATTTCAGATGTGGAACAAAATTGGATTAACAAACCGCATGTGTACCTACATATCGGTTCCCGGATGTAAGATGGCTCTGTGCTGAAATTGTCTATTATGATTGAATAACACATGGGATGAGAAATCTGAGTCAATTCCTCTCCAACACAGTTTTGTCTAGCATGCGGCTCGACCAATTGTTCAGGTGAACAGAATATTCCTGTACATTGAACCATGCAGGGCCTTTGAAACACTGTGGATGACCAAGACTGTAATTGTGGATATCCTGGAACCCATCAACGGTACATGGAGAGAAATTCTAAACAGAAACACTAACAGAGTGGAATTTTCACACATGTATCGTTTTAACCCATGTGAAAGAAGCATTGAACTGAGGGTCCTTTGAACGACAACCTACGGGCCATCTGTAGAAATATGCTGTGCTCGGTGTCCCTTTTTCACCGAAGCGGAGACCATATTTTGTGAGTGGAAACCTCACTCCATGAGTGTTTTAGCAGAGACCATTCTTTATGTGGCGAGATGGGACGCGATGTGTCTGAATGTATCTGAGATCAGTTAAAAATTATAAATTGGCAGAATTTGAGAGATTTTTCAGTTTCCCATCTGAACTCAGCAAAATTAGAAGAAACATATACATATATTTTATATTTCGTTAAAAAACGATGCGTATAGCTTGAGGTTTGTTGCTTTGGACCACTGAGAAAAGTAGACACAGGCTGTTGTAATATAACTGAATATAACACAACACTCAACATGATCAATTATTGAGTTCTCGCGGCAGCAATAAAATTTGGTAGCAGTAACATTTCCTAATCCGAACCAATCCTTTAATTACACTTCCAAAGATATAAAACAAGAGCCGACAATAGCTACTGATTGTTTCTGAAACTGCCTCTGATCGCAATGAAAACATTGACTGGTGACAATAGATAAAGCATAAATTACGCCTATGAAGTTTATTCTTTTGAGATTTCCAGCATCAGAACCGGGTTAAATTGAATTACAATTATGTTTTTCTATATATACTTTAATAGTTGCACTGCGACTTGTAAAGAAAATTTTGTTTCTAACATTCGATCTACCATTTAACAATTTTATTAGCACTATGACAAATGTTGAAATTATTTTGAATCTATTTATAGGAAAAGACAGCGCTCGTGTCGTGTTTTCCAACAAATAGTTGCAACACAATGAGAAAAAAATTCAATTTCTAACATTCGGCCTGCCTCTTAAGTTAACCGTGCACATGTATATTAGCACTACGAAAAAGCCATGGGCCGATTTAATCTGCGGACTGACTTAGGGGCATACCTCAGTTGCTGACTTTATTTTTGGCCGACTTCTCCCATGGGCGCCTTCCCACCATTTAACTCTGTGTAGACTTTATACCACAACAACAAAGCTTAATTTTTTTTTGCGACAATTTATTGGAAATCATCCAATGGTGTTTTGAAAAGATAGTTGCAAAAAATGAGAAAAAAAACAAAACAATTTCTACAGCCCCGTATCTTGGAGCACACTGAGAGATCATGTGTTCGAGTGCTGTTTTCCTAATACTGGATACCTGTCTTTTCCACCGAAGATCGCCGTATGCACATGTGCCGAGTCGACGTCCCGTAAGAGCAGGCTTCGACACCCTTATAGTTTAAAGTCCCCCCCCCCCCCTCCCATAAATAACAGATGTACGCCCCCCCCCCCCCCCCCCACCACAACAGTTGTCAAAATATTTTTTGCTTCCAAAACACAGCTTATGACCCCTGATTGAAACAGACGCTACATGCTCATTTCAGTCAAAAGTCATAAGATATGCTTTGGAAGCAAAACATTAAGATAAACACCTTAAACAAAAAAATGGGAATGACGAATTTCGTGTATAGCGCCGGCCGATTTTTACAGCTATGTCACATAAAGCGTTAAATGCAAAAATGAATATTACACAGTAATTAGACTTGAATATTTCTCCATTTGATCTTTATATGCCAAGATTATTTTAATGTGATTTTTTGTTTTTGTTACAAATTACAATTAATTGAATATATTGATATATATGCATTCCTAATAAATTATAGCAAAACACAGAATGAATTTCAAAAAAATATTTAATAACATTTGATAAATAAAAGTTCTCAGAAAGGTTATAAACGGCATCTCAAAAGTATTATGCTTTATCAGACCAGTGCCGGAAAACCCCATTAATTAGCCCCGCCCTCTCATAAAAAGTTCCTCTACAAATAGACACAGAGATCTTAATTGAATACGAATAACAGTGACTATATTATGTAATCATATGTAACAACTGGGGTAATTTGGAAGACAACTTTTACAGGGACTGTACACGTAATGCTATTTGTTATAGCTCAAAGACGCATTTGATCTGTTAACTGGTAGAGTGCTGGAAGCCCATATTAGGGCTTTATTCTGAAGTGCAGGGACCACAACTTGAAGGCTCATATTCAGTGCACATGCTTTGTATTATCTTTGAAGTGATATTATTTAGTCTATATGGGTTTGACTTGTTACAATTTATGGGAGAGTGCAGGCACTCTCCCATAAATTGTAACAAGGCAAAGATATGTGTATAAGGTTTGATGGCTAAAAATAATTTAGCACTATACCAGTTAAATGATGGAGTTCAGGAACTCTCCCATAAATTGTAGCAAGGCAAATCCATACAGATGAAATAATTTCACTTCAAGAATAACAAATAACATTCACAGAATATAAAACCGTTAAGTTGTGACATCTCCACTTCAGAATAAAGCCCAAATTTTGTTTCTAGCACTCAGTCAGTTAACTCCTAGCACTCTGGTAGTATTTAAAAATTTTCGTCACTAACTCAATATTGCCCATGTGGCATGAAAAATTTAACAAATTATATCTTGTTTGACAGAGCTCAATGAGCTCTGTCAAACAAGATATCATTTTTTTTAAATTCTTAGTTGCATTGTGAGAAAAACTTATGACTCATTAGTTTGGTATTTTGACATCAGAGTGCAGAGGGTTAATAGCATGGGGGACATAGAGTAAATTCCAGCCAATAGAATAAGATATTTTGCAAATCATCTTAAAATTTATATTGACAGCCTCAAAATTCCTCCTCATTATAAATCATTTTATCTTTAGAATTTCAGATGTAACTCTTAAAGGCCATGTAAAGACCTGGATAATTTTTGTCACATGACAGGCTCTATCCTGTGGCTTGGTAGTAGTTTGTCATTGTTGCCTATAAAGGGAGGCAGCAAAAACTTGACTAGAAACCACTGCAATGAACTTGAAATTTTACTGGAAAGTAAGCCCCTGCAAATACCATGTTTGGATTCGAATCAAATTTCAAGTTGACTGTTTGCCCAAAATTTCTAATTCACAACAAATTTTCAACAATTTCATTTCAGGTCCGTTTCATATTTGTTCTAATAAAATTTGTGCAGTGTAAATCAACTCCTTTTTCCATTTCTAGTTTTGTCACTATGAACACCTATTGCAATCTCCCCTGGTTTTAGAAGACATCATCATGTGCAGGTAGACTTTATTTTCTATAAATCAGAATTTCAATAGTCTAAAATTATGAACGTAATGGAATTTATGTTCTTTAACTTCTCGGATATTTGGAGAAGGTATTGGAATTTTAACATTTATATAATAGTGATTTTTATAACGCATTTAAATGACATCCTCTGTTATATCAATCCAAACTCGAGAAGAAGACAATGCCATCTGTTAACCCTTTACATAACATGAAAAGCAAACGACACTTGCAAAAACAAATTCTTGAATTACTAATTTTTCATTTTGTGTCTCAAAAACATAGGTAATGGCCCCTCATTGGAACGAGCTTGACGAGCTTGTTCCAATGAGGGATCACAACCTATGTTCTCAGACAAAAAATAATGAAAATTAATTGGCGATTTTTTAGAATAGCGCTGGCCAGTTTTGACCATTTTGCTAGGTAAAGGATTAATAAACACAACTTTGACACAGTTTTTTCGTCAATATTCATCTGATTTATGTTAACAATAAAGTCAATAATCGAGAACTACGAGTGATTTAGCGGAAGATTTAAACCAAAATGAAAAGAAAACTTGTAATATTTCATTTAGTAAGCATATTTATCGATGTTTTAATCCTTGAATTGTATTTTTATCAGTAGAATATGTTCATTGAACTGAACAAAATGGGTAATTTTGCCACAAAACCTCATTGATAATGAACCTAAAACCAGGTAACTATTCAAAACTATTATCCGAGCCTCAAGCTTGAAGCAAATTTCAAAAGAATATAAGAGGTCAAATTGAATGATACAGTAGAACCTGTCTTGAGAGACCGCCATTTGGGCCACACAAAAGTGGTCTCTCAAGACAGGTGGTCTCTCATAACAGGTTTCAGGTTTTCTCAAGTCAGTGAATAACCAACCACAAAATTCAGAAATGGAGAAGAATGGATTTTTGTAATTACTTTGTAGTTGTCCTTTTTTATGAAGTTTTTCTAACAAATTGAAATGGACTGTTATAAAAATTATAAAAATAAATTAGTGTTGAAAATCTTCATTGAAGATTTTCAACACTAATTTATTTTTATAATTTTTATAACAGTCCATTTCAATATGTTACAAAAAGATTTTCAACACAAATTTATTTTTATTCCTATCTCACATTTCAGGTATGTATGAAATTGTTTATTCAGAAATTATCCTAATCTTTTCACAGGGGTCTTATAAAAACATCTCAGTCTTTAATGAGTTAGCAATTGAAACCCAGTTAAGAGCTTTTAATACTTTTAATTGTGTTAGTATAACCACAATGAATTTTCCAATTCCACAACAGGTAAATTAAAAAGTTTTTGTCATGGTTTCAGTCTTCAAAGGGGCGGTCTCCCAAGACAGGTCCATTATGGCATAAAAATACAAGTTGGTACAGTACCAGGTCACAGTGGTCTCTCAAGACAAGTGGTCTCCCATAGCAGGTCCATTTTTGAGTAAAACCAATCGGTGCCTGGTAGATGTGGTCTCTCAAGACAGGTGGTCTCTCAAGACAGTGGTCTCTCAAGACAGGTTTTACTGTAAATGAATATTCGATATTTGCATGAAAATTGACAATTGAGCTGATGGTTGAATTAGGAGCAGTGATTTTGAATAGTATTTTTCTAACAAAAACAGATCCAGATAAGATTTTGATATAAAGTGAATTATTTACTTCTTGACTTCGTACGTAAAGTATATTTTACCTCTTGTCAATTTTGCCACAACAGATTTTACAATGCTTCAAAAGTTATTCAGTAAGTATGTCTGAAAGAGGCTTCAAAGGATTGTCCTTAGGTTTGATAGAATCTTGTGTTGTTATAATAGATTTTCCTGTCAGCTGTTTATCTTCAGGAACAGGGAAGTTTTCTCAGAAGCAGACATGGGTTTCCCAAGTTTTTTTCAGTGGGAGGGTATCATGAAAAAGGTGTGGATTGGTTGGGATGTTGTATTGCTGCCTGCAATATTTCTGTGGACAGTGTTGCCAGAACCAGTTTGTGAGTTGTGTGTTGAGTTTTACTACAAGAGACCCAAAGAACAGATAATACATTATTAATTTATCTAATCATTTCAGACATTCCACTTGTTTTTCAGTTTTCACAAATTGTAAAATTGTTGATCCAAAAATTGCTGTTTGGCTTTCTAATCCAGATAAACCAGTATCCAGTTTTTCAGACTTGATTGAGTCATTGAAGATAAGTCGGAAGGTAAGTCTATATGATAGTCATTTTTTTCATTATGAGCATTATAAGCTATTGTGATGAATTGACAGTAACATGGTCTGAGGTTTGCAGCTTGGAGTTTATGTTCAACCGAGATGTGGATCATTGAGGTTGAGCATAAGCTCCGAGCTGCAAAACCTCAGACCATGTTAGCATCAGTTCATCACAATAACATATATTTTTCAATAACACCCTACCCATAGCCAATCCACATTGTGAATGAACTGGCAACATCATTACAAATATTCTGTTTGGTGACAGGCAGTAACATTGGAGCCGTAAACATAGAAGAAACTACACAAATTCTCATCCAATCAGCGGGCAAGGATTTTAGTCGTATTGGAACATTTTTTTTTCTAGACAATGTACTGGTTCACTGCCAAATTAATTTAGAATGGTCACAGTCTACTTTTTTCAGTATAATACATTTTATTGCTAAAGTTATTTTATACAGTGAGGCCCACTTAATTGGATATCTCTTAATTGAATTACCCTATCAATGAATATAACTTCCGAATACCAAACCACTTTACAAACCCTTATTAGAAATATGACCTGTTATTTGCAAATAGGTTATAGAGTAAATTCCTGTTATTTGAATAAAAAATCTTCTAATATATCAACGAATTACTGATTTCCCTAATGTTCATAGACCCATTTTGTTTTGGTACATCCAGTATAAGCATTTAATCTATTATATCTTGTTTCACAGCTCTCCATGAACTCTTGTCAAACAAGGTATAACAGAATAAATGCTGAATTTATAACTAGAATGCAGGGAAATGACCAGATTCCTGCTAATTGAATACTCTTGTTAATTGAATAATTTTTGTTGGCACATTGGATATTCAATAAACAGGGTTCCACTGTATAATTAATTGGAGACAAACCATTCATGGAAGAGCCACAGCAACTCATTAGTTACCATGTCAGACATCTGATCAGAAGATTGTTAGTTCAAAGTTAACCCACACTACTTGCATTCTGTCCTTCAGTAGGACCCTTAACCTTGCATGCTCTTCTTAACTCAGTTGTATGAATGGGTACCGGTATAAGCCAGGAATATAACTCTTTTCCTAACATATCTTGGAGAAGACACTGACAAAGTATTTCTTCAAGAACTTCAAATTTTCATTTTTTACCTCGACATTGTTTTGGGGGAGACAAGAATTCTAAAAATAAAAAATATTATTGTTGGTTTTTATAAATAGCACCGGAAGGATATGGCCATTACAAAAGGTAAATACACAGAAATACATGCATCTGTGAATGGGTTAATCGATATGGCACAAGTGCTAGTGCAGAAGGATAGAACAAGAGGCCACAGGCCTCGAGTTTTATCCTTCCACGATGGCACAAGTGCCATATTGATTAACCCATTCACACATTCATGTTGTTCTGTGTTTATTACAAGCCTTCACGTCTATAAAAAATATTAGAAGGACACTCATTTGACAACTATTAACAAAAAGAACACATTTTATCACCAACCAAATTTGCAAGGGGAACCTGTGTTACTGTTTCGTCCCCTGAGCTCCGATGTGTTCTATGTGCCTATTGGCACATAGAACACATTGGAACTCAGGGGACAGTTTTTATCTATCGCTAGCGATTCATATTGTAATTGCGTTGCACGATATGTAGAAAATTCCAGTAAAACTTTGCTTCTGTTTAAAAATAGTCCGTCAACAATTTTTATTCCACACGTATGTGCAGAACAGATTTTCATTTTCCGCACGGTTTAGTGTTGCTATGGATGGGTATTACATAGAACAGGCATGTAATAAAGTGTTAATCTGTGATAAACTGACAACCTGTCCGGAGGAGTCCGGTACTCTTATTCACTTGTGTCATCCCCCACGTGAACCCCGGGAAGTGAAGCAGTGCTTGTTTACTGTGGTAAAGAAGCTCTGTTTCACTGGTAAAATAGGACTCAGTCACTAATGCTTGGGGTGCGAGTCCTCTAAAATAGGCAACATGGGGTATAAACGATTGACTGACCTTGACTTTATCTCCATGTTGTGGTCAGGATTGGCCATTGTGCAGAAGTATGTGACCTTAAACACCAGTAAATAATAAATAAATAATTCACTTGTATCATGGAATCTGGAAATCTGTTTGTCTTAACCCTTATGTCCTCAGATTAATTTTATGTTAATAACTATCATATATATAAGTTCACAACTGCAGATGATTTAACAGTGTTTCTACATCATTATTAGCTGCCCGCAGAGGCATCCAACAATAATGTAAAAATACTGTCAAGATAAATGCTTCCTACCAGTGGAGTTCTCAAGGAAGAATACTCTTGGGACACCTTTTTCAGAGAAATATAAAAGTGGCAATTTGTGGATGTATGGGGGTTTAAGAGTTAATGGGTTTCATCTCTCAAAAAGGGGTTAATTTTTAACCCTTGGGTCCCCATACAGCTACAAACAGCCCCTTTTTTACTGCGATGAAAACATTGTCCCAAATGTATTTTTCCTTGATAATTCTACTTGTTTGGATGTATTTATCTTGATAGTGTTTTTATACGCCCGTTTTGAAAAAACGGTTTATATTATGGTATACCGCTGTCCGTCTGTCCGCCTGTCTGTGCATCCGGTCACATGTCGTTCGATAACTCAAGAACGCTTTGAGAGATTTTCATGATTTTTGGGTAGGTGGTGTATATCCATGGAGGGAAGCTCCCTTTCGTTTAGTGTCGCTGTTCGATTAGTCATTCCAGAGTTATGGGACTTTATTACTTAGAAAATTGTTGATTTTTTAGACGTTGTACGATAACTCGAGAACGCTTTGAGAGATTTTTGTGATTTTTGGGTAGGTGGTGTATATCGATGGAGGGAAGCTCCCTTTCGTTTAGTGTCGCCGTTCGATTAGGCATTCCAGAGTTATGGGACTTTATTACTTAGAAAATTGTTGATTTTTTACACGTCGTACAATAACTCGAGAACGCTTTGAGAGATTTTTATGATTTTTGGGTAAGTAGTGTATATCCATGGAGGGAAGCTGCCTTTCGTTTAGTGTCACCGTTCGATTAGTCATTCCAGAGTTATGGGACTTTATTACTTAGAAAATTGTTGATTTTTTACACGTCGTATGATAACTCGAGAACGCTTTGAGAGATTTTCGCGATTTTTGGGTAGGTGGTGTATATTGATGGAGGAAAGCTCCCTTTCGTTTAGTGTCGCCGTTCGATTAGTCATTCCAGAGTTATGGGACTTTATTACTTAGAAAATTGTTGATTTTTTACACGTCGTACGATAACTCGAGAACGCTTTGAGAGATTTTCATGATTTTTTGGTAGGTGGTTTATGTTGATGGAAGGAAACTCCCTTTCGGTTGGTGTCGCCATTCGATTAGTCATTTCAGAGTTATGGGACTTCATTTTTCACATGTCGAACAATAACTTGAAAATGCATAGAGCAATTTTCATGATTTTTTGGTTGCAAGTATATGTTGATAGAAGGAATCTCCCTTTCGATTTGTGTCGCTGTCCGATTTGTCATTCCAGAGTTATGGGACTTTATTCATCAAAATATAGGCAATTTTCCGCATGTTGGACTTTGGGCAATTTTCATGATTTTTTGGTGGCAAGTATATGTAACCTGACAAGTACACATGTATACTCATATTGTGTGGTTCCCTCTTGTAATTAATAACGGGCGTGTCATGCGCTCATGGCGCAGCTGTTTATTATATCATTGTTAGCTGCCTCCTTCCTAATGGACTCGTCAACATATCCACAGAAATGAGTTATCGACAAGTTATCGACTACACCATGTCAGAAAGAAACCCACATGGGGGTAATAACCAAAATTTATCAGCACGAATATGGAGAATTTTACCCTCTCCATAGCTGCCCGCAGAGGCATCCAACAATAATGTAAAAATATTAAATTCCAAGATGCATGCATGATGGAGAAAAATGTGCAGGCTGAAATTTTGGTACACCAAAATTTCAGCCTGCACATTTTTCTCCATCATGCATGCATCTTGGAATTTAACCAGTTAAATCTTTCAAATTCCTTGTTGCATTATTGGAAAAAAATTGCTGCCTGACATTTTGGTAATACATTTAACATTAGTGTGTAGAGGATTGGGGACATGAATACCATACCTAAGGTTGGTTTTTGGTAAACTCTCTTTAAGAGATTTCTTAGAATAATTATCAGAGACTGGTATCATCGATTAAAAAAGAAGAGAACAATTTTCCTACCTATTTAGATCATTAAAATGGTGGCTGTTGATCAAGTGTTATTGGTGTAAAAGCATTACACAGGGTTCCTACTTGAATGAAAAGGCCTTGAATTTTTGAAACTTTTATGAAAAGTGCTTGGAATCATTTCTATCCTTGAAAAGCAGGGACCAGTCGTGAGGGCGACTATGTCGCCCTTCTAAGCCTAAAGTCGCCTAGAAAAATAGTCGGGGCGATTACAAGTCACCCTCTAAAAACTGGCCAAAATGATGAAAGGCTGAACTGAGTGATGCAAAGTTTACATAAAAACAATTATTTTCAGGAATCGAATGTGCTTGAGTGTGATAAATTAGTGTGATTAATTCGTCAAATAAATGACTATTTATTTGAAATCACACGACAATCAATTGTCCATTGTCTCTTTTGGCAGATTTTTTATTTCTATTTTGTTGCGTTTCAGTCGGAGCTCAAGTGTTGAAACGAAAATAGGTGACTTACGCGACTCAACAAAATAACCCAGTTTGAAAGTAGGTTACCTCACTTATTAGGATGCCGAAAATGTATACACAACGAACGTATTTTATAACACCGTATTTTTATTTCGTTTTGCTGACGACTGTTAACTGTTGGGCCGTCTATTCCCAGAAAAACACGAATAGAATTGAAACACATGAAAAAACAGCTTTAGTGATGACAAGAAAAGCTTTGTACAGGGCACAAGGGTGCATGTGGATGATCTTGAAAGGGTCCTCCTAAACACTGGAATGACACGAAATGATGCGAAATGACACCGGAATGCCATAAAAGTGATGCGGAATGACATTTCTTTTACAAAATACTCGACCCCAGAATGTATTTTGTTTATTAACTAACAAAGTACCTCCCAAGCAACCTTCTTGCCTCTGGTCCTGTTCACACTTTCAGACTTATGAAATTATTAGCTTAGTAGACTTTGGTGAAAGGCAAACACAGGACGGTGCAGGGTGATTGGCATGAAGAAGAGGAGAGGGGTCATGAAGGAGAGGGTAGCAGTGGAGGATTTTCAGTCACTAATTACTTTGTGATTTTTTAACCTGGCAAAGATGCATCATAGACAACTGGATCTGGATTAATCGGACGTTAATGGAGGACAACAAATTGAAAATATGAAGGGGTGGCAGGGGGGTGGTACATGAATATTCTTAATTTTCCCCACTTGCCTATGAAGTCTCCCTACATGACTGTGCAGTCTCCCTATTTTTTCTGGAGGGAGACATGATGTCTCCCTAAAATTCCCCCCTAGGCTAGTTAGTCCCTGTTGAAAAGTACTTCTTTTTCCACCACCCCCTTGAAAAGTAATTAAATTCAGTTTACCTGTAACATTTGCAACAAAATGTTTTGAGATAACCCACCTCCATATACAAGTGGCCTCACCAAATTGTCAGGAATCACAACTCTTCAGTCTCTATATTGTCCCTTGAGTGAAACAAAGTGCCATCTGCAATGCTTTAGCATTGCAGATGGTACTTTGTTACACTCAAGAGACAATATATACTATTAAAAAAAAGTGGGGGATATTTGATAAAAGTGAGATATATGAAGAAACATATTTATATTTTCATCAAAAAGACAGTTAGGGCATTGCACTGTGACATCTGGTGAATGATTTCAGTGATAGTTGGGTATCTGACAAGCACACATTCCATGCACTGAGTTGTAGAAGACATGGACGGGCAGTCAGAGAATTTACCACATTCAATCCAAGACTTCAATACCTTGTAAATCCTCCTCATTTCGCGAAACAAGCGTGGATCCGACATGGCATACTCCTCACCAAACGTCCAATTTCAACTTGCCTGATGTTATTCCATTCTTCCTGCAGTGCAACAGCAAGTTCCTGGACATTGGTAGGGGGCTGTTGGCATTGTCGTAAACACCTGCCAAGCAGACATGCTCGATTAGGGAAAGGTCTGGACTAAGTGCTGGTCAAGGCAGTGTAGTCATGTTCTACTCCTGGTGGAACTCTAGCGACATGGGCCCTGTGTGCTCTTGCAGTGTCATCTTGGAAAATGAATCGACGGATGTGACATCATGCAAGTGGCACCACAAGAGTTGCTAACATGTTGTCATGGTAGTACTGGCCTGTGACATGCCCTTGGATGACATGTAATGCTGTTCTGCTTGTCATGGTTATGCCTCCCCACACTATAACCGATCCACCACCAAAATGATCATGCTGCCTGCGTCATGGAATCATTCATTCTGCCGCTGCCACACTCTGTTTCACCTGTCGTGGAAGTCGAGAGTGAACCTGCTCCATCGACGATTGTCCCAGCGCTATCATGCTCCACACCAATTACGCCTTGCTGGGATGTGACAATCAGTCAAACGTGGAATTATTCGAGGTCGCCAAGCGTACAAATTCCAGCTGTGTAGGCGCTTTTGGATAGTTCGAGCACTGACTCGTAAATCTGTCGCTCAGTGCAGCTGCTGTCCAGTTTCTGAGGCATTTTGATGGAGGTTATGTAATGCTGTGGTTTGGATGAAATGATCCTGGTTTGCAATTGTCACCCTTGGACGACCTGACCAACATCTGTCATCAACATTGCCCATCTGATGGTAGCATGACCACAACATGCTAATCACCGATTGAGTAATGTTGAGAATTTGAGCCACTGCAGTCTTTCTGTGGCCAGCTTCCAACATGCCAATGGCACGTAAATGTTCGTCATGTGTCAGTCTTTGCATACCTCAAAAGTTACGTTTCGACAAGAAACTATTGATGAACGAGTTTATACCAAGAAAAGAATGATGAGACCTCCAAAAAAGTCCATCCAGTGCAATGAAAATTTCAGAATGTACCCCACAGACATTAACGCAGAGCTTGTGCGAAACACGTGCACGAAGGTTTCGTGGGCTGGTTACCTTCATGATCCACACTAAACTCGGTAACATATTGGTGTATCCAATCGCACGTAGCCAATAACATTTTCCAAAAATATCAACATCAGTTTGGATATCCCCTACTTTTTTTAAATAGTATATATCTTGTTGGTTGGGTTTTCCAGAAATCTGGTTCTCAAGGCTGAAATTCTTTGTGTTGTCCATGATGATGTAATTTCATATGAAAATTATAATAGACCTTGAAAAACATGGTCAATGTCATTGAAATGTTCTTAAATAGTTTTTGAATTTGATTTTCTGATGTCAGTGAAAATCCTGTTACATCATCTTTTCACATGATCTGACCCTTTTCCCAACCATTAACCATTCAAGAACTGGAGATTTTTATATAGTTTTGGTACATATTGTTCATCTACACCCAAACCTGAAAATATTTTTATACTGTACCAATGACCCAGACATAGCTGGAGCTAACTCTTAAAATATAGGGCCAAACACAAATTTTGCCCCCCAATTCCCAAAATTTGCATCTAAAACCAAAGAAAACATGTCCTGAATGGCCCTCCATACTTCACCTCTACTGCGCATGTGCAGTGTCAAGGACGTCCCGAAATTGGCGCCATTAATCATTCTTAGTTTGGCCCTTCATCAGTTAACATCTGACTGATCTTTGTGCTTGTAAATCTCAGTTTAAATGATGCCAGACACATAAATATTAGTGAAATGGTGATTCTAAGGAGGATATAGAAGGAGGAGAGGAAAAATGAGTGACAGAAAATAATCAGGGCTGTAACTTAAAAATTTTTTTTGATCAAATTATGTTAAGTTACCTATTTTCGAGGCAACTGCCTGTTGTGGTCATTCTTGTTATCAAGATTACACTGCTTATTCAGTGTTTTCCTCTCTCCCTTTCCTTTAAGTCCCCTCTTGCTATTCTCCCATGCTTTTGGCATATTTTCTGTAATATTATTACTAAAATTTCTTGGGAGTTTTAGCTGGATAACAGAATGTATTCTGTTCTTTTCCCCATGTTTACGTCTTCACCTATGGGTGGTTAGGCATAGTGTTCTGCACCTACCAACTGATGTTCTGCAGTTTCTTCCCTGGAAGTCTCTGTTTTGCATCAGATAGTGTATTATTGGTAACTGATTTCGGGCCAGGGTGCCTGGAGTCTTGATCTAGTGTTTTTACACTTATTGTTTACATTTCCTACAGCCCTCTGTGTGAGGGGGGATTTCTTGAAAATAATATCTTGATGTTAGTTTAATCATAACTAGACACATTATTATTGTTCGTAAGTGTTGCATAAATTGTTTAAAATATTTTTAGAATTTTTGTCCACACTTAGACTTGGGATCCATTGGGGCTCAACGTTACTTTTCAGAAACTTGGGCTGTTCTGAAAAAATATTTTTTCAAAAGTTTTTGATTCAATTATTTTTTCTATGTTAATGGATCTTGTTATTATGTATTTTGATTGCAGGGGTTGGTGCGAGTACTAGGACTTTTTCTTTTCACATTGAAAGGATTTTGTAATTTGTAATAAGAGGATATCTTCCTCTGACTTTCATAATCATTGTATAATGTAGTCAGTGTACTCGCACTAACTCCTGTTATGTATGTATTGATTACGATGACAACATGGGAAGCGTGTGTCACGGTATGTTAGTGGGGAATTGGCCATTCCGGTCCTTTCCCCGCAGGGTCACTCTACTTTATCAATCTCTATTTCAGACGATCATGATCAGGGTGATGTATCCGTGATGTCTTCCAAAAAGTGTGCCTCCGTCGTCACAATTAATGTAGAGCTAGCGGAAAAGTGCTCAGGTAATACGTCAATTGCCTAAGAGGACCCTAGTAGGTTCGACGGCCTTTGACGTCCGCTAGCTCGCCCGGTGTAGCGTCCATTCATCGAATGGTTCGGCAGCCGGGTTCGTCCGTTGCGGTCTAGAAAGGAGTTTTGGGTGATGCGGGCACTATAAACATCCATGTGCACACCCAGTGACGGCGGATTAGAGGGGAGAACGGAGGAAGCCTTTTAGTCCGGTTCATAGCTCGTCCAGGCCCATCCGGGCTGCGAGCGAGAGAGGCCCCTCTCTCATACTTCAACATCTGGCCCCAGATGTTGCGGTACAAAATGTATCGCATTCGGAGCATACGTCCGCCGCTCGGGACGCTCCGTTATATAGATAGTCCGGAGAGACTGTCAATAAGGCTTCCTCATTCTCATGGCAGTGCACACGACCGCACCTTGGCTACGTGACCTCTGATATCCAGTCAACTTCGCCAATCAGAGAATCCTCGGTGACCAGGTCACGCCATCCGATAGCCAGGGACACGAGGCCTGCAGACTCCGGACGTTCGCATAAGAAAGTATGCGGGAGTCAACGTACTCGGAGCTTCCAGCGGCAAAGCATCGTAAGACCGCTTCTGCACAGGCCTCGGTGAGGGATGTGCTATCCCAAATAGCACAGCTTATCGCAGCATCCCAGCAACGACAGAATCTCTGTCGCATAATATAATATAATATCCGACGACGCTGGGTCGGGACGCTCCGCGGAAGCATCAGGTGCGGACGTCCGAAAATTTCATACGGTCCGACGGGATGCCGAAAGGGATTCAGAGGTTTTCGAGCTTTCCCTTTCGGAACAACATAAGCTGCTGTATATGTCATCCGACTTCTTCTTCTAGAGGTTCTTCGTCGGACCAGAATGCTGCGATACCGGATAAGAAACTGATATCGTCGGTGGACTTAGAAATTTTTGGTTCGGTTCAGGGACATCGTCCCTCAGTTCCGACACAGTCCAATAATGTCTTATTGAACGACGCTATATATATTTTTTATATGCTTGCTATGTACAAGCATATCTGGTTTCTTGTTCGCAAAATTACTGAGATATTTCTCAAAAGTGTGCCTCTGTCGTCATAGTTAATGAAGAGCTAGCGGCTATTAGTGCTCATGGATTACGTCAATCTCCTAAGAGGTCCCTAGTAGGATCGACGGAGTTGATATTCGCTAGCTCACCCGATGTAGCGTTCATTCATCGAATGGTTCGGTAGTCGGGTTCGTCCGTTGCGGTCTAGGATGGAGATTTGGGTGATGCGAGCACTATAATAGACGTTAGTACACACCCAGTGACGACGGATTAGAGGAGAGATCGGAGGAAGCCTGTTAGTCCGGTTCCTAGCTCGTCCGGTCCGTCCGGGCGGCGAGCGAGAGAGGTCCCTCTCTCGTGCAACAACATATGGGACCGGATGTTGTGGTACAGACATTTCACCTTCGGAGCGTATGTCCGCCACTCTGGACGCTCCGTTATATAGACAGTCCGAGTGACTGTCGATAATGCTTCCTCATCCTCACAGCAGCGCACACGACCGCACATTGGCTATGTGACCTTGAATATCCGGCCAGCTTCAGCATTCAGTGATTCCATGCCGAACAGGTCACGCCATTCGGTAGCCAAGGGACACGAGGCCTGCACACACCGGTCGCTCGCATATTAGAAGTATGCACGGGGTAACGAACACGGAGCTTCCAGCGGCAATGCATCGTAAGACCGCTTCTCCACAGGCCTCAGTGACGGACGTGCTATCCAAAATAGCACAGCTTACTGTAGCATCCCAGCAAACGACAGATTCTCAGTCGGATCAGGAATAATCCGACAGCGCTGGGTCGGTACACTCCGCTGTTGCATCAGGTACGGACGACCGAATATTTCATAGGGTCCGACAGGATGGCGAAAGGGATTCGGATGATTTCGAGCTTTCCCTTTTGGAACAACAGAAGCTGCCATACATTTCTTCCGGCATTATCTTCCAGAGATTGTTCCGTTGGACTACATTGCTGCGATGCTGGATAAGAGACTATAGCGTCATTGGACACAGAGTTTTGGATCGGTTCAGGGGCATTGTCCCTGAGTTGCCGACGCAGTCCAATAATGTCTTTAGAACATTTGAATTATTGAATGACGCTATATATATATAAGCTTGCTATCAACATGCTAGTATAGTTTCTTGTCCGCAATGCTCTATTCTGCCTTTCGTGAATTCTAGGGAATAATTGTTTATTGGCAGAACTGGGCTTACCGAGAGTTCCTTTGCGTCTAAGACGGCGAGTCTGAAGACTGCTAATTATCTTTTTTGCCGTCTATGTCAATTCCAACCACGATGTTGGAAACGACAATGATGTATAATAGACTTAACTTAGACGCTTTATCATACGTATACCACCTTACTGAGACGTTTATCATTACGTCTTCAACAGAAAGAATTCCAGGATATGATCCTCAATGAGATTTCTTTCAGGGGCAGTAGTTTTTCCACGTATAACTCCGCCCTTCAGTGGCAACCTGGAGTTGGTTAGACGTGACGCAGCCCTAGCTACATCCACACGCATGGATAGTAAGGTGAAGAACTCTCTCAGAGTCGCTTCGGTCTCGAGAAGCTTCTCTTCGACGGCAACCTTTCAGCAATCTTGAATTGTTTGATATACACGTTCTCTGGTTTATCAAGTGTAACAAGAGATTCAGACGTGGGCAAACATTCAATGGGTGACTCAGAGAGTTCCACTGTAGTTGCCGGATCCGAGTTTTTCGATTATGACGGATGTCAGTCAAACAGGTTGGGTCACAATTTTGATCCCAACGGATTCGAAGTGCCAGGGTCTTTGGGTTCTGCAGTTTTTAGGCAAGCTCCTTACTTCCAAGGAACAATATTATGTTGGCTTGCACTACGTCATTGGATGAATTTTATTCAGAAACGCATGTTCAATCCTGTCCGATAATACGACAGTAGTTGCGTATATCCGGAACCAGGGAGGCACTCATTCGGTTCCGTTATTAATTTTAATGGAAAGAATCCTGTTTGTTATAGAACACCAAGTTCTGTTTCGCTTCGTCATATTCTCGGTTGTCGAAGCGTATTAGCAGACTCCCTTTCACGTAAGGGTCGTTTGTTGCCGTCGGAATGGACTATCAACAAACAAGTATTCAATCAGATTTGCTATCAATGGGAGCGCCCAGTGATAATTTATTTGCGACACAACTCTCCAATCAATTGTAGACGTATGTGTCACCGTGTCTGGATCCCTGAGCATATGTAGTTAACGCTCTATCGATCTAGTAGGACGCTATGATAGGATATGTGTATCCTCCAGCGCTGTTGATTCAGCAAGTATTGCTAGAATTATTCATTCACAATACAATTCTGTTTGTAGCATCTCTGTCCCACAGAGACGGTGGATAAATTTACTTAGATGTCTACTGTGGGACTTACCGCGGAAACTTCCTCCACCAGAGGATCTTTTTTCGCTGGGGAAATCGTGTCAACTTTATCACAACCCGCAAGGTCTCAACCTTCACGTATTCCGTTGTGCGGTCCTTCTTGCATAGCAAGCACTGTATAGGACCAGCAGTGGATGCGATTCCTAACTGTAAAGGGACCTCCTCTTCGCTATACTATGCGGCTAAAGTGGAGGGTCTTCCGTCGTTGGTGTAGGGATCTTTAGGTTGATATTTTTGATTCCTCCATACCAGACATTGCAAACTTTCTAGTATACTTGTTTGACGAGATCAACTGCAGCCAGTTACTTTTATAGGTTATAGGTCTATGTTATCTGATACCTATGCACACCATGATAGTTTACAATGGAGCCTAATGTCTCTTTATCTAAGTTAGTGTGAAACTTTTCGATAAGAGACCTAGAATCGTTAGATTAATTCCTATTCGGAATTAGCTTGGGTTCTTATTAACTAAAGCATCCATTTGAATCCTTGAGACAGCAGTTTCAAATTCTGGTCTTTTAAGACAGCGATTCTCTTAGCCTTCTCTTCTGCTGAAGAGTCAGTGAGCTTCATGCACTATCGGTGGACGATTCTCACTTTCGTAGTATCGGGAACTCTATTACCTTTACTACTAATGTTGTATTTTTGGTTAAGAATCAGGCTCCTAATGATATCCGGAACCT
Organism: Pictodentalium vernedei; assembly: GCA_031216915.1. Lineage (NCBI taxonomy): Eukaryota > Metazoa > Mollusca > Scaphopoda > Dentaliida > Dentaliidae > Pictodentalium > Pictodentalium vernedei. The sequence continues at coordinate 671,355,103 of CM062295.1, read as the reverse complement.
ATTGTTTTTAAGGTCCTTCCGTCTTCGAGCGGCCTTTACTCTGTCCGGATAGACCTTTATGTATTTATTAACAGATCTCAGTTTATCAGTAGGACGTAAAGCTTCTTCTGGCTCTGATGCCTAATAGAAGGGTCTTTACGGTCCATTCTATTACTTAATGCATTCAGTTATCTATCGGTACTGCTTAGGATAATCTATCCTTAACTCAGCAGTCTGTGCTTAAGATCTCGGCTCATGAAGTAAGAGCTCTTCTACATCTTGGGCTGACGTATAGTTTTGCTATTATAGATATAATAGGCTGCTTATTGGTCTCAACCATCCACATTCACGAATTTTTGTCTCAGAAATATTGTATCCATTTCTGGAGACCTGTATTGTTTAGGTCCATTATCAGCTGCTCAGAAAGTCGATCACTTAACAATTGCAACTATAGCTATGTAGGCTTGATGTTCCGGCAGTGACTCCGTGATGCTGCCCTCTTTGCTCTGGGCTATTTGACCCAGGGCAAGAAAAAGGGGGGGGGGGGGGGGGAGGGTGTTCCCTTGGGTCACCTGTTTTTATTTTGAAAACAAGGGGATACCTCCTCTGGAGTTAGTATTTCTGAGCTGTTACTGGGATGGTTTCTTAAGTGTAAGTTAGGTTTTTTAATTCATTCATGTCATAGTTTTAAAGTATAGCAATTGTATATGTCATGTGTCAACGGATGTTATTATACTATCCTCGGACACTTTTTAAAGAGTATAAAGAGTCTCAATTCTTTGGACTAACTTTATTTATTGCCTTACTTTAAATATAATTAGTATACGAATTATACTGGATATTAATAGAGAACATGGATGTTATCATGCTCAATTATAAATGGTATTGAGTCTTTCTAATTTGTCATAAATAAGAAAGATACACGTGAAGTCTATTTCTCCTTTTCTCCTACAGGAGATGACTCTATTTATATAGTTGAGCTTATTGGATTTTCCTCTATGTCCTGGGCCCTCCAGCCTTTTTACTATTCAGCTATGTCTGGGTCATTGGTACAGTATAAAAATCTTAAAAAATTTATAGTAATTTATATATTTTTTATACTTACCAATGACCCAGACGGGGATGGCCCTCCCAGGAGTTGGGAACTCATACCTCCCCTCTGAGGACATTGCGCTTACCAGGCACTGTTGGTAAGAATGATTAATGGCGCCAATTACAGGACGTCCTTGACACAGCGCATGCGCAGTAGAGGTGAAGTATGGAGGGCCATTCAGGACATGTTTTCTTTGGTTTTAGATGCAAATTTTGGGGATTAGGGGGCAAAATTTGTGTTTGGCCCTATATTTTAAGAGTTAGCACCAGCTATGTCTGAGTCATTGGTAAGTATAAAAAATATATAAATTACTATAAATTTTTTAAGTTTCATTGCGCTTCTAGACAAAATGTCAGACACCAAATGAATGATGTCTGTCATTTATGATTGATAGCTGACATATTACAAAATGGAGTTTGAGTATTCAAAATAATGTATTTTGAGTGTACATGTACCTTCATCTTAAAACTGCTCAGAATTCATGCAACCATACCTTGTTTGGCAGGGCTCAGTGAGCCCTGCCAAACAAGGTATGATTGGTTTCATTCTGAATTGGAACTGAATTACCCTTCAGACATAATTTAGATACATGTATGGCTATATCAAATCGTATTCATTCACATGCTGTTAATACTGATGAGCTGTACAGTCACTTTCTTCACACTTCCCAACTTGCCAGGACCAGAAATCACAACAGTCATTAATTTTCGGCTTGCTAGTTATGTACATGATTTCCAGCATGCATGATGTTCTGATCACTGAACTTCATTGATAATTTTGGCATCAGACATTTTGACTGATGATTTTAAACCTCAGTCAGACATTGGCCTTTCTTGTACCTGACATTGTCCTTGTCTGACCACTTATTTTCTGGTATGTTCACATCATGTGGATTTGTAGTTGTTTCTAAGCAAGTTTTGGCTGCCTAAATAGGCAGAAAATATTTACGTAGAAACAAGTGCCAAGGTACTTATAATGTAACTTTGGGTTTACCCAGAGACTGAATGTTGGGGCAATGTTCTGTTGCATTAAAAATATATCAACGTTTGTATGGTCCTTAAGGGTCATATTCCTACTTTAAAAGCCATGAAAAATGATTAATGAATATCATTCTGGAAGTAGAGCTTCCAGAGAGATGAGGAATAAAATAAAAATACTTCCAGTGGTATCATTTAACCCCTTACCTAACAAATTGGCAGCATGCACCCTCGTAATTAAAAATTAAGAAGTTCAACAGCAAAAATATTGTTCAAAAACTTCCAACAAAACCATATTAGCATTGAGCTCGTTCCCTTGAGGGGTTACTTGATATTGTTTTGTTGAATTTTTTTTAAAAATTTGAAAACACAGTAAATATATAATAAATTTCATATTGTGTTTGTTGGGTAAAGGGTTAATGATTTTTTAACATTTGTTTCAATAAAATTCAGTTGTTTTTCAGCAACAATATTTAACAATTTATATGAAGTACTGTTTGTTTCCCAACCCACTTAGGCATCATTCATCAGATTTGGGATGAAATAATAAATAAAATTTTCAACTCATCCCTTATTGAAAGTGAAATTTGCAAAACTTGTCCAGTGAATTAGGCTCCATACTTGTCATGAACCACTTTTCTTTTCAAATTTCTTTATAATAATATGATTATTCCTTGGAGAATTCCTGTGCTCTCCAATCATTTGAAGTTGTTTATGAACAAAAATAGAGTCACATCATTGTTTTGCAAGAATATGTAAAGTCATTCCTTTATAGTTTGACAATCAGTAATAAAATGGGCAGAATTTCATGAGAATTCTGCAGATTTGTTTGAATAGCAGAGCAGAATGGGCATGATGTCATTTCGATTCTTTCACATGTTTTTGAAATTCTGACCCTATAAACAGTTCTTGTCTACTTTTGCATGTCATAAAGCTGAAGAAAAAACATTTTTGTTGCAGGTGTTGCATGGTGAATGCGATTTTGAACAGATGAAGGAAGATTTTTATGTATTGAAGCTTAGTATGGACATTTTAAAAAAGAGACTTCAGCAACTAGACTTGTTGGCATTGTATTATAAAGTTGAAATGAACCTTGTGCCAATACTTGCAAGAATGGAACTGAGAGATATATGTGTTGAAACAAAAACACTTCTGGACTTTTCAGATATTTTAAAGGTGAGAAAGGACAAAACTTTCTTACAGGTTTTCATAACTGAATTCAAGTGCACAATAGCATCAAATTAATTGTAGGTTAATTTTAAGAAATTACCCTAAGTCACTGTCTGAGTAGTTATTCCAGAATTTTTTTTCTTGTCACAGATTGTAAGTCTGTTGAATTGGTATTAATTTTATACAGGCAGTGAAGACTAGTCACAAAACCACTGTCATGACAGTTGTCTCAGACTTCCTCGTAACTGTTTTGGGGTTACAAGGCTTTGAGGGTAAAAATACCAGATGTAGACAGATTCTTTGAAAGGTCTCTTGCAAAAAGTGCTTTTTATTTTCTTCTGGATTATATATATAATTTAATTTCTGTATCAGAAATGATTCTTCCACTGTTTAGCTCAGAAATTGGCCATAAATATCCTCCGAACAATATACAGTAGAGCCCTTTTAATTGGATATCTCTTAACTGAATAACCCTGTTAACTGAATTTAATTTCCTAACACAGAACCATTTACCATACCTCCAGTACAAATTTGACCTGTTAATTGAATGCAGGTTATAGTGTAAACTCCTGTTAATTGAATACAAAATCATGCAACCTGTTGAGAAATTACCCTTACTCTCCCCAGTTTTCCTTTGTTTACAGACCTATTTGGCCTCACTACATTCAATACAGACATTTAATCTATTATATCTTGTTTGACAGAGCTCATGGAGCTCTGTCAAATAAGATATAATAGAATAAATGCAAAGTTTGTCTCTAGAATACACGAAAGTGACACAAGCACTGCTAATTGAATACTCCTGTTAATTGAATAATTTCAATTGGCAAAGTGGCTATTCAATTAACAGGGTTCCACTACAAAAATGTACATAATGAAATATCAGCAAAAGTTGATTTAATGAATCGATCCCTGATTTGTCATAAACTTTTAGAGTGACTATAATATTTTACCATAGTTCTGTGTATTCAACATTACTCAATAGAATACAGGTTTTTAAAAAAGTGTCAGGAAATGTTGGTCCTGAATCAACAACCCTTGTTGGAGTTTTTTTTTTATATTTCACTTATGCCTACAGCGATTGTGAAACACCTGAAAAACTCCAACTCAGGTCTTTGATTCTTGTACACCCCATACTCCACCCTTATTATCTTTAGTCTTGGTATTCCACAGGTAAAAACTGGGGAAGTTACCAATATCTATTTATTTGATGCTGATTCTGGTTCACGTCCACCATTTTCTGAACAGGACTGTGCTTGTTCAATAAGCCATATGTGATTTGTTTTGTAAACAAAGGTGATGTATCCCTCACCCGCACCCCCACCCTCCACCACACATGACCCCGCATGGTGACTGCTGATCTTCCCTCTTGTGATATCATGTGCTGTTTGTTTCATATGGTAATTAGTGATTCCCCATTGTGCACAGTAATATCATTTTTATTGCCCCACAAATTAACGTTTCTTCACTGCAAAATGAATGTGAATTTTCCTTTCCTATACTGATTTTGAGTTTCAGAAATTGTGCATATTAAACTCTGGTCCTTAAAAATTAAATTGTGCATAATAAATTGTACATCAAGTTAATTTTCACAAGCAGAGAGTGGTCTCATGTCAATGAACTGTCTTTGTCTTGCTACTACAGACACTCTCCAATAAAGTGTGAAAGACAAATTAAACTAAAGATTATGTGCCATCTTAGACAATATGAAGCATATCCACAGAATATGAAGCCTTTTTATTCATGTACCAGCAATTCTGAATGGAGTCCAAATTTGAGCTTTACAGCACTCAACCAGTTAACTCTTTAACCAATACAGACTGTATCAAAATTGCATATTTAAAATATTTTTTCAAACTTTTAGCAAAATCATATCATGTGATCCCTCATTGGAATGAGCTGAACAAGCTCATTCCAATGAGGGTTCACATGATATGGTTTTGTTGAAATTGTTGAAACATTTTTTTTTTCGACTGCTGAATTTGTATATTATGTGGACAGATGCGATCGATTTGTTAGGTAAAAGGTTAACCCTTTACCTACTACAAATAATGACACAAGCACAGAAACTTCTTCAATAACTTAAGAACATACCTTATGACCCCCTCATTGGAACAAACTTAACAAGGTCAGCCTAATGAGGGATCATAAGCTATGTTTTTAACTGGTAGAGTGCTGGAAGCCCATATTTGGGCTTTACTCTGACGTTTAGGGACTGTAATGTAAAGGCTTCATATCCAGTGGATATGCTTCATATTATCTTTGAAGTGAAATTATTTAGTCTGTATAGATTTGTCTTATTACAATTTATGGGAGAGTGCCTAAAGGCACTCTCCCATAAAATGTAACAAGACAAAGACATGTGAACAAATTTTGATGGTCAAAAATAATATAGCACTCTACCTGTTAAGGAAAAAATAGAAAAATTTGAATTTTTATTTTTGTAACTATCACTGGTAGACTATGACTATTATGTCAGTTAAAGAGCCATATTATTTAACGTTTTACCTGCATGACATAAAAAGGCTTTTCTTCTAGATTTGAAAATAAAATTGAAATAATTGAATTGATAGCAAGGAAATTTTGCTTTCATTTTACAGAAAAAATTAACAAAACTGGAGAAGCAAGCACACAACACTGTTGGGCATAGTTTTCAGATTAATAGTCATGTTCAGCTGAGACAAGTAAGTATTGATAATCACAATTTTCATTATTTTTGACCAGATGTTGAAAAAATATGTGCCTGTCTCACCATGGTGAGTAAAAATCCCAGCTGGCAAGAGCAATATTTTAGCCCTGACTTTCTGGTCTGTCATTTGATTATTGTGTAGTACACGTATTTAGATGTTAATAATGTTATATAAGGCCATACAAATTTAACATACAAATTTAATTGATTCACAAGCATTTTTTTTTCTCAAAAATTCGGTGAGGGAGGAAGAGTTTTCTTTTTTAATTTTTGGTTGCGTTATGTTAACAAACGAGAGCTATGGTTTAGCACCAGTCGGTATGTTATTGTGGGCATCCTCGCACTGATAGCGCAATAATTTCAACAAACATTCTCCGATTTGACTATTATTTTGTATACAGGTCTTTTGCAATAATATCTCAAGCGAGTTCGAAAAATGGCCTGGCCCGATATTTTGTTATAGAGTAATGGGCCATAATTAGTCAATTTTTACAAATTTCGAGCTCTTTAGCACAATAACTTGAACATATGTTCTCCGATTTGACTAATATTTGCCATAGAGGTCTTTTGCAACAATATCTCAATTTTTCGTTACAGAGTTATGGGCCTTAATTAATTTTTATGAATTCTGAACTTATTAGCATTATATCTTGAAGAAAGGTTCCAGATTTGACAACCAGTATATGATTAATAACCAGGTTATGGACATGCAACACTCTCTGATTGCCACCACAACTCGACACCTGCATCTCTGATGTTCACCTCTTGTATTTTTATTTTTTTTCTTGCATAAAATGAGCAGAGATTGAGAGGCTTTGCACATACAAAACATTCTGAAAGTGCATAATTATACAAATTAACTCATGTAATTTAACCTTCAAGGGCCTAATACCGACTTGGATCACTTTCTAATGCAACAGAACAGGTGCCCCAACAGGCTGTCTCTGGGGACACTTACAAGTTACATTCAAAGTGCCTTGCTGCCCCACCATGTTATCTTGGAGGAAACTTGCAAGTTCTATTCTAAGTACCTTGGCAGTTGTTTTTTTAAAGGCACCCAAGACTTGTCTAGAAACAACTGCAAAGCCTCAGGATGTTACTGTCTTTATAGTTATGCTCTTCAGATTTCAATCAATGAGCACAATGTGAAGTTTATAAAATTCTTAGGTATTAAATAAACGTGGAAGAAAATCTTAAGTTTAAACAGCATATATCTGTTGTCTGCTCTAAAATGTCACAAGCCATTTATGCAATTAACAGGGCCAAGAAGACCCTCCCCAAAGAGTGTTTAAAAACTCTACTTTTCCTTAGTACATAGCCACTTGTTATATGGTATTCATTCCTGGGGGCATTCTACTGATGCTAAGTCATTATTTAATCTACAAAAGAAAGCTATCCGTGTTATTGCAAATAAAAAGCACAACACACATACTAGCCCCATGTTTAAAAGCCTACAAATCTTGAAATTCAAAGATTAATACAAAATGCACATACTACTCAACAAAATATTACCTGTTGGCTTCGATAACACTTTTAAAATTTATACAAATTCTTCAGGAATGAACACAAGATGATCAGGCAATCTAGACTTGAGTAAACCCGAAATACAGTTCAGTGCAAAACTTTCCCTACACATTTTTCCAAGGATCGGGAATGAAATTGAACCACAAATTTGAAATCAGACCAGGCCCCTATTTAAAAAGACACTAACAGAGAATTTTTTAAACTCTTCCGCCTCAAAAATCATCTTTAATACTCCTGTGTGTCCAGACTGTATAAAATGACTCTGAATTCTCATTAACTGTCTTAACCCTTTGCAACTTTCAAGCTTCTCTTTATGTGTCTTATGTTTACCTATCTGTAACCCTCTCCATCTATTGTGTTCATTATTAAGTTTGTGTCAGCTGAAATTGGCACCAAACATGGGAAAAACAAAAGTGTGAACAGATTTCAAGAAGAAAGGACTAAGTCTTTAAAGCATGCCATTTTACACCATCAGTTGCTAACTAACAGTATCACAGCCACCAATTGCCCTTCCTGGTTCATTGCCCTGATATCACCAAGCTAGGGCATGATTTCTTGGGGGCATTCTCTGGGAGTTCCACAGGAAGTGGTCCTTGCTCCGGCACTATTAAGCTTGTAAACTATGATATAATTTTACTATGGTTGTCCCAAAAGGTATGTTAACTTGGATTTAGACTTAAAACTATACCCCCCCACCCCCATATTATTTATTTCTGAAGTCCCAAAGGGAGAAAATGACTATCAAATCAAATAGCTTCTAGTCAACAAATTATCACACACTGTTGAATGGACCATCATTCTGAATAAGGTATTCGATAACTGATTGTTTAATACAACAAACAATTGGAAATAAGTCTACTATCTGGAATGTGTTTTCAAACTAATATTTGGGTGTGGCAGTAAGACAGCCTCATGACTATGCCACTACCCTGCAGTATCATGCTTACTATCTGATTATTTCATCTTGTTCAATCATGTATTATACAGCAAAATAAAATTGTGCATTCATTCGTTCATATTCATTCATTCATCATTCAAAAAACATAAAAAATTTTGAGTCTTCCTCTTTTGTATTCATAATAGTATACACTGAAAGGCAATAAAAATGTATAATGAGGGGGTTCAATTTCAGTGAGGGATTTCTGGAGAATCAAAACATGTTTTTGCCTAACCAAATATTTTCATTTTTTAGCTATATTTTTTGCAAAAAATGTGAAAAAATAATAAAATTTGAATGATATTTTTCTGTGAATAACTCTGGTTTGACCATACTGTTAAGTAAGTATGCAGTACTGGGTAATAATAATTTTTTCTCTGCGCATAGAAAATAGAAGTACTTGAACTGTTACATTTGTAAGGATCGTTTATACCTTGTTCCCAACCCATAAGCTTTTACCCAACAGGGGCTGCAGACAACAGTATCAATATTTTTAGCACATAATTAGAAATTCTTTTTTGAGTTTTTCTATTCAATCCACAATCTTATGACCTCAACTAGAAGAAATGTAATTAGTTTGTCAACCTGTGTCATCATTAGTTATAGTTGGCATCAAAAGGAATAAATAGAGGATACCGAAAATTATCTCATGACTGACCAAGACAAATGTTTATTTTTTGCGAGCACTTCTGCGAGCGAAAATAACCATTTGTCTCGGTCACGAGTGAGATAATTTTCGGTATCCACTCAAAAACACTAGATTTTCTTTTTATTATACACTTTTTATAAGAATCTGATCTTTCCTATTGATAATTCGACTCGTTTCAACCTTGAATTGATGCATGGAAGTAAACAGCTGATCGCTGCCTATTCACGCTGCGATGATCTTTCTCAGCCCACTCAAGGAAATATAGTTCCAATATACTTCCATTAATATTTGTCATAACTGGGTCGTTTTTTCACACAGAATAGATTTAATGCACCTAAAATGATAACAATAAACATATATCATATGTGTAATAAGTTATAGCACTGCTAATTCTTCAAAGGTATTTCCCCCAAATGTCCTTGAAGCTGCACTTGAAAATGTCAACATTGGCCAACTGCACACATGGAAATTCAGTCACTGTCATTGTCACATATGCAAACACGCTTGAAACGCCTTGGATTAAAGCTGACATTCTGTTCATTAGTGTTTTTGTGATTTTGGGAAGTCTGAATATATATACATTCACAATCTCACTGAAGGTATTACCACTAAACATGGACTTCGCCAAGTTTCCAGAATTCTCACAGACATCAACAGGGGCCTACATGTAAGTCATTTGATTGATATTTGGAACAGGTAGTGTCTTGCGATCTGATAAACCGTCAGGTTTTATGCATTAATTCAAGGTGAATATGTGTTGAATTATTGCTGGAAATGATCAGTATCCACTCAAAAACACGTTTTCTTTTCATTATACATTTTTAGAACAAATTGACCATTTCTGGTGATAATTTGACCCATATTCACTTTGAAGTGATGCTCTGAAAGCTGCCATTTTGATTGATTCCATGAAAGTGAAAATTTCTCTATCTTGGGGGATACAATTTCTATCTTTCTGCAATTTTTTTTATTATCTGTTGTTTAGCGTATAATTAAAAGAAATAACAGAACTTCATTAACAGTTATTGCATTGAGTTGCTGAGTTGATTTTAACCCTTAAGAGCATGGAGATTTTTATATTTCGTTTCACTCTGACAGTCTACACCCTGTGGCTTTGCAGTTGTTTTAGGCAAGTCTTCGTGCCTATAAAACAACTGCCAAAATATTTAGAATTTAACTTGTGAGTTAACCCTCATACTGCATGTTGGGGCACCTGTTCTGTTGCAGTAGAAGTGATCGTCAGCATTGGAATTAGGCCCTTAAGTGTTATGGGCCTAATTCCAACTTTCATAACTTTTTAATGCAAAGGAACACATGCCCCAACATACGTTGTCTGGATAAACTCAAAACTTGTTTTGTAAGTACCTTGTCAGTTGTTTCTAGTCAAGTCTTGGATGTCTACAGAGAAACAACTGCAAAGCCACAGGAGGTAGACTTTCAAAGTATAGCGGAAGTGAATAAAATCTCCAGGTCCTTAAGGGTTAAAGACCTATCTATTTTCCACTTGTTAGCTCACCTGACTGAAAGTCAGGGTGAGCTTTTCTTATCACTCTTCGTCTGTCGTCCGTCGTCCACGTGAAGGTGGTGTTTGAGACTCTTTCTCCTAAACCACTGGCCACATTTTAATTAAATTTCATGTAAGTAGTGATTATATAGGGGCATTTTGATTTTTATGCAAATTAGGTTTCGGCTCATATTGAGCAGAGGGGTGGGGAAAAAATGGCAACATTTTTTGAAAATCTTCTAATGAACCACCAGTAGCAGAGACTTGATATGTGGTATACAGAGTCCTTTTGAGGTTTCGAATCAAGTTTGTTCAAGAGAAGTTTGTCTGGCATTATTTGCATTCGTTATGGGATGGGCAAACAAAAATTTTTGCCACGCCTAAAATTTCTATTTTCAGAACCGTGAGGTCGATTTGAACCAAATTTGATATGAGATGATAATGGGTCATAAGTAGGTGATTGATGCAAAAAAAAATTTTTCTCATTGCCCCGTGGGAACCTCGGGAGCTAAAAATAGGAAAAACCTTACAACTGCCATATCTCCAAAACTACACGGCACAGAGAATTCTTATTTTGTATAAAGCTTACTTCGGAATAGAATGGTTAAAAAAAATTCCTATCGGTTTGATCACAAGGTACTTTTTTCAGGACTTTGAAAAAGTGCTGAGTCAGCACTTTTTAACACTGTAGGCAATGGGAAAAACATTAAAAAATCTTCTTCTCCAGATCCAGCAGGCAGAATCTTTTGATATTTGGTATGCAACATTGTAGGGTGGATCGGATTCAAGTTTGTTCAAATCGACCCCCTGGGTTCATATTTGGGCTCAGTATAGGAGCCCGATTTCAAACTTAGTGCATTTCAGGCAAATTTCTTAAAAAATCTTCTTCTCCAGATCCAGCAGGCAGAATCTTTTGATATTTGGTATGCAACATTGTGGGGTGGATCTTTTGACATTTGGTATACAACATTGTGGGGTGGATCTGATTCAAGTTTGTTCAAATCGGACCCCTGGATTCATATTTGGGCTCACTATAGAAGCCCGAATTCGAACTTAGTGCATTTCAGGCAAATTTCTTAAAAAAAATCTTCTTCTCCAGATCCAGCAGGCAGAATCTTTTGATATTTGGTATGCAACATTGTGGGGTGGATCTGATTCAAGTTTGTTCAAATCAGCTCCCTGGGTTTATATTTGGACTTAGTATAGGAGCCCAAATATGAGCTTAGGGCATTTCAGGCAAATTTCTTTGAAAATCTTCTTCTCAAGATCCAGCAGGCAGAATCTTTTGATATTGGGTATGCACCATGCTTAGGGGGGGGTGAGATTCAAGTTTGTTCAAGCCAAGTCCCTGGGTTCATATTTGGGCTCACTGTGGTAGCCCGAATTATAACTTAGTTCAAAATGAGGAATTTTCTTTAAAAATCTTCTTCAGATCCAGCATTCGGAATGTTTTGATATTTGGTATGCAGCATCCTTAGGAGGGTGAGATTCAAGTTTGTTCAAGCCATGCCCCTAGGTCCATATTTGGACTCACTGTGGGAGCTCGGATTGTAACTTAGTTCAAAATGAGGAATTTTCTTTAAAAATCTTCTTCTTCAGATCCAGCAGTCGGAATGTTTTGATATTTGGTGTGCAGCATCCTTAGGGGGTGATATTCAAGTTTGTTAAAGCCAAGTCCCTGGGTCCATATATGGGCTCCCTGTGGGATTCAATATGAGGAATATTCTTTAACCCTTTACCTAACGTGAAAAGCAGACAACACTTGCAAAAAAAATTCTGGAATAACTATTATTTTCATTTTGTGTCTCAAAAATATAGGTTATGACCCCCTCATTGGAATGAGCTCAACGAGCTCGTTCCAATGAGGGGTCATAACCTATGTTTTAGAGACAGAAAATGTAAAAATAATGAAAATTAATTGGCGTTTTTTTAGAATACCGCTGGCCGGTTTTGGCTGTTACATTGGGTAAAGGGTTAAAAATCTTTTTTTTTAGATCCACTGGTCAGAATCTTTGGATGTTTGGTATAAGCTTTTCTTAGGAGGAGCAGATGCAACTTGTTGAAATCAATTCTCTGGGTTGATATTTAGGCTACCATGTCAGGTGAGCACCCTCAGGCCCCCTGGGGCCTCTTGTTTTCTTTAGACATCACAATGTGCTATACAGTAGTTTTCACCCAATTTCTGACAGAACAGTTTACCCAGAAGGGTCCAGACGCAGAGGTGTATCCAGGATTTTTCAGGGTGGATGATAATTTGAATTTTATGGACTGTCAAAATCCCAAAGTCACCCACAACTGCTGCTGACAAAAGCTGGGAAGGCCATGAGAGCAGGCCTGAAATAAGCAATCTGACATTTGCGGAATGAGGTCCCCAGAGGGTGAATTTGATGATGGTATCCCATATGTGGGCCAATTTATCCTCTGGGTACCTCTTTCTGTTTAGTTTTGAGACCCTGATTCAGATTGAGGTTCACAGAGGGTAAATTTAGTGCTGCTAAGTGCAGGGTAGCATCACTAAATTCACCCTCTGGAGACCTCATTTTGCAGATGACAGTCTGTTTATTTTCTGGCTTGCATGAGAGCGGTGTTCCTTCCCATTGATGGGGATTTTATGTTTGCCATAAGATGAATTAAAAGCATTGATTATTATTTTTTGCTCTTCAGGTTATATTTGAGGAACTTAAACTTGATCAGAAGATAACAAAGAAGACTAGAATAGCAAAAACTAGCAGTGGACACTTGAAATCAACATCTGAGGCAGTTCTTACTCAGTTCAGAGATATTCACCCTTTACCTGCCATTGTTTTGGAGTATAGGCAGGTAAATGCATAGAAAACTTCTATTGCTAATGTGTTGTCACCAGAAATGTACATTTTATTAATTTTTTAACGATCACAAATCGTGGTCAGAAGGCAAAGATTGATCCAATCAGTGAATTTTTGAGAATTGAAAATGCAGCAACATATTTTTGACAATCCCAGATAACATGACGCAGAAAACAGTCTTTTGTGAAAATGACAGTTACAAAAATGTCTGTGATGAAAATGATAAAAATGTAAGAATAGGAGAAAATGGCAGCATTCTGAAATGAAGTCAGTAAAGAAAAAATATTTTCAAAAGTTAGAAATGAGTGATGAACCACTTTTATGCTTTAGCCCTTTGGGGCCGGGACACAGCCTGTACACATCCAGAGGCTTAACAGTGGTTTCCAGTCAAATCTTGGATGCCATAACATGCAACCAAGACTTGACTAGAAACCACTGACTATGTAATTTGTTTATTGTTAGCAGGACCTACTCATGATGCCATGTTAAGGACACGTATTCTGAGGTCATAAAAGTCAGAAAGGCCTCTAAGGATTAATCATTTGTATACACCCATATAAAAAGGGTATATGTCCATCTGTCTATGCATCTGTCCATTCACTTTTTGGTTTCCATATGATAACTTGTGTTATTATTGTTACAGTAAAACCTGTCTTGAGAGACCACTGTCTTGAGAGACCACCTGTCTTGAGAGACCACATCTAGCAGGCCCCAATTGGTTTTACTCTGTAATGGACCTGCTATGAGAGACCACCTGTCTTGAGAGACCACCTGTCTTGAGAGACCACTGTGACCGAATGGAATGGTTTAACACGCCGAAGGTGCGCAGGGACAGTATGGGGAACAAGCCTCTTTCGACCCTCAGTGACTGTAAATGACTAATTTCCACATGTCTACTTGTGTTGAAGGAGGAACAGGTTCAGGTACTCGGCAGGTGTCACCGGTTGTGGCGTGATGGTCTCTTTTGACTGATGTCGGTTGAACCCTCGGGTGAGGACCAGTGTGAGAGGTTGGGTCCTCTCACAAAGGGACTACCTCTCCCTGAGGGTGCAGTCGATCAGGATTTTCAGGCAAGTATAGTCTGCCACTTCGGAGATGATATTGAGTGATGTCCATCACTGGCAAGTATAATCTGCCTCAGGCTGTCTCTGTTTGGTAGGACGTCTTTGAAGGAAACAACAACGACCTCTTTCGGGGACCACCAGAAAGAAGACCCGAACTTCCCTGGTTCGGGGGCAGGCCTGCATTGTAATCCTATTGGGCTGGGACAAGAGATGCGCAATGCGCTTACAAAAAGGGGCAGAGGTGGGACGCAGGACCAACGCTCGCCTCCCTTAAAGTGGTCAACCACTTTTAGGGATGGAGTGGAGGATGTTCAGGAACCATGGGTGGTTACCGTTTCTATAACGGTTAGACTGTCCATAGCGGTTATTGAGGTGCTGGTCAAATAGCATCTTCTGTGTACCTGCTCAAAAGAAGAAGGCAGAATTAGTTTTCATTAGAATATGTAAAAATAAAAAAAGATAAAAGTAGCACATTATGTTTTAATTTGTGATCTAATCTTTAGCTGAGTCGGTGAAGGCAGCCCTTTATGGCAGAAGGCCACACAGTTAAGCTGTTATTCTGCCTGTTAGCTCACCTTCTTAGGCTGAGAGTGAGTTTGTAGTGGGAGGGTAACAGGTTTAGACACTAAACCACACCCGAGGGTGTTTCTGTTATGCTCTTCGCTGGTTTCGACATATTTAGATTAGTTTGAGTTTATTTGTAGGCGCCTGGTATCGCGAGCGTTTTATGTGGGCTGAGCTTCTCCGGCTGGAAATGAGATTGCAGCTGGAGGTTAACAGGTTTAGCACACTAAACCACACCCGAGGGTGTTTCTTTCCTGTTGTACCCTTCGCTTGTTGCAACCTTATTTAGGTTAGTCTGAGATGATATGGAGGTGCCGGGGATCGCGAGCGTTTAATGTGGACTTTTTTCTTTTTTTTTTCGAGCGGTCTTAGTTTGGATTGGAATTTTTGGGCTTTTGTCGGCTTTCGCAGATGGCTCCAAGTTCGGAGATTAGTTCACTGTCGGCTAGCCAGTCATGATTTTTCGCGACTAGGGTGGCTAGGCGGTCTTTGATGGTGGGGATATCGGCCCTGTCGTGGAGTGTTTTGATGGGTGTGTCCCATGGGGTGCGGATAGGACTCTAAGCACATGATTTTGGACCTTCTGGAGTTTTCCCATATTAGTTTGGTTGAGGTCAGTTAGGATGATTGCCCCGTATTCGAGTACTGGGCACACAAAGGCTTTGTATAGTTTGAGTAGGGTGGACTGGTTGGCTCCCCATGAAGTTCCCTTTAGCATTTTCAATGCGTCTGGTGGCTTTTTTCGCCATGTCGTCGGTGTGTTTGTTAAAGGACAATTTTGGATCAATGGTGATGCCCAGGAATTTCGCCTCTTTGCATTCTGGGAGGTTGTTATCCATAAGTTTTAGGTCGAAATCACGTTTATTTTTCTTGCGAGTAAAGGTGATTCGTTGGGTTTTATTGGCGTTTAGCTTAATTCTCCATTTGGCACACCATTGTTCTAGGTCATTGATAGCGCGTTGCAGGGGTTTTTGGAGCAGATTGGCCATATTGTTAGAGTCCCAGAGGCCCTTATCATCCGCGAATTGGGAGACTTGAACATGATCCTCGGAGAAGTTAAGGTCATTTACATAGAAGATGTAAAGGAGGGGGCTTAGGACAGATCCTTGGGGGGGTGCCTGCTTCAAGGGGGACACTGTCAGACATTTCATTGTTCACTCTGACTTTAATTTCGCGATCATTTAAGAAAGAGGATAGTAGTCTGAGCAATTTCTTGGGAGTTTCATTTTTGATAATTTGTAGCGCATTCCATTGTGCCAAATGGAGTCAAATGCTTTTCCGACGTCTAACAGGACTGCCGCGCCTATTTGCTGATTGTTGATAGCGGTTTTCATTTGGGTGACTAGTCGGTAGACATGTTCGATGCCTTCTTTAGGTTTCTATAGGCTCTTTGCCATTTATTGAAAAAATCGTTGTCTTCAAGGTGCCCCCTGAACCGATTGGTAATGATTCGTTAGAATGTCTTACCAATGCAGCTGAGTAGGCTGATTGGGCGGTAGCTGGCTGGATCAGAGGGGTCCTTGTCCGGTTTTGGTATCATGACACCGATGGCTTTTTTCCAGCATTTGGGAAAGTAGCCATGGGTGAGGCATGCGTTGAACAGTTTGTTTAGTTTTTCGATTAGGGAGTATGGGCTTTGTTTTAGAATTTTGTATCTTTCTTCGCCGGGTGAGGAAGAATTTTTGCATTTTTTTATGACGTTGATGATTTCGTCATTAGTGATGGGGGTGACGAGGTCATCGTCATCCCCGTCTTCTGGCCCGGTATCGAATTTGGGGTCACGGTAGATATCAGGGTGTTCATTGATGAAGTCATCAATGGCGTTTATGACGGCGTCATCATTGCCCGCACCTTGATGCGGGCGATGCGTTTTTCTTAGGAGGTCGGCAAAGGTGGCGGCCTTGTCTTTGTCGCTGCATGTGAAGGAACCATCTTCCTTCTTAAGAGGTATGCCTGTGGCTTTGCGGCTTTTGTTTTTTTGCCCAGTTAGGGTTTTGAAAGAGTCCCAGAATTTTTTGGCATCCTGGACTCCGTTTAGATTGGCTGTTGCCTTTTCCCAGTTGGCTTGTTTTTCAGCTTGGAGGGCTTTCTTGACCTCGCCATGAAGGCGGTTGTATGTTTTTTTGATGTCAGCTTTCTTAACGGGGTCAGTTTTGATTTTAAGAGCGCGAAGAGCTTTCCGTTTAGTTTTTGATTAGTGAGAGTGTGTCGCCTGAGATAGTATTTCTCCAGGGGCGCACTTCTTCTTTTGGGCATATTTCGTTTAGGGTTGAGTTAATGATTTTCTCTATGCCCTCTCATTGGGTTTCGAGTTCCACTGCATTGGATGGGGGGTGTTTGTGAGTTTGACATCGATGATGTCGCGATAGAGGTTCCAATTAATTTTTCTAAAATTTCTGCGGAGAGTGTGGCCATTTCCTAGCTGCAGTGAGGCATGGACCGGGAGGTGATCATCGCCGACCCAGTGGTCATCGATGTGATTTATCAGGGAGTCACTGGCGATAATTAGATCGAGGATCTCGGATGAGAATAATGGGTTATTACTGATATTAGTTGCTGAGCTATCATTCATAACCACATGAAGGTTATGCTTTTTTGTGATTTCAAGGTGGGCTTCACCGTTGGGGGTGGTTTTGTTACAGCCAAAGTACAAGTGTCTGGCACTGAAGTCGCCGAGGAAAATGCAGTGTTTGTATTTCCTCGTAAAGAATTCAAAGACAGTGTCAGAAACAATTTTGCTTGGGTCGTTATAATAACAAACAATCGCGATGTTTTTATTGTCGACAGTGATTTCAGTAGCAATCACCTCTGCATCGAGGTGATTAGTTTTAATGGTTTTGGTTTTGATGTTCTGCTTTATTAGAAGAGCAACGCCACCACCTTTAGTGATTTGTCGATCTCTTCTAATAGTGCTGAACCCGCTAACTGAAAATTTTTTGCTGTGTTGAAGCCAACTTTCGCAGATGCAGATAATGTCTGCATTTTCGAAGTATCGGACGATTTGGAGTTTTTTGTTATTAACGCTTCTAGCGTTCCACACGGCTATTTGTAGCTTATTCATGACGGGGGTCGGGAATTAGTAGCGGTGCTTTAGATATTGGTTAGACAGGTGCTTTAGTCTGAGCTGATAGCAGCTTTGATTAGTGATTCCAAAATATGCGTTTTGAAAAGTCGGGACGCCTATCGGCTGACATCTTGGCAGATGTCAGACAGATTGGTTTTGGCGTGTTTGCTTAATACTGAGTAAAGTGATCCGGCGATAAGGGAGCAGACAGTATGAGATGACGCATTGTCAGGCTTGATGAGATTTAGTTTTTTCAGCTTGATGGCGGTTTTTACTTTTTTAAAATGGGGACACCCCCGGTAGCTGCTGGGATGACTACCTTTACAATTGGGGCAAGAGGGGGACTTTAACCTGCATGACTTGGTGAGATGTGATTCTCCGCAATTCATGCAGGTTAAATTCCCTCTGCATTTGTTGGCGATATGCCCAAACTTTTGGCATTTGTGGCACTGTATGGGTGTTGGGGAGGTATTGTAGTATTGTATTCCTCCCCGGCGGGCCACCTGCCATTGATGTGGATCCCATCATTGATTATTTTTACTTTAGTTTCCTTGTTGGGGCAGGTGACTTTAATTTTGCCATGTGACCTTGCCCGTGGCTTTGGAGTGGAATCTCTCCCATTTGCAGTTATTAAGGCTAAGGTTTATGGCTCCACTGGGTGTATCGGGGTGGACCCTAGTTATAACCGCAGTGAGGTTTGGCAGGTTGTTACCCCTGCCCTCCCTGATGCCGTTTGTTTTGTTTTTGGTACTGTTGGTGGGGGTGCTTGAATTTTGCTCCCCCTTTTGATTTTGGTTGTTGGCTATCATGTTAGTTTTTGCCTTCTTCCTTTTGACCACTGTTGTCCAGGGTGTCTCCATGAGTGGGGGTGGGGGGGGGAGCCCTGGCTGGTTAGGTTGAGGCTCAGTGTTTGTATGATGGAGTGCTTCGGGTGAGGGGGTGGGTGGAGGGCAGTTCCTCACTTTCTTGACCTGCCGGTCAACGGTGTGGTAAAAGCCCTGACCGTCCACCACCTCCCCCAACTCACTCTCTAGGTCTATTGAATTTTTTCTTTTACCTTTATTGCGAGACGGGGTCAGAGTGCTGCTAGGAGCACTGGCCAGCGGTGTGGCGAGCATTATATCTAAATTCTTGTCTGGGCAGATGGTACCCAGAGAGCAGGGATCTGCTGGATCCTTGAGAGCTTCATTAGTAGGTCCTGTGTCCCCCCGACCAGATGATGACTCTTCAGGGACAAGTCCCTCAGGAGTAGCCATCTGGAGATCGGTGACCTGGTACCAACTTGTATTTTTATGCCATAATACACCTGTCTTGAGAGACCGCCCATTTGAAGACTGAAACCATGACAAGAACTTTTTACCTGTTGTAGAATTGGAAAATCCATTGTGGTTATACTAACATAATTAAAAGTATTAAAAGCTCTTAATTGGGTTTCAATTGCTAACTCATTGAAGAGTGAGATGTTTTTATAAGACCCCTGTGAAAAGATTAGGATTATTTCTGAATAAACAATTTCATACATACCTGAAATGTGACAGATAGGAATAAAAATAAATTTATGTTGAAAATCTTTTTGTAACAAATTGAAATGGACTGTTATAAAAATTATAAAAATAAATTAGCGTTGAAAATCTGTTGTGAGAGAGCACCTGTCTTGAGGGACCACTTTTGTGTGGCGCAAAGTGCGGTCTCTCAAGACAGATTCTACTGTACATCCAATCGATATTTGGTATGTGATATTATCCCAAGATAATGCAGATGAAGTTCGAATTTGATGTCCATCTGACATACCTTGGGGAGATATTGTCCTTTATTGTCTGGAATTTCCATGATTTATGATTTCTGAATGATAACTCTACCAACTCTCGACATAGTCAATCCATTTTACTCACAGGGTTTGTACACCATACTGGAAAATACTGGAAAAATGGTTTTGCCTTTTCCAGTCCTGGAAAAATACTGGATAATGATCTCAAGTTAGTAAATACAGGAAATATCCTTGAATTTTAATTTCTTCTAACCTTACACTAACTTATCGCCCCAAACAAACTTGCCAATATGATAAAGTTGTTTGGCGTAGATAATGCTTGGTACTAGCCATTGCACAGGTGGCAGTTTCTCAATGAATTTTGCAAACCTGTTCATTACTTCTGCATCTTCGGAAATATGGTATATGCAGCCCTTGAAATTAGGAATATTTTACCACGGCAATCAATTGCTGTGATAAATTCCATTTCCCACGGCATTGCTACAGCAATCACAGACACAAAAATCAATTCTGTACATTATGTGGAGATGATGAGTTGTAAGCCTCGGCTTTCATGTCTAATCCATGGCCTTGTTTGTATAGTTTAAGATTTGTTCACTTGGCTTCTTGGAAATAAATATGGTTTGAACTGAAGAACATCACAGATCAAGTACTAGGAGTGCATGTAGCCTTTCCTAACTCAAGCATTGAATATCAGGACTGGCAGGTAACTGCCAGTTCTGATATTCAATACTTGAGTTATATAATTAAGAGTGTTGCACAAGGGTATTTTGGGTGGGACGTTGCTCATGATTTCTAATACACATTATTGAAATATTATGAATTGAGCATCTGGGGAAAATGTTACCACAGCATTAATGTACCGTGGTAAAACTAATTTAGTTCAGCATTCACCACGGCAGTGCTGATTGCTGTGGCCAATTTCTAGGGCTGGTATATGCCTTTCTTATCACAGGTTTAACCCTTTACCCAACATAATGGCCAAAACCGGCCAGCACTATTCTTAAAAATCGCCAATGAATTTTCATTATTTTTTCATTTTTTGTCTCAAAAACATAGGTTATGACCCCTCATTGGAACGAGCTCGTTCCAATGAGGGGTCATATCCTATGTTTTTGAGACAAAAAATGAAAAAAATTAGTTATTCAAGAATTTTTTTTGCAAGTGTCGTCTGCTTTTCATGTTAGGTAAAGGGTTAAGTAGTTGTGTCGTCAAGAACTTTGAATAGAGAACTGAAAAATTCTCAACGGACACTGGAAATATACTTGAAAAGTACTGGAATTGCATTCAAATTTGAGTGTATGCAACCCTGTTACTCAAGTAAAAGGCAGATCAATTTGACTTTGATGCTTGTGCGACATTCTGTTGTGGAGTTATTGGCTTTTATTTTCTTAGAATTTCTGTGATTTCAGATCATTATCAAAGATTTCCGGGTGATAACTTTGGCTACAGTTAAAACTAGAAGTCCTGTCATGAAATGCACACAAATAGCACGACGATCTGCGCATTAATCTACGCATTATTACCATTGTAAGGCTATCAGATTCTGTACATATGGCCTGTGCACAAGCAATGTTTCAGCCAATGGACCCCCGGATTACCCGGAGGTCCATTGGCTGAAACATTGCTTGTGCACAGGGTAACCCAGAGGTCCATTGGCAGAAACATTGCTTGTGTTTGCTATGAGTAACCTGGAGAACCTGCCGTGCTTTGGATGCCATTCGATATGGCAGTTGCGCGCAATTCCTATGCGCAATTAAGCCTAGACAAGCGCACAGTTCATGACAGGACTTCTAGTTGTAACTGTATACTCAACGTATCCATTTTTGGCATACAACCTTTAACAGGTAAAAGGCAGATCAAGTTTGAATTTAATGTTTGTGCAACATTGTATAGAGGAGTTCTTGCCCTTTATTTTCATTGAATTTCTGTTATTTTAGGTTTCCATATGTTAACTCTAACTGTACTTGACATAATTAATCCATTTTTAGCATAGAACCTTACTCAAGTATTGATATTGTTTATTTATGGTATATAAAACATTACAATTGTAATATATTTCTAATCACAGTGATACAAGTGAATATATACTGCAGGGAAATAACATAGCCAGATTGGCTGTCTACCTGTTATCTCCCGTTTCAAAAATATTTCATCGCTGCAACCGACTGCAAATGTACATCTACAGATTTTAGTGTTTTTCTTTCACATGAATTATCAATGGTAGGGATGGTGGGGTTGATGGTGGAGAGGTTGTTGTGTTTGGTGGATATTGGTGCTTTCGTGCATCTGCAGACTTGGCAGTAAGCTAAACTCATTTTTGGACGAGATAATCAGACAAGATAACAAAAGTAATGTAAGGTGCTCACAATGCCTAAATTTGTTATCTATGCATATCATCTCACGGGTATCGCTATATACATTATTATTTTACATTTGGGATCGTTTCTCGTGTCCCCTGGTATTTCACATTAGTAGCACAAGGATAAGGTCAAGTATAGCTGGTTATTTATATATCTAAGCTGCCCACATTTGGCAAACTTTATCCTGTACATTGTTTGTCAAGTCACATCTTAGAGTAGAGCAGTTAACAAAGCAGGTGGCTACTAAGGTGATGGTCTAGTCAACCCACTGAGAGGCATTAGGTCTCCTAGTAAAAGTCAGATCTAGATCGATTTTGACATTTGTATGACATTCTGTATTGGAGTTAATGCCCTTTATTTTGGGTAATTTCTAGGATTTCAGATTTCTTGATGACAACTCAACCAAACTCGATAAACTCCATCCATATTCAGTATATGGTTGGGTAAAGGTATAAATAAAACCTATTTATTTTTTCCAAATGCTTGCTGTGTTTTTTGAGTTGGTGAGGGGGGAAGATACTCAGGCTTGAACATTTCTTGCACCTCAAATTGTCTGAAAAATTTATTACAAATTGACTAATTGGGGCTCCTCTGTCTATAACGGGTGCCCTTCAGTGATCAGCCTGTCCGTCCGTTTGTCCATCTGTGCTCCATGTTTTCCGTACTTTTTTCAGCTGTTGATAGAAATATTGAAATGATTTTTTTGTAAGGAGCTTTCTGGTGGGTACTCCACAGATCAAGTTTCAATTCCATTCAGCTCAGTTGGTTTATTACAGAGTTATTTCCCTTTAACATAGGATTTTGTGATTTCTAGTGCATTTAATTCTATAGTTATAGCTTTGATTGTACAAAAACTTCATTATTTTGGGGTTTCCACATGGTAACTTTACATTCCTTTGGCAGATTGATTTGAAATGTAATTATTTTTTTATGATTGTAAAATAAAGGTCAAGTTTCATTTTCAGATTTCTAATGCACTTAGTTCCAAAATTATAACCCTTCATTGTGCACAACTCAGTTATTTTTTATTTCGTTTCATTTTCAGATTTCTAATGCACTTACAGTATGTGGAGAGTGGATTGTCAGAAAATCACCTGGGGAGTGGAGTTATCACCCAAAGCATCACTTTCAAATTCCGTACATGTGGACAAAGAACACAAGCAATGTTTCAACCAATGGACCTCCGGGTGTAACCCGGAGGTCCATTTGCTGGAACTTTGCTTGTACTTGTTATGCTTTGCAACAAATTTGCAATTATTGCTTGGGTGGAATCTCCACTTTGCAGTGATTTTGTGATAATACACTCTCCACGTAATGTAGTTCCAAAAATTATAACCCTTCATTGTGCATAACTCAGTTATTTTTTATTTTGTTTCATTTTCAGATTTCTAATGCACTTAGTTCCAAAATTATAGCCCTTCATTGTGCACAACTCAGTTATTTCGTATGAAGCATTCTCCGGACCAATAGAATGGAATGCCTAAAAAATTGCAATCAGATATGTCATAGAGAACCCCATGGGGAAACAAAAACTGCTGAGTCAGCATATTTTCAAAAATAAAAAAACCTCCAGAAGCACAAGTCAGAATCTTTTGATATTTGATATAGTTCATCCTTCATAGGATCAGATTCAAGTTGTTCAAATCAGGTCCCTGAGTTCATATTTGGGGTCCCTACAGAAGCCTGGGTTTTAACTTGGTGCAATATGAGTATAATTCTTTAAAAGGAAACTTGAGATGTTTGACATAAACCACACACCGTCTTAGTGATACCCCAAAAAAATGTAAATAATAAGTGACAAAATATTGTCAAAAAATCATTAAAGCATTTTGTGAAGAATCAATGGGCCTTTGTTAGGTGAGCGTTTCAGGCTCCTTGGCCTATGCAGTAGTTTAGAAGACTCCAGAATACTGAGTTATATCTTCTTGCCCAAACAGTGGAGGTCACTTAATTGGATATCTCTTAACCAAATAACCCTGTTAATTGAATATAATTTCCAACACAAAACCATTTACCATACCTCCAGTACAAATATGGCCCGTTAATTGAATATAGGTGATAGAGTAAACTCCTGTTAATTGAATAAAAAATCTTGTAACCTGTCGAGAAATTACCTTGATTCTCCCAAGTTTTCTTTTGTTTATAGACCTATTTGGCCTCAGTACATCCAATATAGGCATTTAATTTATTATATCTGGTTTGCTGTCAAACAAGATATAATAGAATGAATGCTAAGTTTATCTCTTGAATACAGAAAAGTGACACCTTCCCTGTTAAATAAATACTGCTGTTAATTGAATAATTTTCATTTGAAAAGTGGCTATTCAATTAACAGGCTTCCACTGTACTTGCTGCAGTCTCATTTTCCATGTTTGTGATGAAAGAATGAGTAAAAGTAGGAGTTCTTGTATGTTGAGAGACCTGCTGGCAGGTTTTCCCATAAGTGATGAACTATCATGTGACTGAAGGACATAAAGTAGTTAATAAAGATGTTGGCATATACTTTATTTCTTGTCCTATGATTTATAGAGAGATCATTCAGAAAATGTATGGTTTATGTACACCTGCCAGGGTTACCTTTAACTGGTAGAGTGCTGAATTATTTTTGGTCGTCAAAATTTGTTCATGTGTTCTTGCGCTGTTACAATTTAAGGGAGTGTGCCTGCTGGCACTCTGCCATAAATTGTGACAATGCAAGTCCATACAGACCAAATAATTTCTGTTCAAACATAATGTAAGGCATATCCATAGAATAAGAAGCATTTAACTTGCGGCACCTGCCCTTCAGTGTAAAGACCAACGCAGACGATATCAAAATTTATTATTTTTAATATCCATTTTTAGCTCAACTTTGACGAAGTCAAATTTGAGCTATTGTCATGGCCCGTCGTCTATCTGTCCGTACGTCAACAATTGGCTATGGCTCGGGCTAGAGGTCGTATTTATGAACCGATCTTTACGAAACTTCTTGTGTACCTTTGTTATGACCCTGGGACGGGAACGAGTGTTTTTAGGTGTGGTCCGAAATTCAAGATGGCTGCCAGCGGCCATTTTGTACCGATGATGCAAAAATCAGTTTTTTGTACAGAACTTCTGTATGAAAGTTCTGATTTGAATAAAGTTTTGTATAAATGTTTAGTACCATGGGATACATCACATATAATACGGGTTTTTTTCTCGTGCGTAAATTATGCAAATTAGACTGACTTTGATTTATTTAGTGTTACTTTCAGAGCTGTAAGTGCCAAGCTGCTATGGCTCGGGCTAGAGGCCGTATTTAAGAACCGATCTTTACGAAACTTCTTGGGTACCTTTGTTATGACAGTGGGACGAGAACGAGTGTTTTGGGGTTTGGTCCGAAATTCAAGATGGCTGGCAGCCGCCATTTTGTACCGACGATGCAGAAATCTGTTTTTTGTACAGAACTTCCATATGAAAGCTATGATTTGAATAATTTTTTGTATGAATGTTTAGTACCATGGGATACATCACATATAATACAGGTTTTTTTCTCGTGTGTAAATTATGCAAATTAGACTAACTTTGATGTTTTTTGGTGTTACTTTCAGCACGGTAAGTGCAAATGCCAATACGGCTCGGCTAGAGGCCGTATTTATGAACCGATCTTTACGTAATTCCTTGGGTACCTTTGTTATCACCGTGGGACGAGAACGAGTGTTTTTGGGTCCGGTCCAAAATTCAAGATGGCCGATGGCAGCCATTTTGTACAAAATTTGGTGCAATCAGATTTTTGCACAGAACTTCCATATGAAAGCGCTGATTTGAATAATTTTTTGTGTGAATGTTTAGTACCATGGGATACATCACATATAATACGGGTTTTTTTCTCGTGCAGAAATTATGCAAATTAGATGAACTTTGATTTTTTCAGTGCTACTTACACACAGTAAGTACACATGTCAATACGGCTCGGGCTAGAGTCTGTATTTATGATCCAATCTTCACAAAACGTCTTGGGTACCTTTGTTATCACCTTGGGACGAGAACGAGTGTTTCTGGGTGCGGTCCAAAATTCAAGATGGCTGCCAGTGGCCATTTTGTACCGAAATTAGGTCTAATCAGTTTTTTGTACACAACTTCTATATACGGCTCAGGCTAGAGGCCGTATTTATGAACCGATCTATACGAAACTTCTTGGGTACCTTTGTTATCACCGTGGGATGAGAACGAGTGTTTTGGGGTGTGGTCCAAAATTCAAGATGGCCACCAGCAGCCATTTTGTACCAAAATTAGTGCAATCAGTCTTTTGTGCAGAACTTCTGTATGAAAGTTCTGATTTGAATATATTTTTGTATGAATGTTTAGTAACATGGAATACATCACATATAGTACAGGTTTTTTTCTCGTGCAGAAATTATGCAAATTAGATGAACTTTGATTTATTCAGTGCTACTTATACACTGTAAGTGCACATGTCAATACGGCTCGGGCTAGAGGCTGTATTTATGAACCGATCTTCACAAAACTTCTTGGGTACCTTTGTTATCTCCTTGGGACGAGAACGAATGTTTCTGGGTGCAGTCCAGAATTCAAGATGGCTGCCAGTGGCCATTTTGTACCGAAATTAGGTCCAATCAGTTTTTTGTCACAACTTCTACACAGCTCATATTTGTGAACTGATCTTCACGAAACTTCTTGGGTACCTTTGTTTTCACCTTGGGACAGGAATGAGTGTGTTTCGGGGTGCCTTTGTTATCACTGTGCTATGAGAACAAATATTTTGGGGTTCAGTCAGACCCACTCTGGGACTCAAAGATTTTTTTCTAGTTTAGCATCTGACTGTCACCCACCTTTACAATACTTTACCTATACATTTGTTACAGGCAACGGTCAGTATTTATGTACAGACCGTTACAATACTTTATATGTACCTTTGTTATCAGGTCATTACCTAGATGTTTGCCATTGCTGTGTCACATACTATACATGTACATGTCTTTGTCTTGACAAGTTGAGCTACAGTGTCATTGACACTTTCATTTAAATTTCTCAAAAAATTTCAACAAAACCATATCATGTGAGCCCTCGTTGGAACGAGCTCAACGAGCTCGTTCCAACAACGGGTCACATGATATGGTTTTGTTGAAATTTTTTGAAACATAATATATTTTTATACTGTACCAATGACCCAGACATAGCTGGTGCTAACTCTTAAAATATAGGGCCAAACACAAATTTTGCCCCCCAATCCCCAAAATTTGCATCTAAAACCAAAGAAAACATGTCCTGAAAGGCCCTCCACCCTTCACCTCTACTGCGCATGTGCAGTGTCAAGGACGTTCCGAAATTGGCGCCATTAATCATTCTAAGTTTGGCCCTTCATCAGTTAACATCTGACTGATCTTTGTGCTTGTAAATCTCAGTTTAAATGATGCCAGACACATAAATATTAGTGAAATGGTGATTCTAAGGAGGATAGAGAAGGAGGAGAGGAAAAATGTGTGACAGAATATTATCAGGGCTGTAACTTAAAATTTTTTAATGAAATTATGTTAAGTTACCTATTTTCGAGGCAGCAGCCATTTTGTTGTCATTCTGATTATTTAGTTACACTGTTTTTTCAGTGTTTTCCTCTCTCCCTGTCCTTTAAGTCCCCCCTTGCTATTCTCCCATGCTTTTGGCATAGTTTTTGTAATTATTATTACTAAATTTTCTTGGGAGTTTTAGCTGAATAACAGAATGAATTCTGTTCTTTTCCCCATGTTTACGTCTTCACCTACGGGTGGTTAGGCGTTGTGTTCTGCATCTACCATCTGATGTTCTGCAGTTTCTTCCCTGGAAGTCTCTGTTTTGCATCAGGTAGTGTATTTTTGGTAACTGATTCCGGGCCTGGATGCCTGGAGTCTTATTTTAGTGTTTTTACATTCATTGTTTACATTTACAACAGCCCTCTGTGTGAGGGGGGGATTTCTGGAAAATAATATCTTGATGTTATTTTAATCATAACTAGATACATTATTATTGTTCGTAAGTGTTGAATAAATTGTTTAAAATATTTTTAAAATTTTTGTCCACACTTAGGCTTGGGATCCATTGGGGCTCAACGTTACTTTTCAGAAACTTGGGCTGTTCTGAAAAAATATTTTTTCAAAATATTTTGATTTCAATTATTTTTTCTATATTAATGGATCATATTATTATTATGTATTTTGATTGCCAGGGGTTAGTGCGAGTACCAGGACTTGTTTTCTTTTCACATTGAAAGGATTTTGATCAATTGTAATAAGAGGAAGTCTTCCTCTGACTTTATAATCATTCTATATGTGGTCAGTGTACTCGCATTAACTCCTGTTCTGTATCGTATGATTTCGATGACAATATGGGAAGCATATGTCACGGTATGTTAGTGGGGATTTGGACACTCCGGTCCTTTCCCCGCAGGGTCACTCTACTTTATCAATTTCTATTTCAGACGATCAAGATTAGGGTGATGTATCTGTGATGTCTTCCAACAGTGTGCCTCCGTCGTCACAATTAATGAAGGGCTAGCGGAAAAGTGCTCATGTAAATATGCCAATTGCCTAAGAGGACCCTAGTAGGTTCGACGGCCTTTGACGTCTGCTAGCTCGCCCGGTGTAGCGTCCATTCACCGAATGGTTCGGCAGCCGGGTTCGTCCGTTGCGGTCTAGAAGGAATTTTGGGGTGATGCGAGCACTATAAATCAACCAAATGCACACCCAGTGACGGCGGATCGGAGGGAGAACGGAGGAAGCCTTTTAGTCCGGTTCATAGCTCGTTCTGGTCCATCCGGACGGCGAGCGAGAGAGGCCCCTCTCTCGTACAACAACATCTGGCCCCAGATGTTGTGGTACAAAATGTTTCGCATTCGGAGCATACATCCGTCGCTCGGGACGCTCCGACATATAGTCAGTCCGGAGTAGACTGTCAATAAGGCTTCCTCATTCTCATGGTAGCGCACACGACCGCTCTTGGCTACGTGACCACGGATATCCAGTCAGCTTCGCCAGTCAGAGAATCATCGGCGACCAGGTCACACCATCCGGTAGTCAGGGACACGAGGCCTGCAGACTCCGGACGTTCGCATAGGAAGTGTGCGGGAGTCAACGTACACGGAGCTTCCGGCGGCAATGCATCGTAAGACCGCTACTGCACAGGCCTCGGGAACGGACATGCTTTCCTAAATAGCACAGTTTATCCCAGCATCCCAGCATCAACTGAATCTGTCGCATATTTTTTATCCGTCGATGCTGGGTCGGGACGCTCCGCGGAAGCGGGTACGGACGTCCGAAAATTTCATCCGGTCCGACGGGATACCGAAAGGGATTTGGAGGATTTCGAGCTTTCCCTTTCGGAACAACTTATGCTGTTGTGTATGTCATCTGACTTGGTCTTCTACAGCTTCTTTCGTCGGACCAGATTGCTGCGATGCCGGATAAGAAACTGATAGCGTCGGTGGACTTAGAAATTTTTGGTTCGGTTCAGGGACATCGTCCCTCAGTTCCGACATAGTCCAATAATGTCACACAAACTTTCGAATTATTGAACGACGCTATATATATTATTATTATATGCTTGCTATAACCAAGCATTTCTGGTTTCTTGTTCGCAAAGTTACGGAGATGTCTTTCAAAAGTGTACCTCTGTCGTCATAGTTAATGAAGAGCTAGCGGCAATAAGTGCTCATGGAATATGTCTATCGCCTACGGAGTGACATTCGCTAGCTCACCCGGTGTAGCGTGCATTCATCGAATGGTTCGGCTGCCGGGTTCGTCCGTTGCGGTCTAGGAAGGAGATTTGGGTGATGCGAGCACTTTAATTACTTTAGTACTCACCCAGTGACGGCAGATTGAGGACAGATCGGAGGAAGCCTGTTAGTCCGGTTCCTGGCTTGTCCAGGATCCGTCCGGGCTGTGAGCGAGAGAGGTCCCTCTCTCGTCCAACAACATAGGGGACCGCATGTTGTGGTTCTGATATTTTACATTCGGAGCATATGTCTGTCGGTCGGGACGCTCCGTTATATTGACAGTCCGAGAGATTGTCCATAATGCTTCCTCATCCTCACAGTAGGGCACACGACAGCACATTGGCTACGTGACCTCGAGTATCCGATCAGTTTCGTCATTCAGTGATTCCACGGCGAATAGGTCGCGCCATCCGGTAGCCAAGGGACTGCATTGTAGGACCGCTTCTCCTCAGGCCTCAGTGACGGACGTGCTATCCGAGTTAGCACAGTTGTTTCGCAGCATCCCAGCAATTGACAGTTTCTTGGTCGAATCAGGAATTATCCGACGGCGCTGGGTCGGTGCGGTCCGCGGTTGCATCAGGTACGGACGACCGAACGCTTTATAGGGTCCGACAGGATGGCGAAAGGGATTCGAAAGATTTCGAGTTTTCCCTTTCGTAACATCGGAAGCTGCCATACATTTCTTCCGGCATTATCTTCCAGTGATTGTTATTTCGGACTACATTGCTGCGATGTTGGATAAGAGACTTATAGCGTCATTGGACTCGGAATTTTCGATCGGTTCAGGGACATTGTCCCTGACTTACCGACGCAGTCCAATAATTTCATTACAACATGTGTTTTATTTTTCGACGCTATTTATGCATACAAGCCTGCTACCAAGCATGATAGTTTAGTTTCTTGTCCGCGTTGCTCATTTCTGCCGTTTTATCATTTATACGAATAGTTTATTTTGGCAGTGCAGGGCATACTTAGAGTTCATATGCGTCTAGACGGTGTGGTTAAAGACTGGAAATATTCTTTTTCGCCGTCTATGTCTTTTCCAACTTCAATGTTGGAAACGACAATGATGTCTAGTAGACTTAACTTAGACGCTTTATCATACGTGAGGCGTTATCATTACGTCTTCAAGAAAAGATTTACGGGATATTATTCTCAATGTAATTTCTTTTGAGGGCAGTAGTTTGTTCACGTATAACTCCGCCCTTCAGTGGCTGATTGGAGTTGGTTAGACGTGACGCAGCCCTAGCTATATCCACGCGCGTGGATAGTAAGGTTAAGAACTCTCTCAGAGTCGCTTCGTTCTCGGAGAAGCTTCTCTTCGACGGCAACTTTTCAGCAATCCATGAATTGCTCGATTTACACGTTCTCTTGTCTATCTAGTGTTACAAGAGATTCAGACTGGGGCAAACATTCGGTGGTTGACTCAGAGAGTGCCACTGCAGTTGCCGGACCCGAGTGTTGCTGTTATGACGGTTGCCAGTCAAACAGATTGGGATATAATACTGATCCCAACGGATTCGAAGTGCCAGGGTCTTTGGGTTCCGCAGTCTCTTAGCAACCAATTATCTTCCGCGGAATAATGTTTTTTAGGCTTGCTTTATGTCATTGCATGAACATTATTCAGAAACGCATGCCCAAATCCTGTCCGTTAATTCGACAGTAGTGGCGTATCTCCGGAACCAGGGAGGCACTCTTTCGTTTCCGTTATTCAATTTAATGGAAAGAATCCATCTGTTGGTTATAGTACACCAAGTTCTGTTTTGGTCCGTCATATTCCGGGTCGTCTGATTATTTTACTGGACTCCCGTTCACTTAGGGGTCGCTTGTTGCTGTCAGAATGGACTCTCAACAAACAAGTATTCAATCAGATTTGCTATCTATGGGAGTGCCCAATGATGATTTATTTACGACACAGCTTGCTAATCAATTGCAGACGTATGTGTTGGCTTGTCCGGATCTCTGAGCTAATGTTGTTAACGCTCTATTGATCTATAGGACGGAATGATAGGATACGCGTATCCTCTGGCACTGTTGTTTCAGCAGGTATTGCTAAGATAAACAACCACAATACATTTCTGCTGATAGCATCTCTATCTTCACAGAGACCATGGGTAATTTACTCTGTTGTCTACTGTGGGACTTAACGTGAAATCTTCCTCAATGTGAGGATCTTTTTTCACTGGGTAAATCGTGTCATCTTTATCACAACCCGCAAGGTCGCAACCTTCATGTTTTCCATTGTGTGGTCTGTATTGCATTGTAAGCATTGTACTGGACGAGCTTTGGACGCGATTTCTTACTATAGGAGATCCTCTTCTTCACTATTCTATGCGGCTAAAGTGGAGGCTCTTCCGTCGTTGGTGTAGGGATCATTATGTTCATATTGTTGATCCCTCCATACTACTCATTGCAACTTTTTAGTATACTTGTTTCACAAGATCTACTGCAGCCTGTTATTATTAAGGTTATAGGTTTATGTTACCTCATACCTATGCACTCTAGGATAGTTTACAATTGAGTCTTATGTCTCTTTATCTAAGTCAGTTAGTAACTTTTTGATAAATAGACTTAGAATCTTTAGATTAAATTCCTATATGGAATTTAACTTCGGTTCTTATTTAGCTAAGTAATCATTTGAGCCTCTGGAAATAGTAGTTTTCAAATTCTGACCTTTTAGACAGTAATTCTGTTGGTTTCTCTTTTACTGAAGAGTCAGTGAGTTTCATGCACTATCAATGGATGATTTTCACTTTCGTAGTTTCGGAATCACTACTTCCTTTACTACTTAGGTTGGATTTTTGCATAAGAGTTAGGCTCCTAATATCCGGAACCTATTGTTATTAAGGTCCTTCCGTCTTCGTACGGGCATAGGCCTTTACTCTTTCCGGTTAGAGTTTATGTATTTATAAACAGATATCTGTTTATTACTACGGGCGTAAGCTTCTTCTGTCTTTGATGCCTAGTAGAAGGACGTTACGCTCCATTCTATTGTTAATGGATTCTATTAACTATCGGTACTGCTTATGGTATATCATTGACTCAGCAGTTGTGCTTAAGATTTCGGCTCATGAAGTAAGAGTTCTTCTACATCTTGGGCTTACATTAATAGTGTCGCTATTATAGATTTTTGAAGGCTGCTCATTGCGCTCAGCCATCCACATTCATGAATTTTTATCTCAGAAATATCGAGTCCATTTCTGGAGGCCTGTATTGTTAGGTCTATTATCTACTGCTCAGAATGTCATTCACTTAACAGTTGCTACTATAGCTAGGTAGGCTGTCTGTTTCGGCAGTGTCTCTGTTCTGCTGCCCTCTTCGCTCTGGGCTATTTGACCCAGGGCAAGAAAAAGGGGGGGGGGGGTGTGTTCCCTTGGGTCACCTGTTTTACTATGAAAACAAGGGGATACCTCCTCCGGAGTTAGTAATTCTGAGCTGTTATTGGGATGGTTGTTTAGTGAGAAGTTTATGTTTTAAAAATTCATTCAAGTCTTAGTTTTTAAAGTATAGCTTTTGAATATTGCATATGTCAACGGACATGATTATGCAATCCTCAGACACTTTTAAGGAGTATAAGAGTCTCTATTCTCTAGACTTACTTTATTTATTGGCTTACTTTAAAAATTATTAGTATAAGGATTATATTGGATATTAATAGAGTACATGGATGTATGAAGCTCAATTTTGGAAGGTGTTGTATCTTTCTAATTTATCATAAATAAGAAAGATACATGTAAGGCCTATTACTTCTTTTTCCCTACAGGGGACGACTCTATTTTATATTATTGAGCGTATTCCATTTTGCTCTATGTCCTTGGCCCTCCAGCCTTTTTACTATTCAGCTATGTCTGGGTCATTGGTACAGTATAAAATTGTTAAAAAATTTATAGTAATTTCTATATTTTTTATACTTACCAATGACCCAGACGGGGATGGCCCTCCCAGGAGTTGGGAACTCTTGCCTCCCCGCTGAGTACATAGCGCTTACCAGGCACTGGTTATTAGAATGATTAATGGCGCCAATTTCGGAACGTCCTTGACACTGCGCATGCGCAGTAGAGGTGAAGGGTGGAGGGCCTTTCAGGACATGTTTTCTTTGGTTTTAGATGCAAATTTTGGGGATTGGGGGGCAAAATTTGTGTTTGGCCCTATATTTTAAGAGTTAGCACCAGCTATGTCTGGGTCATTTGTACAGTATAAAAAATATAGAAATTACTATAAATTTTTTAACTTTTTCAACTGCTGAATTTGCATATTATGCAGGCGGATGTGGGCAATTCGTTGGGTAAAGGGTTAAAGCGCTTTTCCAGTTAAGAAAAAGCTGAAAAATGAACCCAGTACATAAATTAATTTATTATACACTAACCTGTGAATTATCTCAAATTATCTAAAAGATATTTCTCGTTTATTGTCTTGAAATTGTTTGCAGCCGAATTGGGCTGAATATTGCACAGTAAAATGTCATGTGGCATATAATAAAAAGAAAATCAACGCTATTTTCGTGAATATTGGCAATTATCTCATTCATGTAGATCTGAAAGTATTATATTTCACTCGCACAAGTGCGAGTGAAAAATAAAACTTTCAGATCCACACTCATGAGATAATTTCCGACATTCACTAAAACAGTGTAGATTTCCTCTATATATTAATTAATAATAATAATTTCATTTATTATATGATCTGTTCTTTCTTCTCGTTATTAATCCCAGTCATTAAAAATGATAATGCATGGCCCTTCAAGCACCAGAGAATAATCATAGATTCATACAGGGGACGTGGTGGCTCAGTAGGTAGAGGTACAGGCTGCAAGCCGAGAGGTCCTTGGTTCAAATCCTGCCTGCGGCAACTGTGTTGTGTCCTTGGGTAAGACACTTCACCCCCTTTGCCCACATGGGGGCATGGTGGCATTGTGTTATAAGGTGTACTGCATGTCGATGGTGCACTTGTCTTCAACCAATGCTAACCCTGCTTGTGTGGAGTTGGTATGTTGGGGAGCTGACAGTTGCTCGCCGTTGCTCAGTGGTTTTCTCCAGGTAAACCGGTTTCCTCCACCCCTAAAACTGTCATGGTCATGATTAACTATTGTGCAGAAATATGACTTTAAATACCAATAAATAAATATAGATTCATACTCTGGAGAGGAGGAATGATAAACATTTGTTGTCTTTGACAGGAGTTGATTTTGATTTGAAAATTATTTAATTGAAATTTGTGTTATTAAATACAGTAGAATCCTCTTAATTGAATATCCATTTTGCCAGTGAAAATTATTCAATTAACAGGAGTATACAATTAACAGGGATATGGTCAGTTTCCTGTGTTCTGGAGGTAAACTGGGCATTTATTCTATTATATCTTGTTTGACAGAGCTCATAGAGCTCTGTCAAACAAAATATAATAGAATAAATGCCTGTATTGGATGTAGTGAGGCCAAAAAGGTTGATAAATAAGGGGAATTTGGTGCATGTCACAGTAATTTTTTCGACATATTACAAAAATTTATATACAATTAACAGGAGTTTACTCTACAACCCATATGCAATTAACCGATCAAATTTGTACTGAAGGTATGGTAAATGGTTTTGTGTTTGAAAATTATATTCAATTAACACAGATATATAATTAAGAGATATCCAATTAAGTGGGCTCCACTGTACTCCACAATCTATTTTTTATCAGGGACTATTTACTGACACGGATACTGCAGACAAACAATGCACCTTAACTGGAAGAGTGCTAGAAGCCACTATCAGGGCTCTGCTGAAAAGTTTTGAAAGCCACTTAGTGGCTTTACATTGTGTGCATTAGTTTGTTTGTGCAGCAGTAGATAAAGAAATGTTCATATAATTATACACCCCTTTAAAAAGGGGGGGGGGGAGGTATATAGTAATCACTTTGTCCATTCATCCTTCCATCCATTCTTCCATCCATCCATCCATCTGCCTGTTTGTTCCTTTGTCCTTCCGTTTGTCACACTCGTTTCCGAGCAATAACTTTTGTACCATTGGTCACACAGTACTCAAACTTCGCAGGTAGGCTGCTTGTAATGGGATGATGATTGGGCTTGCTCTTGGGATCTGTAAGTCAAAGGTCAAGGTCACTGTTACTATAAATAGAATTTTTGGTTTCCATGCAATAACTTTAGTTTTCTTTTGTGTACAAAGCTATAACATCATTTTGTGGTTGCATTTGAGATGTCGATAATTGGTATTGCATTTGGGGTCAATAGGTCAAAGATCACTTACTATAAATAGATTTTTGGTTTCCATGCAATAACTTTAGTTTTCTTTTGTGTACAAAGCTATAACTTCATACTGTGGTTGCATTTGAGGTGTCGATCATTGGGATTGCATTTGGGCTTAATAGGTCAAAGGTCAAAGGTCATTGTTACTATAAATAGATTTGGGGTTTCCATGCAGTAACTTTAGTTTTCTTTTGTGTAGGAAGCTATAACTTCACTGTCTCCCAAAAAGAAATATTTTTATACTGTACCAATGACCCAGACATAGCTGGTGCTAACTCTTAAAATATAGGGCCAAACACAAATTTTGCCCCCCAATCCCCAAAATTTGCATCTAAAACCAAAGAAAACATGTCTTGAAAGGCCCTCCACACTTCACCTCTACTGCGCATGCGCAGTGTCAAGGACGTTCCGAAATTGGTGCCAATTAATCATTCTTAGTTTGGCCCTTCATCAGTTAACATCTGACTGATCTTTGTGCTTGTAAATCTCAGTTTAAATGATGCCAGACACATAAATATTAGTGAAATGGTGTTTCTAAGGAGGATATAGAAGGAGGAGAGGAAAAATGTGTGACAGAAAATCATCAGGGCTGTAACTTAAAATTTTTTAATGAAATTATGTTAAGTTACCTATTTTCGAGGCAGCAGCCATTTTGTTGTCATTCTTGTTATCAAGTTACACTGATTTTTTAGTGTTTTCCTCTCTCCCTTTCCTTTAAGTCCCCTCTTGCTATTCTCCCATGCTTTTGGCATATTTTCTGTAATTATTATTACTAAAATTTCTTGGGAGTTTTAGCTGAATAACAGAATGAATTCTGTTCTTTTCCCCATGTTCACGTCTTCACCTATGGGTGGTTAGGCGTTGTGTTCTGCATCTACCATCTGATGTTCTGCAGTTTCTTCCCTGGAAGTCTCTGTTTTGCATCAGATAGTGTTTTATTGGTAACTGATTTTGGGCCTGGGTGCCTGGAGTCTTATTTTAGTGTTTTTACACTTATTGTTTACATTTACAACAGCCCTCTGTGTGAGGGGGGGATTTCTTGAAAATAATATCTTGATGTTAATTTTATCATAACTAGATACATTATTATTGTTCGTAAGTGTTGCATAAATTGTTTAAAATATTTTTAAAAATTTTTGTCCACACTTAGGCTTGGGATCCATTGGGGCTCAACGTTACTTTTCAGAAACTTGGGCTGTTCTGAAAAAATATTTTTTCAAAATATTTTGATTTCAATTATTTTTTCTATGTTAATGGATCATATTATTATTATGTATTTTGATTGTCAGGGGTTGGTGCGAGTACCAGGACTTTGTTTTCTTTTCACATTGAAAGGATTTTGATCAATTGTAATAAGAGGAAGTCTTTCTCTGACTTTTATAATCATTCTATATGTAGTCAGTGTACTCGCACTAACTCCTGTTCTGTATGTGATGATTTCGATGACAATATGGGAAGCGTATGTCACGGTATGTTAGTGGGGAATTGGACATTCCGGTCCTTTCCTCGCAGGGTCACTCTACTTTATCAATTTCTATTTCAGACGATCAAGATTAGGGTGATGTATCCGTGATGTCTTCCAACAGTGTGCCTCCGTCGTCACAATTAATGAAGGGCTGGCGGAAAAGTGCTCATATAAATACGCCAATTGCCTAAGAGGACCCTAGTAGGTTCGACGGCCTTTGACGTCCGCTAGCTCGCCCGGTGTAGCGTCCATTCATCGAATGGTTCGGCAGCCGGGTTCGTCCGTTGCGGTCTAGAAGGAGTTTTGGGGTGATGCGAGCACTATAAATCAACCAAATGCACACCCAGTGACGGCGGATTAGAGGGAGAACGGAGGAAGCCTTTTAGTCCGGTTCCTAGCTCGTTCTGGTCCATCTGGAAGGCGAGAGAGGCCCCTCTCTCGTACAACAACATCTGGCCCCAGATGTTGTGGTACAAAATGTTTCGCATTCGGAGCATACGTCCGCCTCTCGGGACGCTCCGACATATAGTCAGTCCGGAGAGACTGTCAATAAGGCTTCCTCATTCTCATGGTAGCGCACACGACCACTCTTGGCTACGTGACCTCGGATATCCAGTCAGCTTCGCCAGTCAGAGAATCATCGGCGACCAGGTCACACCATCCGGTAGCCAGGGAACGAGGCCTGCAGACTCCGGACGTTCGCATAGGAAAGTGTGTGGAGTCAACGTACACGGAGCTTCCGGCGGCAATGCATCGTAAGACCGCTACTGCACAGGCCTCGGGAGCGGACGTGCTATCCTAAATAGCACAGCTTATCGCAGCATCCCAGCAACAACTGAATCTGTCGCATAATGTATTATCCGACGATGCTGGGTCGGGACGCTCCGCGGAAGCGGGTACGGACGTCCGAAAATTTCATCTGGTCCGACGGGATACCGAAAGGGATTCGGAGGATTTCGAGCTTTCCCTTTCGGAACAACATATGCTGTTGTGTATGTCATCTGACTTGATCTTCTACAGGTTCTTCGTCGGACCAGAATGCTGCGATGCCGGATAAGAAACTGATAGCGTCGGTGGACTTAGAAATTTTTGGTTCGGTTCAGGGACATCGTCCCTCAGTTCCGACATAGTCCAATAATGTCACACAATCTTTCGAATTATTGAACGACGCTATATATTTATTATTATATGCTTGCTATTACCAAGCATTTCTGGTTTCTTGTTCGCAAAGTTACGGAGATGTCTTTCAAAAGTGTGCCTCTGTCGTCTTAGTTAATGAAGAACTAGCGGCAATAAGTGCTCATGGATTATGTCTATCGCCTAAGAGGTCCCTTGTAGGATCGACGGAGTGACATTCGCTAGCTCACCCGGTGTAGCGTACATTCATCGAATGGTTCGGCTGCCGGGTTCGTCCGTTGCGGTCTTGGAAGGAGATTTGGGTGATGCGAGCACTATAATAACTTTAGTACTCACCCAGTGACGGCGGATTGAGGACAGATCGGAGGAAGCCTGTTAGTCCGGTTCCTGGCTCGTCCAGGTCCGTCCGGGCTGTGAGCAAGAGAGGTCCCTCTCTCGTCCAACAACATAGGGGACCGCATGTTGTGGTTCAGATATTTTACATTCGGAGCATATGTCCGCCGCTCGGGATGCTCCGTTATATTGACAGTCCGTGAGTCTGTCGATAATGCTTCCTCATCCTCACAGCAGTGCACATGACCGCACATTGGCTACGTGACCTCGAGTATCTGACCAGTTTCGTCATTCAGTGATTCCACGGCGAACAGGTCACGCCATCCGGTAGCCAAGGGACACGAGGCCTATGCACTCCGTTCGCTCGCACAATAGTACTATGCACGGGGTAACGATCACGGAGCTTCCAGCAGCAATGCATCGTAAGACCGCTTCTCCACAGGCCTCAGTGACGGACGTGCTATCCAAGTTAGCACAGTTTTTCGCAGCATCCCAGCAATCGACAGTTTCTCGGTCGGATCAGGAATTATCCGACGGCGCTGGGTCGGTGCGGTCCGCGGTTGCATTAGGTTCGGACGACCAAATGCTTTATAGGGTCCGACAGGATGGCGAAAGGGATTCGGACGATTTCGAGTTTTCCCTTTCGGAACATCGGAAGCCGCCATACATTTCTTCCGGCATTATCTTCCAGTGGTTGTTCCTTCGGACTACATTGCTGCGATGTTGGATAAGAGACTTATAGCGTCATTGGACACAGAATTTTGGATCGGTTCAGGGACATTGTCCCTGACTTACCGACACAGTCCAATAATGTCATTAGAACATGTGTATTATTTATCGACGCTATATATATATGTAAGCTTGCTACCAAGCATGATAGTTTAGTTTCTTGTCCGCAATGCTCAATTCTGCCTTTATCATTTATAGGAATAATTTATTTTGGCAGAACAGGGCATACCGAGTGTTCATATGCGTCTAGACGGCGTGGTTAAGGACTGCAAATTATCTTTTTCGCCGTTTATGTCTTTTCCAACCACAATGTTGGAAACGACAATGATGTCTAATAGACTTAACTTAGACGCTTTATCATACGTAATCCACCTTACTGAGGCGTTATCATTACGTCTTCAAGAGAAAGAATTCCGGGATATGATTCTCAATGTGATTTCTTTTGAGGGCAGTAGTTTGTTCACGTATAACTCCGCCCTTCAGTGGCTACCTGGAGTTGGTTAGACGTGGCGCAGCCCTAGCTACATCCACGCGCGTGGATAGTAAGGTGAAGAACTCTCTCAGAGTCGCTTCGGTCTCGGAGAAGCTTCTCTTTGACGGCAACTTTTCAGCAATCCATGAATTGCTTGATTTACACGTTCTCTTGTCTATCTAGTGTAGCAAGAGATTCAGTCTGTGGCAAACATTCGGTGGTTGACTCAGAGAGTGCCACTGCAGTTGCCGGATCCGAGTTTTATAATTATGACGGTTGCCAGTCAAACAGGTTGGGATGCAATATTGATCCCAACGGATTCGAAGTGCCAGGGTCTCTGGGTTCCGCAGTCTCTAGGCAAGCACTTATCTTCCACGGAATAATGTTTTTTAGGCTTGCTTTATGTCATTCGATGAACATTATTCAGAAATGCATGTCCAATCCTGTCCGATAATACGACAGTAGTGGCGTATCTCCGGAACCAGGAAGGCACTCATTCGTTTCCGTTATTCAATTTAATGGAAAGAATCCTTCTGTTTGTTATAGTACACCAAGTTCTGCTTCGGTCCGTCATATTCCGGGTTGTCTGATTGTATTACCGGACTCCCTTTCACTTATGGGCCGCTTGTTGCCGTCAGAATGGACTCTCAACAAACAAGTATTCAATCAGATTTGCTATCAATGGGAGCGCCCAATGATAATTTATTTACGACACAACTTGCTAATCTATTGCAGACGTATGTGTTTACATGTCCGGATCTCTGAGCTTATGTTGTTAACGTTCTATTGATCTAATAGGACGGTATGATAGGATATGCGTATCCTCCTGCGCTGTTGTTTCAGCAAGTATTGCTAAGATAAACAACCACAATACATTTCTGTTGATAGCATCTCTGTCTTCACAGAGACCGTGGGTAAATTTACTCTGAGGTCTACTGTGGGGCTTAACGCGAAAACTTCCTCCATGAGAGGATCTTTTTCGCTGGGAAAATCGTGTCATCTTCATCACAACCCGCAAGGTCTCAACCTTCACGTATTCCATTGTGTGGTCCTTATTGCATTGTAAGCATTGTATGGACGAGCTTTGGACGCGATTTCTTACTGTAGGAGAACCTCTTCTTCGCTATACTATGCGGATAAAGTGGAGGCTCTTCCGTCGTTGGTGTAGGGATCACTATGTTGATATTGTTGATCCCTCCATACTAGTCATTGCAACTTTCTAGTATACTTGTTTGACAAGATCTACTGCAGCCTGTTACTATTAGGGTTATAGGTTTATGTTATCTCATACCTATGCACTCTATGATAGTTTACAATTGAGTCTTATGTCTCTTTATCTAAGTCAGTTAGTAACTTTTCGATAAATAGACTTAGAATCATTAGATTAAATTTCTATACGGAATTTAACTTCGGTTCTTATTTAGCTAAGTAATCATTTGAGCCTCTGGAAACAGTAGTTTTCAAATTCTGACCTTTTAGACAGTAATTCTGTTGGCTTCTCTTTTACTGAAGAGTCAGTGAGCTTCATGCACTATCGGTGGATGATTCTCACTTTCGTAGTTTCGGAATCACTACTTCCTTTACTATTTAGGTTGGTTTTTTGCATAAGAGTCAGGCTCCTATTAAATATCCGGAACCTATTGTTATTAAGGTCCTTCCGTCTTCGTACGGGCATAGGCCTTTACTCTGTCCGGTTAGAGTTATGTATTTATAAACAGATATCTGTTTATTACTACGGGCGTAAGCTTCTGTCTTTGATGCCTAATAGAAGGACGTTACGCTCCATTCTATTGCTAATGGATTCAATTAACTATCGATACTGCTTATAGTATATCATTGACTCAGCAGTTGTGCTTGAGATTTCGGCTCATGAAGTAAGAGTTCTTCTACATCTTGGGCTTACATTAATAGTGTCGCTATTATGGATTTTTGAAGGCTGCTCATTGTGCTCAGCCATCCACATTCATGAATTTTTATCTCAGAAATATTGATTCCATTTCTGGAGGCCTCTATTGTTAGGTCTATTATCTACTGCTCAGAATGTCATTCACTTAACAGTTGCTACTATAGCTAGGTAGGCTGTCTGTTTCGGCAGTGACTCTGTTCTGCTGCCCTCTTCGCTCTGGGCTATTTGACCCAGGGCAAGAAAAAGGGGGGGGGGGGAGGGTGTTCCCTTGGGTCACCTGTTTTACTATGAAAACAAGGGGATACCTCCTCCGGAGTTAGTAATTCTGAGCTGTTATTGGGATGGTTTTTTAGTGAGAAGTTTATGTTTTAAAAATTCATTCAGGTCTTAGTTTTTAAAGTATAGCTTTTGAATATAGCATGTGTCAAACGGACGTTATTATACAATCCTCAGACACTTTTAAGGAGTATAAAGAGTCTCTATTCTCTAGACTTACTTTATTTATTGGCTTACTTTAAAAATTATTAGTATAAGGATTATACTAGATATTAATAGAGTACATGGATGTATGATGCTCAATTTTGGAAGGTGTTGTATCTTTCTAATTTATCATAAATAAGAAAGATACATGTAAGGCCTAATACTTCTTTTTCCCTAGAGGGGATGACTCTATTTTATATAATTGAGCGTATTCCAACTTGCTCTATGTCCTAGGCCCTCCAGCCTTTTTACTATTCAGCTATGTCTGGGTCATTGGTACAGTATAAAAATGTTAAAAAATTTATAGTAATTTATATATTTTTTATACTTACCAATGACCCAGACGGGGATGGCCCTCCCAGGAGTTGGGAACTCATACCTCCCCGCTGAGTACATAGCGCTTACCAGGCACTGGTTATAAGAATGATTAATTGGCGCCAATTTCGGAACGTCCTTGACACTGCGCATGCGCAGTAGAGGTGAAGTGTGGAGGGCCTTTCAGGACATGTTTTCTTTGGTTTTAGATGCAAATTTTGGGGATTGGGGGGCAAAATTTGTGTTTGGCCCTATATTTTAAGAGTTAGCACCAGCTATGTCTGGTTCATTGGTAAGTATAAAAAATATATAAATTACTATAAATTTTTTAACTTTCGGGAAACTATAGTAATGAGTGATGTCCATCCATCCGAGATGTCCTGTCCAAGCATCGACACATCTGTCCGTCCATCCATCCAAAACACTTTGGCGTCCAAATTTTAACTTGAGTTTGGGTGAATTGATTGTAACCAAATTTGGTATACAGTTTACTTGGGAGGTGATGCAGGATAAGTTTGAAAATGGACATGGTCCATTTATTTTCACTGTCACAAAATTCTACAGTTTTCTCATTTGTTATTTTATAGCTACAGAAATTGAAATCCACATACATTGATGGTATTCTGAGTTGTGTAACGGATGGGAAACTGAGAACAAAGTGGGACCAAGCTTCCACAGCCACCGGTAGACTAGCATCATCCCAACCAAATATACAAGCAATTCCAAAGACTGCCATTACAGTTACAAATTATCAAGACAACTATATTGCTGGTAAGCATATTTTTTGTGACGTGGAGGATGTGTGTTTGGGGCGGGTGGGGAGGGGAGAGAGAGATTGCAGATATAGGGCTGAAGAGAGAAAGGGCTCTCCACCTCCCTTGTTTTTTAACCCTCTGTATACTGATGTCAAAATACTGAAATTTTAAATGACTATTTTTCTCCATACTGCAACTAGGAACTTAACCAATTCAGTCCTGTTTGATAGATCTCAATGAACACTTGTCAAACAAGACAGAATTAGTTAAATTCTAGTTGCATTATGGGAAAAATTTACTGTTTGAATTTAGCATCATGTGCATAGTGTTAAATTGGGCCTCGACTCCTTACATGCTGCTGGTTGATATTCCTGCCCATTACAGGAACTCTCTTGTCACTGAAATGTGTTTAATTTGGACACATTTGACCAAATTTACTTTAGATGAATAATTTAACATCAAATCTAGTCATGGCTGCTGTGAAGCAACCATGATAAGATTTGATGAAAAATATTTTGATACTCAGTGGGTTAAGAGTTAATACTGTTTTATCTGTTAGTAGATATTCATGTATTTGGAGGTTATTACTTGGATAGTTTCCTGTCGGCTAAGATATCAGCCCGAGGTAACTTCATATCTGCCTAAGAGT
The DNA here is from genome assembly GCA_031216915.1 of Pictodentalium vernedei. Lineage (NCBI taxonomy): Eukaryota > Metazoa > Mollusca > Scaphopoda > Dentaliida > Dentaliidae > Pictodentalium > Pictodentalium vernedei. The sequence goes on along the minus strand of CM062295.1, from coordinate 671,310,719 downwards.
GAAGGTCGAAGGCTGATGTGAAAACCTCTTTATTTATTATTAAACCCAAACAAACAATTACAAAATGTTCTCGAATCTTTCAAATTTTTGGATAGGGTTATTGTTTTTCATTCTTTTCACAAAGTCGGAAGTTTCGTCTTCTCCTAGTTCAGCTATCTGACGTCTCGGCTTCACCACTGGGGAAGCCATGTCATTCAGATTGTTGAGCTACCTCTTCTCCCACTTCGCTTCGACAAATTTCTGCTTATGACTCTGAATCTTAGTTTGCGTTGATTTCCTCTACAACTCTCTTTTTACATCTCTTCATCCAGTTAATCCATATTGACATCATTAATTCCTCACAATACAAAAACTCAGCTTCTAGCTACTACCTTATGCCTGGTAATGCCAATTTTTCTGATTGCCTTCGACACATAACTCTGAACGATTTTGAGGTACAGTAGAACCTGTCTTGAGAGACCGTCTTTTGGGCCACACAAATGTGGTCTCTCAAGACAGGTGGTCTCTCATAACAGGTTTCAGGTTTTCTCAAGTCCATGAAAAACCAACCACAAAATTCAGAAATGGAGAAGAATGGATTTTTGTAATTACTTTGTAGTTGTTCTTTTTTTATGAAGTTTTTGTAACAAATTGAAATGGACTGTTATAAAAATTATAAAAATAAATTAGTGTTGAAAATCTTCATTGAAGATTTTCAACACTAATTTATTTTTATAATTTTTATAACAGTCCATTCAATTTGTTACAAAAAGATTTTCAACACAAATTTATTTTGATTCCTATCTCACATTTCAGGTATGTATGAAATTGTTTATTCAGCAATTATCCTAATCTTTTCACAGGGGTCTTATAAAAACATCTCAATCTTTAATGAGTAAGCAATAGAAACCCAATTAAGAGCTTTTAATACTTTTAATTATGTTAGTATAACCACAATGGATTTTCCAATTCCAGAACAGATAAAAAGTTTTTGTCATGGTTTCCGTCTTCAAAGGGGCGGTCTTTCAAGACAGGTCTATTATGGCATAAAAATACAAGCTGGTATCAGGTCACAGTGGTCTCTCAAGACAGGTGGTCTCTCAAGACAGGTGGTCTCCCATAGCAGGTCCAATATAGAGTAAAACCAATCGGTGCCTGGTAGATGTCTCTCAAGACAGGTGGTCTCTCAAGACAGTGGTCTCTCAAGACAGGTTTTAATGTAAACAAATTTGTATTGCCTAGTACTGAAGCAAGGGTGATAACTCTAGCATGGGTCAGGTCAAACCAGATCAGCATCATATCATCTGAGTTTGAAGCCATATCAGCCAAGTTTGATAATTGGCAGTTTGGGGAAAGAAAATCACATCTAATAAATGATGTACTGTAACAGTCTCTGCCCTAGTAAAGGTATCATCTGCAATCACTTAACCCTTTACCTAACATAAAAAAAACAGACAGAAAATTAACCAGAATAAGCCTACCACAGCCTAAAATATCTTAAAAGTTTTTCAATAAAACCATACGTCGAGCTGGTTCTGATGATATCCATATTTGTATGGTACCGGTATTATTGAAAAATTGTGAAATTTGTTTTCGAAAAATGTGAAATATTTATTTTTTAAAAATACTGTGTTAGTTAAAGGGTTAACCCTTTACTCAACACACACAATATCAAAAATTGTAATTTTAATTATTTTTTGTTCAAATTTTTCTCAAAATTTTAAAGCCATATCATGTGTCCCTTCATTGGAGTGAGCTTGATGGGCTCATCCAATGAGGGGGTCACATGATATGGTTTTGTTGAATTGTTTTGAAGAATAAGGTTTTGCAGCTGCTCAATTTGTAAATCATGCGTGCAGATGTAGCTGATTCGGTAGGTGAAGGGTTGTCCCATTTCCTAAGGTAATGGCCCAAATCTGACAAGCACTATTCACTGACAACTGAATAAGTTCGCACCAATAATGGATCATAAGCAGTGCTTTGGAGGCAAAAAATGAAAATTTTTAGTTAGGCCATTTAGTTAGGCCATTAAAAAAAAATGTCTGTGTTCTCAGGCAATCGTGTTTCAAATTTTTGATGAGGGTGGGAGGCTTTTTATTTTTATTTTTTATTCTGAAATTTGAAAATGATACTCGAAAATATATATTCACATTTCAGGAAGAAATCTTTTACAAACTCCGGATTGGTGTTATCTTATCGCATATATTGCAAAATGCTTCAATCAACTTGGCTGTTGCCAACATGCCAAAGACACTCCATTGCAGGATTATGTTCAGTCTGGCACTAATTTGAAAAGATAATAGTGGTATTTTCCTTGAATGTTGTTATATGTACCAACATAGAAAACATGTATATAATAGTCAGAAATTTGAAGTATGAAAATACGGAGGAAAATGGGAACAGGAAGTTGAAATACTACAGAGAAATGTGTACCAGTGCCAGTACTCAGAATTCCAATCAAAAATAATAAATTTTTTTTGACCGGGCAAAAATTTTTTTTTTTTCACTGGGTATTAAAAAGTTTGGACGCAGCAGAAATTTAATGACGCGGGCAGTGCCTAAGAACATACATATTTTTTAATGGCCTGATTCAAAAAGTTTTTGTGTGTGCAAAATGTCTTGTAGCAGTGATAGGTAAAGTGTTAACAGAAATATATCCCAGTAGATTGGATCTGTCCTTTTGTTAGTGATTTCTTGATGTAAGTTACCTTAAATTATGAAAGTAGGCCATGGCTGTTATATAGCAGTAATGACTTGATTTTAAAAATAAATAGGTCATGGTACTAAAACAGGTAAATGAGTTGGATCTTAGTCAGGGCCCCATGCAGGTTTGGAATTCGACTTGATTTGAAATTATACCAGAAATTTGATTTGATTCGAGTGGTGCGGATTCAGAATTTTTTTAATTGTTGAGATGTTTGCAAAATTCTACCAAAGTCTCCATTTCATCATCTCTTCTTCTACCATCAGGTCTCCTTCCTGTTCTAAAACTACTTTGATTTCATCCCTGGAATTTTCCGCTTTTTTTATCTGTCTTGCTCAAACAGGTGAGTCGCCATTGAATACAAATAGAATAAAAGTATAGTGTTTTCAAGTAAAAAATTTATTCTACAAGTAGAATTAAGAATGAAACCGACGAGCCTCTGGCAAGTCGGTTTCATTCTTAATTCTACGAGTAGAATAAATTTTTTACTTGAAAACACTATACGTTTATTTTGTTTATCCCATAAATCTTCTACAGGGCAGTCATGGCAAAATCGTGCTATAATTCGCAACAAAACACAGCGAGAAGTGAGGAGCACATTGGTCCAATTTGATTGACCAGCAAAATTGGCAAAAATAAACAAGGTGCAGTAATACATTTCTGTCTAAAAATAATTCCCCTATAAACTTGAGCTAAACTTGCAAAATTACTTTATTATATGAGCAGTGGGTGGTGTTTTCTACTGGCATTGTGTAATACTTTCTAAACGATTTAAAGAAATCAACAATTGAACTATTAATTATGCCACATTGATGTGGTGGAGTCCAGAGGTCAACAAGTCCGTCGCTACTGGGGGAATAAGTTCTTTCACTGTTGAACCTATGGTGAAAATTGATCACCCACTAGGTGAATAAAGCAAAAATTTATCCAAGGCATTTATTGTTCAAATAAACGGCCATTTATGGGATAAATTACTTTATTGGGAACTGATAATATTTGCTGTATTCCAAGTGTGTAAGAAGGTGCAAAATCTATAAATTGAAAAGAGGTGAGATTCAGTTTGAGATTTGATTCGATTCAAATTGCCTTTCCTGATTTGATTCTTAGACTTGCTTCGACCCAAATCTGAGATTTGCAGGGCTCTAGTCACATTAAGAAAGATCGATTCTTGTATCACTTATGTTTCTCTTACAGTTAAAACTAGAAGTCCTGTCACAAACTGTGTGCTTATCTAGGCTTAATTGCGTGTTGGAATTGCGCACAATTGCCATATCGAATGGCATCCAAAGCACGACAGGTTCTCCTGGTTACTTATAGCAAACACAGGCAATGATTCTGCCAATGGACCTCCGGGTTACCCGGAGGTCCATTGCTTGAAACATTGCTTGTGCACAGGCCATATGTACAGAATTTGATAGCGTTATCATGGCCATAACGCGTATATTAACGCGTAGATCGACGTGCTGTTTGTGCGCATTTCATGACAGGACTTCTAGTTTTAACTGTAAATGTTTTGTAAATGTCTTACAAGTATTGACCAGGCCTTTAGATCACTAATTTAACACTATTTACAGGTGTGCATCCTCACACGTAATATGCAAATTCAGCTGTTGAAAAAGATTAATTTTAAAAGAAAACTTCAAGAAAACCATATCATGTGACCCCTGTTTGGAACGAGCTCATTGAGCTCATTCCAGTGAGAGGGTCACACGATATGGTTTTGTTGATTTTCTTTTTAAATTTAGAAAAAATAGTATTTAAAATAATAAATTTTGATAACATCTGCTTTGGGTAAAGGTTTAGAGAAGGTGTCAGGACATCAAGAAAAATATATAATAGATTCTCTGTGTCTCTCCTACATTTGAGAATAAATTCATAATATGACCATAAAATTGCATGCGGGCAAGCGGTTTTTATTTTATTTTTTATTTCTGTAATTATTTCTTTGCCATCAAAAGTTCGTGTTCTTGGTTTATGTTTTAGGCCCCATAATCTACGGAATAGTGTGGGTGGTGGTGTATTTCCTTCCATGAGTGCAAGAAGGCTTTGCAATGCTAAAGCATTGCAAAGCCTTCTTGCACTCTAGGGACAAATTTATCCATTTTTTTAACTTGGGTAAAATATCAGACATACACCATTTAATTTTTGATTTTTAAGTTTACATTGGTTATAAAGAGAGAGCATGCGGCAGCCAAAAGGACCATGCGGGAGGGTCTGAGAAACAGATTTTTAATTTTTTTAGGCCTAAAAGCCTAGTATTGACAGTTGTTCAGCCGTGGCTTGATTCTATGAGAAACTCAAAAACCCTTGGTTTATGTCAGACCAGATATGTCATGAACCAAGGGTTCAACCATCTGTCCAGATTTTGTTTCTAAAGCATACTTTGAAAACCAATATAGGTACAGGCGTCACATTTGGTGTGCTTTTATTTTATCATATTTGATTGGGCCTTTTGATATTTTGGATTTTCTTCCCAGAATTTGGGGTTTCGAATGTGATTTTTTTCTAGCGGAATTATACAGTTGTTTGTTTCCAGAGCACATGCTGGAAACCTTAACTGATTGAGACTTCAAAATTGGTATGCTTCTTTTTAGCTCACCTGACTGAAAGTCAGGCGAGTGTCAAGGTGATAGCTAAAAGTTGTGATTTTCTTGTTTAAAAGTGTAAATATTTTCGATAATATTTCTGCCTGGGTGAAATGTAAAACATTAAGATAGGTATGTGACGGACCATTAAAACAGATTTGTCATACTAACAATAATTCAAACTCTGCTAAATTAGGTATGAAATTTAATGTCCATTATGACGCACTTGTTGATAACAGATCAATAGTAAGAGAGACAATATTCTCTTCTGTATCGTTATCTGGGTAATTAAGACCAGTTAAATTGTAATTGCTGGAACCAGAGCATCACACATGTTCTGGACACACACCCATATTACACATTCTGTCTCCGAAATGTCGAAAGTTTTCATCTGAAATGAAATTCACATTTATATCTATATCCGTATCAAATTACAAAGCACTCGTTAAATCAGAATGAATGTGTTTAAACTTTGCGTTCCGACTGTATAAAGAGTGAAGCAGAATTCTGAGAGGCAGTTGGCCTGAGGGCACTCAGAGAAGGTCCAAATTTAGCCTTGGCCGTCGAGGGTATTAGGCACCGAGATTGAAAGTCTGCGTATTGTCGTAACCCTGTGAGGGTTGTAAGGAACCGATTGTAGTTTGTTAATGGTTGCAAACCATAGTGACATAGTAGCCAAAGAAGTAAAAGCTGTAACGTTGAGGTCTAGGGACTGTATTAAGAGCTTGAGTAAGCGCTGGAATAGCTCGCGAGATAAGATAGTTTTAGGCGGCGTGAGAATTGGTGATGTTGAGAACACTTTGCAGAATATTTTTATGTAAGCTTTGTTAAGTAAAAAGCTGAAAGCGAAGAATAACTTAACCCTGTGAGAGCCATACAAGGTGCAAAGTGATTGTGAACTGTAGTAGACGCCGATTGAATTATGGTTGAACTGTGAGAACGCTGATAGAGTCGCACAAGCAGAACATTGTATGAGTTAAGCCCGACTGACGGCAAAGTTAACCCTGCGAGGAGGAAGCAACGAGAAGTGAATAGACACTTTGTATTCATCACAAACCGTGAGAAGATGAAGATGATGTGAGGTTGATCCATCGGACACAGCTAGCTGTGGGAGACGTCGAGGGCCCTAAAGAATAAACTTTTATCCGCGTAATTAGTGTTTTCTTATGGATAATTTTGTGAGTAATTTGTTTGATATTATATTTCTTCGTACATGTAAATAAATAATCTTTTCAGTGAATTATCGTTGATCACCCTTTGGCGTTGTAAGCCACAGGCACCTTCAAGAATCCTAAGAGTCCCAAGCAGATAGGGCATTGATAAGGTGGCAAGGTTTACGTTCGAACAGGAGTTCAGACGACAAGAACATAAACTTTCCTCCATCATTCGAACATCAATTTAACCCCGTAATCCTGCGACTGCGAGCTATAGTGATCACTCACCGTCCAGCGTATGTCGTCTAGCATCCATGAACATGGTGTTTGCGTCTTCTCTTCCTAAACCGCTGAACCAATTTAATTGAAATTTGAGATAATAGTTTGTGTTATGACATCGCATTTTGATTTTGTTCAAATCAAGTTGCCTCGCCCCTCGGTAGGGTCATGCCCAAAAAGTGTTCTTAAATCTTAAAAAATCTTCTTCTCATGAACCAACTGTAGCAGAGACTTGATATTTGGTGTGCGGCTTCCTTTTGAGGTGTTGACTCAGATTTGTTCAAGAGAAGTTTGAGGAGCTATATTTGCCTTTGTTATGGGAGGGGCAAGAATTTTCACCCCGCCCAAAATTTCTGCTTTCCAAACTGAGAGGCTGATTTGAACCAAATTTGATATGAGGGCTTATTGGGTCATAAGTACTTAATTTATGCCCCCCAAAATGTTACCGTCACCCCATGGGAACTTGGGAACTGCAGGAGCTAAAAATATAAAAAAAATTAAAACACCCATATCTCCAAAACTTCACGGCACTGGGAATTCTTATTTGGTGTGAAGCTTCCGCAGGACCAACAGAATGGAATGGTTCAAAAAAATTGCCATCGGTTTTATCATGTGGTACTTTTTGGGGACTTTTGAAAAAGTGCTGAGTCTGCATTTTTTAACACTGTGGGTAATGGGAAAAACATTTAAGTCTACTTTTCTCCCAAACCACTGCTCCAAAAGCTTTCAAATTTCACATATAACATCTTTGGAAGATTGTTTCACATGATTATTGAAATCAAATCCCTGGGTCCATATTTGAGCTCTCTATGGGAATCCAAATGTTTAAATTAGTGCAGTATGAGGAATATTCTTTAAAAATATCCTTCTGATCTACCAATCAGAATCTTTTGATATTTGGTATGCAGCATCCTGGGGGAGAGGTGGGGGGGGGGAGATTCAAGTTTGTTCAAGCCAAGTCCCTGGGTTCATATTTAGGCTCACTGTGGAAGTCCGAATTATAACTTCGTTCAAAATGAGAAATTCTCTTTAAAACCTTCTTCTTCAGATCCAGCAGTCAGAATGTTTTGATATTTGGTATGCAGCATCCCTAGGGATTTGAGATTCAAGTTTGTTGAAGCCAAGTCCCTGGTTTGATATTTGGGCTCCCTGTGGTAGCCCAAATTAAAACTTAGTTCAGTATGAGGAATATTCTTCAAAAATCTTTTTCTTCACATCCACCAGTCAGAATCTTATGATATTTGGTATACAGCATCCTTATGGAGGTGAGATTCAAGTTTGTTCAAGCCAAGTCCCTGGGTTCATATTTGGGCTCACTGTGGGAGCCTGAATTATTACTTAGATCAATATGAGGAATATTCTTTAAAAATCTTCTTTTTTTTTTAAATCCACTTGTCAGAATCTTTGGATATTTGGTAGAAGCTTTTCTTAGGAGGGGCAGATGCAACTTGTTGAAATCATTTCCCTGGATTGATATTTAGGCTACCATGTCAGGTGAGCGCCCTCAGGCCCCCTGGGGTCTCTTGTTTAATAACTTTTTGTGGCTTTTGGTAGTTTTGTTGGAATTTTGGCGGTTAAGTGTTATTGAAGATTTATGTATGGGTTCAATCCCAGTACATATCTTGGAAATCTTCATTGATATAGATTCCAAAAATGGGGTGGGTCATGCCGTGTACAGTCCATTTAAAACCCGAGTTCGTCACACCCCGTGAGCACACTGTAATTAAGGGGTATGAGACCCGACTATCGAGGCTAATTATAGACCACTGGAAAATACGTACATCAAAGCGCCACCCCGACATGCCGAATAGCGACTGGCGATTGATAATTCTCCTCCGGGATATAGTTCTGTTAATGGCCGCACTTGAGAAGCACTCATCAACAACTAATTAAAAATTACATAAAATTAGCAGCCCACCACCAGGGAGGTTCCAATCATTTTTCATTTGTACCAATCACGGTATATTGTATGTAAATCTGATTCTAATTGGGCGGATTGATATTGTTGTGAAAACAAAACCTTCGGACACTGCGTTGGTCGATCCACCAATAGATTTGTCTACCGATTTTGGACGGAGAAAGCCGACAGTGCTTGCGATTAGCATAAATTAGAAGTTATCCATCGTTAATCTGAATATTCTTGTGACTCGTATTGATGGAAGAGTAAACTTTTTTACACCGGGAAAATGAGGATTGGAGACAGAGTGCAGGCAGTTGACGAGCTCGGGCGTTGGGAGGATGGTCGTCTTGTGAATATACGAAGCGATGGAATTTTTGAGGTACATTTCACTGGATGGTCCAATGAATTTAACAGAGAAGTTGATGAAAGCGAAATTCGAAGTCCAGTAAATTATGCGGACATTGAAAGGAAAAGTAAGTTTATTTCTCTTTTATTATGTCAATTATGTGAATTTGGGCAATGGGAATTCTTGTCCTCGGACGCCTGGACGCTTGAGTAATTCAGTGAAAAGCTTCGGCTCCTGGAGGTTTCATTAATATTGGTGGCGTTTACTGAGAAATAACAACGACGAATTTACATTATGATTTATTAAAGAGGGGAAGATATATTTTTATAATTTAATTTATAGACATACCGTTACATGAATGTGAAAATAATAATGACAGATGGTCCTACATAGTCCATTTTGGATATATATACTCATGCCCCCCCCCCCCCCCCCCCCCCCGCCCCACGAAAAAACACATACGAATTTTACCAGTAAAGATTGAGAATTGACATATAACCTCTGAAAATGTTAGTGGTACATTTGTCGATTCTGACCATTTACTGGTGAAATTCGCGAACAGCGCGCTTTTCGATAAGGGGGGGGGGGGGGGGGGGGGGGGGGGTGTAATGAATGAACGAACTTTTCATTTTTGCATGTAGTTTTCACAGTTGAAGGCCATGCGCACCTGCATAACATATTTCAAATAGCCTTCATCATTCAGATGTACTCCGTCGCTACTGAACAGTTTGGCATTTTCAATTTTCCGCATTCCTCTCAATGACCAAAAATGTACGTCTGGGTGGTCCAGATACAATTCTGCTAATTTATTATTTATTTCGTCGGCCACTCTGTTGTATTCTTGGGCCGTCATGTATCTTGGTCGAAATCTGAATAAAATGTTTCCTACTATAACTGTTTTCACTCCCTTTCTCAATAAATGTTGCACGACATAATTCACTCCATCCACAATTTCCTCAGAAGAACTTCTAGGGTTTATGTCATTTCCCCCAATTTGTAGAAAAACTTTGTTGGGTCCAAACTTCACACAGTTTCGAATTTCATTTCCCTTTAGGAGTGAAGATGTAGTTGCTCCACCTCTTCCGAAATATCCGATTTCATACTTCTCTTGGTTTAATTTTTTATTCCAAATTCCGGTCTTTCTGTCCTTCAGCTTTCCAGCACACAATTTTTGGTGTAAATTTGCTACGTAGCTGTGACCCAACATGGCAACTTTTTCCATTCTTTGATAGTACGGTACCGAACTTCTACAAAATAAACGAGCGTTGTACTTTGAGCTTTAAAAATGACGATTGAGGAAAGAATGATGACTCTGGTAGTAGTAAGAAGGTATTGTAAGATGACTCTGCCGGGGTTTGACGTTCTTTTAAACCCTATTGTAACAAAAACAACGTGTTTGTTTGCCACAACTTGAGACTGTCACCACTCACTGGTTAACAGTTCTCTGCTTATAATATTGTGAAATAACAATTGAAATGGTGATTTTTAAAACATTGCTTCTTTGATCATCGTTATTAGTAATCGACCTTATTGTTTATTTTGTTATGAACTTTGTTCGACAGAAATCGATTATTGATTGATTGTCCATCTACTGACTTGAAGAATAACGTTCCGTTGTAGATATTAACACCGTTTCCAAACATTTGCTTGAAAACGGTATTAGTATCTACACAGAAACGTCGCTTCATTGTAATAAAGAAGTTGTATACCCAAAAAAGAGAGTGGAGGTGGGAAAAAGGTTTTTTTGGTAGTTACTAGTTTATTATTTTTTTCCAACTTGAAAACGGTGGCGTTTCAAGTGTTTTTCATGCTTCCATCAAGTAATTTTTATCTTTAATCTGAGATTCATTTGTTACCATTGTTCCAAGCTTAAAGAATCATTGCTTCTCCCTATACCCTTTTGTTTTCGGCTATTGAGTGACATGTGATTAGGGTATTGAACAGTAGCGATAGTCCATTAATTACATAATCTGTCGGCTTCCGAGTCAGGATTATTGCACCTTGTCTGATGGTTTCAGTGTCGGGCGTACTGAGGTGTGAAGAAGTGTTGTTTTTATTGCATTTACATTGTCTTGTTTCAGATTTAGCTGACAAAAGAAAAAAAACATCTTACACCAAGCGTACAGTCCTGGCAGCAAGAAGCCTTGTGGCCGGAGATGAAGTCTCCTTTACTGATGGAGGTACAGTCAAATATGGGTCAGCTGTGAAAATTGACAAATACGCCAAGGAAGTCCTAGTCGATATTGATGGAATAACAAAATCAGTTCCATTCCGAGAAATTATACCAAAAGGTAAATAGTAGAATAGATCTATGCAGTGCACATGTATAGTACAGATTCTGGTATTATTATTATTATTATTATTATTATTATTATTATTATTATTATTTATCTCTATATACTCAGGAATTTAGTATTTAGTCTAGTGTGTCGTGCTAGAAAGAGCTCCACGAGCTCTGTCAAGCACGACACACTATAATAAAGCAGTTGGATGCAATAGCGGAATAAATGCATCTGAAAGGCACTTAATGTGGGGAAATTATCATTTATTCATTTACAGTACAGTCGTTGTGAACGGATCATATTCCACGCGTGGACGTTTTATCCACGGAGACGATACAGAGATAATGAGCTGGGGCACCAAGCACATTTTCCATTGATGAAGCACTGGGTTCACCAAGTTGAACCCAGTGCTCCATCAATGGAAATTTTGCTTGTGCCCTAGTGCATTATCTGTGAATCGTCTCCGTGGAAAAAATATCCACGCGTGGAATGTGACCCGTCCACAACGGCCGTACTGTATCCATCAGTGTTTAGCGACACTTAAACAGGCAGGGTCATATCGTGTCACAGACTTAACTTCTGTGATCTTACAAGAACCGGTTTCTTGTACACCTTGCAATCAACTAAATCAGCCAGTCCTTCCTGTGCGTAATTTTTTTTTAATAATTAAAGCCTAAACGTTTTTTTCTTATTTAGGTGGATGTGAAGAAAGCATCAAAAAGAAGAAAGTGCTTAACAGCCAGAAAAAGAGCACATCCGTACAGCAAATAGAGACTCGGACAGCCACATCACAAACCGTCACTACTGTGGATCACACAACACATATTTCGCCAGGACTGCGGTTACCTTTATTTTGGAATGGGGAGTTATTTGAAATTGGGCAAACGGCAGAAATTCGTGATTCTGGAAACATCATCATAGTAATTTCGGATATCATTGTGCTTGACGACAAAGTTAAACCGGTGGTTAAAGGTTTTCTTGTGGTGAGTGGAAAAGTGTCTTGTGATGTCGCGATTTCTGTCAACATCGAACGAATCAAAAGTAAGAAGGAAGTTTTAGACAAAGAAGGGGGCAAATTTAGTAAAACGTTACGGGAGGAGAGCTTCAAGTTGCACTCAGATGAAACTGTGAAGATCATTCGGAGATGTCTTCTGCAACACAATTTAAAAAAGGAGATAGAAAGTGCATTAAAAAGTAGACTGTTCAACAGAAAATTCTCTCTCGGAGTAGTGGATTGTACTGAGCTGTATTTCTTATTCCCTGGACTTACTCTGACAAAAGGCACAGCTGGTTATGAATACAAAGACAACTCTTTGTGTCAGTTGGACCAAACGCTCGGAGATCGCTGGGATATTTTTATTGCCAGCGAAAAGGTTACATTTGTTACGCAGGTAAAAGTAAAAATTACAAGGGACTATAACATTACTGGCATAATTCGAACTGCACTATTTAAAGGTTCTGTTGAGAGTGTATCAGGAAATGACTACAGGGAAAATGTGGTGAATTTTATTGAAATCGGAAGTGATGAGGAAGAGTTGTCTGTAGAAGACCAGGTGTGTCATTGAGTTGCAACTGTCTGTGACTTTAAATATGCATTCCTATTGATGTTGAATATGGGAATACATATTTAAAGAGCTCTTATTCTCTGAATGCAATGCCCACAACGATAGCTCGCTATACTCTATGTCAAGTTTTACTCCAGTTGCAGAAGCAGTTTTAATAGTGGGGGAGGGGGGGGGGGGGGGGGGGGGCTATACTCGAAAATCCCCATTCAAATTTTTTTTTAGTTTTCATTTTTCGGCTTCCAAAACATAGGTTATGACCTCTCATTGGAACGAGCGCTTCATAACCTATGTTTTGGAAGCCAAAAAATGAAAATTTAAAAAAAATTGAATGGGGATTTTCCAGTATAGCACTGGCCGGTTTTGGCAGTTTCGTTAGGTAAAGGTTAAAAATAAATAATAATAAAAATTCAAACTTAGTTGTGTGTTCTCGCTTGACGTTGATCACACATTTACTTCTTTGTATATAAAATGTATTATATTTATATGTTTCTACATGTAGATGCATTCGCGAATAAACATAAAACTTAGTTGTGGGTTCTCGCTTGACGTTGAACACACGTTCTTGTATATAGAATGTACATATCATATTTGTTCAGTGCTATACAACATGTGTGCTACCGTTGTAACGTGCTATAAAATCTCAATTGTGCTAAAACCTTTTTCTACTGTGCTATTCATATTTTATTCATTATTTAAAAGGTTGTAAATAATTCGTGTACAGTGTAAATATATTGATCCATCATAAATAAATGCATAGTTCATGCAGATTTTCTTTTATCATTTTTACCCAGTCATAGTTATGCTGTGAAAATCCAATCAAAGAAACTCTCACTCATTGTTATTGTTTTGATAATCACTCTGGTAACAGAAAGTAGTTCCAGCAATGTAAACACTGGAGATTGATTCTATTAATAGGAGACCTATTATGTAATCAACACCAGCTGTACAGGGATTAAGTTTAAATGGGATGTACACGACATGTTTTTAGTTGTGCCATTTTGATATTTTGTATGTCACAATTGTTTTCAGAAAGTTTGGGGCTTAAATATAGACCTGAACATTTATATACAGATGTGCAGAGTGGTTTGTTTGCAGAGCATGTCTTTGAAACCCTTTTGGATGTAGATTTCCGATTTGGTATGTTATCTGCTTATCAGTACAAATGGTTTGCCATGAGAAATAAAATGTGTATACAAAAAACTTGGTATCTGGAGATTGCATTTCCCTTCCTCATTTCATATATTCAAAAAAAGTTTTTTTGCTGCATTTTGCTTATGATCCCCCTCTCCATCGCAGTTGCATACTTGAGACTTTTCCTGTATCAATCCCACAACAGTTTCTTCGATCAGTTTTCATGTTTAGATTGTTTTGTATTCCCAAATGTTGTGGTATCTGGTACAAACTTAACAGGCATACCGATTAAAAATTACCATATCCTGCCATATCGCACATTTTTTTACGCAATAAGTCGGCTGCATCTGCATGCATAATTTATAAATTAATCAGTTGAAAAATGTATATAATGTTTACAAAACCATATCATGTGACCCCACATTGGAACAAGCTGGATTCTCCGGCAATTTTTTTTTTCAAATCAGTGAGGGAGGGAGAGTTTTATTTTAAATTTTTATTTTTCTCAAATATAATGAGCATAGATTGCTGTCTTTGGGGAAAGTTACAAGTTACATTCTAAGAGTCAGGGCATTCATTTAGGCTGCCAAGACTTGCCTAAAAATATCTGCAAAGCCACAGGATGTGGCCTCTCTTTAGCAGGCCTGTGAGTTTTCCTCTTTTCAGAGGATTTCCTCTTTTTGTGTGGCTTGAAGGCATTTTTTTAATGATTAGCAGCATACAGTTCTCCACATTTAAATTGAGAATTTACCTAATTACATCTTGTTCAACAGAGCTCTTTGAGTTCTGTTGAACAAGATGTAATTAGCTAATTTTTTAATCTTTGCCCTGAATAGTGCTATTGGAGAATAACCTTAAAGTACTAGAATTGAATGAACGATTTTGTGTGATCTCAAATAATACACACTTAGGCTACACAAAGTTGATCTTCTGTTTCTCAGGCCATTATTTGTAAAATTGCATGCGGGCGAGTGGTTTTTTATTAGCCCGACTGTTTACAGTGAGGGCTATAGTAATGACTTTTGTCCGTCCGTCTGTCCGTCTGTCCATCTGTCCATCTGTTAACTTTTAGAGTTTTGGTTAAAGTTTGTGGTTAAAGTTTTTTACTGAAGGTTCAAGTGTTTTTTTTTTTTTGTTTTTTTTTGTTTTTTTTTCTCTTTTCCTGTTCAGTTGACATTTGGAGTTTTGGTTAAAGTTTGTGGTTAAAGTTGTTTGTTCAACCTTCAAGTACAGGCTATACCTGGTAGTTCTTATCTGATCGTCACAAAATTTCATATGCAGGTTTTAGGTCATGTCTACTTGAGAACGTCCCCTTTTGGTCATGATCGGTCAACCGGTATGGCTGCCCAAGCCCAAAACCCGAAAACCATTAGCACAGTCTACAGGTCGTATTTATGAAGGGATTTCATTGCAACTTCATAGAATGCCTCTGTATAATGCCTAGATGAGAACGTCCCCGTTTGAGCATGATCTGTCAACTGTGATGGCTGCCCAAGCCCGAAACCCAAAAACTTTTAGCACAGTCTGCAGGTCATGTTTAATATGGACAGATTTCATTGTAACTTGATACGATGACTCCATATGATGTCTACATGAGAATTTCCCCATTTGGGCGTGATCCATCAACCGTCATGACTGCCTGAGCCCAAAACCCGAAAACCTTTAGCACATTTCATTGTAACGTGATAGGTTGACTTCATATAATGTCTACATGAGAAAGTCCCCTTTTGGACTTGATTGGGCAACTGTGACGTCTACAGGTGCCCGAAGCCCGAAAACCTTCAGCACAGTCTACAGGTCATATTTATGAAGGGATTTCCTTGTAACCTTGTAGGATCAGTCCACATGATGCCCAGATGAGAATGTCCCTATTGGTTGTGATCATTCAACCATGATGGCTGCCCGAGCCCGAAGCCCGAAAACCTTTAGCACAGTCTACAGGTCATACTTATGGAGGGATTTCATTGTAACTTGATAGGTTGACTTAATATAATGTCTAGATGAGAACATCCCCTTTTGGGCAACTGTGATGGCAACAGGGGCCCAAAGCCCGAAAACCTTTAGCACAGTCTACAGGTCATATTTATGGAGGGATTTCATTGTAACTTGATAGGTTGACTTCAAAAAATGTCTAGATGAGAACGTCCCCTTTTGGGCAACTGTGATGGCAACAAAGGCCCGAAGCCCGAAAACCTTTAGAATATTCCACATGCCAAAATTATAAAGGGATTTCATTGTAGCTTGGTAGGATGACTCCAAGTTTGTGGTTAAAAACCCAGACAAACACCACCACCCCCTACCCCCACCCCACCCCCCACCCCAATTAGGCTTTTTTTTTTCTTTTTTTCTCCAATATGCATTTTGAACTATTTACAGTCACTACATGTGGAACCTTTTTTAAAACTTACGTACTCCTCCCCCCCCCCCCCCCCCCCCACAAGGGGGGGGGGGGGGCACTTAGGCACTTTTTTTTTCTTTTGTCAAAAATGCTGGTTTACAGTTTTGGTTAAAAGCCCAGACAAACACCACTGCCCCACCCCACCCCCACCCTCCCCCAAATTAGGCTTTTTTTTTTTTATTTCCTCCAATATACATTTTGAACTATTTACAGTCACTACCTTTTTTTTCCTTTTGTCAAAAATGCTTTTTTACAGTTTTGGTTAAAGTTTGTGGTTAAAAATCCAGACACAAATTATCACCCCCACCCATCCCACCCACCCACCCCCAATTAGGCATTTTTTTTTTCTTTCCTCGAATGTGCATTTTGAACTATTTACAGTCACTACATGTGGAACCTTTTTTTAAACTCATGTACCCCGGAGAGGGGGGGGCAATTAGGCACTTTTTTTTCTTTCTTCAAAAATGCTTTTTAAAGTTTGTGGTTAAAAACCCAGACAAACACCCCACCCCCACCCATCCCCACCCCCATGGTGCCAGTTAGGTATTTTTTTTTTCTCTGCTCATAATGCATTCTGAAGCATTTAGACTGACCACGTGGAAAAAATGGACTCCCCTGACACACCCCCACTCTCCCCCACCCCTCACCCCCACCCCACCTCCTCCTCACCCAGGGCCATTTATGCAATATTTTTCCTTTGGTACAAAATGCATTTTTAGCCTGACTGTTTATAGTCAGGGCTATAGTCATGACTTTCGTCCGTCCATGTGTCTGTCCATCCCTCTGTCTGTAAACAATTGGTTTCCGACTGATAACTCCAGTTTGGATTATTTGATTTCAACCAAAGTTGATATGTGTACTTTCCAGCTAGTAATACAGGCCACGTTTGAATATAGGGTCCACAACTCCCCCCCCCCCCCCCCTCCCACCCTCCCCCCCTCCCCCCCCCCCCCCACACACACACACACACAAACATGTCACTTAGGCAATTATTCCCAAAGTGCATTTTGAAGGATTGGGAGTTATTACATGCAAAAAAGAAAATTGACTCATATAGCCCAACATTGCTTTATGTACTGCATCTTTAATCCTTTACCTAACACAAGTTGAAGCCAACAGTACAAATTATTTTTCTGAAACATCAGATTTTTTCATTTTTTACTTCTAAGCATGGCTTATTAGTCCTTATTGCAGCAAGTCATCAAGTTTGTTCCATTAATAGGTCATGAGGTATGTTTTGAAGTAGAGAAATGAAAAAATAAAATTTGAATAGCAAATTTTGTATATCACGAGTGCAGATATGGCAGATTTGTTAGGTAAACTGTTAACAAAAAATGGCTCTGACTATTTTGCGTCTAAGTATTGCCATTCTTGGGACAGTCGGGCTGCATGCGTGACATCACTCTAGTTTTATTTCAGTAGTTACTTCTTTGCCATCAAAAGTTCATGTTCTTGGTTCAAGTTTTAGGCCTCATAATCTACAGAATAGCAAGGGTGGTGGTGTATTTCATCCCTTGAGTGCAAGAAGGCTTTGCAATGCTAAAGCATTGCAAAGCCTTCTTGCACTCAAGGGACAAATTCATCACTTGTTTTAACTTGGGTAAAATATCAGACATAAACCATTTAATTTTTATTTTTTTTTAAGTTTAAATTGGTTATAAAAAGAGAGCATGCGGCAGCCAAAGGACCACGCGGGAGGGCCTGAGAAACAGATTATTTATTTTTTTAGGCCTTACATGTACATTTTCTGTTGGGAAATTCATTAAATTTATTCGGTTATGAGCATCATTACATTATGAAGGAATATTATTTTTGGTACCATACACCTACTAGACCTGTACATTCATATGAAATTTATCCCCTGAGATCTTTGCTACAGAAGTATATTACATGTGAATGTCCATCAATCCTTTGGATCACTTCAAAAATTACAATTTCCTCTTTTTTTGCATGTGATTGCTCACATCCATGTTTAGTTATAGTATAATGGGGAAGTGGGATGGGAGAATGAAGGACATGTGGTTAGGGGGAGACTCAAAGGAGAGGGTTAATATGCTAATCGGAGAGATTGGGAAGAATGGGACAAGGGATATCATCAAGCAGTTCGTCTCCGAGTGTTGGGAGGAGAGGAGAAGCGTGGGAATAGGGAGGCAGTTGGGAGTACAGGGGTAACCATGGCCTTCTCGTCCGAGAACCGCGACAAATCAGCGGCTGGCCAAAGTGTTATTATTATATTATGCTCTTTACATACATCATTCAAAAAATGTAAAAAGTTTTGTGTTTTCTGATTCTGCAGTAAAATTGGAAGGCACCGACTGTAAGGCAATAAAAAGGTCAAATGAGGGCGTTCAGTTTCAGTTAGGAATTGCCTCAGAATCAAATTATTTTTCTTTTGTCTAAATCTGTGTTTTTTTTAATATTTATTAGGGAAGGAAATAGAAGACAAGGTTGAAATATATGCTAGAGAACCATTTGTAAGTCAAAGTGGATGGACTCTAGTAGCAGCAGGTATGTGGATTATCCAAACTTAACTTTCACCCAGTTGAAAGCCATATAATTTTTATGATCATTTGAAAAGAGTTGCCACTGATTCTTGAATAAATTGAAAATCATTTTTGACATCTCCTTGAAAACCCTGGAAATGCTTTCTATGAATAATATGCCTGAGGATGATATGTGGGGTGACCCTAGTCGAGAGTGTTGAGGCTGAATGGTTGCAATGAGCGCAACGTGTATATCCAATGTTTTTCCCTTTGTTTTCTGATACGCGTGTTGCATTCAGTATCAGGGTTTCCCGAGAGCTTTTGTATTATTCGGACTGACATGTCTTATGTGCAGTGCTTGTCAGAGATATAATGGTTCGGTATAGGTTTTTCAAGATGTTTTCTGGTGTTGTAAAGGTGTTCTTTCATGCGTGTTCTGAATTCTCTTTTCGTTTCTCCAATGTATTGTATATGGCAATGTTTACAAGTAATCATGTAAATTACATTTTGTTGTCTGTATGTGTGCCTGAGGAGGTTTTTCCACATTCAATGATGCATTATTCTGGCATTTTCCTATCCATATCATAGGCCTCTACCTTCTACTCCCCAATGAATGGTCTGAATATTTGAAATATAATATCTTTATAAGGATCATTTACAATTTTTCTCAAATCAAGTCCCTGGGTATTATTAAGCTTATTTGTTTTACTAGGATTGGCAAGCAAGTTGAGCAACTTATATTAACTTCTGTGTGGGATGACCTTCAGTGCAGCAGTTTTGTGGCCTTGCTCTTCTCAAATACTACAAAGGGATCTTTAGCTTGCATGGAGTGTGTCTCTCTCCGCACAGAGGACAACCATTTTTATACCATAATTACCTATTCTACTATATATGAAAAGCCTATGACATAAATTTTTGTTTTATACACGAACCATGGTGAACACGCCAGCAATGGGATTTCAGTAGTTAAAATTTACACCTACAGTGGAACTACATCCAAGTTGACCTTTAGTGACGTCTACCTAAATGGGAACTTGTCTAAATTTATCACACGTCGCCTCGCGAAGAGTGAAATGAAAGTGGCAATTATTTGTTACGTTTTTAAATGTGTTTACCCCATAAAACGCCAAAAATTAACAAACATGCATTGTCTCGTGTTATTAAAGTATCCATAACTCGAAACAATATGTTATGTTATTAAAATGAAAAAGGCCCTGCTTCTTTTTCTATCTCGTTTTGGTTATAAAATTGACAGCGGAAGTACTGCCCACCGATCCTCATGTGAACAAAAGCAAATTTGCATGTATGTATCTCTCCTGCTCATTAAAATCGAGAAACAATAACAGTAACTCTTAATAATCTGATGATTATGGTATAAATAAAATATACCCAAAGTAGCTTGATGTACCAAATGTTCACCACTCGTGAAGTGGTGTTAACTGCGCACCAAAGGTGTACAGTTAATACCACTTCACTACTCGTGAACATTTGGTACACCAAGCGCCTATGGGTATATTCTATATACATCCCCACCCAGTAGGATGTTACGCTTTGAGCATCATCCCCACAATTGATGCTGATAGAGAGTGTTTGGACATCTTGAGGACTTTCCCCAACACAGGACCGGGACCTCTGGCATGAGAGACTAGCGCCCTTATCCACTTGGCCACTATACTCGGAAGTCCCTGGTTGTCTTACACAGGGGAGATCAAAGCCCTTGGATTTTAACACTGAGTAGTGGAGGAAAAATGTTGAAAAAAATCTCCCAAACCACTGATCCAAATGCTTTAATGTTTGATGTATCATCTGTGTAAAGATGCTTGCAAAGTTGTTCAGATTGAGCCTTTGAGGTTGAATCATGGAGCTCCGGGCTTAACGCCATGGGTAATGGAAAAAACTGAAAAAAAATTATTCTTCTCAAGAACGACAGATCCAAATGCTCCACAACATCATCTCAAGGAGGATTTATATTTTTGTTCAAATCAAGCCCCTTATGGTTATCCATATCATAGGCCTCTGTTTTCTATTCACCAGTGGCTGTGTCAGATGCTAACATTGTTGATATATATCTTCATTAGAATGATTTTAAAGTTTTCAAATCAAACCCGTGATCTTTTTCAGAGTGGCATGCAGCAGCCTTCAGATTTTTACACCCAGACATTTAACTTCGAGTAATGAAGATGGCCTTCAAAAATAGGTTCTTACAAACGACTTACCTAAATTTTTTCTTATTTGTCATATAGCATCTTAACAATGACTGTTCACTCGTTCTTAGAAATTAAGTCACTTGGGACATTTTGAAGATGCTAAAACTCCCCTCCCACGACCATTGCCGTCGTCCTCTTCCCACTGAAAACTCACCTCATCCTCCATTCTAATATGGTTTGTAAACTGCGAAACAAAAAAAATATCCTCAAACCCTTTGACATTTTCTATCTGGCCAACAATCAGATACAGATTATTTTTAAAAATCATTGGATTTTTGTCAGAAGAGTGTTTCAGTCAAAATGGATGTCTTGTGTTGAAGTTACAAATTAATTGCCATATATGATCTATTTATAACTTGATATATCGAGTATATAATATTAGAACTTTAAGTGCCAACAAACCTTGGATGGTAACTAAGAAGCTTGGATGTGATATACAGAGTTAAGTGTGAGCCAAGATAGGCCTAAAAAGGTTAAAAATCTGTTTCTCAGGCTCTCCTGCATGGTAACCAATGCAAACTCAAAAAATAAAAATTTTAAGTCTTATGTTTATGTCTGATATTTTACCTAAGTTAATACAGTTGATAAATTAGTCCCTTGAGTGCAAGAAGGCTTTGCAATGCTTTAGCATTGCAAAGCCTTCTTGCACTCAAGGGACGAAATATGCCACCACCCATGCTATTCTGTAGATTAAAACATAAAACAAACCAAGAATATAAACATTTGATGGCAAAGAAATAATTACAAAAATAAAAAATAAAAAAAAGCCCACCCACGTGCAATTTTACAAAAAATGGCCTGAGAAACAGAAGATATAGTTTGTGGGGCCTTATCAGTGTTTGAATTTATGTTCAAGTTTGTAAACACTCACTATAGACTAACATAAAGTGGAACACTGTTAATTGAATAGTTACTTTGCCAGTGAAAATTATTCAATTAACATGACAATTCTGATAGCCAGGATTTTATTACACATCCATTAAACTTTAAACCCTTGTATTCAATGGAATGTCGGCTATGACATAAATATTTCTGTATTCAGCAGGTGATGTACAAGCTGGAACTTTTTTTTTCAGCACCGTTCATGCGAGTTTCTTTCCCATCGAGTCATTAGTTACGCTTCTAAAAGTTTCCAAATTTTGTTATACAATTATCGATCGTCTGTCACGTTTGTGTCAAAATGTCCGAAGCAAAATAGTCAATTCACTTTATATATAATAGAATAAGTTTATCTCTAGAATCCAGAAAAGTGACATAATCCCTGTTAATTGAACACTCCTGTTAATTGAATAATTTTCATTGGCAAAGTGGCTATTCAATTAACAGGGTTCCACTGTATCATGAAAGTTCAATGAGTATTGATTTTTTTTTTTTTAAATTCCTGGAATAAATTTTAATCAGAATGAAAAACTTTTTCCCAAATCTTTTTGCACTCTCAAAAATGAAGGATAATGTGAACAAACATTCCATATTTCCATCACTCGAAACTTTAAACTCTGTATAAAAAACATTAAAACTCTATATAAAATATGCTTCCAACCTAAATCTTTTTACATCATTTGATTTCCAATCCATCGAAACACTAGAGATGGGCGGTTTTACAAAAATACTGTTCGGTATCCATATCAAGCCAATACCAATTTACCATATCAGGGGAGTCTCAAAATACTGAAATTTTAGTATTGAAAAATATTCAAATGACCGATGGCAAGTGCCTGTGTTGCTTCCAACATTTTGGCGGCTTTTTATACCCAAAATACCATTTGATATTGGTATCAGTGTCAGTACATATATATTGTTGACACCAAATACTGTATTTATACCAATGTAAATCATTCTGAAAATGCCGATGCCAAAACCAAACTTGAAATTTGAAAAACGCCCAACTCTATTAAACACTGACAAAAATATGAAAAGGAAGATAGCAGGTGCACATGCACAGGCATTGGAGAAATCTAGGGACGTCACTGTCAATGTCAGTTTCTGGGTTTCCACATGCTGGTTTCTATAAATGTCTAATGCACCCTGTCAGAACAATTTTATAGCGTTTTTTGCACTTTTTATAGTCCTATCAAAGCTTGAACTTCTGCAGATTCCTATAACATATTTTTGACGCATCAACCAGGATCGATGATGTTACAGGTTGTATTGATATTAATATATGATCAAAGGAATTTTAATGGGAAATTTTAATTTCAGATTTTCAACAGATTGAGTTGCGACTGTTAGCACATTTATCAAATGATGATGTTCTTTTGAAATTGTTTGCAGATAATGAATCACAAGATGTATTTATGCAATTGACATCTGAATGGTAAATATTTGCTTTATGGACAATATTTCAATTCAAAATTTATTTTTTTCAAAACCTTTACGCATTCCATTTTCCAGATTTGTGTAAGGTTATGTGTAGACATTGCCATTAAAATTAGTAAGTACACATATGTCAGTCAAGTTCAATTTTTGCCCCCTTTTAGTACTTGAAACATCACAGTATTGTGTCACCTACTCCTTCAACATTTTACACTCTACATTGTTCAAACTTTGCACACATGTTGATCACCAATTGCCATTGTTCATGTGACAAGTGCAGGTAACTCCATTTTGTATTTCCAGAGTCATGCCCCCTTTTAGTACTTAAAACATAACAGTACTGTGTCGCCTACTCCTTCAACATTTTACATGCTATATTATTCAAACTTTGCACATATGGTGATCACCAATTGCCATTGTGCATGTGACAAGAGCAGTTAACTCTGTTTTGTATTTCCAGAGTTATGCCCCCTTTTAGTACTTGGAACATTACACTATTGTGTCGCCTACGCCTTCAACATTTTACTTGCTTTATTGTTCAAACTTTGCACCCATGTTGATCATCAATTGTCGTTGTGCATGTGACAGGAGCAGATAACTCCATTTTATTTTTAAACAATGAGAATCATCACCATTTATAGCTATTATGATCCTCAAAATGTCCTTTTCCTTGGAACCACCTATCGTCAATCTTTATCAATGAAGTTAACCTGTCAATGAATGGATGCTACCATTGCAAACGGCGAGGAGAATCTTCTACACCTAAACATTGTTTGCATTTTCATTCTGCATACTAAAATTTCACAAAAACAATATGAAATGTGTGCACACAAGCATACAATTTGAAACCCTTTACCCCAGACAGGGCAGGGGAATGGGCAATGATTGGAGGGGGGACAGACATAGTCGAGTCAACAAAAATTTCAAACTTTACCCCAGAGAACCTTGTGCATGTTCCAATTTTGACAGGTGTATGTTGCCCCACTAGGCGGTGCTCTTGTTGTGAATAGTTTTGGCCATTGCATTGGGTAAAGGGTCAATGTATCTCCAAACTAGGATTCTCTTACCCATTTTTAGACTGTTCATCTATCAATAATTAGTCAGTTCTTATGGATAAATGTAAACTATTTTGTTATCTCTTTTAGAGATTCAGTTTCTGGAGTTGAATTATGCAAGCCTGCTTTAACATGGTTCGCACAGCTCTTGAAAAGCCCTTGAAAATGGCCTTTGCCTTGAAAAAGTCTTGAATTTGAGATTAGCCCTTGAGCAACCCTTAAATATTGGGGGAAAGTCTTGAAAAGCCCTTGAATTTTCAACACTTCCCAGTCATACAGTCAGGAGATAATGCTAATACTAACAATTCTCTTGTTTATTTTTCTGGGTATTCTCAATAGTTACGTATCATTTTTATTCGAAAAGAAATGGCAAACATGTCATTTTTTTAGATGGGATGGTTCGGGCTGAGCAAAACAATGATGGAACATAATGCCAACATTCTTCCAGTTATCTCCCTTAACATGGTCACTGCCATAATGGGAAAGTGTGTTTACAATCCATCGAGGGTGAATAAATACAAGTGGGTCAGGGAGGTGAAGCAAAATGTGCATGCAGCTTTTTGTTGTACGTGTAAAAAAATCATAAATCATTCAGAAAGGGGTGAATATGCACTGAAATCTCATGAGCGCAGCCAGAAACTACTCATCTTTAAAAGTAATGGCAGTTCAGCAGACTATTATTTCGAGCTTTGCGAAAAAGACAGAAATGTTATTGGAGTTCTCACCAGTTGGTGCATAGTCTAAAATATTAATGCAATCTTCAATTATGCCATCCGTTTCGAAAAATGAAACACTTAAAGCTGAAGTACTATGGACTTTGCACACAATTACGAATCACCAAAAACAGCATACCTTACTGTTTTTGGAGTTGCAACACATTTTAAAAAGATATTAACTGAGAGTATAACTGGTCATTACTCTGTGCTGTTTGATGAATCCAACATTCAAAGTAGGTTTAGGCCATACAAAGTTGATTGTCTGTTTCTCAGGCCATTTTTTCCAAAAAAGCATGCGGGCGGGCGTTTTTTTTTTTTTCTTTTTATTTTCTCCCCGAGAGGTTGTTTGTGGTAATTTGACCCCCACCCAAACGCCTGGTGGACCATGCAAAATTTCGCAAATATATTGGTTATTCACCACAGGGGTGTTGGGTCGTAAATGAAGTGGGGTTTGAATGTTTGTTTTTTCAGTGAAACATGAAAATTATAACACAGGACGAAAGTCACGAAACGCCTCCTGGGTGAAACGTCTCGGGTTGAAACGTCTCTGGGAGAAATCAAATGTCGAAGTGCCAACTTTCAGAGATTTATTTGACCAAAAAAAAAAAATCCTTTCACAACCTGCCTAATAAAATCGTGAATCGCAATTTTTCCCCATTATATTCAAAATTATCACAACCCATTTGAACGGGCAGTTCATCCATAAATCATATTTTTCTTAAATCTGAAAATGATATACAAAACGAATGTTTGCGTATTTTTATTAACCAATTCGACCGCACATACCTGCCTATATGCGATTTATTTTCAACTATGACTGTTACTTTTATATCAAGCAACGGTTACTATTAGTTATCCAATTATCCTGCATCTCAAATGCATTTATTTAAATTAACTGGGAAACTCGTAACGGTTTCAAATAACAGTACACAAATTCCCAATGACAGCCATTTACAATACAAATGTTACTAAAAATAAATGCCAGGAGACTGTGTTCCATTCAACATAGCACCTGACTTTGCAGACTTTCTGAGGGTTGGTGCGAATCAAACGTGGTGCGAATCGACCATTCCCCTTTGTGACTGTTTGTTGTCAGACTGAAAGACACCTTCCTTCTTGCTGTCATTATGACTTACCTTTTACAGAATAAAACACTTTCTGTCGTGAATATTGCTAGAACCCACCCACTTCATTAAGGTACGATGTAGAAAAAGCTTGAAGTGTGTTAATTTAAAATTTGCGAACGCATCGATATCGATTTACCGAAATGAGCACAATATCTCAAATTTTTTGAAGATTTTTTTTTGTGTCATAAAAAGGTTGCATGCGCACCAAAAATGACCATGCGCGCGGGCCTGAGAAACAGAGGTTCTTTTTTTGATGGCCTTAGCGAAAGTTTTTAGAGCCCTTGAAAATCTGATATTAGGTCTTGAAAAACCCTTGAAAAAGTCTTGAATTTTTGGGGTGAAAAGTTGCATGAACCATGTTTAACTTTTATCCTTAATCCTGTATAGTCCTGCCTTCCTTTTATTTATTATCCTCCCCACAAGGGACGGATAAAATGAAGAGCTCTGTCTATCTGAACTTTCTTTATGGCATAACTTGAACAATAGTTAACATATTTTAATTCTTTTTAGTATATATCTCTATAGCAACAATGTCTACGTCAAATTTGATGACCACCGATATCTCTTGAAAATTATGTGGGAGGTATTGCCCTTTGTTTAATAAAATATATCTGGTAATGCTTGTTTATGACATAAATTGAACAATAGTTAACGAATTTCATTTCTTCTCTTTATATGTCCCTATAGCAACAATGTCTATGTCAAGTTCTATGACCAGCAATATCTAATGAAAATTATGGGAGTTATTGCCAATTGTTTAATAAAAAATATTGTGTAATGCTTGTTTATGGCATAACATTTTTAGTCCCCTACCGGCATCGCCGGTGGGGACTATAGGTTTGCACTCTGTCCATCCGTCAGTCTGTCAGTCTGTCTGTCTGTCAGTCTGTAGGTCTGTCAGTCTGTCAGTCACACTTCAGTTTTCCAGAGTTTTTTTGGAAACGCTTCAACGGAATGATTTTGTTTTTGGTAAACTACTATAGAACGATGACTTACAGATCAAGTTTGAGTTTCATGCTGATTGCATTATTCTTGTGTGAGTTACGGCCCTTGGAAATATGGGAAAAAGCACCAAAATATCAGTTTTCCAGGTTTTTTTTGGACACGCTTCAACGGAATTATTTCATTTTTGGTAAACTACTATAGAACTATGACTTACAGATCAAGTTTGAGTTTCATGCTGATTGCATTATTCTTGTGTGAGATACGGCCCTTGGAAATATGGAAAAGCACCAAAATATCAATTTTCCGGAGTTTTTTTGCACACGCTTCAACAGAATGATTTCATTTTTGGTAAACTACTATAGAATGATGACTTACAGATCAAGTTTGAGTTTCATGCTGATTGCATTATTCTTGTGTGAGTTATGGCCCTTGGAAATATGGAAAAGCACCAAAATATCAGTTTTCCGGACTTTTTCTGGAAACGCTTCAACGGAATGATTTCATATTTGGTAACCTTCTATAGAACGATGACTTGCAGATCAAGTATGAGTTTCATGCTGATTGCCTTATTCTTGTGTGAGTTATGGCCCTTGGAAATATGGGAAAGCGCCAAAATATCAGTTTTCCGGACTTTTTCTGGAAACGCTTCAACGGAATGATTTCATTTTTGGTA
Organism: Pictodentalium vernedei; assembly: GCA_031216915.1. Lineage (NCBI taxonomy): Eukaryota > Metazoa > Mollusca > Scaphopoda > Dentaliida > Dentaliidae > Pictodentalium > Pictodentalium vernedei. The sequence continues at coordinate 671,282,877 of CM062295.1, read as the reverse complement.
ACCTACTATAGAACGATGACTTACAGATCAAGTTTCATTTACACTCTGTCCATCCATCCGTCAATTTGTCAGTCAGTCTGTTGGTCATACTTTAGATTTTCGGATTTTTTTTGGAAATGCTTCAACGGAATGATTTCATTTTTGGTAACCTACTATAGAACGATGACTTACAGATCAAGTTTCATTTGCACTCTGTCCATCCGTCAGTCTGTTAGTCAATCTGTCAGTCATACTTTAGTTTTCCGGACTTTTTTTGGAAATGCTTCAACCGAATGATTTCATTCTTGGTAACCTACTATAGAACGATGACTTACAGATCAAGTTTGAGTTTCATGCTGATTGCATTATTCTTGTGTGAGTTATGGCCCTTGGAAATATGGAAAAGTGCCAAAATATCAGTTTTCTGGACTTTTTTTGGAAATGCTTCAACGGACTTCATGCTGATCACATCTAGGTTATAACATTTGTATAATTATTAATGCTCATTAGTCAGGTAGGGGTCATTGTATTGCTTCAGCGATACGTGCGCTCGTGTTCTTTTTTTTATGCCACCCGACTTAAGTTGGGTGGCATATAGTGATTGAAGTGTGCGAGTGTCCGTCCGTGTGTGTGTGTGTGTGTGTCCGAGGCAAAAACTCGAAAACTGTTAGGGCCACAGTCATCAAACTTCACACAATTATAAAGGACCATGGGAGGATGTGTCACACACCATAGCCGGGTTCGTACCTTCAAGGTCAAGGTCATATTTCAAGGTTACACTTAAAATCGGTCAATATTCGTGTCTCAGCCATAACTCAGAAACGAATCATAATACAATTGTTAAACTTTTTACAAATGTTAAGGACAGTCAGAAGGTGTGTCGCATATAATAGTTTCCGCCACATCTGCAAGGTGAAGGTCACAAGGGGGGGGGGCATGTGTTATTCTTCTTGTTTTGGGGTTTTTTTTGTGTTAAGGCCCAAGAGCTCTATGAGGATTTTTGGCTTTAAACTGCATTTATTATTATTATTATCAATAAAAAATGGATTTCAGTTCTTTTCGGTATATATCTATAGCAACAATGTCTACATCAAGTTCGATGACCAGTGATATCCAATGACAGTTATGGGAGTTATTGCCCTTTGTTTAATAAAAAATATTGTGTAATGCTTGTTTATGGCATAACTTTAACAATAAAAACCGACTTTCAATTCTTTTCGGTATATGTCTCTAGCAACAATGTCTATATCAGGTTGGATGACCAGCGATATTCGATGAAAATTATGGGAGTTATTGCCCTTTGTTAAAAAGTATTGTGTAATGCTTGTTTTTGGAATAACTTAAACATTAGTAAACAAATATCAATTTTTGTTTGGTATATATCTCTTTGGGAACAATGCCTCCCTCAAGTTTGATGACCACTGTTATTCAATGAAATTGTCTTGAGTTATTGCCCAATAATAGGGTGCGGGGGATTAGCAGCGCTTGTTCAGCTAGTGTAGGCCAGTGGTAATGGTGGATAAATATTGGAAATTTAAAATAATTTCTACTTTTACCAACCACTCACCTAGAAAGGAAGTGCTATCCTGTGAGTTGTTCACACACACCTCCCCATGTTCAACTGTAAACATTTATCAGGCACTACAAAAAATGGTTAAAGTGGGGATGGATGTCACTTCCGATAACCCTGCACATGCACAGACATCAGGTATGGAGGGCCATAAAGGACTCTTAATTTTTGTTACTTTGGCTTAATTTTTGTTGTTTGTTGTTTGTTAATTTTTCAGGGCTTATATTTCGTCTAAATTTGTGACAATCCCATTTGGATTCTCGTGAAAATGGTTGCGAGAATCCATACCTACTATAAGTGTCCCAGGATCCCATGACACCACCATGGTTGAACCACTGTTGTTTACTGATAGCACATGTTAACCTTTAACCTAACACACCTTTTATAATTTTTAAAACTAAATTTGATAATTTTTAAACAATAAATAATAAATAAATGATAAAATAATTAAATGAACAATATTTGCCAATAAAATCTTACAAATATGGCTGTCGTTGAAACCGGCTCAATGAGCCGGTTCCAATGACAGCCATATTTGTAAAATTGTATTGGCCAAGTGTCAGGGTATTTCAGGTCATGTTAGCCTTCTATTGGTTAATTTGTTGCCACTGTGTTAGTTAAAGGGTTAAATTGACTCAATGTTTTTCACGCGCATCCTAGCAGAGGTGCAGCAAGAATCTACATGAATTCTCGCCTGTTTTATTGCGTGAATCTTTGTGCGAATCGATTCTCGGCTTCTCGTCGAAATATAAGCCCTGTTTTTGTTGTCAAAAGTAAGTGTTTGGCCTGAATTCTGTTGAATAGAGCATTAGCTGCTCTGGCCCAGTGGTAGGTATTATTTTAAACCTCCAGTATTTGGTATATAGCCTTTTAATTTGTCATTCACTGGCAGACCATGATCTACTTTGCAATGGCAGACCAGGTGAAGATGGTTCGTGTATTTTAGTATTTGTTTATCATTTTAACAGAGCTATGATAATGTTATAAGTATTAACTTAAATTATACAGTTGCAGCAACTTTTATAATACAGTGGAGCCCACTTAACTGGATATCTCTTAATTGTATATCCCTGTTAATTGAATATAATTTTCAAACACAAAACCATTTACCATATCTTCAGTACAAATTTGCTCTGTTAATTGCATATGGGTTGTAGAGTAAACTCCTGTTAATTGTATATAAATTTTTATAATATGTCAAAAAATTACTGTGACACGCACCAAATTCCCTTTATTTATCAACCTTTTTGGCCTCACTACATTCAATACAGGCATTTATTCTATTATATCTTGTTTGACAGAGCTCTACGAGCTCTGTCAAACAAGATATAATAGAATAAATGCTCAATTTACCTCCAGAACATAGGAAACTGACCAAATCCCTGTTAATTGTATACTCCTGTTAATTGAATAATTTTCACTGACAAAATGGATATTCAATTAAGAGGATTCTACTGTACCACAATATGAACAATCATATTGTATACATAATTAATTAGGCTTCACACTATTTACTCAAGTTAGGTAGTAAATCTCACACTGGGTAATAATGCTGGCTTCTGCCATTAATGGTGTTTTTATACCAGACAGATTTAATCACCGATATACAACACCATCATATTGAAGTTTTCAGATCAGCCGCCCACGAAATTAAATCCCCACGAAAATGTCAATTCATAAAAACCCAAAGAATAATTAACCCAAAGAAATTTTGTGATTTAAAAGTATGTAGCAAGACTTAAAACTAATTACTGATCACATTTTTGGTATGCTGTAAATGGTACCTGTTACCAAACACATTTAATAATGCTGAAATGATTCCCAGCAGTTTTGTTTCATCTTGTGAAACAACTCCTGAGGTTTGTGTGCCATCTTTGATCAGCCCCCAAAACATAGAATTTAAGTGATTTGTGGATGCAAGGTGCATTAGGAAGTGAAATGCACAAACTATAAAGGCAAATACTCCATTGAAATAGCATTTCATCTGTTATTCAAAACCCAATTAAATTTGATTCTCCCTGCATCAAGCTTATTTGAAAAAGCCGGTAATTTTATTGGCATACCTATTTACTTTGGACAGGTAAAGTAAACAGTGTGCAGACAAACTTTTCCGAAATGAACAACACAGAATTGTTTTGTAATTTAGTTATGAAGAAAACGATCAGTTCTCTTAACTTTATGTGTACAACACACTTCCTGGGAGTTTTTATATGCCCGTTTTGAAAAAACAGGTCGTATTATGGTATACTGCTGTCCGTCCATCTGTCTATCTGTCCATCCACACGTCGTACAATAACTTGAAAACACTTCAAGTAATTTTTTGGTGGAAAGTATATGTTGATGGAAGGAAGCTCCCTTTCAATTTGTGTTGCTGTCCGTTTTGTCATTCCAGAATTATGGGATTTTATTCGTCAAAATATAGGCAATTTTCCACATGTCGGACAAAAACTTGTGAATGCTTTGAGCAATTTTCATGATTTTTTGGTGGCAAGTATATGTTGATGGAAGGAATCTCCCTTTCTATTTGTGTCGCTGCCTGGTATGTCATTCCAGAGTTATAGGACTTTATTCGTCAAAATATAAGCAATTTTCCACATGCCGAACAATAACTGGAAAATGCTTAGAGCAATTTTCATGATTTTTTGGTTTCAAGTATATGTTGATGGAAGGAATCTCCCTTTCGATTTGTGTCGCTGTCCGATATGTCATTCCAGAGTTATGGGACTTTATTCATCAAATGTACAAGAATATAAAAAAAAAACCTAACAAGTACTCATATATAATCATGTATACTCATATTGTGTGCTTCCCTCTTGTAATTAATAACGGGCCTATCATGCGCTCATGGCGCAGCTGTTCATTAATATAAGATGCAGGGACTCACTAACTTTCCTCACTTCAAATGATACCAAGCACAATACAGCATGCCTTCCATTTTCAAAATCGAAAGACTGGTTCTGTATATAACACTGCAATAACTCTCTAGATTTTTCTATCCCCTTTAACTGATAGAGTGCTGGAAGCCCATATTTGGGCTTTGTTTTGAAGTGCAGGGTTCCCAACTGAAAGGCTTCATATTCAGTGGATGTGCTTCATATTATATTTGAAGTGAAATTATTTCATCTGTATCAAATTGCCTTGTTGCATTTTATGGGAGAGTGCCTATTGGCACTCTCCCATAAATTGTAATAAGACAGAGACATGTGTAAAAAATTTCATGTCCAAAAATAATTTAGCACTCTACCAGTTGAGAAAGGCCTCTGGGACCTTGTTGTTGGAAAAATTCTCATTGATTGGTCAAGTGCTAAATCATTTTTTGTCATCAAAATTTGTTCAAATGTCAGTGCCTTGTTACAATTTATGGGAGAGAGCCTATAGGCACTCTTCCATAAATTCTAACAAAACAAATCCATACAGACTAAATAATCTCAATTCAAAGATATTATGAAGAAAATTCGCAAAGCAGCCAAGACTAGATTTGATGAAAAATATCTTTAAAAGACTCAGGAGGTTGTCTTGCCACTGAAATATGTTCAATTTGGAAATATTAAAATAATTTCTACCCTGTAAAATTAATCGATTTTTTCACCAAAGATTTCTTGATTTAAATTTAGATGAATTTTTTCACAGCAGCCTTGACTAGATTTGCTGAAAAATATCTTATCTTGAAGATTTTTAGCCATTTAAGAGTTATCCTTTTCCTGTCATAATGGTCAAAAACGATTAGTACTATGTCCAAAAATGTGCCAATCCAATTTCAATTTTATTTTCAATGTTTGGCTCCAAAACATAGCTTATGACCCCTAATTTGAATGAGCTCATTAAGTTTGTTCCATTAACACTATACCCAACGAATTGCCAGCATCCGCCCGCTTAATATGCAAATTCAGCAATTGAAAAAATATTATTTTTCTAAAAATTTCAACAAAACCATATCATGTGACCCCTCATTGGAACAAACTCATCAAGCTTGTTCCAACGAGGGGTTACATGATATGGTTTTGTTAAAAAAAATTTTTTAATTTTAAAAATTGTTATTTAAAATAATAAATTTTGATATCTCTGCTTTGGGTAAAGGGTTAAGTAGTCATAAGCTATGTCTTAGAGGCAAAAGAGGTTCAAGAAGTTTTCACAATTGTTGTCCTCTAGTCATGTCAGGCAAAGGGTTAACCCTTTACCTAATGCACAGGATATCAAAATTTAATATTTTAAATATTATTTTAACATGCATCTGTGCATCCATCTGTCCTTCCATCCATCTATCCATCCATCCATCCATCCATCCATCTGTCTGTACATCCATAGCAATATCTTAATTGCAGTTAAATTTGATATGAGGTATCCTAATGACAAGCCGCACCTGCACATGTTATAAAAATGTTGCCCACATTTTTTTAAAGAGAGTAATGGTTCTTACTGTTTTTATTTCATCATTTATGCTTCATCTGTCCAGCATTGCAGTGGTGTATAATTGCCTACAGCAATAACTCTTGCTTCATTTGCTCATTCATCAGATAGTTGCATCTAAATACTTAATTCTACTACTTTGGGGTCTGTCGGTGGCTGAGTGGTGTGCATGGTTCAGTATAGTTTCGCTTGGCGGTTGGTGCTGAAGGAAACTCTCTTGGCATGGGTTTGAACCCCCGCCATGCCAGTGTAAACAAAACCAGCGTTCATTTGCTCAGTTTGTAAATTATGTGGGCGGATGTAGCCAATTCGTTAAGTAAAGGGTTAGGATAAAACTATTTTAATCTACCGTGATTATTAAACATGCTGGTGAAAAGCCAGCATCATTTGAGAGAGCAAAGCATCCAACATTTTGGAAAAATGCTGTTGTAATGTTATGTCAAGAAGACCTGACTATGGAATATTCATGCCACAGTGAATGTTTTATAATTTCAATTGCTGTTAATAAGCTCCAAAGGTTCCAATGAAAAGATTGATGTCTCAATCTATCTTATAACCAAATCAACCACCTGTGTTGATGATACCCTCATCTAACTTCTTCAGGAGAGCTTTTTGATTATTTTATGCAAAACTCTATTAATTGCTGCATTTATATTGTGATAAATACAATCTCCAATTTGTTAGTAAATTTACTTACTCAGTAGATTAATCGGTTTGAACCACATTTGAGATTTGATTTAAGGCATTTTACCGTTAAAGCCTAACTCAGACTTAGATCACGTTTTATTGCAACGAAATACATGTCGGTGGCCCAGCATGCAGTCTTTTGGTGGAATTGCATTAGTGTTAAGTACCTTGGCAGCTATTTCTAGGCATGCCTTGGCTGCCTGTATATAGGCAGCCAAAATTTTCCTACATACAGCTGCAAAGCCTCAGGATGTGCACTGTCAAGATGTAACAAAAATATATATCTTTTTATTTCAGGTTAGGGAAGTCAGTGTCTGACATCTCATCTTTTGAAAGAGAACAAACTAAAAGAATTGTTTACTCGGTCATGTATGGAGCAGGTATAATGAAAATATAACTTTACCCAACATAACGGCCAAAACCGGCCAGCACTATTCTAAAAAATCGCCAATTAATTTTCATTTTTTGTCTCAAAAACATAGGTTATGACCCCTCTTTGGAACGAGCTCGTTCTAGTGAGGGGGTCATAACCTATGCTTTTGAGACAAAAAATGAAAAAAAATTAGTTATTCAAGATTTTTTTTTTGCAAGTGTCATCTACGTTTCATGTTGAGTAGAGGGTTAACTGATTAAATGCTAGAACCTGCTATCAGGGTTTTATTGAAAAGCGTTGAAAGCCATCCTAGTGGCTTTACACTCCATGCACAAACTTGTTGTTGTGACGGCAGGATAAAAGAAAACTTCATATAAAATTGTTTTGTTGAAATTTATTGGAGACTACAGCTTCCAATAAATTGCCAAAAAACAATTATGAGCAATATCTTGCTAAACTGAGGCACCTTTTGTTGGAAACCCAATATCTTTTAAAAAACCACTCAAATTACCAATGACTGCTGAAAATTTATATTTTTCCTCCACTTTTTTAAAAAAGAAGGGTATACTGGATTGCACCTATCCATGTGTGCATTTATTTGTGCATCCATGTGTGAGTCCAGGCATGCATGCGACTGTGCATGCATCCATATGTCCATCCATTGTCTGTTCAGGTCATGACTTAAAAGATTACTGTTCGGATTTTGATGAAATTTTATACAGGTGTTCAGTATCATGAGCTCTTTCAGAAACGTAAGCTGTTTTGCTGTCTGCTTATTTTTTTTCCATGAGTTATGGCCCTTAGAGTGTATGGTGTATGAAATAGCCAGTTTTTTGTCTGTTCGCCTTCTGTCTTAGGTTTGAGTTGTCAGATCTCACTGAAATTTGGCAGGAAGATTGCTTATGGGAAAGGCTTTCAAACAAGTCTCACATGATGTTTCTTACATTTCCTTTTCTAGAGTTATCCCCCTTTTTCGATTGAGGGTTGGCTTTCCTGTCCCTGCTTTAGAACAAACAAAAATACATGCAAATCACCTCCCAACATGTGGCATTATGTCTTTATTATATATCTTTTATGTGGATGGTCCAATTGCCACTAGACTTCAGGAACAGGTGTTTGTGGCCCTCACAATTACCTTTGGGGAGTTGGGGGGGGGGGAGGTTGAATTAATTTATTGCTGTAAAACAAGGACAGTAGTTCCACATCTCCCATGTTGCTGGTCTGATTGACAGAAACTATTGGTAATAGGGGTATGTGGATCTCACAATTTCTACTGGATTGGATTTTCCCTGCTGTAAAACAAAGACAATAAACCCCTCATGTGTGTATGCCTAGTGTTGAAAATATGTCTGTCTTAGCATTTTGAGAGAAGAGGGGTGCATATGTGATGCTTGGCATGCTTTTCTTAAAATTACATAACTCTATAGTATTACATAGGTGTCTTTGGTTTTAACCCTTTACCTAACCTGAAAAGCAGACGACACTTGCAAAAATAATTCTTGAATAACTAATTTTTTGTCTCAAAAACATAGGTTATGACCCCTCGTTGGAACGAGCTCGTTCCAACGAGGGGTCATAACCTATGTTTTTGAGACAAAAAATAAAAAAAATAATGAAATTTAATTGGCGATTTTTGAGAATAGCGCTGGCCGGTTTTGGGCGTTATGTTAGGTAAAGGTTTACAATGAGTTTGTGAAGATTTCATTGATTTTACTTTTCCCTTTGAGATTGGTGATTGGGTGAGATGGGAATGGGGTGGGGTGGGGGGGGGGGGGGGGGGGGGTAACTTGCTTTGCCATTTCTGTATCAATACATCCTTGAAAATCCTTGAATTTTGGCCCCAAACCTCCTTGAAACTCCTTGATTTTTTATATTTTTTTTTTAGAAATCTGGGGGATACCCTGGAATCATAATTAATGAAAGATCGGTTAAGATACAACTGCTTAAATTTTATTTATATTGCCAGTGTCAAGCAGGAATTCCACCAGGCATTGTCCTAGGTTTGAACCACTGAACTGAAAAATGCTGAAGTTATTTGGAAGTCGGCCCAGATGGGAGTCAACCCTTGGTTTACATCACCCAGTCACCTATCCATAAATACTGTGCCAGCCTACCCATTGAGCTAATAGCAACAGGTATCTTTTTTGTGAAGAATTAATGGGCTACATATGTTCTTTTTTTCAAATTCTCTTCAACAGGTAAAGAGAAATTATCTGAATATTTAAAAATCAGTTCTGATGAAGCCAAAGCAATTATGACCAGCTTCCTAAGTAAGTTAGTAAATTGTTTAAAGCAATCCTTTTTCTTTAACTTCTAACACTTTATTTTTAGCATCAATAAAGGATTGTTCATGCAGGATTTGAAATTCATCCAGTCATATCTTTCTTAATCAAGCACATTTGATCTCTGATGAATAATTTGTAATTTAATGGAAGAGTAAAACTTTTATTACTGATGCTATCAGAATTTGGACATTTGTGTACATATGTAAAATTTTTACTCCAAATTCTTTTAAAATTTACTTGAAACACACCTATCTTTGGTGGCAGACCATATTCTTATGAAGACACCCCAACATACATGACAACCAACTGAGTTGAGAACTGATTGTCTCCTGCCTCTTTGACTCCTTTTCTTTGCCTGATAGTAGCACCCAAAATGTAAATACAAATCACTATCAATGTCACAAGAGGATAACCACCTCATAACACATTCCTTTGGTCTACAGTCAGTCTTCACACTGTGTGGAATTGTTTGGTGCCAAGAGGAATTTTGGTTTGGTGTTAAATGAATTTTGTAGGTGCCAAATGAAAGATTTAGGGCCAAATGGAATCTGATTTGTAACAAATTAACCATGTATTGCCTGTTTAATGCAACAAGGCACCATCTGCAATGCTAAAGCATTGCAGATGGCACCTTTTTTGCGCTCAAAGTACGATATTTTAATTTAGTATTACTTGGCTTTTTAAAGTATTATAGTAGCAAAAAAAACACAAATGATAAAAAAATATATATAGGATAAACGTATAGTGTTATAGAATAAACGTATAGTGTTATAGAATAAACGCATAGTGTTTTCAAGTAAAAAATTTATTCTACGAGTAGGATTAAGAATGAAACCGATGAGCCTCTGGCGAGTCAGTTTCATTCTTAATTCTACGAGTAGAATAAATTTTTTACTTGAAAACCCTATACGTTTATTTTGTTTATCCCATAAATCTTCTACAGGGCAGTTGCGGCAAAATCGTGCTATAATTCACTACAAAGCGCAGCGAGAAGTGAGGAGCATTGGTCCAATTCGATTGACCAGCAGAATTGGCAATAATAAACAAGGTGCAGTAATACATTTCTGTCTAAAAATAATTCCCCTACAAACTTGAGCTAAACTTGCAAAAGTACTGTATGATATGAGTAGTGGGTGGTGTTTTCTACTGGCATTGTATAATACTTTCAAAAAGATTTAAAGAAATCAACAATCGAACTATTAATTATGCTAGACAAATGTGGTAGAGGCCAGAGGTCAACAAGTCTGTCGCTACTAGGGGAGTGTTAAACTTACAGGGAAAATTTATCACCCTACTAGGTGAATAAAGCAAAAATTTATCCAAGGCCTTTATTGTTCAAATAAATAGCCATTTGTGGGATAAAAAAATATAAATAAAAAGACTATTATTAACATTTACAAAATGATTTCATTATTATTATTTACTCATTGTTTATTTACTTTAACCCTTTACCCAACGCATACGATATCAAAATTTATTATTTTAAATACCATTTTTTTTAATTTTTCAAAAAAATTCAACAAAACCATATCACGTGACCCCTCATTGGAACAAGCTCAATGAGCTCATTCCAATGAGGGGTCACATGATATGGTTTTGTTGAAATATTTTGAAAAATTTAATTTCTTCAACTGCACAATTTGCATATTACGTGGGAGGATGGGGGCGATTCGTTGGGTAAATGGTTAAATAAACTGGTAGCAAATAATTCTTATCTTCCAGAAGGCTTATAAAAAAGATTAAGTAACAAAGAAATGTTTTGATAAGAATCAGATTAAATGGATAAACTGTTAATTCAGTTGACTCATAGCTAAGAGCCGCAGTCAGGTTGTTGCCTATAGATTACTTGACAGGCATGAATTCTGTCTCGCCTGTGTCATCAGACAGCAATTTTATCCAAAATAATAAACCACAAATTCACGGAGATCTACCAAGGTATATTTTTTGTTCCAAATGATGTGTTTTTGATGCCAAACGAATGTTGTCAGTGCAGTTGGCACCATTGACACCCGACAGTATGAACGCTGTCCACGGCACATAAACTTCTTTTACTTTCCTAAATTTTGTTAGCTGAAATATTTTTATTATTATGGCCTCCACCAATAGGAGTGAACCCAATGTGATCACTCATTGACTTCATGTGACCAGCTATACACTAATTTGACAATGCCAAGGATCATGAAACTTCACAGTTACTCTACCTAGAGTAAAGGGATGAACCCTATTGATTTGGGTGTCAAAAGGTCAAGTTCGTAAAATGCTTGCAAGTTGGTTTCTGGACTCTTGACAATGCTTTAGCCTAAGATAATGAAACTTCACTGGTATACTGCCTAGAGGAAAGGGATGAACCCATTTTATTGGTTGGGGGGAGGGGTCAAGTTTGAAGGTCACAGGGAGCTCTATAATGAAAACAGTTTGTGGACTATAATGCGCCAAAGCTTTGGCCTAGGATCTTGAAATTTCACAGGTATGCTGCCTTGGAGAAAGGGATGAACACTATTTGATTTGGGGGGGGGGGGGGGGAGGGGGGGTTAAAAGGTCATAGATCAAGGTCACAGGGGACTTTAACCTAAAAATGGTTTCCAGACTTCACAATGCTCAGATCAAGGATCGTGAAACTAAACAAGTAACCTGCCTAGGGGACGGTGATGAACCCCATAGGTTTGGATGTCCAAAGGTCAATGTCATTAATATTAGGGCCCCACAATAGACCTACAGTAACAGACGGTCTTCCATTGTGTGAGCATTTGTCCACCCAGACTATAACTTGACAACACTTAGACCTAGGATCATAAAATTTCACAAATATACTGCCATACTGCATGGGGAAAGGGATGAATCTCATTGATTTGGGAGATCAGATGTGAAGGTCACAGGGTGGTCTAACACTCAAACGAGTTACAGTTTCCAGACTCTAATAACTTGACAGTGCTTTGGCCTAGTGTCAAGTAAATCCACAGGCACAATGCATGGGGAATGGGAATGAACTCTGTCGTTTTATAGGGGTGTTTGGGGGGAGATCATGGTCAGAGGGTGCAGTGGTCTGAAAACATTTTTGTGGCTCCAACTCAATAACACTTTGGCCAAGGATTTGGCCACACTATCCAGTTCTGTACAGAACTGAACCAAAACATTCTTACCCAAGATCTCTTTCTTTCAGCTTCTGAACTTGTGCCTGGCACATGTGATCTGAAATGATGATTTCACTTCATGTCACTGCACTGTTATAAGTAAATTACCTTTTGAAAATTTCACTGTATGTTTTCCCAAAATTTTGGAAGGATAAATAAAATATGCTCTTCAAGAAAAGAAGCGACATAAATTCCTTTCATACCAAAATCTAATTTGTGGCTCGGTCAAACGATTGAGTGAATACTTTCCCCTAATAGAAGACAAAACTTCTTTGATCAAAAGAAAGTTTTTGTTTTCGACCTGGGATACATTGCTTATGACCCCTCATGGGAATAAACTCAGTAAGCCCATTCCAGTGAGGAGGTCATAAGCTATCTTTATGAGGCAAAAAATAAAAAAAAAATAATGTTTAGATGGCGTTTTTTTGTGAATAGCACTAGCTATTTATGACCATTATGTAATGTAATTAAGTTTAAAAAAACAGTATCAGTAATTTATAAGGATCATCATGTGAATAAAGACAACTGATCAGGTGTACTGTTTTTATCTAACAATCATATAGATTTTGGCCTGAAAACCACGAGAAACGGTACGTATCACATAATGTGTTCCGATACCGTATCATATAGACAACTCATTCTGATTCCGTATCATATGGACGACTCGTTTCCAGTAGCACTACGGGCTATCATAACAGGCGCATGGATACATTCTATGTGTGTTTCAGTGATCGACCGGACATAATGTCCCAAAAATGTTTAAAAATAATTTAACCCTTTATTTACCTAACATGAAAAGCAGACGACACTTGCAAAAAAAATTCTTGAATAACTAATTTTTTTCATTTTTTGTCTCAAAAACACAGATTATGACCACTCATTGGAACAAGCTCGACCTATGTTTTTGAGACAAAAAATGAAAAAATAATGAAAATTAATTGGCGATTTTTGAGAAAAGCATTGGCCGGTTTGGGCCGTTACATTCAGTAAAGGGTTAAGATTTAATCTGTTTATGTGACAGAATTGTTAGATAAATGAATTATCATGATAATGTGCATGTCCTGTGATTTGCATCAGATTCTTGGTGGTGTCCAAAATGGGATCACAACTTGCCGGCAAAGCCGGTTCGTTGAGATCCCATTCTAGACACCACCTCGAATCTGATACAAATCACAGGACATGTACATTATCATGATAATCTGTATGTACCTCACAATATATACAGTACGTGGAGAGTGTATTATCACTAAATCACCTGCAGAGTGGAGATTCCACCCAGGCAATAATTGCAAATTTGTTGCAAAGCATAAGCACCAGCAAAGTTTCAGCCAATGGACCTCCGGGTTAAACCCGGAGGTCCATTGGCTGAAACATTGCTTGGGTTTTTTGTCGATATATACAAAATTTGAAAGTTATAGTTTGGGTGATAACTCCACTCTGTGGGTGATTTAGTTACAATCCACTCTCCACGTAATGTATTGCTAATATGAACACAATACTGTATATCTCATTTTTATTAGGTGCTACAGTGAAAGGAATTAAATTCAAATGTTTGGACACCCTGGCACCATCTAACCTGTCTGAACTGATTGTTGGCCATGAACCTTCCAGGTCTCTTGGGTCCACAAATGCCATTCCTCTGGTCCATATGTATTGTTATTTGGTGACATGACTGTGGCAATTGTGCCTTCTCGGTTAACAGACCAAGGCAATGAAATAAAATGCCAGACGCTTAAAGAAGCCACAAATATTGCTCAGATTCAAACCTGCTCTTAAGCACCATCTCTTGAAGCAAAGCTTTGACACTTGCCCAGATTACTTTTATTGTTCTCCGTTATGTTGGGATTAGCACCATATTGACCTGGGAATAAGCCCATAATTGAAAATAAGCCCACTTACCAGCTTTTCAGATTTCCGTTTCAGAGTCCCCTCCTTGTAAATAAGCCCAGTCCTTGACTTTGTAATGACAACATCGATGACTGCCATCAGTACAGTATATGCAGTGAGTATCCATTGATTAGACAAAATTAGTCTGCTCCAAATGATTCCATGTTTGATTCATAACATCATTGTAAGAATGATTCACAAGTTTCTTCAAATCAACCCTCTGGGTTCATATTTAGTGGGGCCTGTGGGGGTGGGGGTGGGGGGGGGCTTCAGATTTTAATAATGTTGGTATGAAAAAAAACACATTTTAGACACCTCCTAAATCACTGTGCCAAATTCTACCATTTTTGATATATAACATCCTTGTCAAGATGATTCAGAAGTTTTTGATCAAATAGAGCCCTTGCCATCAAGCATTGGGTGTCATGGGACTCCAGGTTTTAACACTAGGGGTAATGGTGAAAAAGACTTTAAAAAATCGTCACACAAACCACCAGTCTAAATATGCCCATGCTTGATAAATAACATGGGTGTACGGATGACTTACAAGAGTGTTTAAATCAAGCCCCTGGGGCCATATTTAGGAGTGCAATCAGGTCCTCTGATTTTAACATTTGGGTAATGGAAAGAACATTAACCCATTAACCAAAGCAGACAATATCAAAATTTATTATTTTATTTTTTGATTTTTCAGATTCGCGAGGTAGAGATTTAAAGAAAACCTTTGCACCAAATGTCTTCATGTTTG
This sequence comes from Pictodentalium vernedei, assembly GCA_031216915.1. Lineage (NCBI taxonomy): Eukaryota > Metazoa > Mollusca > Scaphopoda > Dentaliida > Dentaliidae > Pictodentalium > Pictodentalium vernedei. Next base: position 671,267,810 of record CM062295.1, on the reverse strand, counting down.
ATATATAACACCTTTGTAAAGATAATTCATAAATATACACCTGGAAATTAATTAAGCACCTCTTGTTTTTTTTTACAGTGATATGAATAGTAACTCTCATTACTTTCATGCTATCTTTAAGATGGCCAAAAGTGATCGTTTGCAGAAAGAATGGTTTATTGACAAATGAAAGACAACGCAATGATGAATATATGCAGTATTTTAATGGTGCTAATTACACATATCTGTTTTTAATGTTTTGTATGAAAAATGTTCTCTCGAGAAGTATTGTGCTGGAATGGTCCATGATGAAACAATGCCAGTAATTACTGACAAAAAATCAAACTTGTGATCTCCTGAACACAATAGCAGCGTTTGACATCAGTGGCAAGTGTATCCATCATGCTCTGATGACAGCCTAACTAATCCTCCTCCTAATGCTACCAGTGAGCCTTCTGATGCAGTCCAGAGGCAACAGCTGCCACTCCTCATGCAATGCAGCTTCTAAATTGGCCAAATACTATACAGACAGATCCCTCGCTTGCACACAACGTCCAAGAAAGTCCCAGATATGTTCTAAGGGATTCCAAATGGGGCTCATTGCAGGCCAAGGTAGTGTGGTAATAACATTGTTCTGAAAGAATGCTCTCACAGCATAGGAACGATGTGGCTTTGCATTGTCGTCCCTGAATACAGAGTGAGTAGCCACTGGGTGGTTGTCAGAATGAGGCACGACAACCGGATTGAGAATGTTCCGGATGTGCTGATGACCATTCAGATTCCCATGTACAGTCACCATATCAAGTTTACAATCATGAGAGAGGCATCCCCAGATCATTACTGATCCTCCACCATAAGGAACAGTTGGTTTGATGTACCTTGGCACGGAAGTGGTATTTCTATGCCTCCACACTCTGTGGCGTGAAGCAGGAACCTATTCTTGTCTGACCTATGGACTCTACTCCATGTCCTGAGATTCCAATGTTGTCATGCCATACACCACTCCAAAAGTTGTTTTGGTGCTGATCGGACAGAGCTGGATGCTTGATGACCCTTCTGGACCTCATACCCAGTGTTTTGTGATGGTCTCGGACAGTTCTGTTGCACAAACACCTGTTGGGGATCAAAAAGCGTATCAAAACCCCACTTGAAGCAGGCTTGTCATTTTGAGGCGGGTGATCGCCCCGGGCCGCAGTCGCCCAACTGAGTTCAAAATTCCTCAGACGATAAATGTCCACTTAACCCCAATTTCTGCGGCCCATTAATTCAGTCGAAGGCACCTCAAAATCGGCCGTCTCAAATGGCATCGTGGATTGAAGGAGGTAACAAAGTGCAATTTGTGAAGATTGTAGCACAGGAGTCTGGAACAGGCCATATAATATAATATATCTCACTTGGCTAGGTAGTGTATGTATATATGATATTATATGGCCTGCTACATGTATGACAAGTTCCAGACTCCTGTGGTATCATCCCCAAGCCAGTTCGACACTTGACGATTTGCCTTGGACGTTTCAGCACAAAATCAAAAGCCGGGACGATTCGTCCCCTAAGTCAGATTGATTCGCCCCAAGTTATCGGCATCTGGCAGTGAGCACAGTGCACTGGCTTGTACAGTCATCATGTAATGTATAGATACCGGCTTGGTTTATTTGGATGCAAGATAACTATAACACTCAGTGTTAGTGAGTGTCATGGATAACCTGGTATCTATATAATAATAATAATATTCAAGCCTGCATCTATACATTACGTGATGACGTACATCATTATTACACAAACCATGTACCTTAAAATGATATTAGTTGTCTACCCAGCAGGCTGAAACAAAATGGCCCCTGCAAACCATAAATGGCCCTCCTGGGGTCATTTTAGGAGGACCCAAAATGGCCCTCCTGGGGTGATTTGAGGTGAACCATAATGGCTCTCCTGCAATTTTCAAAATGACAAGCCTGACTTGAAGCAAAAGGTTCACACCTAACGAGGTGTGCCAGATTACGATCTTCCCAAGGAAAGGTCTTTCGGGGGTTGTCCAGACTTTGGTCAGTCTTTAAAATCATTGGTTTGTTGATATTTTTGGACAAGTCTGCTGATGACAAGTTGCCTTCAAATAGCTTTGAATGACATGCCTGTTGCATGCATGCCAACAATTTGCCATCTTAGTGCCTCTGACAGTCTCCTCCTTGCCATGTCAACATTTATTGATAAAAGAAGTGTCACATTTTCTTGTTTTGTACCCTAATATTGCATGTGGATGATAGTGTTTTTGTGACATTCGTGGATACCATGCTTCACGTGGACGAGGGGATGTGTTTGGGGTACAGTATCAACCAGAAACATCATGTTTCATGAGATGGCACATACTGCAAGACATAGCAATCATTAAAACATAATAATCAGTAACAGCAACTTCACTGTCATGAAACATTTCAGGGGGTGCTTAATTAAGTTCCAGGTGTATGTGTTCTAATGAAGCCTTTGGGAGAAATGTAGTGGTGTCATGGGCCCCCAAGATTTCAGCATTTGTAGTGAGGGAAACATTTTTTAAAAAAAACGTCTCTCATACCACTGCTCCAAACATTCCATATTTGATGGTTTAGAAGTTTGTTCAAAACAAAGGTCCTTGGATCATATTTGGGAATGTTATGTGAGCCTTCCAGATTTCAACACTTGAGTTATTTATATAAAATCTTCAAATCTTTTTGTGAAGAATTAATGGCCTATCTCCAGATAAGTATATCAGGCCCCTTTAGGTCCTCTTGTTTGAGTTTTTTATTACTTTTTATTTCAGTAAAATTTCCTGCTGTGAATAGATTCACAAAAAAATGTACAGAATATTGTCAGATGCATGGTAAGTATATTAAATGATGTTATTATTGTTTTTGTCTTTTATCTTGAATGTAGTGTCATTTAGACAGACTGAAAGTCCATTGAAGCTATTAAGAGAAGTGAAATCGATAACTCATCAGTGAACAAACTCACACCGCTGAAAAACACAAGATAAAGTCTGAAATAACATAACCACAGCAATGGGTGGCAGAAAGTGCAACCACCCTTGACACCAGAAATTGAGATTAGTGCACTAAAATTGCAATAGATACTTATTCCCCGCCAAAACGAAGTTTGCAGGAGATATAGAAATGGGTTCCATTTGTTCATCCATCCATCTGTCCATTCATCCATCCATCCATTTGCCTTGCTGTTTGTCCATCCATCTGTAACAACTTTGGACTGGTGTATATATCTTTCGTATGCCGATGGACCACCAACCCCTAACAACTTTGTCCCCTTTTTAGTTCACCTGACTGAAAGTCAGGGTGAGCTTTTCTTATCACTCTTCGTCCGTCGTCCGTCGTCCTGTGTGAAGGTGGTGTTTGAGCCTCTTTCTCCTAAACCACTGGCCACATTTTAATTAAATTTCATGTAAATAGTGGTTATATAGGGGCATTTTGATTTTTATAAAAATTAGGTTTCGGCTCATATTGAGCAGAGGTGTGGGGAAAAAATGGCCAAATTTTTTGAAAATCTTCTTCTAATGAACCACCAGTTGCAGAGACTTGATATGTGGTATACAGAGTCCTTTTGAGGTTTAGAATCAAGTTTGTTCAAGAGAAGTTTGTCGGGCATTATTTGCCTTCGTTATGAGAGGGGCAAAAATTTTGGCCAGGCCTAAAATTTCTATTTTCAGAACCGTGAGGTCAATTTGAACAAAATTTGATATGAGACAAAAAAAAATTTTCTCAATGCCCCATGGGAACCTCGGGAGCTAAAAATAGCCTAGAAAAACCTTAAAACTGCCATATCTCCAAAACTACACAGCACAGAGAATTCTTATTTTGTATAAAGCTTACTTTTATTCAGTAGAATAGAATGGTTAAAAAAAATCCCTATCGGTTTGATTACAAGGTACTCTTTTCAGGACTTTGAAAAAGTGCTGAGTCAGCACTTTTTAACACTGTAGGCAATGAGAAAAGATTAACAAATCTTCTTCTCCAGATCCAGCAGGCAGAATCTTTTGATATTTGGTATGCAACATTGTAGGGTGGATCTGATTCAAGTTTGTTCAAATCGGCTCCCCTGGGTTCATATTTGGGCTCAGTGTAGGAGCCCGATTTCGAACTTAGTGCATTTCAGGCAAATTTCTTCAAAAATCTTCTTCTCTAGATTCAGCAGGCAGAATCTTTTGATATTTGGTATGCAACATTGTGGGGGTGGATCTGATTCAAGTTTGTTCAAATTGGCCCCCTGGATTCATATTTGGGCTCACTATAGAAGCCCAAATTCAAACTTAGTGCATTTCAGGCAAATTTCTTAAAAAATCTTCTTCTCCAGATCCAGAAGGCAGAATCTTGTGATATTTGGTATGCAACATTGTGGGGTGGATTTCATTCAAGTTTGTTCAAATCGGCTCCCTGGGTTTATATTTGGGCTCAGTATAGAAGCTCGAAATTCGAACTTAGTGCATTTCAGGCAAATTTCTTAAAAAATCTTCTTCTCCAGATCCAGCAGGCAGAATCTTTTGATATTTGGTTTGCAACATTGTGGGGTGGATCTGATTCAAGTTTGTTCAAATCGGCCCCCTGGATTCAAATTTGGGTTCACTATAGAAGCCCGAATTTGAACTTAGTGCATTTCAGGCAAATTTCTTAAAAAATCATCTTCTCCAGATCCAGCAGGCAGAATCTTTTGATATTTGGTATGCAACATTGTGGGGTGGATCTGTTTCAAGTTTGTTCAAATCGGCTCCCTGGATTCATATTTGGGCTCACTATAGAAGTCCGAATTCGAACTTATTGCATTTCAGGCAAATTTCTTTGAAAATCTTCTTCTCAAGATCCAGCAGGCAGAATCTTTTGATACTGGGTATACATCATGCTTAGGGGGTTGAGATTCAAGATTATTCAAGCCAAATCCCTGGGTTCATTTTTGGGCTCACTGTGGTAGCCCGAATTATAACTTAGTTCAAAATGAGGAATTTTCTTTAAAAATCTTCTTCAGATCCAGCAGTCGGAATGTTTTGATATTTGTTATGCAGCATCCTTAGGGGGGTGAGATTCATGTTTGTTCAAGCCATCCATGTCCCTAGGTCCATATTTGGACTCACTATGGGAGCCCGAATGATAACTTAGTTCAAAATGAGGAATTTTCTTTAAAAATCTTCTTCAGATCCAGCAGTCGGAATGTTTTGATATTTGGTATGCAGCATCCTTAGGGGGGTGAGATTCAAGTTTTTTCAAGCCATGTCCCTAGGTCCATATTTGGACTCACTGTGGGAGCTCGAATTGTAATTTGGTTCAAAATGAGGAATTTTCTTTAAAAATCTTCTTCTTCAGATCCAGCCATCGGAATGTTTTGATATTTGGTGTGCATCATCCTTAGGGGGGTGAGATTCAAGTTTGTTAAAGCCAAGTCCCTGGGTTCATATATGAGCTCCCTGTGGGAGCCCGAATTATAACTTAGTTCAATATGAGAAATATTCTTTAAAAATCTTTTTTTTTTTCAGATCCACTGGCCAGAATCTTTGGATATTTGGTATAAGCTTTTCTTTGGAGGAGCAGTTGCAACTTGTTGAAATCAATTCTCTGGGTTGATATTTAGGCTACCATGTCAGGTGAGCGCCCTCAGGCCCACTGGGGCCTCTTGTTAGTAAACCACTTCTTGGTGGGGGATATCGGTGGCATTGCACCTTGTTTCTATTTATTCCTATTTTTAGTTTTCAGATTAGACACAAACATGACAAGATTGATTATTTTTCCATTCCCTGCCTTCTGTTATGTTATATAGGTTTATTCAAGTCCTTCTGTTTGTCCGTCTATTTGTCAGGCTGTCTGCCTATCCCAAACATGTATCCCAAATCTGTCTTACATTATCTATTAAATTCCTTTGAGATTTTGTATATTGTTGTGCTTATTCAATGTTACACAATACAATAAAGACATTGGAATGTACTAGATACACCTTACTTGCAATCCAGCGTACTCGTAAGAACGTCATATAAGAATGCATCTGATTGGATGTTATGCGTCTGAGTGATGTTACGATGTGAATGAAATGCTTCGGCACAAAACTGTGTCAAGCAAGAAAGTTATCAGAATGCTGAAGGTGATATTTTTCTTTAGAAATATCAGTTTCATTCACTTAATTCAAGTTTAATCTTTGTATAAATACAAAACACAACTTTGGCAGAGTTTGTGGGATAAGAATCAATGACCCTTGGAGGGGTTTTTGCTGTATTTCACACATGCCAAAGGCATTAGGATGTATTGCTACAGTATGGCTGCCATGGACTGGTCACTTTCCGTGGTTGTGCAATATTTCCGCAGATAAAATAATATTAGATTCCAAACACTAATTATTCGAATAATCATCATCATCAATCAGCACCGGGCCCCACCTGGTGATTCATTAATTAAAATGTTGCTGATGGTTTTTATCACCTCGTAAACACATGCATGGACATCACTGCCCATGTGTGGATTATGAGCAGTCCACAACAACTGTACTGTATGTGCTATTTGTTTGCCAGTTATGACTCTTTGTAAGATCATTGAAACAAGAGTGCATGGGGTGGAAGTCTTCTAAAGTGGGCAGCATGGGTATAACTGATTGGCAGGACTTTACTTTATATCCATGATGGGTCACAATTAACCATTGTGCAGCAATATGTGACCTTAAACACCAATAAATAAATATTCTCGTTAGGCTGTGTAATGTTAGGCACCATTTTCAGCCAGTTATGGCCCTTTACATCTTACATCATTGAGCAAGAGGAGTTGTATATTCACTTTGTATCGGCAGCTAGCCTTACAGTTTTTATTGCTTTGATATTTTACATTTTGAAACTGGGCTATCTCATGGAAACACTGGGTAGTGGAGCAGTATTTGGTTACTGTGGTAAATAAGTTCTGCTTTACTTTCAAAATAGGACTCTGTAACCAATGCCTGGGAGAAAATCCTCAAAATTAATTGGCTAAACTTGTACTTATGTTGCGATCATGATACAACAATAGATGCTGTCCCCATGGCAAACTGGGAAGTGGACTCTGCACAAATGCAGACGTGTACTGTTGAATGCAGCCAGTAATAAGGGCGAGAGTTTGATATATATTCCTATTTTCGAGTTTTCAGTTTCCATAAAAACTTGATGGGGAATTTTACTACAGATTTGAATGGGAAGAATCTGAACGTACAGGGGCAGCCACTACGTTCAGATCGCTGAACTAGGGGTGACCTGTGCTGTCAAATGTGCCATTAAATCCAATAAAATAAACAGTTGCCAGTACTGTCCTTTTGCAATTTAGATTATTGAACAAGAAGAGTTATTGTAGTTTGGCTGTATCTGCAACTAATATCACAGTATAAAGTGAATTCAGTTTATAGTTTGTGCGTAAGAACTTGTGCATAGCATTATTGCCCTTTGTAGATTTGTGAACTGGTGTGCAGCAGAGGAGGGTAGTAGGATATCTTTTCCTGTCATCCTCAGATGATACTTCTCCCAGTTTTCATTCTGCTTCAGGGTTCTGGGTCACTTCACCCTTAACTGGTAGAGTGCTACATTATTTTTTGTTCTGAAAATTTCTTTGTGGATCTTTGCCTTGTTACAATTTTGGGGAGAGTACCTATAAGCACTCTCCCATAAAATGTCACAAGGCAAGTCCTCACAGATAAAATAATTTTCTTTAACCCTTCACCGAACATAACGGCCAAAACCAGCCAGCGCTATTCCAAAAAAATCACCAATTAGTTTTCATTATATTTTCATTTTTTGTCTCAAAAACATAGGTTATGGCCCCTCTTTGGAACAAGCTTATCGAGCTTGTTTCAACAAGGGGTCATAACCTATGTTTTTGAGACAAAAAATGAAAAAAATTAGTTATTGAAGAATTTTGTTTGCAAGTGTCGTCTGCTTTTCATGTTAGGTAAAAGGTTAAAATAAAGACCAAATATGGACTTCCAGCACTCTACCAGTCAAAGGCATAATTCTAAATGATCACATTCTAATGTTATATAACAGGTGTCCCAACTGCAGTCTTTAGGTAAACTTGCTGATTATATTACAGGTACCATGGAATTGCACCAGTTAAACTTTGTGTACGTTTGCTTTTTATGTGTACCCATACTATGTATGGTACACATAATGCCGGCATCCGGGGTGACCATCCGTCGTTCGTCCATCCTTTCTCCGTCCGTCTGTCTGTCCGTCCGTCAGTCCATCTGTCCGTTCAGCATCCGTATCCATTTCTTTGGCATTCGATAACTTGAAAAATATTGCTTGGATTGTCAAGTTACTTTATATTTGTGTTCAGGTTACTGATGTGCCGAGCTTTATAGTTTTGGGTGTAAATCGGATAATTTGATCCTGAGATATTAACCCTTTATCCTTCAAATTGAAAATTCCTCCAATCCCTTTGTCATTCGATAACTTGAAATTATTGCTTGGATTGTCTAGTTACTTTATATTTGTGTTCAGGTTACTGATTTGCCGAGCTATATAGTTTTTGGTGTAAATCTGATAATTTGATCCTGAGATATTAACCCTTTATCCTTCAAATTGAAAATTTCTCCAGTCCCTTTGGCATTCGATAACTTGAAAAATATTACTTGGATTGTCAAGTTACTTTATATTTGTGTTCAGGTTACTGATGTGCCGAGCTGTATAGTTTTTGGTGTAAATCGGATAATTTGATCCTGAGATATTAACCCTTTATCCTTCAAATTGAAAATTCCTCCAATCCCTTTGGCATTCGATAACTTGAAAAATATTGCTTGCATTGTCTAGTTACTTTATATTTGTGTTCAGGTTACCGATGTGCCGAGCTGTATAGTTTTTAGTGTAAATCTGATGATTTTATCCCGAGATATTAACCCATTATCCTTCAAATTGAAAATTTCTCCAATCCCTTTGGCATTTGATAACTTGAAAAATATTGCTTGGATTGTCAAGTTACTTTATATTTGTGTTCAGGTTACTGATGTGCCGAGCTGTATAGTTTTTGGTGTAAATCTGATAATTTATTCCTGAGATATTAACCCTTTATCCTTCAAATTGAAAATTCCTCCTATCCCTTTGGCATTCGATAACTTGAAAAATATTGCTTGGATTGTCAAGTTACTTTATATTTGTGTTCAGGTTACTGATGTGCCGAGCTGTATAGTTTTTGGTGTAAATCGGATAATTTGATCCTGAGATATTAACCCTTTATCCTTCAAATTGAAAATTCCTCCAATCCCTTTGGCATTCGATAACTTGATAAATATTGCTTGGATTGTCAAGTTACTTTATATTTGTGTTCAGGTTACTGATGTACCGAGCTGTATAGTTTTTGGTGTAAATCTGTTATTTTAATCCTGAGATATTAACCCTTTATCCTTCAAATTGAAAATTCCTCCAATCCCTTTGGCAGGAGATAACTTGAAAAATATTGCTTGGATTGTCAAGTTACTTTATAATTGTGTTCAGGTTACTGATGTGCTGAGCTGTATAGTTTTTTATGTAAATCTGATAATTTGATCCGGAGATATTAACCCTTTATCCATCAAATTAGACACTCCTCCAATCCATTTCTATATGTACCCATACCTTGTATGGTGTACATAATGTCGGCATCCATGGTGGCCCTCCGTCATACAACTTTCTACTAGTTGCGCGTATGGGTACACATCTGACGATTTCATCGGCCTATTTTTATAAAATGCAATTGAGGTACGTATTGTTGGAATCTCACTCTGACTTCTTTCCATTAGGTTGATACACATTACTGCACATCACCAAATTAATAAATGAAACCTAATAATGAGACACTTCACTCTATACTGGTCAGATAAGTCTTCACATGTAATAAAACAGATAATAGTTAGCCTTTTTTTCTTATTTTAGGTTACACAACCACAATATTCAACAGACGCAGACTGTTTCCCAATATAAACCACCACTCACCAGTTTTAAGAGCTCAGGGAGAGAGGCAAGCTGTTAATTTTTGTGTCCAAGGTATTCACATTTTTGTGGTGGTTATCTAGTGTAATAATCAGAGGTTATTACTTGGTTAGTTTTATATCAGCCGAGATATCAGCCTGAGGTAGCTTCATAACAGCCTGAGAACAAAGGTGAAGGTCTCAGACTGATGTGAAGTTACCTTGAGATGATATTTCAACTGATATGAAACCAACTAAGTAATAACCTCTTTATTTATTAACCCTCTCCCCAACGAATCGACCACATCCTTCTGCGTAATATGCAAATTCAGCAGCTGAAAAAAAAATTTTTTCTCAAATTTCAACAAAACCATATCATGTGACCCCTCTTTGGAACAAGCTCACCGAGCTCGTTCCAGTCAGGGGTCACATGATATGGTTTTATTGAAATTTTGGAAAAAAATTTTAAAATGATAGTTAAAATAATAAATTTTGATATCGTCTGCGTTGGGTAAAGGGTTAAACCAAACCAAGTAATTACAAAATGTTCTCAGATCTGTTACAGTTTTTGCCAGTGTTATTATTTCTCATTCATTTGAGAAAGGGATGGTAGGGGAATTAATTTCAATTTTGTTGGAACCAAAAGTTGCTGCTTCCCATGATGAATAGGAGTGGTGAAACATTGTCCCAATCTTAATAATTCATGATCTGATGGATGGAATTTTTTCATATCTGTTATTCGGCTTATTTTGAAGTGTAAAGTAAAGCTTATTTCAAATGTAATTTGAAGGAAAATATTTATGACATTATGAGAATTGGAGATTTTATCGCAGATTTTAATAATAGTTAGAACTCAGCAGAAATGGGTGATAAGAACTTAACCCTGTACCCAATGCAGACAGTATCAAAATTTATTATTTAATTTTTGATATTTCAAATTTTTCTCAAAATTACAACAAAACCTTATCATGTGATCCCTCATTGGAATGAGCTTATTGTGCTCGTTTCATTGAGGGGATCACATGATATGGTTTGGGTGAAATTTTTAAAAAAACATTTTTCAACTGCTTAATTTGTAAATTACATGGATGTATGCAGCCAATTCTTTAGTTAAAGGGTTAATTTGTTATGTGTAGATCACTCACTCTGAGGGGACCCACACAGACTTAAAAATTCAATGTAATTTCAAATGACATTTTTTCAGGAACTGCTCAGCACTAGCAATTGATATTTGGTATGGAGCATGCATGGGAGGAGTATAATTAAAATGGTAGAAAAAATTCCGGCCAACTGTCTCATGAGCCTCAAAAAGGATCCCACATGTGATAATGAGAAGAACATTCAAAAACTTTCTGAAAAGCCACCAGTCCAAATCCTTCCATATTGGACATATAACATATTTGTGAAGATAGATTACAAGTTTGTAAAAATCAATCCCTGGAGTCATATTTCAGAGTATCATGTCCTCCCTCCCCAGATCTTAACACAGTGGGTAAGAGGAGAAATATGACTAAAATCTTCTCCCTAACGACTGCTCTAAATGCAGGCCTGGAAATAACCGAGGATGATCATTTAGGTTACATGTGGCTTATATCAATCATAAAATATGCAAATGCTATATGGGGCACAACAAACTAATACAACAAAAATTAAATTCAGAATCACACAGGTTTTGCCAGTTGTATTTGACAATCTTTTGTAACAAACTCAACACAAAGGCTGCTCATTGTATCCACATTTGAATAGAGTGGCATGCCGTTTACATTTTAACATAATTTTTACCCAAATAAATAGCACCAACTAATGCACGATCTCGCCAAAGCGAGATCATGCATTAGTTGTTGCTATTCATTTTGGTGGAAATTCTGTTAAAACATAAAAAGCAAGGCTGGTGTTGTAAAAACAGAGAAGATGGAATTAACCTCCTGGGATCATATTAAGGGATCCATGGGACCCTCAGAATTTAATGCTGTGGTTAAAGTGGGGAAAACATTACAAATTCCTTATCCCAAAACACTACTTCAAATTCTTGCTTATTGGACATATAATATGTTTGTAAAGATGATTTACACATTTCTTCTTCTTGGTGTTGTATATAGGTGTGCCATGAAACCTCCACCTTTTAATACTGTAATGGAGGAAGTATTAAAAAATCATCTTCCAAATCATTTCTCCAGATTATTTTATTTTTACATAAATTATCTTGGTAAGAATGATTGGCATGTTTCTACTATTTAAAGTCTCCCCCCCCCCCCCCCCTCAATCTCTAACATCATAATTTTCACGATCTGTTAATTAGTCCCCTATGGGAACCATATGGGGACTATAGGATTGCACTCCATCCGTCTGTCTGTCTGTCCGTCCGTCCGTCCATCTGTCCGTCCGTCTTTTTTTATGTTACCACCTCTCCCTCCAACATGCTTTAAGCTACACCTTTCATATTTGGTACATGGACAAATGGTTCTGAGGGGATGATGCACGCTCAAAATTTTTTTTTTCAAAATCCAAGATGGCAGAATGGCGGCCATTTTTATTGTGTTTTTTAAGCTTTTTTTCTCAATTTTCATGTTACCACCCCACCCACCAACATGGTTCAAGCTACACTTTGCATATTTGGCACATGGATAGAGGGTTGGGAGGGGATGATGCATGTTCAATATTTTTTTTTTCAAAATCCAAGATGGCGGCATGGCAGCCATTTTTGTTGTGTTTTTTAAGCTTTTTTCTCTATTTTATGTTACCACCCCTCACTCCAACATGGTTCAAGCTACACTTTTTATATGTGGCACATGGATAGAGGGTTGTAATGGGATGTTGCACGTTCAATATTTTTTTTCCAAAATTCAAGATAGCGCCATGGCAACCTTTTCTGTTCAATCCAAGATGCTTATATACTCTAGTGTCTTCTGTGACAAAAACACCTTATGTCACAAAAGCGCTGTAGGGGACTAATACCACCTCGGTGGTCAAACACTTGTTTTGTCTAAGTATTTCTTTGTGAAGAATCAATGGGCTTTTATCAGGTGAGCACTTGAGGCCTCTTGTTTTTACAGAATTCAGTTGTGTTAAGTTGTTTCGCTACAGTTAAATGGAGAGTGCCTATGGGTACGCTGCAAAAAGAAAAGAGCATCAACTTTTTACTGGGGTGGGGAGCAAAAAATGGTCTTGATCAGTCAACAAGTTAAGCCGATATTTAATGATAGTATTTGTGTTTGTTTAGGATCAGCAGCTGATATTTGTAAGACAGCAATGATAGAACTAGAGAAAGCGTTGCAAGACCACAGGCCACCACTTAATGCAAGGTTAATTATTTTTATATTCATTATTCTTATGATTTCATCTTATGTTGTACATAACCATTTGGGCATTAAAAAATTCTTGTTACCACCTCCCTTGTCATTGAAAATCTTTCTCACTTTATTGGGAGTATAGAGGATTCCTTGTGTGTCCACTTATCTGTCTGTCCATCCATCTCATACTTTCAGCAAGTAAGTTTTACATGTTTTATCACATTTGTCAATGATATTTAGTATGTTGGGAAACCGTGATTACAACTTGTGTTTAGCACAAGGTTGTGTTACGACATGCTTTTTTTGGTGAGTTATGGCCCTTTGCTACTTAGACTGTTGAACAAGAAGAGTTATTAGTCCCCACGGTTTCACCGTGAAGGGGTCTATTGAATTGCACTCCGTCCATCTGTCCTGTTACCACCTGTATCTCAGAGATGCCTTTGCGCTTTTGTTTCAAATTTTCAAATTTGATGGGGCATTGGGAAAAATTAATGCACGTCAGTTTTTTCCAAAAAAAATTCAAGATAGCCAACTGGTGGCCATTTTCGTTGGAAATTGCGTGTAATTCATTTTACGCTCAGAAATTCTGAACGACATTTCCGATTTCAATAATTTTTTGATAACAGTAAAAAGATATAAGTTATAAGATCTATATTTATTGTAATATACACAGGCCTGAAATAAGCAGTCTAACATTTGCAGAATGAGGTCCCCAGAGGGCGAATTTGACAATGCTATCCCATACAGTGGACCAATTTATCGTCTGGGTACCTCCTCTTTCTGTTTAGTTTTGAGACCCTGATTCAGATTGAGGTTCTCAAAGGGTAAATTTAGTGATGCTACCCTGCTATGCAGGGTAGCATCGCTAAATTCACCCCCTGTGGACCTCATTTTGCAGATGACAGTCTCCTTATTTTCTGGCTTGAATATATGTCATAATTTCCAATTCTGAGAGTTTAATATGTATGTAGACTCTTCAATAATAAATGAAGTCTTTTAACCTTTTATTATTTATTTATTGGTGTTTAAGGTCACATATTTCTGCACAATGGCTAATCATGACCATGACAGGTTTACGGGTGGAGGAAGCCGGAGTACCTGGAGAGAACCACCAAGCAATGGTGAGCAACTGTCAGCTCCCCAACATACTAACTCCACACAAGCAGGGTTAGCATTGGTTGAAGACAGGTGCACCATCAGTGCACAGCGTCACCGTGCCCCCACATGGGCAATGGGTGTGAAATTTCTTGCCCAAGGATACAACGCGGTTGCCGCAGGTGGGATTTGAACCGAGGACATCTCGGCTTGCAGCCTGCACCTCTACCTACTGAGCCACCATGCCCCCTTTTAACCTATTAATACTCTTTGGAAAATCATCTGCATAAGATTTGTAAACTCGGACCTGTTTTCAACTTATTCTGTCTTCAGGTTTAAATGTGAATTAACAGCTGGGACATTTGCAATTTGCACAAAATGGAGAGTGAATTTCCCAATTCACAAATGTGGGTAGTCTGTCAGAAACTTTTCTCTTCTTCCCACCAGAAAAACTTTTCTATGCCTCTGGCTATTCCTGTTGTGGACTTGGGTGCAGTAGAGGAGAAGATGTGAGTATCTTTTCGTGTCATCTTGAGATGACTCATTCTCTTGGTATTAATGCTGAGGCTGAAAGATTCCTTAAATGGTGAAGATACAAATCAAGTTTACACAAAATGTATTGTGAATAATTTTGTATACATATAATATGCAGAATATGTGGCTATCCTATCAACAGGCTGGGGGCTGTAAGCTACTATCATGTCTCTTTTGCACAGTGCTGAGAGCCACTTTAGCAGCTTTTCACTGTATGCATTAACTTTGTTTTCTCAGCTGTAGATGAAAAAATGTTTGTAGGCACTCTCCAATAAATTGTCACAAAACAATTATTTATGGACAAACCATATTAACCCTTTGAACACTGGTGGTATCTTCCATGCCAGTTAAATGGCAGAAATTGGAAGAGTCCATATCCATTATTTGGGGGTAGAGCAATTAATATTTTCAACATGCAGCCTTCAGGCTGCACGTTGAAAATATTAATTGTTCTACCACACACGTTATCCTAGTAGCCATCCTACTTAATGAAATTATGACGTATCGTGTTCCTGGACCGGAAAAGCGGTCACACTTGTTGAAAGAGTTAATGTAAGACTTCCTTGCTAATAGCTCATGTTTCAAATCACCTTTGAAATGTTACTCAAAATTTCATGGTTATATGTAACATGAATATTTTTTTTTTCAAAGATATCACAAAAAGAGCATAGTTTACCAGGATACTGCTCATAAATGTTTTTTGCAATTTATTGGAGAGTGCCAGTTAATTAAGGTGAACTCCTTTGCAATACTTTCATTTGTCGGAAGTTATTTTTATGCCCCCCGACTTATGTCGGGTGGCATATAGTGATTGAAGTAGTGTACGTGTGTCCATCCATCCGTCCATCTGTCCATGTGTGTGTGTGTGTGTGTGTCCGAGCCAATAACTCGAAAACTGTTAGGGCCACAGTCATCAAACTTCACACAATTATAAAGGACCATGGGAGGATGTGTCACACACCATAGCCGGGTTCGTACCTTCAAGGTCAAGGTCACATTTCAAAGTCACACTAAAAATTGGTCAATATTTCGTGTCTCAGCCATAACTCAGAAACGAATCATAGTACAGTTGTTAAACTTTTTACAGATGTTAAGGACAGTTAGAAGGTGTGTCGCAGGTAATAGTTTCCGCCACATTTGCAAGGTGAAGGTCACAATTGGACTTCATATGTTCAGGGTCACAAATAGTGTCTCAAGCATAACTCCAAAACTATTAGGGCTACAATCATCTAATTTCGCTGAATTATAAAGGACAGTGGGTGGATGTGTCACACACCACAGCCAGGTCCATAAGGTCAAGGTCACATTTCAAGGTCACACTGAAAATCATCAATATTCGTGTCTCAACCATATAACTCAGAAACAAACCAAAGTACAAATATTAAACTTTTTACAATTTTTTTTGTTTGATGGAGGTCAAGGTCACAGATCAAGGTCATTGCCACGTAGGGGGGGGGGGGGGGCATACTCATTTCCGAGTGAATCTCTTGTTGTGATTTATGAAAGCTTTTGGTTGCATCAAGATACTCTTGGCACTCTTCATAAATAACAACCAAATATTACATATCTTCTCATGTACTTTTCATGAAAGGATTTAAAACAGTTTCTGATGATGTTAGCTTACTTGATGTAAAGCTGCAACAGTGGCTTTCAGTTCTATTCTGGGAAGGCAGGATGGTAGCATTGAACTCAGAGCCTGATGATTATTTGTAGAATTTCTCATAAAGTGACTCTATTTGATGAGAAATTCAATCTATTCTGGCATCAATAAGTCTGTAATAAGAGGATTACACCTGTTTATAGAGGATTACACCTGTTTATAGAGGTACATTTTGTTAACCCTTTACCCAGCGTAATGAACAAAATTGGCCAACACTATTGACAAAAATCACCATTCAATTTTCTTCTTTTTTTTCATTTTTTGTCTCAAAACATGGCTTATGAATCCCTCATTGGAACAAGCTCATTCATCTTGTTCCTGTGAGGGGTGGGAGAGTATATTTTTGATGCAAAAAATAAAAAAAAAATTAATTAGGCCTCACAAAGTAGATCTTTTGTTTCTCAGGCCATTTTTTTGGGGGGGGGGGGGGGGTGGGGAGTGCCTGTGGGCGGGCATTTTCTTATTTTATTTTTTATTTTTGTAATTATTTTTTTGCCATCAAAAGTTCATGTTCTTGTTTTTTTTTTTATTGTTTTAGGCCTCATAATCTACAGAATAGCATGGGTGGTGGTGTATTTCATCCCTGGAGTGCAAGAAGGCTTTGCAATGCTTTAGTAATAATTGTAGTTTGATTTATCAATTTTATTAACTTGGGTAAAATATCAGACATAAACTATTTAACTTTTATTTTTTAAGTTTGTATTGGTTATAGAAATACAGCATGCAGCAGCCAAAGGACTATATGGGAGGCCTGAGAAACTTTTTTAGGCCTTTATTCAAGAATTTTGTTTGCAAGTGTCGTCTGCCTTTTGTATTTGGTAAAGGGTTAACAAGTGATAGAATTATACATCTACTAGTTGATGATATTTTGCTACTGGACAGGAAAATCTGTCTGGTGCAAGATAACAAGTCAGTTGTAAGATTGTTAATTGTTCATGTCCTCACAGGTTTAATGATGAGACTGTTATTTCTGTACTTGCAGGTTATTAGTACAAATTCATGATGAGTTGCTTTTAGAAGTACCAGATGATGAGTTGGATGCAGTCAAAGGTATGTGAACTTTGTTTAACTGGTTGGGTGCCAGACTTGGCTTTAAATTTACCCCAAATAGTGACTGTGAACACTTTGCCCAAATAGTGTAATTGTGCCCAAATTTTGTGGTTTATAAACTTTTAGTCTGACCACGTTTCCCTGATGCACACAGTATGGTTTAGCATCTACCTGTGGTCTCGAACAATGCAACAGATAAATTATTTTTTGAAAAAAACACAATTTTGCCATTGTAAAGTAATCTGCATCGATCATGTCATATACAGCACTGTAGACACTGATTTCTTTTCACTGGCAAACCATGTATGAGTAGGCACTCAAACCCTGAAATCTAATATTATCAGTTACACAGTTTGTTGGTGGCCTAATATGGTATATATGGTGTCAGTTAATTTCATATTGGACGAGAGCAAAGCTCGAGTCCAATATGGAATTAACTGACACCATATATACCATATTAGGCCACCAACAAAATGGGTAACGAACATATCTTACCGACTGCTGCATCGATGCACAGAACTAATAACAACAGCAATCAAAATTAAATGAGAGAATTCTCACAATGTGTTCACATGTGTCTTTGCCTTGTTACAATTTATGGGAGCGTGCCTACAGGCACTCTCCCATAAATTGTTACAAGGCAAATTCATACATACCAAACAGTTTCATTTCGAAGGTAACATGACACACATCCACAGAATATGAAGCCTTTTAAGTTGGGTAACCTGCACTTCAGATCAAATATGGGCTTCCAACACTCAATCTTTCAACTTGAAGCATTTATCGGCTGCCGCCATTTTGAATAATCAATGAACAAAGGGGAGATTACCCATAGCTGTCAGTGTATATTGATGTTGACAGGCAGTATATGGTTTTATATGCAGTGACGTCTTTGAACCAATGAAATTCCCAGATACTTGTAGGAGGTAAGATATATTCGTATTTGTGGCATTCCATAATAAACGTTTTCCATAATTTACGTTTAAATAGTATTTTGGCTTGACACTGGAAAACTAAGAAACCTTTTCGAGTAAACTTTAGCTCAATGAGAGGCTGTAAAATATCATTCTATGTGGAAAAACGCCTGAAAAGTATATTAACCCTTAAACACCTATTTCTGAGTTTTACGACCTCAGAACAGGCCCCCTCAACATCCCATCATGAGGAAATCCTGCTAACAATAGACAGATTACCTAGGCAGTGGTTTCTAGTCAAGACTTGACAAGAAATCACTATTTTATTTTTATTTCTGAACCAATCGGATGATACAAAGCAATATGCACCTTTGTATGCCACAATCATGTCTCATTACAGTGGTATATGAAACTTGCATATTTTTTACAATCAACAGCTTTACGTATATGTTAATATGAGTGTTTCCATTTAGAAAATTTAAATTTTGTTATTACAAAGAATGTTGAGTTAATTTTGGCATAATACTTTGTGTTGTTAATTTTGGAATGGACCTGTAATTTTTTAAGAAAATGTACATAAGGAGATCCTGAAAATCAGTCATTTTTTACAGAAATCAGTGCAGAAAGCAAACTTCCAAATCTTTTGTTATAGCTTGGTACCCTTTCTTTTTTATTAGCTGCGACTAGCAGCTCAATAAGTGGCAATGTCTGTCTGTCGGTCGGTCTGTTGGTCTGTCTGTGACCAACGAGTTTCAAAACTCAATAACTTTTGAAATACTTGATGGAATGACTTTATATTTGGCATGTAAGTGTATCTATAGTGTTCAGAAATAGACTGGAAATATGTCATTTTAGTATGACCGTCACCGGTTATGTGAAAGTGTTGGGACACAATGTGACATGCGTAGTAGGTCTGAAGGGCCCTCCATGATTGAATTCGTCCAAGATGTCTCAGAATAATATATATATTTTGCAATGTATAAAAAGTGCACTTCAGTAAATAAACACCAGTTGATATGCAAATTATAGAGTGTTCAGATATTACAATGGCGACGATTGGAACCGAAATGTACTCACGCAAATAGTTAATTTCTCGATCATGGCTTCGAATGTTTTGGAAGACAGACATGACATTCCTCGTTTTGATTGTCATGGGGATTCTTCCAGTATTGCCAGTCGTTGGAAAAGGTGGAAACAGGCTTTTGAATTGTATGTTGAAGGAAAAGGGATCACTGATGTTTCACGCAAGCGTGCACTTTTACTCCACTGTGCTGGAATGGACGTTCAAGATATATTTTTCACTTTGCCTGAAAGTGAAGGGGACAATGTTTACATTAAAACAGTGTCGTCGCTCGACAAATATTTCATGCCCCAGGCTAACATTCCGTATGAACGTCATGTGTTCAGGAGTATGGTTCAACACGAAAATGAAACAGTTGAACACTATATTACACGTCTTAGACAAAAAGCTGGAAATTGTGAATTTCCTGATATTGATGATCAAATTCGAGATCAGGTTATTGAAAAATGTGTCAGTCATGACCTCAGAATTAAATTACTGTCGAAGGGTAAAGACTTAACATTAGACCAGCTACGTCAGTTTGCAAGAGCGATAGAATTGTCAGTTATGCAGGCGCAGAGTATTGAAGATAATAAACTGATAGAAATTAATAAAGTTTGTAATTACATGTCGCAAACTGATATCAAAAGTCATTCACAACAATTGACCACTAACAATTGTTGTTTCCATTGTGGTATGAAAGGACATTTTAGTCGTGATAAAACCTGTCCGGCTCGAAATCAGACTTGTAAAAAGTGCGGATTAGTTGGACATTTTTGGAAGTGTTGTAAAACTCGTAAACTACCCGATTTTAAAAATGAGGTGAGAAACTCTTGGAGAAATAAATCCCGAATTCACCATGTAATGGATGAAGCATCAAATGATGATGAATATGCCTTTTCAGTGAGCAACAATTTTGATTTTGACGAAATGGAAATAAAAATAGGGACTATACCTGTGAAAGTAATGATTGACTCAGGTGCAAGCTGTAACGTTATAGACAGTGACCTGTGGAATGATTTGAAAAAGAAGAATATTAAATGTAAATCGAGTCTTACTCAGAAAAAACTATTTGTTTATGGCAAAACTACTCCCCTAGAATTATGTGGTCAATTTGAAGCTGAAGTGGAAGCTAATGGAAAGAGTTTGAAGAATGTTGGATTTGTTGTAATCAAAGACCATGGAAGAGCTTTATTAGGTCATTCAACAGCAATGAAATTGAACGTTCTGAAGCTTGGACTCAATTCGGAAGTTATTCAAAATGTTAACACGTCTTCGGCAAGTGTGGATTTTGTGAAAAAGTATCCAGAGTGTTTTAAAGATTTAGGGAAGCTTAAAGATTATGAATTGAAAATTCCCATTGACAAAACTGTAAAACCTATAGTCCAATCTTGTCATAGAATTCCTTTTAGTCTACGCGAAAAAGTTGAAAAGAAATTAAATGAACTAGAATTATTAGATATCATTGAGAAAGTTGAGGGACCAACCCCTTGGGTATCACCAATTGTCATTATACCCAAACCCAATAGCGAGATCCGACTTTGTGTCGATATGAGACAAGCAAATAGTGCAGTTTTGCGCGAAAGGCATCCAATTCCCACAATTGATGAAGTAATTCATGATTTAAATGGGAGCACAGTTTTTTCAAAATTAGATATCCGTTGGGCTTATCAAATTGAACTTGCGCCAGAATCTCATGAAATCACAACTTTTGTCACACATAAAGGGCTTTTTCGTTACAAACGACTCATGTTTGGGGTCAGTTGTGCACCTGAAATGTATGAACGTGAAATTCAGCAACTTCTCCAGGGTTGCGATGGAGTAAATAACATTTTCGATATCATTGTTCATGGGAAAACTGTTCAAGAACATGATCAGCACGTTGAAGATGTTCTCATTCGATTACGTGAAAAAGGCTTGACATTAAATGAAAAATGCAAATTTAGAATGAAGGAGTTAGAATTCATGGGTCAAATTTTGTCGGAAAAGGGGATAGGTCCAACTAGTCAGAAAGTTAAAGCTATTAGAGAAGCTCGTGCTCCCACTTGTGCCTCTGAGGTTAGGAGTTTTCTTGGCCTCGTTACATTTTGTGCAAGATATATACCAATTTTGGCTACAATTTCAGAATCATTGAGGAGGTTGACTAAGAAAAATATTACATTTTCATGGGGTGCAAAAGAACAGCATTCGTTCGATTTACTGAAAGAAAAACTCTCTAGTTCAGAATTTCTAGGTTATTTTGACCTAAATGATAAAACTACTATAATTGCAGATGCTAGTCCCGTTGGTTTAGGATCTGTTTTAGTACAAGAGAAAGATAATGTCCCACGTATAATTTGTTATGCGAGTAGGAGTTTGAGTGACGTGGAAAAGCGTTATTCACAAACTGAAAAAGAAGCTTTGTCACTTGTTTGGGCATGTGAACGATTTCATCCCTACATTTACAGAGTACAGTTTGAATTAGTTACTGACCATCGAGCTCTCGAAGTGATTTATTCAAAAAAGTCTAAACCTTCCGCTCGGATTGAAAGATGGGTTTTGCATCTTCAACCATACACTTTTACTGTTAAATACAGGCCTGGTTCTAAAAACATTGCTGATGTTCTCTCTAGATTGACTGTTGAAAGTTATCAAAAACAAAATGTTGCAGATGAATATATAAATTTTGTGATGGCAGAATCAGTTCCACCTGCTCTGCAAGCATCTGAAATTGAAACTTCGTCACAAAAAGATGTTGAACTTAGTTGCGTAATGCAATGTGTTAGATCAGGTGTTTGGCCTAAAAATGAGCTTAAACCTTATTCATTTATTCAGCATGAACTTACTAATTTTGGTAATTTATTACTAAGGGGGACGCGAATCGTTATTCCGTGTGAACTCAGGAAAAGAATTTTGTGTCTTGCTCATGAGGGCCACCCAGGTATTGTTTCTATGAAACAGCATCTTCGTGCTCGAGTTTGGTGGCCAGGTATTGACAAAGAAATTGAAAAATTTGTTAAAAACTGTCATTGATGTCAGATTACTTCAGGTTTTTCACCGCCTGAACCTATGATAAGAACTGTTTTGCCGTCTAAACCATGGGAACAAATTTCTGCCGATGTTTTAGGTCCACTTCCATCGGGTGATAACATTTTAGTTGTTATTGACTATTACAGTCGTTACTATGAAATAAGTATTTTGAAAAATATAACTTCTGAAAAGATAATTTTAAGTTTGGAGAAAATGTTCTTAACACATGGACTGCCAGTTTCTCTTATAACTGACAATGCACCACAATTTACTAGTCAAATATTTTCAAATTTTCTTGAAAAGTGTGCAGTTGAGCATAAACTTATCACACCTTTATGGCCTCAGGCAAATGGGGAGGTTGAACGGCAAAATAGTTCTATCATGAAACGATTAAGAATTGCTCATGCCGAAAATAAGGATTGGAAAAAGGAATTACAACATTATCTTTTTATGTACCGGAACACTCCACACAGTATAACTGATGTTAGTCCAGCAGAACTTATGTTCAGTCGCAAATTGCGAACCAAAATTCCTTTCTTCAACACTGATTCGGTCATTGACTCTGAAGTTCGTGATAGAGACAGTGAGCAGAAAGGAAAGGGAAAAGATTATGCAGATTCCCATCGACATTCGCGTGCAAGTGACATAAAAGCGGGAGATTTTGTACTTGTTAAGCAGAGACCTTCAAATAAGTTATCTACTCATTTTGAAAATATGCCTTACAAAGTTGTTGATAAGTTAGGCAGTAGAGTAACTATTCAGTCCGATCAGGGTGTCAATTATGATCGGAACTCTTCTTTTTTAAAAAAGTATAACTCAGAACTTATAGATGAATTGCCATCTGCATCCACCTCAGATGAAAAAGTTGAAGTGGAATCTGATGATAGTCATGATGCTAATATTTTGGATAGTGGGTCGAATGTGACACACCAAGATAGATCACCTGTTTCTCCCCAAACTATTGACAGTATTAATGTTGATTCACCAGTCATCGAACAGTCGATTACGTCACGTCCTAGGCGTACAAACAAATTACCCTTTCTTTTTTATTAGCTGCGACTAGCAGCTCAATAAGTGGCAATGTCTGTCTGTCGGTTGGTCTGTTGGTCTGTCTGTGACCAACGAGTTTCAAAACTCAATAACTTTTGAAATACTTGATGGAATGACTTTATATTTGGCATGTAAGTGTATCTATAGTGTTCAGAAATAGACTGGAAATATGTCATTTTAGTATGACCGTCACCGGTTATGTGAAAGTGTTGGGACACAATGTGACATGCGTAGTAGGTCTGAAGGGCCCTCCATGATTGAATTCGTCCAAGATGTCTCAGAATAATATATATATTTTGCAATGTATAAAATGTGCACTTCAGTAAATAAACACCAGTTGATATGCAAATTATAGAGTGTTCAGATATTACAGTATCTTATTGATGTCTAGCCATTGTTCAATGCATGTGTTGTTCCAAATATTTTTATTGGAGTTATGGCCCTTGATGAACTTAGAATTTTGTGAGATTGCACCACCCGTCGCAGCTACGGCGTCGATGTCGCGATTTTTTTCAAGTGTTAGGCCTAAAAAAGTTAAATATCTGTCACTCAGGCCTTTCTGCGTGGTCCTTTTGGCTGTCTCATGCTCTCTTTTATAACCAATGCAAACTTAAAAAAATTAGAATTAAACGGTTTAGGCTACACAAAGTAGATCTTCTGTTTCTCAGGCCTTTATTTGTAAAATTGCATGTGGGCGAGCGTTTTTTTATTTTATTTTTTATTTCACTAATTTCTTCTTTGCCTTCAAAAGTTCATGTTCTTGGTTCAAGTTTTAGGCCTCATAATCTACAGAATAGCATGGGTGGTGGTGTATTTCATCCCTTGAGTGCAAGAAGGCTTTGCAATGATAAAGCATTGCAAAGCCTTCTTGCACTCAAGGGACAAATTCATCAATTTTTTTAACTTGGGTAAAATATCAGACATAAACCATTTAATTTTTTTTTTTTTTTTAAGTTTAAATTGGTTATAAAAAGAGTGCATGCGGTAGCCAAAAGGACCATGCGGGAGAGCCTGAGATACAGATTTTTTATTTTTTTAGGCCTTATGTCTGATATTTTACCCAAGTTAATAAAATTGATAAATTTGTCCCTTGAGTGCAACAAGTAGTAATTGCTAAAGTATTGCAAAGCCTTCTTGCAGTCAACATGAACTTTTGGCGGCAAAGAAATAATTACAAAAATAAAAAATAAAATTTAAAAAAAACCACCCGCCCACATGCAGTTTTACAAAAAAAAATCTCATTAGATTGGTAAATGGTTTCATTATACAGTACATGGAGAGTGTATTATCACTAAATCATCCACAGAGTGGAGATTCCACCCAAGCAATAATTGCAAATTTGTTGCAAAGCATAATAAGCACCAGCAAAGTTTCAGCCAATGGACCTCCGGGTTTAACCCGGAGGTCCATTGGCTGAAACATTGCTTGTGTTTTTAGTTGATATATACACAATTTGAAAGTTATAGTTTGGGTGATAACTCTAGTCCACGGGTAATTTAGTTACAATCCACTCTCCACGTACTGTACATGTAATATTTTTGGTGAACGAAGCAAGTGTAAATTCATCATTCATATATCATGAGAGGTCATACGCCCCAAACACTCATCCTCAGGGGTGACCTTGTTATGACATTGGTGATGCCTCATTGGTCATTGAGACTTAACCCCTGTCGATGTGATAGTTCGATAACTTCCTGCGTGGTCCTTTTGGCTGTCTCATGCTCTCTTTTTTATAACCAATGCAAACTTAAAAAAATTAGAATTAAATGGTTTAGGCTACACAAAGTAGATCTTATGTTTCTCAGGCCATTATTTGTAGAATTGCATGCGGGCGAGCATTTTTTTTTATTTTATTGTTTATTTCAGTAATTACTTCTTTGCCATCAAAAGTTCATGTTCTTGGTTCAAGTTTTAGGCCTCATAATCTACAGAATAGCATGGGTAAAATATCAGACATAAACCATTTAATTTTTATTTTTTTAAAGTTTACATTGGTTATAAAAAGAGAGCATGCGGCAGCCAAAAGGACCATGTGGGAGGGCCTGAGAAACAGATTTTAAATTTTTTTAGGCCTTAAATGGTTTATGTCTGATATTTTACCGAAGTTAATAAAAATAATAAATTTGTCCCTTGAGTGCAACAAGTAGTAAGTGCTAAAGTATTGCAAAGCCTTCTTGCAGTCAACATGAACTTTTTGTGGCAAAGAAATAATTACAAAAATAAAAAATAAAATTTAAAAAAAAACACCCACCCACATGCAATTTTACAAAAAAAATCTCATTAGATTGGTAAATGGTTTCATTATATGGTATGCGGAGAGTGTATTATCACTAAATCACCCACAGAGTGGAGATTCCCCCAAAGCAATAATTGCAAATTTGTTGCAAAGCATAACAAGCACAAGCAAAGTTTCAGCCAATGGACCTCCGGGTTAAACCTGGAGGTCCATTGGCTGAAACATTGCTTGTGTTTTTAGTTGATATATACAAAATACGAAAGTTATAGTTTGGGTGATAACCCCACTCCATGGGTGATTTAGTTACAATCCACTCTCCACGTACTGTATGAGAACAATGATAAAGTTCTATAAGATTTCAGATATTGTAAGTTAAAATCAAACTTAAAGATATTGTTTAGTTATAAAAGCTTGCCACATAACATTTCATTCTGAGAAGTCTCTCTAAAGTCATTGAATGGAAATTTCTCAAAATTTCAAAGTCCTCTTTGGACAGAATACCTCAAAAATAAATTCAAGGTCACTCCTGGTTTAACTGGTTGAGTTCTACACTAGGCTTTAAATTATTGGTCAGAAACAAAAACTTTTTAAAATTGCAAAATCCTTTTGGCTGAAAAATGAAAGAATTTAAAAGATCGTGCAATATCAGACTGCTAGATTTTGTGTTGTTAAACAAGAAATGTCATTAGAATTACATATGCCTCCTAAAAAACAATCAGTGGAACTGATCTTAATGATGAGACGCAATTAAGTGTGACATTGAAATGCGACATTGATCTTGGAGTTGGGTTGAATTGTGACATTGTAATGTTACATTGACCTTTGAGTTACCGACCCAGCTGTAGTGTGTGACACATCCTACCATTGTCATTTATATTGTGATAAGTTTGAGGATTGTTGCTCCAGTAGTTTCTGAGTTATACCCGAGACATAATTTGTGACCTTCAACATCAGGAAGTCAAAAATGACTTTGACCATGAAGATATTCAAGCAACTATCAAATATGACACACCTTCTGACTATCTTTAGAATTTTTATGAAATTTGATTAGCTTTTGAGTTGTGGCTGCGACACAACTATTGACCGCTTTCAAGAGCGACTTTGAAATGTGATCTTGACTTTGCAGTTATGTACCCAGCTATGGCATGTGACACATCCTTGTCCTTTTTAATGGTGTGAAGTTTGATGATAGTAGCCCCAATATGATTTGTGACCTTGAACATGTGGAGATCAATTATGAGCTTGACCTTTAAGATGTGCATGAAAATATTATATGCAACACACCTTCTGACTGTCTTTAAAATTTATTTGAAGACTAATAATTGTAGTTTGATTCATTTCTCAGCTATGGCTGAGGCACTGTTGCGGAACTGGCAGCTGCTCGTTGTTGCTCGGTGGTTCTCTCCGGGTACTCCGGCTTTCTCCACCCGTAAACCTGTCACCAACATGATATGACCTTGGCTGTTAAAGTGACATTAAACCCTAATAAATAAATAAATGTCTGAGTCACTAATATTGGCCGATTTTAAGCATGACCTTGAAATGTGACCTTGGTCTTGTAGTTACGGATCTGGTTATTGTGTGTGACACATCCATCATTCATCATTTGCCTTTGAATTGTGTAAGTTCGATGACATTAGCGCCAAAAGTTTTCAGGTTATCAGCTCACACACACACCCCCTCACATGCACGCATACACACCCCCATATATGCACACACACACACATGCTGCCTCCCCCCCCCCCCCACACTGCACACACTTCAATCACTATAAGCCACCAGACCAAAGTTGGGCGGGGGGGCATAAAAAGCATAAAAATCATTAGCTGATTCTTAATAGTTGCTCACATATTAGCGATTGGAAACAAACATTTCTCAGAATTTCATTTTGACCTTCAAATAAAAGTAAGAAATAGTACAAAATCAAACTTAACCTGTATTAGGCCTAAAAAAGTAAAAAATCTCTTCCTCAGGCCCTGCCGCATGCTCTCTTTTTATAACAATGCAAACTTGAAAAAATAAAATTAAATGGTTTATGTCTGATATTTTACCTAAGTTAATAAAATTGATAAATTTGTTCCTTGAGTGCAACAAGGCCTTGCAATGCTGTAGCATTGCAAAGCCTTCTTGCACTCAAGGGAAGAAATACAGCACCACCCAAGCTATTCTGTAGATTATGAGACCTAAAACATAAAACAAACCAAGAACATGAACTGTTGATGGCGAAGAAATAATTTAAAAAATACAAAATAAAATAAAAAACCACTCATCTTCATGCAGTTTTAAAAAAATAGCTTGTGAAACAGAAGATCTACTTTGTGGGGCTTTATGCATAGTTATAAAAGAAACTAAAAACTTGTTTGTTTCCAAATAGTAATTCAAAAGTTAATTTCACAAATGCAAGTGTAATATACAATGATGTGGAAGCAATATTGAGGGTATAATGAAGAACACATGATGAATGTGTGTGCTGATATGGTAGTACAGTGAACTGAAAACCACTTAGCCAGTGAAAATTTGTAATTAACAGTATTCAGTTAACAGGAATTTGGACATTTCTGTATCCTCAGGATAAACTGTCCATTTATTCTATTATGTCTTGTTTGACAGATCTTATGGAACTCTGTCAAGTACAATATAACAGATTAAATGCTTCTCAGGCCTGTCATTTTGAAGCGGGCTATCGCCCACCTGATTTTTCATCCAGGCATACTTTTGATCGCTCGCCTTACCATACCGAGCCTTCAGTTGGTCCACTTGAACACCTCCACTGGATAATCCCGGCACCCAACTTTATGAAAAACATATTTAGTTGGAAAACATCTCAAAATAAGGCTACCACAGATTTTCCAACATTATTTTTCCAGTACATGTAATGTACCAGTAATTACACCATCAAAGGGGACTTCCAAAGTTTCCAGTCAAAATAAAATGTTACTTATTTTGTCGTTGTTTTCATTTCATGTATTTTATTCATTGCCATAATAACATCACATTATTTTGATGGTTGCTTTTTTATATCACTTTATTCTTTCATTGCAGCTGAATTAAAAATCAGAAAACATATTTTGTGTGCAAAGCCTTTATATTTAGAAATGAACGGGAAATTCCCAGTTCATAATTAATTATTCCAGGCAGCATGGTAACCTCAGGTGCCGGTTTTTATTAGTTGGAAAATGAGTTGTTTGATCTAAAGCAGTCGTATTGAAAAGGCATTTCAAAAATGAAATATAACTTCATACCTTAATTTTAATATCCACTTTGTCAAATATGACATGAAAAGCTGTTTGAAAACAACATACATGTGAAGGCATTTTGGTATTAACATTGGGGAGTCTCTTTGCACATCACGGCAGTCTGGTTTAATATAGCTTGTTTTTTATGAGCACGCCTGTGTGGTTTTATTTATGTTTGATGTCACGCGTGTGTTTGTTCAACAGTGTGAATTGAAATGGAGATCATTAACTTTTGTGGTCTTTGGTACTGTGTACGAAAGAGACAGCTTTGTAAGGTGAGGATTTTTTTGAACTCATTTTGTATAATTCACACTTGACACAATGGGAGTGATGTGCTAAAAACTAAAGTGGTGATCAACAAGTAAAATGGTAGTGATTTTCAAATTTAGTGGACTAATTATTGATTATAGATGTTGCATCATTCGCATCATGTCACTGCACCCGGTATTTGTTATATTGATATTACCTGTGACTTCAAAGACACACTCCCACGACCCCCCTGACCTCCTCCCCCCCCCCCCCCCAATGTTTATTATACATGGTGATGTAATGTAGCGAATATTATTTCTAATGTAAACCAGTGCTGTTTGAGCCTTCTTTTCTTCATTTAGCCTATGCCTTCAAAGGCACCCCCCCCCCCCCCTTGTGTTTATTATAGTTTACTGAGGCTACATAGATCTATAAACATGGAGAATTCAGTTGTGTGATGGATCACAAACTATTTTCTTCAATTAACAGGAGTGTACTTTATAACCTATATGCAATTTAACAAGTACAATTTCAACTGAAGGTAAGCTAAAATGTTTAGTATTTGATAGTTATATATAGGGTTGAAGTATCCAATAAGTGGATTCCATAGTACTGATGTTTTTCATGAATCCTTGAGTTCCCATTCAGGCCCAAACTGCCACCTTTGCACTGCTTTGAAAAAGTACCCCCAAGTGCATTCTTCTTTGAGAACTCAGCAGTAGGCTGCATTTATGTTGGCAGTTTTTTTGCATTATTGTTGGCTACCTGTACAGGCAGCCAACAATGATGTAGAAACACTATTAAGTCAAATGCCATTGTGTACATGTATATACGGTAATTATTATCATAAAATTACTTTAACCTTTTACCCAACATAATGGCCAAAACCAGCCAGTGCTATTCACAAAAGTCGCCAATTAATTTTCATTTTTTTTTCATTTTTCGTCTCAAAAACATAGGTTATGACCCCTCTTTGGAACGAGCTCGTGGAGCTCGATCCAATGAGGAGTCATAACCTATGTTTTGAGACAAAAAATGAAAAAAATTAGTTATTCAGGAATTTTGTTTGCAAGTGTCGTCTGC
Source organism: Pictodentalium vernedei (assembly GCA_031216915.1). Taxonomy (NCBI): domain Eukaryota; kingdom Metazoa; phylum Mollusca; class Scaphopoda; order Dentaliida; family Dentaliidae; genus Pictodentalium; species Pictodentalium vernedei. The sequence continues at coordinate 671,237,453 of CM062295.1, read as the reverse complement.
TTCTCATGTTAGGTAAAGGGTTAAGGCTAGAAGTCGTGAGATTAGCTTCCTGCTGATTGCAATTAGCTGTTTGATAAAGTATCATGTTTTATTGCCTTTGCTGATAAAATGCTCTCAGTTGACATTTTGTTACCATACTGAATTGGGAATAAGCCCATAATCAAAAGTAAGCCCACCTACTATTTTTTCAGATTTCAAAAAAGAGTATTCTATAGCACCTATCGCCTAGCAAAAATGTTCCAGCCACATAGACCTCATGACTGTCTGATTGCTTTTATCTTCTTTGGCACTTATAAAAATATTCACCCAATAAAGTTTTTATGGTTTTATGTTCTGATTTCATTTTCATTTCAGGAATTGTGAAGACAGTGATGGAATCATCTGACATGTTATGTGGAGATTTTACTAAACTGAAAGTTCCCTTAAAAGTATCGCTAAGTGTTGGGAAATCTTGGGGACACATGACACAATGCCTGTTAGAGGAGTAACTCTAAACTGTGAATTTTATACCTTGAGGGGATCTTGCCAGCAAAGCTGTAAAATAACCTTAAAATTTATGTCTGACAAAATGCTGGCCATCAATGAGATTGTGCCTTTTTGAGGGGTGGAGGAAACCTTGAACCCCCTCAAAATCCAACAAGGTCATCAGAGACTTAGAACAGCCCATACATTAAAATTCTCAGGTTTGTCTGGAGTCCTCTTGCAGCATGATCTTTCACATAATGTTCGAAAAATTCCTCACAGGAAGGACTTGGACCCCAAGTCTTTGTAAGACTCCTTACCACCTCAAGCCTGCCTGGGCTCTCAGGCCTGGTAAACCAAAAGGTGGCAAAGAGTTTTAAAGAGACTAATGATAGAGGCGTACCTCTCCAGGAGAGGTGGTAGGGAGTCTTATGTGTGTAGAGACTACCTTACCCACACTTATGGGAGGAGAATATGGGGGGGGGGGGGGGGGGGGGGGGGGGCATAGAAGACATCTGGCCAATTTGACCTGACAATGACTAAGTCTGGGTGCTAATTTTCAGCCTTGCCTGCAAGCACAGTATACTCCACCTAAACAGATACTTAGGGGTTACTACTTTGTTACTTTCATATTGGCTGAGATATCGAGGTAACTTCATATCAGACTGAGACTGAAAGTCGAAGGCTGATGTGAATTTATCAAGGGTTGATATCTCAGCCTATATGAAATTAACCAAGTAATAACCTCTTTTTTTTATTGAACCAAAACAAATAGTTTTAAAAATTTTCAGATTTGTTGCAGTTTTGTGACAGTGTTATTGTTTCTCATTCTTTTCACAAAGTCCAATATTTTTATACTGTACCAATGACCCAGACATAGCTGGTGCTAACTCTTAAAAATATAGGTCCATACACAAATTTTGCCCCCCAATCCCCAAAATTTGCATCTAAAACCAAAGAAAACATGTCCTGAATGGCACTCCATACTTCACCTCTACTACGCATGCGCAGTGTCAAGGACGTCCCAAAATTGGAGCCATTAATCATTCTTTGTTTGGCCCTTCATCAGTTAACATCTGACTGATCTTTGTGCTTGTAAATCTCAGTTTAAATGATGCCAGACACATAAATATTAGTGAAATGGTGATTCTAAGGAGGATATAAAAGGAGGAGAGGAAAAATGAGTGACAGAAAATAATCAGGGCTGTAACTTAAAATTTTTTGATGAAATTATGTTAAGTTACCTATTTTCGAGGCAACAGCCTGTTGTGGTCATTCTTGTTATCAAGATTACACTGTTTATTCAGTGTTTTCCTCTCTCCCTTTCCTTTAAGTCCCCTCTTGCTATTCTCCCATGCTTTTGGCATATTTTCTGTAATATTATTACTAAAATTTCTTGGGAGTTTTAGCTGGATAACAGAATGAATTCTGTTCTTTTCCCCATGTTTACATCTTCACCTCTGGGTGGTTAGGCGTAGTGTTCTGCATCTACCATCTGATGTTCTGCAGTTTCTTCCCTGGAAGTCTCTGTTTTGCATCAGATAGTGTATTATTGGTAACTGATTTCGGGCCAGGGTGCCTGTAGTCTGGATCTAGTGTTTTTACACTTATTGTTTACATTTCCAACAGCCCTCTGTGTGAGGGGGGATTTCTTGAAAATAATATCTTGATGTTAATTTAATCATAACTAGGCACATTATTATTGTTCGTAAGTGTTTCATAAATTGTTTAAAATATTTTTAGAATTTTTGTCGACACTTAGGCTTGGGATCCATTGGGGCTCAACGTTACTTTTCAGAAACTTGGGCTGTTCTGAAAAAATATTATTTCAAAAGTTTTTGATTCAATTATTTTTTCTATGTTAATGGATCTTGTTATTATGTATTTTGATTGTCAGGGGTTGGTGCGAGTACTAGGACTTTGTTTTCTTTTCACAATGAAAGGATATTGTTCAATTGTAATAAGAGGAAATCTTCCTCTGACTTTCATAATCATTGTATAATGTAGTCAGTGTACTTGCACTAACTCCTGTTCTGTATGTGTTGATTACGATGACAACATGGGAAGCGTGTGTCATGGTATGTTAGTGGGGAATTGGCCATTCCGGTCCTTTCCCCGCAGGGTCACTCTACTTTATCAATCTCTATTTCAGACGATCATGATCAGGGTGATGTATCCGTGATGTTTTCCAAAAAGTGTGCCTCCGTCGTCACAATTAATGAAGAGCTAGCGGAAAAGTGCTCATGTAATACGTCAATTGCCTAAGAGGACCCTAGTAGGTTCGACGGCCTTTGACGTCCGCTAGCTCGCCCGGTGTAGCGTCCATTCATCGAATGGTTCGGCAGCCGGGTTCGTCCGTTGCGGTCTAGAAAGGAGTTTTGGGTGATGCGAGCACTATAAAATATCCATGTGCACACCCAGTGACGGCGGATTAGAGGGGAGAACGGAGGAAACCTTTTAGTCCGGTTCATAGCTCGTCCAGGCCCATCTGGGCTGCGAGCGAGAGAGGCCCCTCTCTCGTACATCAACATCTGGCCCCAGATGTTGTGGTACAAAATGTCTCGCATTCGGAGCATACGTCCGCCGCTCGGGACGCTCCGTTATATAGATAGTCCGGAGAGACTGTCAATAAGGCTTCCTCATTCTCATGGCAGCGCACACGACCGCACCTTGGCTACGTGACCTCCGATATCCAGTCAACTTCGCCAATCAGAGAATCCTCGGCGACCAGGTCATGCCATCCGATAGCCAGGGACACAAGGCCTGGAGACTCCAGACGTTCGCATAAGAAAGTATGCAGGAGTCAACGTACACAGAGCTTCCAGCGGCTTAGCATTGTAAGACCGCTTCTGCACAGGCCTCGGTGACGGACGTGCTATCCCAAATAGCACAACTTATCGCAGCATCCCAGCAACGACAGAATCTCTGTCGCATAATATAATATCCGACGACGCTGGGTTGGGACACTCCGCGGAAGCATCAGGTGCGGACGTCCGAAAATTTCATACGGTCCGACGGGATGCCGAAAGGGATTCGGAGGTTTTCGAGCTTTCCCTTTCGGAACAACATAAGCTGCTGTATATGTCATCCGACTTCATCTTCTAGAGGTTCTTCGTCGGACCAGAATGCTGCGATACCGGATAAGAAACTGATAGCGTCGGTGGACTTAGAAATTTTTGGTTCGGTTCAGGGACATCGTCCCTCAGGTTCCGATACAGTCCAATAATGTCTCAGATACGTTCGATTTATTGAACGACGCTATATATATTTTTTATATGCTTGCTATGTACAAGCATATCTGGTTTCTTGTTCGCAAAATTACTGAGATGTCTTTCAAAAGTGTGCCTCTGTCGTCATAGTTAATGAAGAGCTAGCGGCAATTAGTGCTCATGGATTACGTCAATCCCCTAAGAGGTCCCTAGTAGGATCGACGGAGTTGACATTCGCTAGCTCACCCGGTGTAGCGTCCATTCATCGAATGGTTCGGCAGTCGGGTTTGTCCGTTGCGGTCTAGGATGGAGATTTGGGTGATGCGAGCACTATAATAGACTTTAGTTCACACCCAGTGACGACGGATTAGAGGAGAGATCGGAGGAAGCCTGTTAGTCCGGTTCCTAGCTCGTCCGGTCCGTCCGGGCGGCGAGCGAGAGAGGTCTCTCGTGCAACAACATATGGGACCGGATGTTGTGGTACAGACATTTCACCTTCGGAGCGTATGTCCGCCACTCGGGACGCTCCGTTATATAGACAGTCCGAGTGACTGTCGATAATGCTTCCTCATCCTCACAGCAGCGCACACGACCGCACATTGGCTACGTGACCTTGAATATCCGGCCAGCTCCTGCATTCAGTGATTCCATGGCGAACAGGTCACGCCATCCGGTAGCCAAGGGACACGAGGCCTGCACACTCCGGTCGCTCGCATAATAGAAGTATGCATGGGGTAACGAACACAGAGCTTCCAGCGGCAATGCATCATAAGACCGCTTCTCCACAGGCCTCAGTGACGGACGTGCTATCCAAAATAGCACAGCTTATCATAGCATCCCAGCAAACGACAGATTCTCGGTCGGATCAGGAATAATCCGACAGTGCTGGGTCGGTGCACTCCGCTGTTGCATCAGGTACGGACGACCGAATATTTCGTAGGGTCCGACAGGATGGCAAAAGGGATTCGGATGATTTCGAGCTTTCCCTTTCGGAACAACAGAAGCTGCCATACATTTCTTCCGGCATTATCTTCCAGAGGTTGTTCCATCGGACTACATTGCTGCGATGCTGGATAAGAGACTAATAGCGTCATTGGACACAGATTTTTGGATCAGTTCAGGGACATTGTCCCTGAGTTGCCGACGCAGTCCAATAATGTCTTTAGAACATTCGAATTATTGAACGACGCTATATATATATAAGCTTGCTATCAACATGCTAGTATAGTTTCTTGTCCGCAATGCTCTATTCTGCCTTTCGTGAATTCTAGGAAATAATTGTTTATTGGCAGAACTGGGCTTACCGAGAGTTCCTTTGCGTCTAAGACGGCGAGACTAAAGACTGCAAATTATCTTTTTCGCCGTCTATGTCAATTCCAACCACGATGTTGGAAACGACAATGATGTATAATAGACTTAACTTAGATGCTTTATCATACGTACACCACCTTGCTGAGATGTTTATCATTACGTCTTCAAGAGAAAGAATTCCAGGATATGATCCTCAATGAGATTTCTTTCAGGGGCAGTAGTTTTTCCACGTATAACTCCGCCCTTCAGTGGCAACCTGGAGTTGGTTAGATGTGACGCAGCCCTAGCTACATCCATGCGCGTGGATAGTAAGGTGAAGAACTCTCTCAGAGTCGCTTCGGTCTCCGAGAAGCTTCTCTTTGACGGCAACCTTTCAGCAATCTTGAATTGCTCGATATACACGTTCTCTTGTCTATCAAGTGTAACAAGAGATTCAGACGTGGGCAAACATTCGGTGGTTGACTCAGAGAGTTCCACTGTAGTTGCCGGATCCGAGTTTTTCGATTATGACGGATGTCAGTCAAACAGGTTGGGACACAATTTTGATCCCAACGGATTCGAAGTGCCAGGGTCTTTGGGTTCCGTAGTTTTTAGGCAAGCTCCTTACTTCCAAGGAAGAATATTATGTTGGCTTGCACTACATCATTGGATGAATTTTATTCAGAAACGCATGTTCAATCCTGTCCGATAATACGACAGTAGTTGCGTATATCCGGAACCAGGGAGGCACTCATTCGGTTCCGTTATTGATTTTAACGGAAAGAATTCTTCTGTTTGTTATAGAACACCAAGTTCTGTTTCGGTTCGTCATATTCTCGGTCGTCGGATCGTATTAGCAGACTCCCTTTCACGTAAGGGTCGTTTGTTGCCGTCGGAATGGACTATCAACAAACAAGTATTCAATCAGATTTGCTATCAATGGGAGCACCCAGTGATAATTTATTTGCGACACAACTCTCCAATCAATTGTAGACGTATGTGTCATCGTGTCCGGATCCCTGAGCATATGTAGTTAACGCTCTATCGATATAGTAGGACGCGATGATAGGATATGCGTATCCTCCAGCGCTGTTGATTCAGCAAGTATTGCTAGGATCATTCATTCACAATACAATTCTGTTGGTAGCATCTCTGTCTCCACAGAGACGGTGGATATATTTACTTAGATGTCTACTGTGGGACTTACCGCGGAAACTTCCTCCACGAGAGGATCTTTTTTTCGCTGGGGAAATCGTGTCAACTCTATCACAACCTGCAAGGTCTCAACCTTCACGTATTCCGTTGTGCGGTCCTTCTTGCATGGCAAGCATTGTACAGGACGAGCAGTGGACGCGATTCCTAACTGTAGAAGGACCTCCTCTTCGCTATACTATGCGGCTAAAGTGGAGGGTCTTCCGTCGTTGGTGTAGGGATCTTTATGTTGATATTTTTTATCCCTCCATACCAGACATTGCAAACTTTCTAGTATACTTGTTTAACGAGATCATCTGCAGCCATTTACTTTTAAAGGTTATAGGTCTATGTTATCTGATACCTTTGCACACCATGATAGTTTACAATGGAGCCTAATGTCTCTTTATCTAAGTTAGTTTGAAACTTTTCGATAAGAGACCTAGAATCGTTAGATTAATTCCTATTCGGAATTTAGCTTGGGTTCTTATTAATTAAAGCAACCATTTTAACCCCTTGAGACAGCAGTTTCAAATTCTGGCCTTTTAAGGCAGCGATTCTCTTAGTCTTCTCTTCTGCTGAAGAGTCAGTGAGCTTCATGCACTATCGGTGGACGATTCTCACTTTCGTAGTATCGGGAACTCTATTACCTTTACTACTAATGTTGTATTTTTGGTTAAGAATCAGGCTCCTAATGATATCCGGAACCTATTGTTCTTAAGGTCCTTCCGTCTTCGAGCGGGCATAGGCCTTTACTCTGTCCAGATAGACCTTTATGTATTTATTAACAGATCTCAGTTTATCAGTTGGACGTAAAGCTTCTTCTGGATCTGATGCCTAATAGAAGGGTCATTACGGTCCATTCTATTACTTAATGCATTCAGTTAACTATCGGTACTGCTTAGGATAATCTATCCTTAACTCAGCAGTCTGTGCTTAAGATTTCGGCTCATGAAGTAAGAGCTCTTCTACATCTTGGGCTGACGTATAGTTTTGCTTTTATAGATTAAGTAGGCTGCATATTGGTCTCAGCCATCCACATTCACGAATTTTTATCTCAGAAATATTGTATCCATTTCTGGAGACCTGCATTATTTAGGTCCATTATCAGCTGCTCAGAAAGTCGATCACTTAACAATTGCAACTATAGCTATGTAGGCTTTATGTTCCGGCAGTGACTCCGTCCTGCTGCCCTCTTCGCTCTGGGCTATTTGACCCAGGGCAAGAAAAAGGGGGGGGGGGAGGGTGTTCCCTTGGGTCACCTGTTTTATTATGAAAACAAGGGGATACCTCCTCCGGAGTTAGTAATTCTGAGCTGTTACTGGGATGGTTTCTTAAGTGAAAGTTATGTTTTTAAATTCATTCATGTCATAGTTTTAAAGTATAGCATTTGAAAATGTCATGTGTCAAATGGATGTTATTATACTATCCTCGGACACTTTTAAAAGAGTATAAAGAGTCTCAATTCTTTGGACTAACTTTATTTATTGGCTTACTTTAAAAATAATTAGTATAAGAATTATACTGCATATTAATAGAGAACATGGATGTTATGATGCTCAATTATAGAAGGTATTGTGTCTTTCTAATTTGTCATAAATAAGAAAGATACACGTGAAGCCTATTTCTCCTTTTCTCCTCCAGGAGATGACTCTATTTTATAGAGTTGAGCTTATTGGATTTTCCTCTATGTCCTGGGCCCTCCAGCCTTTTTACTATTCAGCTATGTCTGGGTCATTGGTACAGTATAAAAATCTTAAAAAATTTATAGTAATTTATATATTTTTTATACTTACCAATGACCCAGACGGGGATGGCCCTCCCAGGAGTTGGGAACTCATACCTCCCCGCTGAGGACATAGCGCTTACTAGGCACTGTTGGTAAGAATGATTAATGGCGCCAATTTCGGGACGTTCTTTGTCACTGCGCATGCGCAGTAGAGGTGAAGTATGGAGGGCCATTCAGGACATGTTTTCTTTGGTTTTAGATGCAAATTTTGGGGATTTGGGGGCAAAATTTGTGTTTGGCCCTATATTTTTAAGAGTTAGCACCAGCTATGTCTGGGTCATTGGTATGTATAAAAAATATATAAATTACTATAAATTTTTCAAGTTTTCTCTTACTAACTAGTCCATTTATCAGAATGTCTCGCTTCAGCCCCCCACCCCCCCCCCCTCCCCCACCCATAGCCCGTGGAATCTGTGACATTTGAATAGTTGAACTACTTTATCTCCCACCCTGACCAATCTCTGATTATGACTGAAGTTCAGTACAATTTTCTGTATAACTCTCTTCTTTTGTCTCTTCATCCACCATATCATCACTTACTGCCATCATTAACCCTTTACCTAACATGAAAAGCAGACGACACTTGAATAGTTGAACTACTTTATCTCCCACCCTGACCAATCTCTGCTTATGACTGAAGTTCAGTACAATTTTCTGTATAACTCTCTTCTTTTGTCTCTTCATCCACCATATCATTACTTACTGCCATCATTAACCCTTTACCTAACATGAAAAGCAGAGGACACTTGCAAAAACAATTCCTGAATAACTATTTTTTTTCATTTTTTGTCTCAAAAACATAGGTTATGACCCCTCATTGGAATGAGCTTGATGAGCTCATTCCAACGAGGGGTCATAACCTATGTTTTTGAGACAAAAAATGAAAAAAGTAATGAAAATTAATTGGCGATTTTTTTTTAATATCGCTGGCCGGTTTTGGCCATTACGTTGGGTAAAGGGTTAATACCTCATCGTACGTACAAAACTTGACCATGCCTGAATATGTCAAACTGATTGCATTTGACAAATAACTGAATATTTCTATGTAAACAAATTAGTTGTGCCTTGTAATGCATCAAGGGGGGCAACTCTAGCTTTGCTCATATCAACCAAAATTGGCATCATATCAGCCAAGTTTGAAGCCATATCAGCAGAGTTTGATAATGGGCAATTCTGGGAAAGAAGTTGACTGAGTTGATTTCAAGGAATATTTTAATCACCGTCTTTTGTGTAGCAAACTTTGTTATTTGGAAAATTTGAAACAGTGAAAACCCTGGTAAACAGATGTTTTAGGCCTCATAATCTTCAGAATAGCATGGGTGGTGGTGTATTTCGTCCCTTGAGAGCAAAAAGGCTTTGCAGTGCTAAATTAACTGGGGTAAAATATCATACAAGAACCATTTAATTTTTAATTAGCCAAATTTGAGCTTATGCCATGGCCAGTCGTCTGTCTGGCCATCTGTCCGTATTTATGAACCGATCTTTACGAAACTTCTTGGGTACCTTTGTTATGACCGTGGGACGAGAACGAGTGTTTTTGGGTCCAATCCGAAATTCAAGTTGGCCGCTGGCGGCCATTTTGTACAGACTTAGGTGAAATCAGATTTTTGCGCAGAACTTCCATATGAAAGCGCTGATTTGAATAATTTTTTGTATGAATGTTTAGTACCATGGGATACATCACATATAATACGGGTTTTTTTCTTGTACGTAAATTATGCAAATTAGACTAACTTTGATGTATTTAGTGTTACTTTCAGCACTGTCAGTGCAAATGCCAATATGGCTCAGGCTAGAGGCCATATTTATAAACCGATCTTTACGAAACTTCTTGGGTACCTTTGGTATCACCGTGGGACGAGAACAAGAGTTTTTGGGTGCGGTCCAAAATTCAAGATGGCCGATGGCAGCCAAAATTAGGTGCAATCAGATTTTTGCACAGAACTTCCATATGAAAGCGCTGATTTGAAAAAAATTGTGTGAATGTTTAGTACCATGGGATACATCACATATAATACAGGTTTTTTTCTCATGCAGAAATTATGCAAATTAGATGAACTTTGATTTTTTCAGTGCTACTTACACACAGTAAGTACACATGTCAATACGGCTCAGGCTAGAGGCTGTATTTATCAACCGATCTTCACGAAACTTCTTGGGTACCTCTGTTATCACCTTGGGACGAGAACAGTGTTTCTGAGTGCGGTCCAAAATTCAAGATGGCTGCCAGTAGCCATTTTGTACCGAAATTCGGTCTAATCAGTTTTTTGTACACAACTTCTATACTGCTCAGGCTAGAGGCCATATTTATGAACCGATCTTTACGAAACTTCTTGGGTACCTTTGTTATCACCGTGGGATGAGAACGAGTGTTTTGGGGTGTGGTCCGAAATTCAAGATGGCCACCACAGCCATTTTGTACCAAAATTAGTGCAATCAGTCTTTTGTACAGAACTTCTGTATGAAAGTTCTGATTTGAATAAATTTTTGTATGAATGTTTAGTAAAATGGAATACATCACATACAGTACAGGGTTTTTTTTCGTGCAGAAATTATGCAAATTAGATGAATTTTGATTTATTTAGTGCTACTTATATACTGTAAGTGCACGTGTCAATACGGCTCGGGCTAGAGGCTGTATTTATCAACCGATCTTCACGAAACTTCTTGGGTACCTTTGTTGTCACCTTGGGACGAGAACGAGTGTTTCTGAGTGCGGTCCAAAATTCAAGATGGCTGCCAGTGGCCATTTTGTACCGAAATTAGGTCCAATCAGTTTTTTGTCACAACTTCTATACAGCTCGTATTTATGAACTGATCTTCATGAAACTTCTTGGGTACCTTTGTTTTCACCTTGGGACAGGAATGAGTGTGTTTTGGGGTGCCTTTGTTATCACTATGCTTTGAGAACAAATATTTTGGGGTTCAGTCAGACCCACTCTGGGACTCAAAGATTTCTTTTCTAGTTTAGGATCTGACTGTCACCCACCTTTACAATACTTTACCTATACATTTGTTACAGGCTACGGTCAGTATTTATGTACAGACCGTTACAATACTTTATATGTACCTTTGTTATCAGGTCATTACCTAGATCTTTGTCATTGCTGTGTCACATTCTATACATGTACATGTCTAGACAAGTTGAGCTACAGTGTCATTGACACTTTCATTTAAGTTTGCATTGGTTATTAAAAAAGAACATGCGTCAGCCAAAATTACCATGCCAGAAGCCCTGAGAATCAGATTCTTAACTTTCTTAGGCCTAAACCTAGTATTTTGCATCTCAAAATATGAAGCAATTCCAAATACCCCCTTAACACTGATGTCAAAATACCAAAGTGTCAAGGAGCAAAGTTTTTCCATATTGCAACTAGAATGTAACCAATTCATTGTTGATGGCCAGAGCTTAATGAGCTCTATGAAACTGAATTGGTTAAATACTGAGTTGCATTATGGGAAAAAATTTCAGGTTGAAATTTTGACATCCTTTGGCTATGGTTAACTTATTCACTATCTTTTGCCAACACAACTCCATTCACCATATGTTCAGCAACATCACTTTGCCTTCAACTGTTAAATACAGCCTGTAAGTCTAGTGGTTCAAGGGTGACGTCTAGTCACATATTGGATGCCATTTGAACAGACCAAGGTGCCAATGTGGACATTTTGCATGGGTATTTTGTATGGTATCTTGCATTTGCATGCTCACCACCATTGTATAAAAAGCAACACATTTGACTGTCGTAAGTAATGTGTTTGGGAGCATGGTGGATCAGCAGTTATGGAATAGGACATCAAACTAAAAGGTCCATGGTCCGATCCCTGCAAGGGGTAACTGCATTGTGTCTTGGGCAAGGCACGGCACTTCATCCCAATTGCCCATGTGGGAGCACGGTGGCACCATGTACTAAGGCCTACATCACATCAATGGTGCACTTGTCATCAACCGATGATAACCCTGCTTGTGTGGAGGTAGTACATTGGGGAGCCTGGGAGTTGCTCGGTCGGTGGTTGTCTCCGGGTACTCCGGCTTCCTCCACTCATAAAATTGTCCGACACGAGATGTTCCTGGCTGTTGGAAATGTTCTTAAACTCCCACTAGATAAATAAGTAATGTTTCAAGACTGTAGTCTGTTCATTCAAAAACTCTTAGTATTGTGGTTAATGCTTACCTAGATGTAACAGACATAGGCTAAAAAAGGTTTGGGTTCACAGGGCAATCCCTCATTGAAATTGAAACCCATTGTTGATCATTTTTATTGACTTGCATAAAAAAAGGATAAACACTGATGGCAGAATATTGAAATTTCATTCTGCAAATTTTTTCAATAATGCAAGATTTAATTAATTCAGTCTTGTCTAATGGCACTTTCCAAGCTCTGTCAAACAAGATTGAACTGATTAAATTCTTTGCTGCATTATGAGAAAAATTACTTAGACCTAAAATAGTTAAAAATCTGTTTCTCAGGCCCTCCTGCATGGTCATTTTGGCTGCCGCATACTCTCTTTTTATAAAATGCAATTGCCCATGTGGGGACACGGTGACGCTGTGTACTAAGGCGTACTGCACGTCGATGGTGCACCTGTCTTCAACCAATGCTAACCCTGCTTGTGTGGAGTTAGTATGTTGGGGAGCTGACAGTTGCTCACCTTTGCTCGGTGGTTCTCTCCGGGTACGCTGGCTTCCTCCACTCGTAAAACTGTCAAGGTCATGATTAGCCACTGTACAGAAATATGTGACCTTAAACACCAATAAATAAATAAATAAATAAATAAATAAATAAATATAAAAAGCAAACTTAAGAAATAAAAATTAAATGGTTTGTGTCTGATATTTTACTAAAGTTAATATAATTGATAAATTTGTCCCTGGAGTGCAACAAGGCTTTGCAATGCTTTAGCATTGCAAAGCCTTCTTGCACTCAAGGGACGAAATACACCACCCATGTTATTCTGTTAATTATGAGGCCTAAAACATAAAACAAATCAAGAATATGAACTTTTGATGGCAAAGAAATAATTACAAAAATAGAAAATAAAATTAAAAAAACGCCCGCTGCATGCAATTTTACAAAAAATGGCCTGAGAAACAGAAGATATACTTTGTGGGGGCCTTACTCAATTTTTTTACAATTGACCTCGGTGTGCAGAGGGTTAATTGAACATTCCTGTTCACCTTTACCTTACATGGCTAGTGGGTGATAATTGTAAAAACAAAAACAAAATTGGAAAAACTACAAATTTGAATTTTTCACCTGAGAAACATTGCTTATGATTTCGAGATGGGATAAGTTATGTGTTGGAGGCAGAAATTGAAAATATAATAAAATTTGTATGGCAGTTTTGGAAAATAGTTCAGTTCATTGATGACAAATTTGTTGGAAAGCTTTCTGTGATGAAAAGTTTACTGTTGCTGTTAACTGAATTAAGATGGGATGGAAATCCAGTGGAGTTATCTGTCAGTTTTCAGTTCATGGAGTCATTTTGCCCGTAAAAAATATTCAGTTAACAGGAATATGGAGCTAACTGGAGTTTGGTGATTATTGTATGCAATAGTGAGGTGATGTTCTTAATAAATTACCAGTTCTATATAACTCTTTAAGCGCTAAATCCAACCTGAACAGTAAAAAAGACAAAAAAATCTTCCTTTCAGGTGCAGATCCAGGTTAGATGATCTGGGGCCTCAGGCAACCCCATCCCTCTTTCATACTCATCACAAAAATGTATAACTGTTTATCTGGAGAAGTTAAAACTGTGGTGTACATTTTTTCCGCTGTGTAAATTAGTTAATGGTTGACTTCTGATGAACTGTAGCACTAAGTACATTGTGCATATTCTGTTTCAATATTGGTATTCACAAATCAAAAATATTTGTCATGACTGCACTAGATAGTGCCATTTAGAAAATTGATTTCAAACGTAATCTGAGGGTGCAATCCTCTAAACCCTTTACCTAATTAATCCACCTGCATAATTTACAAAATGAACCATTGTAAAACAATTATTTTAAAACATTTCAACAAAACCATATCATGTGACCCCTCATTGGAACGTAAAAACCATATCATGTGACCCCTCATTGGAACGTAAAAACCATATCATGTGACCTCTCATTGGAACATTCCAATGAGGGGGCACATGATATGGTTTTGCTGAAATTTTTTTTAAATTTGAAAAAATAATATTTAAAATATTAAATTTTAATATCGCGTGCATTTATTTTACTCAGAAGGTAAAGTGTTCATATTATTTTTAACTATGATGATGTTGAAGCACAACTCTCACAGTATTGAATTGTGGAAAGTTTCTGACTTGCAAACATATACAGGATGATAGGATTTTAGACAAAGGAGATCCTGGATGATTCACATATAAATGTCGAGGTCCAAAGCATCAAATGCCTGATTCATCCAAGGTCTGATTTGGTCCAAGGTCTGTATCATCCAAGGTCCAAACCTTCCAACTGCAAACCATCAACTCATACAAAAAATTGGACAACTTGTTTCTGTGTCAGCTATGACATTAATCCCCAGAAAATTTGATCGGATTTCTCGAGGTTTTATTCTCTAACACCCATGTTGTTCATCAATTTGAGAATTCTGAACTGAAAACTGTAGTGAACCATTGTCATTTTAACACCACAAAGTTGTTACTTAAATGATATTTTTGGAAGAGAGCAAATTCCAAATTACCAACCTTCAGCAATTATACATGATAGCATTGATGCCTTGTTTTAACAATGGTGTAATTTAAAAGTGAGTGAACAGGTATATTGAGGGAGATAACTATATCACATGTGATTTTCCTGCTAATAAATATGGAAAACAACCATCAAAAATAATTAATAGAATTGATTTCTTCACACTTGTCTGTAGTATTTGCCAAAGAAAGCTCTTTCCAGTGATGGGACTGGACCATAAAGTTACCAAAAGAAACTGGTCAGGTGTCTGATAGCTTGAAGTTTAATGAGGTGCCTGGATTATTTTTGTAGCTTACTCCAAATGACCAGGTGAGTGACTGACACTGCCTCCAAGTACAGAGAATGATAGTACTGCATATGATATGGCAATAATTCTCATGAAATATCCACATTAATTTTGTTTCTCGCAATGCTGTCAGTCCTACTCTGTATGCAACATCAGCAAGATAAATAGGCTGACATTGGGATGGAAAAGAATAGTGATGATCACTTTTCAGGTTAGTCAAGAGTCAAATGCAATCATGAACGTTTCACAGATTATGGTCCTTGGAATCATCCTAACCTCCCCATAACCTGAACAACCATTCACAATTTATTGCCAGGCCTGGTATTGCCTAACACAGATTTCTCATTGAATTTCTTTCTGTGAATTTGATGGGACAGTGTAAACCTGTTAACTGAATAACCACTTTGCCATGGAGCATTATTCAGTTAACAGTGATTTGATCACTTTCCTGTATTATTGAGATAATCTGAGCATTTACTCTATTATATCTTGTTTGACTTATCAACTTGTTATTACCAGGTTATTATTAGGCCTAAAAAAATTAAAAATCTGTTTCTCAGACCCTCCTGCATGGTCCTTTTGGCTGCCGCATGCTCCCTTTTTATAACCAATGTTAACTTTAAAAAAATAAAAATTAAATATTTCATGTCTGATATTTTACCCAAGTTAAAAAAATTGATAAATTTGTCCCTTGAATGCAAGAAGGCTTTACAATGCATTACAAAGCCTTCTTGCTCTCAAGGGACGAAATATACCACCACCCATGCTATTCCATAGATTATGAGGCCTAAAACATAAACCAAGAACATGAACTTTTGATGGCAAAGAAATAATTACAGAAATGCAATTTTACAAATAATTGTCTGAGAAACAGAAGATCTACTTTGTGTGGCCTTATTTATTTGTTTATTTATTGTTGTTAACTGGAAGATATTTCAAAGGTGATTTGTAACCTGAGTATTTTTTTCCCCAAGATTCTCTTGCTACAGGCAAGGGGAGCCTTAGTTTACCAAGATTTTCATCATAAAAAAATTGATTTGTTCCAATGTTTTGGAGAGTGCCTATTGGCACTCTTCAATAAATTGTAACAAAACAGTTTTACAGAAAAATTTATTTTTCTACTTCTGAGAGAACAGCATGCTAATGCACTTAGTGGCTTTCAGCACCTTTCAATAGAGCCATGATAGTGGCTTCTAGCACTCAACCACTTAAGGTCATTTTCAGCTTTTATGGCAAAATTGTGACTGCAACTAAGTATAAATGTGAGTTTAGCCCCTCATTTATATGTTGCCCACTTTAGAGGACTTCCACCCCTGGTGTTGGTTATCACGTTCTATTTTATCAGTAAAACATAAGCTTGTTTATAACAAAAAACAAGCACTGCTCCACTTTATGGGCTCCCCACAGGGGTAAGACAAGGTTAAAAACTTTGGAAAGCTGATTTGATGTAAGATTGGAAATGATAAACTGTTTTTGTGACCTTTTTAAGAGAAAAACGTCACAAATAAATGCAGAAGTCACCACATATGGCTCCATTTTAAATCTTAGTCTTAACTAGTAGAGTGCGGAATTATTTTTGGTCATCAAAATTAGTTCACATGTCTTTCCCTTGTTACAAATTATGGGAGAGTGCCTCTTATTGTAACAAGGCATATCCATACAGACAAATTAATTCCATTTCAAAGATAATATGAAGTATATCCAAAGAATATGAAGCCTTTTAATTGTGGTACTCGCACTTCAGAATAAAGCCCAAATATGGGCTTCCAGCACTCAACTAGTTAAAATGTTCATGCCATCCCGGCTCAGCCTAGTGCTTTTTGGGGTGGGGGGGGGGGGGCCTAAAAAAATTAAAAATCTGTTTCTCAGGCCCTCCCACATGGTCCTTTTGGCTGGCGCATACTCTCTTTTTATAACCAATGTAAACTTAAAAAAAAATTAAAATTAAATGGTTTATATCTGATATATTATCCAAGTTAAAAAATACGATATATTTGTCCCTTGAGTGCAAGAAGGATTTGCAATGCTTTAGCATTGCAAAGCTTTCTTGCCCTCAAGGAATGAAATACACCACCACCCATGCTATTCGAGGCCTAAAACATAAACCAAGAACATGAACTTTTGATGGCAAAGAAATAATTACAAAAATAAAAAATAAAATAAAAAAAACGCTCGCCCGCATGCTATTTTACAAATAATGGTCTGAGAAACAGAAGATCTACTTTGTGTGGGCTTAGGCAGATATTCTTTTATGTTATTATACATAACATTACAACTAACTAAGACATGTTGACTGTTAATGAAATGTTCTGTGATATTTTATGTTGTTATTGAATGTGTTCTATTTTTTTTAATAAATTTATTTCAATAAAATGTTGGCTTGTTACATATTATGTTTTCTTTCATTTTCTGGAGAAAAGCAATTAATTTTGAGAGATTTATTTATTTATTTGTTTATTTGTGTTTAAGGTCACATATTTCTGATCATTGGCTAATCGTGAACGCATCATGGAGATAGTCAAGTTTAGTGAATCGTTTGTACCAACGTTGCCCATTTTAGAGGACTTCCACCCCAAGAATTAGCGACTGGGTCGAATTTTACCAATAAAACAGAGCTTGTTTACAACAGTAAACAAGCATTACTTCACTTTAAGGGGTTCCCACAGGAGCTTTGAAATAGTTATCTCTACAGCTTTATTAAGCAAAGGGTTGAAAAATCTGTGTGCTAATCAAGTTCTTCATATCTTGTTTGACACAGTGAGCTCTGTGACACAAAATACAATAGATTAAAGGCCTACATTGTCTAGAAATGTGGGGAATTCAGTGGATGCCTGAGTAATCCTTTGACAGTGTACAGGACTTTATATTCAATTAACAGGAGGTTACTCTCTATGGCCTATATGCAGTTAACAGGTCAAATTTGTATTGAAAGTATGGTAAACTTTGTGTTTGGGGGTTATATCCAATTAACAAGGTTATTCATTTAAAACATAACCAATTTAATGGGCTCGCTCCATGATATTTTATTTATTTATTTATTTATTTATTTATTTATTTATTTATTTATTTATTTATTTATTTATTTATGTATTTATTTATTTATTTATTTATTAAAATGATTTTCTTTCCCAGAATTGCCCATTATCGAGCTCGGCTGATATGACTTCAAACTTGGCTGATATGACACTAAACTTGGCAAATATGAACTAAGCTAGAGTTGTCTTTCTTCATGTGTTACTAGGTACAGCAATTTTCTTTACAGAAAAATCATTCACAGTTATTTGTCGAAAGCAATCAATTAGTCAAATTGGTGTAACCAGTCGAAAGAAAGTATTGTTTTTATAGGATGAGGAATTAAAGATGGCAACAAGTAAGGATTAGGTGGATGAAGAGAAGATAGAGGAAAGTTGTATAGAAAAGATAGAAAGGGGTAGTAGGGAAGCTGAGATGAGTAGTTGAAGAGGAAGCTTCGGACTTTGTTAAAAGAATGAGAAACACTAACAGAAAACTTCAACAGATCTGAGAATTTTTGTAATTATTTGCTTGGTTTAATAATTAACTGGTAGAGTGCTGGAAGCCCATATTTGGGCTTTATTTTGAAGAGCAGGTACTGCAATTTAAAGTCTTCAAATTCAGTGGTTGTGCTTCATATTATCTTTGTAATGATATTATTTAGACTAATAAAATTTGCCTTGTTACAATTTATAGGAGAGTGCCTGTGGGCACTCTCCTATAAATTGCAAAAAGGGAAAGACATATGAATAAATTTTGGTGGCCAAAAATAATTTAGCACTCTACCAGTTAAAGAGGTTATTACTTGGTTAGTTTCATATCAGCTGACAGATCAAACCTCGGTAACTTCTCATCAGCCTTCTACATTCAGTCTCAGGATAATATGAGGTTACCCTGGGCTGATAAATAGGCCAGCATGAAACTAACAAAGTAATAACCTCTAAATGTGATGCATATTTCAGTCATGCATTTCTTACGTTTGCATCGTAATAAAATTTGAAAATGATATAAGTAAGGCCCCGTGGAACTCAGAAAATTGATTTGAGTTGAAATCATCCAATATCAGTTTGATTCCATTTCTGAAATATTTTCCTTATTTATTTATTTATTTATTTATTTATTTATTTATTTATTTATAGGTCACATATTTCTGCACAATAGCTAATTGTGACATGATCGTAACATGGATATAAAGTCAAGCCCATCCAACTGTTTATACCCAGGTTGCCTATTTTAGAGGATTTCCACCACAGGCATTGGTTACCAGGCCCTATTTGACCAGTAAAACAGAGCTTGTTTCCACAGTAAACAAGCACTGCTTCACTTTTCGAGAGACCCACATGGAAAATTGAAATTTTAAACCATTCTTAAAGATCAAAAACTTTAGGAATTTACAAAATAAAGTTTTCTTCAGTGTTCTACGAGATATTTTGCATGGCTGGTCAATATGTTTGTTTGTTGCAAACTTCTACATTTATATTGATGTATATCGCTGGTATCTATTTCTCTGTCATACGATGACTCAATGCTTTATGAAAATATAGAACCTTAATGGGCGCGCTCACATACCCCACGCGCCCCCCGATATTTAAGCTCTAATCATTTTTTAAAAATAAACATAGATTCTAGGAATACTGCAGAAAACAGTGTTCTGTAGTTTCAATGGTATTGAAAGAATTCAAGCAGAATTATTTTTAATTGAAATATGGAGCCATGTTAAGATTTAATGATACCAACCTTTTTAAATCCAATTTGATCTTTCCAACACACATTGTAAATAATGTAAGGTCACACTAGGTCTTTGGTGATAAAATTACTTTAGTGTATGCTTGTTTATAAAAAAAGGTGTCAGATTTAGAATTGCTATCCCAAATAACAGTGTTTATACACAAAAAGTGAAATAGATCATTGTTTTACTTCATGAACAAATTCGAAGTCGCTTCATATTCTAATCCTGACTTGAATAACTGCATGCTGGGAATATGGAACCGGGATTATTCTTGTGTCACAAGCTATGTCTTTTTTTATGTACACATGGTCAATACAGGAGCCAGAAATGTCGGTGAGCAAATAACTTGGCTTTAACACTTTGGAGACAATGTTTTTACTAATACGTTGCGACGTTGCTTGGTTCTTTCAAAGTATTGACATTTAAGTCACCAACAATTACAGTAGGAGGTCTATCTAATTTATCCATAACTTGAACTAAGTTTTTCAGCCGAGCAGAACGAAACGCGAACTTCATCTGTAAGTCATTGTGGTAGATTCACATACTAAAATGGCCGTAATTTAGATAATAATTGGAAGCGTGTAGAAAAAAAGTCCGGAAAACTGTAATTTTTAGAAAAATGACCCGGAAATCTGTTACTTGTATTTTTCAGAGTCCAGGGCCCGTAATTTCTGCAAAAATCAGACGAGCAGAACGAAACACAGACTTGATCTGTAAGTCATTGTGGTAGACTCACATACTAAAATGGCCGTAATTTCGATAATATCTGTAAGCGTGTAGAAAAAAAGTCTGGAAAACTGTAATTTTGATGAACTTTTCAAAGTCGAAGGGCCGTAATTTCGGTAAAAATCAGTGGAGCAGAACAAAATGCAAACTTGATCTGTAGGCCACCATGTCAGACTAACATACCAAAAGTCTTTGGGGCCGTAATTTTGGTAAAAATCAGTGGAGCGGAACAAAACCCAAACTTGTTCTGTAGGCCACCATGTTAGACTAACATACCAAAAATCAGCTCAGTATCTGGAAGCGTGTAGGAAAAAAGTCCGCAAAACTGTAATTTTGATGAACTTTTCAAAGTTCAAGGGCCGTAATTTCGGTAAAAATCAGTGGAGCAGAACAAAATGCAAACTTGATCTGTAGGCCACCATGTCAGACTAACATACCAAAAATCAGCTCAATATCTGGAAGCGTGTAGGAAAAAAATCCGCAAAACTGAAATTTTGATGAACTTTTCAAAGTTCAAGGGCCGTAATTTTGGTAAAAATCAGTGGAGCGGAACAAAATGCAAACTTGATCAGATCAGATCTGGAAGCGTGTAGAAAAAAAGTCTGGAAAACAAGTAGGACTGACTGACGGACTGACAGACTGACGGACGGACCAGTCAAAAACATTATACCTCCGCAACTTCGTTGCGTGGGGTATAACTAGTATTCATTTATTAGGGTTTAACAGCCAAGGTCATATCGTGTCAGTAACAGTTTTACAGATGGAGGAAGCCAGAGTACTCGGAGAGGAGCAACAAGGAGCAGCTGCGTGCTCCCCAACATCGTAACTCCACACTGCAGCACAGGCAGGGTTAGATTGGTGGAAGACATGCACACCTTCAAAGTGCAGTACGCCTTAGTACAAGGCGTCATCATGCCCCCATGTGGACAATCAGAGTTAAGTGCCTTGCCCAAGGACACAATGCAGGAGTCCAAATCGATGGCACAGACAGTTACCCATCCAAGGACTAACCGAGCTCAACGTTGCTTAACTTTGGTGATCTGATGAGAACCGGTTACTGCAAAGCCACCGCACTCCCATATGAAATAGTATGGAAAAGTCTAAAAATCTGTCTGAAAGTCCTTGAAAATGGCTTGAAATGGTCCTTGAAAATACTTGAAATAACACCAGTCTTGAGACAATGAGCTTTGGCTATGTACAATCCACTTGAAACAAGCTATTAACTGAAAATAGAATAGTTTCCATTTCTGGAATTCACATTGAAAAAAATTCCACAATCTAGAAAAAGTATTTCCATTAGTTCCTTGAATCCTGCACCCTATGTAACATGTAACTAACTAACGCTGTACATTTTAACAGTCTTAGACAGTATATAATTAGGAGATAAACATCTCTTCTTGAGTTAGACATTCGGCAATTTGATTATGGAAAACCATTTGTTGATGAGCCTGAAGGGTCAAATTAACAAATGGTTTTCCATAGTCAAATTCCCGAATGTCTAACGAAACAAGAGACGTTTATCTCCATTGTTATTCCTGTCATCGTTAGAAGTGAAAAAATTCTAAAAAATTTGTTTTATTTGAAGAAAAACAATCAAAAAATCTCACTTTCAATCTTGGTCTCTTTGCCATGATCGAATTTACTAGGTTCACTTTGAAGCACGGATACAGACAACCATTGCCATAGAAAACAACTCCAGAGTGTGTTCAATCTGTGATATGAGCTGTTTAGTGACATTGCTCGTGCATAGTGTGGATACAGACATGTTCTAACTGACCCACTTCCTGCAATTAGAGCATGGTAAGAGTGAATTTACCTGAGATTAGAGCACGTAGCCGACCGGCTCCCAGCCAATAATAATTCTGTGTTCAGAAAGAACAAGGTCGAATTTAACAGATGAATTACAATTTCATGTACAGTAGAACCTGTCTTGAGAGACCGCCCTTTGGGCCACACAAAAGTGGTCTCAAGACAGGTGGTCTCTCATAACAGGTTTCAGGTTTTCTCAAGTCAGTGAATAACCAACCACAAAATTCAGAAATAGAGAAGGATGGATTTTTGTAATTACTTTGTAGTTGTTCTTTTTTATGAAATTTTTGTAACAAATTGAAATGGACTGTTATAAAAATTATAAAAATAAATTAGTGTTGAAAATCTTCATTGAAGATTTTCAACACTAATTTATTTTTATAATTTTTATAACAGTCCATTTCAATTTGTTACAAAAAGATTTTCAACACAAATTTATTTTTATTCCTATCTGTCACATTTCAGGTATGTATGAAATTGTTTATTCAGCAATAATCCTAATCTTTTCACACAGGTCTTATAAAAACATCTCAATCTTTAATGAGTTAGCAAATGAAACCCAATTTAGATGTTTTAATACTTTTAATTGTGTTAGTATAACACAATGGATTTTCCAATTCCAGAAAAAGTTTTTGTCATGGTTTCAGTCTTCAAAGGGGCAGTCTCTCAAGACAGGTCAATTGTGGCATAAAAATACAAGTTGGTACCAGGTTACAGTGGTCTCTCAAGACAGGTGGTCTCCCATAGCAGGTCCATTATAGAGTAAAACCAATCGGTGCCTGGCAGGTGTGGTCTCTCAAGACAGGTGGTCTTTCAAGACAGTGGTCTCTCAAGACAGGTTTTACTGTAGTGTATGATATGGCAGCCTATCAACTAATCCTGTGCAATGCCTATGATAAATTAATGTATGTTAGCTTACCAACTAACTTTGTACAATGAACAGGTTTAGTCCCCTTTTCTTTCTGGTTATAAATAAGATCATCTTTATTTTACTTACCCTGTGGATTACACAGTCTTACTGAGTGTACATTTTCATGTAGTGTGTGATATGGCAGTTGCAAATTTTTGTAACCAGAAAGTGTGACTAACCCTGTGGATTGATCAGAGTTAGTCACATTTTCTGGTTATAAAACAATTTCATTATTAACTGAGTAACTAACCCTGTGCACCGTACAGCCTTATTGTAAATCTCATCTATATCAATCATCTATTACCCAATGTTATGGTCAAAACCATCCTGCACTATTCTCAAGAAGCACTTAAGCTCAGCATATGGCCCCTCTTGGAATGGATTGTGGAAAGATTCTGTTTTAGTGAATTCCAAAAATGAAAACATATTGTATTTTCAATTAATAGCTTGTCTTGAATGGTTTTGAAACAACTTGCTGGACAAAATAATTCTGATTTGTAGTGAATATACTACAACAGTTCTGTAATAAAAAAAAGTGGTATATTTCTTGATTAGTGTTCAACCGATGATCAGAACTGTCCACCACAAACGGCCGATTGTAGGCAATCAGATGACAACGGCAATGGCTCATGGAACACCAGTTCAACCGATTGTTGCCAAGCATTTTGTGATGATTCATAAACCACATTTTATTATCTTCTGCAATTGTTCAATTGTTAATGTAACATGATGTCAATGATACCATTCAATAAAGTTGAAACACCCCCACAATGTGTATTCTTAATCTCTCTAGATGCCCCTTTACGGGATATACGGGATATACAAGTTAAACAACATGTAAAGCTTACAGTTGAGCATACTTGCTGCAATCGCCAGTTCATATCGGAAAAGTGAAGGTTGCACTCCATTGACTCAGGTCACAGTAAAAATTAACAGTTGCACACACTTGGGCAGTAAACGTGGCTCTGAGTCAACAGAGTTTTAACACTGTGAAATATATTCAACTTAATGTAGTTCTTTCGAGTCCCGACTTGTCTAGTAGTGAACGGACTGCAAACACTGTAAAATAAGTTAAATTTAATGTAGTTCTTTGTGAGCCTTGACTTGTCTGGTAGTGCATGGTATTACAAATCGGAATCGGCATCGAAATCGGCTGATTGTGATCTCAAATAATCAGTAATCGGTCAGCGGCCATTTCTGGAAATTGGTTGAACACTATTCTTCATCAAACAGGGGTCCAGTCTTAACAGACAAGCCAGTGGGTCGAGATTTCATAAATAAAATATTGTGACATCAAAACCAAATCAAGAAAGACAAATGAAAATAACATCTCACATTAAATTTTGTTTATCAGTATGTTCACAGTTGTAGTAATGTTCGCTACCACACGTCAGCAAGAACTATTACTGAAGATGACTAATACCTCCACTTCTGGCTTTCCAGAATGAATCACTGAATGTGGCGTTTCAAAATTCAATAGTTTGGAATATGTAGATGTTCTCATACTTGTGGGAATGTTTGGGAAGTTTCATTAAAATCAGTCCATAAATGTACATGTAGGAGTTGTGCACTGTAATCTTTTATACAGAAATCTATATTAACTCTTAACACAAAGAGTATTTTCAAATATTTTTGAAAGCAGCCATGACTAGATTTGATGAAAAATTCATCTAAATTTAACTCCAGAAATCAATGGTCCATATGTCCAATCAATTTACATGCCCAAATTATACATATGTCAGTGTCAATAGAAATTCTGTCGTAGGCAGAAATATCCGCCAACAGCATGCAAACAGTTAATTCAGATTTAAATAACACTATTACCTATATATTTTATTTCTTCAGTAATAAAATTCCAAGAAGTCTTGAATTTTTTAATTATAACCCCGAATGACTAATATTCCAACTCTATTATCAAGGCACGCCCTTTCGAATGCATAGCTTAATAATCCTTTACCCAACGCAGACCATATCAAAATTTATTATTTTAAATATCATTTTTTTTTTAATTTTTCAAAAAAGTTCAACAAAACCATATCATGTGACCCCTCATTGGAACGAGCTCATTGAGCTCGTTCCAATGAGGGGTCACATGATATGGTTTTGTTGAAATATTTTGAAAGATTTCATTTTTTCAGCTGCTCAATTTGAAAATTACGCGGGGTGTATAAATCAGCCCAAATTATACATATTTCAGTGGCAAGAGATTTGGTGTCCTGTGCAGGAATATCCAGTAGCAGCATGCAAGACAAGAGGTTAAACCCAAGATCAAGAGAAAATAACTTGGTCAAAATTATTACAGCTTGAAGAGCTGGAAATGCCCATGTCCACTTCTTTCAAGTGATCATGTGTAAACTTTTCATAAAAGTCTAATCATCCACATAGAAAGAGTTTCACACAGAATTTCATACAAAAATCTGTTTGTTTGTTTGGGTTTGATGACACTTTCAAAAGCCAGGATCATATTGTGTTGGATGGTTTGTATGTAGGATCCAGAGCAAACCACCAATCAGTGGCAAGTAACTTTCAGACTCTCCTATTTACTAACCTGGCACATCAGGTTAACATTACTTGAAGGAAAGAGTATAATTAACATGCTGTTTTCTTTAGTACATGTTCTATCATGCTCTCAGTGATCAATAATCAGAATCAAGTGTCATGCCAAAGGACAAAACAGAGATGGCGCAGGGCAGAATCAAAACAACTTTTCGATCTAAAGTCTTATTCTCCAAACAATTGGCAACCATATTCCTACCAAAATCTATTTAATCTGTAATTTCCTACAGAAATATGTATTAAATCTAAGTTTTCCCAGTGGGAACCTTGGGAAGTGAAGCTGTGCTTGTTTACTTAGCCAGCAACCAAAAAGCAACCATACTCCAACAGAAATATGTATCAAATCTAAATCTTCCCCATGGGAACCCTGGGAAGTGAAACAGTGCTTGTTTACTGTGGTAAAGAATCACAGAGATGACTTGGGGCAGAATCAAACCATCAACCTATCGATCTGAAGTCTTATTCTGCAACAGTTAGCAAGCATACCCCTACAGAAATATGTATTAAATCTTAGTATTCCCCATAGGAACTCTGAAAGTGAAGCAGTGCTTGTTTACTATGGTAACAAGCTCTGTTTTAATGATAAAATACGAGCCGGTCACCAATGGGCAACATGAGTATAAACGATTGGCTGGACATAACTTTATATCTATGTTGTGGTCATGAGTAGCAATTGTGTAGATATATGTGACCTTAAACACCAATAAATAAATTGAATAAATAAAAAAAATCTATGTTCAAGAGGAAATAACTTGGTTAAAGTTATTGCAGACAGAAAATTCAAGAATATGTGCATACTCCCTTATTAGTGGTCATGTTTGAGAAGTTAACAAAATCAGTTCATAAATGTAGTTGGAGTCGTGCACATAAAAATTTCATATTCAAATGTATATTTAATATTCTTAGTTTATGGGGAGATAACTTTCTTGAAACTGCTGCAGAGAGAAAATTTTGAAATATGTGAATGTCCCTTTGTTAGCGTTGATGTTTGAGAAGTTTCATGGATTGACATGCAGATGTACTGATGGATGGACGTACAGACATGCAGGGTGATGACGGTATATCCCTCACTTACAATTGTGCCCAGCAGTTTGAGAAAAGAAAATATGTTAAAAATTTTGTTCTATTTTTCTCTGACACAGTTCTTTATGCATAAATCAAGGACATGTCACCCACTCATAATGTATGCCAAATTTTTATCAAATGGCACAAGGGTTCTGAAAACATAAAACTTGGGTGGTGACAAAAATGTTGCCCCTTCTGTCATGGTAACAAATATTGCCCACAAGGCTTAATCTGCCCACGTAATATGCAAATTCAGCAGTTGAAAAAATATTATTTTTAAACAAATTTCAACAAAACTATATCATGTGACCTCTCATTGGAATGAGCTCGTTCCAACGAGGGGTCACATGATATGGTTTTGTTGAAATGTTTTGAAAAATTTCAAAAAATGATATTTAAAATATTAAATTTTGATATCATCTGCGATGGGTAAGGGTTAAGGGGAATGTAAACAGAAGCAAGAAGCAATATGAAGAAAATGAACATAAAACTTGGGTGGTGACAAAAATGTTACCCCTTCTGTCATGATGACAAATATTGCCCACGAGGCTTAACACTTTACCTAATGAATTGCCCGCATCCGCCGCGTATTATGCAAATTCAGCAGTTGAAAAAATTTTTTTTTTTTTAAAAATGTAAACAAAACCATATCATGTGAACCCTCATTGGAACGAGCTAGTCAAGCTGGTTCCAATGAGGGGTCACATGACATGGTTTTGTTTACATTTTTTTTTAAATTTAAAAAAATGATATTTAAAATAATAAATATTGATATTTTCTGCATTGGGTAAAGGGTTAAAATTCAAGAGAGAATCGGAATCGAGTTGCACAAATGATTCTGGTAAAGTAAACAATGTGAATTAACTTTGATTCTTGCTAAATATTCATTTGTTTCTCATCCTAGAGTTTGAATATGTAAATAATAATTCTACTTATTTTTTGCTCCCAAATCAGATCAGATTCTTTATTCACGGTACACATACATGCCAGAAAATAAGCAGACTGCCATCTGTAAAATGAGGTCCCCAGAGGGTAAATTTAGAGATGCTACCCTGCATAGCAGGGTAGCATCTCTAAATTTACCCTCTGTGAACCTCAATCTGAATCAGGGTCTCAAAACTAAACAGAAAGAGGTACCCAGAGGATAAAGTGGCCCACTGTATGGGATAGCATCATCAAATTCATTCTCTGGGGACCTCGTTTTGCAAATGTCAGACTGCTTATTTTCAGGCCTGTACACACACATGTAAAATGGTTACAAATAAACATATTGCACAAATGTAATGAGTAGTATACCGTGGGAAGTGGCATAGCCAGATTGGCTGTCTACCCGCCACCCCCAGGAAGAAGATGGGGTGATTGCAAACAGACTGTGACTGAAAGAATGAACCGAGAGCCAATTATGTGACACAAGATGGAGAATGACGATCGAAACATTACTTTTCTGGGATTAGAGTATTGGTGCTTCATTTTTGTCAGCGGAAAGACGGTGCTTCAAGGTAGGCAAGAAGCAACCTGCCTATAGGACTCCCTCCACTACTTATCATAACACCTGAAGGCGGCAACAAGTCCCATCGTGAAGTTTGTATCGTTTAGACTGCGACAAAGAGGTTGGTCATGTTTGGGCGTGGTGTCTACGTTAGCTTCATCATCATCGTAGGATGGCAAATGTTATGATTTATTTGTTTAGACTTTTGTTTGCAAGTTCTTAATTGTATCCATATAGTATTTTACATAGCACCACTGTAAGGAGGAAGCGAGACATGTTGCACAAGATGAGGATTCCAGATTTAGACGCGGACGACGGCTTTGACAATTTCCAAATTTACACCAAAATCCTGTATGTTGCAACATGTGTTCTACATGTTTATGTAAGACAAGAGACTCACCAAAATGGAAACTAGGCCCTTATAGGTTAAACTCTAGTAAATATATAGGTATGAGGTTTGGAATATCTACTGGCTGCTCGTGGGTTTAACTGGCAGAGTGCTATATAATTTTTGGTCGTGAAAATTTGTTCACATGTCAACTTATTACAATTTATGGGAGAGTGCCCGTGGGCACTCCCATAAATTGTAACAAGCCAAAACTTAATAGACTAAAAAATTTCACTTCAAAGCACATCCACTGAGTACGAAACCTTTATGTCGCAGTGCTTGCACCTCACAGCCAAGCCCAAATATGGACTTCCTGCCCTCTACCATACAGTGGAACCCTGTTAATTGAATAGCCACTTTGCCAATGGAAATTATTCAATTAACAGGAGTATTCAATTAACAGGGATTGTGTCACTTTCCTATATTCTAGTGATAAACTTAGCATTTATTCTATTATATCTTGTTTGAAAAAGCTCCATGGGCTCATGTCAAACAAGATATAATAGATTAAATGCCTTGTTGGATATACTGAGGCCAAATAGGTCCATAAACAAAGGAA
This sequence comes from Pictodentalium vernedei, assembly GCA_031216915.1. NCBI lineage: Eukaryota > Metazoa > Mollusca > Scaphopoda > Dentaliida > Dentaliidae > Pictodentalium > Pictodentalium vernedei. The sequence goes on along the minus strand of CM062295.1, from coordinate 671,208,280 downwards.
AACAGGGCGAGTTAGAGTAATTTCTTGACAGGTTACAAGATTTTTTATTCAATTAACAGGAGTTTACTCTAGAACCAATATTCAATTAACAGGTCAAATTTGTACTGGAGTTATGGTAAATGGTTTTGTGTTGGGAAATTATATTCAGTTAACAGGGTTATTCAGTTAAGAGGTATCCAATTAAGTGGGCTCCACTGTACTTTCCAAATCGTATATATTATTTTAAGAACTAAAAATTGATTCTCACAGCAGGAGTTCACGAAAATCAAAACTGATTTTCATGAATCAGGACATATTTTAAGGCCTTACTCACTTGAACTTTGTTTCGGTAATTTTCCCTATAACCTAACAAGGAATCTCGTAACCAAATAACTGGTATGGTTATTCCCTAACCCACTCTCCATGGGGGAAACCCAATGATTTTCACAAAATTGAAATGCACCACCCCAATCGAATTGTATTCCAATCTGGCAAGCGTTTTTTAAGAAGACTCAAACACCATCTTTATGATGGAAGAAGAGTGATCATTACAGCTCAACATTACTTTCACTCAACTAAAGGTGAACCACTCATAACAAAACTAGGGCTGAAACGGTTGGCTCATTTTCACAACCGACTAACCGAGAGCTATAACTGGATAATATCCGGTTATCTGTAGCCATTATTTTACGGAATCTGGGATCAAAACTATAGGAATTGGAAAGCAGTATTCTCAGAAACTATTCCGTAGTGTGTATACAAACGGAAGTTGTCGAGTATTCGACATCGTTCGTTTGTATACATACTATGAAATAGTTTCTGCGGTTACTCAGTACTCACGGAAATTGGCGATCATTAACGAAGTCTTGAATGCCAAAGTCGATTATTTCTCAATATATACAGTGCTGTTTCGAGGTGTAATCTATCCCAAAGGAGAAGCGGGTGATTTACTACGTTTTAACCAAGGAATGACAATCACTATTGATATTTCGGATAACCGGTTGACGTTTTTTTCAAATCGGTTAGGTAGGTAACCGATTTCAAACCGCTTAACAATTTCAGTACTAAACAAAACATGCCATGCACACCAAAAATTAACACCAAACAAGGATATAAAAAATATATTTAATTATCAAAAGTCAAAATACATATTTGAAGGCACAATTATTTCATGTTAAAAATTGTCAATTTACAGTAGTTTATTGTTGTTGAATGATTGGAATAAAAAATACAAAATGAATAAGATAATAAAACAATACAAATAATGTAAACGTGAATCACCTTACGGTGACATATCTGAGTATCTCTACACAAGCTCTCAAGCCACCACTCTGATTCTATAAAGAATTCTATGCTATTATGGCCTGGAACCTGTCTAGCCCTTAGATTTATTTATTTATTGGGGTTTAACAACACTTTCCACAGCCAGGGTCACCTTGTGTCGGACAGTTTTATGGGTTGGAGAAGCTGAGTTACCCAGAGAGAACCACCGAGCAGGGGTGAGTAAGAGTCCGACTCCCCAATGTACTACATGCAAACAGAATTAGCATTGGTTCAAAACAAGTGCACCATCGACGTGCAGTATGTCTTAGTACACAGCAACACCGTGCCCCCCCCCCCCCCCTTGCCCAAAGACACAACGTAGTTACCCCTCATGGGGATCGAACCGTATACCTTTTGGTTTGAAGTTAAATGGCTTTAAACCTTTACCCAACATAACGCCAAAACCGGCCAGCGGTATTTTAAAAAATTGCCAATTAATTTTCATCATTTTTTTCATTTTTCGTCTCAAAAACATAGGTTATAACCCCTCGTTGGAACGAGCTAGTTGAGCTTGTTCCAATGAGGGGTCATAACCTATGTTTTTGAGGAAAAAAATGAAAAAAAATCGCGACATCGTCGCCGTTGCTGCGACGGGTGGTGCAATCTCACAAAATTCTAAGTTCATCAAGGGCCATAACTCCAAGAAAAATATCTGGAACAACACATGCATTGAAACGGTGGCTAGACATCAATTACATGCCAAATATAAACTTACACTTACATGCCAAATATAAAGTCATTCCATCAAGTATTTCAAAAGTTATTGAGTTTTGAAACTCGTTGGCCACCGACAGACTGACCGACATTGCCACTTATAGAGCTGCTATTCGCAGCTAAAAAATAGTTATTCAAGAATTATTTTTGCAAGTGTCATCTGCTTTTCGTGTTAGGTAAAGGGTTAATGCCATAACAACTGAGCCATCGCGCTCTCTAGACCTTAGATAGACCATCTCCTATTTTGTGATAAACTCGTCTGGAGCCTATGGTTCGCTTCTCCGACCAATTGATATATTTCAAGATGATCTAAAATAAAAATACCATGTTTTCTTTGAATCAATGCTAGAAATGTTGCTCAATTGAGACTTGATTTGACAGAATGTGTGATGACATTACCATTAGTAATGAAGACTAACCACAACCGTAGTTTTATGATTATGCTGCATAGTTTCACTGATTGTGTTAATGTTTTCAAGGCCAATTAAATACTTATTGATTGGAATATTTTTAACTGGAGCATGAAAGGATATCTGTATATCTTTGTGAGTAAAAATCTGCATGCAAATATCCACGAAAAGTGAGTAAACAAACAGAACAAAACAGCATCAAATTCCAAACAGAATTAGACTGGTTGCCTTAGAGCTTGACCTCCACTCTGATTCCCCACCTTGTAATAAACTATTAGAATCTCCCAATATAAATATTTATAATTATATTAAGATATTTTATACATATACAGGTGAACCCTGTTAATTGAATAGCCATCTTGCCAAAGAAAATTATTATGCTGGTTTCCAAATGACACATGCAAAATTTGCACATACACTATATTTGATCATTCCAAATCTATCAAGAGTGATCTCCCCATTGCTCATTGATCTTACAAAATTTTTGCAAACAATAACTGCTTGATATTAAACAAGTAAGAATTCTATCACTTATTACTGATCATAAATGTTAGTTCAGTGTATACAAAAAGTAGTCAGATATAGTTGTTGCACACTTTGTGATTTAATAAAACAGAAACAATTTGGAGAAAATGATAGTGTGGATTTTCTTTTTATTCCTAGTTTAGGGTGCACCCTTAGTGCCCTTGCATTCAGTACCTTAATTAAAGTAAGTAAGATCTTCAAAATATTGTTTTATAATTTAAATATTTGATAATCTTACCTTTAACCATTTACTCACCGTAACTGCCAAAACCAGCCTGTGCTAATTATCAAAAATCGCCAATTAATTTTCATTATTTTTTTCATTTTTTGTCTCAAAAACATAGGTTATGACACCTCATTGGAACAAGCTTGTTCCAATGAGGGGTCATAACCTATGTTTTTGAGACAAAAAATAAAAAAATTAGTTATTCAAGAATTTTTTTTGCAAGTGTTGTCTGCTTTTCATGTTAGGTAAAGGGTTAAAGCACATTTATTCTCATTCTTGTCCAATCCAACCTTTACAAAGACTGTACTGACAATGTTTATTTTTCTAGTGTATATGAGCCGAGGCCTAGAATTCAGATATATTGTATCATGAAAGAAATATAAGTAAAATATCTGTAAATATGCTAATGAAGCCAGTGTGAACAAACACCAACCATCTTGAGCATGTTAATAACTGGGCGTTTTTTTCTGGAATTTTGATATATTTTGTCATGAAAGAAATAGAAGTAAAATTTCTGAAAATATGCTAATGAAGCTGATGTAAACAAACACCAACCATCTTGATCATGTTAATGACTAGGAGCTTTTTCAAAAAGTATGGTAGGCCACACCAGTCGGTGATGTTCTATGGAGTGTATTTGTCCCAGATATCCAAGAAAAACTGGTGTAATTTTAGCAAGCCTGGTTAGTGTCATGGATTATCAACTCTCTATTGTAGAGAAACCTCAGTAATTGGTTTCAGACAACACTTTAAGTGACTAGATATGATGCAAATCATACTGTTATGATCACATGAGAAACAAAAGTGGCAGGAATAGTTCATAGGACTTTTCTCTGGTGAGATCAAATACTACAATATTTGCAACCTTTTCCTTTGTATGCAAATGCAACTGATGTACATACTTGAGTCACACTGTTTGCCAAATCAGGTTTGTTCAGATCACCTCCTCCAGAATTATTTTTGAGTGTTTCTGGGATTCTGTAGTTTTCAGCATAATAGTACTTGGACTGAGCAAAAAACTCTCTCAGCAAAACATTGACTGCAGTGACCCACCATACTTTCGAGACAAAATCCATTCTCCACATCAACATGGAAGTTTTTTGTTTACATCAGCTTCATTAGCATATTTTCAAAGCTTCACACTTTATTCCGTTTTGGTACAATATATCAAATTTCCGCACCTCAGCTCACATGTACCATAGAAATACAGATCTGCTGACATTGATTTTGTAGAGGTTGACCTTCACAGCAATAAGTGCCTAGAAACAAGCCAAGACCAATACCGGGTCTGGACCTGCGTCGCTGGATGCAACTGATTACAGAGATGAACAGACTTCAAAGTATCGGCAAACAGGAAGTGGCTGCACAGCAGATCTGAAAATTAGATACACGATACAACTCATCATTATGAAGCAGCAGACCAAATATAAAATCTTTCCCTTTCATAGAAGCCAAGAAAACTTTGATGGAAGAAGTGTTTCGGACGGACTGACTGACAGACGGACGGAGTCAAGCAGTTACTAGACCTGTCCTGCCGCTGGCGGCGCAGGTAAAAATGATCACTGAAAGTGAGGTTATTAAATATTTAACCCATTACCCAATGCCGACGATATTAAAATTGATTATTTCAAATATCATTTTTTTTAATTTTTCAAAGCGTTTCAACAAAACCATATCATGTGACCCCTCATTGGAAAGAGCTCGACGAGCTCATTCCAAAGAGGGGTCATATGATATGGTTTTGTTGAAATTTTTTTAAATTTGCTGAATTTGCATATTAAATGGGCGGATGTGGCCGATTCGTTGGGTAAAGGGTTAAATTAATTTTTAAAAAAACTTTGCAGCTCTCCACATGAATTATTTATGGTATAGAATGCAAAGGAATTGAAAATGCATCATAAACTTGAATTAATAGCCCTTTTGGACACTGTGCTATTTGGTCTATATTGCATCTTGCTTCTGTTTACATTCCCCTTAACCCTTTACCCAACACAGATGATATCAAAATTTATTATTTTAAATATTTTAAAAAAATTTTCAAAACATTTCAACAAAATCATATCGTTCGTTCCAACTTGGGGTCACATGATATGGTTTTGTTGAAATTTTTTGAAAAATAATATTTTTTCTACTACTGAATTTGCATATTACACGGGCGGATGCAGCCGATTCGTTGGGTAAAGGGTTAAGTGCAAGTGAATTTACTTGAAGGGATTCTTGCTATGTAAGTAGAAACATAAGGTATCAACAAACAGCACAACAGTTCACTGAAAACTGGATAAACTGGATAAACTGCCTGGTGGTCTGTGAGCTGAAAATTTGTTGAGTTGAAAAGTTGTATTTTTTTAAAGTAGTGTTCGTACCCTCTTCAGTCTCGGTCCTTATTGCACCTGAAGCCATCAAACAACTTACCACTTCAAGTATTTCTGATTTACCAGTTGAAACATCTGTGCTCAGCAAGTTATTGTCTTTGATGAGTTCTCCCAAATGATAACTCACCGATCAAACTGTTCACATTTTGAATTTGTATTCTCCCCAATGTGATTAAAATTATTTAATTTTTTCATATTAACCCTATAGGCATTACCAGCCAAACATCTGTGCTCAGCATGTTATTGTCTTTGATGAGTTTGTCCTAAACAATAACTAACCAATTAAACTGTTAACATTTTGAATTGGTATTCTCCCCAATGTGATTAAAATTATTTAATTTTTTCATATTAGCCCTCAAGTCCTTAGATTAATTTTTACAATAATAACTACCGTGGATACATGTGTACCACTGCAAATGACTTAACAGTGTTTCTATATTATTGTGGGCTACCAACAATAATGTAAAAACACTGACAAGATAAATGCATTCTGCCAGTGAAGTTCTTGAAGGAAGAATACATGTGGAACAACCTTTTTCAGAGCAATGTAAGAGGGGCTATTTGTCGCAGTTTGTGGAATTAACTCATAGAGTGCTAAATTTTTCTTTGTTGCCAAAATTTGTTCATATGTCTTTGCCTTGTTAGAATTTATAGGCACTCTCCTATAAATAGTAACAAGGCAAATTCATACAGATGAAATAAATTCACTTCAAAAATAATATGAGCCTCATTCACAGAATATGAAACATTCAAGTTGTGGTACCTGCACTTAAGAATGAAACCCAAATATGAGCTTCCAGTCCTTAATCAGTTAAAACAAGAATTGAATGTAAAGTGGGTTTAACCCTTTATTGTACATAACGGCCAAAACAGGCCAGTGCTATTTTAAAAAAATCCAAATATTCCAACACCTTTATGTACATTTTATGATTTGGAAGTATAAATATTTTTTTTATTATTTACACCAAGGCAAAAAAAATACCTTAAATTAGATGAAATGAAACAGTATATTGAGGGGTGTTTTTAATGTCTGATATTAAATATTCTTTAACAACAAAAGTGGTGCTACAGGAGCCACATGGGGCCAAATCCAAAACCTTTATGTTATCACAGAACTAAATATTTACCCATAGGTGACCATTATAACGTTCAGGCGAAAAAAAAATATGATCACATCACTTTAATTTTGGCATTAAAATATCTTTGTCAAGTGTAGCCCTTCCGACAACTTTTTTTGAGCCGAAAACAGGGATCATGTAACAAATAATAGAGAAAAACAGACAAGAACTAAATATTTTCCCATAGATGACTATTATAACGTTCAGGCAAAAAAAAAATATGATCACATCACTTTAATTTTGGCATTCAAATATCTTTGTCAAGTGTAGCCCTTCCGACAACTTTTTTTGAGCCGAAAACAGGGGTCATGCAACAAATAAGAGAGAAAAATAGACAAGAAGGGGTGTACCAGTCATGTACACATGTTTTTCAGGGAGTTCCCAACAAAAACACACCAATAGTCAATAGTATTTTTCAGGTCAAAAAAAGTCATCAAATCACCCTCTTTATCTGTCTGGAATATTCAACAATAATGCAAGATGTCAGCAGAATGCTTCAAATGTTTATTGAAACAATATATTTTCCTGATGCTGCTTAGTTTTGGAGATTGCATCATTTCCGAGAGCAACTGTTCAAGGCGGGTTACTCTAATTCAAATATTTACTATGGTGATACCTTATGCACATCTAAAAACCCTGCCTGAAACTATTAAACCACTTTCAACGTTTCAAATTAAAACACCTAGGAGCCTTTCACTAGAAACTGATTAATGACAAAAGTGGCGCAAATCAAAAATATGAAACCTTTATGCACATCTAGAGATCCTACCGGAACATATGAACATGCTTTTAACGTTTCAAATTAAAACCCCTTGGAGCCTTTTGCCAGAAACCGATTCTCTAAGCACAAAAGTGGCACTACAGGTGCCACATGGGGCCAAATCAAAAATATGAAACCTTTATACACATCTAGAGAACCCACCTCAACATATGAACACACATTAACTGTTTCAAATTGAAAAACTCTTGGAACCTTTCATTGGAAACCGATTCTTTAACAAAAACAGTGGCAATGCGGGCACCACATGGGGCCGAATCAAAAATCCAAAACATTTATGTCACTCTAGAGACCCTACTTGAACATATGAACACAATTCAATGTTTCAAAATTAAAACCCATAGAAGCCTTTCACTGGAAACTGATTAACAACAAAATGGGCACCACATGGGGAGGAATAAAAAATTCTGAAACATTTATGCACATCCAGAGACCCGACCTTAATATATGAACACACTTTCAATGTTTTGAATTAAAATCCTAAGAGCTTTTTGTAGGAAACTGATTTTCTAATGACATAAATGGAACTACAAGCACTGCATCAGGCTGAATAAAAAATCTGAAACAAGATGAAAAGGTAAAATATCCGAATTAGATAATCTCAACAAGATGAAAAGGTAAATTATCCCAATTAGATAATCTCAACAAGATGAAAAGGTAAAATATCCGAATTAGATAATCACAACAAGACGATGAGGTAAAATATCCCAATTGGATAATCTCAACAAGATGAAAAGGTAAAATATCCGAATTAGATAATCACAACAAGACGATGAGGTAAAATATCCCAATTAGATAATCTCAACAAGATGAAAAGGTAAAATATCCGAATTGGATAATCCCAACAAGACGATGAGGTAAAATATCCCAATTGGATAATCTCAACAAGATGAAAAGGTAAAATATCCGAATTGGATAATCCCAACAAGACGATGAGGTAAAATATCCCAATTGGATAATCTCAACAAGATGAAAAGGGAAAATATCCCAATTAGATAATCTCAACAAGATGAAAAGGTAAAATATCCCAATTAGATAATCCCAACAAGATGAAAAGGGAAAATATCCCAATTAGATAATCCCAACAAGATGAAAAGGGAAAATATCCCAATTAGATAATCTCAACAAGATGAAAAGGGAAAATATCCCAATTAGATAATCTAAGCAAGAAAAGGTAAAATATCCCAATTAGATAATCCCAACAAGATGAAAAGGGAAAATATCCCAATTAGATAATCTCAACAAGATGAAAGGGGAAAATATCCCAATTAGATAATCTAAGCAAGAAAAGGTAAAATATCCCAATTAGATAATCCCAACAAGATGAAAAGGTAAAATATCCCAATTAGATAATCCCAACAAGATGAAAAGGGAAAATATCCCAATTAGATAATCTCAACAAGATGAAAAGGGAAAATATCCCAATTAGATAATCTAAGCAAGAAAAGGTAAAATATCCCAATTAGATAATCCCAACAAGATGAAAAGGGAAAATATCCCAATTAGATAATCCCAACAAGATGAAAAGGTAAAATATCACAATTAGATAATCCCAGCAAGACGATGAGGTAAAATATCCCAATTCGATAATCTCAACAAGATGAAAAGGGAAAATATCCCAATTAGATAATCCCAACAAGATGAAAAGGGAAAATATCCCAATTAGATAATCTCAACAAGATGAAAGGGGAAAATATCCCAATTAGATAATCTAAGCAAGAAAAGGTAAAATATCCCAATTAGATAATCCCAACAAGGTGAAAAGGTAAAATATCCCAATTAGATAATCCCAACAAGATGAAAAGGGAAAATATCCCAATTAGATAATCTCAACAAGATGAAAAGGGAAAATATCCCAATTAGATAATCTAAGCAAGAAAAGGTAAAATATCCCAATTAGATAATCCCAACAAGATGAAAAGGGAAAATATCCCAATTAGATAATCCCAACAAGATGAAAAGGTAAAATATCCCAATTAGATAATCCCAGCAAGACGATGAGGTAAAATATCCCAATTCGATAATCTCAACAAGATGAAAAGGGAAAATATCCCAATTAGATAATCCCAACAAGATGAAAAGGGAAAATATCCCAATTAGATAATCTAAGCAAGAAAAGGTAAAATATCCCAATTAGATAATCCCAACAAGATGAAAAGGGAAAATATCCCAATTGGATAATCTCAACAAGATGAAAAGGGAAAATATCCCAATTAGATAATCTAAGCAAGAAAAGGTAAAATATCCCAATTAGATAATCTCAACAAGATGAAAAAGTAAAATATCCCAATTAAATAATCCCAACAAGACGATGGGGTAAAATATCCCAATTAGATAATCCCAACAAGATGAAAATGGTAAAATATCCCAATTAGATAATCCCAACAAGATTAAAAAGGTAAAATATCCCAATTAGATAATCTCAACAAGATGAAAAAGGTAAAATATTCTAATCTGATAATCTCAACAAGACGATAAGGTAAAATATCCGAATTAGATAATCCCCTTGATGGAATGGTAAAATATTCCAATTAGATAATCCCAACAAGATGAAAGGGTAAAATATCCCAATTAAAAGAACTAAACTCTGCCCATTTTCATAATTGGCCAGCCAAAATGTTGCATGCTGACTCAGATCAATTTATTTATGTATTGGGGTTTGGGGACACTTTCAACAGCCAGGTTCACCTCATTTCAACAGTTTGACAGGTGGAGGAAGCCAGAGTACTTCGAGAGAGCCACGAGCAATGGTGAACAACTGTCAGACCCCCCAACGTACTAATTCTGGACAAGCAGCGTTAGAATTGCTGAAGACAACTGCACCATCAACGTGGAGAGTACCTTTGTACACAGCGTCACCATGTCCCTACGTGGGCAATCAGGATTAAGTGCCTTGCCCAAGGACACAATGCAGTTACCCATGGCAGGGATCAAACCATGGACCTTTCCAGTTTGAAGTACAATGCCATAACCACAGAGCCAGCATGCACTCTACACAAATCAATTCAGAAGCTGCAGTGACAGCCGATAAATCAAATGTCAATTAGAAAATGTTTTTGTTCAAATCCACTAAAATTAACAAAATTAAACTTATTCTTTAATGGGTGAGTGATTTTATAACACTGTAGTTTGTCTTTGTAGTGAATATCTCTCAGACAATGGCTAATCTTAAAAATATGAACAAATAATCTAATTGGACACAATTTTCATTTATATTTTTCTATTTACGTATTGATCTGTCACACGTGTTTGCCAATCAAACCTGAGTTTTGTTTTTATTTCAAACAGATATCAGAACTGTGTGATGTTTCAATTTTTAAATTAATGGATTCTATTCATATTCAGTATTCATATTTAATTGAACTTCAAACATTTCTTTTTGTATTCAATATTCATTAAATTTTATGTACTCAAATACATAGCTATATAGCAGAGTCAATACATATAGATTATCATGATTATGTACATGTCCTATGATTTGTATCAGACTCGAGGTGGTGTCCAGAATGGGATCTCAATGCGCCGGCTTTGCCAGTGAGTTGTGATCCCATTCTGGACACCAAGAATCTGATGCAAATCACAGGACAAGCACATTATCATGATAATTCATTTATCTAACAATTCTGTCACATAAACAGATTAAATCTTAAATTTAATCTGTTTATGTGACAGAATTGTTAGATAAATGAATTAAAACAGTTCTGGGACATAATGTTGGGTCGATCGCTGAAACGCACATAGAATGTATTCATGCGCCTGTTATGATAGCCCATCGTGTTACCAGAAAAGAGTCATCTAAATGATATGGAATCAGAATGAGCCATCTATATGATACGGAAACGGAACACATTATATGATACATACCGTTTTTCATGCCAAAATCAATATGATTGTTAGATAAAATGTTATGTGAAGGTCTTAGGAGTTATTCTGAAAGAAGGTTTAGCTGGTTGGGCGCGAGAAGCCACTATCATGGTTCTATTGAAAAGTGCTGAGAGCCACTTTAGCTTAGTGTTTCTGAACAAGCTATAAATTGAAAATAGAACATGTTTTCATTTTTGGAATTCACATTTTAAAAAAATTCCACAATCCGGTGTAAGTATTTCCATTAGTTTCTCGAATCCTGCTCCATATGTAACATGTAATCAACTAACCCTGTGCATTTTTACAACCTTAGTCAGTATTTTCATGTAGTTTATGATATGGCAGCCTATCAACTAATCCTGTGCAATGCCTATGGTCAGTCTGTGTATGTTAGCTTTAGGGCTGTCACAATTAATCGATTGTTGATCGTTCATGCCAAAATCGATTAGTATTTTTTGTTGTCAAAGAACCGGGAAATTTTACCCCGTTTTAGTCGTTTAATTATTTAAAAAAATTTGATGAAAAAACTATTGTTTCTAAAGGTAAAAGGTCAAGAACGTCAACGTTAAACCTTAAGAAGCCGTTACAAGCAGTTGTCTTTCAGTATATTCATAGCTTTGATGTTCTGAACTTTTGAACCGTCAGTGTAATAATCAAGACCGGTTGTAAGTTGCGAAGTTCACAACTGACAACTGGTCTTGATTATACGGTTAAAACTAGAAGTTCTGTCATGAAATGCGTGCAAATAGCGCATCGATCTGCGCATTAATCTGAGCGTTATAACCATAGTAAGGTATCACATGGCCTGCGTACAAGCAAGTTTGGGCTCGCTATGCATAACCACAAAATTCTGCCGTCCTTTGGATGCCATTCGATATGGAAGTTGTGCACAATTCCTATGCACAACTATGCCTAGATAAGCGCACAGTTCGTGACAGGACTTCTAGTTTTAACTGTAGCACTGACAGTTCAAAAGTTCAGAACATCAAACTTTTGAATGTCCCTAAAAGTGGATCGTCTTCATTGTTTACTTGAGGTAGGTCAGCTGACTTGAACTTCATTTTTAACGACTTAAGAGAGGGAGAGGGGGTCATCTAGGTATGATTAATCAATTATTATCGATTATTTGTGACGATTAATCAATTCGTAAATTAGAAAATTGTGACAGTCCTAGTTAGCTTACTATCTAACTCTGTGCAATGCTCAGTGTTAGTTACTCTATTCTTTCTGGTTATAAATAAGATCATCTCCTTTATACAACTAAGGCTACACAAAGTAGATCTTCTGTTTCTCAGGCCATTATTTGTAAAATTGCATGCGGGAGAGCATTTTTTTATTTTATTTTTTATTTCAGTAATTACTTCTTTGCCATCAAAAGTTCATGTTCTTGGTTCAAGTTTTAGGCCTCATAATCTACAGAATAGCATGGGTGGTGGTGTATTTCATCCCTTGAGTGCAAGAAGGCTTTGCAATGCTAAAGAATTGCAAAACCTTCTTGCACTCAAGGGACAAATTCATCAATTTTTTTAACTTGGGTAAAATATCAGACATAAACCATTTAATTTTTATTTTTTCAAGTTTAAATTGGTTATAAAAAGAGAGCATGCAGCAGCCAAAAGGACCATGTGGGAGGGCCTGAGAAACAGATTTTTTATTTTTTTAGGCCTAACCCTGTGCATTGTACAGCCATAGTGAGTGAATATTTTCCTGTTTGTGTGATATGGTAATTCCAAATTATTTATAATCAGAATGTGTGACTAACCATGTGCATTGCTTAACGTTAGTGACATTTTCTGGTTAGGCCAATCAAAATTAAATAATTGATTCTCAGGCATTTTTTTTTATAAACGAATGAGGGAGGGTGGTTTTTATTTTTATTTTTTATTCGTGATGGAATGGTCGCCGATGCCTAAAATCTAATTGCGAGAGCCTAAAATTAAATACAAGAGCTCTATGTTGATTCCGCTGATAGTTTTTTTTCTTCTTGTAACAGCAACCACACAACACGAAATCAATACAGAACAACTAAAATGGAGATCAAAAATAATAAAGAGTTTTTTAAATGATTGAGTGCGAGAAGCCACAATCAGGCCTTTCAGTGCAAAAGTAACATTTTCCTTACCCGTGTTTTGCATTCAGTTAAACGTAAATAATAGTTTGTTTATACAAATTTGTTCTATTACAAATTATTGGAGAGTGCCAACAGGCACTCTCCAATAATTTGTAATAGAACAAATTTGATGAACAAATTCGGACCACCAAAAATAATCTAGTCCTCAACCAGTTAAATAAATATTTATTTTGTATACATATGAGAATCGTGTCGCATTTCGCAAAGAGAATAACAATATTGTATCAATGTATACGATACAATGCATCGCAAATCGTCATGTGATACCGCTAAAATCACATGGTAGTTTTTTACATTTTGAATTTTGCCTCCGAAATAAAAATGACGAACGCACGCCGAAAAAACGAATGCGCTGGTGCCCGAGAATCAAAAAATATATTTTCTTTAGCCTTATAAAAAAATTTTGTTATTAACTGAATAACTAAACCTGTGCACTGCACAGCCTGAGTGTAAATCTCATCGATATCAACACTTTACCCAATGTAATGGCCAAAACCAGTGTGTAATATTCTCAAGAAGCTTGTAAACTTAGCTTATAGCTCCTCATTGGAATGGATTGTGGAAAGGATTTTCTAGTGAATTCCAAAAAGGAAAACATATTCTATTTTCAATTAATAGTTGATTTCTTTTAAATTGTTTGTTACAATTGACTGGAGAATGTCAAAACTGATAATCAACTATCCTGGTACTGTGTATATTATGCCAGGGGTGACATATGTGAAAGAATTCAAATGGAGAAAAAAAATCTCAGATACCTCCTGAAAAAAAACTACCAATAAGACTATTAAAAAAAAATTTTTGTTTTTCAGATACCTCCCTTGCCATAGAAAATCTGCATCATTACCCTTTTTTACACCTGGAAATCTCTTCTATGACATTATTTTGCACTTGTAGGACAAATATTTAACCAAATAAACCTTGTTTGACAGAGCCCACAGTGCTCTGTCAAACAAGATATAGTTGGTTAAATTTTCAACTACATTATGGGAAATTGTCACTGCTGAAAACATTGGTTTGCCATATAATAGTGCAAGTAGTTAAATTTCTGATTCCAACTATTTTTAGAGCTGTTTTGTGATAAAAAAAGCCTCCCTTCCTCATCATAAAATTGAGGAAAAATTGCCTGAGAAACAATAAATTTTTTTATAGGCCTAACTATAGACACAGGTAAAAAAATCTATTTTTCTTTCTTTGAAAACTATTTGTTATTCTTTTTGAATCATGTGTAGAGTTAAAAAGTTAGTGTTTCAACTAAATGTGTACTAAGTAAAAATATTTACCAACGGGATAAAAGAAAGAAAAAAGGTCTTCTTACCTATCTATGGAATTATTGGTACATGTGTAGTGATTTTTTTCCAGGGATGTTTATTCCTGAGGGCATTTTTGCTTTAGAGACTTCCATTTGGGTTTATAACCCAACAATCATGAGTGGCATAAAAGACTAGATGTTTGGGTAAATCAATCAAAACAAAAGTCAAAGTAGTTTGGGAAGTGGAACCTCTTTGATCTCTTATTTTATTATCAGGTCTATAAAACATGTGACCCTTTTAAGAAGGATGCAGTAGCTGAGAGTGTAACACGCTGCACTTGAAGCACATGGATTCAAAACCACACTGCTCCTCCATAGTGCCATGTTCGGGGATAGTGCTATATCAGGTCATTATCTCTTATTTTATCATCATGTTATAAAATGTGTGACCCTTTTAAGAAGGATGCAGTAGCTGAGAGCATAACTTGTTACATTCGGAGCTCAAGGTTTAGGAGTTTGAACCTCAGTCTGGGAAACATAACATAATGCAATGCTGGTGTGGATTCAAAACCACACTGCTCCTCCATAGTGCCATGTTCGGGGATGGTGCTATGCTCATCCTATCGGGTGACCTGTATGGAGTAATTAATATACATGTTAAAGAACTCTACTGTGGCAAAAGAGCTGCATCTCGGCAAAATTCTACGATCCCCTTTGTATAGAGTGTACTTCATTACCTGTATAAAGGACTCCCCAAAATGAATCAGGGTGTCCTTCGAAAAATTCAATAGAGGAATCGGGACTGTAAAGTGCATTGAATCATGCATCAACCGGAATAAAACGGGTGTAAGATGCAAACTGCAGCATCAGTCCACATGAAACATGAAATATACCTGAGATGGTTCTGATGATGTGGGGTTCACAAAGGATGCTACGTCAAATTAACAGAGGAATTTCCAAACATAACATAACATGTCTCCTATGATAGAAGAACTGTTCAAGAGGAGACATTTGGTTGGGTATTGAGAATATATTGATGATTTGAAAAGATCCAAGTCAGCATGACTCAAATCGAATCGAATCATTGGAATAAATTCGAAGCAAATTAAATAGCAAAGCTTCTCATGACCCTTCCTTAACTCCTTACATGCTGTTGGAGGATATTCCTGCCCAGTATAATTCCCCCTGCGGGAACTACAGGAAGTAAAGCAGTGTTTGTTTCTGTGGTAAACAGGCTCTGTTTTACTGGTAACATAGGACCCAGGCACCAATGCTTGGGGTGGAAGACCTCTAAAATCAAGCCTGGAAATAAGCAGACCGTCATCTGCAGAATGAGGTCCCCAGAGGGTGAATTTGGGGATGGTACCCTGAACTTCAATCTGAATCAGGGTCCCAGGCCTCAACAGAAAGAGATACCCAGAGGATAAATTTGGGGATTCTAGCCCACTGTATGCGATAGCGTCAGCAAATTCACCCTCTGCGGACCATATTCTGCAAATGACAGATTGCTTTTTTCCAGGCTTGTCTAAAATGGACAATATGGGTATGAACAATTGACTAAACTTGACTTTATCTCAATGTTGTGGTCACGATTAGCCATTGTGCAGTAGTATGTGACCAAAAATAATAAAAAAATAAATATAATTTGGGCACATTTAATCAAATTTTCCTCTGTTTAATTGAATGAATGTTTTTGCTAATCATTTCTCAAGTTAAATTTAGATGATTTTTTCTTCAAATCTAGTCGTGGCTGCTGTGGAACAGCCATGCCTAGATTTGATGAAAAATATGTTGAAAACTATGTTGAAGGGGCGCAGTGGCACAGTTGGTAGAGGTGCAGGTTGCAAGCCTAGAGGTCCTCGGTTCGAATCCCACCTGCGGCAACCATGTTGTGTCCTTGGGCAAGACACTTCACCCCGATTGCCTACATGGGGGCACGATGACGCTGTGTACTGAGGCGTACTGCACATCGATGGTGCGCATGTCTTCAACCAATCTAACCCTGCCTGTGCTGCGGGGCAGAGTTCAGAGTTACGATGTTGGAGAGCTGACAGCTGCTCATCGTTGCTCGGTGGTTCTCTCCGGGTACTCCGGCTTCCACCACCCATAAAACTGTCACGGTCACGATTAGCCATTGTGCATAAGTATGTGACCTTAAACACCAATAAATAAATAAATAGAAAACTATGTTGAAAATATTCAGTGAGTTACAGTTAAAACTAGAAGTCCTGTCCTAAAATGTGCACAAATAGCATGTCGAACTGCGCGTTAATCTACGCATTATGACGATGGCAAGGCTCTCAAATTCTGCATATACGGCCTGTGCACAAGCAAAGTTTCAGCCAATGGACCTCCGGGTAACCCGGAGGTCCATTGGCAGGAACATTGCTTGTGTTTGCTATGGGTAACAAGGAGAACCTGCCATGCTTTCGGTGCCATTCGATATGGCAATTGCATGCAATTCCTACGCGCAATTAAGCCTAGATAAGTGCACAGTTCGTGACAGGACTTCTAGTTTTAACTGTAAAATGAAAACACCTGAAACCTATTAAATAATATTAAATTCATGAATTAATTTTAAAGTAATCGTGTTCAAATACATTTGAAAATTTGTGAATTTATATTTGAATTTTTTTTCATAAACTATCAAAGTATTCATATTCAAATGCATTTGTAAAGTATTCAACACAACCCTATCCACATCAATGGGCAAAACTATCAGTTACATTAGGTGAGATGCTAGCTCTTCTCTGTGTGACAAACTGTTCTCTTGAACAGCTAAAAAATGTTTGATTGAACTCAGGTCATAAGATTTGTTTTGGAGGTAAACTTGACAAATAATAACATTTTGTGTAACCTGAGTATATAGAGTAACAGAACCTACTAGTATGATGTAAAAATCATGTGTGTTCCCCGGGAAGTAAAGCAGTGCTTATTTACAGTCGTAAACAAGGTCTGCTTTACTGGTAAAATAGGATCCAGTCACCAAAGCTTGGGGTGGGAGTCCTCTAAAATGGGCAGTATGGGTATAAACGATTGATTAGTTATTGTGCAGAAACATGTGGCCTTAAAACCTAATAAATGAATAAATAAATAAACTTAGATGTGAGTCTTCCATGGAAGACGTGTGTCGCCTGCACTATATTTTAATATTTCAGACAGAATTCTAAGTGGAAAAGGGGCATAACTCTGGAAAAAATACAGCGGATCAAAAAATAAAATAGGAGGTGCACAATGCCATTATGTGATAAAGAATCACTGAAAGTTTCATCAAAATCCATTCATAGGTTAAAGAGGAGTGGCAGATAAGAGAAAGTGTGACGCGGACGACGCAAGATGACAAAAGTAATCCCTATATGTCACTCCCCACTTCGTGGGGCAGGCGACACAATAAGTGAGTAAAGAAATAAATATCAAGCTAGTATTGAATTGACAAATAATTGTGTTTCACCCCTTATTAAATGAATCAGACACATCCACCTGCTTAATCCTTTACCCAATGCATATGATATCAAAATTTATTATTTTAAATATCATTTTTTTAAATTTTTCAAAAAATTTCAACCAAACCATATCATGTAACCCTTTGTTGGAACGAGCTCGACGAGCTTGTTCTAACGAGGGGTCACGTGATATGGTTTTGTTGAAAGTTTTTGAAAAATAATATTTTTTCAACTACTGAATTTGCATTTTACACGGGAGGATGCGGCCGATTTGTTGGGTAAAGGGTTAATTTACAAATTATTTATTTATTATTTATTTATTTATTGATGTTTAAGGTCACATATTTCTGCATAATGGCTAATCATGACCACAACAGTTTTACGGGTGGAGGAAGCCGGAGTACCCGGAGAGAACCACCAAGCAACGGCGAGCACCTGTCAGCTCCCCAACATACTAACTCCACACAAGCAGGGTTAGCAATGGTTGAAGACAAGTGTACCATCGACGTGCAGTATGCCTTAGTGCACTGCGTCACCGTGCCCCCACATGGGCAATGGGGGTGAAAATTTACAAATTAAGCAGGTGAAAAAATTCCAAAACTTTCAACAAAACCATAACATGTGACCCCTTATTGAAATGGGCTTATCGAGCATCGAGCTCATTCTAATGGGGTGTAACATGATATGGTTTTATTCAAATTGTTTGAAAAATCTTAAAAAACAATAATTAAAATAATGCATTTTGATATCCTGTGTGTTAGGTAAAGAATTAAAACATCCAAGGTTTGGTGTATCAAACAGCAATGTTCCAGTAATTTTTATGTTAAGTTCTGACCATATATAACTGTTATGTATGGTAAGGAGTTATTATGTTATTATTATAAAAGTTAGACATAAATTTGTTATGGATGCAAACTGGGACTGCTGTGCAGAAATTGTTAATAAAATAAATTTTCTGATGAAAGTCAGTTGATAAAGTTCAGTAATGGTATGATGCATTGCAAGTGGTTACAAGTATATATCATTGTCCTGTTCTCAATACTGCATATCCAGTAAAGGGAGGTAAACATGATCGGTGATGATGCTTACTTTTCCATAGTACCAGTACCATATAACTGATTTTCTCGAATGTAGTCAATCACAGAGTCCTGAACAAGATATTTCACACTCTCGCCTCTGCTCAGAGCTGTTCTGAAAAAAAAAACACCATTTCGTGTATTTTGCAACATACAGGCAATGTGTCAAACCAGGCATTTTATTTAATGACTAAAATATTCACGCATTTTGTAAAATGTTCTGTCACGAGTCATGTTATAAAATGCCTGAAATTTCTAGTCATTTGACCAAATGAGTTGACTGAAGCATCAGTCATTTCATAAAATGACTAATGAATAAATACAATAGTTAAGGTCTAAAAAAGTTAAAAATCTGTTTCTCAGGCCCTCCCAGATGGTCCTTTTGGTTGCCGCATGCTCTCTTTTCATAACCAATGAGAACTTAAATAAAAGGTTTATTTCTGATATTTTACCCAAGTATATAAAATTTATAAATTTGCCCCTTGGGTGCAAGAAGGCACCACCAATGCTATTCTGTAGATTATGAGGCCTAAAACATAAAACAAACCAAGAACCCAAACTTTTGATGGCAAAGAAATAATTACAAAAATAAAAAATAAAATAAAAGGCCGCCCGCCCTCGTGCAATTTTACAAAAAATGGCCTGATAAACAGAAGCTCTACTTTGTGGGACATACTACAATATTTTCTTACATAAAAAGCATAGAAGAACACTGAAACAATACAACACACATTACTTGTCGGAACAACTCAAACTGGACAATGGAGTGACAACTACTGTTTAAAGCTGGGAGGTTTTAATTTTTTAGATTCAGTTTCAGTTGGATTTTGGGGAAAAATCTTGTTTCCAGTTTTGTTTTGTTTTTTGTTTTAAGAACATATAGTGAATAACACTTCACGCTCCATAACTTGGAAAAATCAGCAGTACATGTAGTTTGTCCGACACAACTCACCACAAAAAAGCCACATCTGTAACTACATCCATTAGGTTCAGACTTACTTCCCTTTAATCATTCATAGGGGATCAGTTGCTAAGCTTATTCAGTCAGCGTAAAAACATAAATTCAGGTAACAAATTAATCAAGTTCATCTGATCTGTGTTGTATTCTTGTTGTCACATTTTCTTCCTAATTGACCCATTTAGTGGACGATCATTAAAGAAGAAAATGTGACAATGAGAATAGTGGAGCCCACTTAATTGGATATCTCTTAACTGAATAACCCTGTTAATTGAATATAACTTCCCAACACAAAACCATTTACCATACCTCCAGTACAAATTTTACCTGTTAATTGAATATAGGTTATAGAGTAAACTCCTGTTAATTTATTAAAAAATCTTGCATCCTGTCGAGACATTACCCTGACTCTCCCTGGTTTTCCTTTGTTTAAAGACCTATTTGGCCTCAATAAGTCCAAAACAGGCATTTAATCCATTATATCTTGTTTGACAGAGCTCATGGAGCTCTGTCAAACAAGATATAATAGAATAAATGCTAAGTTTATCTCTAGAATACAGGAAAGTGACACAATCCCTGTTAATTGAATACTCCTGTTAATTGAATAATTTTCTTTGGCAAAGTGGCTATTCAATTAACAGGGTTCCACTGTACAACTTCTTTATGACAATGAGAACACAATTCCTTTGCCAGATAGACTTAGTGACAAGAGTCCATAGGGGTCACTAGCCTAGTTCCCTCCCAGTAAAATAGTTTGATCAGTTTATTCTCAAAGGCAGTAAAACCATTTGGCTGGTTTTACTGGGTCTTGTGGTTCGATTTTCCAGTTTACCACAAAGCCCAGAACTGAACCAGAAAACCACAACAATATAAAAATGCCCAGTTACTGTAACAAAGAACATCATAATTTTGTAAACTTCATATTTATGAAGCAAATAATATTTGTCCCTGTCTTATGTCAAATGGGGAAGCCTGGTCGGACCAGAGGGAAGAAGATGTAATACAGATCTGGACCTTTATAAAGATGCTGCAGAATCACTCCAGTTGAAATGATCCTCAAAGGTCCAGTGGATGACTTGTATTCAATGTGACACTCGAGTGCTTTTTGACTGCCTGACTCACAAGTTTTAGACCTGATCAGTTAATTGTGTGAATGCTTCGAAGTTGTAAGAACTCATTTTGTTGACTGTGTGTGTGTATATATTGTACTGCTGTGTGCGATGAGATCATTTTGTTTTTCATATACTTTTGTTTTGCTCTATCATTTTAAAATGTCATTAAATTCATTCTGTTTTTCTGACTTTGATAATCTTGAAAATATAACGATAGCATTGCCTACTAAAAATGAGAAAATTCAAATATCGCACATTTATTATATGCTAGCCTGTCAGGGACCGATCAGGACTATTTAAAATACGCTCTAGCCTCGGAGCCTATTTTTTCAATTCATGTGCCAGATTTCAATTTATGGAGTCACACTGCTGTTTGTAACATGCACAGTATGTAATAGCTCTCATCATTTTCATTTAGTATACTATAGCAAACATTAATCTTCACTGTGGTTTCTGATCAAGTCTTGGCTGCCTATTTAGGCAGCCAAGACTTGATCAGAAACCACAGTGAAGATTAATGCTTGGTAATTAAGACTTGAAGTATTAAGTTAAGCACTCTACAACAATGATAAATGATAATCATATATATAATACATGTAAGAGTGTCTCTCTCGATTATCCATCGAAAGAATATCAAAATATGATCTGAGAAGTTACGCGCCAACTGAGAAGCCTATTTCTGAGATTTAAGAGCCAGGTCCTGATGTTTCAGAACCAAATACGCACTGGCGCATGCCCAGGTCGGTTCCTGCCTGTGAATTATTGCAAATTGTCTAAAAGATATTTTTTGATATCCATCGACTCCATGGATATCAACAAATATTCCTCAGTAGCTTCCTAAATGACATCACACTTCGGTGCATGACATCGCCTTGAGCGTTACCTTGAAGGAACAATCAGCAGATACTAAAACAGCATAGATATCTTCTATTATTTTTTTTATTTTTATTATTTATTGGTGTTTAAGGTCACATATTTCTGCATAATGGCTAATCATGACCACAACAGTTTTACAGGTGGAGGAAGCCGGAGTACCCAGAGAGAACCACCGAGTAATGGCGAGCAACTGTCAGCTTCCAAACAAACTGACTTCACAAAAACAGGGTTAGCATTGGTTGAAGGCAACTGCACCATCAACGTGAAGTACGCCTTAGTACACAACATCACGGTTCCCCCACGTGGGCAATGAGGGTGAAGTGTCTTGCCCAAGTGCACAACATGGTTGCTGCAGGTGTGATTTAAACTGAGGATCTCTCAGCTTGCAGCCTGCACCTCTACCTACTGAGCCACCCCACCCTTTGATTTCACTTAAATTCAATGTTCATATCCTAACTTTGAAATGTTTAGTTAAAGTCATTCAAGTCATTTTATGAAGGTTATTTGCTTTCATCATAATTGGTAATCAATATTTACAAGGCTTTATACTTTCAGACATTGTGTTACAGTGGAGCCCAGTTAATTGGATATCTGTTAACTGAATAACCCTGTTAATTGAATATTAAGGTTGATAAGAAATGCTGACTCAGCACTTTTTCAAAGTCCCAGAAAAATACGCCATGATAAAACCGATAGCAATTTTTCTTTTATCATTCCATTCTGTTGGTCCTAAGGAAGCTTCACACCAAATAAGAATTCTGAGTGCCGTGTAGTTTTGAAGATATGGGCGTTTTTTCTATTTTTAGCTCCTGCAGTTTCCATGGGGTGACAGGAAAAAACTTTTTTGCATAAATTAAGTACTTATGACCCAATAAGCCCTCATATCAAATTTGGACCAAATCTGCCTCTCGGTTTGGAAAATAGAAATTTTGGGAGGGGCAAATATTCTTGCCCCTCCCATAACGACGGCAAATATAGCCCACAAACTTCTCTTGAACAAATCTGTGTCTACACCTCAATAGGAAGCTGCACACCAAATATCAAGTCTCTGCTACTGCTGGTTCATGAGAAGAAGATTTTTTAAGATTTCAGCACACTTTTTGTGTGTGGCCCTACAAAGGGGCGAGGCAACATGATTTGAACAAAATCAAATTGCGATGTCATAACAAACTATTATCTCAAATATCAATTAAACTGGTTCAGCAGTTTGGGAGGAGAAGACGCAAACACCATGTTCACGGACGACGGACGATGAGTGATCACTATAGCTCTCCTGACTAAAAGTCAGGTGAGCTAAAAAGTGCCCATCCCCCACGGAGGGGGTATAACTCTCACCAGATGGGGTCGTGTCGGGAGGCCCCAAATGACAGCATTCTCCCTTCCCACGGGTGTAGGAGGAACGGCCATGAAAACGCACCACCTGCTTGGGCAAAAGGCATTGCCTTCAAGGAACAGTCTTGGGCATAACAGAGGTGAGAGCAGTAGAAGAAAAAGGTGAACTCAACCGATGTAGAAAGTAGAACACCCCCAACTACGAGAGAAAGGTGGCAGAAAATAAAGGACCGGATTGTAAGATGAAGGGTTATTGTGGATATCAGCACAAGTTTTATGCATTTGACATGGTTATTCAATTAAGTGAGTGCTAAATTATTTTCAGTTATCAGAATTTGTTAACATGTCAATGCCATGTTAGAATTTATGAGCGCGTGCCTACAGGCACTCTCCCAAAAAATGGAACAAGGCTATTCCTTACAGATGGATCATTTCAAACACAATGCACAGCACATCCACAGAATATGAGCCCCTTTGAGTTGCGGTGCTGACACTTCAGAATAAAGCCCAAATATGGGTTTCCAGCACTCTACGAGTTAATAAATATCCCATTTTACACAATGCAAAAGATATCAAAATTTGCTGTTTGAAAAAAAAAATTACAAAACCATTTCATGTGACCCCTCATAGGAATGAGCTCAACTTACTCATCCCAATGATGGGTCGCATGATATGGTTTTGTTGAAATTTTTTTTTACAAATAATTCTTTTTCAACAGCTCAATTTTCAAGTTACTTAGGCGAATGTTTCCATTTTGCTAGGTAATGGGTTAAGTGGGCTCATCAGTACAAAAAGTCTAGTCCATAGCAACTAACGTCTTCAACAGTTTTACATAAATAGCATAAATAAAAGCAGGTCTTACGAGAATCAGTTCACGCAAAGATTCACACACCAAAACCAGCAAGTATCCATGTAGATTCTTGCTGTACCTCTGCTAGGATGAGTGTGAAAAGAATTGGGTCACTTTAACCCTTTAGTTAACATTACTGCAGCAAATTAACCAATACAAGGCTAACATGACCTGAAATATCCTGAGACACTTTGCCATTAAAATTAACCAATGCCAGGCTAATATGACCTGAAATATCCTGACACTTTGCCATTAAAATTGTACAAATATATGAGCCAGTTCCAATGACATCCATATTTGTAAGGTTTTGTTGGTAAATATTGTATTTTTTGTTTTTTTTTAACTATCAAATTCTGTTTATATTTTAAAAAGCAAATAGCTTTGTTGGGTAAAGAGTTACCATATTTACTCTATGTATTGGGCAGCTAAAAATGAATATTTTCACAGATGTCCCTCATCTTAGAAAATGGGGAAAAAACACAACCTGGTCTTGTTTTGATGCTGAATCAAGCTGTGTGTGATTCGTTTTTCATCACTATATACAAAAATCGCCATCCAATTTTTTTTTAGATTTTCATTTTTTGCTTCCAAAACATAGGTTATGCCCCTCATTGGAATGAGCTCAATTTTTAGTTACACAAGAATTCTTTTTATGAGTGTCATCTGCCACTAGTGTTTGGTAAAGGGTTGAAGACCGTCACAATGCAATATTAAATAGTCTTCCTCATGTCAGTCCGGACTCTAAATATTAAAAGTTAGAAACAGATTTAAATAAAAACAACACAAATCAGTATGTATTATCAATTTTTTATTGTATAAAAGGGAAAATTAAACACAAACTTAGCTTTAATATTGAGCATTTTGCACCGTTTTCAGGTGAATGGGAAACTGGAAACAAGTCTCCTAAGTGTCCCAAACATTGGAGCATAAAAAAAAATATTTTTCTGGAAAAAATGTGTGTCCCAAAGTATAGAGTGTCCCAGTATATAGAGCAAATATGTGTTATCAGAATACAACAGGAGTTCAACCATGGTGGCCTCATGGGGTCCTGGGACACTCATAGCAGGTATGAATTCATGCAACCATTATCGCAAGAATCCAGACAGATTCTCCCAAATTTAGAAGAAATATAAGCCCTGAAAAACTATCTTTTTATACATTTACCTTATTTTTGTTGAACTGACATCATGATGCAGCCATTCTGTAATTACATGTATATTATCCTGAAAATGAAAAACTGAACTATTACATCTAAACATAACCTCTGAACCGCAAACTTCAGACCATGTCACTGTCAATTCATCACAATAAAGTATATGTTTTAATAACACCCGACCCATAGCCCAAAACCCACATTATGAAATGAACAAGGCAACTTTTAACAATAACATGTTTAGTAAATAAACCTCTCAAGTACCCCATGATGCCATGGGACAAATAATTAGGGCTGAAACGGTTGGCTCATTTTTGTAACCGACTAACCGAGAGCTATAACCGGATAATATCCGGTCATCCATGGCCATTATTTCACCAAATATGGGATAAAAACTATAGGATTGGAAAGCAGTATTCTCAAACTATTCCGTAGTGTGTATACAAGTGAATGTTGTCGAGTACTCGACAACGTTTGTTTGTATACGCACTACAGAATAGTGTCTGTGATTACTCATTACTCATGGAAACTGCCGATCATTAACGAAGTCTTGAATGCCAAAGTCAATTATTTCTCAATATATACAACGCGGCTTGGATGTGTAAACTATCACAAAGGGGAAGAGGCAGATTTACTACATTTTAAACGTGGAATGGCAATCACTATCGATATTTCAGATAACCGGTTGACGGTTTTTCTAATTAGTTAGGTAGGTAACTGGTTATCCGGTTAACCATTTCAGTACTACAAGTAATCAATAAGAACAGATAAAGGTCGAGGTCACTCCATCATAGTTTAAATCATAAACTGATTTGTAACTTAACTGGATGAGTGCTAGAAAACACAATCAGGGATCTACAGAAAAGTGCTGAAAGCCACTTTTGTGACTTTACAGTGCATTTATTACCTCATTTGCTGAGCAGAAATGTTTAACCCTTTACCCAACGTAATGGCCAAAACCGGCCAGCGCTATTCACAAAAATCGCCAATTAATTTTCATTATTTTTTCCCTTTCTAAAAAACATAGGTTATGACTCCTCTTTGGAACGAGCTCGCCGAGCTCGTTCCAAAGAGGCGTCATAACCTATATTTTTGAGACAAAAAATGAAAAAAATTAGCTATTCAAGAATTTTGTTTGCAAGTGTCGTCTGCTTTTCATGTTAGGAAAGGGGTTAAACAAAAATTGTATTATTGCAGTTTACTGACAAGAGGCATTCTCCAATACATTGTAATAAAACAATTGTTTATGAACAAAATCATACTAAATTGGGGACTCTTTTGCTTGTAGTATGGTACCCTTGAAAAAAAAAATACTTGTGTTACAAATCACCTTTCAAAATTAATTTAGCACTCTACCAGTTAACCCTTTACCCAACACAAACGATATCAAAATTTATTATTTTAAATATCATTTTTGTAAATTTTTCAAAATATTTCGACAAAACCATATCATGTGACCCCTCATTGGAACGAGCTCAATGAGCTCGTTCCAATGAGGGGTCACATGATATGGTTTTGTCGAAATATTTTGAAAAATTTAATTTTTTCACCTGCTCAATTTGCATATTACGGGGGCGGATGCGGGCGATTTGTTAGGTAAAGGGTTAAACAACACTTCATTCGGAACAACGTCTGCTGCATAGGTGAAAAATCTAGAAAAATGAAAAATTTATACCAATTTTAATATTTTTAACACTTACCAATGGCCCAGACTAGCTGGTGCAACCCAATTTATTACCAGGGCAAAACACAAATTTTGAATCCCCTAAACCCCCAAAATTTGCCCAAAAACTTAAAAACTAGAAGACCAGTATGGTCCTCCATACTTTTGCGCAATGCGCTCAACGACAACAATAGGCTACCGCCATCTTGTCATTCTTATTGTTGTGCCTGTTAAATGTTAATAAGAACTGTAATAAAACTCAGCGGGGAGGAAGGAGTGTCTACTCCAGGGAGGGCCATCCCCGTCTGGGCCATTGATAAGTATTAAAAATATTAAAATTGGTATAAATTTTTCATATTTTTCCACTATACCAATGGCCCAGACTAGCTGAGAATAGTAAACAGGCAGGTGGGCCTAGTACTTAATATTCATTGCTCCCATTTCAGAAAAACAATGAAAATATAGGTGTAACTCTATTTAAGGCCTAGCATAACCCATTATGCTAATTTGATAAAGGAAGCCAAAATATAAAGAAGTCCAGAGAAATGAGACTCTTTATACATCATTAAAAATGTCCGAATATTGGATAGAAAAGCTCGTCTTGACACATGACATAGACAATAACGCTTCACATCGAGCTACACATTAAAAGCATATAATATATTTAAAATTGCTTCATATCTAGCTACACATTAAAACTACCATAGCCCGACCCCAGGATACTATCACTGAAGGAGGTATGTCCATGTTTCCACTCAAAGCCAGATGACTATTTGGAAATATCACCCCCCCCCCACTTCCCCTTGTTTTGAAAGTAACTACATGTACACTTCAAAATGAAGAAGGGAGCAGACTGGAGACAGTGCTAGAGCAGATCAAACAGAAGATTGAATAAAAGTCCTAATTAGAATGGACGACCTTCTGAGCTACCGATAACAGTCCTAAAAATCTGCAGACTGGAGACAGTGCTAGAACAGATCAAACAGAAGATTGAATAAAAGTCCTAATTAGAATGGACGACCTTCTGAGCTACCGATAACACTCCTAAAAATCTGAGATCATCAGAAATTTATTCTAAATCTCGAAGATTTGGTAGAAGTCATCTGTTGTGTCCAATAAGCAGCTTGCAACAAAACCTTCAAATAATTACTACTAGCATAAGCCTAAGAAGCTAAAGCTCTAACTTTGTGAGCTAAATCTTATAAGCTATTCTCTGATTCACAGACAAAGCATTATAAGCTGACCGAATAGCTAACTAAATCCATCTAGATATTGAATGAACAGAAATATCATTTCTGTTAAGAAGAGAAAGATATAACCTGTTCCTACCTCTTCTAATAAAACTAGAATGCTCCTTATAAATCTTAAGCGCTCTTACTGGACACAACAAAGGTCTCTGACCATCTGAAGATGGTAATGCTTTAATAAGAATAGGGCTAGGCCGTTTGTATGGAACCTGATTCTTAGCTAAGAATCCCACTTTCGTAGTGTGAGTAATAGAATTACCAAGACTAAGACAATGAGAGTCTTCAACAGACAAAGCATGAAGCTCACTAACTCTTCTAGCTGACGCAAAACGCTAAAAGAAAAACCGTGTAATAAGTAAGAAATTTAAACTCAACAGTAATTAACAGTTCAAAAGCTGCTTTCTGAAGTTTCAGAAGAACCCTAGCTAAATTCCACTGAGGGACTAGTCTCAAGGTACGAGGTCTATTCACAGAAAAATTCCTCATTAAGTATTTATAGATACATCTGACCCAATGTTTAATTTCCCTTGGTGTGCATAGGTGTCAGAGAGCATAGACCTATAGCCCTTAATAGTGACTGGCTGTAACTTAACTTCATCAAAAAGATAAATAAAAAAGTTAGCTAATTGAGGAATAGTTGGGTTAAAAAAATCAATCAATTGTGATTCACACCAAGGAACAAAAACCTTCCACTTCGCTTCATAAGTAACAAAGAGGAGGTCCTCCTACAGTTAGAAATTGCATCCATTGCTCGTCTGGAAAACTGTTATCGTGCAGGAAGCCGACAGAGTTTCCCCTGTGTCAGAAGATCCTGGAGAAGTGGTAACTTCCGTGGAAGGTCCCAAAGAAGTTCCCGGAGAAGAATTATCCACTGTCTGTGAGCCGACAGACTTGCAACCAGTAGAATCTTGCAAGAAGACTGTTTTATCTTTAGCAAGATCTATTGAATGAGGGGAGCTGGAGGGTAAGCATACCCTACTATCCCGTTCCATGAAATTGACAGAGCATCTACTGCATAAGCTTGAGGGTCCGGGCATGGAGACACAAAAGTCTGTAACTGATTGTTCAGACTCGTGGCAAAAAGATCGATCATTGGACGTTCCCACTGGAAACAAATCTGATTGAAGACAGATTTTTTCAACATCCATACAGAAGGTAGCAGGCAATCCTTTCTCGATAGAGAGTCTGCTGTTACATTGAGACGACCTGGAATATGACGAATCGATATCAGAATCTGATTCTTTTGAAAGAAAAGAAGAATCTTTTCGGTGAGATTCAACAGCTGAACGGAATGAGTACCTCCCTGATTCCGAATATAGGCTACTACTGTTGAATTGTTCAACAGAATTTGAACATGTGAGTGTATTACTCGACTGAGCCAATGATTTTAGAGCTAACCAAATTGCCCTCATTTCTTTGTAGTTAATATGGCCCTTATGGGACTCAAGAAACTGACTCTCCCATAAGCCGTATCATACTTGATCGCCCGGAATCAGAGAAGCACCCCAACCCTCCTGACTGGCATCCGTCATGATTATGAATGACGGCTCCTGAATTTGAAGCGGTATTCCCTCGGAAAACCACTGGATATCCGCCCAAATTTGAAGATGTTTTACTGACTGTGTTAAAACAATCGGACTGTCCAACAACTGACGTTTTACACTCCAATTTTGAATTAGATAAATTTGAAGTGGACGAGTGCGCAAACGACCTAGCGGAATTAACTCCGCGGCAGCGCCGCAAAGTCGAAACAGCCACATAAACTCTCTTGCAGAAATGACTTGTGCGTTTATGCAATATTTGCGTAAATAAAAACTAATTTTGCTCTTGCTACAGGCAAACAGACCCGATTGTTGAGAGTATCGAAACTCATTCCAGATGAACAAAACGACCTCGTCGGTATTAAATCCGACTTGTCGACAATGATTATATAAAACCTACTATAGTAGGCGTCGTAGCAGCGATAGCAGACTCTGAACGTCGCTTTGAAGAGCATGAAAATTTTCGTATCTTTGAAGAATGTCATCCAAATATGCCAACGTCATTGAAGGCGAGTGAGCTCTAAAATGGCTCATCACCGCATTCACCACCCGAGTGAACGCCCACTGAGCAGGATTCAAGCCAAAACACATTGCTCTGAACTGGTATACTTCTCCTTGAACCGCGAAACGGAAGTCTATACTTGCGGCATAATCGGTCACTCGGATGATGCCTCTCACCGATCGAATTGACTCATTTACAATTTGGAGCAATTATCAGCTTGTTATCCAACTGAGATCGATGACCGGATGGTACGAGCCGTCTGGCTTCGGCACAAGAAGAAAGATGTCTGTAGAATCCCTTTGAATTTGGAATCTCTACGACCTCTACTGCCTCCATGTAGGAGAGAGTCTACTGCTGAAATCAAAGCCTCTCTCTTGTTATATTCTGTGAAAGGTTCACAAAACGCGGAATCCGCATTAATGGAGGTTTTCTCCGGAACGAAAGACGTAGACCATTTTTACAACGTCTCGAACCCAAAAATCCTGAGTTATTTGTTCCAGTTGCTTGCGAATATTGAAAGCCTTCCGCCAATGAAGAACAGAGCTCGAAATCTTCAATTGTAGGACTTACGAGGCGTATACGAGAAACCACGTGAAGCTCTCGCACCCCTCTATGACGTCGGTGTGGGGTTACGTGTTTCGTTATTTTCCGACTGCGTCATCCCCGTTTTGAAATCGCTCCCATGTTTCGAGCCACCACAACCACGATTAGCTTTAAAAGCAGCATGGGCCGAGTCTCTCTTGGAGAAAAATTTACCTCTCCGAGGAGTACCACTTGTGGAAGGCTGAGTTGCGAAGCTGAGCGCAACAAAAGCTGACATATAGCTTTCTTAGAAGCATCTTCACATACAGCTTTTAACTGATCATTAAATAATGAAGAGCCCGAAACGGGAGCGGCCCTTAGAGAGCTCTTAACACTGTCGTCAATAAATGACGTAGATTAAGGGTAGCATCGTGCCTGACCAACTCTAAATTCGCTACTGAAAGAGCAGAGTGGGATGCTGTATACATGATGGCCCCAGAGAGCTCTCTCAAGGAGATAACAACTCTTGTAATCTCTCAGATTCCAAATTGCCGGCCAATGCCCTGCAAAAATGATCTGCATATGACAGCGTCCAAAATACTTCTGCTAGATTCAATGCAAGTGACTATAACAAAAGAGCTAACACTACACGATGACGGAAGAGACATACCTAAGTCCCTAGCTCCATCATCCAATTGCAGATGAGCTCTTGGAATCTTATTCTCGCCTACCGTATTTAAGAAGGTATTGCCTCTTAACGGTAGGTCAAGCTTCCTTTCCGAAAGGAAAGAACTTTTTCTAGTCTGAGCCAGGTCAGCAATAGCTTCGTCACAACAATCAAATGCATCTAACGCTTGGACTGATTGAGACGGATACAGAAGGATACTTTCCTTCGACTTAATGACCTCCCTGTCCAAAGAAGACAGGCGCTTGGCTCGAGAAGGCACAGAACTAGACCAGAAGGAATTAATTCAGGTGAAAAATCCTGCAGGAACCTCATAGTTTCCATATGTTGCTCAGCCAAAGATGTAGTGTCAGTCTCGTCTTCATCAAACTCCCTAACACTACCAGCTAGAGGTTCCTGGTCTGGTCTATTATCGGCATACTGATTATTGAGGAAACCCTTCTTTCTGCCGATCCAGCACCATCCGAATCATCCAAATCGGAGATCGATGACGGCCGCATATTATGCTGCTGGAAGTCTGCAATTAGCAGGGCAATTTGCTCCAGCAATTCCGTATTCGAGGCTATGTTCACCCCCGGTCTATGCCTTTTGGCTCCAGAAGGTGATCTGACACAGAGCCCTGTGTCCGTCTTTTAGAAAAAGACATTTGCCTCGAAATGCTACCCTTAGAGAGAGCCAGATCCTGGCTCTGACTCTCTACCTCTGGATCTTGCCGCCTAGCATGCGGTCTACTGTGCTGAGTCCTGGAAACGGACCAAGAAGAGGCTCTTATATCAAAATTACTGCCAGCCGCACTAGCAGAGAAAGGTACATCAGAAACAACTGGTTCCGAAGCATTTTCTACCAAACTACCAGCCGAACTGGCAATGAAAGTCGAATCTTTCTGTTTTGTCCCTAAAACAGAAGAATGCTTCGCTACTGATGCACCTTTCAATTTGACTGGCCTCTTCCCCTTACATGCCGTCGTCTTAACAGAGGACTGTCTTCCTGGACCGCTACGGATTTTCCCGGTATGGAAGCACTAATTAAAGGCTCCGTTACACCGGTCGAGCTAGTTGACCGTCTGCTTGCCCGAGGTACCGAGTATTCTGCGATACCTCGTAAGTCAACATGCTCTGTATCTAAAGACGACGGCAGCACAGAACTTGATGTTATACCATAACCGATACCATGTTCTTGTTCCTCTGAAATGGAAACTAAATTTGATTAGTTACCTTAGGCAAAAGCACCGAAATCGGTGCTTCGCCAACACATACATAAGTTGAGAGGGAATTCCATCGCTTGGAATCCTAAGACCTGCAAGTTGCACAGGTACCATCTTTCGAGCAACGAGTGCAAGCCAAACATGATGAATGATAATCAAGAGAGGACTTCTTCCTCTTACACTTCGAACATGAAGACTTCATAATACACATACGTCCGAGGCAAAAATTTTAAACTGAATAGGAGCCGGTAACCAAGTCCAAAACAGGCACAACAAAGGCCCAGGTCAGACAACCGGTATCACAAGAATACCCTTAACAATAGAGAAACTTCCCCAGAAGATTTCCCATAGAGAAGGGTAATGGAAAACAGACACGCACGACTATGTCAAAAATAACCGGTACGCGACAAAGGGGGTACGAATAATCCACATTCCGTAAATTATCTAAGATTTTTAAGAAGAATTTTAATTAATAACAAATTCGCAAACGGCAAATAGTTCTTAAAAATCTACTGAGAGGACTCAAGGGGGGAAAGGTGAACATTGAACACACACATAATGATAAACAAAAAATGAACAAATCAGGTGCATATCCCGAAAACAGGAAAGACAAGGAATATTATTTAATTTCAATAAAGTTATAGCCCTGAAGGTTCAAAAACTCAATGTCCACATTCAGCTAGATTCTGCTGCAATTATTCCACCATTCCACTTCAAAATCGTGTCTGGCTACATTATACTTTAGGATTTTATAGCACAAAAGTCAGGATACGTGTTGATCTGACATGGGCCAAACAACAGAATGACAAGATGGCGGTAGACTATTGTTGTCGTTGACAACAAGTTGCACATTGCGCAAAAGTATGGAGGACCATACTGGTCTTCTCGTTTTTAAGTTTTTTGGCAAATTTTGGGGGTTTAGGGGATTCAAAATTTGTGTTTGGCCCTGCTAATAAATTGGGTTGCACCAGCTAGTCTGGGCCATTGGTATAGTGGAAAAATATAAAGCAGTTTGTAAATCACTCCATTGTTGAAATAACTGCGAAACTGGCAGCTTCATTTCAAATATTTCACATGGTGACATCGAATGGTAGCATAAAGTACAGTCACCGTGGAGTGGTCATAATCCACACATGGGTAGTGATGTCTACACATGCATTTATCAGGCAATAAAAATCATCAGCAAAATTTTAATTAATGAAGCACTAGGTTGTACCCGGGTTGTACCCGGTGCTTCATTAATTAAATTTTTGATGATTGTTCCTATTATTAGTGTTTGGAATCTAATATTATTGCGTTCATGGAAAGTGACCATTCCACCACGGCTGTCCTGTATCTTGCATTTTTGAACTACAATACCGACTTACTAATATTACGACTTCATCATCAAGGATTGCCTTCAGCAAAAGCATTGCATTTTGAAGTACAGTTAAAACTAGACATCCTGCCATGAAATGCGCATAAATAGCACGTCGATCTGCGTGTTAATCTACACATTATGGCCATAGTAAGGCAATTAAGTTCTATACATGAGGCCTGTGCACAAGCAATGTTTCAGCCAATGGACCTCCGGGTAACCTGGAGGTCCATTGGCAGAAACATAGCCTGTGTTTGCTGTGAGTAACCAGGAGAACCTGCCGGGCTTTGGAAGCCATTCGATATGGCAATTGCACGCAATTCCTACGTGCAATTAAGCCTAGATAAGCGCACAGTTCAGGACGGAACTTCTAGTTTTAACTGTACTATATCGACTCACTAATATTCCAACTACATCATCAAAGATTGCCAACAATGAAGGCATTGCGTTTTGAACTACCATAGAATATTGCCCACCCATGGAAAGTGACCAGTCCATGGCGTCAGAAACCAGGCTTGGTCATTGCTGGGGAAATAGATTCACATTGCATATTCTGCCAAAAATCAAGGAGTGTCGTCTGAATCCATGCGTGAATGTATGTCTCACTGTGGTGAACCTACCTGTTTCATTTTTGTTGGCGTGGTTCTTATCCTTAAGGGGTCAATGACTTTTCCTCGAAAAGCATAAATCAGCAGGGGTTCACTGGAAACAACAATTTTAATACATATATATAAAAATAAATATGGTAATTTGTGACTAACATGAAATCCAAATGAATAAGAAAAACAGAACGTCAATCACACCCTACCCACACAGTTTTTGAGTCAAGTGCAAGCCCGCATTTTCTGTTGTTGCTGGTTTCCCTTCCTTGTTGGTGTTTGTTTGGACTTTGGTTGCCTTTTCACTTCATTCTTTCACTGCCGTCGCACGGCCACTAATGTATTGTCACTTCACTATATCACATTCCCTCCAATAAGTGATGGAATGTCACTCTACCACTGCCGTAATTGTCACTTTACTGAATGTTTTTTACTGAAGCAGTCACCACCAATGGGTTAAATGCTCAAATAATGTTCATACATGCAAAGCTTAGGCCTACTCTGCCTACCTATGGTTTGCCTTCTACAGCAGGTGATACTGTTTACCTAATTGCAAATAGTTCCCTGAGCTCATACTTCGTGTTTCTGATACTAAACTCGTATATGGCCACCAACTCGGCCCACGACTGTTCCTATTCTAAATATGAACTCTGTGGCTCCCCTACATCACAACGTGCCTATACTTTTGCA
Source organism: Pictodentalium vernedei (assembly GCA_031216915.1). Classification (NCBI taxonomy): domain Eukaryota; kingdom Metazoa; phylum Mollusca; class Scaphopoda; order Dentaliida; family Dentaliidae; genus Pictodentalium; species Pictodentalium vernedei. The sequence goes on along the minus strand of CM062295.1, from coordinate 671,172,781 downwards.
CGAATGCAGCACCTCCTCCAACCTATAGCATGGGACCTCCCCAGTTCTTATGACCAACAGTCTTACATGCCTTCAGACTGGAAGGAATTTTCTGAGAAACTCTGACTTGACTTTTATTTAGATCGACAGAACATTAATTCTCATCTTAATTGCTTCTCTTGAACTTGGCCGCTTATATCTATTGTAATTTAATATTCGCTTTTAAGTCCCTTTGCAATTCCTGCATATTTTGACATTCAGTGACAGACTAGATACGTAATATGGGTGTGTGTTCAGAATCTGTTGGATGTACTGTTTTTACAACAATTACCTATTAACTCGACATAATTACCCAGATAATAACTGCAGGAGAACACTGGCTTTTACTACCTTTAATGTCATATCAGACAGCCCACGTGGCATTCAACAAATGTGCAATAATGGACATTAAATTTCATACTTAATTAGCAGTGCATGAATTATTGCTGGTCTGTTTAAGTGACAAATCGGTTTTCAGGGTTCATCATACAAATGCACATTCTTATACCTTTGGCCCCAACGAGAAGTATTATCAAAGATATATACACTTTTATACCATGGTTACCAATTCTCCTATATATGAAAAGCCTATGACATAAATTTTAGCTTTACATACCAACCGTGGTGAACACATTAGCAATGGGATTTCAGTAGTTAAAAATTTACACCTACAGTGGAACTACATTCAAGTTGACCTTTGGTGATGTCGACCTGAATGTGAACTTGTCTAAATTTATTGCACGTCGCCTCACGAAGAGTGAAATGAAAGTGGCAATTATTTTATTACGTTTTTAAATGAGTTTATCCCATAAAATCCCCAAAATTAACAAACATGCATTGTCTCATGTTAATAAAGCATCCATAACTTGAAATAGTATGTTATTATGTTGTTAAAATGAAAAAGGTCCTCTTTCTTTTTCAATTTTGTTTCGGTGATAAAACTGACAGCGGAAGTACTGCCCACCGATCCTCATGTAAACAAAAACAAATTTATACGTATTTACAGCTGCTGCTCAGTAAAATCAAGAAAAAATAATAGCGACTCTTAATAATCTGACGATCACTGATGATCATGGTCTAAATATAATATACCCAAAATAGCTTGGTGTACCAAATGTTCACCACTCGTGGTGAAGTGGTATTAACCGTGCACCGAAGGCTCGCAGTTAACACCACTTCACCACTCGTGGTGAACATTTGGTACACCAAGCTACTATGGGTATATTTTATATTTAAACAACAAAATCAAAAATTCAAGCTATCACCTTGACACATGGCCCCATACTGGAGTCATAAATGTAGAAAAAAACTGTGAGCTCTCATCCAATCAGAGGACAAGGATTTTAGTTGTATTGGAACATAAATTAATTCAACCTAGGAATTTTCTCCAGAATGCAAGTAGGAGTTTGATGAACTCTGTCCAGCAAGACTGAATTGGGTAAATTCCTAGTTGCATTATGGGAAAATTTGGATATTTTGATATCATTTTGCATAGGGTTAAAACAGTTGAAGCACCAAAACATGTCCTAAATCTAAATCAGTAGGTGGCTAGTTCTTACCTGGTATTTAGACAATACATCAGACTCACAGATAAACTTTTGGGGATCCGATCCAGATCTTGGGTTAACCACAATCCCATATCTTGACACAATGTCTTCGATCTACAAAATATTCATGACGCTTCACCTTTATCTTACACAAAAAATATTCAATGTAATTACATAAATTATCATTTTATGATTCATTTATGTATATTCTATAATTTTATAATTTCTTTTTTATGATAAGTGTTATTGTTTCTCCCTCTCCCATGAGAACCCCAGGAATTGAAGCAGTGCTTGTTTATTGTGGTAAACAAACTCTGTTTTACTGGAAAATGAAATAATATAGAACCAGATAATCAAGGCCTTCAGGGAAGTTCTCTAAAATGGGCATCATGGATATAAACGATTGGCTGAACTTGGCTTTATATCCATGTTGTGCTATTTATTTATTTATTTATTTATTTATTTATTTATTTATTTATTTATTTATTTATTTATTTATTTATTGGTGTTTAAGGTCACATATTTCTGCATAATGGCTAATCATGACCACGAGTTTGACAAGTGAAAAGGAAGCTGGATGGTGAGAACCACTGAGCAAAGGTGAGCAACTGTCAGCCCCCAGCATACTAACTCCACACAAGCAGGTTTAGCATTGGTTGAAGACAGGTGCACCATCGGCATGCTTTACACCTCAGTACACAACGCCACTGTGACCCCACAAGGGCAATGGGGTCAAGCCCAAGGACACAATGCAGTTGCTGCAGGTGGGATTCAAAACAAGGACCTCTCGGTTTGCAGCCTGCACCTCTACCTACTGAGCCACCACCCCACCCCCCCCCCCCCCCCCTCTGCTCATGATTAGCCATTGTGCAGAAATATATGATCTTAAACAACAATAAATAAATAAATAAATAAATAAATAAATAAATAAATAAATAAATAAATGTTTTTTCCACCAACTTGTTGGAAGGTAACATTTATGCAAAAGAAAAAAAAACCTTCCAAAGAGTGAAATTTCTATGGCAGCATATAGAACCACCATTGTCTCAGCATCATTGACATCACTCACTAACTTGCAATTACAAGATACTAACTCTCAATTACAAGATACTAATTTGTAATGACAAGATACTAAATTGTAGTTACAGTAAAACCTGTCTTGAGAGGCCACTGTCTTGAGAGACCACCTGTCTTGATAGACCACATTTGCCAGGCACCGATTGGTTTTACTCTAAAATGGACCTGCTATGGGAGACCATCTGTCTTGAGAGACCACTGTGACCTGGAAGTAATGGTTTGCGTGCACCGAAGGCGCGCAGGGACGGTTTGGGGAGCAAGCCCCTTTTGACCCTCTTTAACTGTATATGATTTTGATTTGTCTAGTCATGGTAAAGGAGGGAAGAAGTTAGGGTAATCAGCGGCGTCTGTGTCTTCTGCGTTTTTTCTTGGGAGGAGGAGGATGAGTTGGAGAGATTGTTGTTGGTGGCGTTGTTGGATCGGGAGGAAGAGTAGGGCCTTCTTTGGCGATGTAGGGCCTGATCCTTGCTGCTGTCTCTTGGGATCTTTTGTGATTACTGAGAGCAAGTTCTAGCAAGTCCTGGTAATATAAGTTGGGATCTCTGCTTCAATATGTTGGTGGTACCTGTCCTGGAGTGAAGCTCGGAAAGTGTCATCCTGAATCTCCTCCTCCAGGAATGCCTCCACGAACTCCGGGAAGCTCTCCTCCTGGTTGGACTCCTGGTCTGAAGAAGCCGGAGAAGCAAGAACTGGAGTGGTGGAAGGTGCGTCGTCTGGGACAACTTCCTGTACCATAGACAGATCTTCCTCCTCCATCTCCTCTTCGGATGAAGAGTCTGAAGGTTTAGAGATTGATCTGTCACCTGACAAACCACAGTCCTCTGGACCCTCCTCCTGGGAAGGGGGTGCCAAGCTGGACAAGGGTTGGTCAGGGGTGACAGATGTTGTGCCCATGATGCCCTCACTTGCCTCCTTCTCTTCCTTTTCCTTCTTCTTCCTCTCCAGGAACTCTGTCATTCGGCGGGCATCTCGTCGTCTGGCAGAGGGTCCCTTCTTTCTCTTCTTCATCTTCTTGGTGGTGTCTGTAATTCTCTGGCAGTCTTTATCCAGCTTGTCTGTGTCACTAGGAGGGTGACCAGTGTGGGGGGAAATCCCCTCACGAAAGGTGCTACACCTCTCCAAAGACAGCGGTTCGTGTTCTTTGTCAAAATCCACTGTCAGGTGAATTTTACCCTTGAGCACCTGGATACTCCAGGTGATGGCAAGGGTAGCCTTCACTCTGACAAGTGTTTCTTGTATCACAAGTGGGAGCTCCATTGTTCAGATGTTAGCACCTCGGAGTCCAAGGTGCGAAACGAAATGAGATGAAAAAGGAAATGATCATGCCACTGTGACCTGGTGCAGTAGAATCCTCTTAATTGAATATCCATTTTGCCAGTGAAAATTATTCAATTAACAGGAGTATACAATTAACAGGGATTTGGTCAGTTTCCTGTGTTCTGGAGGTAAACTGAGCATTTATTCTATTATATCTTGTTTGACAGAGCTCATAGAGCTCTGTCAAACAAGATATAATAGAATAATGCCTGTATTGGATGTTGTGAGGCCAAAAAGGTTGATAAATAAGGGGAATTTGGTGCGTGTCACAGTAATTTTTTCGACATATAACAAAAATTTATATACAATTAACAGGAGTTTACTCTACAACCGATATGCAATTAACAGATCAAATTTGTACTGAAGGTATGGTAAATGGTTTTGTGTTTGAAAATTATTTTCGATTAACAGGGATATACAAATAAGAGATATCCAATTAAGTGGGCTCCACTGTACCAACTTGTATTTTTATGCCATAATGGACAAGTCTTGAGAGATCGCCCCTTTGAAGAGTGAAACCATGACAAAAACTTTTTACCTGTTCTGGAATTGGAAAATCCATTGTGGTTATACTAACATAATTAAAAGTATTAAATGTTCTTAATTGGGTTTCAATTGCTATTCAGTTACGTAACTCGTTAAAGACTGAGATGTTTTTATAAGACCCCTGAGAAAAGATTAGGATTATTGCTGAATAAACAATTTCATACATACCTGAAATGTGACAGATAGGAATATAAAAATAAATTTGTGTTGAAAATCTTCAATGAAGATTTTTAACACTAATTTATTTTTATAATTTTTATAACAGTCCATTTCAATTTATTACAAAAACTTCATAAAAAAGAACAACTAAGTAATTACAAAAATCCATTCTTCTGCATTTCTGAATTTTGTGGTTGATTATTCACTGACTTGAGAAAACCTGAAACCTGTTATGAGAGACCAGCTGTCTTGAGAGACCACATTTGGGTGGCCCAAAGTGTGGTCTCTCAAGACAGGTTCTACTGTACAATTTACTAAGTTGTAATTTCAAGTTACTATCTTCTAATTAGGAGTTAATATCTTGTATTACTAAATTACAATTGAGCTAACATGTAATTACCATTTACTAATCTGTAATTACAATTTAACTAACTTGCAGACACAATTTAACTTCAAGATACTGCTGTGATTGTTAATGCCATAGTTGTAGTGGTTATTATTGCAAAATTAAACAAGCTGTCAACTGAAAATAGAATATATTTCATTTTTGGAATTCACTTTAAAAAAAATTCCACAATTCAGTATAAGTATTTAATAACTTTCATTAGTTCCTTGAAAATGGATGTCGCCAGGATTTTTCAAAAGGGGTTTGACTTTGATGAAAAAGGATACCAGGGGTACACTTGGCAGAAGCTGAAGGGCCAGCACAATCATACTAGGGAGGTTTGGGGGTCATAGATTCCCCCCTCTTCCCCCAGGAGTTTTTTTTTAAGTTAGTATCAAATGGAGTTCTCTGCTAGCCTTTTGAAGATTTATTTGCATTCTCCATTTTTGAAAAAAACGTAAAAGCTGATTCGTTTGTCTTTCGTCGACGCCTATGTTGAATCCTGTACCCTATGTAACATGTAACCAACTTACCATGTGTATTTGTGAAGCCTTAGTTTAGTGTATATTTTCAAGTTGGGTGTGATATGGCAGTTACCAATTTTTTTTATAACCAGAAAGTTTGACTAACTCTGTGCACAGGGTAAGTCACACTTTCTGGATAAAAAAAATGATTAACTGAGTAACTAACCCTGTGTATTTTTACAGCCTTGGTGTATATTTTCATGTAGTGTTCGATATGGCTGCCTACAGTACAAGTCAAAATAAGTTGTAGCATAACTACAATAAACTAAGTATACTGCTGCTCCTCCACTGATAAGATCAGAATCTGACATCATTGAGAGCTTTCCAGAAAATTATGTCATCTTCTGGCCTTATCAGTGTAGGAAGAGAAAAATACATAGTTTGTAGTTGTTATCCTACAACTTATTTTGACTTGTACTGTATCAACTAATCCTATGCGATGTCTGGAGTTAGCCAGTGTATGTTAGGTTATTAACTAACTCGATTAAATGCACAGGGTTAGTCCCCACAAAGTAGATCTTCTGTTTCTCAGGCCATTATTTGTAAAATTGCATGCGGGCGAGCGGTTTTTTATTTTATTTTTTATTTCTGTAATTATTTCTTTGCCATCAAAAGTTCATATCTTGGCTTATGTTTTAGGCCTCATAATCTACAGAATAGCATGGGGGGTGGTGTATTTTGCCCCTTGAGAGCAAGAAGGCTTTGCAATGCTTTAGCCTACTTTTAAACTGTGCTAAATAGTTGTTTACGTTTTGATTTTGGAACAGGGATGAGAATTAAAGCTATTCTATGAAGGAATAAATAAATATATAATACTTAAAATACTTAATTCCTTTTCATATATTTTAATTTCCAAAAACTGCATTTAAATGAAGGAAGAGTTTTCGATTTTTTGAAAGTAAGTCACCTATTTTAACTTTGACACTCGCACATTGATCACGAATCTCTGAAGAAAAAACCCAGAAGTAAACATGAACACAGTTGAAATATATATCATAAAATACCCTTTTCTTAAATAAATTTAACTTAAATCCATATTTTACTGCTTCGTGAGTTTTTACCAGAGTTTGAAATGCATGTGATTTGACTCCGAACATTTTTCATAAGTTACAATGGGAACGAAATATTTGACTGTTGTTTTCCGGGATTTTTGGTCCAAACCTGATTCCCATCCAGGAGGCCGGGAACTACACTGAAATTCCGCGATTTTCCTGGGCATTCCGGGAGAGTTAACATGTCTGATTCCATGTTACTAAACATTCATACAAAAATTTATTCAAATCAGAACTTTCATACCGAAGTTCTCTCCAAAAAGCTAATTGCACTAAATAAAGTACAAAATGGCTGCTGGTGTCCATCTTGAATTTCGGACCGCACCCAAATCCACTCGTTCTCGTACCACGGTGATAACAAAGATACCCAAAAAGTTTTGTAAAGATCGGTTCATCGGTTCATAAATACGGCCTCTAGCCCGCGCCGTATTGGCATTTGCAGTTACAGTGCTGGAAGTAACATTAAATAGATCAAAGTTAGTCTAATTGGCATAATTTATGCACGAGAAAAAAGACCTGTATTACATGTGATATATCCCCATGGTACTAAACATTCACACAAAAAATTATTCAAATCAGCGCTTTCATATGGAAGTTCTGTGCAAAAATCTGATTGCACCTAATTTGTACAAAATGGCTGCCAGTAGCCATCTTGAATTTCAGACCGGACCAAAAAACACTCTTTCTCGTCCCATGGTGATAACAAAGGTACCCAAGAAGTTTAGTAAGGATCGGTTCATAAATATGGCCTCTAGCCCGAGCCGTAATGGCATTTGCACTTACAGTACTGAAAGTAACACTAAATAAATCAAAGTTAATCTAATTTGCATAATTTACGCACGGGAAAAAAACCCGTATTATATGTGATGTATCCCATGGTACTAAACAATCATACAAAAAATTATTCAAATCAGAGCTTTCATATGGAAGTTCTGCGCAAAAATCTGATTGCACCTAATTTTGTACAAAATGGCTGCCAGTGGCCGTCTTGAATTTCGGACCGGACCCCAAAACACTCGTTCTCGTCTCACAGTGATAACAAAGGTACCCAAGAAGTTTTGTAAAGATCGGTTCATAAATACGGCTTCTAGCCCGAGCTGTGTGTACGGTGCGACGGACGGACGGACGGACAGACGGCCAATGGCCAGACGGACGACGGGCCATGACAATACCTCAAATTTGGCTTTGCCAAATTTGAGCTAAAGTGACATATAACTCTCCTCAACTTCCAAGGAGTCATTGTTAAATTTGAAATTGTCAAACACATTATTAATACAAGGTATGATATTAAAATTTTATGAAATCTGATATTAACTGACTTATATCATAAACAATGACATTTCAAGCAAAATTCAACACACAAGGGCAATAACTCTCTCTCTTAATATATGAGAAAACACTGTGGTTTTTAAACTTGTCCAAGTCAATGTTAACCCCTTAAATGTTGCTGGCAGATTTTCCTGTCCAGAACAGTAAATCAATTGCCACTAAACTAATTAAAATTTGAGAACCCCTAACCAAAATTGCTCCTACAAACTGTACCAAAGGTATTTCGATTTCGGTTTTCGGTATTTTTAAGGGGGTAGACCATGGTATCGATTCGGTATCTGACTTGACTGAGATCTGTCGATAGTACCAAAGGGGAATTCACACCAGGAAAATACAGAATAAGTTGTTCTTGTATCATTCTACAACAGTGCCACAAATGTCAAATGAGCTTAATATTGGCATTCATTTGCCTAACACAAATCATATCTTCAGTTATTTTGTGACTTGTTCCAAACACACCTTAACCTTTAAAGGCCTATTCAGGCTTTTGCTATTAAAGCATGCTGTCATTAAGAGGTCATGCGACAATAGACAAATCACCTGGCAGTGATTTCTAGTCAATTCTTGGCTGCCTGTTAAGGCAGCCAAGATTTGAATAAAAATCACTGCTGAGCAACTGGTCATGTACATGTACAGGTTATAGTCTAGCGGGAATTCTGGAGAATTGCCCATAAGAGTTAACAAAACTGAAAAGAAACTCAGTTACTTCTTTCAAGAAAATGAACACTTTAGGCCCCACAAAAAAAGATCTTCTGTTTCTCAGGCCATTATTTGTAAAATTGCATGTGGGCGAGCGTTTTTTTATTCTATTTTTTATTTCTGTAATTATTTCTTTGCCATCAAAAGTTCATGTTCTTGGTTTATACTTTAGGCCTCATAATCTACGTAATAGCATGGGTGGTGGTGTATTTCGTCCCTTGAGAGCAAGAAGGCTTTGCAATGCTGAAGCATTGCAAAGCCTTCTTACACTCAAGGAACAAATTTATCATTTTTTTTAACTTGGGTAAAATATCAGACAAAAAACATTTAATTTTTATTTTTTTTAAGTTTACATTGGTTATAAAAAGAGAGCATACGCAGCCAAAAGAACCATGCGGGGGGGCTTGAGAAACAGATTTTTAATTTTTTTAGGCCTTAATGGCAGTAAGCCTCAACAAGGCCTTATAAATAGTGAATGTAGGAAATTTGAAAATACAGATGGCTTTGGTATTCAATGATTGGTTTGGTAATATCGGTATCCCCATGATATCAGTATAGGTATGGTTTTTCAGTATATAGACCATCTTTAGCAGGTTAAAAGTAAAGAAAATTCTATTGACATCTGAGGTGTACTACACAAGTTATTACATAAAAATTTAATTTTGGGGGCAAAAATTCAACAAACAAATGCCAATTTTCATCAAATAAAGGTGTTTATTGAGCTGGGTCAAGACATTGGTAGTATAAAGTAGCATACCGTAATTAACTGAAATCTGATAACTATTAATCAAGATATGGCATAAACACTCTTCTGCATAGATGGAAAGATGAACGGAAGTATGGGCGGACCTCTTTACTATATCCCTTCCCTGAAGGAAAGATACTTATTATGCACTTACATCTTCACATGTCCAGCTTCACAGCAGCCATGACAAGATTTGATGAAAAATATTTTTAAAATACTCAGGAGGTTAAAAGTCAATATAATGCTATTGGCATCTAGAGTGTCGTGTCCACGTTATTACACAAACAATGGATTTTTTGGCCAAATTCAACAAATGAATGCCAATTTTCATCGACTAAAAGTGTTTACTGAGTTGAGACAAGACATTAGCAGAAAAAGCAGCACAGCACAATGGAAATCTGATAATTATTAATTGAGCTATCACATAAACAAACTACCGGATAGATGGAATATTTATTGGTGTTTAAGGTCACATATTTTTGCACAATGGCTAATCATGACCACAACATGAGTATCAACTAAAGACCAGGGGTAAGCGTTAATAAGCCCATTTTAGAGAGGGTTTGCACCTCCCAAACATTGGTGACTGGGTCCTATTTTACCATTAAAACAGGGCCTGTTTACCGCAGTGAACAGGCACTGCTTCACTTCCCGGGGTTCACTCCCTGCGGTACCGGATAGATGGAAAGATGGGCAGATAGAAGGGTGGGCAGAGCTTTTTATTATACTACTCAAAGTTTGCTAAGCACCAAGTATATCCAACTACCTGTTTTACATTTTAGTTGAAATATTGTAATGAAAAGTGTATATATTTTTTATTTAATTATCTTTAATAATTTAAGTACAGAAATTAAGATTTTAGTTGTGTTTGATATTATTTTTTAGCTTTTGAATACGATAACCATGGAAAATGGATATTATTGGTAAAAGAGGAAATTTTTCAATTTACCAAAAAGTTGACGGAGCAAATTGGTATGGGTTCAGTATCGAGTATGAGACCCATTACTGTTAATTACAGCTTGACAATGCCTTTTCATGCTCCCAATCAGGTTCCTGGTGGTCCTTTGTGGGATGTTGTTCCATTCTTGGACCAGTATGGCACCAAGCTCCTGGACATTTCTTGGCTGGATTGAATGGGCTGAAATTGCAAGCTGCAACTCATTTCAGACATGTTCGATTGGATTGAGGTCAGGGGATCTTGCTGGCCAGTCCATATGCTCAATCCCCTTCCTCTGTAGGTACTCCCCGACAGCATGGGTATTATCGACCATCAGAATGAATCTATCACCCACTGCACCTGCATACAATCTGACGTGGACATCCAGGATCTCATCAATATACTGATGTGTAGTCAATGTACCACGTTCAAGGACACAGAGCTCTGTACGTCCATCCCTGCTGATGCCGCCTCAGACCATGATTGACCCTCCACCATAGCAGTCATGCTCCGCAATGTTGGAATCGCTCTCCTGGTCTTCTCCATACCCTAGAACGCCTATCTGTGTGGTCTAGGCAGTACCTTGACTCATCTGTAAAAAGGACAGGTCGCCAATCTTCTCTGGTCCATCCAACATGGTCCATGGCCGATTCATATCATGCCTGGCGGTAGTTCTGGGACAGCAAAATGTGACTACATGGTCTTCTCGGTCAGAAACCACATTCGTGGAACCTCAGCCGGATAGTCTGCGTCGAAACATTTACCCCGGATGCATTCTGAAGGTCACTGCGAAGCTGGGTTGCTGTGGCAAAGCGGTTCATACGGGCCTCAATGATCAAAAACCAGTCTTCAGCTACAGATGTTGCCCTGTCTCTGCCAACATAATGCCATCTTACTGGTGTGCCATACTGCTGAAATCTTGCCCAGGCTCTGGTGATCACCGTATGGTGCACACCAAGGTTTTCACCAACCTAACGATGGGTAGCCCCTTGCTCCACCATCCCTATAGCCCGCCACATTTCTGCTTCAGACAAATGTCTTCTTACATTTGCATTTGCCATATTCAATCATTAAATCACAAGGGTTTGTGTTGAAATGAAGATTGAATACCCTATACATGTCATGTACATGTAAACAGTACACGAAAACATCATGAAAATCAAGGGGTACATGCTTTCCATGATTGTCACGAAAAATCTGCCTGTCAAGAGCTAATGAAAACACTGGGGACCATCTCAATACATTCCTCAATTATATCCACCAAAAAATCGCAAATATGTCACAAGCAAATTTCAAAATGATGTGTCAAATATTTGGTGCTTAGCAAACTTTGAGTAGTATATATCCCTTCCCTATGGGAAGGATACAATACAGATGCTGTGGACTGCTCATAATCCATGTGTGGGCAGTGATATCCACGCATGCATTTACCAGGAAATAAAAATGATCATCAGCAAAATTTTAATTAATGAAGCACTGGGTTATACCCGGTGCTTCATTAATTAAATTTTTGATGATTGTTCCTATAATTAGTGTTTGGAATCTAATATTATTGCATCTGTGAAAATATTGCCCACCTAAGGAAAGTGACCAGTCCATGGCGGCTGTACTGTTATTATTATTGGGCACTTACATCTTCATATGTCCACAGTCCAGGTGTGGCAAAAGATTCCAGTAGGTCAGCTCCACACAACAGCTTCACTTTTGGTACACTTCTGTCATCATCAGTATTAGACTGACTTGGAAGGTGACCATAATCTTCTGAAAATAACAAAATAATCTAATGACTTCCATATCCCTGGCTGACTTTTCTGACTTTAACATACAAAATGATCATTTGGAACTGATACTGCAATTTTCTATAAGTTATTGGTTGAAGGGTTAATGGTTGAAGGATTGATGTAATGTAACATGTACAATGGGTCCTACTAAATACTGAGGGATGCCGAGGTATACCGAGGGATACCGAGTTGAAGGAAAATAAGTAAGTAAGAGTTGTTTAAAAGGTTTAAATATATGTGCAGACATATAATTTAGTCCATTGAAGCAAAATATGTGATTTATTCCAGTAAGTGCAAGATATACAGACTGAGCTGTTGGTGAAAACTGTCCCTCAGTATTTAGTAGGTAGCATTGTAATTAATAGGCTACCTTGATGTCTGGATGAAGTGCGTAAGTGCTAATTGGGTATCACTAATCAGATCTCTGTAATATTTGATATAAGTAAAACTCCCATCAACCTTTATCTCGGTTTTGGATAGGCAGAACGTTTGGCAATTGTCACTGTTGGCTTTATGCTGTTATTAGGGTTTTGTGGCGTACTGTCATAAGTATCGATCGGCTATGCCAAGTCACCAAAAGCTTCAGCTTGTATTTAGTATAAGTGTATTTATAGTATATTTTTTAACTATTTCGTCTCAGTGTTAACGGATTTAATTTAGCCTTGTTTTTTTTTGTTACCACTTTTTGTTTTCGAAGTATTTACCCTCTTTACCTGACAATTTTTTTTTTTTTTTTTTTTTTGCAATCGCCGCCGTTTTAGGTATAAACGGTTATTAATTCATCGATCCCGTTCGTCAGTCATGAGTGCTGACCACATCTCTTGTCTTATAGCAAGTTTTTTGGGTTTTTTTTTGTCTTCGTTGACAAATGAAAAATCACTTCCGAAAATATCAATTCCTAATGTAATGATATTGGTCCATAACAATGTCTTCAAGTCTGTCAAGTCAAATCTGGCAATTTCAAAATTCTCCATTCATTTTCCAATTTTTATAATATTAAAAATACTCTCACATTTGTTATTTGTCCATAGTTTTGGGATGTCAGAATGTGTTTGTCTTGGTTCGAATACTTTGGATTTCAGTTTAGGTAAAATGTTGATGCCAAATATTTGCAGTCTCCTTAAATTGTCAATACATCAGTTGAAATTCTTCGTATACAACAGGGTCCCCAGTCGTGAGAAGCCCTGTATCTGAATTGGAGATAATGCTGATCATGTTATTTACGGTTTCTTTGTTATATATCTTATGAAGATTGTGGAGTGCATTCTCCTTCAAATGCCTGGCACATATGTGTGTTGAGTTTGGGAAGCAGGCTTTGATTGCAATTGCTGACAAAGAGAACTAATTAATAAGTCTCAATATGATTAACAATTCATGCTGTCGCTTACCGCTGTAAATTACTAATTACCAAGCTACCTACCAAATACTGAGGGGATGATTTTTCAGAGCAAGCTATTATATTAATTGCCATAATTCTCAAATATGGCATTAAAACCATGCACATACTGCTTAACCCTTTACCCAACACAGACGATATCAACATTTATTATTCTAAATATCATTTTTTAAATTTTTTCAAACAATTTCAACAAAACCATATCTTGTGACCCCTCATTGGAACGAGCTCTGTGAGCTCGTTCCAAAGAGGGGTCACATGATATGGTGTTGTTGAAATTTGTCGAAAAATAATATTTTTTCAGCTACAGAATTTGCATATTATGTGGGCGGATGCAGGCGATTCGTTGGGTAAAGGGTTAAATCTTTTCATGCACTCATAATACACAATCCCATGCCCTTTTCAGAGTTTTTAACCCCATTCCCACCCCTATTTTCCTTCACCTCAGTATCCCTCGGTATCCCTCAGTATTTAGTATGCCCATGTTGCTGGCCCCATTGATGTGATTTCTGATAAAAAATTATCCCTTGGTGCCAAATTGTGGTACAATATCTCACAAAATGTAGAAGTTACGTAAGTAAACAAGGGATATAACTGCAAAAAGTCTATTGAATCAAAAAATCCTGATCACATGCACATGTACAATTCATACTGATACATCACACCAAGTTTCATAAAAATCCTATCAAACATGTAGGAGGAGTTAAGTGTACAAGCTTTTTTGCTGGAAATTTACCTACTACCAAGGGCTGTAACTGCGCAAAATCTAATGGTCACATGCACATCTATGCTTCATACTGATACTTCAAACGAAGTTTCATAAAAATCCCATTAAAAATGTAGGAGGTGTGAAGGGGACAATGTTTTGAGATGGACGGATGAATAGATAAATGTACTGATGAATGGATGGGCAGACAGATGCCCTTCAGTTGGACCCTTAAGTGGTTTTTCTTTTGTTTCAAATCCAACCCCCTACCACTTAAGGGAAAAGGGATTGCCACTTAAGGAAACAATACCCAATACTTAGACAATGGAAATCTTTTGGGTTGGGCCACACCTCCTACTTCAGGGGGGCACACCTCCTAAGTGCTTAAAGTTATGAATGCCTGCCCTGACTGACTGACGGATGAACACCTTTTTTAATATTCCCTCTCCCGACTTCTTCTGCAGGCCCATCCACAGCGAGTGAAGAACACAATCCCTCAAGACAAAATCCCTCAAGACAAATCCCCTCAACAAAAAATCCCTCAATTAAAATGATTCAAGGGGGGAAAAATCTCTCAAGACAAAACTCCTCAAAGAAAATTACACAAAACCCCCATCAAGAGAAAATCCCTCATGACAATATCATTCAATAATTCTGACACTTTTACTTCAATATAACGTGACTCTGGAGAGCATTGTGGTTTATTAATGGCCCAACAGGTGTGAATAACAACCTGACAGCTTATAAAAGTCCCAAGACAAAGTCGAGGGCCGTTATTCACACCGATGAGATGATAATATCGTCCATTGTCAAATAAACTGGTGTCACATGATACTCACATGATCAGCACAGGTATGCTTTCAATTACAATGAAGTTAGAAAACTTAAATCAGACCCGATGCTTACCGCTTTTACCGTAAGTCAGGAATAAAGGATTAAAATGTATACTTTACTGGACATTTTACATATTTAATAATTTAAATAAAATCATACTGTTTACAAGTTGAAGTCATTTCCATTTCCGAGTGAACGACAGAAAGGAACAAAAATCATGTGATGTGTCAGGCTGTTAATGAGAGCTTTCACTCATTAATGGCCCAACATGTCAAATGACTTTTTTAAGTTGAGTGTTACGTTCTTGTAATGCCCTGTTAAACTTTGTTAATGTACTAGAGAATGGCCGCTAAAGTGGCAATAATAAGTTTTGATACCCTAGTTCCACAACCCACAAATGTAATAAGGATGATACATTTGTAACTCAAAAAAGAGATTAGATGTGTGGTGACCAGTGAGTGTACATACAGTTTCTGGTATCGGACCAAAATAGAACTGCTGCAATCAGAGGCAGCCCACCCATTGGGAGCAGTCTGGAGTGGATCCAGGGGGGCCCGGCCTGGGGGCCCCAAAAAGGAAGTGAAATGGTAAAATAAATTAAGAAATTTGAAAAGAAAATTGAAAAACAGGAAGGAAGAAGAAAGCCATTTTCTCATTGTTTGAACACCAATACGGACATTTTCAGTCCGCTGCCAATGGAATTCGCAGCCGCAGATCCATTTTCATACGCAACCGCATACAGGTGCTGATGTCACTGTGTTCCTATATTAATTTTCTCTCAGACAAACACATTTGGTAGAAATAAAGCATCGGACCCTGGGACCCTAGATTCATTGGTGCAACCGCAAACATGTGCGCCGAGTTTTACTTACAGGCCACGTGCTGCGTGACCTAGGCCTATATGTCCAAGTTTTGAATTTGAAGCCAATAAGTCCTCACCTTTGCTCTCAGGGCCTTGCATTTTTAGAATTTTCCCAGGGAGGCCCCCAAATCATTGCGGAGCTAGGATTTTCAAATAAAAACAAAGTGAGCAGGGGCTCAGGAGAAATACCCCCACCCCCCCCCCCCCACAACCCACAACCCCTTTTGCCGTTCAGCCATCTGAAGATAATTTAATTAACCCTTTACCCAATGAAATGGACAAAGCCAGCCAGCATTATTATACAAAACTCTCCATTCAATTTCAAATTTTATTAAGTTTTTAATTTTTGTCTCAAAAACAAGCTTATGACTCCTCATTGCAATGAGTTCACTCGAATAAGGGGTCATAAGCTATGTTTTTTTGACAAACTTTTTTTTTATTAGTTACTCAAGAAATGATTTTCTAAGTGTCATCTGCTATCCACATTGGGAGAAGGGATAACAGACTGTTCTCAGTAGTATGAAGAGTAGGAATATGTTACCCATATTTCCGTGTACCGGTTTAGCGGGGGTAATCCTTCACAGAGTGGTGAATCTTTGGTAATTATCTGTGATCAATGTAGCTCAGATAAACCTGCGCTGACTGATTTGGATAATCATCGTGGGCATATTTTAGTTTAAACAATATTTATTCAGTGAAAGTGCTATATGTAACAGGATTTAACACAAGAAAAGTACAGATCCCAAGAGCAAACCCAATTATCATCCCATTACAAGCAGCCTACCTGTGAAGTAAGAACTTGAATCGACTGTGGTGACAGAGGTGGGGTTAAAACGATATAACGGATAACCGTTTTTTTCCAAAGTACAGCTCATGTCTGCCAACTCTAAGAGTCTTTTTTGTTTTGAGTTACCTCCCTAATATAACAAGTCAAAAAAATATATTTATATATATATTTTTTTTGGATTTGTAATATTCTCAACCAGATGTTTTAACTATAAAATACATTTAATTCTTAGGAGAGAATATTACAAATCCAAAAAAAATATATATATAAATATATTTTTTTGACTTGTTTTACTAAGTAAAGTCAAAAAAATATATTTATATATATATTTTCTGACTTGTTATACTTCCTTAATGATAAATTTACAGGAAAAGGGAAAATTCATAATAAATAGCATTGTAACAAAATAGGTAAACAAAAATACCACCATGAGCTTAAATATCAGAAGCATAAAATAGGCAACAATTCACAAAAGGAATTTGGTGGCTCAACAAAATATTTCCCATACCGCACCTGGATACTTTTTTGTCTTCTGTCTTTTTCTTTGAGATGGTTTCTTTGCATTGTATTCATTTTCTAAAGCTTCTCTGTAGTGTGTCAACACTCTGTATGTTTCTAACCATTCGGGTTGATTGCTCTCCCAAGTATCTACCCTGCAAAAATAAAACACACAGTTCTCACAGATTGAATGAAGAAGCATCTTTCTCAACAAAGTTTTAATTGAACTAAACTGATGCCAGCAGATCATCTTAGGCCAAGTTTATATGTCATGCTTAAAAATATTAAGCCTGCTTCACAGAGTGCAGGGTCAATGAACCTAAAGTTAAGCCCCTATGGACTGGTCACTTTCCATGAGTGGACAATATTCCACGAACCCAATAATATTAGATTCAAAACATTTATTATAAGAAAAATCATAAAAAAATTTAATTAATGAAGCACCGGGTACAACCCGGTGCTTCATTAATTAAAATTTTGCTGATGAAGCTTTTTAATACCTCTGGTGGACATCACTCATGAGTGGATTATGACCAGTCCACGGCGCCTGTACTGTGTTTGACTTGGGCCAAGCTCCCAGACAACCTGTTTAGTTCTATAAGGAATCCAATGCTGTTTCGTGCTGTTTGTTCACTGACTTTTTGCAGAGTTAATGTGCAGACTTACCATTGATTTAATGTACCGTCCCTTAGCTTTCAAAGACATACAGATATTCTTTCATGCTCCAGTTATAGATATTCCAATCAGAAAGTATTTACAGTACAGCCGCCGTGGAATGGTCAAAATCCACCCGTGGACAGTGTACAATGGGTGCTTTTCTCAATCAATAATCAGAAGTTTTCAGCAAATATTCAATGAAAGAAGCACTGGGTCATACCCATTGCTTCATTCATTGAAAATATGATGTCGATTCCATTGTTTTATGTCAGAGATTTTCTGTTAACACATGAGTGGAAATTTGCACATGCATGGATTTTGACCTTTCCATGACAACCATACTGTAATTGTAATACACCTTGAAAACATGAAGATATGAACACAGTTTGTGGAACTATATGGTGTAATCATAACACTACAGCTGTGGTGAGTCTCTATTTATTATAAGTTATTGTGGTGTATTGACGGTAACATGGTGTAATGTTTGCATACATCAACAAGTCTAGTTTGTACTTTCTCAGCAAGACCTGAACTGCGATCATGGCAAGTCAGCAAAACATTCTATCCACGAGTTCGACCCAGTGAGGAATCATAAGCTATGTTTATGAAGCAAAAGTTGAAAAATGAAAGTGTCAGTGACACTGTAGCTTAACTTGAATGTGTGTAGTGTTTGATGAAAAGGATAATGTTCAATGTTTGTGGAAGGATTATGAAACAAGAGGCAGCTACACCTAGATAGCTCAGCCGTTTTGGGGGAAGTTGGATACAAGACAAGAATCCAAGTGTTACTTTTTGTGATCTTAACCTTTATGATATGAGTCAAAGTCATGACACAAGGTTAGGTTAAGGGTAACAAGGGTGTGAAGTATGAACAAGATCTGTGACACAGATTCAATTATACAGACCAGACAAGGGCGGCATAAGAGTATCAAAGTCTTGTTGTCTGTGACCTGGACCATCATGGCATGACCTAGCATCAAAGTTGTGACACACTTTTGTGTCATGAGAAATAATTGTACTAACTATGAATAAGATACAAAGTTATATGAACCAGACAAGGGTTGTATAACAATATAAGTGTTGCTGCTTGTGACCTTGACCTTGAAGATATGACCTTGGATCAAAGTCATGACACAGCTTTAAGTCATGAGTAATAACTGTACCAACTATCATGAAAGATGAATAAGATCTGTAAATCACACCAAGTTATATGGCCCAGACAAGGGCTGTATAACAATATCCAAGTTTTGCTGCCTGTGACCTTGGCCTTGGTGATATGACCCTAGATCAATGTCATAATACACCTTTGAGTCACGAGCAATAATTGTATCAAGCATGAACAAGATCTGCCATTTAGATCAAATTATATGGTCCAGACAAACAACATGTTGATGACAGATGGACAGACAATGGACGGATGGACGATGGATGGATGATGGACAACTTAGCATTCTGTCACATAGAGCTAATATTCTGTGGTTAAGAAACTTTGATCAGGGCAACCAAATGTCAAAGTGTCACCTTATCATAGGGCTGGTGACCTTGACCTTGGGGGTCAAATACCATATAGTAATTTGCGACACACTGTCTTGTGATATTACACATTGGTATGAAGTTTCATTAAAAAATATTCAGTTGTTAAGAAATTATGGCCCGGACAAACAAATATCAAAGTTTTTCTATGTGTCACCTCATCATAGGGCCTGTGACCTTGATGGGCACATACCATATTATAATTTGTGACACAATGTCTTTTGATATTACATATTGGTATAAAGTTTGATAAAAAAATATTCAGTTTTTAAGAAATTATGACCCGGACAAACAAATGCCAAAGTTTTTCTAAGTGTCACCTTATTATATGGCTTGTGACCTTGATCTTGAGGGGCACATGCCATATTATAATTCGCGACACACTGTATCCTGATATCACATATTCAGGGACCGATCAGGACTGTTTAAAATACGCTCTAGTCTCGGAGCCTATTTTTTCAATTCATGCGCCAGATTTCAATTTACGGAGTCACACTGCTGTTTGTAACACACACTGCAAGTATGTAATAGCTCTCATCATTTTCATTTAGTACACTATAGCAAACATTAATCTTCACTGTGGTTTCTGATCAAGTCTTGGCTGCCTTTTTAGGCAGCCAAGACTTGATCAGAAACCACAGTGAAGATTAATGCTTGGTAATTAAGACTTGAAGTATTAACTTAAGCACTCTACAACAATGATAAATGATAATCATTTATTTATTATTATTTATTGATGTTTAAGGTCACATATTTATGCACAATGGCTAATCATGACCGTGACAGTTTTACGGGTGGAGGAAGCCGGAGTACCCGGAGAGAACCACCGAGCAACGACGAGCAGCTGCCAGCTCCCCAACATCGTAACTCCGCACTGCAGCACAGGCAGGGTTAGATTGGTTGAAGACATGCGTACCATCGACGTGCAGTACGCCTTAGTACACGGCGTCATCGTGCCCCCACATGGGCAATGGGGGTGAAGTATCTTGCCCAAGGACACAACGCGGTTGCCGCAGGTGGGATTCGAACCGAGGACCTCTCGGCTTGCAGCCTGCACCTCTACCTACTGAAATGATAATCATATATATAATACATGTAAGAGTGTCTCTCTCGATTATCCATCGAAAGAATATCAAAATATGATCTGAGAAGCCTATTTCTGAGATTTAAGAGCCAGGTCCTGATGTTTCAGAACCAAATACGCACTGGCGCATGCCCAGGTCGGTCCCTGCATATTGGTAGAAAGTTTCATTGAAAAATATCCAGTGGTTAAGAAAATATGGCCCGGACAAACAAAATGTTGACTTGAGATGGATGGACGGACAACTTAGAATCAGAAAAGGTAATAAGACAAGAATTGTGATAATTGAGAATATGTTAAGTTACAGTAAAATCATTCCAAAACGAGTCATACTACTATGTTACAATAAAATCCCTACATAAATATAACACATAGACTTTGCTAAAGGAATCTAGGTCACGTGGTAGTTCGGTGGCCATGGTTAACCGATCATGACCAAAATAGGAGGGTCTCATCTAGATATCATACCTTACCAGGTTATCCTACCAAGTTACAATGAACTCATTTCATAAAAAAATATGTAGACAGTGCTAAAGGAATCTACGTCATGTGACCAGGCGGCGGTAACGGATGACCGATCTTGATCAAAATAGGAGAGTCCCATCTACCGAGTTATTCATCCAAGTCACAATGAAATCGCTTCATAAATATGAACTGTGCTAAACAAATCTAGGTCACGTGCATGTGCAGCCATCACGCTTGATCCAAAATAAGACGTTCTCATGCAGACATTATACAGAGTCATCCTACAAATTTGCAATTAAATCCCTTCATAAATGCAAGCTGTAGACTGTGCTAAAGGAATCTGGGTAACGTGCCCCTGTGGCCATCACCGTTGACCAAACCCGACTAAAATAGAGCGTTCTCATCTAGACACTATACAGAGCCATCCTAGGAAGTTACAATAAAATCCCTTCATAAATGCAACCTATAGATTGTGCTAAAAGTTTTCAGGTTTTCGGTCCTAGGCAGCCGTCACGGTTGACCCGATTGTGACCAAACGTGGGTGTTCTCATCTAGACCTTATACTGAGTCATCCTACCAAGCTATAATGAAATCCCTTCATAAGCACAACCTGTAGACTGTGCTGCTCAAAATTTTGGGGTTTCGGACTAGCGTACCCTCCACAGTTGACCGATCGCGACTTAAAAGGGGACATTCTCATCTAGATATTACACAGAGTCATTCTACCAAGTTACAATGAAATCCCTTCCTAAGTACAACCTGCAGAATGTGCTAACGGTTTTCGGGCTCGCGTAGCCATCACGGTTGACTGATCACAACCAAAAGGGGACGTTCTCATCTAGATATGACCTCGAACCTGCATATGGAATTTCGTGCTGATCGGACAAGAACTACAGGGTGTAGCCTTTGCAAAAGAAAATGTGAACAGACTTAAGACTCGTAGACTCACAGACAAACAGACTCAGAATTCCGCGCACGTGAGGGCAATAGTTTATGTTGACTCTGTCAATTTAAGCTAAAAACAAGTGCAACACAAAGGATGGTCTCCCCCCCCCCCCCCCCCCACCCCCCTTACTGCCAAGCATGAGTTTCTAGACATTTATCCTTGTTTATATTGAATTAATAAATATCTTATCTTCTCTTATCTCCATGAAACCCACAGCACCAATACAACAGGCCACCAAATGTGTCCACGGGACACAAATACTCCCACTTTATGATAAACTGTATTTAGTGGTTAACAAAGTCCAAAAAGGGGTCATAACTCAGATAAGAATTATCACCCCACACTAAAATTCAAAACCATCTGGTATATTGTCTATAGTACAAAATTTTGTTTCATTTCGTTCAGTCAAACTAAGGTTATCGCCCGGAAACCATATTCGGGTAACACTTAATGCCCCTCTATTGGTTGGTGAGAGCATAAAAATAATAAAATTTCGCTAGCAATTTTCGTGAAAATATCTGGCCAGCTTCAGTCATTATGTTTCTTTACCTCGTTCACTATAATCGATCTGAGCATCAGTGAACCTTGACTCAGATCGAATGTAGTGAACTCGGAACAGAAATTTTATATGAAATCGTGACTCATTAGATCCTCTATTTATGGTATGGCTTACATTAAGACTATGCATAAAGTTCAAAGACATCAATTTTCATTACAACCCTGAAGCCGGCTAAAACAAATGAGCCAGGAAAACAAGCAAACCAAAGGTTTTGGCGTGCCCAACGGACCGAAGGCGTGCAGGGATGATGTGGGGGTTGATTAACTCCTTAACCCTTTACCCAACGCAGACGATATCAAAATTTATTATTTTAAATATAATTTTTTTTAATTTTTCAAAAAATTTCAACAACCCATATCATGTGACCCCTCGTTGGAACGAGCTCGACGAGCTCATTCCAACGAGGGGTCACATGATTTGGTTTTGTTGAAATATTTTTAAAAATTTAATTTTTTCAACTGCAAATTTTGCATATTATGCGGGCGGATGTGGCCGATTCGTTGGGTAAAGGGTTAAGAACCAGTTGGCAGTACAATAATACTATTCCATGTCCAGAAGCCGAAAATGAAGAAAAGTGAAGGAGCCATGGCAGCCGCTAAGAGACCCAGTCCGCCGATACACCGGGTAACCTGTAGAAGTTGTTTCATTAGTCGGTTTTCCAGGCATTTAGAGTCTGCCACTTAAGTGATGTTACTCTTTGAACTGGTTTACTACCATCGCTGAAAAGTATAGACTGCTTCCAGCAGTCTCTGTATGGTGGTAGTTCCGACGAGGGAGGGGTCTTTGTAGGTCTTCGAGCAAGTATAGCCTGCCGCTGTGGTAATTTGAGCCCTTGTTGGCAAGTATAGTCCGCCTCCGGCTCGATGCAAGCTGTGTCATGCACGCAGTGCGCATCCAGCAAACAAGAGTGGTCGGCTACTTGGGCACATAGGCTGTCAATAGTTTGAACACATCAACTGACCTCAAACAACAATAAATAAATAACATATCCCCCCCCCCCCCCAGTCTAGAGAGAAGAATTCCAATCAGCAAAGCCAGCCAGGGACCGGGGGGCGAGAACGAGTGTTTTTGGGTGCGGTCCGAAATTCAAGATGGCCGCCGGCAGCCATTTTGTACCAAAATTAGTGCAATCAGTTTTTTGTACAGAACTTCTGAATGAAAGTTCTGATTTGAATAAATTTGTGTATGAATGTTTAGTAACATCGAATACATCACATATAATACGGGTCTTTTTCTAGTGCAGACATTATGCAAATTAGATGGACTTTGATTTTTTCAGTGCTACTTTTTACACATGTCAATACGGCTCAGGCTGGGGGCTGTATTTATGAACCGATCTTCACGAAACTTCTTGGGCACCTTATTCTAATCAGAACTTTCATACAGAAGTTCTGTACAAAAAAATTTATTGCACTAACTAAGGTAAAAAATGGCTGCTGGTGGCCGCCTTAAATTTTGTACCGCACCCCAAAACACTCGTTCTCGCCCCACGGTGATAACAAAAAGGTACTCAATAAGTTTCGTAAAGATCGGTTCATAAATACGGCCTATAGCTCGAGCCGTATTGATTTGTTGATGGACAGACGGACAACGGGCCATGGCATAACCTCAAATTTGACTTAAGTCAAAGTTGAGCTAAAAAAAAAGAGTTGAAATAATCAGTGTGTTTGGATTAGGTGCACCTCAGTATGTTAGTGTAAATTTAATTGTTTGATGAGTCGGTCAGGGCAGATTAACTGGTAGAGTGCTGGAAGCCCATATTTGGGCTTTAATCTGAAGTGCAGGTAGTCCATCTTAACCCTTTACCCAACAAATCGCCCACATCCGCCCGCGTAATATGCAAATTCAGCAGTTGAAAAAATATTATTTTTCAAAAAATTTCAACAAAACCATATCATGTGAGCCCTCGTTGGAACGAGCTCGTCGAGCTCGTTCCAGCGAGGGGTCACATGATATGGTTTTGTTACCATTTTTTTTTTTAATTTTAAAAAGTGATATTTAAAATAATAAATTTTGATATCGTCTTCATTGGGTAAAGTGTTAAAGACTTTATATTCAGTGGATGCACTTCATATTATCCATGAAGTGAAATTATTTAGTCTTCAAGGATTTACATTGTTACAATTTATGAGAGAGTGTATGGGCACTCTCCCATAAATTTTAACAAGGCAAATATATGCCAACAAATTTTGATGACCAAAAATAATTTATCACTCTACCAGTTAAAGCAACGAGCGGCACTCAGTGACCAATTTGGGGATCTGTTCTTGGGGACCGCGACGAACAGAGTTTATGCAGCAAATGAGGCATGTTGGCATCTTCATCTTCATATATGAATATATGGTTGATTACCTGATCCAGTCTGATGACTGTGTAGCGAGCTCAGCCATTGCACATCGATGGTGAGCAGACACCAAATCCTAAAAAAATAAAACACCTGATAATCTAGTAATCATTGGACTTGAGTCTCAAGTATTTTGCCCATATGGTTGTCTCTTCTCGGGTCAAATGTTAATTCAAATGTGAAAAAACATTGTCTTGCCAAAGCAGCCAAACATCGGCATTCTGTATAAATGCATCCGCAAAATTTACTGAATACACAAAATTTACCATTCAACTTTGATATTTTTATCTTTTTTTCAAACAATGTGGGTTGAGTTCCTTCACATATATGTAAGTGCCATCCTTAACCGTCTGCACGGGGGTGTTGTGTCCCAAGGCATTCTGCACGTCGATGGTGTACTTTTTTTCAACCAGTTCAAACCCTGCTTAAATTGAGTTAGTATATTGGGGAGCCTGACAGTTGCGTGCCATTGCTCGGTGGTTCTCTCCAGGTATTCCAGCTTTCTCCACCGGTAAACTGTCCGACACGAGGTGACCCTGGCTGTCGAAAGTTTCGTTAAACCCCAATAAATAAATAAATAACTGTTATGTGCAAAAACGATGTCTTGCCAAACATCGGCATTCTGTATTATTTTTTTTGTATTAGGGTTTAACGACACATTAACAGACAGGGTCATATTATGTCGGAGAGAACCACCGAGCAGCTGTCAGTTCTCCAACATCGTAACTCTGCACCGCGGCACAGGAAGGGTTAGATTGGTTGAAGACATGCGCACCTTCGACGTGCAGTATGCCTTAGTACACGGCGGCATCGTGCCCCCATGTAGGCAATTGGGGTTAAGTGCCTTGCCCAAGGACACAACGCGGGAGCGCGAATCAGTCGCTGAAATGATCATTGCTCACCCATCCAACAACAAACGCGCTATACGTTGCTTAACTTCGGTGATCTGACGAGAACAAGCCAGAAAATAAGCAGACTGTCATCTGCAAAACTGAGGTACTCAGTGGGTGAATTTAGTCATGCTACCCTGCGAACCTCAATCTGAAGCAGAGTCTCGAACCAAAACAAAAAGAGGAACCCAGAGGATAATTTGGCCCACTGTGTGGGATAGCATCAGCAAATTCACCCTCTGGGGCCTCATTCTGCAAATGACAGACTGCTTATTTTCAGGCTTGGGCGAGAACCCATTCTGCATTAATGCATCTGCAAAATGTACTCAATACACATTAACTATTTAAATTTGATATTTTAAATTTTGTTTTCAAACAATGTGGGTAGAGTTCTCTCACATACATGGAAGTGCCATGCTCAACCCTCTTCACACTGATGTCAAAATATCAAAGTTCCAGGGGGACGTGACAATCGTTACTTATTGCCAGTTCCGTATTAGACATTCGTTTTCAACCGATATAGTTGTCTCGTCCATAAGTTTCAAGCCGTGAACTTTTCCCCAAAGTGCATAGGAATTTAATCACATCCATCTTGTTTGACAGAACTCACTGAACTCTTTCAAACATCATTGAACTGGTTAAATTCCTACAGTTGATTGATTGATTTATTGGTGTTTAAGGTCACATACTTATGCTCAATGGCTAATCGTGACCGTGGCAGTTTTACGGGTGGAGGAAGCCGGAGTACCCGGAGAGAACCACCGAGCAACGACGAACAGCTGTCAGCTCTCCAACATCGTAACTCTGAACTCTGCACCGCAGCACAGGCAGGGTTAGAGTGGTTGAGACATGCGCACCATCGACGTGCAGTACGCCTCAGTACACAGCGTCATCGTGCCCCCCATGTAGGCAATCGGGGTGAAGTGTCTTGCCCAAGGACACAACGCGGTTGCCGCAAGTGGGATTCGAACCGAGGACCTCTCGGCTTGCAGCCTGCACCTCTACCAACTGAGCCACCGCGCCCCCAATTCCTACAGTTACAGTACGTGGAGAGTGGATTGTAACTAAATCACCCACGGAGTGGGGTTATCACCCAAACTATAACTTTCAAATTTTGTATAACCCGGAGGACCATTGGCTGAAACTTTGCTTGTGCTTGTTATGCTTTGCAATAAATTTGCAATTATTGCTTGGGTGGAATCTCCACTCTGCAGGTGATTTAATGATAATACACTCTCCACGTACTGTACATTATGAGGAAAAGTTGCTGCTTGAAACAAGCGGTACCTTGGCATTCGTATGCAAAGGGTTAAATAGTGGTTTTCGGATTTTGTTCATACGGGTTTGCATTGACAGTTTATTGGAGAGTGTAAGAGCACCGGAAGCGGCAGCTGCCTCTTACCTTAAGGCAAGGGGGCAGCGCGGGCACCTTTTTCGCCAGAAATGCTCAGTGTAAAAAAGGCTTTACTTCCCGAGAACCAAAACCCCTCGAACAACCTAAACAAATGAGTCTTCATGTGACGCAGACCAGACAATTTCTTATAGAGTTGCCGTATAGTTTGTGTAACAAAATTGCTGGTGTCGTGAAACTTAACGCATGCGTGATTCCCGTCCGGGGTGAGCCGCGTTGTGTCCTTGGGCAAGGCACTTTATCCCGGTTGCCTACATGGGGGTCACGATGACGCCGTGCACTGAGGCGTACTGCACGTCGATGGTGCACATGTCTTCAACCGCTGTAACCCTGTTTGAACCGAGCTTGAACAGAGTTAGAATGTTCAACATTTTAACTGTCGGAGGAGCTGACAGTTGCTCGTCGACGCTCGGTGGTTCTCTCTGGGTACAGAATATGATTTGCTGCTTCATCCGACCCTCGCAGTGGCACGATGGGGGCGAGCACAAGAGTGAATGTCCCCTTTTCGTTGGAGGGGTCCGGAGGCCCTACCCCAGGGAAAAAAATTGAAATTCGAGACAAAAAAACCCTGCAGTTTCCTTGACTCTGAGTCTGTTTGTGTCCATAATTTTTAAGTTGTGAAGGGCATCAATAATTAGACCACAATGTGGCCTAAAAAGCTGTGAAAGGCATCCCTATATGGGTTAACACGCCCCTCTCCCTCCCTCCATGGCTACATCACTGTGTGCAGTGGGCGTACAGTATACCAAAAGAGTTCTATACAAGTAGTAAACAACATACAGAATTCGATGTTTTCCTCTGTCATCTGAAAAAAACTCGAAAATCCATTTTTCCCAACATACAGAGAAATTTTGGTTCCTGCAGGAACCAAAATTTCTCTGTATGTTGGGAAAAATGGATTTTCGATTTTTTCGCTTTGTCCTGTCGGAAAACCAAATTTGGTTACATGGAACCAAAACATACACATGTTTGGTTCTTCAGTATGTCACATTAACTGTACTGCCAAGGCCTCTGGACAGTGTATAATTTAACTAGAAAGCCGCGCCAATTTAAAGTTTTAAAATGGCGACGAACTATAACGTCAAAAACACGTTTTCAAATGCAATCCTTTACCTTCGGTGGGTGTTGGTTCTACTTGAACCAAAATTCTCTGAATAAAGAATATTAAAAATGGCGTAAGTTATTTTGGGTGACCACGATTTGCCTACCCCACCTCAAACCCATTTTAACACAACTAAATATCCATACTGGGAAATTGGTAGTTGGGGTAAATTTATTCGACCTCCGCAAAATTGGTAAATCTTGTCATATAAACCCGTCTCACGGCAGGTCCTGCGTTAGGGGTGGTGCCAGGGGGTGTACAAGCCACCTACCGGGTCAGGGAGATTCAGCCCCCCCCCCCCCCCCCACCCAACAATATAAACTGCTTAATAGTGTCCCTCACTTCCTCTTTTTCAATTTCTTCAATAAGCATTCCTACCCTCTCCCTCGTGTCCCCCTTCAGCCATCTATCCTTTGTTTCTTCACCCCACTTCTGCATTATTCTTCCAGTAAATTTTATTCTATGAGGTATATACTGTGGGCATTCCAAGAGAAAATGTTCCAGGGTCTCCACTACTCCAGAGTGGCACATTTGGCATCCCTTTTCCCCATCTCTCCCAATTTTTCCCCGAAGCTCCAGTGATCTTGATCTCAGTTTGAACAGCAGTGACCCTCCAAAGGTGCCATCTAGGTACTTCTCAAAAGCTGGCTTTTCTTTATATTGTAACCCCTGCAGTGATCTTTTCACGCTAACCCCTGCTCGCCAGTTTCGATTGCAGTCTTCCATGACTCTCTCTTTGACAAACCTTTTGCCTTCTTTCATTCCTACTTCTATGTTTGTGACCTCTATAGAGTAATTGTCCATTAGTTCCCTCACATGTTTTGACCACCCCGTTTCTATATTAGAATTCCAAATGGTATCGAGCATCAATTTGCACCACCGGTTGTCAGGCAGGTTTCTCAAGTAGTTAAAGTAACACAGTTTTCCCAAATCTACCCTGTCCTTGATTTTCATCCACCCAAGCTCCCCCCTTACTGCTTCCAAAGCTGCAGCATTACTCGACCCTGTTATCCATCTGCCGGCATCATTCTGAGTACTTTCCAACTTCTTAATAACGGTTTGGTTTAATGGAATCACGTCCGTGCCATACGTTATACTTGGTAAACCCACCCTCTCCCACAGTGTTTTCCCCACAAAGACCTTATTGAAACTATTTTTCCCTAAAAGTTTTAGTTGGTTCAGAATTCTTTTCCCCTTCAGAATCAGTTTGGCTGAGTAATTTCTGTACACCCCTCTTCCCGTTATATTTATGCTTACCCCTAGATACTCATACTCTCCCGTTTCTCCTACAGTGATTTGTTTGCTTTCCCCTTCGGGGATTGAGAACTCCCCCACTCTCCATCTCTTCGTCATATCTACCTTGCGTCCAACGGGTATTACCTTGCTTTTATTTTCATTTAGTTCGAGCCGCCAAGTGTTCCCATATCTACCAACAATTTCCAGCAGTTTCTCTAGCCCCTGTTCAGTTCTAGACATTAACACCATGTCGTCCGCAAAGAATAAGCCTGGTATCTTTATGTCTCCAACATTTACCCCCTCCGCACTCTGAATTAGTTCGTCCCCTAAATCTTTAACATACAATGCAAACAAAATCGGTGAAAAGATACACCCCTGCTTGAGGCCTATATCCATAGGGACTCGTTTTGTAGTGATACTCCCTAGACTGAGTTGGCTTTGCACATCTGTATACAGTGCTTTCATGATTCCCACAAAGTCACCCCCCAGTCCGATGCCCTCGAGCTTTCGCCACATACCTTCCCTCCACACTCGGTCGTACGCTTTTTTCACATCTAGAAATGCCAGAAACACCTTTTTCTTTTCAGCCTTTGTTGATTCTATCAGTTGGGTGAGTGTAAATAGGTGATCAGTGACTCTTCGTCCTTTCCTGAAACCATTTTGAATTTCTCCTAAAAAACCTTTCTCTTCAATAACTTCCTCTAGTCTACCGTATATGACCTTACAGAATACTTTTCCGATGTTACTACTAACTGATATCCCCCTATAGTTATCTAGAACTTCCTTATCCCCCTTTTTGTGTATGAACGACACCTTACTTTCCCTCCACTCTCTGGGGACCTCTTGCTTTCGCAGAGCCAGGTTGAAAAGGTTTGTCAGGACTTCAATAAGTGCCTCCCCTCCATTTTTGAGGAATTCGTTCGGAATTTCATCAGTCCCTCCCGCTTTACCATTTTTTAATTTCGAGACCCGTTCCGCACTTCTTCTGCCGTTATTTCGCTACATACACGATTGGATAGGTTCTCCTCCACCAGTGTATTTCTTTTTGGTGGGGACCCACTGCCCCATCGCCTATCGTTTATCTTTTCCCAGTGCTTGACTAACTCTGAAGCGATACGGCCTTTATCTTCTGTACTTTCCCCATCCACTTTGATACTCTGCACACTACTTTTCCCCCGTTTATTTATCCAGTTCCAAAATACGTTTGAGCTCGAACCCCCCGTTTTCTTTATTGTTCTGGCAAGACTGCAATTGTGCTCCTTCCTATTATTATTCTTTATCTCATTCACCTTTCTCCGTGCCAGTTCATATTCTCCTTTCATTAGTCTCGTGTCATTGTTATCCACCCCTTTAAGCTTCCTACTTCTTCTGTAAGCAGCGCATTTTACCTTCCTTTCTTTTATAGCCTTTTTCAGTCCCTCGTTAACCCTGTATCCAAGTTCTCTCGTTGGGACCCTCACCCTTCCTATACAATCCCTCCCTGCCTCTGTTAGGCTATTTACTATGCCATCTGAAATACTCTGGACATTTGTATCCCTAGGTATACATTCAAGATTTGGTTTTAGTTTTTCCCGAAACTGCTTCCAGTCGGTTCCTTGTTTTAGTCCCCAAACTTCCTTGAAGGTATTTCTGTCTCTATTCGTCTTTTTGCCCATAATCTTAACTGTTATCAGGTTGTGATCACTACCCAAGTCATTTTTTCCCTCGTCATCTATTTCTACATCTATAACCTCCCTCCATACGCTAATGTCAGTGAGTATATAATCAATTATTGTTTTCTTATCGTTCCTCTCCCAGGTCCATTTACCCTTACATTTCGCATCCCTGTTCAGGATCTTTAAACCAAGCTCTTTTGATAGGTCCAACATCTTCCTCCCATTCGTGTTAATTTTCCTATCACCTCCCTGTATGCCCTCCTCCTTATCCCCGATGTGCCCATTGAAGTCCCCCATTAGGATAATACTGAACCCTCTGCTTCCAAGCTCTGTGATATTCGATCTAAGAGTTGTATATATTGAATCATTCCACTCGGGCTTACTTCCCTCCACTGCTAAGTATACAACACCAATGGCAACACTCCTGCTTCCTAACTTGATTTTTGCCCAGACTATTTTGTTGGATACTGGAATCTGAGTCCTTGCTTCTGTGAGATCTGTAATCAATGAGGGCTGTAATTCCTCTTTAGCGTAGATGCCAACACCCCCACCCCGTTTCTGACCCTCAGTTCGCCCAGCTCCTATCCACACGCAACCCTTCATCTGATCAACCCGCTCATCCCGTCGTATCCACGTCTCACTTAGACCCATTATATCGAAGTCTCCTTCGTCCATCATTGTTGATATTTCGCTTACTTTCTTGTGCAGACCCTGGATGTTGCAGTACCCAAACTTAATGAATCTTTGTTTTTTTGTCATCACTGGCACATTATTATAACCCTGGTATGTCCCTGTATTGTGCATGTTTGTTGTTCTTCCTATGTTCCCAGCATTTGTGCCCCTCTGGGTTATCGGCTGTGGTCCCCTACCCCCCTTTTCTCCAAAAAAGGCCCAGTCACCTGTAAAATTTTTTGGCCCAACAGGTCGGTACCCATCCTACTTAAATGCAATCCGTCTCGCCCATACAACTCTCCTTGTCCCCAGAATGAATCCCAGTGGTCAATGAAATGTATTCCCAAGTCTTTGCAGTGCTCTTCCAGCTCCTCGTTTAGTGCCATAATCCGCGAGTTCCTCTCATTCCCACCACCCATAACGGGGAGCACCCCTGAAACGATGGTCCGATCATTCCTGCTAAGTAGCTTACTAATTAGGTCCTTGTATGTGTCCACCAAACGAACTGATTTCCTCTCCCTGATGTTATTGGACCCCACATGTAATACCACTACCGGATCAGGCCCCGACCCAGCTACAATACCGTCCACTCTATCCCTCAGGTCCTCCACTCATAGAGAGAGATGTATTAGAGCTTTTTAATTGTCTTTTTTTAAAATGAACATCATTTGTGATCTTCTTGATTCAGTCTATCACTGGTCATTGTTTGCCGTTTTTCTTCCGAGCGGGTAAATGTGCTAAGCTTCAAGTACAAAATCCGGCTGGACTCTCAATTTACAATGAAATCATTTCTCGCCTGACCGGAGTGGTGCCTCACCAGTGATGTAATTTTGCCACACGAAAAATAATCTAAAGGTGGAGAGTGGCATTATTAATTAGGAAAGGCAAGAGTTAATGCGACGAAGGCTATGGGTTTCACCCTGATAATTTGCAGAGCCTAGGCCTATAGATGCGAGGCCTTTTAGTTTTTTCCAGTACTCTATTTCCCAATATTGAAGCACAGAAACCGAATGTCGCGGTTGGGGAGGGGGTGTCATTCACCCCAGTTCTCGTACGAATACGATTGCAAACTTTCAGGGACCACTGGTGCCTGCTATCAACAGAGTACGGTCAATGAATATATGTTTCCTGTTCTGTGTATCACAGCCGTCATTTAGACGTAAAATTTGTGTATATTTCATTCATATTCATGGAATATCTGACGACGGAATTTTAAAGTAAACTGATTTCCATTACTATTATTACACCTTAAACGGATCAAACAAAAGCAAAAACCCCGCTTCTATAGTTCTTAGGCCATTAACGGCCTTCGCCCATACAATTAAACACCAAGTACAAGTTGACCAGCCATGGGTACGAGTTGTCCAACCTTGGGTACGAGTTGTCCAATTGTGGGTACGAGTTGTCCTACCGAAAATGGGTACGAGTCGTCCAATTTTGGGTACGACTTGACTGGTACGAGTTGCCGTGGGTACGAGTTGTCTAGAAACCAATTCATTAACAGCCCGCCGCCCACTTCCGGTCATGGTAATGATAGTAATAACATGATTTTGTCGAGCGTCCCGGTTTATTAACGGCTCTCGAGGAATGAATAACAGCCCTCTGGCTTATTAACGGCTCTCGACTTCTTCTCGTGCCGGTAATAAACCCTCGGGCTGTTATTCATTCCTCTCGGGCCGTTAATAAACCGAAACGCTCTCCAAACTCGTTATTATTATAATCAGCTTCAGTATCTGGTGACCGTTTATGAAACTGTGTAGCATCGAGCTGACCGTTTTTAGAACTTATATACGGTCAGTTCCGACATTTTGTTTTTGACATCCAACGCTCGCTTCGATGTTTTTCCTAATTTCGCGTGTTCGACGAACAACAAATAATTTCGCGTGTGTGTCTGTTGAGCAACGTACAACTATAATACGTTTCTTCCAGTCTTTGAGAAATTTTTAATAAACAAATATAAATAAATACAATAAATAAACCACTAAAACGACATGTATAGAAGCCAGTTGGCACTGTCTGAGGCGAACTCAAGCGAGAATCCTTAGTAGACCTTACCCGAATAATCTGCTCTTCTCAGTTCATGCAAATATTTTCGAGTTAAAATCGGGGATTTTGACATTGAACAGTTATTTATGCCCTTTGAATATTATGAAATTTGTGTGGTTAACCAAAGAAATGAATGCGTAAACTTACTGGAAATATGCCCGTGTTTGCAAACTGCCAAGTCGGAAACATTAATATCACCATTAACAGCAAATAATGAATGAAACTGTTCCCACTTACCTTCTTGAAAGAAGTGTTAATCCATTTGCTCCAGTTGTTCTATTTTTCCAGTACTTAAAACTGAATTAAAGTTATGAATTGTTAATATAAATACCTGTTTATTGAGAAGAAAACTCCGTTGTTTCAGCGCCTGCTACTAGCGTGACCTTCACATGACGTAAAACCGGGAAATTCCCTGATAGTGATAACAGAACATTTGCGCTATGAATCTGGGTACACTTATGGTTGTGTCTCTTTTCAAGGACTGGCATAATAAATACGTTATGGGGCTTTCAGTGGGCGGATATGGTGTGATATAAGGCCGAGCCTAATATTGATCTTGCTGAGCCTTATATCACACCATATCCGCCCACTGAAAGCCCCATAACTTATACTGTAGCGCAGGCAGATTTGCTCACATTGCAAAAGTTCTATTTTAGTACGATACCAGAAACTTTTTACACAATCACTGATCGACGCACATTCATTTTCTGTTGTAAGTTATATCGTATTTATTAAATTTGTGGCTTGTGGAACTAGGGTATAAAAACAGGTGTCATGGCGAATCGCCACGACACCTCTTTTTGATACCCTTGTTCCACAAGTCTCGATCTCCGGTCGGGGAAAGTTCTCGAGGTGTCCGAACACCCTCTGTCAGCATGAAATGCGGGGTTGATGCTGTCACGGCGTACCGTCTTATCGGGTGGGGACGTAAAATGGTTGTCCTCTGTGCTGAGAGAGACACACTCCTTGCAGGCTAAAGATCCCTTCATAGTATTCGAAAAGAGCTAGGCCACGATGTTGCCGCTATGAAGGTCATCCCACACACCAATGTCATTTGGCCAAGGAGAGGCGTTAATATAAATTGCATAACTTGTTTGCCAATGCTTGAAAAACAATTAAGATTAAATAAAGTCTCAATTTTTTATTTTATTTTTATTTCTTTTCCATTTGTTATTTTTGATCTAGGCATTTTCTGTTTTGAATCTCTGAAAGCTTCTCATGTCACGAATATTGTGACTTTTGACCAATTAAAAGAAACATTTCTCACACCGGGCCGAACCACACACACACACACACACACACACACACACACACACACACACACACCCCACACACACACATACATACACACACACACACACACCCTGTCGGGGATAATAGCCCCCCCCCCCCCCCCAGCATCGGGTTGAAACTTGGCGCCATCCCTAGCTCATAGCAGACCATGAACAAGTGATTTTTCCGAGTCGTGTCATGGAAAACTCACCTTGTATAAGAGGAGAAGATACATTTGGGAGGGTCAGTAATAATTTATTTCTGTAAAGCCCTATAGCGCTGAACCTCCCTGTAAATCAAGAAATATATAATTGAAGGGATAAATCTAAACTAAACAAAACCAGAACAAACACACCTCTTTCTCGTAACCATCATTAACTGGAGATATAATTCCACCGATCACGTGATATTTACCATCCCTTTGTAATGATTCTCTGGCAATCTCTGAAATTAAACATTACGAAAAATATTTAAATCTTAATCAGTTAAGTAAAATTTACATTTTATTACTTGGTTCTGGAGCTAGGACCATTTTCCATGGAACCAACCCTAGCCCCCAAGGCGTAGTCCCGCCATTTTCACACTTGTAGCACCCACATTTGTGTTCACCTTGGATTTGGAACTTCGAAATGTGAAAATTTTATATACGCAAAATTTCCCAGGACGCACTGACACAAAAACAATCTTACCGTGGAAGATTACACGCAAGAAAAAGTTGAACCTTTCCGCTCCCCCAGCTTCCCACAGCAGTGGCGTAGCCAGGGAGATGAGGGGGCACCCCCCCCCCCCCAATGTCAACCCATATTGGGAATATCAGGCAAGAAATTTTAATATCTAGCAATTTCCTTGAATCTGAGTCCGTTTGTGCCTATAATTTATAAGTTGTCAAAGGCATCAATAATTAAATTATGGACACAAACGGACTTCTCGGAGTCAAGCAAATTGCGTTTTTTGTCTCGAGTTTCAAAACTTCTTTCGGGGGTGGGGGCGTTGGTGGTCAAACGAGAGGGGGCACCCTATCTTTGTCTCACCCCCAAATTGCCGCTGAGGGCCTCGGGTGATGCAGAGAATCATATTCTGTATCCCCCCCCCCCCCCCCGCCTCTGATATTACTTTTTTCACCTAATTTTGATATCCTGGCTTCGCGCCTGTCCCACAGCAGGGGCAGGGCTTTAAAGCTGCATGTAATATCACTCACAACTCATAGGAACTACAACACAAATGTCATACTAGGGGAGGGGGGCTATAACACTTCCGTACACACTCTCACTTTTTTGGCCAACAATGTTCAAAATAAATTAAAATAATTATCGAATGAGTTTCAACAATGGTCATATCATCCAGCCTGGAGCCAATACAATAAAACTTTTACAACTGTATTTTCTACCTCCTAATGCAACTGACTGAAGTGAATCATTAGCTTTTTAAAAGGTGTGGCTATTTGCCAGATCGTTGAAAATGCTCTTATTCATTTTAAATCA
Organism: Pictodentalium vernedei; assembly: GCA_031216915.1. Taxonomy (NCBI): domain Eukaryota; kingdom Metazoa; phylum Mollusca; class Scaphopoda; order Dentaliida; family Dentaliidae; genus Pictodentalium; species Pictodentalium vernedei. The sequence goes on along the minus strand of CM062295.1, from coordinate 671,136,232 downwards.
TTTAAAGTCATAACTAGAAAATACAATTCTAGAAAATACAGTTGTAAACGTTTTATAGTTTTGGCCCCTGATGTAATTATGCAAACTTATTTACAAGTAATTATGTCATTCAATGAAGGTCAACTTATTGGACAGAGGCGGCGGAGCTAGGGTGGCAGAGGAGGCACTTGCCCCTCCACTTTTTTTCCACAGATATGTTTCGCAGTTACACAATGAGTTAAACTGGGCGCATGGAAACGTGTCAATATATACAGGCATTCCTGTAACATTATTTGCAAATCCAAACAATATTTAGCCAAAGAATCCCACTTTCAGTCACTTCGGTCCGTTTGTTCAACATCAACTATCTTCCAACCCGAAGGCCAGTCTTCGGGTTGGAAGATGGTTGAAGTAGAAGGAACGGACAGGACAGTGACCACACAGCGGCATATTCATCTAAATGAGTGACTATATCGAGTCATGGGTTATTTACCGATATACGATTGTAACCTTTCTCACGCTAGATCGAACCACGGTAGCATTGTAAATTTTTGCCCCTCCACTTTTATCGAGCTTCCACCGCCCTTGTTATTGGAATCGTTAGCCTGTTTGATTGTTTTTTGTTCACCACATTTTAAAAGCTCCACAGACCAAATTTTGTACACTTGTTAATGATGGCATCTAGTTGTACAATTAGACATTCGTTTTCTGATATCCGACTTTTTTTTCCAAAATAACGTCACTTTTAACGTCTTTCTCTATTTTGTTTAATATCGGCTCCTCTATCAAACCTCCCCCCCCCCCCCTGCAGACAGAGTTGCTCCCCCCATCCCCCGTCACACTTCTTATATATACGAGATTATGCGTGTCTCATGTGTCAGGCTTATAAGCATATTTAACGAGCGCAGGACTATTCAATCGTCGCACGTTCTTCTGTAAACAAACAACACGGTGACACGTTTCGGAAATATTAGCAGACGGACGTTTGTCAAAGAAAATAGAAATAAAAACACAACAAAAACGCCAACAAAACAAAACCATACTGCCGAGTCTCCCTTCGCTTGTGGGGGGGGGGGGGGGGGGGGGGTTCATTGCGGTATTCATTTCACTAAACAATCAATATTATTTTGCCCTGTGTATTAAATGAAGTGTTGAATGTGTGTTATTTTTTCTATCTTTATTGGTATTAAAACGAAAATGCACATTTTCTCGTTTCAAGCGAAACATTTTGGTTGTTTCTGTCGCATGAATGACAGTCTTGACAGATAATCTGATCGAAGTGTTTACCCGAGCTACCTCTGACCTTTGCATATCATTAACATCTAAGATGGCTAATCGCCAATGGGCTTATTGGAAATATAAACACAGGCTGAAATTGTATGATCAATTTCTGAAACAACGCGACAAACCAAATCTAACTTGTGTTTTCTTTTTCTGCTGAACGGAACAGCAAGAGAAAATAGAGGAAAATAGAGTTAGCTCCCTTCAACTGGATATGAACATTGCACAGAGGTACCACAGTTGATAGTTATTTGGATACAGCTGTTTTGCGCCTGAAGAGTATTTATTTGTGTCGATTTTGGTGGGGTTTTTTTTAAATTTTATCTATATTTCATAGCTACAGTCAGTCGCAGTCACTCGAGTAACTAACCATAATATTCTGGATAAGAAATATATACCGGTATCAACCTTGTTAACAAATATGCATGTAATTACTTAGTATAGAATAATATTATCGAAAGTATTCCAGCTTTTACACCTATTATCTGTAAAAAAAATCTTCACAATAATAATTACTTCGTGTAAATTGCAGTTAACTTATTAATGTTTCAGCCAAATGTCTGTAAATTGTAATGACGTCTGTGATATCTGCGCTTTTTACTCGTCCAAATTAATTGCGCAAATTTCCCTTAATTTTCAACGATAGTTTTGAGCCTCAGATAACATCAACTTGTCAATCACTTAAACACTATATTCATTTTACTTAAAACCAGAAAATATATTACAGTGAGTTCTAACGTAAAACCAGGGATTTCACGAAATCCCTGTTTCACTAAGATTTCATGAAATCCCTGTTTCACTAAGAAATTTCATGAAGTAGGCCTACCTAAAATCTTCAGGGATTTCGTGAAATCACTGAAATATCACGCCCGAAGTTTCACGATTTCACTAAATCACTGAAGCAGGGAAATCACGTGACGCATATGATGGGTACTTCATGTCTTTTTTTTTTGATCAGTAATAGATCCATGGTAGCATGCATGATTAGTAAGCATAATCGTTGGAGCCAGCCACAGACAGAACATAGCATGCGCAAATTGTGCGGTGATGAACCTTTTCTTATTTTATGCCCCGCTACACTGCGATCCTGGGGACCAGCGTATTTCCAGGAGGTAGGTCTGAAAGAGGTCAGATATTCCCACTACGCCAAGATTGACAGTGCTGCATAAGCCGAATACAGAATCAGCGAAAACGTTCACTTGGAAACGTTACTCAGAAGCGTTTCTCCCCTGTTTCAGTAGGGTACCAAGAATCAGCTAACGGGCCGTTTATGTTGCGATATTTTGCCAACAAAATGGCAACTATTTTGTTTTTCGAGATAAAAATGTATGTGACCTACAGAGAGGTGTCCTGTGTATAGAAGTAAGTACAAGTTCAGCGAAAAATTATGGTCTATGTAAGAATATCATCTGATAAGAACAACAACAATTCCAGGCGTCCATCTTGGCCGCCATCTTTAATATCTGAAAATACCCAAGGTTCACAGAATTGCGCCAGTTAGATTCGGAATCAGTATCAGAACGGCAATAAAATGCTAGTTTTACGCGTATTTTCGCGGGATATCCATCGTTGCTCCTAGATTATCGGAGGAAAAATACGACTTTATCATTTCTTTAATCAAATTTCTTTTATCAATCTCTTGTGCTTATTTTGTGTAAAAATTAATCGTAGAATCAATTACAGTTAAAACTAGAAGTCATGTCATGAACTGTGCGCTTATCTAGGCTTAATTGCGCGTAGGAATTGCGCGCAATTGTCATAACGAATGGCGTCCAACGCACTGCAGGTTCTCCTGGTTACTCATAGCAAACACAGGCAATGTGTCTGCCAATGGACCTCCGGTCCGAAACATTGCTTGTGCACAGGCCATATGTATAGAATTTGGTAGTCTTACTGTGGTTAAAACGCGTAGATTAACGTGCTATTGGTGCGCATTTCATGACAGGACTTCTAGTTTTAACTGTAGTATCACTTTCCAAATCCATTTTCCATCTTCGCAGGGGTGGAAATCCGCTACATTGTCATAAACGGTGGACATGCACTCTTTATGTACTGATAATCGGTATTATTCGCATTATATATCAGGGCTTATATTTCAGCTAAATTTGGGAGAATCCACTCGGGTTCTCGCGAAAATGGATCCATAAGGCCACCATGGTTGAACCCCTTTTGTATACTGATAAAATATCTTAGCGCTTTATCCAACACAGCATTATAAGTTTTAAAACATAAACTGAATTTGATATTTAAAAAAAAAGAAAAACAATAATTACCGAAAAAAACCTTACAAATATGGATGTCATTGTCACTGGCTTATTGCGCCGGTTCCAATGACAGCCACATTTGTACAATTTTATTGACAAAATGTCAGGATATCTCAGATCATGTTTCCCTATATTGGCTAATTTGCTGACGTTGTGTTAAGTAAAGGGTTAAATTGACCCAATTCTTTTCACACGCATCCTAACAGAGGTACAGCAAGAATCTACATGGATGCTTGCTGGTTTTGTTGTGTGAATCGTTGCGTGAACTGATTCTCGTAAGACCTGCTTTTATTTATGCTATATTTGTAAAACTGTTGAAGAAGTTAGTTGCTATGGACTAGACTTTTTGTACCGATGGGCCCACTTAACCCTTTACCTTGCAAACCGGAAACATCCGCCTGCGTAATTTGAAAATTGAGCTGTTGAAAAAGAATTATTTGTAAAAAAGAATTTTAACAAAACCATATCATGCAACCCCTCATTGGGAAGAGTAAGTTGAGCTCGTTCCTATGAGGGGTCACATGAAATGGTTTTGTAATTTTTTTGGAAAGTTAGAAGAAAAAAAATTTCAAACAGCAAACTTTGATATCGTCTGCATTGGGTAAATGGGATATTTATTAACTGGTAGAGTGCTGGAAACCCATATTTGTGCTTTATTCTGAAGTGTCGGCAACGCAACTCAAAGGGGCTCATATTCTGTGAATGTGCTGTGCATTGTGTTTGAAATGATTCATCTATAAGGATTAGGCACGCTCTCATAAATTCTAACATGGCATTGACATGTAAACAAATTCTGATAACTGAAAATAACTTTGCACTAACTTAATTGAATAACCATGTCAAATGCCTATTGTGCTGATATCCACAATAACCCTCCATTTTACAATATGGCCATATCACACCAGTAATATCACAAAAATCACCATTTTAATTTTTGTTTCCAATCTTGCCACAAGAACATAGCTTTTGCCGCCTCGGTGGAGTGAGCTTGTTGCATATTTCGTATGAACCTACCTTACAATTGCTTACTACAGGCTTGCACTACAGTGGAAGACCCTACCTCGGAAAGTGTATTTGATCTTTCCCAAGAGATTTGAGAAAGAAAAGTGGTGCAAAAGCACCAAGAAAAAATAAGCCAAAACTGGGTCGAGCGCCACCGGCACACGCCATCTAGGGGATGCCCTTCTCTTAGTACAAATCCACGGCTTCCGACAACCAGTGCGTAGGCAGTAACTAATGAATCATTCTGTTTTCGTCCATCCACGTGGCGAGAAGTCCATTTGCATTCAGAAACAGTGGTAATTCAACTCGTTGATAATGGTTACCTGTGACTGGAATTATGGATCTGCGGATCGTATAATAACAGGACTGTGTTTTATATATTCTCGTTATTATTTTCAACCACATTTTCATTGTATTTTATATATTCTCCGTGTCGCGCGCGACTTTCGCGTACCGTACGGCTCGGACATAAAATTTTTCGGTTGATAAATTTATCTTATCCTTTTGGATATTATTATTTTTATTGGAGTCAGGTGTCAATGGGGGGCTGTATGGACAGGATTTCTCCTCTCTGAAGGCAGAATTTCTGTTTTTTGGTCCCTGTCGGCCGTCTGGGTTCAGTTGTGTTCCCTCAGGTCCTTTATTTTCTGCCACCTTTCTTTCGTAGTTGGGGGTGTTCTTCTACTTTCTACATCTGTTGAGTTCACCTTTTTCTATTCCTGCTCTCAACTCTGTTATGCCCAGGACTGTTCCTTGAGGGCAATGCCTTTTGCCCAAGCATGTGGTGCGTTTTCGTGGCCGTTCCTTCCGCACCCGCGGAGAAGGGGAACGCTGTCGTTCGGGGCCTCCCGACACGACCAAGTCTGGTGAGAGTTATACCCCCTCCGTGGGGGTTGTGCGGTCTTTTTCTTTGATGGATACTGCGGGAGCTGTTGAGTTGTCTGGTGAAGAGATGCCTGGTTCCGGGACTGTGGTCTCTCTCCAGTCGATTCTTCATATAGTAGAGGAGGTGGTTTCTCCTCTCGCGGGCCTCGACGGGGCTCGATTCGTCCCAGGTTGGAGGAAGGATATCAGAATTCGCAGACCACTGGGCCACCATCACATCCGATCCTTGGGTGTTAGATGTTGTTCGGTCCGGACTGCAAATATCCTTCCGGAAGCACCCCACTCTGTTGAGATTGCCTCTTCCAACACAAGTTCCTTCAGACGTTTCACGTCGGGAGCTTTTGATCACGGAGATACACAATCTCCTGTCAAAGGGGGCGATCGAGGTCGTCAAGAACATTCATTCAGTGGAATTTTATTCCCGCCTTTTTTGATGCTGAAGAAGGACGGCCGACTCCGACCGGTTATCGATCTGAGTATCCTGAACCAGTCTATCATTGCTCCCAAGTTCAACATGGGAGACTTTCAGGTCGGTTCGCTGCCCCGTTCACCAGGGAGATTTCGCTTCCAGCATCGATCTGCGAGACGCTTTCTTTCACGTTCTGATTCATCGGACATCGCGAAAGTATCTTAGGTTTTTTTTTCTTGGGCGAGTTTACCAGTTCAAGGCCGTGCCTTTCGGCATCAACCTGGCTCCTTGGGCCTTCACCCGACTGATGTCGCATGTGATAGCCTTCCATAGCTCACAGTCCGGGGTGACTACTTCGGCATATCTAGACGATATCCTCCAGAGGCATTCCTATGCTGCCTTTCTGGAGTCAGATGGGGACACACTGTTGAGCCTGCTTATGTCGCTAGAGTTCTGAGTCAACGAGGAGAAGTCGGACCTGGTCCTTTCTCAGTCGCTTTGTCATTTGGGGATGGACTTCCGTACTCAGTTGAATACGGTGCCGGTTTCCCGGGCAAGGGCTGTGATTCTCTCAGCTTTTGCCCTGACTCTGTCCCAGTCCACATCCGCGTGGTAAAGGGTTAAATTGATTAATTTTTTTCACGCGAATCCTAACCGAGGTCCAGCGAGAATCTACATGAATTCTCCCTGGTTTTGTTGTGCGAATCTTTACGTCTTGGATTCTCGTCGAAATATAAGCCTTGTATACAATACTACCAATCGGTGAATTCTATGTTGAATAATACCAAACTGCACCAACTTGAATTGCCTTAACCCTTTGCCTAACACGAAGAGCAGACGACACTTACCAAAATAATTCTTGAATAACTATTTTTTTTCATTTTTTGTCTCAAAAACATAGGTTGTGACCCCTCGTTGAAACGAGCTCGACGAGGGTTCGTAACCTATATTTTTGAGACAGAAAATGAAAAAAATAATGAAAATTAATGGGCGGTTTTTAAGAATAGCGCTGGTCGGTTTTTGGCCGTTACGTTGGGTAAAGGGTTAAACAATTATTATAGTTAGAAGTCTATTTTTCAAAAAGTTGGCGGCCATCCTCAATTTTCCCTCCAAATCGGAGGTACAGTAATTTTTTATTTTCTCTTAAATGCCATAATGTCCTGAAAACAATTCATCCAAACAAATGCCAGGTTGAAATGTTCACAGATCTGTGTTATTACTCTAGTAATTACTGTAAATTTTGTGGGAAAGAGTTTTCAGAAGATTCACACGCTAAAGACACGAAGATGTGGTTAATATCCAGGAAGTCACGGTAGGAATGTAGAGAAGATTCACACGCTAAAGACACGAAGATGTAGTTAATATCCTGGAAGTCACAGTAGGAATGTAGAGAAGATGCACACGCTAAAGACACGAAGATCTGGTTAATATCCATGAAGTCACAGTAGGAATGTAGAGAAGATTCACGCGCTAAAGACACGAAGATGTGGTTAATATCCTGGAAGTCACAGTAGGAATGTAGAGAAGATTCACACGCTAAAGACACTAAGATGTGGTTAATATCCTGGAAGTCACGGTAGGAATGTAGAGAAGATTCACACGCTAAAGACACGAAGATCTGGTTAATATCCATGAAGTCACAGTAGGAATGTAGAGAAGATTCACACGCTAAAGACACGAAGATCTGGTTAATATCCTGGAAGTCACAGTAGGAATGTAGATAAGATGCACACGCTAAAGACACTAAGATGTGGTTAATATCCTGGAAGTCACGGTAGGAATGTAGAGAAGATTCACACACTAAAGACACGGAGATGTGGTTAATATCCTGGAAGTCACAGTAGGAATGTAGAGAAGATTCACACGCTAAAGACACGGAGATGTGGTTAATATCCTGGAAGTCACGGTAGGAATGTAGAGAAGATTCACACACTAAAGACACGAAGATGTGGTTAATATCCAGGAAGTCACGGTAGGAATGTAGAGAAGATTCACGCACTAAAGACACGGAGATGTGGTTAATATCCTGGAAGTCACGGTAGGAATGTAGAGAAGATTCACACGCTAAAGACACGAAGATGTGGTTAATATCCTGGAAGTCACGGTAGGAATGTAGAGAAGATTCACACGCTAAAGACACGGAGATGTGGTTAATATCCTGGAAGTCACGGTAGGAATGTAGAGAAGATTCACACGCTAAAGACACGAAGATGTGGTTAATATCCAGGAAGTCACGGTAGGAATGTAGAGAAGATTCACACGCTAAAGACACGGAGATGTGGTTAATATTCTGGAAGTCACAGTAGGAATGTAGAGAAGATTCACACGCTAAAGACACGAAGATGTGGTTAATATCCTGGAAGTCACAGTAGGAATGTAGAGAAGATGCACACGCTAAACACACTAAGATGTGGTTAATATCCTGGAAGTCACGGTAGGAATGTAGAGAAGATTCACACGCTAAAGACACGAAGATCTGGTTAATATCCGTGAAGTCACAGTAGGAATGTAGAGAAGATTCACACGCTAAAGACACGAAGATGTGGTTAATATTCTGGAAGTCACAGTAGGAATGTAGATAAGATGCACACGCTAAAGACACTAAGATGTGGTTAATATCCATGAAGTCACAGTAGGAATGTAGAGAAGATTCACACGCTAAAGACACGAAGATGTGGTTAATATCCTGGAAGTCACAGTAGGAATGTAGAGAAGATTCACACGCTAAAGACACGAAGATGTGGTTAATATCCTGGAAGTCACAGTAGGAATGTAGATAAGATGCACACACTAAAGACACGAAGATGTGGTTAATATCCAGGAAGTCACAGTAGGAATGGGGAATCTGTAGTAAATAAAGTCAATTTCGGTGATTTGGAGGGATTGTCGGTTTATTGGGGTAATTCGTGATACTCCGATTCAATCGAACATACCCTCCGAACATACCCCTATCGTGTTGTAGGCGATGGGTAACATAGCAACCACGTGCTATCATAGAAACCAAGATGGCGGCGTCCGGTATACAAAATGGACGACGGAAACACGTATCACCCTAACAACACGCGCTGTGCATGCGCACTAACGCCACGTATCACTATGGGGGTGACGCCACAAGATGGCCGCCCACACGGGTTACATGACAACACAACATGGCGCCACTGGGTTACGTGACATGACGTCACTTCCCCCTCCCCATTCCCTCCCCCAAACAGGCACGGCTCATCCCTCTCCTACCACTTGTATTGAACTGAAGTTTTCTAAATTGAAACTTTGTATGATTTCGTCAGCCCTTCCACGCCTGAAATTTTTACAGTCCTAATTCCTGACGAACCATTTTCAACAAACCACTGTAGTTCTCAACCAGTTCTGGAGACCCCCCACCAGCCTCCCTTTCAACAGCAAGATCTTTCCTCTTAACCCGATTCAAATTTTCAGAATCACTAGTATCACTATTCACTTCCTTCTCCAACATCAACACCCTCTTCATAGTGAAGAGGGGTGTGTTGATGCTGGAGAAGGTAGAGGTGATAATGCGAGTTATTCTGAAAACAAAGACGAGATTGAGGCGGGTTTGGAGTTTCATACGTATCTTAGGAAAAGAATATGTCCGTTTGGAGGTGGGAGATTATCAATGAAATATGCTCATTATCATTAAAATAAACGCGTCATGTTACCCTAAAAAATTTACTTGATGTCACCCGGGAAATTTCACGCTTCCCAGTTCTAAGGGTAATGTCACTCCTGTTCCCGGTTTCGAGAAAACTAGGGAAATATTAAACCGTAATTATGATGCATCATATGACTTCCAGCTCGACTTTTGGTGGTGCTCCGCAGTTGCCACCGTCTTTATGAGACACTAGTTAAACCTTTCTGCTGATCCATTTCACGTTGATTGATAAGGTGTCGTACGCGTTTTCTGAGTCTAAGTACATGCAATCTTAGAGAGCTCCTTTTAGAAAACGTTTTTCAAAGTTCCAACACCAATCACTACGAAGCTACCAAGAAAAACTGTAAAATGCAATAAAATTCTCATATACACACTAAAAACTTAAAGTGTTAAAACTGACACTTTGAAGGTGTTAAACCCATTCTAACTCTTAGGGTTTGATTTTAACACTCAAAGTGCAATGCTTTAAGCACTTAGACATTACAATCATCAGACATCTGAAACTTGAATGGATGGCACTTCCCATGTGTCTAGCATTGGTGGTTCTTCCAGAATCGTCCATAATTTGATTTGCGCTTGGTGGGTACATAATTAAAAGGACACAACGCAGATGACGCGGATCAGGCTCGAGAGTTCGAGCCTGATCCGCGACATCTGCGTTGTTTCCTTTTAAGTGTCGCGACATTACACTTGTCAAGTGGTATTATTGTAACACCTGTCAAGTTCTGGGATATCTACACTTGAATAAAGTGCTAGTTCAGCACTTAGTAAGTGTTAAATACAGCACTTCAACTGTAGTTTTTAACACCACTTTAGTTTTTAGCGTGTAGAGCCTTGGTTGCAGTAAGAATAGTCTGGTAGCAACATGGAATCTGCTGTGCGTATATCGTCTAACATGATCTGTGATCACCAGAATGTATAAACCACCAGCTGACTGCTCCAGGCAAAGAAAATCCATACACACTGCACTAACTTCATTGCTCTGCTAGTTTCAAGAGCACCTATTTTAATAGCAGGTCGGATTGGAGTTTTCTGTCCAATACATTTTCCACAGTGTTCGACTTTGCGCAAATCATCTCTCTCCATACCAGGCCAGACAAACGTCGCTTTGCCAGCTAGGAGTGTTCTTCTTACCCTGGTGACGAACATCGTCATGTATTTCATTCAATGCTAGTTGATGGAGCGATTCTTGTAACACAGGGTGTTGTATATTGTTCATTCCGAAAAATGGTAATAGTTCAAATAAAGAACACCAGATTCCAGAGTTAATTTTTATAATCTCTAGAATATTTCTCTTCCTCTAGTAATTCCCTGCTCCTTCCACTCGTGTGAATAGAACTGCTTTTAATGATGTGAGCAACTCTGGACAACCTAGAAACTTTCTCATGTTCTCTATCCCAGAATCACAGTCCTCTCTGGCTCACACATCGAGGGTGACATAGAACACACAAAGTGAATGTGCAATGTGTTCTGGCATAAGCTGTCTACAATGACATTGAAATAGTCACTGCTTCACAAAGAGCGTAGAAATTGTGAACGTTGGCTAATCAATGCGATTTTTAGCAACTCAGCACTTTTGGGCCCCCTAATGCCCATTTTTTGGAGAAAACCGGTTGATAAAGGCGATTTTGAGCAACTCGGCACTTTTGGACCTCCCGCCCAATTTTGAGAGGTCCGGTGCCCAATTTTGGTGGCAATCTACATTAATCTATTTGTGCCGCCCCACAATGCAGTTTATTTGTCGAAACTCGGTTCATAAATGCGATTTTGAACGACTCGGCACTTTTGGGCACCCCTGGTGCCCAATTTTGGGAGGGTCTGGTGCCCAATTTTAGTGGCAATCTTCCTGAATCTATTTTTGCCATCATCCCACAATGCAGTTTATTGGCGAACATCTGTTGATAAATGCGATTTTGAGCAATTCGGCACTTTTGGTCATCGCTGGTGCCCAATTTTGGGAGGGTCCGGTGCCCAATTTTGGTGGCAATCTTTGTGAATTTATTTGTGCCACCCCCACAATGCATTTTATTTGACGAAAATCGGTTGATAGAGAATGTCGAATAAGGAACCGGAAATAAGTAATAGTTGTCACGTCCCTAATATTATCCAATGCGGCAAAAACAGTAATCAATATAAAATACTATACACATACATTGTAGAAGATAAAAGAAATATAACAAACAAGAGGGCAATCCAAAGCGTGTGCCAAAGCCCCCGACCAGCCAAATTTGCCAAAACATTCCAAACGAAAAAGAGTGAAAAGGGTCATAACTCTGGAACAAAATGTGTGGAAGAAACTCACGCTTCACTGGTCTTGTTCCACCACAACACCAAATATCATTCACATCGGAGCAGCAGTGGCTGAGATGCAAATGAAAAATGTTGTTACGGACGGACGGATGGACGGAGGTCTCTATTAGATACCCCTTCGGCAGGCATAATAAGTAATATAAGAAGTGTGAGAGAGATAGAGATAAACGGAGAGAAAAAGAAGAGAGAGAGAGAGAGAGAGAGAGAGAGAGAGAGAGAGGGAGAGAGAGAGAGGAGGGTGGGGAGCTTCACAAATATATGTATGAAACTCAAGTACTGAATTTTGAATACTGGACATTCTACCTTACCTGAGTAAACTTTTCCAGAGTTCCGGTTCAAACCTCTCTTCGTAGATCGCGTGATTTGTCCCAATTCAAGAACACACAGAAACAAAAAATTGCTAGTGGTTGATATTTACATCAGAAATTTAACATAAATGATGAAACAAACTGAAACAATTTATTTGATAACTAATGTTAATACATTTTACCTTGCGACGGAAGGGCTGGTGTTTAACCTCCTTCACTCTGATGTCAAAATACCAAAATTTCAGGAAGCTGTTTTTTCCCATAATGCATCTAGAAATTTAACCAATTCAATCTCGTTTGACAGAGCTCAATGAGCTCTGCCAAACGAGATTGAATTGGTTAAATTTCTAGTTGCATTATGGGAAATTTTTTCTGCCTGAAATTTAGATATTTTGACATCAGTGTGGAGGGGGTTAAGTAATCAACAGCGGCTTCTGACGGAATAACAATATACATTTCATCCAGCACTGTTAGTGTTAACTAATAGTAAACTCCTGAATTTTGCGAAAAATGTTTGAAAGAATTTTAGTTTTAAAAATTACCGAACATCCGTAAATGCATGATTGTCAGTGGATTGAATGATCCACAGGCCAGTAAAATTACTTTCGTAGTTGATGACATGTTTGTTCTATTTACAAAACACAATAAGTGGAAAGTCACCGACAATTTGAATTCAGTTTCCCATGGGGAGCCCCAAGAAAGCGACGCTGTATTTTTAAGTCGTAGTTATCGGTTTATCTCGCTATATATATAGTTATCAAATTTGCTGCGCAATTTTTATAATTTGTACACATACTTGTGGAATGAACAAGGGAACAGCATTGGATCAACATAGTCATAACTTTGGAAATGTTTTTTTTTTTACTTTTTGTTTGTTTTTATGTCCCCCTTAAAAAAAGAGAACTCTGCAGGGTATGCTTGAAGCATATTCAGCGGCGTCGGAAGCATCCGAGAGCAGGGGGGGGGGGGGGGGGGAGGGGGGGGCAGGTGCAGTAAAACGGCATTTACATGACTCAATTGCCGACACGTCATACAGTTGGGACGCTGAATAACTTTATGCCACAAACTTACTTGTTACGTCCTCTGATAACACCCACCTGTCATGGTCGGGACCAAGACCTCTTAGGAGAAACCTTCAATCCAATGCCAATTTAGCGTTTTTACCTTGTGAACCTATGCGCATTCCGTCGACAACTTCATACACAGATTGTCGGTCACGTGTTTCATCTTTTTGAAGTTTTTTTTTTCTCAGCGAAAAGGGGCATGACGTGCCCCGCTCGCTCCCATAGGCTGAGGGCATATTGGGCAGCTGTTCCCGTGCTCTGGCGTCCTTGATCATATATCACTTAAAGAAAATAAACGTTGTGAATCATTTTGAAAATTTGAAGACGTTCGTCTGGTCAGGCTACACAAATAAAATCTTTATTTGTTCTTTTCCCCTTTTTTTCCAAGCCCTTGAAAGGGGCACCTTTATATCCGCGCTGTCCACCGATTTGTCGTGACATCCGTCAGTCCGAATTTTGTCTTCGTCCAGAAAGTTGTGTGCTAGTGATCTCTGTAATGTCTGGGTAGATTTTAAGGTGATTCTAAAGTCATGGCTACCAATATGGAGGCAAGAACCTTAGAAAAATGTGAACATTTCATTGAACTATAGCTTGGGAACGAAACAGCTTTGCCCTTGGATACCAGGGTCAGTGGCGGAGAGGAAAATTTTGTGCCCCCCCCCCCCCCCCCCCCCCCGCGAGATAGAGACGGGGGCCCTTTCATCATGGTGGTTGCCTTTAAAACGGGAGCAAATTTAGTGTTGTCACCGTGCACAGCATACAGGATTTCACGTAGTACATACGCCATAAATTAAATGTAGGTATAGCCTATAGGATCGATTCTAAAAGTACGACTTTTTCATTACATGTTTTAAGTTTCACCCCCACCATCCAACGATACACACATGCACGCCCAACATGTGTGACTTGAGAGGCACCATGTGTATATTGTTCATTTCTCACCCCTATCAGTTACAATGATGTAGCGTTCACTTAACCCTTTACCTAACCTGAAAAGCAGACGACACTTGCAAAAATAATTCTTGAATAACAAATTTTTTTCATTTTTTGTCTCAAAAACATAGGTTATGACCCCTCGTTGGAACGAGCTCGTTCCAACGAGCGGTCATAACCTATGTTTTTGAGACAAAAAATGAAAAAAATAATGAAAATTAATTGCCGATTTTTGAGAATAGCGCTGGCCGTTTTTGGCCGTTACGTTAGGAGAAGGGTTAAAAGAATAATACATAGACTACAAAGAGTACGTCGTGTAGAAGTGAGAGTTTCAAATTATGTGTATTTGGTACACAGTCTCGCTCTCTCTTTCTCTTCCCCTCTTTCTTCCAGCGTTGGGACGTCCTTCAAGACGCCCCCCCCCCCCCTTCTAGCCCCCTCCCCCCTCAATGCGGGCCCATCCCCCACGCCATTGACCAGGGTTGGGGGAAATGATCATGTTACATAGAACGTGATGAGACTCCCCAAAATATTGGTTTCAGGAATTTACGAGTCACTTTGAGACAGAAGATGTGTACCGTCAAAAAGTCGGAGAGGGCAGGATGCCTTACCTTCGACTGAACAACCAACCTTACAGCGCTATCAGTAATACACTGTAGCAGTTGAGTCTTAATTTTAATAAATCACATCGAACATAGGACAAGGTATGTTTTCAACCTGGGTTGTTTCCGTATCAAATGTGTCCGCCATGTTGACAGTGGGAAAATCGCAACAAGGAAATGGGCAACATTGCTACGAAAAATTCCGCCGTTTGTTCCGATAAATTCTCATGGCTATTCCACTGCTGAAATTCTGATTGTCGAAATATTCTAAGAGAACCAGACTAAAATGGGTAAATTGCATTGATTTTCCATTCTTTGTAAATAGTCTTCCCTCGCCACCCGAAGCAAGCATTTTGTTTACATGAAACGTCTGTTACGACCCGTAATGTAATAAATGCCCATAATGTAATACCTACCCATAATGTGATACAAAAACGACCCATAATGTAATACGAACCCATAATGTAATAAAAAACGACCCATAATGTAATAAATGTAATAACGTGTAATAAATGTTAGGTACCCATAATGTAATAAAATTTTTAAAAAATTAGATACAAATTACACTTTTCCAGGCCCGTAATGTAATAAAATTCTAAGTTTGATTTTTGTTTTTTCTCTTTACTCCAGCAGTGCGTTCGGCTACTTATGACACATCCTACGCCTTCATCAATGCTGCCAATGGCCCCCATGCCGTACACAGCCAACATGTGTGGGTGTGTTGGGATTATGATGGAGAGTATTCCGGGACCTGGGGCGGGTATACTCTGCCCTGAGTGGCAGGCATTATCCCTCTTCCATTTGTACCACCCACGCAAACGACTTCCTCGATAGCCTCTACTGCCCTGCCACAATCATATAGGTCTACCTTACCAGACATTCAGTAATTTTGATTCCAGGATGGTCATTTATAACTGCAATCATCATATTCGACCGGCTGTTCACTTGCACAAAAGCAATGTGGGTAGCAGGTTCCTACTGTTAATAAATGCAAGTAACTCTGGCCAAAGTTGCTGGGGCAAAGGGTGGAGTGGGTGCCGTGGGATTTGGGTGCACCAAGACTGGATAGTGGCGGGGGGGGGGGGGGGTAGTGTGGGATACAAGGAAAAGATGGAACAGAAGCAAGACGTTGAGTCAAGCGGCGCAGAGGAATATCGGGAGGCGATATGGTAGGTGTACTGGTATTGGGATAGGGGATATCCTATAGCTCGATGGGATTTGGATTAGGCTACTTTCCTCCAAATTAAGCGTACGATCTATCCTCTGTCTCTCCAGTTTTCACTACCTGAACAAATTAGTCATTTCCCTGTACTGTACTACTATAAGTTTATGTCACACCCACCGCACCTGGAAACCAATGAGACCGATCCCAGGATGACACTTAATAACGACCACATCATATTCCCGATCCTGTGATAACATGTGTCAAGTAATATTATTAGTCCGCCACACGGCCTTCCACTTAAACTACCTACAGTCATGGCAGTTCCTGGCGGTTGGCAGGGACTTCCTGCCAACCGCCTACTCTATCACATCCACTATTCGCGTGTTCATCTCCGCTATTGTGCCATCTTCTCCTAAGTTACACTCAAACAACATACATAGCTAGACACGAGGAGTAACATGGGCGTATCCGATTGACCGGGTGTGTGACCTTGACCATCAAACCGGAAACCTTGAACCTGTGTATCGGCTCCTGCTGGGCGATTGTCCTGAAACTTGGTGTGTGGTTCGGGCGCCCAACAATTTCGCCACACCCGATGCCCGTCATGTGTGACCTTGATATTCAAACCGTTGACCTTGAACCTGTATCTAGGTTCATGCTGGGCCGATTTTCGTGAAACTTGGTATGTGGGAGTAGTTCAGGACGCTCAATATATATATATATGTATATATAGAGCCCCGAACTACCCCCACATACCAAGTTTCACGCAAATCGGCCCAACATGAGCCGAGATATAGGTTCAAGGTCAACGGTGTGAATATCAATCAAGGTCACACATGACGGGCATCGGGTGTGGCAAAATTGTTGGGCGCCCGAACCACACACCAAGTTTCATAAAAATCGGCCCATACACAGGTTCAAGGTCACCGGATTGATGGTCAAGGTCACACCTCACGGTCAAACGGATATGCCCATGTTACACCTGGTGTTTAGCTACGTATGTTGTTTGAGTGTAGCCTAGGAGAAGATGGCACAATAGCGGGGATGAACACGCGAATAGTCGATGTGATAGAGTATGCGGTTGGCAGGAAGTTCCTGCCAACCGCCAGGAACTGTCAGGAAATGTAGGTGGTTTAAGTGGTAGTCCCCACAGCTCAGAAAATGCTGTGGAATGCTTTTCCAATCAACATAATCTCAAGAACCACCAAAACTACTCTCTATTATAGATCTGCATTCGTCCTGTGCATACTATGAGTGATGCCACACCACTGGTGAAATTTATTTGAGAATGCAATCCCATGAGCTCAATACAAAGAGGCTGCTTTGTACAACCAAGTGATGTGCACATTAACTCGACTCAGTTGCTGGTCACAGCCACAGGTGAACATGACATACTCTTAACCAATCTTCTCGCAAAGGTGGCCTGCGTGGATGATAGCAGTCTACAAGGCGTTTAACTTGCTTCGGTCATATCTATTGAGGGTGTTCAATCTGTGGTGTGTTGAGGTTTTAGAAAAATAACACTTAGAGGAGTTGAAACCATTTCACTCAGGGCTGTCACTATTGAAACTGATACAATTTTTATTGAAAATGTAAGGTCTTGACACATGTGATCACAGGACCGGGAATATGATGTGGTCGTTATTAAGTGTGGTCCTGGGCTCGGGCTCATTGGTTTCAAGGTGCGGAGGGTGCGACATGAACTTATAGTAGTACAGTACAGGGAAATTACTAATTTGTTTAGGTAGTGAAAATTGGAGAGACAGAGGATAGATTGTACGCTTAATTTGGAGCAAAGTAGCCTAATCCAAATCCCATCGAGCTATAGGATATCCCCCATTCCAGTACCAGTACACTCACCATATCGCCTCCCGATATTCCTCTGCGCCGGTTGACTCAACGTCTTGCTTCTGTTCTATCTTTTCCTTGTATCCCACACTATACGCTTCCCCCCCCCCCCCCCTACTATCCGGTTATTGTGCACCCAAACCCCACTGCACCCCACTACACCCTCTGCCTCAGCAACTTTGGCCAGAATTGCTTGCACTTATTAACAGTATAGGAACCTGCTACCCGCATTGCTTTTATGCAAGTGAACAGCCGGTCGAATATGATGATTGCAGTTATAAATGATCATCCTGGAATCAAAATTATTGAATGTCTTGTAAGGTAGACCTATATGATTGTGGCAGGGCAGTAGAGGCTATCGAGGAAGTCGTTTGCGTGGGTGGTACAAATGGAAGAGGGATAATGCCTGTCACTCGTAGCAGAGTATACCCGCCCCAGGTCCCGGAATACTCTCTATCGTAATCCCAACACACCCACACATGTTGGCTGTGTACGGCATAGGGGCCATTGGCAGCATTGATGAAGGCGCGGGATGTGTCATAAGTAGCCGAACGCACTGCTGGAGTAAAGAGAAAAACAAAAATCAAGCTTAGAATTTTATTACATTACGGGCCTGGAAAAGTGTAATTTGTATCTAATTTTTTAAATTTTTTATTACATTATGGGTACCTAACATTTATTACACGTTATTATATTTATTACATTATGGGTCGTTTTTTATTACATTATGGGTTCGTATTACATTATGGGCATTTATTACATTACGGGTCGTAACAAACGTCCTTGGCATAAGTTTGTATTCACGCGCGACAATTAACAAGAGAGAACAAAAATTGCAGTTATCTCTAATTAACGAAGCTGCGATGTATAGTGGAATTGCCAACCCATGTTGTATTCTTTTGTTGTTGAAATATTCGTAAACTGGTAGATATTTCACTTCCTTTATCCCTTTACCCAACATAACGGCCAAAGGGGGCAGCGCTATTCACAAAAACACCACTCAAATTTCATTATATTTTTCATTTTTAGCATCAAACCATAGGGTTTTGACACAAAAAGTCAAAAAAATTAGTTATTCAAGAATTTTATTTACAAGTGTCGTCTGCATTTCGTGTTAGGTAAAGGGTTAATGACAAATCAAGGGAACTACTGTTCATCATGTAATAATGATGTTACGACTTTATTGGTCTGTCGTTCGGCTACTTGTCAGCCTGGTCTTGGCGAGTTCCAGAAATAATGCTCCTAATGTCGGGATCTGGTGTGATTTATGTTTCGAATCACTGTAAACTAGGTCTATGTATTTCAAGATATTCGTTTGCGATCCACAAGGATCATCGATAATTTCGAATGATCTGTGAATAATTTGACTCATGTCCACAAGTATTTGTTGAACTTGGTCGAAGTTGTTGTCACCGGAAATTCATATATGTTGGTAAGTCGTGTGTTCAAAATGCGAAAAATAATATTTTTACCTTTTTACCCACCCTACTAAACCTTCAAACACAAAACAAAATATGGCATAAGTATGAACATGCAATTTTTCTCGATGAAATGCTTTTCTAGTCGTTACATGCAAATTCCCAACGAAAGTTTCATGATGGCAACACACACGAGGCACAATCGAGCTTCAAAAAAACTTTACAGCGTTTTTGAACTATCGACAACTCACTAAAGTTGATATCAATTCAGTGAAGGTAGGAGATTCCGACATCAGTGCAAGTAAGAGTGTACGTAATCTTGGTGCCTTCTTCGACTCTACCATGTCTACGGACAGACATGTTACAAATATGTGCAATAAGGCTTTCAGAGGTCTATACAAAGTTAAACAGATAAGACAGTTCCTCACCAAAGACTCAACAAAAACCCTAGTTCATGCCTTTGTAACTTCACATTTGGATTATTGTAATGCCTTACTGTTCAACCTTCCACAATATCAGTACTCTCACCTGCAGATGGCAATAGTAGGAGACCCTTGCCTAATTGGGGGGACCTAGTGGGGGACCTAAGAAGTGACGTCATGTTACGTGACCTAGTTACGTCATGTTTGGTTGTCATGGTAACTCGCGTGAGCGGCCATCTTGTGACGTCATCTCCATAATGATGCGTGGTGTGAGTGCGCATGCGCAGCGCGTGTTGTTTGGGTGATACGTGTGTCCATAGTCCATTTTGTATACTGGAGGCCCCCATCTTGGTTTCTATGGTAGCACGTGGTTGCTATGTTACCCAAAGGCTTCTAACAAGACAGGAGTACCGGGTGTGTGTTCGATTGAATAGGAGTAATTTTCTGGCTTGGAATTTTCCCAGAATTCTCGTTTAATTACCACAAACAACCTCCAACAAGTTATTTTACTAGTTCCAATTTCCCACTAAATCCGCAGTTTCTATTTGTTGTCCCCTAGAATTCTTTTGAGAACCGCCATATGTTTGGTTTATAATAGTACCGAGGGGCCCTGTGGGTATGTTCCTTTGGACAAGAGTATACACCGGTAGAGTAGAAGAGCCTATAAGCTGGAATAGCTTTACTTATTCTTACTATATTTAGCAATTTCTGGTCTATTCTTGTTAGTTCTGACCCTATTCCGAGTAATGTTGTTGTTTTATTTATCTAGATCATTTATATAAATTATAACTAACCAATCAGATTGCTTGCTTTCCCATAATCAAGTAATTGCTCGTTCGAGTGACTCCTCAAACGACTCATTTCAGAAAAAGGGATTCCATAGCCACAGGCATTTTCCAAAAACGGATTCTTAAAAACGGGATTACGTAAGTGGGGTTCCTAGCCGATTCCATAAAATTTGGATTTCATGATTTGACATCAACAGTCGAGGGTATGGAAAGGGATTGATAACAACCAATTCAAGAACTACTATAAGAACCTGAACAGATAAAACCTGATAATGGCCAGTGTAAAACAACGAATGTACAGAACGAAGATCCAACACAACCAAATCGAAGTGAATATAACCTTGCTCTGAGGAGCTCTAATTCTCTCTCGTGCCTCTGTTGTTCGAGCTCTCGTTCTGCCTCCCTTGCCTCCCTTGCTAATTGGGCTTCCCTCTCTCTCGCCACATTTGCTAATTGAATCTCTCTCTCTTTCGACTCTCTTGCGTCTTTCTCACGCTCTCGTTCTAATTGGGCTTCTCTCTCCCTCGCCTCTCTTGCGTCTTTCTCACGCTCTCGTTCTAATTGAATCTCTCGCTCTTTTGCCTCTCTTGCGTCTTTCTCACGCTCTCGTTCTAATTGGGCTTCTCTCTCCCTCGCCTCTCTTGCGTCTTTCTTACGCTCTCGTTCTAATTGAATCTGTCGCTCTTTTGCCTCCCTTACTGCTTGGGCCTCTCTCTCTCTCTTGCGTCATTACGTAAGGCAATCTCCTTGCCTCAGGTTCTGCTCATCTTTAACGAACTTATGAAGTTCGGCCCCCTCAAGGCCCATTTCCTTGCCTAATGATACCAGTTGGGCCAGGGGTGTAACAACATCCATTTTGATTTTTTCTTTCTATCTTCAACACTCGTCAGAAAGAACGAAGAAGGAAAAGAAAGAAAGAAAAAAAAATATGGCAATTAATCTTAATTTACCTCTGTAATTTAACGTAATTAAACGCCCCAAATATTCTGAAACCTACCACAGTTATAGTGGCTATTAAGTATCCTTTTGAGGACTACTGTATTGCGATATTAAACCCTTGAACGGCATCAGCTGACCGAACGCGTCAAAACATAAACAGAACCGCCGTTAAAATAAAACAAAATTTCCATATAGCCATTTTTTACCTTTTAGAAATATCCTGGTTAGCACTCGCCAATCAATGTCAGGAACACCTGAGGCCCCGTAAGGCCTGGGCTGACGTGGGGTTATTTAGTCCCGCTGATGAAGTTGCGGGAAAATTAGACCAACGTGGAGGGTCGGAATCCAAGTGTCGCGAACTCGGCGCAGGGAGCTGAGTTAGACCGACGCCGTGATTCCTTCTCTGCCAAATTGGCCTGAAATAGGTTCGATTTCCGTTAGGTGTGATTCCTAATCACTTCAGGCTGTATAATGGAAAGAATGATTTAAAGTAACAATTCTTTTATTTACACATAAAAATAAATCCGTTTCGATATTTCAACAATCAACAATTCGATTCTTTTCACAGAAAATGGGTTGCTAGGGTTAAATAATTCTCAACAATCATATAGTCGTTCTATAGCCCTGTATTGGCACTATAGTCTACACACTGGAAATGTTACTACCGTGAGCTCGCCATAAGAGCTTCACAAATCTGAAATGTTATTACAGTGAGCTCGCCATAAGAGCTTCACCCGCTTAGGCTCAAATAAACAACGTCTGCGCGTAACTGTACCTCTGGCTGTCGGAGGGTTCCGACCAGCAATGTTCGTCATCTATAAAGCCACCGTACTTTTGATTTGGGTCAGATATTGTCTACTCATACCTTATGTGCCTTTTGAAAGTCCTCCGTGAAAGTCCTGTTGAAATATTCACCGTTCCTGGTTGAATTCACGATTCACAAATGCCCCTTTTTGTGCTAGGGCGAAATTGTCACTCACCACCGATCTCCAGTCGGTATTACGATGCTTCGACAGCAAAACAAACTACTCAGAACGCAATCAGTCAGACGCTTCAAAGAGGTTAATACGCACAATACAATTAACCTACACTTCTGACTATTGCAGGCTGATACCTGCTACTCGACAATCTAAACTTTAACGTTCCACCTGGGGCGTTCCTTCTCAACGAATTTGCCGCCTATCAACCTTACGCTAAATCAATCGCGGAATGCCCTCTCTGGCGATTCCAGCCGTTTCAGGGTCCTGTGATCGAAGGTACCCCTATGCCAGGAAACAGTCCGCCTGTCCTGGACTTCACCAACGTGTGTGTGACCCCAAGTGTGTGTCTAATGCTCTGCTCTTCAAGGTATATATACTTTTTACCCTAAACTGTCAGGTGGACCGACGCTCATCTGTCCACCTGTCAAAATGGTAGGAGATGACGTATATCGAGGCAGAATCAATACAAGTTATCTCGCGCGTGACTTAACGGTGATTTCACTTGTCGAGAAAACCGATTCGTTCTTGCCATTATTGCTACCTAATGATCAGGTGACGATACGATAGACATTTCTATCGTTTTAGAATCTCGTTTCTCAATTGGCCGTGACGATATCTTGCCACCAACTGATTACGTCTCGTAAGACTCGCGACTACTGTATAAATTAAATGAGATTAGACCTTATCTAACATACCGTTTCTCCCCTGGGTCCCTGCGCTAAAGCTGGATATACACCACATGTGTTTTTTCCATGTCCAGCTTTACAGAGAAATGAAATTCACGTAGTATATGAGGCCCCTTGCCCCTATATTTAGGCTGGCTTTGCCCTGACAGTCAGATTGGGTAATGGGCTAATTGACTGTTATCTATATACATATACACCAGATGGGGTGTGATCACTTCAAGAATTCTTCACCTCAAGAACTTCGGCAACTGCATCAGTATTCCGACACTTTCGAAAGGGGGCCCCGTCACAGAGTTAACCCTGGGGCCCAAATTACCCCCCCCCCCGCCCTTCCTGCAGACCATGAGGGTCTGCGTGCAAGCTCTGTGACTTTGTGGCATAAGTTATGCACAAAGGGAGACCCGCGTTCAGTTGTTCAAAATCTAAAACATTCTCGCAACTCGTCGGCTGGATATTTGCGCGGCTGACAAATTTCATGACAACTGACTAGAAGAAATTAGCGGCTAGCTATGGTTTGGAGGGCTCGTGACCCGCGGCGTTGGCCCATGGCGACGGAAAATATTTTAAGTTTTAACATATACCCCTATATTTCCCTACCTCCACCCTGAAGCGCGCGATGGCTCGTTGGTTAACCCATTACCTAACATGAAAAGCAGACGACCCTCGCAAAAAAAAATTCTTGAATAACTAATTTTGTTCATTTTTTGTCTCAAAAACATAGGTTATGACCCCTCGTTGGAACGATCTCGACGAGCTCATTCCTACGGGGGGGGGGGAGGGGGTCATAACCTATGTTTTTGAGACAAAATAATGAAAATTAATTGTTGATTTATGAAAATAGCGCTGGTCGGTTTTGGCCGTTACGTTGGGTAAAGGGTTAACACACTGGACTCCATCTATCGTGAGGTTGCTGGTTCGGTTTTCACCCACTTTTTCTGGAAGCTGAGAAACTGTCCTAACGCCATATGACGTTAGGCCAGTCGGTATTATGATCCTCATAAACAACAGAAGTTTCAGAACACTTATACACACTGTTGGGTTTTAAATACCCATTTGAAAGAGAAAATATAAGCCATTCATTCCACATGAATAGCTTGCCTTCGAAGCGTTCGTCCGAGAGAAAACCAGTTTGTTCGAAGTGATGTTTTTCTCCTCACTAAGTCAGGTACCCACAGTGGGCCCCCGTTTTCAGTGTCCAATGAGATGAAGATATAAAGACTTAATATTGCAAGTCACACCCTCGATGTCCATGCGCTCGTCGTATTATCAGAATTTAACATTTTCAGTAAAATATTTATCATGGTATACTATCAACACTAAAAGGTAGACGGACATGACGACCGTTACTTATTCCCAGTTCCTTTTTTGACATTCGTTATCAACCGATAACGAATGTCGAAAAGGGAACTGGGAAAAGTAATATCCCGACATTTTCGAAAGGAGGCCCGTCACAGTATTAAACATCGGGGCATGATCGGGCCTGAATTTCCTCTCCTCGACCCTATGAAAGACACAATCATGTTTTCGAAGAATTTGAAATATTGATTTCTGATCCCCAGCCGTGTGAAACGCGCTGGCCAGGCTGCAGTACGACGAAAGTGCTGCGGTTTTCTCAGACGAAGGCTGGCACGGGCCTGTGTGGTTATTATTGAAGGACACAGTTGTAGTACGTCAAGAGTTCCCCTACAGGGATAGTTTGGATGACCCCGGTGGATGACTCCGAAGTGACGTCATGTCATTTGACCCAATGGCGCCATGTTGTATTTTCATGGTAACCCGCGTGAGCGGCCATGTTGTGACGTCATCCCCATAGTGATACGTGGTGTTAGTGCGCATGCGAAGCGCGTGTTGTTAGGGTGATACGTGTTTCCGTCGTCAATTTTGTATACTGGAGACCGCCATCTTGGTTTCTATGGTAGCACGTGGTTGCTATGTTACCCAATTTTTCTGCAATGGGACAGGGTATGTTCGGAGGGTATGTTCGATTGAATCGGAGTAAATCTAATAACCACAAACAACCCGACAATCCCTCCAAATCACCAAAATCCACCCAAAATCACCGAAATTGACTTTATTTGATACGGATTTCCCAGTTTATCGGCTTAGCACTAGTGCTATAGTACCAAGGGCGTACCGGGGTGCGTTCCATTTAATAGGAATAATTTTTTGGCTTAGAATTCTCCAGAATTCTCGTTTAATTACTGAAATAAACCTAGATAATTTTTACTATTTCGAATTCTTTCAGAATTCTCTGCTTCTATCTATATATGCAATAGTTTTCGTCTACTTCACCATGTTCCTTTGTCCTGGAGTATACTCCAGTAGCGTAGAAGAGCCTATCATATGGAACAGCTTTACTTATTATTACTATATTTAGCTTTTCTGGTCTATTTTTGTTAGTTCTGACCCTATTCCGTGGACTCTTGTTGTTTCATTTATCTAGATCATTTATATAATTATAACTAACCAATCAGATTGCTTGATTTCCCATAATCTGTATGCAGAGTTATCTCCCCTTATTAGAATGAAGTCGTATCCGATTCTCATCACCTCTATATCCGATGGCCATATCCCATGGAATCCCATTTTTTGGGAAACACCCGTGGCTATGGCATCCTTTTTGTCGCATGAGGCCATGAGGGCTATGTAAAAGCCCTCAATGAGGCCTCATTTATTATCCTTCATAGCCTCATTGAATTTTGAGGTCATAAGGGGCCATGAAAAATCCCTCAATGAGGTATCATTTACTACGACTCTTAGCCTCATTTCGGTATTCAACAGGTTATCCTATGGAATCCCATTTTGGGAAACACCCGTGGCTATGGAATCCCTTTTTGTCGTATGAGGCCATGAGGGCTATGTAAAAGCCCTCAATGAGGCCTCACTTATTATCCCTCATTGTCTCGTTGAATTTTGAGGTCATGAGGGCCATGAAAAATCTCTCAATGAGGTATAATTTACTACGACTCTTAGCCTCATTTCGGTATTTAACAGGTATATCCTATGGAATCCCATTTTGGGAAACACCCGTGGCTATGGAATCCCTTTTTTGTCGTATCAGGCCATGAGGGCTATGTAAAAGCCCTTAATGAGGCCTCATTATTATCCCTCATAGCCTCATTGAATTTTGAGGTCATGAGGGCCATGAAAAATCCCCCAGTGAGGTATAATTTATTAAGATTCTTAGCCTCATTTCGGTATTTAACAGGTATATCCTATGGAATCCCATTTTGGAAAACGCCTGTGACTGTGGAATCCCTTTTTTGTCGTATGAGGCCATGAGGGCTATGTACAAGTCCTCAATGAGGCCTCATTCACTATCCCTCATAGCCTCATTGAATTTTGAGGTTACGAGGACCATGAAAAATCCCTCAATGAGGTAGAATTTATTACGACTCTTAGCCTCATTTCAGTATTTGAGGATACCTATGGCCTGGTATTGTATTATTCGAGGATACATATCGAGGATACCTTTTGGAGAATCCCTTTTTTGTCGTATGAGGCCATGAGGACCATGAGTAATCCCTCAGTGGGGTCCAATGTAGTCTTACCAACGGCTTCCATCTTATCTCCAAAGCTCCAAGGCAACTACTTGTCTATGGTCTATCTGTAGTATCATTAGCTTCTACAGCAGTCTTGTTCCATTGCGGCCTTGTTCCAGTACTATTTGACTAAACTATCATCCTTTAATATTGACTTGTATCACTACTTCATAGCTATATGCCTTCAAAATGTTCAATCAGATTTCCCCTGTATACATGTAAGGCATTCCGTAATTGAGATTCCTAGCGGAGTCCGTAAAATTTGGAATCCAAATTTCGGTGATTTTGGGAGGATTTTTGTGATTTGGAGGGATTGTCGGGTTGTTTGTGGTAATTAGATTTACTCCCGATTCAATCGAACATACCCTCCGAACATACCCCGTCCCATTGCAGAAAAATTGGGTAACATAGCAACCACGTGCTACCATAGAAACCAAGATGGCGGCCTCCAGTATACAAAATGGACGACGGAAACACGTATCACCATAACGACACGCGCTGCGCATGGGCACTAGCACCACGTATCACTATGGGGGATGATGGCACGAAATGGCCGCTCACAAGGGTTACCATGACAACACAACATGGCGCCACTGGGTCACGTGACATGACGTCACTTCCGGGTTCATCCACCGGGGTCATCCAAACTATCCCTGTAGGGGAACATGACATACTACTCACAATCATGTTTTCGAAGAATTTGGAATGTTGATTTCTGATCCCCCGCCGGGAATCGAACCGAATAGGTTGTTTTTTCCAATTTCGTTTTTTCTATGATGAGATGTGTTATAGGTCCTCACAAAGTCGTCATGATATTAAGTGAAAGATTTGAACTTATATACACAAACACGCACACAGGCACATCTTTATTTAGTCACTCGTGAGGGCTTGGTGCATTTTGAGCCAATTTGAGGACCCATGGGAGAAATGATATCACATATTTAACAGTTAACCAAAAGGGATAATACATGCCATGTAGTGTAAGCTTCGTGGTGCTTTAGGGATGATGACCTCATAAAACTGTATTGTGGTTAGGTCCTCACAATAAGGTGGAATAAGACGTGTGTTAAATATGTCCTTAGAATGCAGTCTTCATAGTGAAGGCAATCTACGAAATTTATTGACGTTGCTGCTTGGGCCTCAAGCCAATAAAAATGCCGGTAAACAGGACATGTAATAGATGTTATAGTGATAAGTCTGTTTAAGTGCCATGCCTGTATCGCCACTTCTTATACATGTCCTCGAAATGGAGGTTCCAGTCAAGGTCCTCGCAACCCCAGCAAATAGGAGAGGGACGAGACGACCATTATTGGTTTGACCCTGAGGTGGACCCCGAAGGTTTACGTCATGACACGTCATGTTTGGTTGGCATGGTAGCTCGCGTGAGCGTCCATCTTGAGACGTCATCTCCCAGTGATATGTGGTCCTAGTTCACACGCAGCGCGTTTTTTAGGGTGACACGTGTTTCTGTCATCCGTTTTGTATACTGGAGGCCGCCATATTGGTTTCTATGTTAGCACGTGGTTGCTATGTTACCCAAAGGCCTACATTGAGAGTGTACTCCTTTGTATAAGTCAATCTAATTACCACAAATCCTCGTTTACTTCGTAGAATTACCCACATAGACCCGACAATTTCACCAAAAACCACCTACAGATTCCCCCAGAATCCCCCTTTTTCAAAACACAGGCGCGTTCCTTTGAATAAAAGTAAATCTAATTACCCAGAATTCATGGTTACTTATAGAATTACCACAAACAACGGGACAACTATTCATTTGGATCGGATTTTCCATTAACCCCCAAGTTTCTAC
The DNA here is from genome assembly GCA_031216915.1 of Pictodentalium vernedei. NCBI lineage: Eukaryota > Metazoa > Mollusca > Scaphopoda > Dentaliida > Dentaliidae > Pictodentalium > Pictodentalium vernedei. Next base: position 671,107,927 of record CM062295.1, on the reverse strand, counting down.
CTGTTTATTATGCCCCCAACCTCCAAAGAAAGATTCGGGATATCTAGTGAAGACCTCCGTCCATCCGAATGTACGCGCAAGTAAACGGGAGTTGCGAGTTTTTTTGTGTCCGGAGATGCATTATAAGCTTACCGAAATATTATAAGCTTATTTGATATATTATGAGCTTAATTACTAAAATATGAGACTTATGAGGCAAATTGAGAAGTTACGGGGTTTATGTTAAGGGTTAGGGTCAGTTCAGGGTTGGGGTTAGAGATAGTGTCTCTTCAGGTTTAGGGTTGGGGGTGCAACCCTGTCTATACCTCCCGAGATTTTTCAAAAAAACCCGAGGTTTTAACCGTTGTCCAAACGAATTAAATGCGTTCGTCTGTCCGTACAAACGTTTTGGATTGTAATTTCAAAGCCATCCGACGGATTTGGATCTCCTTTGGTATGTTGATAGGCCCTGTTACAACCAGTAGTGTATAAATTTACCAGTAATGTCGAAATCAACCAGTAATGTCGAAAAAATTAACCAGTAATGTCGAAATCAACCAGTAATGTCGAAAAAATCGACCAGTAATGTAAAAGTCCGTAATGTCGAAAAATTAACCAGTAGTGTCAAAAAGTGACGACCACAATGACGATTTTTCGCAAAAATTTCAATATTTTTTGGGGTTGCTCAAATTGTACTTTTGCCTATATTTATCGACTTTTAACCATTTTCGCGCAAGATTAAACACATTTACCCCAGTAAATATGGAATGTTATGTTTAACAATTATTTCCCTCTTTCATATGCACAACATATCCCATCCTATTTGCTCTCTCTCTCTCTCTCTCTCTCTCTCTCTCTCTCTCTCTGCCGTTGCCCCTCTCCCCCTCTCTCTCTTTCCTCTTTCTGTCTATCTATCTCCCCTCTCTTTCTATCCCATGTCCCTCTGTCTTTGCCCAACTCTCTTTCCCATCCCCTCTCTCTCTCTCTCTCTCTCCCTCATTCTCTCTCTATCCCCCTGTCCCTCTGCCGTTGCCCAACTCTCTTCCCCCACCCCCATCTCTCTCTATCTCTCTCTCTCTCATTTTCTCTCCCTCATTCTCCCTCTCTATTCCCCTCTCCCTCTGTCTTTACCCAACTCTCTCTCTGTCTCTCTGTCTCTCTCTCTCTATCTCTCTCTCTCTATCTCTCTCTCTATCTATTTATCCCTCTGCCTTTGCCCCTATCTCTAGCTCTCCTTCTCTCTCCCATTCTCCTTTCTCTCTCCATCGCTCTCTCCCTATCCCCTTTCCCTCTGTCTTTGTCCAACTCTCTCTCTCTCTCCCTCTCTCTCCCTTTCTTTCTCTCTCTATCGCTCTCTCTCTCTCTCTATCCCATTCCCTCTGTCTTTGCCCAACTCTCTGTCTCGCCCCCCCCCCCCCCCCGCTCTCTCTCTCCTTCCTCTCTCTCTCTCTCTCTCTCTCTCTGGATAGATAATGAATTGATACGACGCTGAAATATTTAGTCTAGTATTTAGCGCTCGCACAGACAGACATACAGTCACACATGTAGGCTGGCAAGTGTGTAGGCAGGCAGGTTAGCAGCATCCAGGCATACGGACAGAAATCCAGACAGACAGATAGCAATGTGGCGTGTGAAAAATAACCACTAGACGTGGATAGACAACTGAATGACGGAAAGACAGGCAGACCTACATACAAAGCATCACCCGCATGTACCCGCATGTACGTGGGGAGCACTATTAGCTCAATCGAGAAATTGCCTCGCAATTCAATTTGATGAATATCCGGGTTCTATACCTGACGAGGTCAGTTAAGATGTGTCCTTGGGAATGACACTTTATCCCAGGTGCACGTTGACTTCGTGTGCCAAGCCACATGCCGAAATGACACGTGTATGGTGCGCGTGCTTTAAACTAAGTGTCGTAAACGAAATCAATCAATCAACCAACCAGTCAATCTTTGTATGTAGGTCTGCCTGTCTTTCCGTTACTCAGTTGTCTATCCACGTCTAGGGGTTATTTTTCACACGCCACATTGCTATCTGTCTGTCTGGATTTCTGTCCGTCTGCCTGGATGCTGCTAACCTGCCTGCCTACACACTTGCCCGCCTACATGTACGACTGAGATCGGGGGGAAGGAGAGAGAGAGGGAGAGAGAGAGAGAGAGAGAGAGAGTTGGACAAAAACACAGGGAAAAGGGGATAGGGAGAGAGCGATAGAGAGAGAAAGAAGGGGAGAGAGAGAGAGAAGGAGAGATAGAGGTAGGGGCAGAGGGACAGGGGATGGATGGATGGATGGATGGATGGATGATGGATGGATGGATGGATGGATGGATGGATGGATGGATGGATGGATGGATGGATAGATAGATAGATAGATAGATAGATAGATAGATAGATAGATAGATAGATAGATAGATAGATAGATAGATAGGGCAAAAGCAGCGTGAGAGAGAGAGGGAGAGAGCGAGAGAGAGAGAGAGAGAGAGAGAGGGGGGGGATGGGGAAAGAGAGCTGGCAAAGACAGACGGAGAGGGGGATAGAGAGAGAGAGAGAATGATGGAGAGAGAGAGAGAGAGAGAGAGAGAGGCAAAGGCAGAGGGACATGGGATAGATAGAGAGGGGATATAGATAGAGAGAAATAGGGGGAGAGAGAGAGAGAGAGCAAATAGGATGGGATATGTTGTGCATATGAAAGAGGGAAATAATTGTTAAACATAACATTCCATATTTACTGAGGTAAATATGTTTAAACTTGCGCGAAAATGGTTAAAAGTCGATAAATATAGGCAAAAGTACAATTTGAGCAACCCGAAAAAATATTGAAATTTTTGCGAAAAATCGTCATTTTGGTCGTCACTTTTTGACACTACTGATTAATTTTTCGACATGACGGACTTTTACATTACTGGTCGATTTTTTCGACATTACTGGTTGATTTCGACATTACTGGTTAATTTTTTCGACATTACTGGTCGATTTCGACATTACTGGTAAATTTATACACTACTGGTTGTAACAGGCCCGTATGGGGTGGGGGTGGGCGTACGTATATGGACAGGGAACGATTTCCGCCCAATAATTTTTCCCAGAATAATGGCCCTTTTTCACTCTTGCGACTTAGAATTTTTTTCTGCCCACAATAACTTTAAGGCTACTTCGAACATGCCTAGTTGCCTACAGGTCGGGAGCAGTCTACTTGAGAACTTAGTAACTTAGCAACTTAAGATCCGAAATCGAATCTAATCTTGAAGCTTCGCTGGGCCCTATTGGACGTATTTGTAGATTTTCACGATGGTTTGCTCAGAGTATTTTATCTAATTAGATGACTCATGGTCACGATTTCTGTCTACTTTTAGAACACTACTTGCAGTTAGAAATGACAAAACTAGAAAGAACAGTGAAGAAACTAATCTGGTAAAAGCTTTGCAACTTTTTTATTTCTCATAACATATAGATGGACATAGATGTTGCTTGACAGTTGTAACAAAGCAAACATTAACAAACAAGATGACGAACAAGATAATAAATATCACAAGTTTTATGAATAGGTGTATATAAAATTAACCATCATACTGAGAGGCAAGAAAGAAATATCAAGTACCGGTATCAAATTTATTTTTTTATGTTTAAGGTCACATATTTCTGCACACTGGCTAATCATGACCACAACATGGAGATAAAGCCAAGTTTGGTCTGTCGTTTATACCCATGTTGCCCATTTTTGATTTTAGAGGACTTCCACTCCAAGCATGGGTGACTGGGTGCCATTTTAACAGTAAAACATAGCTTCTGAACCACTGTAAACACTGCTTCACTACCCGGGGTTCCAACGGAGATCTGGTATCAAAGTTAACTCTATGATTGCTACTGGCGGATTTTCATGCCCAGTTAAAAACAACTGTTGCCGGGTAGAGATACAGGACTGTGGTCGCAAAAGATATCTTTTTCGCGATCATACCGCAGTTTGATCGCGACGCACTTGTACAGGACGATTCCGACTGTTCCTAAATCAAGAAAAAAAAATAAAATAAAAAACAAAAATGGCTTCTGAGATCCAATGTACTCTCATTTATTTTTCGGAAGGGGAGATATTACAGTGATGTGGAGGGGTGGGGGAGAAGGGTGGGGAAAGGGGGCAGAAAATGTCGACCGGATCACAAAATGTTCTGTTCGCTATCATGATCACAGTATTGTATCCTTTCCCCAATGTACATGATATTCAAAATGATTATATTAATTTTTGATTTTCCAATTTTTTCCAAAAAATCAACAAAATCATAGCATGTGACCCCCTCATTGGAACGAGCTCGACGAGCTCGTTCCAGTGAGGGGTCGCGTGGTGTAGTTTTGTTGAAATTATATAAAAAAATTCAACTGCTGAATTGTAAATTACGCGGCCTGATACAGCTGATTCGTTAGATAAAGGGTTCAAGAAAATATCCTTAGATAATTAAAAATAGACCTCTTATTAAAAATAGTTTCTTAACACTTAAATGTGTTGTTTTTTGTCCCCAGGAAAAAACATTTTCGGGGGACTATTAAAATAGCCGGCGTCCGTCTGCCCGTCCCACTTTGGTTTCCCAATGATAGCTTTAGTTCTAGATGGCCAAATCAAGTGAAATTTGTCAACATAAAATGCAGGTCAAGTTCAAATAGGGGTGCGGTGCCAGAGTTATGTCCCTGTTTCGACAAATACCTCGAATTGCACACATTTTTTTTCGGGGGACGTGTGGCCGAGCTGCCTTTTCGTTTATCAAATTAAGTCGTAGCTGGTTTAATACAGACATGACACATTTTATGAGAAATTCAAGCATACATAGCAGGTATGGAGTCTATCCTTTTCACCACCGGGAGAACAGAACATACATGAACAGTAATGTACTGTGATCATAAAATAGCCTCATTCCCGATTTATTTATTTATTTATTGGTGTTTAAGGTCACATATTTCTGCACAATGGCTAATCATGACCGCGACAGTTTTACGGGTGGAGGAAGCCGGAGTACCCGGAGAGAACCACCGAGTAACGGCGAGCAACTGTCAGCTCCCCAACGTACGAACTCCACACAAGCAGGGTTAGCATTGGTTGAAGACAGGTGCACCATCGACGTGCAGTACGCCTTAGTACACAACGTCACCGTGCCCCCGCGGAGGCAATGGGGGTGAAGTGTCTTGCCCAAGACACAATGCGGTTGCCGCAGGTGGGCTCTTTCCCGATACGATCACGATACACTTAGCCTATACCAGTAGGACAAGATTTCGTAAATACAATACTGAGAAATCAAGACCGCATTGAAGAAAAGAAAAACAACAAAAAAAATGAAAATATAATTTCTGATTCAGTGTTCTGGTGTTTCTTTTTTTTCAACAGACGAGGGGGGATTCTATACTGTTGTGGGCGGGGGGGGGGGGGGTGAGCAGGGAGTTGATTTTCCCATTTTCAAATACTTAACAATTCTAAATAGTTTTAAATTAACAGGAAAGTAAATCGAAGTCTACACAATGCACATAGAATTCGTCCTCTGAGTTCCAGTGTGTTCTATGTGCCTACTGGCACATAGAACACATTGGAACTCAGGGGACGAATTGATTTTCACTAAAACACCAAGATGCAGAGTGTGAGCGGAGTTTCCACCCAGCCAATAATTCGTGATCTGTGATAATGCAAAGTTTCTGCAATTCGTCCATCCAGATTTTACACGTAACAGTCATATCCCAACATATATAAATCGGAATGGAAATTTCGTTGTTTTTAGAATGTGTGTCTCTAAAAACATAGTGTTTATGCCCCCATCTACACCATTTGAACAAGTCCTTCCACTGGGGGCCATGAATAAAAGTTTTCACGCAAATGAAAATTAACATTTGGGGTTGGGTGGGGCAAGTGTTCCCCTGTGCAGTACAGTCGCTGTGGACAGGTAGGTCGTTATCCACGCGTGGGCAGTGATGTCCAGGCATGCATTTACCAGGTAAATTAAGTTTTTGATGATATTACTGTTATTAGTATTTGGGATCTAATATTATTGCGCCGCGGAAATATTGCCCACTCGTGGAAAGTGACCCGTCCATGGCGGCCATACTTTGTTGTGTTAAAGAGTAAAGTAGGGCGTCCATCTGAAAGAAAAAAATTGTCTTGATCATTTTACACTTTTCCGCATAATTTAAAAGCTATTGTCTGGCTGCAAATTCCACTCTGTGGGTGTTTTGGTCCAGTGCTGATGGGTATTCCTCGACAAGAACACAATAAAGGAGGCAGTTTTCCCGGGGGTGGGGGTGGGCGCCAAACCTATTTTAATTTCAAGCTACTGTCCATGCACTGTGAATATTTCCAAAATAAAATAGCATACAGAATACCGTTAAAATGATATGAAATACCAGCAGAGTTCGGTCACAAATAGTTTTGTAAAGTTACAATATTCACATTTTTTTCACTCAAGCATCCAACATTTTGATTCACACTGAAAATATTTAATTCATTTTTTCATAATTAATCCGTTACCAAACATAATGGCCGTATCCAATCCGCCTAATTCCTAAAAATCACTTGTCTATTTTTTTTCAATTTTTGTCTCCAACACATAGCCTATGATACCTCATTGGAAGGAGCTTGTTAAGCTCGTACCGATAAGGGATCATAAGCTATGTTTTGGTGGCAATAAATGAAAATCTTCATATATTCAACAAACATTTTAGCAACTCGTCCCCTGAGTCCAAATGTGTTCTATGTGTCATTTGGCAAATAGAACACATTGGAACCTCAGGGGACGAACTGTTGCCCTCTATTTGTGTTAGTTTTGGGGTTATTACTTTCGGGAGCACCCTTAGTGCTGGAAACAGATGATGATGTCACATTTCAGGGGGCCAAACTAAGGGGCATATTTATTTAATTATTTATTGCGATTTTAACGACCCTTTCGACAGCCAGGGTCGACTCATGTCGGAGAATTTTACGAGTGGAGTGAGTCGGAGTACCCGGGGAGAACCACCGAGCAACGGCATGCAACTGTCAGACTCCCCAACAAGCAGGGTTAGTATTTGTTGAAGACAAGTGCACCATCGACGTGCAGTACGCGTTACTACACAACGCCACCGTGCCCTCAGGTGGGCAATTGGGATTAAGTGCCTTACCCAAGGACACAATGGGGTTGCCGCAGGTGGGATTCAAACCGAAGGACCTATCAGCTTGCAGCCCGTATCTCTACCTACTGGGCCACCGTGCTCCCAACTCCCAACTAAGGGGCATAGTGCAGGGGTGGTGTAAGGATCCCCCCCCCAGCCCGACAATGGGGCTTAAAAGTGTTCCCCGACAGGACGGCTACGGTATTCCCCAACGAGGCCACAATAAGGGAATTAGTTTCCCCGACGAGAGATAGTGTGTGTGGGGGGGGGGGGGGGGGGGACTAGACCACCCTGACAGGAGGGTTGTAGCCCCTCTTACACCACCTCTAGTGGGGGTGTGGTGCTCCTCTCCCAATTTGTTTTTCAGGTTGACATGCTGATATGGATTGAAGTCTTAGATATCGGTTCAGTCTCTGATCACGTCCATTCTTGCAAGACTAGAATTGATCTTATTGATCATGTCCCACACACAGCCAGGAGGACATTATTGGCTTTGGGAAAAGTTATAAGTCATGCCTTTTCTTAACACCGAAAATAATATAAAACTTATACCAAGGTCAATTTTCTGAACATCTCAAGTTGATTCTACCCGAAGATATGACGAAAATACACGTCGGACAACGTCTACCTGTTTAACCCTACTCAAAATATTTTCCAGATATTCCTGGCGATGCCATACCGGCTATGACATTGCCTCACAATGCACTTAACATATTTGTATTGTGTGAAAAAATCACTTTTGTATTACTGTTTAACTTTGTGTATTGTTAAATAAAATTTATCTATCTATCATATATATTATCGCCATTATGTTTATGTACAAAATGTTGTATCTGAGTCAAGCTCTACTTTCTAAGGTCATATCTCGACGTATCTGATAAAACATTTTGTACTTAACTAATGTTTTATCAGACACGTCGAGATATGGCCTTAGAGAGCAGAGCTTCACTCAGATACATTTTTTTTATTTTTGATCATCAATTATTTTTTCTCATTAAAATTTTTACACATGTTTTGCCTTGTTACAATTTATGGGAGAGTGCCAATAGGCACGCTCACATAAATTGTAACAAGGCACAGTGCCGGATTAAGGCATGGGCTTTATGGGCTGCAGTCCATGGGCCTCTGCCAGCTGAGGTCTCCAGAGATTATGTGATATTAATTTACTGTGAAAAGTTACTTCATTTGTAAATGCAGAATAAAAGTATAAGTATGCTGAATTATCTCTTTAAAAACGGCTCAGTTAATATACTGTATAAAAAACTGGAATTTTTTTCTTCTCCATTATTCCAACTCGTTGACACTGGCAATCCTGATTACAATGATATATATAATATCACAATATCTCCTCTCTTTTTGTTGTGTTACACTTGCACCCATCTGTGCGGGCCTAATGTTGACATTATGTTGAATAAACTGATTTCAAGAACCCGAAATTCGATTTGAGTGCTCTTGTTAAATATCACTTGGGTGCCTCACAATATCTGTAGCTTAGGGGTCTACAGAATCGCTATCCGGCCCCGACAAGATAATTCCATACATATGAAATAATTTCACTTCAAAGATAATATGAAGCACATCCAGTGGCGTAGGGGATGGGCCCGCATTGCGGGGGAGGGGTGGCTAGAAGGGGGCCCCGTCTTGAAGGACGTCCCAACGCTGGAAGAAAGAGGGAAAGAGAGAGCGAGCGAGACTGTGTACCAAATACACATAATTTGAAACTCTCACTTCCACACGACGTACTCTTTGTAGTCTATGTATTATTCTTTTTACCCTTTACCAAACATAACGGCCAAAACCGGCCAGCGCTATTCTTCAAAATCGCCAGTCAATTTTCATTATTTTTTTCATTTTTTGTCTCAAAAACATTCCGGTGGGTGAATTTATTTTTTTAATTGTGAAAAAAGTTGCCTATCCGTGATTCTACTGCTTTTGAGAGAGTCAAAACGGAACGCCAAAAAAAAAATTGTGGCTTGTGGAAGTGGGGTATCAAAAACAGGTGTCATGGCAAATCGCAAATTTAATAAGTATGATACAATTCACAACAGAGACTAGATGTGTGCCGACCAGTGATTGTGTAGAAAGTTTCTAAAATAGAACTCTCGCAATGTAATTAACTCTAGCCTACCTATGCCACAGTGATTACATGTCCAAAGGGTTATTCCTATTGTGCAGGTGTATCGGATCTGCGGGTGAATTATCTCTATCTTCGTGGTGTTTCTCCCCAACAAATTTGACTGACCCCCCCCCCCCCCCCTCCCCCTCCCCCTCCCCCGTGTAGGCCACCATATATATAGTTCGGTTCAGTGGGAGAAAGTTACAATCGTATATCAGTACATGCACAGTGACATATATATAGTCTCTCGTTTAGATGAGCATGCCGCGGTGTGGTCACTGTTCTGTCCATTTCTTTTACTTCAAACAGCTTCCAACCCGAAGGATACGGGTTGGAAGTTGGGGGAAGTAGAAGAAGCGGACCGAAGAAACCGAAGGTGGGATTCTTTTGCCAAGTGTTGCTTGGATTTGCAAATAATTTTGGCTATTACAGGAATGTCTGTATACTGACGCGTTTGCTTGCGCCCATTTTAAATCATTGTGCAACCGCGCAACATATCTGTGGAAAAAAGTGGAGGGACATGCGTTCACTTAGCCCCGTGGTTCCGCTGTCTCTGACTCAGTAACCGTCCCCAAAGGGGTGGGGAGGGAGATGGAGGATCCCTCCCGGCTCCACCCCTGTAACGAATGCATGCCTTTGTGATGTAGAAAGAATATTTATTTAAACACAAAGGACTTGAGCCATAAAAGTCGAGACAAATCAGATTAACACGCCATCCAGTTATGACATGTTTCTTGGTCACCAAATCGGTCGCCTTCATAATAAACTTGGCACATTGGATAGTATTTCCGACATGAATAGTAATAAGTTTGAATCTGACTCGAGTAACTTGTATTGGGTCTGTGAACAAGACAAATTATCTTATTTACTCCAAGAGGGGCGGGGGGGGGGGGGGGGCACTAAAAATTTGCAAGACGTGACGTCCTATTTTTTATTCGGCTCCTTTTTACACCCACCCACCCACTACGTGCAAATTTTCTACTACCGGTCTCAGACACCCACCCCCACTCTCCCATTAAAATCCAAAATAAGCTTATAAACTTAGTAGGCACAGCTGTCTTTAGGGGGTTTACATAATGTTCTTAACCCTTTACCCAACGTAACGGCCAAAACCGGCCAGCGCTATTCTCAAAAATCGTCAATTAATTTTTATTTTTTCATTTTTGTTTCAAAAACATAGGTTATGATCCCTCAGGGGTCATAACCTATGTTTTTGAGACAAAAAATGAAAAAAATTAGTTATTCAATCATTTTTTGGCAAGTGTCGTCTGCTTTTCATGTTAGGTAAAGGGTTAAACTGGTACCACCAATTTAAACCTCTGTGGGCTGCTGTGGGCCCCAATCTACAAATGACAAGCTGTTCATTATCAGGCTTGACCAGAGCAGTTGTACATATACGGGAACAAACTTTCATTTGAATTGTTCCCAAAATATTGTCTGCACATTTTCTACATTTCGAACAAGACACCCACACCCTACTAAAGTGTGACATTTTCCCAGTTTAAGCCCAATATTCTCACATATAAAGCCTCCTGATGTTGTATTTATGTTAAGAGTGTGATATACAACATCATCTTTAAGGTTTGAAACACAAATGATGGTATATATTACCTGATATATTGATATATTTTTAAAAATTTAAAAAATTGCACAAGTTCATGGAAATGCACATTTTTGGCGCACTCAAGAGACCCATCCACCCCCACGTCACGTCTTGCAAATTTTGGGTGGCCTCCCCCTGTTTACTCTAGTAAGAATATTCTGGCAGTTTGAGCCTATTTATTCCACGTGTGGGACATGTCCAGAATGTGCCAAAAATCAAAGGAATGGAAGACTATGAAGTTATCGTGCCGATTGTTATTGTTCAAAATGGAGATAGACTATTGAATGATGTTTGTGTTTGAAAAATACAACCGGAGGGGTGAGTTGGGACGAGGGGAGGCCCCCAAACTCCACACAACGGGCTTTCAAATATCATCTTCAGGGGCGGATCGATGAATTTGGAATAGGGGGCGCGCCAATTGACCATATGATGCGAAAAATAATCGGAGCCGCGAAGCGGCGAATAGGGGGCGTGCGTGAGAAGGGGTGTTCCCCTCTCGCCGGTGGGGGTCCGGCGGGCCTCCCCCGGGAAAATTCCACAAAAATTGTACCCGAAACACGCATTTTCCTCAACTCTGAGCGCTCATTCGGATTGTAAATGATGTTTTGTGACATGACTCTGTCAAAAATAGGGGGTGGGGGCGCCCCTGGATCCACCCTTGATCTTTGGCCCCCTCCAGACTGGCTAAGGCACCCCCATCATAGAATCCTGGCTGCGCGCCTGATCTAGATGGATCGTTTGGGGGTTCATTATTGTTAAAAGTGAGATTCAAGTCACAGGAATTGAGAGAGAAAATCAGGAAAGGCGAGGGAAGAGCGTGTCAAATGTGTAACTTAGGAATAACAGAGACCCCCTCAACATTTCATGTTAGAATATCCCAAATATTTGCCTAGTAGAACAAGACTCTTAGGGAAACTAATGGAAAAATGGGATGAAAGATAGGTAAGTGGATGTGGAATGACATGAGAGAAAGAGTTAATTTTATAGTTAGGAAGATCGATAAAGCGCCAATGGGGAGAATTTTGAAACACTTTTTGACTGAATGCTGGGAGGTTAGAAGGGAGGGTCGGAGAGAAATAGCCCGACGGGGGGCTGTGTTAATGCAGGCCTCCTCGTTAGAGCACCATGACAAATCAACGGAAGGCCAGTATTTTTTAACATAAATAGATAGATAGTGCATTTTGTAATTAAAAAATAAACCCTGAATAAAATGGCTTCAATGTTCATTATTCCAACTTTAAAAATAAATCATAAAATTATGTTGAGTATGCTTCAACATCAAAACAGTTTTGAAATAATTCATTTTAGATGTATATAATATGGTAATTTGCAACTGAGCGGTGCTTCGTGAATATCAATGGTCAGATATCAGGTTTATAGGTTCAAATGTCCGATCTTATTTTTTCTTTCTTTTTTGGTGTTTGAGGTCACATATTTTTGCACAATGGCTAATCATGACCTCAACAAGGAGATAAAGCCAAGTTCAGTCAATCGTTGAACTTCCACCCCAAGCATTGGTGACTGGGTCATATTTTACCACTAAAACTGAGCTTGTTTTCCACTGTAAACATGCTTGCTTCACTTCCTGGGTTCCCACGTGGGTTAAATGTTGGATCGCTTACAGTTAAAACTAGAAGTCCTGTGAAATGCACACAAATAGCACGTCGATCTGCGCGTTAATGTACGCGTTATGACCATAGTAAGGCTATCAAATTCTGTACATATGGTCTGTGCACAAGCAATGTCCATTGGGAGAATCATTGCCTATGTTTGCAATGAGTAACCAGGAGAACCTGCCGTGCTTTGGATGCCATTCGATAGGCAATTGCGCACAAGTCCTACGCGCAATTAAGCCTAGATAAGCGCAAAAGTTCGTGACAGGACTTCTAGTTTTAATTGTAGTTATGTGGAAGTTCTTAAACAGCTGAAATGCCCCCGCCCCCCCCCCCCCCCCCTCTCATCCTAAAAAAATGTAAATATACATAAGACCTGTAGAAAAAAAGCTGTTTCTCCAGCAACAATTTTTCTTCGATTTTATGATGATGAAGGCAGGGGTTTTTGTATAATTTTTATCCCTTTAACTGGTAGGGTACTAAATTTTTGGGATCAGCAAAATTTGTTCACGTCTTTGTTTTGTTACAATTTATGGGAGAGTGGCAAACCCATACAGACAAAACAATTTCACCCAAAGGTAATATGAAACACATAATATGAAGCCTTTGAGCTAGTGCAGCTGCACTTCAGAACAAAGCCCAAATATGGGCTTCCAGCATGCTACCAGATAACCAATACACACAATATAAATTGTTGTTATTTGAACTTTTTTCAAGTTTTTTAATCCTTTACCTGGGGCGCGGTGGCTCAGTTGGTAGAGGTGCAGGCTGCAAGCCGAGAGGTCCTCGATTCGAATCCCACCTGCGGCAACCGCGTTGTGTCCTTGGGCTAGACACTTCATCTCCATTGCCCGCGTGGGGGCACGATGACGCCGTGTACTAAGGCGTACTGCACGTCGATGGTGCGCATGTCTTCAACCAATCTAACCCTGCCTGTGCTGCAGTGCGGAGTTACGATGCTGGGGAGCTGGCAGCTGCTCGTCGTTGCTCGGTGGTTCTCTCCGGGTACTCCGGCTTCCTCCACCCGTAAAACTGTCGCGGTCATGATTAGCCATTGTGCATAAATATGTGACCTTAAAACACCAATAAATAAATAAATAAATAATCCTTTACCTAATGAATGAGCCGCATCTACCTACATAATATATAATTTGTGCAGCTGAAATGTTTTTTTTAGAAAATTTGTGACAAAACCAGTGATGTGAGCCTTCAGGAACCACTGTTGAAGCTTTCTTTTATGAGATAAATAATGTATTTTGCCATCTATCTGAGCTTTACTTATCCAGCACAGCAGAAACAAACATAACCTAATCTTTTGTTGTAAATGAAACCAAAAACTGGGATGTTCACAAAAAATCTCACTCTTAAAATTAATTAATTTTCCTCTTTGAGTTATATAAAAAAAAAAACAGAATCTCCTTTTTTTGCTCACATATCTCTCTATTTCTCCCATTCTCAACTTCACAGGTCTGTTCAAATAAGAAAATAAAGCAGGTTAAGTTTTTGGTACAGATAAATTATTAGGATTGGTTAGTGGAAAAAATGTTTGTGATTAAATATGATAGGGTTCTATCAAATAAAATGAAAAAAAAAGTTGGTTCAAGTGGAACCCTGTTAATTGAATAGCCACTTTGCCAGTGGGAAATATTCAATTAACAGGATTATTCAATCACCCTTTACCCTAGCATACTACACACCTGCCAGAGACCTCCGTTCTTCGGACTCATACACCTTGGTCCAACCTGTTTCAAAATTAGCATCCGCAGGTGACCGGGCCTTTTTGATCGCTGCCCCTAACCTCTGGAACCTTTTACTGAGTCACCTGAGACTACCACAGGAAACTGAGTCATTCAAAGCTGGTTTGAAAAGGCATCTCTACAAACAAGCTTTCTGCACCAATATGTAGATAAGAAATCATTTCCCTTTTTTTGTGTGTAAAGCCAAAGAGCACATTTTGTGGATTCTAGGCTGAAAATTATTATTATTATTATTATTATTACCCAACATAGAGAATATCAAAATTTATTACTTTAATTAGTATTTTTTTAATTTTTCAAAAAAATTTCAACAAAACCCTATCATGTGAACCCTTGTTGGGATGAGTTCGATGAGCTTGTTCCAATGAGGGGTCACATGGTATGGTTTTGTTGAAATAATTTGAAATTTTTTTTTTTTTCAATTGTTCATTTTTCAAATTACGCAGGCAGTTGCGGGAGATTCTTTAGGTAAAGGGTTAACAGGAATTTCGGTAATTTTTCTGTGTTCTAGTGCTAAACTGAGCAATTATTCTATTATATGTTGTTTGACAGATCTCATGGAGCTCTGTCAAACAAGATTAATAGATTAAATGCTAGTATTGGATGCAGCAGCTCCAAGGGGGAGCACAGTGGCTCAGTAAGTAGAGGTGCAGGCTGCAAGCCGAGAGGTCCTCGGTTCAAAACCCACCTGCGGCAACCACGCTGTGTCCTTGGGCAAGACACTTCATCTCCATTGCCCGCGTGGGGGCACAGTGGCATTGTGTACTAAGGCGTACTGCACGTTGATGGTGCACTTGTCTTCAACCAATGCTTACCCTGCTTGTGTGGAGTTAGTATGTTGGGGAGCTGACAGTTACTCGCTGTTGCTCGGTGGTTCTTTCCAGGTACTCCGGCTTCCTCCACCCGTAAAACTGTCACGGTCATGATTAGCCATTGTGCATAACTATGTGACATTAAACACCAATAAATAAGTAAATAAATATCAACTCCAAGGACAAATTAGTGTATAAACATGGGGAATGCCTTGGCCGTCAGTCATTCTTTGATATATTGGAAGTTTTTTGGTTCCATTATTTATTTATTGGTGTTTAACTCTTAACCAGCAGGGTATTTTCAAGACATTTTCCCTCAAATCTAGTCATGGCTGCCTCAATGCAGCCATGACTAGATTTGAGGAAAAATGTCTTGAAAATACTCCTCACAGCAGCCATGACTAAGATTTGAGGAAAAGTTGTCTAAATTTTACTCAAGAAGTCATTACTGAAAAAATCAATTTAATTTACAATGGAGACATTTTACTGGATGTTCTTATTTCAGTGCCAAGAGAAATCCTGTCCAGGGCATGAGTATACGGCAACAGCATACAAGGAGTTAAGGTCACATATTGCTGCACAATGTCTGATCATGACTGAAACACAGAGATAAAGGTAAGTCGATCGATTATACCGATGTTGCCCATTTTAAAGGATTTCCACCCCAAGCATTGGTAAATGGACCCTATTTTACCAGTAAAACAGAGCTGGTTTACCAGAGTAAACAACCAACCTAGTAAACAAGCACTGCTTCAATTCCCAGGGTTTCCGCGGGAGGTTTTATTGCATTAATAGGAATTTATTCAATAACCTATATGCAATCAACAGATCAAATTTGTTCTGATGGTATGGGAAAGGTGTTTAGAAGTTGTATTCAATTAAATATTTACCCAATGCAGTTGTTATAAAAAAATTTTATTTTAAATATTACTTTTTCAATTTTTTTTCAAAACTTTCAACAAAACCATATCCTGTGTCCCTTTACTGGAATGAGCTCAATGAGCTCATTTCAGTGAGGGTATCACATGATATGGTTTTGTTCAAATTTTTTAATTTTTTTTGTTTTAACTGCTGAATTTGCATATTATGTGGGTGGATGCAGACAACTCGTTAGATAAAGGGTTAACGGGGTTATTCCATTAACTTTTATCCAATATTAACCCTTTACCCAACGTAACGGTCAAAACCGGCCACCGCTATTCTAAAAAATCACCCATTAATTTTCATTATTTTTTCATTTTTTGTCACAAAAACACAGGTTATGACCCCTCGTTGGAACGAGCTTGTCGAGCTCGTTCCAAAGAGGGGCCATAACCTATGTTTTCGAGACAAAAAATTTAAAAAATGAGTAATTCAAGAATTATTTGGAGCACCAAACATTGTGTAAGATTCAGGGTTAAATCCTGTGAGAATAGTTGAAGATGAGAATTCCTTTGAACAAGGAGTTCCTGAACAAGAACATAGAGTATATTACTTGTTAAAGCGTGAACATGGTGACTCAGTGGTTAGAGCATTCAACTTTTAAATAGTACCGGCATTGTGTCTTTGGGCAAGAGACTGAATCCTGATTGACTATGTGGGGGTATGATGGCACTGTTTCCTCTGATGTACTGCATATCGATGGTACACTTGCCTTCGATCGTTGCTAACTCAGGACATTTAATCCTCATTGCCTTTGTTGGGGACACTGGTGCTGTGTACACAGATGTATTGCACATCAATGGTACACTTGCCTTGAACCATTACTAACTCTAGACACTTAATCCTGATTGACCATGTGGGGTACACTGGTGCTGTGTACTCAGACGTATTACACATCAATGGTACACTTGCCTTCAACCATTGCTAATTCTATACACTTAATCCTGATTGACCATGTGGGGTACACTGGTGCTGTGTACTCAGACGTATTACACATCAATGGTACACTTGCCTTCAACCATTGCTAATTCTATACACTTAATCCTGATTGACCATGTGGGGTACACTGGTGCTGTGTACTCAGATGTACTACACATTGATGGTACACTTGCCTTCAACCATTGCTAATTCTATACACTTAATCCTGATTGACCATGTGGGGTACACTGGTGCTGTGTACTCAGATGTACTACACATTGATGGTACACTTGCCTTCAGCCATTGCTAATTCTATACACTTAATCCTGATTGACCATGTGGGGTACACTGGTGCTCTGTACTCAGATGTATTACACATCAATGGTACACTTGCCTTCAACCATTGCTAATTCAAAACACTTAATCCTGATTGACCATGTGGTGGTACACTGGTGCTGTGTACTCAGACATATTACACATCAATGGTACACTTGCCTTCAACCATTGCTAATTCTATACACTTAATCCTGATTGACCATGTGGGGTACACTGGTGCTGTGTACTCAGATGTATTACACATCGATGGTACACTTGCCTTGTACCATTGTAACTTTGCTTGAGAGCCGCACAGTTGCTTGCTGCTGCTCAGTGGTTCTCTCCAGATAGTCTGCTTCTGTCCAAATCCGATCTGACCCGGGCTGTTGAAAGTGTCATTAAACCCCAATAAAAAAATAAACAAACTTGTTTATACAATTGAATGAATCCATTTTGAATATTTTGGGAAGGTTAACCAGTTGGGTGCTAAAAGCCCATATTTGGGCTTTAATATGAAGTGCAGGTACCACAACTTAAAGACTTCATATTTTTTGTATGTACTTCATATCATCTTTGAAGTGAAAATAATTGTATGGATTTGAATTGTTACAGCTTATGGGAAAGCAACTTTAGGCACTCTCCATTCCAGTATACCCCCCTCCCCCACCCCCACAACTCATTGCAGGGGGTATAATTATACTGAGTTGATATGATTGAGATGAGATGCTATCAATTTTACAAAGTAAGCCAAAGAGGCAAGCATTAAGCATGTTGGTAAACAGTTATTACTGCACTCTAGTGTTGAGCATTGTTTTAGACACTGATATTTTTTTGTTCACAATACTGCCAGATTGCTTTACTGCAAGCGATATTTTAAAATTGGAACTATTAAATAATACAAAAAAACCTACATCTCTGTAAGGATCTTTTCTTTATAGCTTATAGTTGTGTCTTCTTCCACTGTGGGAACACTTGTGTTTGGTATGACTGAAAATAACAATAATACTTCAATTTAAAATCATCAAATACACAAAACAGAGAACTGCAGTTTAGTGTTGTCACAAAAATCACACTATAGGACCCAAATCATCCAACCCAGCCTACAGATGCACAATTCAGGTGATGAAATGAGATATGAACTTTTATGTTACAACACGAACGTCTTTCCGCAATACAAGTGAAAACATCTAGACAAAATAAAAATCTGTATTGAGGATATCAACCACACTGCATTCTTTCGATTCAGAAAGAGAACATTTTTTTACCTGCATTCATTGAAAACTGATTACACATATCGCGGCCACCATTTTGATAACAGTAATTAAATGATAAATAAATCACCAACTCGGTGAAATAAATGAGACTAGATTATTTTTGTATGATATTTTATATAGGCCTGCTAATACAGTAGAACCTGTCTTGAGAGACCGTCCTTTAGGCCACACAAAAGTGGTCTCTCAAGACAGGTAGTCTCTCATAACAGGTTTCAGGTTTTCTCAAGTCAGTGAATAACCAACCACAAAATTCAGAAATGGAGAAGAATCGATTTTTGTAATTACTTTGTTGTTGTTCTTTTTTATGAAGTTTTTGTAACAAATTGGAATGGACCGTTATAAAAATTATAAAAATAAATTAGTGTTGAAAATCTTCATTGAAGATTTTCAATACTAATTTATTTTTATAATTTTTATAACAGTCCATTTCAATTTGTTACAAAAAGATTTTCAACACAAATTTATTTTTATTCCTATCTGTCACATTTCAGGTATGAATGAAATTGTTTATTCAGCAATAATCCTAATCTTTTCACAGGGGTCTTATAAAAACATCTCAATCTTTAATGAGTTAGCAATTGAAATCCAATTAAGAGCTTTTAATACTTTTAATTTTGTTAGTATAACCACAATGGATTTTCCAATTCCAGGACAGGTAAAAAGTTTTTGTCATGGTTTCAGTCTTCAAAGGGGTGGTCTCTCAAGACAGGTCCATTATATGGCATAAAAATACAAGTTGGTACCAGATCACAGTGGTCTCTCAAGACAGGTGGTCTCTCAAGACAGGTGGTCTCCCATAGCAAGTCCATTATAGAGTAAAACCAATTGGTGCCTGGTAGATGTGGTCTCTCAAGACAGGTGGTCTTTCAAGACAGTGGTCTCTCAAGACAGGTTTTACTGTAACCTATATGTATTTCAAAAAAAGGCTTGTTTTTGGTTGGAGATTGCCCTAGAAAAACCTAATCTACAATGTAAGTAACTGTTGGACATTTTCATTACAAATGAGAAACATGAGGGGAATTCACAATAGAGTACTTGTGGTGAGGAGTCTAATTCAAGAAAACACATGTGACATGTCTTCATGACCTTTTCTTTTCGATTTGACCTATGACATGATCTTCCTCCAAATATCCAAAAGATTTGGTATAGTGGAACTCTCAGATAATGGAATAGTCACTTTACCAATGAAAATGGTTCATTTAAGAAGAATATTCAATAAACAGGGATTTTGTCACTTTCCTGTATTCCAGAGATAAATTGAACATTTATTCTATTATATCTTGTTTGACAGAGCTCGTAGAGCTCTGTCAAACAAGATATAATAGATTGAATGCCTGTATTTGGTGTACTGATGTGAAATAAGTCTATAAAAAGGGGGCATTTGGTGAATGTCTGTTGTTTCTCAACATATTAAAAGATTTTTCATTCAATTAACAGGAGTTTACTCTATAACCTGTATAGAATTAACAGGCCAAATTTGTATTGAAGGTATGGTAAATGGTTTGGTGTTTGAAAATTAATTGTATTCAGTCAAGAGGTTTATTCAATTAATAGATATCCAATTAAGTGGGCTCCACTTAACTGAAACAGTTACGTATTTCAGCACACATAGTCATTCTGCCCTTCACCTAACAACTCGACTCAATCCCCCCAACATTTTAAACAACTCTAAATTGAACAACATGAACAAAAAAGAACTTTTAAATTAATCGAAAAATTTCTCTAAAAACAACAAGTAATTCCCCATGTTTATAGGCGTATTTGACCTCAGTACATCCTGGTACTGATGGATATTTCTGTCCAGGACAGGGAATCTCTTGCCACTGAAATAAGTATAATTTGGGCATACTTAATTACATTTTGCCCCTGGTAAATCAGACTGGTTTTTCACTAATTATTTCTTGAGGTGAATTTAGATGAATTTTTCAGCAAATCAAGTCAAGGCTACTTCACAGCAGCCATGACTAGTTTTTATGAAAATTATATTGAAAATACCCAGCGGCTTAACTGTTAGAGTGCTGGAAGCCCATATTTGGGCTTTATTCTGAAGAGCAGGCGCTGCAACTGAAAGGCCTCGTATTCTGCGGGTGTGCTTTGAATTATCTTTGATGTGAAACTATTTGGTTTCTTCGGATTTCTCTTGTTACAATTTATGGGAGAGTATTTATTTATTGGGGTTTAACGACACTTTCGACAGCCAGGGTCTCCTCATGTCAGACAGTTTTATGGTTGGAGGATGCCGGACTACCTGGAGAGAACTACCCAGCAATGGTGAGCAACTGTCAAGCTCCCCAACATACTAACTGCATACAAGCAGGGTTAGTATTGCTTGAAGACAAGTGCACCATCGATGTGCAGTACGCTTTAGTACAAAATGCCACTGTGCCCCCACGTGGGCAATGGGTGTGAAGTGTCGTGCCCAAGAACACAACACAGTTGCTGCAGGTCTGATTTGCAGGGTTATCATTGCTTGAAGACAAGTGCACCATCGATGTGCAGTACACCTTAGTACAAAATGCCACTGTGCCCCCACGTGGGCAATGGGTGTGAAGTGTTGTGCCCAAAGACACAACACAGTTGCGGCAGGTGTGATTCGAACCCAGGAAATTATGGGAGCATGCTTATTGGTACTCTTCCATATATTTTAACAAGGCAAAGACGTGCAAACAAATTTTGACAGCCACAAATAATTCAGCAGTCTAACAGTTAAGAGTTACTCTATCTTAATCAGCTTTGTCAAACAAGATATAATAGATTAAATGCTTAGTTTATCACTGGAATGTAGGAAAAAGACCAAATTGCTGTAAATTGAATACTTTTTTAATTGAATATTTTTCACATCCAAAGAAGCCATTCAATTAAACCCTCTGTACTCTAATGTCAAAATGGCAAAATTTTCAGCCGAAAATATTTCCCATAATGCAGTTTGATACTTAACCAAATCTATCTTGTTTGACAGAGCTCAATGAGCTCTGTCAAACAAGATATAATTGGTTAAATCTATAGTTAAACGAGAGAAAAACAAAGTGATTGGAGATATTCTGTTGCACTACAAGAGTGCTAGGGGTTAACCCTTTAACTAACAAATGGGTACATCTGCCTGCATAATATGCAAATTCAGCAGTTTAAAAAAAAATTGTTTTTCATCAAATTTCAACAAAACCATTTCATATGACCCTAACTGGGGCGAGCTTGTTCAGCTTGTTCCAATGAGGGGTTACATGATATAGTTTTGTTGAAATTTAAAAAAAAAATTGAAAAATAGTATTTAAAATAAAGAATTTTAAAATCGTTTGCGTTGGGTAAAGGGTTAACAGGATTGCACTGTACTTGCCATTATTTGGGATAACATGTCCCAATGATGGTGGAGAATGCATAAGGAGGTGTACACTACCCATGCTTTGGTTCTAAATGATTCCTTATAAACCTTGTTCCGTTCCCACTCCCCCAATCCTTGTCTAGCTTGTCATGCTTTTAGCATATTTGATTGTAAGCAAAAACTATTTATAATACTGCAGAGCATTTGATAATGAGTGCTTGTTGAATAAATTTATTATTCCATTCAAGCTCACTTGAAGACTTTTTTTCATAAATGCAATGTATAATATCAAATTTAATCAGTACATAATTTAAGTATACCATAAACATATATCAGCAAATGTGATCTTTAATAAACTCAATATATTATATGTTCTTAATTAATTAACTTGAATAAATATATACTCAGCAGGATATACTTTCAATAAATACTCAACTACATGTATTACAATAAATTATTTGACTACTAATACCTATATATCTATAAATAATGTATTTCTAGTATTTATGCAAAAGTTGTAAAGCACCAATGTAGATTTGAGCAAACTAGAATACCACCAGAAAGTCCTACAGTTCCATCTTTAACCTTTTGCCCAATGTGGATGGTATTGGGATTTATGATTTTCAATACTATTTTTTTCAAATTTTTCAAAAAATTTCAAGAAAACCATATCATGTGACTCCTCTCTGGAACAAGCTTGATTAGCTCATTTCAATAAGTGGTCACATGATATGGTTTTGCTGAATTTTTTGAAAAGTAATTTTTTTATACTTATGAATTTGTATACTATGTGGGCAGATGTGGCCGACTCATTGGGTAAAGGGTTAACCTTTTACCCAACGCAGACGATTTCAAAATTTATTATTTTAAATATCAATTTTTTAATTTTGTTTACAAATTTAAACAAAACCATATCATGTGACCCCTCTTTGGAACGAGCTCGATGAGCTCGTTCCAAAGAGGGGTCACATGATATGGTTTTGTTAAAATTTTTTCGAAAAATAATATTTTTTCAGCTGCTGAATTTGCATATTATGCATGCGGATGCGGGCGGATGCGTTGGTTAAAGGGTTAACAGATAGAGTGATAAATTATTTTTCAAAGGTAGTCTATAACATGAGTATATTTTTTTTTTCTTTGAGCTTGTTTTAATGAGGGAGTTATATGATATGGTTTTGTTGAACTTTTTTGAAAAAATTGAAAAAATAATATTTAAAATAATAAATTTTGATGCTTGTGCGTTGGGGAAAGGATTAAATATTTAGGGGAGAGTGATTCTGTAAAAAGGTAAGTTTCCTACCTGTACACCTCAGAAATAAAGCACTGTAGTTAAATTATTATTTATTTATTTATTGGTGTTTAAGGTCACATACTTCTGCACAATGGCTAGTCATAAGATAAAGTCAAGGTCAGTCAATCGTTTACACCCCATGTTGCCTATTTTTGAGGACTCGCACCCTGAGCACGAGTGCCAGGTCCTATTTTACAAGTGAAACAGAGCTTGTTTACTGCAGTAAACAAGCACTGCTTCACATCCCGGGGTTCCCGTGGGGTACTGTAGTTAAATGATATGGAGATTTAACTCTTGCAACATGGTGTGCATAAATTTTTGCATTAAAGAAAATTTGGTAAAAGGTTTGCAAACAACACATTTTATTTATTTGAGAAAGATGATAAAAACTTGGTGTATCATTGCCTTCATGTTATCATGTTATTTGGAACACTAACTGACAGGCACGCTGGAAGCACTTCAGGGCAGGGACCCTGGGAAAAGGGCATTTAGTTGCACTAACATCCCCACCATGACATGTCGAAGCATGCATGTTTCAAAGGCCGATGGCCTGAGATGGGGGAATTTGAGAGGTGTCCCCCTCCCATAAGGAGAGGGCACCTCCCCCCAAATGGATTTGGGGTGTATTTTAGCTTTACTTTAAGAATAAATCATTGAAAAAAACTGAGTGACGAACCTGGGATGGGCATTGTCTGCCACCTCTTGTACCCGTGGTCCGAAGGCATAGAGGGGAGCTGCCCTCGCTGCCCCTGTGTTTCCGGCATCCCTGCTAACTGACATGATTTTCTGAGCTCTTGCTAACAGAAAGCCATGTGAAAGCATATCAGCAGTTTAATGGAAGAAATGATCTGTCATTCTCTTCACTATACAAATCAGCTTTGGTGCTTAAACAACAGCAAATTTAAAAAATAAAAAATGTACAAAGTTTTTCTGAAAATGATACTCAAAACTAATCTTGGATATAATGTTCAGGATATTTTGACCAGATATTTTTTCCATTCAGATCACTTTTTTTTAGGAAGCATGCATATTTGTAGAACTCCATTTCAATCGATAATAAACAAAACAATGGTGATAACCTTTATATAACATTCAAAACATAACAAATTGTAGCTACTAAACCCTAGCTACTGTAAATTAACATGAATATGTCAAATTCCAACTTTGACCAATTTTGGGGCCCAAAGCAGGTGCACCAATAGAGTTAAAACTAGAAGTCCTGTCACAAACTGTGCGCTTTTCTAGGCTTAATTGCGCGTGTGAATTGCGAGCAAATGCCATATCAAATGGCATCCAAAGCACAGCAGGCTCTCCTGGTTACTCATCACAAACACAGGCAATGTTTCTGCCAATGGACCTCTGGATTACCCGGAGGTCCATTGGCAGAAACATTGCTTGTGCACAGCCCACTTGTACATAATGTGATAGCTTTACTATGGCCATAATGCATAGATTAACGCACATATCAACATGCTATTTGCGCGCATTTCATGACAGGACTTCTAGTTTTAACTGTATACAATCATAAGGAAGATTTCCAGACAATAATCTTGCTACTCTGGAAGTGTTTTTCAGTCAAGTCTTGGCTGCCTACGTAGACTGCCAAAACTTGACTTGAAAGCACTGCCTTGTATGAAAACCTGCAAGTCATGGTCAGGTTCAAATTGTCCAAATATTGTCAACACCCTTAATGGTTAATAATATAACTTAATAATAAATATTTAACAAATATTTGGTTTTCATTGAATAATACTGATGAGCAATATTTTGAAGGGTGAAATAAAATGGTGGGGGTTTTGTTAGGTCCTACAACATGCAACACGTGTACAGTACATGGAGAGTGGATTGTAACTAAATCACCCATG
This sequence comes from Pictodentalium vernedei, assembly GCA_031216915.1. NCBI lineage: Eukaryota > Metazoa > Mollusca > Scaphopoda > Dentaliida > Dentaliidae > Pictodentalium > Pictodentalium vernedei. Next base: position 671,083,025 of record CM062295.1, on the reverse strand, counting down.
GAGTGGAGTTATCACCCAAGCTATAACTTTCAAATTTTGTACATATCGTCAAAAAACACAAGCAATGTTTCAGCCAATGGACCTCCGGGTTTAACCCGGATGTCCATTGGCTGAAACTTTGCTGGTGCTGGTTATGCTTTTCAACAAATTTGCAATTATAGTTCAGGAGGAATCTCCACTCTGTGGGTGATTTAGTGATAATACACTCTCCATGTACTGTAATTCAATAAGTGTATTCCTTCTCAAGCTTGCAATTTGGATACAGCATAATATCAACAATTCAGGCCCAGCTGTAAACAAAGACAATAAACTGAGTAAACTTTATCCAAGGATCAAGTAGTTTTTCCCCTCTTATGCAAAAAAATATCCATTCCACCCCAACCTCCTCCCTCCTCCCAAAACCCAAACAAATAAACATTCACAAAAAAAACAAAACAACCCCCCCCCCCCCCCACCCCCAAACGACAAAAAAACAACATGGTCTTTAGACTGTTCACACTGCCTGCCTTTTCAAAGTAAGATTAAAAACAAAATCCCATTGTCAATATCTATGTTTGCTGGGGGGGGGGGGGGGGGGGGGGGGGAGGGAAAAGTGATGGGGGTGGCCAAAGCCCCCTCCCCCCTCCCCCTGATTTAACCTCTTGCATACTGCTGGCAGATTTTCCTGCCTAGCACAGGAAATTTCTTGCCATTAATATAAGTAAAATTTGAGGATATTTAACCCTTTACCCAACGTAACGGCCAAAACCGGCCAGCGCTATTCTCAAAAATCTCCAATTAATTTTCTTTATTTTTTCATTTTTTGTCTCAAAAACATAGGTTATGACCCCTCGTTGGAACGAGCTCGTCGAGCTCGTTCCAACGAGGGGTCATAACCTATGTTTTTGAGACAAAAAATGAAAAAAAATAGTTATTCAAGAATTTTTTTTGCAAGTGTCGTCTGCTTTTCATGTTAGGTAAAGGGTTAACCAGATTTTCTCTGGTATGAATTTTTCTAGATTTGATGAAAAATATATAAAGAATATGTAGGAGATTAAGTGTTACTCCTAAAGCCTGAAAGATTTAAGGATTAAAATATTGCTAAAGCTTGTTTGCTGTTTGTTGCTGATTATGTCATCAAACTCTTCTAAAATTTTTGTCAGAAAATTTTGGGCTCTTCAGAAAATGTTTTAAGCCTTTTCTTGGTCAAATTTTGCAAAATGGAAGGAGAATTATGGCATTTTGGCTAAAACGGAGGTTTTAGACTAAATTTTCTTATTCGATTTGGGTGCAAAACTGTCAGAAAATATTTGGCTCTTTGTGATCTTTGGGAAAAGTTTCAGGCCTTTTCTTGGGTAAATTTAACAAAATGGAACAACAATTATTGACATTTTGGCTAAAACGTGTTTCTAGACTGACTTTTCATTAATTAACTCATTTTGGATGCACATACAAATGGTAGAAATTTGGTTTCCCAGTATGAAATCTATTATATAATTGCATTGGCCAGTCAGAACATTTTGAGCTCGTCAAAAGCACCGCCAAAAATGCTGCTTCTTTTTTGTACTGTTTGTTGATGACTTACCAATGCACAAGCCTGCAGGTCTTTATTTGTCACCTCAGGCATTGAAACAATCAACATGATTATTTTATTTTATTTTCATTTGTTTTTCTTTCCCCAAAACAAATCATATTTCCACTCACACTTGCCGAAAACACTCCCAGCATCATTTTATTTTTTTTAATTGCTCGTTCAATAATCCTCTGCATTCTGCATTTGAGGATAAAAATCATACTCAAATCCAATCAGTGAACTATTGTCAATTTTCTTAATTTTTCAGTTGGGCAGAATTGCACACATTATACAGTCTAAATTCCAAGTTGGAGAGAAATTCTGTTGCTTTGGACATTGGACTATCACACTGTTCTTGTTACTTGTAGTGGTGTACAGGGACTTAACCCTTTACCCAACGAATCGCCCGCATCCGCCCGCGTGATATGCAAATTCAGCAGTTGAAAAAATATTAATTTTTCAAAAAAGTTCAACAAAACCATATCATGTGACTCCTCGTTGGAACGAGCTCGTTCCAACGAGGGGTCACATGATATGGTTTTGTTGAAGTTTTTTTTTTAAATTTGAAAAAATGATATTTAAAATAATAAATTTTGATATCGTCTGCATTGGGTAAAGGGTTAAACCCTTTAGCTAACAGTTCGGACATATCCGCCTGTATTATTTATAATAGCAGTTGAAAAAAAACATTTGTTCAAAAAAGTTCAATAAAACCTCATCATTTGACACCCTCATTGGAATGAGCTCACTGAGTTTATTCCAATGAGGGGGGTCACATGATATAGTTTTGCTAAAACTTTGAAGAAAATAATTAAATTAATTAAATTTAATATCATGAGCATTATGTTAAGAATGAAGACCTTTTCACACTGTATGAGATGTGAGCATTGTGTGCCATGTAATAAAGTAATCAATAATTGTTTCTTCTCAGCTTATAATTTTGAGTGGTGTTTTAATTCAAGCCTTGCAGTTGAACAAAGACAAAAAGTAATGGAACTGAGTCTACTGTTCAAAGTGAAAAAAAATGCAACCATTGAATATAATTTATATTAAAATCAAAATCATAATCAGTGACTTTGTGTTGTAATTGGTCTATAGACCCGGTTGCCTAATACACCAACCATATTAACAAAGTAGTTGGAATATTTCATCAGTTGGGACTTGAGACATCACAGTCGGGCAAATCTGGTTTATACCACCCAATAGGCCATCTTTATGATGCCTCTGCTCTCAAGTGCAGTTAATACATGTATTTGTTAGTTGTAGAGCAATGGAAAAATTTTAGATAACACACTGCATAAAAATTCCTGAGAAAATGCTTACATATAACTATCATCACTCCATCATGCATTATGCTCACATCACACACATCCCCAAACTCTTCATTGCAATAAGCCCAGTTTGTACAGCAGATTTCATTTGTTACTACAGTGGAACCCTGTTAATTGAATAGCCACTTTACCGATGGAAATTATTCAATTAACAGGAGTATTCAATTAACAGAGATTGTATCACTTTCCTGTATTCTAGAGATAAACTTAGCATTTATTCAATTATATCTTGTTTGACAGAGCTCTTAAATGTCTGTATTGGATGTACTGAGGTCGAATAGGTCTATAAACAAAGGAAACTGGGGAGAGTCTGTGTAATTTCTCGACAGGTTATAATATTTTTTATTCAATTAACAGGAGTTTACTCTATAACCTATATTCAATTAACAGGTCAAATTTGTACTGGAGGTATGTTAAATGGTTTTGCATTTGGAAATTATATTCAATTAACAGGCTTAATCAGTTAAGAGATATCCAATTAAGTGGGCTCCACTGTATATATTTTCTCAGAAAATACCATAAAATAAGGGAGAATATCAGTGAGATAAAAATCTTAACTAGTGAAAAAACTTTCGATAAAATATATATTCACTGGTGGAGGATACATGCTTATTCTGAAAACTATTTTTGCCTTAAATTGATTAATTTGTATTTAAATATTTCATCAGAATGTTAGTTTGTCCAGTTGTTTTTCTGTTTTTCATGATGTTAAAAACATTTTTCATTCAAATATTTGTCCGTTCATTTGTCCTTTTGTTAATCCCTTTATTCATAATCTCTTCAGGGTCAGATATTGGATCTTGATCAAACATTCCCCATGGTTGCAGCTTCACATATACTCACACTTGCATTTGTTTTGGTTTCTTTCTTGACATTGATGACACAAATATCAGACAGACACTGATTCTGGGAAAAATTTTCAAGAGTTAATAATAGGGTCATTTAACACTTTACTGCAATTCAAATTTTATTAATTGAATAATTTTTGCCTCAAAAAACATAGTGTATGACCCTTCACTGGAAAACGGTGTCATATGCTATATCTTTGACACAAAAAATGAATATTTTTAGTTGTTCAAGAATTTTATTTGCACGTGTGTTCTGCTGTTGAAGCTAGGTATGGGTTAACATCAATAATAATGTTGGCAGAAGCTGATGATGTAAATAGTAGTCATGGGCACAATTGCTGTGCCATTGGCAGACAAAGCTACAGTAGAACCTGTCTTGAGAGATCGCCCTTTGGGCCACACAAAAGTGGTTTCTCAAGACAGGTGGTCTCTCAAAACAGGTTTCAGGTTTTCTCAAGTCAGTGAGTAACCAACCACAAAATTCAGAAATAGAGAAGAATGGTTTTTTGTAATTACTTTGTAGTTGTTCTTTTTTTATGAAGTTTTTGTAACAAATTGAAACGGACTGTTATAAAAATAAATTAGTGTTGAAAATCTTCATTGAAGATTTTCAACACTAATTTATTTTTATAATTTTTATAACAGTCCATTTCAATTTGTTACAAAAAGAGTTTCAACATAAATTTATTTTTATTCCTATCTGTCACATTTCAGGTATGTATGAAATTGTTTATTCAGCAATAATCTCAATCTTTTCACAGGGGTCTTATAAAAACATCTCAATCTTTAATGAGTTAGCAATTGAAACCCAATTAAGATGTTTTAATACTTTTAATTGTGTAAGAATAACACAATGGATTTTCCAATTCCAGAAAAGGTAAGAAGTTTTTGTCATGGTTTCAGTCTTCAAAGGGGCGGCCTCTCAAGACAGGTCAATTATGGCATAAAAATACAAGTTGGTACCAGGTTACAGTGGTCTCTCAAGACAGGTAGTCTCTCAAGATAGGTGGTCTCCCATAGCAGGTCCATTTTTGAGTAAAATCAATCAGTGCCTGGCAGATGCGGTCTCTCAAGACAGGTGGTCTCTCAAGACAGTGGTCTCTCAAGACAGGTTTTACTGTACCAGTAAATGCCACTAAATCTCCAAACACATCTTGTGTGGGTCCCATCATAAAATTGTTTTAATGAATGGCAAAATATTCTTTCAGATAGACAGACATAAAAGAAAAAGCTTACACCACTCTCAATCTACTGAAGGCAAGCTTATTCATCTGCAGGAACTATTCTCTCACCCTGAACAAATTAGGAATATAATGCATTGTACTTTGTTGGAAAGAATTCTGAGAGCTCAATCAACAGGAATACTATTTTTCACATTATTAATTATTTTGTACAGGGGCTGAAAATTCACAATTGGAATAAAAAGAGCTGATATTGAGGTAGCACATAGAAGTTTAATATAAAATTAATCATTTTCAAACAAGTGTAAAAAACCCTGTAATGACAAAACCTTCATCTTATGAAATGACCATCTCCAGTTGGAACTATCAACTAAAATTGCCATTCAAATTTGGTTGTTTTTCAGTTTTTGTCTCCAAAACTTAGCTTAGGAGTCTTCATTGGAATGGCTCAATGGGCTCATTCCATTGAGGCCTTATAAGCTAGTTTTTTGAGGTAAAAATTTAAAACATTTAGTTATTCCAGAATTTTTGAAGAGCTCTGTCAAACAATATTGAAATGGTTAAATTACTAGTTGCATTCTGGGAAAAATGTCTAGAATGAAAATTTCATATTTTGTTATCAGTGTGTGGGGATTAAATTTATATATTTGTTGGTGTTTAAGGTCACATGTTAATGCACAATGGCTAATCATGATTGTAACATGGATTTAAAGTCAAGTCCAGCCAATTATGTTGCCCATTTTAAAGGCTTGTACCCCAGGCACTGGTTACCAGGTCCCATTTTACCAGTAACAGAGACCTTGTTTACCAAAGTAAACAAGTACTGCTTCACTTAACCCTTTATCCAACGAATCTGCCACATCTGCCTGCATAACATGCAAATTCAGCAGCTTAAAAAAATACTATTTTTCAGAAAATTTTGACAAAAACCATATCATGTGACCCCTCTTTGGAATGAGCTCATGGAGATCATTCCAATGAGGGGTTGCATGATATGGTTCTGTAGAAATTTCTTGAAAAATTTTAAGAAATGATATTTAAAATAATAAATTTTGATATCATCTGCATTGGGTAAAGGGTTAAAATTGGTTAAAATAGTCTCTTTGACAATTGTTTTGCATTGGTTGTAGTGTAGCCACAAATCATAAAAGTGACCTTAAACTTTACTTAAACACAATCCATAAAATATAAAACATAAAAAACATAAAATCTTCTTCCCAAATGAACCCATAAAAAAGATATGACCATTTATTCTTAAACTGAGCTTTAAATTTTGAATCGCCAGTTTAACTATTTTTTTACTTATTTATTGGTGTTTAAGGTCACATACTTATGCACAGTAGCTAATCGTGACTGTGACAGTTTTATGGGTGGAGGAAGCTGAAGTACCCGGAGAGAACTACCGAGCATCGACGAGCATATGTCAGCTCCTCAACATTCTAACTCTGTTCAAGCTCCGCTCAAGCAGGGTTACAGCAGTTGAAGACATGTGCACCATCGATGTGCAGTACGCCTTAGTACACGCTGTCATCATGACCCCATGTAGGCAACCAGGATAAAGTGACTTGCTCAAGTACACAATGCGGGTCATCTCAAAAGGGGATCAAACTCTGGACCTCTAGCATAGAAGAACAGTCTACCACTAAGCCACCGTGCTCCCTACAGTTGAACCCTTTACCCAACGCAGACGATTTCAAAATTTATTATTTTAGATATCTTTTTCAAATTTTTAAAAAAAATTTCAACAAAACCATATCATGTGACCCCTCTTTGGGATGAACTCGTTCCAAATAATATTTTTTTCAGCTGCTGAATTAGCATATAACACAGGCGGATGCAGGCGATTTGTTGGGTAAAGGGTTAACTGGTAGACTGCTAAATTATTTTTCAAAGGTGATTTGAGACATGGGTATTTTTTTTTCTTTAAAAATACCACACTACAAGTAAAAGTAGCCTTAGTTTTGCAAGATTTTGTTCATAAATAATTGTTTTGTTACAATTTATTGGAGAGTGCCAGAGAAGGCACTCTCCAATAAAGTGTAACCAAACAATTTTATATAACAAATTTTTTTTTCTACTGCTGAGCATACAGTTAAAACTAAAAGTCCTGTCCTGAAATGCGCACAAATAGCATGTCGATATGCACGTTAATCTACGCGATATGACCACAGTGAGGCTATCGAATTCTGTAAATGTGGCCTGTGCACATGCAATGTTTCAGCCAATGGACCTCTGGGTAACCCGGAGGTCCATTGGCAGAAACATTGCCAGTGTTTGCTATGAGTAACCAGGAGAACCTGCCATGCTTTGGATACCATTCGATATGACAATTGCGTGCAATTCATATGCGCAATTAAGCCGAGATAAGCGCACAGTTCATGACAGGACTTCTAGTTTTAACTGTACATCAAGCTAATGCATACATTGTTAAGAGACTAAAGTGGCTTCCAGCACTTTTTAAAAGAGCCATGACAGTGGCTTTTAGCATTCAACCAGTTAAACCCAATTTATAGTTATTTAGTAAAATTAATACTGGGGACAATTTAGAGAATTTAATTATTTATTTATTATGGTTTAACCACACTTTAACCCTTTACCCAACGAATCGCCCACATCCGCCCGTGTAATATGCAAATTCAGCAGCTGAAAAAATATTATTTTTCGAAAAATTTGAACACAACCATATCATGTGACCCCTCTTTGGAACGAGCTTGACGATATGGTTTTGTTGAAATTTTTTTAAATTTTAAAAAATAATATTTAAAATAATAAATTTTGAAATCGTTTGCGCTGGGTAAAGGGTTAACACCAGGGTTATATCACGTCGGTGACAGTTTTATGGGTAGAGGAAGCCGGAGTACCCCGCGAGAACCACCGAGCAATGACAAGCTGCTGTCAGCTCCCCAACATCGTAACTCGGAACTCTGCACTGCGGCACAGGCAGGGTTAGATTGGTTGAAGACATGCGCACCATTGACGTGCAGTACGCCTTAGTACACAGTGTCATCGTGACCCCAGGTAGGCAATCAGGGTTAAGTGCCTTGTCCAAGGATGCAACGCAGGAGCACGAATCAGTCGCTGAAATGGTCACCCATCCAACTACTAACCGCGCTCGATGTTGCTTAACTTCGGTGATCTGACGAGAACCGGTTACCGTGACGTCACCAAGCCCCTGGCAATTTAGAGAAGGCATGAGCTTTACTTGGAAAGGAAACTTAAAATATTAATTCAGAGTAAATTTGTTATATAATTTGTTGGTACATTTAGTTGTGTTATTGGGTAGAAGATGGTTTAAATAAAGAATGGTTGTCAGGATATATTAAATAAAATGTTGATACATGTAATTTATGGTACAAGAAGATGTTTAACAAAATATTTTGCTTTTCCCCAGTTTTGGTTTCATATGGCAAAACATTTACTGAACTGGATGATATTTTGCAATCCCAGTTGCTTGGAGAGGGCATGGCTTAAGATGGGTATGAAATGCCTTACAGCTTACCATACTGACTCAGGAATAAGCCCAGGGGGTGTGCTAGGTAAAAGAAGGCAAAAGTATATGGGTGAGCTAACTTTCGAGAGGTCAAGTGTGCAGAATTTGGGTGCAAAGTTGACACAAAGTTAGGTGATTTGGTCAATCCCATAACCAATATGCATTAACCCTTTACCCAATGCAGATGATTTCAAAATTTATTATTTTAAATATCATTTTTTCAAATTTTTCACAAAATTTCAACAAAACCATATGTGACCCCTCATTGGAATGAGCTCGATGAGCTCATTCCAACGAGGGGTCACATGATATGGTTTTGTTGAATTTTGAAACAAAAAAAATTTTTTCAACTGCTGAATTTGCGTAGTACGCGGGTGAATGTTTTCGATTCGTTGGGTAAAGGGTTAACCCTTTACCTAATGAACTGGCTCTACGCGCCTGCATAATTTACAAATTTACCAGTTGAAAAAAGTAAAACAATTTCAACAAAACTATTTAATGTGACCCCTTACTGGAATGAGCTTGTCACTGGGTACAGCAATTAAAGATAATGAAATGCTATTAAGTCATCTGCTGATATGAGTGCATTAGCTCAATGGTTACGGCATTGAACTTCACACCGAGAGGTCTATGGTTGGTTTGATCCCCAGCAGGGGTAAATGTGTTGTGACCTTGGGCAAAGCACTCAATCCCAATTGCCCACATAGGGGCACGGTGGTGCTGTGTACTACGGCAAACTGCACGTCTATGGTGCACTTGTATTCAACCAATGCTAACCCTGCTTGTGTGGAGTTAGTACGTTGGGGATCTCAGAGTTGCTCGCCATTGCTCGGGGGTTCTCTCCGGGTACTCTGGCTTCCCTGTAAAACTGTCAGACATAAGGTGACCCTGGCTGTCAAAAATGTTGTTGAACTCCTATAAATAATCAAGACCAATGCCAAGCGTGGCATATGCCCCGTCATGCAATACCATGGATAGCATTATGCCATCAAAAGCATGACATGTGCCTGCAGAAATCTGTACTAATATAAACAAGCATGGCAAAAATTATTTCAATCCAACGTATGATGACAGAGCTAGAGCAGCAAATATGTTGGACGGACACATTTTTCAATCATCCCCTAAGTTGAACAAGGTCAAATAACACTGTAAAAGCTCATGTGAAGAAATTAATTCTACTGTAGGATCCGTTCCCCCCTTGCTGAGGAACAAGCATGGTAAAAATTATTTGAATTCAATGTATGATGAGCTAGAGCAGCAAATATGTTGGACGGACACATTTTTCACTAATAATCCCCTAAGTTAAACAGGGATAATACCTCTGTAAATGTTTATGTGAATATGTTAATTCTGCTGGAGGATCCGTTCCCCCATGTTGATGGACAAGCATGGCAAAGAGCATGCAAATATGTTGGACAGACACATTTGCGTTACGCATGAATGTACGAGGCAAATATTATTTGAATCTGACAAATAATGACCATGCTAGAGCAGCAAATATGTTGGACGGACACATTTGCGTTACGTACGAACATACGAACGTATGCAGGTCTCCACTAGATACCCCCTCCAACCAAGTCGGGGGCATAATAAATACTTATTTATGTAAAGTTAATCTAAGGACTTTAAGGTTAAAGGCAAAAATTGAAAAAATAATAAAATTTGAGAGGCAATCTCGTCAATAGTGCTCGTTGAAAATGATCATTATGTTGGAGAAGAGGGTTAAGTTAAAAATTAATAATAATAATACTGTTGCATGAAATATCAATATAATTTGAATGTCTGTTGGCACCAATAAAAAAAACTCCTCATAACTTGAGAATTGGAAGTAAAAGTGCTGGAAATGTCTGATTGAGTTTGAGATGGTTCTCTTATCTAAGGGTGCACTCCGAGTTCACAGACATGAAATAAAAACTTGAACTTAATGCAGTGCAAATTGGAAAAGAAAAGAAAAACTTGTAGCAGAACTCCACAAATGCATAAAATATAAACGCACAGAAATAACAATGTATGCTAATACAAATCACATTCATTATATATCACAGTTAATACAAACAGATTTCTGGACAAAACTGTAATTTGAAATATCCAGCTGAACTGTGTTTTGAATAAAAACTTTTACCCTTTACCCGATGCAAGACAATATCCAAATTTATTATTTTAAATATGATTTTTGACAATTTAAAAAAAAATTCAACAAAACCATATCATGTGACTCATCATTAGAATGAGTTCCATGAGATTTTTTTAAAAAATAATTTGTTTCAACTGCTTAATTTGCATATTACAGATGTGGCTGATTCGTTAGGTAAAGGGTTAACTTTTTACCACTGAATTTTTTAATATTTTTTTTCAGCATATTGCTTCCAAAACACAGGTGTTGAACCTTTCATTAAGCTCTGTTTTATGAGCCTTTGGTTGTTGTTTTAAAGATATGTTGGGAGATGGGTTAATGGTTAATCTTTTACCTTACGAATCAGCCACATCTACCTGCATAATTTACAATATGAGCAGTTGATAAAAGCTTACATTTCAACAAAACCATATCATGTGACCACTCATTGGAACGAGCTCAACGCTCGTTCCAATGAGAGATCACATGATATATGTTTTTAAACACTTTTGACAAAAATGAAAACATAATATTTAAAATATTAAATTTTTATATCTTGTGTGTTGGGTAAAGGCCTAATCCCCCACTAATTCACCAAACAACTTGATAGTACAGAGGAACCATGTTAATTGAATAGTCACTTTGCCAATGAAAATTATTCAGTTAACAGGAGTATTCAATTAACAGGGATTGTATCACTTTCCTGTATTCTAGAGATAAACTTAGCATTTATTCTATTATATCTTGTTTGACAGAGCTCTATGAGCTCTGTCAAACAAGATAAAATAGATTAAATGTCTGTATTGGATGTACTGAGGCCAAATAGGTCTACAAACAAAGGAAAACTGGGGAGACTCCGTGTAATTTCTCGACAGGTTATAAGATTTTTTATTCAATTAACAGGAGTTTACTCTATAACATGTATTCAATTAACAGGTAAAATTTGTACTGGAGGTATGATAAATGGTTTTGTGTTTGAAAATTATATTCAATTAACAGGGTTATTCAGTTAAGAGATATCCAATTAAGTGGGCTCCACTGTATATGTAAAAAAATACCCAACATCATTTTATCAATTTAAAAAAAACTCTGTTAGGCCCAGAATGTAGGGACCGGATACATAGTTACATTACGAAAAACAGTGCTTGTTAGTACCACAGCTTTCAGCTTTATTAGCCTTCATCAGTGGTGAAACATAGAGAACTTTACATGTTGGCTTTCAACCATATACACAAGGTTAAATTAAAACAACACTGATAACGGCTAATAAAGCCGAAAGCTATGGTACGAATGAGCACTGTCATTTTATCAAATTTTCTTTTTTATTATTTTCTTTTTATTTTTTCAGAATGTTAACTTCTGAACAACCAAAAGCAGATAGTTCCAGAAGTTTGAATCACTAAAACTGGAGAGGGTACAGAAGGTGTGAATGTTATCTTGCTTCCAATGTGGGATCTGCGAGACCTTTCCAAGCCAGTTTGAAGTGAGGGGTGTGCAAACATGAAATTTGGAAGGCTGTTACATATGTGTGTGTGTGTGTGGGGGGGGGGGGGGGGGGGGGTCAGAGGTCTCACCGTATTCCTAACTAGGATCTTCTGGTCATTACTCCCTCGTCCCACTTCATGGAAGTTGGAGGACAGAGTAACAAACAGAGAGTCTCCAAGTTAGGACAAGGCCTACCCCCGAGAAAATTTTTACAAAAAACAAGCTATTAATTGAAAATAGAACATGTTTTCATTTTTGGAATTCACTTCAAAAGAATTTACACAATCCTGTATTATTATTTCCATTAGTTCCTGGAATCCAGCAACATATGTAACAACATGTAACCAACTACAGTATGTGGAGAGTGTATTATCACTAGATCACCCACAGAGTGGAGACTCCACCTGAGCAATAATTGCAAATTTGTTGCAAAGCATAACCAGCACAGGTTAAACCCGGAGGTCCATTGGCTGAAACATTGCTTGTGTTTTTTGTCGATATGTACCAAATTTGAAAGTTATAGCTTGGGTGATAACTCCACTCCATGGGTGATTTAGTTACAATCCACTCTCCACATACTGTAAACCTGTGCATTTTTACAGCCTTAGTTAGTGTATATTTTCATATAGTGTTTGATATGCTAGTTACCATTTTTTTATAACCAGAAAGTGTGACTAACTCTGTGCATTGGACAGGGTTAGTCACACTCTCTTGTTATAAAATTTTCATTTTACTCAGTAACTAACCATGTGTAATGTACAGACCCTTGTAAATCTCTTAAAAATCAACTCTTTACCCAATGTAATGATTAAAACCAACCAGTATTTTTCAAAGTCAGCTTGAGATCCCTCATTGTATTTTTTTAGTGAATTCCAAAAATGAAAACATATTCTATTTTCAATTAATAGCTTATTAAAATTCAGTGCCCTAAGAATATGTCTAAGGCTATATATTATGTGAAACTTGTCTTGGGCCAATGTGGTTTTTTGTGGGGAGAACAAACAGAAGCCAAACAATTTTTTGATACAGTAGAACCTGTCTTGAGAGACCGCCCTTTGGGCCACACAAAAGTGGTCTCTCAAGACAGGTGGTCTCTCATAACAGGTTTCAGGTTTTCTCAAGTCAGTGAATAACCAACCACAAAATTCAGAAATGGAGAAGAATGGATTTTTGTAATTACTTTGTAGTTGTTCTTTTTTATGAAGTTTTTGTAACAAATTGAAATGGACTGTCATAAAAATTATAAAAATAAATTAGTGTTGAAAATCTTCATTGAAGATTTTCAACACTAATTTATTTTTATAATTTTTATAACAGTCCATTTCAATTTGATACAAAAAGATTTTCAACACAAATTTATTTTTATTCCTATCTGTCACATTTCAGGTATGTATGAAATTGTTTATTCAACAATAATATCCTAATCTTTTCACAGGGGTCTTATAAAAACAGCTCAATCTTTAATGAGTTAGCAATTGAAACCCAATTAAGAGCTTTTAATTATGTTAGTATAACCACAATGGATTTTCCAATTCCAGAACAGGTAAAAAGCTTTTGTCATGGTTTCAGTCTTGAAAGGGGCGGTCTCTCAAGACAGGTCCATTATGGCATAAAAATACAAATTGGTACCAGGTCACAGTGGTCTCTCAAGACAGTTGGTCTCTCATGACAGGTGGTCTCCCATAGCAGGTCCATTATAGAGTAAAACCAATCGGTGCCTGGCAGATGTGGTCTCTCAAGACAGGTGGCCTCTCAAGACAGTGGTCTCTCAAGACAGGTTTTACTGTAAACACATTTTTAAATTTTTTTTCAACTACTCATTTGTAAATTACATGGTTAGATACAACTGATTGGTTAGGTAAAGGGTTAAAATCCAAGTAGAGTTGAGAGGTTTGGATTTTTCAGGTTTCAGGAAAAAGCTTTGTTTGAGTTCATTTTTTTCTCTATCTTAAGAACATATAATAAACAAGGGCAACGTGAAGCGTGGCATATGCCCCGATGGTGTTATAATGCCATGGTGGCCATATTGAATTGGCTAGTTGGACCAAAATCGAAAGAAAGTATTGTTTAGTCATCCATAAGTAACCCCATAAATTATGATTTGATCAAATAAGCGGTTTTCAAATCCAACATGCAGTAAATGCAATACAGAGGTTGGGAAAATGTCAAAAAAAGGCCATAGCTCTGGGAAAAATTATTTGACGCAAACCTGTTCCTTGTGCATATCCGTTCCCCAGTACGTGTCTATCAGCATACCAAAGGAGATCCAAATCTGACAAAGATGGACAGGCAGATGGATAGACAGATGGAGGTGTCCACTAGATACTTCCTTCAGAGGTCTGGGGCATAATAACCCTTCAGGCCCCTTGGAAAAATTAGGAATAGTTTGTGCAAGAATGCTCACACAAAAAGCCCTGTCTGTAAGTATCTCCATTGGGTTCAGACTTACTTTCCTTTGATAATTCTTACGGGTTCTAGGGGATCATATACTAAATCTATTCAGTCAGAAAAAAACATAAATTAAGGCGATAAATAAATAAAGTTAATTTATTACTTTCCAAAGTGTGATTTACTGGGTTTTCCGGGTTTGATTATAAATGATAACTTCTCAAGTGAATTATGCAATCAACAATTGAGTCATGTATCTGTGCGCGCAAACGAAGATGCTTTGTCGTGGGTGTAATGGGGACTTCGTTGTTTTTTTAACCCTTTATAAACATAACAAGAAAAGCAGACGACACTTGCAAAAAAAATTCTTGAATAACTATCATTTTCATTTTTTGTCTCAAAAACATAGGTTATGACCCCTCATTGGAACAAGTTCAATGTGCTCATTCCAATGAGGGGTCATAACCTATGTTTTAGAGACAAAAAATGAAAAAATAATGACATTTAATTGGCGATTTTTGAGAATAGCACTTGCCGGTTTTGGCCATTATGTTAGGTAAAGGGTTAAATAATATAATTATCGTTTATAATGAAAAGTAATAAACAGAGTAATCGCATGACTGGACTGGTTACGTGAAATAATTCATTTCTATAGTCCCCCGAAAATTTTTTCGGGGGACAAAAAGAGAGCATGCAGCAGCTAAAAGGACAATGCAGGAGGACCTGAGAAACAAATTCTTTACTTTTTTAGGCAAAATTTAAGTATTTTGACATGAATGTACTGAGGATTAATTGCCTCATCTTTGAACTATATATAGAGCTTTGCAATAATTTCAGATTTGAATATTAACAAAATCCAAATCTGAATGATGCCACTCTGCAAGTCTTGGGAAACTTGAGATATTCAAGATGGCATCCAATACGACCAACAGAAGCTCCCAATATTTTGCCACATGCCCCAAATTCACATATTTGTATGGAAGATTTTGTAAGCGTAGGTGGTGGTACATATGTTGTATAAGTTTCATTGCCATCCACTAAAGAGTTAGGGGTGGACACTAAAAAGTTGTTGTGCATATTGATTCCATGTGCTGACCTCTATCTGTGACCCTGACCAGGGTTCAAACACTCAAGGACTTAAAAAATTAAAGGACTTTTCAAGGATATTACATATTACCATTTTTGAAGGTGCTGTTTTCTGACGGAATATCATTTTTACAAAACATCCTACCTACTTTAACTCTTAACCCACTAAGTGTCTTTATGATATTTTTCATCAGATCTAGTCATGGCTGCTGGAAAACAGCCATGACTAAATTTGATGAAAAATTCATTTGAATTTAACTTAAGAAACCTTTGGTAAAAAAAATCCATTCAATTTTCAGAGAAAAAATTGAATTAAATGTGCCCAAATTATACTTATTTCAGTAGGAGGATAAATCCTGTCTTAGATGGGGAATACCCACCAGCAGAATGTAAGGAGTTTGCACTTTCCCCCATGGATGAAACATCCAATATCGTTATAGCAAAAAATACACACTACTTTGTACTTGTCCACTTTACCCAGGGATGTGGCAAGAGGGTGTGTGTGTGGGGGGTGGGGGGGAGGGGGTGTCTCACCCCCCCCCCCCACCCCCCAGCTAGGAGTATTTGTTTTCAATAGCTGGAAATTCCGAGGTAAAAAATCAGATAGTTGGAAATTCAATAAATTAACATTGTTCATGAAAAATATTAAAATTCCAACTAATAATGAGAAATTTTGATCTTTTATTTCCAACTGGAAACTTGAGTTTCAAATTTCCTACTCTAAAATTGACATGGCCTCAAAATTTCGACTCTGACATCAATCCGGTAAATTTTCTTACCTTATAAATGATGCTTTTTCCGTTTCAGGACTAGTGAAAATTTTCAGAAGTGTTCATAACCCTTTACCCAACGCAGACGATTTCAAAATTCATGATTTTAAATATCATTTTTTTAAATTTAAAAAAAAAAATTTCAACAAAACCATATCAGGTGACCCCTCTTTGGAACGAGCTCGATGAGCTCGTCCCAAAGAGGGGTCACTTGATATGGTTTTGTTGAAATTTAAAAAAAATAATATTTTTTCAGCAGCTGTATTTGCATATATAACATGGGTGGATGCAGGCGATTCGTTGGGTAAAGGGTTAAAAGATATCACCCAGCGCTGCAGTGTAACCACCTATCGAAACTACTCACAGTTGGAATTTACACCGGTGGCACCCACCAGCTGAAACCCTCTAGACACATCCCTGACTTTACCCAGTCTAATATAAATCATCCATTTCCCATTTATTATACATCAAAAATTTATTTATATTCATTTTTATATCAAACAACAGAAGTTTATAATGAACCCTAATTACAGAAGCTACAGCACTGTAAAGAGAAATTCGAGGACTTTCAAGGAGTCTATTCGATTTTCAAGGACTTTTCAAGGACATTTTCTGTATTTTTAAAATTCAAGGAGTATTACTAAAATTCAAGGACTTTTCAAGGATGTATGAACCCTGCTGACCCTGGTGGGTCAGTCGTGAATTTTGTATGTGACACACTGCCCAGTTATATGTGGTCCATGTGTTGTGTAAATTTCACCATGATGTCTCTTTCCACTAAACTAAAAAGTTATGGCCCATACTAAAATGTTGATGTGTATGTTATGTCGACTCCATGTGTTGACCTCTATTTGTGACCTTGACCTTGATAGGCCAATTGTGAATTTTGCATACAATACACCATCTAGTGGCGGTACATATGTTGTGTAACATCCATTGTGGTATCTTCTTTCACTACAAAGTCATGACCTGGAGACCAAAAAGTTGATGTGTATGCACATTCCATGTGCTGATGCTTCCTTTGACCTTGACCTTGGTGGTTCGATCTTGAGTTCTGTATGCAACACACCATTTAGTTGTGGTCCATATGTTGTGTAACTTTCATTGTGATATCTACTTCCACTAAAGAGTCTTGAGCTGCACTCAAAAAATCTGTGAATACTAATTCCATGTGTTGGCCTCTATCTGTTACCTTGAAATTGGTGTGTCGGTTGTAAATTTTGTACATGACACACCATCTAGTAGTGGTACATATGTTGTGTAAGGTTCATTGTGATATCTCTTCCCGTTAACCCTTTACCCAATGTAACAGCCAAAACTGGCCAGCGCTATTCTAAAAAATCGCCAATTAATTTTCATTATTTTTTGTCTCAAAAACATAGGTTATAACCCTTCGTTGGAACGAGCTCGATGAGCTCGTTCCAATGAGGGGTCATAACCTATGTTTTTGAGACAAAAAATGAAAAATATTAGTTATTCAAGAATTTTGTTTGCAAGTGTCGTCTGCTTTTCATGTTAGGTAAAGGGTTAAAAAGTTATGTCAATTCCATGTGTTGGTCTCTATCTGGACCTTGATCTTTGTGGGTCAGTCATGAATTTTATATGCGACACACTGCCTAGTAGTAGTACAAATGTTCTTTAAGGTTCATTGTGATATCTCTTCCCATTAATAAGTTATGACCCGGACACGAAAAAATTGATGTGCATGCCCATTCCATGTGTTGATCGCTATCTGTGACCTTATTTATTTTTTTATTGCTGTTTTTAAGGTCACATATTTCTGCACAATGGCTAACCATGACCGTGACAGTTTTATGGGTGGAGGAAGCTGGAGTACCCGGAGAGAACCACCGAGCAACGTACATGCAATTGTCAGCTCCCCAACATACCAACTCCACACAAGCAGGGTTAGCATTGGTTGAAGACAGGTGCACCATCGACGTGCAGTACGCCTTAGTACACAACGTCACGGTGCCCCCACGTAGGCAATGGGGGTGAAGTGTCTTGCCCAAGGACACAACGAGGTTGCCGCAGGTGGGATTCAAACCGAGGACCTCTCGGCTTGCAGCCTGCACCTCTACCAACTGAGCCACCGCACCCCCCTATCTGTGACCTTAACCTTAGTGAATCAGTCATGAATTTTGTACACGACACACCATCTAGTGATGGTACAAATGTAGGGTAAGTTTCATTATGATATATAAATGAATTTATGAAAATAGTGTTTTTTTGCTGCCATCATGTACTACATCTTGAATATCTTGGGTTGCCCAAGGTTTACAGACTGGCATTATTCAGATTTGGATTCAGCTCAAAAAGGTTACCCTAGAAAACCACAAAACCATTTACTTCCCAAAATTGCAAAGTTACTCCCTCTGGCTGCAGGACTAATACTTTAATTAGTTTAGAGTGGTCTCTATCTGTTTAAGAGCTTTCTAATCTTTTGCTGTTAATAGGAGAGAGCCTATACCCACATAACAACCTTTTTTTCATTGATTTACACATGATTAAATTATCTGTTGTTGTCAACAAATAGACACTCATTATTTATTTATTGACATTTAAGGTCATTTTCAGCAGCTATGATTATATCATGAGTATGTAAGTATAAAGAAAAGTATAGGAAAATCATTTATACCTATGCCACTCTCTCCAGAGAAAAGTACTCAAGGTCTACTTCCACAGGGAAATATACATTTGGTATAAGGCCTAAAAAAGTTAAAAATCTGTTTCTCAGGCCCTCTCATTTGGGTCTTTTGGCTGCTGCATGCTCTCTTTTTATAACCAATGCAAACGTAAAAAAACTAAATGGTTTATGTCTGATGTTTTACCCAAGTTTATAAAATTGACAAATTTGTTCCTTGAGTGCAACAAGGCTTTGCAATGCTTTAGCATTGCAAAGCCTTCTAGCTCTCAAGGGACAAAATACACCATCACCCATGCTATTCTATAGATTATAAGGCCTGAAACATAAATCAAACCAAGAATTATTGACAGCAAAGAAATAATTACAAAAATAAAAAATAAAATAAAAAACTGCCCGCTCACATGTAATTTTACCAAAGGTGTCCTGAAAAACAGAAGATCTACTTTGTGGGGCCTAATGCCCCAAAAATTATCTTCAATAGCAAAAGTCAACTTGGTTCATGAATAAAAAATTGTGTATATATTATTAGGCGAGAATACATCTATGAAAGGTTTTGATTGTTCAGCAGCATGCAGTTTAAAGACATTTTTGTGATAGATGTGATAAATGTGGTAAATGGTTTTGTAGTGAATAGATGATGAATGCTGTTGAGTATACACTACCAGTGTTAAAACAAGTGATTAATAAAGTTGACTGAATCAACTAGTGAAATTGAAGGTAATGTGTTGGAATATTGCAAAAAGAAATGATCTTCAGTGTGAGAAATTGGAAGCATGTGTATTATAAAATGCAGTAGGAAGCGGAGCATCTAGAATTTGTCTTTTACTCATCAATACTTATATACTCTTCAGGTAATCAATACCCCAAAAAGTCACTCCTACTATAATGGTCAGACAGTAGATGACAAAAATATTTTTCTCATTCAGGGACGGCTGAAGCTCCATAAAAGTGGAGGGGCACAAATTTACAATGCTACCATGGTTCGACCCAGTGTGAGAATGGGTTACAATCGTATAACGGTAAATGTACCATGACTCGCTATTGTCTCATGTTTAGATGAATATGCTGCTGTGTGGTCATTGTCCTTTCTGTTTCTGTGACTTCAACCATCTTTCAATCCAAAGACCAGCCTTCGGGTTGGAAGATAGTTAAAGAAGAAGAAGAAACGGACCGAGGCTACCGAAAGGGGGATTCTTTGGCAAAATATATTTGGATTTGCAAATAATGTAACAGGAATGCCTGTATATTGACACATTTGCAAGAGCCCATTTTAGCTCATTGTGTAACTGCAAAACATATCTGTGGAAAAAGTGGAGGGGCACATGCCTCCTGTGCCCCCCCCCCCCCCCTGGCTCCACCGCCTCTGTTCTTATTACTCTTCCATTTGAAACTTCTGTTTTCTAAAAATCTACCTGCTAAATTATCATATTGATTTTAAAGACACTTATCCCTTAGATAGACTATTTCCAAAACACATTCCC
This sequence comes from Pictodentalium vernedei, assembly GCA_031216915.1. Classification (NCBI taxonomy): domain Eukaryota; kingdom Metazoa; phylum Mollusca; class Scaphopoda; order Dentaliida; family Dentaliidae; genus Pictodentalium; species Pictodentalium vernedei. The sequence continues at coordinate 671,062,653 of CM062295.1, read as the reverse complement.
CAATATGCTATCTCTGGGAAACTTTCTGCCAAGAGTTGCCAAGAAAGAACTTCAAAGCCCCAAGATGTGAGCTGTCAAAGTGGAGAAACAATGGAAAGAACTCTCCCTGCCCTCAAAGGTTTAGAAACTGTCTCAGTCACTCAGGAAAAGAATTCTAATGTCTCAGTTACTCTGGAACAGAATTAGAATATGCAACACAGCATCTACAGGAAGACTGATGAGAACCATAAAAATTTCTGTCACAAGTGAATTAATTAAAACTACTAGCTGATCCCAGCTCCAAGGATGGAGAAGTAGTCCACTGCAAATCCAGGAACATAATATAACCATATAGACATAACTTGAGTGGAATTATCGTAAACACATTTTGACCCAATTTCACCCCTTTGTCCCTCAGGTATGGAAACCCAATCCCCACTGATTTCCTGTAGAAGTATAGAATTGTGTAATGATGTAATGATGCCTGACTTTCATAAAAAATATATTCATATGAAAGTGAAAGCTCAGAAATTAGTTATCACTTATATATTTAAGGCACAATATTAAGTAATGGGAAATTTAGTTTGTAAATACGTGACGTTATTTTCAATGGCGTCAGATATCTAAAAAATGTTATAATTTTTCAATTTTTGGTGTTCAGAACTGCGAAGCATTGTTCATAAAGATAGATGGTCAGTTAAAATAGTAAGAAATTATTAATTTGTTTAGATTTTTTACATCAAACATATCCTATCACCTGTTTTCAAGATAACTTACAGTTCATGGAAAGTGTATTATCACTAAATCACCTGCAGAGTGGATATTTCACTCGAGCAATAATTGCAAATTTTTTGCGAAGCATAACAAGCACAGGCAAAGTTCCAGCCAATGGACCTCCGGGTTGTACCCGGAGGTCCATTGGCTGAAACATTGTATGTGTTTTTTGTCCACATGTACAGAATTTGAAAATAATACTTTGGGTGATAACTCCACTCCTCAGGTGATTTTACCACAATCCACTCTCCCCGTACTGTATATAGGATTTTTTTTCAGATACCTTCAGTCAAAGTTACTGTCCTGCTAGTTAATGTAGCAAGCTCCGTGAGCTCATTCTAGTGAAATGTGCAAAATTTGATTGATTTGCAAGTGAGAAAGAGAAATTGTGTTAACAAAGCCTTGTTTCCTAAAGATGGTGTATTTCTTTCAACAAAAGCTATGTAATTTACCAAGATTTAGTATATTTATGTAACATTCTATACTCTTTGGGTTGCCATTTCTGTGAAACAAATTTTGAAACCAACTGTTAGGCTTAATCCCTGTAGAAATTTAAATGTGATCTCAAATAACAATTATCTAACACAGTGAACTAGACATTTGAAGAAGCAACTCAAAATTAAAACATGTCTAAACAAAGGAAAAACATCTTGACTACATTTCCATTTCATAACTTAGAATATGAAATGGAGAGAGAGGTCATTCTATGACCACTGAAGTTAAGTCATTCCCATGTTATGAAATGGAGAGAGAGGTCATTCTATGACCATTGAAGTTAAGTCATTCCCATGTTATGAAATGGAGAGAGAGGTCATTCTATGACCATTGAAGTTAAGACATTTCCATGTTATGAAATGGAGAGAGAGGTCATTCTATGACCATTGAAGTTAAGACATTTCCATGTTATGAAATGGAGAGAGAGGTCATTCTATGATCATTGAAGTTAAGTCATTTCCATGTTATGAAATGGAGAGAGAGGTCATTCTATGACCATTGAAGTTAAGTCATTTCCATGTTATGAAATAGAGAGAGAGGTCATTCTATGACCATTGAAGTTAAGTCATTCCCGTGTTATGAAAAAATGGGACAATGAAAACACAGCAGAGAGTAGATAAACTTTATTCATTTGTTTCCCTAACTCACGTTGTTTTTTTTTTTACTCAGTAGGCTAAGGAGCTGAACCCCTAGAACCCCCAAGAATGATCAAAGGGACGTTAGGCTGCACCCAATGGAGATACTTACAGACAGGGTTTTTTGTGGTAAAAAAAACCCCTGATTTTTTCAAAGTTATGCAACCTGAAGTATTATTTACTATATGTTCTAAACACAAAGAAACACTGAACCAAAACCAAGGTTTTTTCTTGAAGTTGAACTGAAACCAAACCGAATCCGAAAATCAAAACCCAACTCTAGTACAGTTTTTCAGGTCAAGCACAAGTGTATTTGTGCCTGTCAAACAGTGATTTATAATAACCATAACATACTACTTATTTGGCACTGAAAAACTTCAAATAATTAAAATTTTAGAAGATTTTGTTAACCCTTTACCTAACTTAAAAAGCAGACAGCACTTGCAAAACAAATTCTTGAATAACTAATTTTTTTCATTTTTTGTCTCAAAAACATAGGTTATGACCCCTCATTGGAACGAGCTCATGGAGCTCGTTCCAATGAGGGGTCATAACCTATGATTTTTTAGACAAAAAATGAAAAAATAATGAAAATTAATTGGCGATTTTGTAGAATTGTGCTGGCCGATTTTGGCTGTTATGTTGGGTAAAGGGTTAATCCTTTTAAATTCCATGCCATATAAAGGGAAAAATAAGCTTTTTAAAATTTTTAAATTTTGACATCAGTGTGCAGAGGGTTAAAATCCTAAAGTCTAAGACTCATTCAATAAAATTTTGCAGAGGAAAATGGTGAAGCTAACCCTCAAACAACATGCCTTTTCATATATGTGATATATTTAGCTTCAGGATTCTGTCAGATAATAAAGTTACCCACCACTGAGACCCCAGTCCATTATCATGACCTGACGATAAATCCTTGCAGTGAGGAAAGATAACAAGATCTGAAGGACAGCTGACATTTAAAATCAGTTATGAGTTTTCTTGATCAATATATATTTCAATCAACTCCTAATAAATCTGTTCTCAGAATATTTCCCAATACTTTAAATAACGATTTCACTAATGGCTGCAACACAAAATTTAAAATTTCACAGAATAACAACTAATAGCCAGTAAGTGATCACAAACTAACAATCTCTTCACAACCATGAAATTTTAGCAACTACGATAAACAAATAAGACAATATTTAACTTTCCATCAGTCCAAGGCTAGCATTTCGAGAAAATAACCCTTTGAACCCTGATGGTGTATTCCAGGTAAGTTCAGTGAAACCAATAAGAAGAGTCTATATTCATTACCTGGGGGTAGATCATTCAATATTTTCAACATGCAGCTTTTGGGTTGCATGTTGTAAATATTCATTGGTTACCCCACACATTCACTGAGAGGTCACCCTACTTGGTGACATTATGACATATCATGTTCCTGGCCCAGAAAAGTAGCCTTAAGGATTCAAGGGGTTAACTCAAATTGTTTGTTGGTCCAAGAGTTACACTGGGCTGGAGTGTATTATTATTATCTGCAAATGGTTAATCATGACCGCAACTTGGAGATTTGTCAAAAAAAAGTAAAAACAAAGGTCAAGTTTAGTGAATCGTTTGTACCCATGTTGCCCATTTTAGAGGGCTTCCATCTCAAGCATTGGTGACTAGGTCCTATTTTACCAGTAAAACACATCTTGTTTACTATAGTAAACTAGCACTGATCCACGTCACAGGTTTTCCATGGGAAGGTTGGAATATATATCAGATCTTTTTGAGATGCAAGAGAATAAGAGTACACAATTCCTTCCAGTTTGGGACATCAGTCCATCATAGAATAAGTTCCCATTTTAAGCTGGAAACCATTTTATGAGACAGATAGTTCAACAGGTTATGTAGCGTGTTATAAAGGACTGTGTGCGATGGGATAAAGTGATAATTAATTATTTTTGCTTTACAATTTTAAAACAATGTGTTATCTCAGATATAATAAGCCTTGCCATTGGTGGATCCAAGGGAGGATGCATGCCCCCCCCCCCCCCCCCCTTCCAGAATTTTTTAAACTTAATCTTTGTTTATCAAATTTTATGTTGTCTTTGTTTTATGGCATGGCTCAAATTAGAGACTTGATACTATGTCTTAGTTCAAACAGAGAAAATAAATAGATAACTATTGCTTTGTCACAATGACCACAATATTCATATTATATACAGTGTGTAGCAGACCTATTCCTTTGTGATGTGATACATTTAGCAGGAGAGAAGGAGCGGATCAAACTTATGACTCTCCAGATCAGAAATCTCATCAGAATTTTGTAGATATTGGGGATTAACAATACTTCTAACAGCCAGACTCACCTCGTGTCAGACAGTTTTACGGGTGGAGGAAATACCTGGAGAGAACTAGTGAGCAGTGTCAAGCAACTGTCAGACTCTCCAATGTACGAACTCTGCACAAGCAGGGTTAGCTTTGGTTGAAGACAAGTGCACCGTCGAGCAGTACGCCTTAGTACACAGCACCATAGTACCCTCACATAGGTAATCAGGACTGAGTGCCTCGCCTAAGGACACATACAGTTACCCCCTTGTGGGGATCGAACCATGGACCTTGTGGTTTGATGTCCAGTGCCGCAACCACAGAATCACCGTGCTCCCTCTCATCAGGTTTGTTAAAAATAGGCAATTGACAGGAGTATTCAATTAACCCTTTACCCAACCAAACAGCCAAAACTGGCCCGCGCTATTCGCAAAAATCGCAAATTAATTTTCATTATTTTTTCATTTTTTTCTCAAAAACAGAGGTTAAGACCCCTCTTTGGAATGAGCTCGTCAAATTTGTCCTGATGGCATCATGGGTAATTGTTTGCTGTTCAAAAATTAAACGCAATTAACAAGGTTATTCAAAAAGAGATATCCAGTTAAATGGGTCCCACCGTATTTCTTTCTGTCTCTCATTACCAAGTGAACCAGTGCTAGCCTTGTTGCTGCATAAAATTTATCAGACTGAATTAATTCAAAAGAGCTATTTAACTGGCGGCGTACTGAATTATTTCTCAAAGTTGATTTGTATGGGTATTTTTTTTAAAGATACCATACTACATATTTGCATGTGGAGCCTTAATTTGGACAAATTTTGTTCACACATAAATGACATAATTGTTATAATTTATTCGAGAGTGCCAATTGGCTTAAAATAACTTTATATACATTTTTTTTCTAGTGCTGAGCAAACAAAAAGCTCATGCATACAGCCAATAAAATGGCTTTAGCACTTTTCAACAGAGCCATGGTAGTGGCTTCTAACACTCAACTAGTTAAAACTTGGTTATTGTTCAATTTATCACATACCCATAGAAATGGTTGCCCAAATTTAAAAATATATTTTCACATTATTTTCTTATAACACACACACTCCAGTTAATTGTAAGAAAATAATGTTTATACATGTAAATAGAAATTCATGGTCATGTCAAATAAATGATTATGTTTAAAAGCCCAAATAGTGGGCCATTTTTTTTAATGCTATAGGCATTGTGAACCATTAGCTAGAAACTGGTTAAGTGCCAGAAGCATATACGGCAGCCAAGAAGACTTTGTCTGATTTTTGAAGTTTACTCCTTTGAGATGAAGATATGTTGTTTTTAGATAGAACTTTGAGTGATCTTTCTTGGTAGACATTGGAAAATAGCTTTCCATTATAAAAAGCAAAAAATATACCAAGCTTTTCTCACAAATATCAAATATGTGTATGTAATAAATAGACAGAACATGATGTGTGTTTGAAATGGTGTGTGTTTTACATGATGAGTTAGAATGGCGTAGTCATATTTTGCGAGAGCCATAGCCTTGAGCGAAATATATATAATATAATAACACTTTGGCCAGCCACTGATTTGACGTGGTTCTTGGACGAGAAGGCCTTGGTTACCCCTGTACTCCCAATGTGACTACGCCATTCCAATGAGTTAAGTAAAGTAAAACATCCACCAATTCAAACACACATCACGTTCTGTGCTTATTACACATCCTCATGCATTAAAATTACTTTAAATAAACAAATTTTAATTTCGATGTTTAAGCCCGAAGGTGAATAGTGAGTTATTTTTGTTTGAAGCAGTACTGATCAAATGGATAGATAAAAAATCAAAACAATCTTTTGGAAACCAGTCTAAATTACATTGGTTATGTTTTCTATTGGATGTGTTTGTTTAAATTTTGTATCGCCATTTCTTTTTGGCTGATGTTCATTCATACGTAAACATTTGGTGGCTATTACTGGCATATTAAAAATATAAGTACAAATTTGGGTGGATTTGCAAAACAGCTGGGAGAAGCTTTTTACACGACAGACGATCGATAATTGTATAACGAAAGTTGGAAACTTTTTGAAGCGTAACTAATGACTCGATGAGAAAGGAACTAGTCTAAATGGTGTGGGGAAAAAAGTTCTGGCTTGTACATCACCAGTTAAATACAGAAAAATTTATGTCATAGATGCAATTCAGTTAAATACAATGGTTTAAAGTTTAATAGATGTGTAATAAGTCTGGTAACTCGAACCCAGCCTTGGATATATAGGGAAAACCTTTCATTCAAATATAATAAGAGAAAAACAAAGAATTCTTCAAAATACTCCACACAAAAACAGTTAAAAATTCATATAAAAATTTCATTTTGATTCTTTCATAAACTTTGATTTTAATGGCAGGAAGCTAAAATTTCATCAAAAACATGGAATGTTAAGCAAATATCGAAACGTGAGACGACAACTGAAAGTAGCCTAATGCATCAGTCTGCCATGATGCTCTGCCATCATGAGCTGTGCTGAGCATCATGGGAAACCATTAGATGAGGCTAAGCTGAAAGCAGTTAATCACACACAAGTTTCTGGTGAAGTAAAAGTGATTCGTACGTTTTTCACTCTCCGAACAATTGATCCAAATTCTGTCATGCAGGTGACTGTGCGTCTAGGCGAGTCATCAGGTGCTACAAGAGGGTAGACTTGACTTCTGGTTAGCCTTGAGCTCTCAGCTGGTGCTACCTGATTCGAAGAACATCTTCTTGTGGTTCGTGGGCTCTCAACTAATTGTTTAGTTGCTTGGTTTGCTGCATCTTTGTCACGGGTGATGACAAGATTCGCGATGTCGGTGGTCTCCATGATAGGTGGGCTGGTTTCAGCATTTGGAGATGGCATTATATGATTGATGTACTTACTGTGTGAATCCAAAGAGAGGCACAAAATAGAAATAAGAAAAATATAAGAGTGTGTTTTTTCAAGACATGTACCTCCTTGAATGGATAACTTGGTTGCCATTTCTTTCTAGAAAAAAAAAGAGAAAAACAGTATTTACTACAATTTGGAAATTTTCTGTCTGCAATTAGCCTTTAACCCTTTACCTAACATGAAAAGCAGACGACACTTGCAAAAAAATTCTTGAATATCTTAATTTTTTTCATTTTTTGTCTCAAAAACATAGGTTATGACCTATGAGCCGTTCCAGTGAGGGGTCATAACCTATGTTTTTGAGACAAAAAAATGAAAAAAATAATGAAAATTAATTGGCGATTTTTGAGAATAGCGCTGGCCAGTTTTGGCTGTTACGTTGGCTAAAGGGTTAAATCTTAACCCACAGAGTATTACTGAAATATGTTTTATCAAATCTAGTCATGGCTGCTATCAGGCCTGAAAATAAGCAGTCTGACATTTGCAAAATGAGGTCCCCAGAGGGTAATTTGATGATGTTTTCCCGTACTGTGGGCCAATTTATCCTCTAGGTACCTGTTTCTGTTTAGTTTTGTGACCCTGATTCAGATTGAGGTTCACTGAGGGTAAATTTAGTGATGCTACCCAGCTGTGCAGGGTAGCATCACTAAATTCACCCTCTGGGGTGCTCATTTTGCAGATGACTGTCTGCTTATTTTCTGGCTTGGCTGCTATAAAGCAGTCATGACTAGATTTGATAAAAAATTCATGAAAATTTGCTTCAGGAAATCATTGATCAAAAAGTCAATATAATATGCAGGAGAAATTTCTGTTAAATGTACTCAGATTTTACTGATTTTAGTGGCAAAAGATTTCCAGTCCTGGGCAGGAATATCTGCCATCCAACATACAAGGAGTTATCATAGAATTCATGAAATTTAACTCAAGAAATCATTGATCAAAAAGTCAATATAATCTGGAGGGGAAAGTTCTGTTAACCCTTTACCCAAAGTAACGGCCAAAACCGGCCAGCGCTATTCTCAAAAATCGGCAATTAATTTTCATATTTTTTTCATTTTTTGTCTCCAAAACATAGGTTATGACCCCTCATTGGAACGACTAGTCGAGCTCATTCCAATGAGGGGTCATAACCTATGTTTTTGAGACAAAAAATTATTCAAGAATTTTTTTTGCAAGTGTCGTCTGCTTTTCATGTTAGGTAAAGGGTTAAATGTACTCAAATTTTACTGATTTTAGCGGCACAAGATTCCCTACTCTGGGCAGGAATATCTGCCACCAACATGCAAGGAGTTACAGCAGCCATGACTAAATTTTATAAAAAATTCATGAAAATTTGCCTCAAGATATCATTCATCAAAACTTTCATATAGTTTGCGGGGGAAAGTTATGTTAAATGTACTCAAATTTTACTGATTTTAGTGGCACGAGATTGCCTACTTTGGGCAGGAATATCTGCCACCAGCATGCAAGGAGTTATCATAGCAGCCATGACTAAATTTGCTGAAAACTTCATGAAAATTTGCCTCAAGAAATCATTAATCAACAACTCGGAAGTGACTATGCCCCCGACATGGCAGTAACCTTGATCTGTGACCTTGACCTCCATCGAACAAAAAAAAAACCATATTGTGCGCAACACATCGTCTCCCCATAAGCAACATGTATGCCAAGTTTCAACAAATCCAACAAAGCAACTCTGAGTTATGGAGCACACACGAAAATCTTCCTGACGAACAGATGACCTTGATCTGTGACCTCGACCTGCATTGAACAAAAAGAAATTTTTATGCGCGACACATCCTCTCCTCATAAGCCAACAGGTATGCCAAGTTTCAACAAAATCCAACAAAGCATCTCAAGAATTATGGAGCGCACATGAAAATCTTCCTGACAGACGGACAGATGGATGGACGTTGTTACATGCTCTTACTTGTGGGTTTTTTCTCTTGTTAAACCCTAACCCCACAAGGTCAAAACATTAACCCCACAGTGCAAAAAATAACCCCACAGGTGGCCACTGTTCTATCCCAACCCTACATCTACCACTGACCCTAAATTGTAAACCCCACAATCTACCTCTGCTAATTCTGGACAGACACAGGCCTGAAAATAAACAGTTTGACATTTGCAGAATGAGGTCCCCAGAGGGTGAATTTGATGATGCTATCCCATACAGTGGGCCAATTTATCCTCTGGGTACCTTTTTCTGTTCAGTTTCGAGACTATGATTCAGATTGAGGTTCACAGAGGGTAAATTTAGTGATGCTACCCTGCTGTGCAGGATAGCATCACTAAATTCACCCTCTGGGGATCTCATTTTGCATGTGACAGTCTGTTTGTTTCTGGCTTGGACAGACAGATGGACAGAAATGACTAACACTATATACACATAAAATATGCGCAAATTTTACTGATTTTAGTGGCACAAGATTTCCTGTCCTGGGCAGGAATATCCACCATCAGCATGCATGGAGTTACCACAGCAGCCATGACTTGATTTGATAAAAAAATCATGAAAATTTGCCTTAAGAAAACACTGATCAACAAATTCCATATAATTTGCAGGGCAAAGAAAGTTCTGTTAAATGTGCTCAACTTTTACTGATTTTAGTGGCACAGGAATTCATTCCTATCCAAGCCAGAAAATAAGCAGACTGTCATCTGCAAAATGAGGTCGCCAGAAGGTGAATTTAGTGATGCTACCCTGCACAGCAGGATAGCATCACAAAATTTACCCTCTGTGAACCTCAATCTGAAACAGGGTCTCAAACCTAAACAGAAAGAATTACCCAAGGATAAATTGGCCCACTGTATGGCATAGCATCATCAAATTCACCCTCTGGGGACCTCATTCTGCAAATGACAGGCTGCTTATTTTCAAGTCTGTTCCTATCCTGGGCAGGAATATCTGCCACCTAACATGCAAGTAGTTATCAATGCAGCCATGACCAGATTTGATGAAAAATTCAGGAAAATTTGGCTCAAAAAATCATTTACCAAAAAGTCAATATAATTTGCATGGGAAAGTTGTTAAATAAGCTCAACTTTTACTGATTTTTGTGGCTCAACATTTCTTGTCCTGGGCAGGAATATCTGCCACCAACATGCACAAAGTTAACCTTTGACCTAATGAATCAGCAATATACACCCAGGTATTTTACAAGTTGAACAGTTAAAAAATAAATAAAATTTCTAAACATTTCAGCAAAACCATATCATATGTGTCCCCTCATTAGAATGAGCTTGTCACATGATATGGTTTTGTTGAAACTTTTTGAAAAATACGAAAAGTGAATTGTTAAAATACCTAATTTTGATATTGTGTGAGTCGGATAAAGGGTTAATCCAGCACAACTCTGGAGTACCATGTCGATGGAAGCAGCAGGGACACCTGCACCCATTGCGTTTTGTTAACATGTAGAGTGCTGAATTATTTTTGTTCGGCAAAACTTGATCACATGTCTTTGCCTTGTTACAGTTTATGGGACAGTGCTTCCAGGCAATTCCATACAGACTAAATAATTTCACTTCAAAGATAATACAAAGTACATCCAGAGAAAGTGAAACCTTTTGTGGCAGCACAAGCACTTCAGAGTAAATCCCAAGTAGGGACTTCCAGCACTCTGTCAGATAATGGGTGGGCAGGGGTGCTGCTTGTGCCCTCATCCAATGCTGAATAAACATCTACAAATAGAAAATCATTATTATTCCAAAAAGTTCCCCCAGACAAGGTCTAATATATCTCTTCTCTTTCTAATGATTTGAATTTTAATGCATATACAGCTTTCAGGCAGATTCAACTTTTCAGTAATTTAACTTCACATAAATTGAGAAAAACACAAGTTTTTTATTCATGATTTTACTCTACAACCTACCTCTAATTAAAAGGTCAAATTTGTACTGGCAAATGGTTTGATGTTTGAAAGTTATATGTAATTAACAGTGTTATTCAATTAAGAAATATCCAAAAAGATACTTTGCCTTGAAATTTTCATTTTTTTTTACTCTTAAATACATGTTAAACTCCCCCCCCCCCCCCCCCCCCCCCCTCATTAGAATAATCAAGCGGATTTTGTCTAGAAATTAACCAAATTTTTATGTTAGGTAAAAAGCTTACCTCAAAACAAATAAAATCTTAAAAAAATGTCTTTATCCCTTTACCCAACAAATCGGCAACGTCTGCCCATGTAAGATACAAATTCAGCAGTTGAAAAAAAAATTATTTTTCAAAAAATTTCAAGAAAACCATATCTTGTGACATGTAGGTTGGGAATGATAAGAGCAAGAACCATTATTTATTTTTGGGTCATTTTGCTACAAGTCAAGGTCACAGTGACTATCAACTTCAAAATTTTCTGGAGTTTGTTTCCGCTAATAAAAATTCTGCATGGCTATCCAAAACCAAACTTGACAGGTGGATTGTGTTAGATGAGTGGAAGAATCCTATTCATTTGGGGGCCATTGTGCCCAAAGGTCAAGGTCACATTGACCTTGAACTAAAAAGTTTTGTTCAAGTTTGTTTCTATTCTTTAATTAAAATTTTGCTTGGCCGGTCGAAACCAAACTTGACAGGTGGGTTTGGGCATTATGAGAAGAGGATGCCTATTTATTTTGAAGTCTTTGTTCCAAAGGTCAAGGTAATAATGACCCTAACTTGAAATTGGTTGCTGCTCAATAACTTTTGATATTGCAAGGTTGCAGTCTCGCGTTGTTTATGGCGACCACATCTAGTTCACATATTTACCACTAGTGATTTCCAGATGATTTAATCTTTCATCCAAACTGAACTTCAGATCAAAGGGTTGTATACTATTTTGTATTGGACGGTTTTACAAGTTGGGACAGTTATGAGGATCTACTATTGTTCCTTACTGAAGGTGACATGATGTTGGTGACTATACAATTGTCAATTTTGTTTTGTTTTGTCACCAACATCGTGTCATCTTCAGTATGAATTATACATAATGACTCCAAAATAAATAGGATTCTTCCTCTCTTCATGCCCAATCCACATGGAAAGTTTTGGTTTTGATCAGTCAAGCAGAAGGTTAATTAGAGAGTGGAAACCAGCTGTATCTACATTTGTAGACAGTCCAGGAAAATTAAGTTTGAGGTTACTGCGAACCTCATCATTGGCACAATGACCCCAAAAATAAATAGAGTTCTTCCACACAATACAAAATCCACAGGTCAAGTCTGGATTCAATCAGCCAAGTGGAACTTTAGTAAGAAGGTAGAAGCCAACTCTGTATACAGAAATTCCTGGAAAATAGTTCAAGGTCAATGTTACAATGACCTTTGGAACAATAACCCCAAAATAAATAAAGTTTTTCCTCTCAAAGTACCCAGATGTCAAGTTTGGATTCAACTGGCCAAGTGGAACTTTACTTTTTGAGTGGAAATCAACCCTGTCTAGAGACATTTACGGAAATTAGTCCAAGGTCACTGTGACCTTGACCTTCAGCATAATGAACCCAACATATATTCATTTTTCCTTTTATCATATCCAACCCATGTGTCAAGTTTGGTTTCACTCGACCAAGTGGACCATCAATCAGAAATTGGAAACTCTGCCAACAGACATGGGAGGATAAAAATGAAGTCGTACATTTTTAACTCCCTTCATTTTGAAGTCAAAATAAGCAAATTTCAAGTAGCCATTTTTCCCATAATGCAACTGGGAATTTAACCAATTCAATCTTGTTTGACAGAGCTCAATGAGCTCTGTCAAACAAGATTGAATTTGTTAAATTTCTAGTTGCATTATGGGAAAAATTTGCACCTTGAACTTTAGATATTTTGACATCAGTGTGCAGGGGGGTTGAGCAAAATTTAAGGTCAGTATGAAAATAACTGATCTCTTGTAACAATTCAATAAATGAGGGTAATTACCACATCTAAAAGTAATGAGTGCAACACCAAGGATGGCTATGTCCCCCCAGCCCCCCCCCCCCCCCCCCACCCCACTATATATTATATATAATATAAGGAGTAGTGCCTGGCTTGTCATTGACTATGCCCATATAGTGCCCAGTGAGGTGGTGTAGTTCCCTCCGCTTCGCGTCGGGAACTACACCACCTCACTGGGCACTATATGGGTGGGCGTAGTCAACTCCAAGCCATGCGAACGGTAGCTATACCACTGATCCACACTGCCATGAATGAGATTTTAGTCATTTATCTTTATTGATTTTGAATTAATAAATGTCTTATCTTATCTCCATTAAACCATAGCACCAACACAGCAGGCCACCATCTGTGCCCATGGGATACTAATGCCCCCACTTTATGATCTTCTAGTTGGAAAAGGTCCATAACTCTGCCAAAAAATATTGACCCAAGCCCATTATCAATCCCCACTTGTATTATGTGGTTATAAACCTATGTATAAAATTTTGTTTCATTTCATCCAGTCAAACTGAAGTTATCATCTGAAAACCATGTTCAGGACAGCCATATGCATGTATGGGCAGACAAACATACAGATGGATGGATAATGGTAACACTTAACGCCCCTTTGCTGTATGCAGAGGTGTAATTATGATAATAAACAGAAGCACAAAACTAAAACATAGTCTGGCAAATCCTTTCAGTGGTACAGCAAAAATCAAGAGAGTTTTTCAGTTATTTCATTTTCTGATACCTAAAGAAAGGGCAACTGCATTGTGTCCTTGGGCAAGGCACTTTATCTTGATTGCTCACATGGGAGCATGGTGGCTCTGTGTACTAAGGTAAACTGCACATCACTGGTGCATTTGTTTTCAACCAATGCTAACCATGCTTGTGTGGAGTTAGTATGTAGGGGAGTCTGACAATTGCTCGGTGGTTCTCTCCAGGTACTCCGGCTTCCTCCACCTGTAAAACTGTCCAACACGAAGTGACCCTGGCTGTAGAAAGTGTCATTAAACTCCAATAAATAAATAAATAACACATAGACAGTCTATATCCTGTGACTTTGCAGTTATTTCTAAGTAAGATTTAAAAAAAAAACAACCACTAAGCTACAACAAGTTTAGAATGTAACTACCAAGTTTACCTAAAGATTACATGCTGGTGACCTGTTTAGGAATGATAAACAGTGACCAACAGCTGAATAAGGCCACAAGGTTTAAATTTGTAGTTGGAAGAGGCTGTGATTTTTGTGCAGTGACCATGGGATAATCAAACAACAAATTCAATTAAACATTGAGATCTTAGGCAAACCACTTACGAAAGAATTACCAACATGCCATGCACACCAAAAAATAACAAAAGGCAAGAAAAATATAAAAAAATAAATTTATTTATCAAGAGTTTAATAAATATTTACACCTAAAATTAGTTACATGTAGGAAAAACTATTAAGGCCTAAAAAAATAAAAAATCTGTTTCTCAGGCCCTCCAGCATGGTCCTTTTGGCTGCCGCATGCTCTCTTTTTATAACCAATTTAAACTTAAAAAAAATTAAAATTAAATGATTTATGTCTGATATTTTACCCAAGTTAAAAAAATTGATGAATTTGTCCCTTGAGTGTAAGAAGGCTTTGCAATGTTTTAGCATTGCAAAGCCTTCTTGCACTCAAGGGATGAAATACACCACCTCCCATGCTATTCTGTAGATTATGAGGCCTAAAACTCGAACCAAGAACATGAACTTTTGATGGCAAGGAAGTAATTACTGAAATAAAAAATAAAATAAAAAACCGCTCGCCCGCATGCAATTTCACAAATAATGGCCTGAGAAACAGAAGATCTACTTTGTGTGGCCTAATTACAGTAGTTTATCATTGTTGAATGATTTGTTTGAAAAACACAAAACAACTGAGACATGGATAAAAGAAATTAGTGTTAAAATGATTCATTGATTCACCTACACCACAACAGTTATGACAGGCCTGGCATTTTCAGGAGAGCGATTTATTCGCTCGCCTACTGCTGGCCTTAAAAAAATTACGGAGGGCGAAAACTAGCCTGCCTGCCTTGCCTTAGAAAATAATAACCCACATCTTTTCAGATCTTTGCTATGTTAGTGCTTGCTGTAAGACGACCACACTGCTCCTCCCACACCTCTGGGCCTTACCGAGGCCCGGAGGTGTGGGAGGGGCAGCCTGTCGCCTTAAAATGCATCAAGTAGCCCACTTGGATGAAATTAACAGCAGAGAAAAAAAAAAAAATTTCACCAATCTTTCGATCTGATGAAGACCTTCTTCAGGGTACAGACACAACAAGAAAAAATACACACAAACGACGAAGGAAATGAAATGTGGTGATAAAAATTCTTGTAAGCCAAGTTCTGACTAATCGAGTGTGTAATACAACCCGAAAAGAAAAGAAACCAGGGTAAAAGTAGAAAGCAAAAGGTAGAAAAAAATACTGTAAGACAAATTTTGAAAAGTATTCTAGTAAGTCCAAACTCCCGGAAAAACCTGATATTAATATACCCTTCAGAAATTAAAAGGAACTGGAATTTAGAAATGTCAAGATTCTTCCATGTATTACATGAAAATATGATGACTGGATGATTAAAAAAAAAACATGCAGTCTGTCGCCTTAAAATGCACCAAGTAGCCCACTAGGAGGAAATTTTATAGTTTGGTCATTTTCTAGCTGTTGTGAAACGGCGTGGGGATGTGTTTGGACTGCCCCGCTATGGGATAGTACCTCCTAAAGGATTGTTATTCACTGTTACTTGTGCAAGGAAGCGACGAGATGTGCTAGGACTACCCCGCTTTGAGATAGTGCCTCCCAAAGGCTTATTATTCACTGTTACTTGTCCAAGGAAGCAACTAAGTAAAACTTGCATCTACAAGACCATTGCTAATGGATTCCGACACTGCCTAAAACACTTAGATGATCACCAGAAGTTAAAATTGTTTTTTTCCTGTGCTGTTTGAGTTTTATTCAGACAAATTTCTTTCGCTTTAGGCTCTTGAATCTTTCAGATCCAGCACATTTGAAACACATTTGTTTTAACAGAATACAGACTTCATTTTTTTCTATTATATAGTATATATAGAACACGACGAATGTTACTAAGGTCACACATGCCCCCCCACCCCCTCCTCCCCCCCCCCCCCTTGTGATCTTCACCTTGCAGATGTGGTGGAAACTATTATACGCGACACATCTTCTGACTGTCCTTAACATTTGTAAAAAGTGTAACAATTGTACCATGATTCATTTCTGAGTTATGGCTGAGACACGAATATTGACTGATTTTTAGTGTGACCTTGACCTTGAAGGTACGAACCCGGCTATGGTGTGTGACACATCCTCCCATGGTCCTTTATAATTGTGTGAAGTTTGATGACTGTGGCCCTAACAGTTTTCTAGTTATTGGATAGGACACACACACACACAGACGGATGGATGGACACACACACACTTCAATCACTATATGCCACCCGACTTAATTCAGGGGATATAATGGGATATAATAAATAGGTACCTGGGTCGGTAATCAGATTTAAACCACGAGAAGGATAAGGGTTTTAACCACTCGGCTTGCTGAGTGGTTAAAACCCTTATTCTACTCGTGGTTTAAATCTGGTTACTGGCCCTGGTACCTATTTGTTTTATTTATACTATGCGCTTAATACATAATCGACTTTGTCACTTAAAATGGAGAAAAAACAATAATTTCTATCGCAAACACATGGGTTTGTTTTGTTTGTATCTGCGCAGGTGGGCTGTACTTCCGGCTGCACGTGAATGCTTGATTGACAGCTAGACACCATGTCAAAGTTGATTGAATTTACCTTGCTTTTTCAGTCAAATTATTATTAACAATTCTTAAATTTTATTTTAAATATTTTATTGTAGGTATTCCCAACTTAATAAGTCACATCACATAGTTGATAGTACCACAAAACATTGTATGTTTGAATGAAACATTGCAAAGTGTGAATGTTTTTTGTAACGGAATTCCCATTGATAATGTTTTACCACAGTAGAAGCTTTACACTGGTAGTGGGGTTAAAAGCTAAAATTGAATATACAGGCTTTTCAGAGGTACAGTAGAATCCTCTTAATTGAAAATCCATTTTGCCAGTGAAAATTATTCAATTAACAGGAGTATACAATTAACAGGGATTTGGTCAGTTTCCTGTGTTCTGGAGGTAAACTGAGCATTTATTCTATTATATCTTGTTTGACAGAGCTCAAAGAGCTCTGTCAAACAAGATATAATAGAATAAAGGCCTGTATTGGAAGTGGTGAGGCCAAAAAGGTTGATAAATAAGGGGAATTTGGTGCGTGTCACAGTAATTTTTTTGACATATCACAAAAATTTATATACAATTAACAGGAGTTTACTCTACAACCCATATGCAATTAACAGATCAAATTTGTACTGAAGGTTTGGTGAATCATTTTGTGTTTGAAAATTATATTCAATTAACAGGGATATACAATTAAGAGATATCCAATTAAGTGGAATCCACTGTAGTAATATAGGTGAGCATAGTATAAATATTTATTATGGCAATCCAACAGCCTAGCACATAAATATCCTACATTTTATAGTAACAGGTAGTTAATCGGTAACATAATAGTTATAACTGAATGGTAAATCAGTTTCAAGATTTCCTAACCATTTCAGTCCTACACAACATAAATGTAGTACACATGGGACATCATAAAATGACAGATCCATAACCCTTTACCCTGACTCCTCACCTAATAGTAAATTGTATAAATCCATAAACATTACAAATATCAAAATATACATAAATGACATGAAATGAGTATTCATTTAATATGAACATTTAGGAAATATGTCCTAACAAATTAAATTTTAACCCTCTGCACACTGATGTCGAAATATCAAAATCTTGACATGCAAAGTTTTCCCATAATGCATCTAGGAATGTAACCAATTAAATTTTGTTTGACAGAGCTCGAGAGCTCTGTCAAAAAAGATTAAATTGCCGAAACCCTAGTTGCATGATGGGGAAAAAATTGCAACTTGAAAATTTGATATTTTGTTATCAGTGTGCAGACGGTTAATCTGGGGTGGGTTTTATAAATATTAGTCGGGGTGAAAATTAATTCTATATTCTGTTTAACACACAATACATATTTCGATTGTTTGGATATTTAAAAAAAATTCTTGTTTCTCAGGCACCTCCTTTGTCCCTGAAAAACTGCCTCATCAAAACTTTTTTGTCTTGAAAATCTCTTCAGGTGATAATATTTTGTACTTGTACAACTAACGATTTTACAAACTATATCTTGTTTGACAGTTGAAATCCAATTCTAGCTATTTTTAGGACTGTTTTGTTGATTAAAATGAAAGTGTTAACCCTTTAACCAACGTAATGGTCAAAACCGACCAGCGCTATTCTCAAAAATCGCCAATTAATTTTAATTATTTTTTCATTTTTTGTCTCAAAAACATAGGTTATAACCCCTCGTTGGAACGAGCTCGTTCCAACGAGGGGTCATAACCTATATTTTTGAGACAAAAAATGAAGAAAATTAGTTATTCAATAAATTGTTTTGCAAGTGTCGTCTGCTTTTCATGTTAGGTAAAATGTTAATGACAATGCAGCTTAACTTCTCCAAGAAGGGACTGATCTAAATAGAACGCTTCAGTAATGCCAAGTCATTCAATCAAGTTTCTACAGAGTTTCTACGAGAAAAAAACCCTTATTATATGTTATGTATTCCATGTTACTAAACATTCATTCAAAAATTTATTCAAATCAGTACCCTCATATAGAAGTTCTGTACAAAAAACTGATTGTACCTAAATTTGGTACAAAATGGCCACTGGCAGCCATCTTCAATTTTGGACCGCACCCAAAAACACTTATTCTCGTCCCAAGGTGATAACAAAGGTACCCAAGAAGTTTTGTGAAGATCGGTTCATAAATACAGCCTCTAGCCCAAGCCGTATTGACATGTGTACTTACCGTGTATAAGTAGCAATGAATAAATCAAAGTTCATTTAATTTGCATAATTTCTGCACGAGAAAAAAACCTGTATTATATGTGATATATTCCATGTTATTAAACATTCATACTAAAATTTATTCAAATCAGAACTTTCATATAAAAGTTCTGTACAAAAAACTGATTGTACCTAATTTCGGTACAAAAGGGCTGCCGGCAGCCATCTTGAATTTTGGACCCCACCCCAAAACACTTGTTCTCGTCCCAAGGTGATTACAAAGGTACCCAAGAAGTTTCGTGAAGATCGGTTCATAAATACAGCCCCTAGAATGAGCCGTATTGACAGGAGTACTTACTGTGTGTAAGTAGCACTGAATAAATCAAAGTTCATCTAATTTGCATAATTTCTGCACGAGAAAAAAACCTGTGTTATATGTGATGTATTCCATGTTACTAAACATTCAACAAAAATTTATTCAAATCAGAACTTTCATACAGACATTCTGTACAAAAAACTGATTGCACTAGTTTCGGTACAAAATGGCTGCCGATTGCCATCTTGAATTTTGGACCGCACCCAAAAACACTCATTCTCGTCCCACGGTGATAACCAAGGTACCCAAGAAGTTTCGTAAGGATCGGTTCATAAATACGGCCTCTAGCCCAAGCTGTATTAAATTGTTGATGGCCGACAGATGAACATACAGACGATGGACGAAGGGCCATGGCATAACCTCAAATTCAACTATGTCAAAGTTGAGCTAAAAATCATCTAAATTCAACTCAAAAAATCATTGGTGAAAAATCAATTCAATTTACAGAAGGACAATTTGATTAAATATTCACAAATTATACTATTTCCGTGGCAAGAGAAAATTTGTTCTGTGCAGGAATATCTGCCAGCAGCATGCAAGGAGTTAAAAGCAAACACCTCCATTTTGGAACAAACCCTTATCAGTGTTTTGGCACAATTTGTTTGGAATGCACTGCAATGCAGCACAGTGAAATAGTTCTCTTGATAACGGGTTGTGATTAATAAATGAAAAATAATCTTTTGATAATGTCCATCACAAGGATGTTTTGGGCAAGAAAATTATTTTTGGAAACAAAATGACCAAAACTGAAACATGCAATCTTTAAAAACTAAAATAAGCATTGAAAAATATGTTTATCACATAATTACCATAAAATATCTCATTGCAGAAAATATCTATTTTTCATTAACTGTGTACATAATACAAATAGCAGACGACATTTGCATAAAACATTTCCTGAACAACTAAATATTTCCATTTTTTTTGTCTTGAAAACATAGCTCAAGACCCCTCATTGGATCGAAGTTTGAAAGCTCATTCAAGTAAGGGGTTATAAGTTATTTTTTGGAGGAAAAAATTGCAAAAAACAATTTGGATGGCAATTTTGGTGAACAATACTAGCCAGCTTTAGGCATTACGTTAGATAAAAGTTTAAATTACATATTATGTGATAAAAAGAAACTCAAATTTGTCATGACTTGACATGAAATTTCTGAACCTTGTTTACTAAAATTGAGAGGAGCCTCTGTGAACCTCGGCTCAGATCGATTTTAGTGAACTCTGTACAGAAATTTCATATGAAATCACGACTCATTGGAGATCCTCTATTTCTTTCTTGTTTAACCCTTTACCTAACGAATCGTCAGCATCCACTCACGTAATCTGCAAATTGAGCAGTTGAAAAAATTAAATTTTTCAAAATATTTCAACAAAACCATATCATGTGACCCTCACTGGAACAAGCTCATTGAGCTTGTTCCAATGAGGGGTCACATGATATGGTTTTGTTGAAATTTTTTTAAAAATAAAAAAAAAATGATATTTAAAATAATAAATTTTGATATCGTCTGCGTTGGGGAAAGGGTTAAGTAATTATTCAATGTTTCTGGTGTGGTATTTCAGTGACCTGACCAGGGGTGGACTGGGCCAAGAAAAGTTACAGGGAAATGAATAAAGGCAGACCCGGAGCCGGAGAAAATTTTTCTTTTTCAAACTGAACGAACGCTTCTTCCATGCATCTTGGTGATCAATGACTGTTCACACAGAGGACATTTCGATGGCATTTTTGTATCATCTTCATCACTCATGCAGCAAGAATGCTATCAACAAGGGATGCACAGACCCAAAATTTGGATTTTTCAAATTAAAAGAATACTGTTTCCTTGCATGTGACTGATCAGTGGCAGACTAGATTACTGGTATATCAAAATGTTCTCTATGTGGACTGCCAATGGCCCCATACCAGCAGTATAGTCTGCCATTGGCACAATACCAGCAGTCTAGTCTGCCAATGGCACCATACCAGCAGTGTAGTCTGCCACTGGCACCATACCAGCAGTCTAGTCTGCCATTGGCACCATACCAGCAGTCTAGTCTGCCACTGGCACCATACCAGCAGTCTAGTCTGCGACTGGCACCATACCAGCAGTCTAGTCTGCCAGTGGCACCATACCAGCAGTCTAGTCTGCCAATGGCAGTCCACATAGAGAACATTTCAATATACCAGCATTCTATGCAATCAGATCCATTTCGCCTGTTGGGCATTTTCACAAAATTTCAGGCACCAACAGGTGTTGAGCTGCATCAATTTTGGGGGCCCCAGGGGCCACCTAATAGGGGGGCCCACCGGGAATTTTCCCAGTGGACCATACAGCCAGTCCGCCTCTGGACCTGACTCATGCTATTTGCACTATCTATTTTTTCTGACCAATTGCAATTTAATTGACCACTATATCATGCTGATCATCCCTATAAAAGCAGTTTGGAGAAGTAAACAGAATTCAGATTGAATAAATGCAAATCAGATGGCTGAAAACTATTGATTCTAACCCATAGACTCCAAGCAAAATGATAACCATTTAACCCTTTACCCAACGCAGATGATATCAAAATTTATTATTTTAAAAATCATTTTTTAAATTTTTTTCAAAAAGTTTCAACAAAACCATATTATGTGACCCCCTCACTGAAACGAGCTCGACAAGCTCGTTCCAAAGAGGGGTCACATGATATGGTTTTGTTAAAATTTTTTGAAAAATAATATTTTTTTCAGCTGCTGAATTTGCATATTACGTGGGCGGATGTGGCCGATTCATTGGGTAAAGGGTTAAGAAGACCACCTACCTGGTGAAAGAAACATCTCAACTTGGACATAATATAGTTCAGACTGTGACAAATGGATTCTGGATGACCATTGCTCCAGAATTCTACAAGTTCTCTGTTATGAATTCAGGGTGCACCAGTATGTCTGAGTACACAGTGCCATTGTTCACAAAGTGGGCAATTGGGATTAAGCGCCTTACCCAAGGTCACAATGCAGTTACCCATGGCGGGGATGAAACCATAGACCTTTCAGTTTGAATTCCAATGCCATAACCACTGCGGCACTGCGCTCCCACAGAATGCTAGTTGGATGGTCAAAATTGTTACCAAGATATTCCGGGTTAATGATTTTAGACACAACCCCAGGCCTGCCTGGCCTTATAGCTCAATTAGGTACAACCAAGAGGTTGATGTATGAGAACAAGACATTGGTTCCAGTTTTCTGCAGCAAGACATCCATCTACTTTAGTACTTTGTAAGATCACATCTCAACTCATGGACCTAATAGTTTCTATGCCATACCCTTGAGCTACCTGGGCTCTGATCCCAGAGAGGCCTAATGTGTGGCATTGAAATTACTACATTTCCAATTTACTGATGATATTTCTGGTTTGCAAAAAATAGTGCACCTCAGTTACAAATATGAAGCATTACAGGTGCATGATAAAAAAAAAACCGCACCTCAGAAACGAAACACTGATTTGTGCAACAAAATCATACAATACAATACCACAGCACATACATATACATTTCATCAAAAGTACCAGTCATTTACTGAAATCCATTTTTCAATGACTTTCCATGACTTTTTATAAAGAAAAAAACATTTTTTTCAAGGGTCTGGAATTACAGTTTGAAAATTCATGCAGTGTCAGACTTTTTTATTTACCCCATCAATTTTATTCTAAAATAACTAACAAAAACATTTCTTCCATTCTTTCTCCTGCAGAACTATCCTTGGTCATCTCCCCAACTCCTCACTTCATGAGCTCATTCCAATGAGTGATAAGTTAAAGATTGACAAAAATCAATCAATTACTAAATTTTCATGTTGATTTTTATGTATAGTGATTAGAACTTAACTCTTTCACCATGAGAGATCGCTTTTCCAGTCCAGCAACACGATATGTCATAATTTCATTAACCCTTTACCTAACATGAAAAGCAGACGACACTTGCAAAAAAAATTCTTGAATAACTAAATTTTTTCATTTTTTGTCACAAAAACATAGGTTATGACCCCTCGTTGGAACGAGCTCGACGAGTTCGTTCCAATGAGGGGTCATAACCTATGTTTTTGAGAGAAAAATTGAAAATATTTTGAAAATTAATTGGCGATTTTTGAGAATAGCGCTGGCCGGTTTTGGCCGTTACGTTGGGTAAAGGGTTAAGTAGGATGGCTACTAAGTGAACGTGTGAGGTAGAACAATTAGTATTGTCTGAAGGCTGCACATTGAAAATATTAATTGCTCTACCCCCAAATAATGGATATGTTCTCTTCCAATTTCTGCCATTTAACTGGCATGGAAGATACAATCAGTGTTCAAAGGGTTAAAACTTGAATTAATAATGTTTATCATTCATCTAATGCACATGATATCAAAATTTCTTATTTTAAATACCACTTTTTCAAATTTTAAAAAATTAAAAAAACTTTCAACAAAACCTTATCCTCTAAACTCTCATTGGAACAAGCTCATGGGGGGGGGGGGGGGGGGGGGGGGGTCACATGATATGGTTTTTGGTTTTGTTGAAATTTTTAGGAACAATTTTTTTTCAAATGCTCAATTTGTATATTATGTGGGTGGATGTGGCCGATTCGTTAGGTGAAAGGTTAATTGGTGCAATTGTAAATCTGATATTCAAAAGTAATCCTAAGTACTGAGAGCAGACCATGCACTACTAAAATTCTACTCAAGCAATGCATTTATCAACAGATGAAGAATTAATTAGGTGCCACTAAGTAGATCTTGTTTCTCAGGCCATTTTTTGTAAAATTGCATGCAGGCAGGTGGGTTTTTTTATTTTATTTTTTATTTTTGTAATTATTTCTTTGCCATCAAAAGTTCATGTTCTTGGTTTGTTTTATGTTTTAGGCCTCATAATCTACAGAACAGCATGGGTGGTGGTGTATTTTGTCCTTTGAGTGCAAGAAGGCAGAACAGAACAGAACAGAACAGAACAGAACTTTATTCAAAGAATGTAGTTATGTACAAGTATAACGAGTACAAGGGATACAGTAGGTTACAGATAGTTATTAGCATCTTCAGGAAGCGACATGGCCTATTTGGCCGTTTCTAGTTGCTTCCAAGATGCTAAAGCATTGCAAAGCTTTGTTGCACTCAAGGGACAAATTTATCAATTTTATTAACTTGGGTAAAACATCAGACACAAACCATTTAATTTTTAGTTTTTTAAGTTTGCATTGGTTATAAAAAGAGAGCGTGCAGCAGCCAAAAGGACCTGAGAAACAGATTTTTAACTTTTTAGGCCTTACAGTACGTGGAGAGTGGACTGAAACCAAAGCACCCGGGGAGTGGAGTTATCACCCAAAGTATCACTTTCAAATTCTGTACCTGTGGACAAACAGGATAAGCAATGTTTCAGCCAATGGACTCCGGGTATAACCCGGAGATCCATTGGCTGGAACTTTGCTTGTGCTTGTTATGCTTTGAAAGAAATTTGGAATTATTGTTTGCTTTGGAATCTCCACTCTGCAGGTGATTTGGTGACAATACACTCTCCATGTACTCTATATTTTTTAAATTTCAGTTTTTCATTTTTTCATCATTATATTTGGTGAATTTTGTTTGAAATGGAGGTTTCATCAGTTTGATTACAAACCTTTCGTCAGGAACAAACTAACTAACTAACACAAGTATGTCTCAGGTGCTGAAATTTCCAGTCTGGGATGCACAAATTGTGAGAATGGTCATTTTGTTTCTATGGCATTCGTACAATTTTTTAAACAGGACCCTTTTACTGTTCCCTCAAGAAAAAACAGAACATTAATGCCAGATCCGATATTAGAAAACTGATTGCCAAAATAATAAGTCAGAATAATGGATTTCATATCGATTGGAGTGAAGATGTGTTTAACAACTGTAAATACAGTTACATACACTCACTGTCAGGCCTGTTATTATCATGCAAATTACTTTCGCCTTCCCCCAGCCCATGAGATATTGTCATCAAAGCTAAAATTATAAGTTTGTGAGTAACATCACCCCTTCTAAGTGTTTTGTGTAAATGTGACTGATAACTTGAACAATTAAGATAATGGCTGCCACGAAGTGATAGAATTTAAATAGGACACTTTTCCCAAGATAACCAAATTAGGGTTCCTGCAGTTCAAGGCCATTTCTCAGAATAATTCCACGATTACCAAGGCTCTTTCAGACTCAAATTTAAGACCACTCAAGGCCTTTCACATTCGGGAGGAGAGCTTTGACTGTGGATTGATAACACAGAAAACAAGGGCTATGCAAAGCGCAGGCCACGGCCCCCAACTGGTAGGCATATTCGAAGCAACCAAAACTCTTAGCACTCTGGTAGTATTTCAAAATTTCCATCAATGACTCCATATTGTCCATGTAGAATGAAAAATTTAACAAAATATATCTGGTTTGACAGAGCTCAATGAGATCTGTCAAACAAGATATAATTTATTAAATTTTAAGTTGCATTATGGGAAAAATTTGCTGCTGAAAAACTTTGGTATTTTGACATCAGAGTGCAGAGGGTTAAAGATACTGTGGGACAGAAAATTTTCTAAATTTAAAGGGTGAAAAAGGGCCATAACTATGGGAAATATTATTGGTTGGAACCCGTTCCTTATGCATATCCATTCCACCGTGCTGATCTATCAGCATATCAAAGGAGATCCAAATCCGATTGATGGCTATGAAGTTACAATGCAAAATGTTTGTATGGACAGATGGACAGACAGACAGACAGATGGACAGAGGGAATCACTAGATGCCCCCGAATTCTCCTTCAGAGGTCAGGGCATTATAATAATACATTATTTCATTGCCTTTTAAGGTGACTGCCTTTGTATCACTACCATCTGAGTAATGGTTAGAGAATTTCAGCAACGTGATCTCAGTTATTCCTGGCATTACCTCCTATAATTATCTATGCTTGATTGTGCATTGCATCACCATGAACACTTAACCCTTTACCTAACGAATAGGCCGCATCCGCCTGCGTAATATGCAAATTCAGTAGTTGAAAAAATATTATTTTTCAAAAAATTTCAACAAAACCATATCATGTGATCCCTCGTTGGAATGAGCTCGATGAGCTCGTTCCAATGAGAGGTCACATGATATGGTTTTGTTGAAATTTTTTGAAAAATTAAAAAAAATGATATTTAAAATAATAAATTTTTTATCATCTGCGTTGGGTAAAGGGTTAATTAAAGGAGGTAAAACATACTGTAGAATTTTTTGGATGTGAATAATCAAAAACAATCGAAATGTATAGATCCAACAAGACTTTTTAAGGTCACATGTTGTAAACCCGGGCTATTTCAGGCCTTGAATGATGTTTTTCGAATTCAAGGCCATTCAAGGCTTTCAAGGCCCCATGAGAACCCTCCAAATATTTGTAGGTGAAATGCAGGAAAAACATTGGGAGTGATCGTATAACAGAGACACATCTAATAGGACTAACTGATGAAAAATCCGAGATTATAAATTATGTACCATTGAGGTGGGTCAAAAAAATCTAAACTTTATCCAGTGCATTTTTTAGCTTAGCATAAATATTATTTATAGTTGAAATACCTATTCAAATAAGTTAACGTGGTTTGGAGTAAACTGAGAAAGAAATCAAATGTTCAGTCTTATAAGTTTAGTTGTACAAAAAACTGTACATCTGGCAAAATAAATTTTTGAAAGCTGATTATGATCTAATTTAATCTATTCATATGATTTAACACTTTATCTTACAATCAACATGTATATTGTCTGTATTAACTCTGCAACTGTCATGTATCCGACCCCCTGATACAGATTTTTGTATCAGGGAGTCGGATACAAGCACGTTCCTTTCATATGAGTTCCATTTTTTTCTTTTTGTTCATATGTACGAATAAATAGTTTCTTATATATTCGTCTACATTCTTGACTTATCCCCAATATATTATTATAAGATAAAATGATTATTACCATTATGTAGATGTACAAAATATGTATCCGAGTCTCGCTCTGGGTTCTAAGGGCAGATCATGACGAGTCGAACTCAGATACATAGAGATTATTACCATTATGTGGATGTACAAAATATGTATCCGAGTCGAGCTCCGGGTTCTAAGGGCAGATCACGACGAGTCGAAGATGATCTATCCTTAGAACCCGAGGCGAGACTCGGAAACATATGTTGTACATGCACATAATCATTTTATCTTACAATATATTGGGGATAAGTCAAGAATGTAGACGAATATATAACAAATAATTTTTTCATACGGATGAACAAAAAGAAAAATGAAAGTGTCAATGACACTGTAGCTCAACTTGTCAAGACAAAGACATGTACATGTATAGTATGTGACACAGCAATGACAAACATCTAGGTAATGACCTGATAACAAAGGTACATATAAAGTATTGTAACGGTCTGTATATAAATACTGACCGTTGCCTGTAACAAATGTATAGGTAAAGTATTGTAAAGGTGGGTGACAGTCAGATGCTGAACTAGAAAAAATCTTTTGAGTCCCAGAGTGGGTCTGACTGAACTCCAAAATATTTGTTCTCATAGCACAGTGATAACAAAGGCACCCCAAAACACACTCGTTCCTGTCCCAAGGTGAAAACAAAAGTACTCAAGAAGTTTTGTGAAGATCAGTTCATAAATACGAGCTGTATAGAACTTGTGACAAGAAAACTAATTTAGGTACAAAATGGCCACTGGCAGCCATCTTGAATTTTGGACCGTACCCAGAAACACTCATTCTCATCCCAAGGAGATAACAAAGGTACCCAAGAAGTTTTGTGAAGATCGGTTCATAAATACAGCCCCTACCCTGAGCCGTATTGACATGTGTGCTTACATTGTGTAAGTAGCACTGAATAAATCAAAGTTCATCTAATTTGCATAATTTCTGCACGAAAAAAAACCCCTTACAATATGTGATGTATTCCATGTTACTAAACATTCATACAAAAATTTATTCAAATCAGAACTTTCATACAGAAGTTCTATACAAAAGACTGATTGCACTAATTTTGGTACAAAATGGCTGCTGGTGGCCATCTTGAATTTCGGACCACACCCAAAAACATTCGCTCTCATCCCACGGTGATAACAAAGGTACCCAAGAAGTTTCGTAAAGATTGGTTCATAAATATGGCCTCTAGTCTGAGCTGTATAGAAGATGTGTACAAAAAACTGATTAGACCTAATGTCGGTACAAAATGGCCACTGGCAGCCATCTTGAATTTTAGACTGCACCCAGAAACACTCGTTCTCGTCCCAAGGTGATAACAAAGGTACCCAAGACATTTCGTGAAGATCAGTTCATAAATACAGACTCTAGTCTGAGCCGTATTGACATGTGTACTTGCTGTGTGTAAGTCGCACTGAAAAAATCAAAGTTCATCTAATTTGCATAATTTCTGCACGAGAAAAAAACCCGTATTATATGTGATGCATCCCATGGTACTAAACATTCACACAAAAAAATTATTCAAATCAGGGCTTTCATATGGAAGTTCTGTGCAAAAATCTGATTGCACCTAATTTTGTACAAAATGGCTGCCATCGGCCATCTTGAATTTCGGACCGGACCCGACCCCAAAACACTCGTTCATGTCCCACGGTGATACCAAAGGTACCCAAGAAGTTTCGTAAAGATCGGTTCATAAATATGGCCTCTAGCCCGAGCCGTATTGGCATTTGCACTTACAGTGCTGAAAGTAACCCCAAAAAACATCAAAATTAGTCTAATTTGCACAATTTACGTACGAGAAAAAAACCCGTATTATATGTGATGTATCCCATGGTACTAAACATTCATACAAAAAATTATTCAAATCAGAGCTTTCATATGGAAGTTCTGTACAAAAAACAGATTTCTGCATCGTCGGTACAAAATGGCAGCTGGCAGCCATCTTGAATTTCGGACCGCACCCAAAAACACTCGTTCTCGTCCCACGGTCATAACAAAGGTACCCAAGAAGGATCGTAAAGATCGGTTCATAAATACGGCCTCTAGCCCGAGCCATAGCAGCTTGGCACTTACAGCTCTGAAAGTAACACTAAATAAATCAAAGTCAGTCTAATTTGCATAATTTACGCACGAGAAAAAAACCCGTATTATATGTGATGTATCCCATGGTACTAAACATTTATACAAAACTTTATTCAAATCAGAACTTTCATACAGAAGTTCTGTACAAAAAACTGATTTTTGCATCATCGGTACAAAATGGCCACTGGCAGCCATCTTGAATTTCGGACCACACCTAAAAACACTCGTTCCCGTCCCAGGGTCATAACAAAGGTACACAAGAAGTTTCGTAAAGATCGGTTCATAAATACGACCTCTAGCCCGAGCCATAGCCAATTGTTGACGTACGGACAGACGGACAGACGGCCAGACGGACAGATGGACAGACGGACAGATGGATGGACGGACAGATGGACGACGGACGACGGGCCATGACAATAGCTCAAATTTGACTTCGTCAAAGTTGAGCTAAAAATGGAACTCTCACGATAGGAACATGCTTGTATCCGACCCCCTGATACAAACAGCTGTATCAGGGGGTCGGATACAAGACATGTTGATTGTAAGATAAATATTTTGTACATCCACATAATGGTAATAATCTCTAACCCAATACACTGGATATCAAAATTTATTATTTTAATTATTGTTTTTTAAAATTTCTCAAAAAATTTCAGCAAAATCATATCAAATGACCCCCTCACTGGAATGAGCTTGGATCACATGATTTGGTTTTGTTGAAATATTTTGAAGGATGTTTTTTTTTAAACTGTTCACACATGGTGGATGTGGCTGATTCATTAGGAAAAGAGTTAAACTGACTGAATGTGTTGTGACTTTGTAATAATATGAACAGTGATAAGGTCCATAAAATGAACTCATGATCATCAGCAAACTACAATTTATGAATTTGCTCAAAACTCTACTCATGAATTTGTTGAATTATTATTGAACAGAAAAGAAGTCAAGACAAATGACATGTTCAATATTTAGAAAAATTCTTAGAATGGTGATTTATTTTACTGTTAACAGACTTTGGAGTGGTAAAAAATAATCAGAATGTAAAATTGAAAAAGGGTCCCGCAGACATGAATGGCTCTCAACAAAAAATTCTGCATTCCTGCAGCTGCAGCAAAAAATAATGCACCAGAAACCTAAACTATTGACAGGAAATACAATACCATATAATTTATTGATAAGACTCTCTTAATATAATGGGCTATGTTCCCAGATCTGTCAAATTCGCAGAAGCTCAGAAAATAAAAGTGAATTTATTGCACATTATAAATTATCAAGATTTTTGCTCTTGCAGTAGTTTCTAGTTAAATGGTCATCCGAATACAAAAGACTGATTGCACTAATTTTGGTACAAAATGGCTGCTGGTGGCCATCTTGAATTTCGGACCACACCCAAAAACACTCGCTCTCATCCCACGGTGATAACAAAGGTACCCAAGAATTTTCGTAAAGATTGGTTCATAAATATGGCCTCTAGTCTGAGCTGTATAGAAGATGTGTACAAAAAACTGATTAGACCTAATTTCGGTGAGCTCGTTCCAATGAGGGGTCATAAGCTATGTTTTTGAGACAAAAAATAAAAAAAATTATGAAAATTGGTGATTTTTGTAAATAGAGCTGGCCGTTTTTGGTCGTTACGTTGGGTAAAGGGTTAACCAAAT
Source organism: Pictodentalium vernedei (assembly GCA_031216915.1). Taxonomy (NCBI): domain Eukaryota; kingdom Metazoa; phylum Mollusca; class Scaphopoda; order Dentaliida; family Dentaliidae; genus Pictodentalium; species Pictodentalium vernedei. The sequence continues at coordinate 671,031,635 of CM062295.1, read as the reverse complement.
TTTTGGTGACAATACATCAGAAATGAAGACTCACCACAGCCATAGTCTTATGATTACGCTGTCTAGTTCCCCACCTGTTGGGTTAATATCTGGATGCTTCCAAGGCAAAATCAATATTTATTTACATTACGAAAAAGTTAAAAAATTTATAGTAATTTATATATTTTTTATACTTACCAATGACCCAGACTTAGCTGGTGCTAACTCTAACAAAACCAGGGCCAAACACAAATTTTGCCCCCAATCCCCAAAATTTGCATCCAAAACCAAAAGAAATCATGTCCTATAGGACCTCTATACTTCGCCCCTACTGCGCATGCGCAGTGTCAAGGACGTTCCGAAATTGGCGCCAATTATCATTCTTACTGGCAGTGCCTGGTCAGCACTATGTACTCAGCGGGGAGGCAAGAGTTCCCAACTCCTGGGAGGGCCATCCCCGTCTGGGTCATTGGTAAGTATAAAAAATATATAAATTACTATAAATTTTTTAACATTTTTATACTGTACCAATGACCCAGACTTAGCTGTATAGTAAAAAGGCTGGAGGGCCTAGGACATAGAGGAAAATCCAATAAGCTCAACTATATAATATAGAGGCAACCCCTTAAGGAGAAAAGGAGTATTAGGCTTTACATGTATCTTTCTTATTTAATATTAAATTAGAAAGATCAGGCCCGTCGGAACGAAATTTATATTGGGGGGGCTGATATTGCTAATTTGGGTGAACTGGCTGATACTAAATGGGTATGGGTTATCCAGGTGCCGAAGGCATCTGGCGCGAGTGCTGAAGGCACGAGCTTTTTGGGGGGGGGGGGTAGGGGAGAGGGGGGGGGGTTACTCCCCAAGAAAATTTTTTGAAAAGGGCAATCAAAGGAAGCATTCTGGTAGCTTTTGAAGCAAAAACCTCTTGATTTTTTTAAACGGCAAAAGTTGTTTTTTTAACAAAATGTTTCAAAAGTTAAAAAATTTATAGTAATTTATATATTTTTTATACTTACCAATGACCCAGACATAGCTGGTGCTAACTCTTAAAATATAGGGCCAAACACAAATTTTGCCCCCCAATCCCCAAAATTTGCATCTAAAACTAAAGAAAACATGTCCTGAAAGGCCCTCCACACCTCGCCCCCACTGCGCATGCGCAGTGTCAAGGACGTTCCGAAATTGGCGCCATTTATCATTCTAATAACCAGTGCCTGGTAAGCGCTATGTACTCAGCGGGGAGGCAAGAGTTCCCAACTCCTGGGAGGGCCATCCCCGTCTGGGTCATTGGTAAGTATAAAAAATATATAAATTACTATAAATTTTTTAACATTTTTATACTGTACCAATGACCCAGACATAGCTGAATAGTAAAAAGGCTGGAGGGCCAAGGACATAGAGCAAAATGGAATACGCTCAATAAAATAAAATAGAGTCATCCCCTGTAGGGAAAAGAAGTAATAGGCCTTACATGTATCTTTCTTATTTATGATAAATTAGAAAGATACAACACCTTCCAAAAATTGAGCTTCATACATCCATGTACTCTATTAATATCCAATAATCCTAATACTAATAATTTTTAAAGTAAGCCAATAATAAAGTAAGTCTAGAGAATAGAGACTCTTATACTCCTAAAAGTGTGTGAGAATTGCATAATCATGTCCGTTGACATATGCAATATTCAAAAGCTATACTTTAAAAACTAAGACTTGAATGAATTTTATAAACTTAAACTTCTCACTAAACAACCATCCCAATAACTGCTCAGAATTACTAACTCCGGAGGAGGTATCCCCTTGTTTTCATAGTAAAAACAGGTGACCCAAGGGAACACCCTCCCCCCCCCCTTTTTCTTGCCCTGGGTCAAATAGCCCAGAGCGAAGAGGGCAGCCGAACGGAGACACTGCCGAAACAGACAGCCTACCTAGCTATAGTAGCAACTGTTAAGTGAATGACATTCTGAGCAGTAGATAATAGACCTAACAATAGAGGCCTCCAGAAATGGACTCGATATTTCTGAGATAAAATTCATGAATGGATGGCTGAGCGCAATGAGCAGCCTTCAAAAATCTATAATAGCAACACTATTAAAGTAAGCCCAAGAAGTAGAAGAACTCTTACTTCATGAGCCGAAATCTTAAGCACAACTGCTAAGCCAATGATATACCATAAGCAGTACGCTAGTTAATAGAATCCATTAACAATAAAATGGAGCGTAACGTCCTTCTACTAGACATCAAAGACAGAAGAAGCTTACGCCCTTGTAATAAACAGATATCTGTTTATAAATACATAAACTGTACCCGGAAAGAGTAAAGGCCTATGCCCATACGAAGACGGAAGGACCTTAAAATAATAGGTTCCGGATAATAGGAGCCTAACTCTTATGCAACAATCCAACCTAAATAGTAACGGAAGTATTGATTCCGAAACTATGAAAGTGAAAATCATCCATCGATAGTGCATGAAACTCACTGACTCTACAGAAAGGAGAAACCAACAGAATTACTGTCTAAAAGGTCAGAATTTGAAAACTACTGTTTCCAGAGGCTCAAATGATTACTTAGCTAAATAAGAACCGAAGTTAAAATCCATATAGGAATTTAATCTAAGGATTCTAAGTCTATTTATCAAAAAGTTACTAACTGACTTAGATAAAGAGACAAAAGACTCAATTGTAAACTAACGTAGAGTGCATAGGTATGAGGTAACATAAACCTATAACCTAAATAACAACAGGCTGCAGTAGATCTTGTGAAACAAGTATACTAAAAACTAGCAATGCGTAGTATGGAGGGATCAACCATATGAACATAATGATCCCTACACCACGACGGAAGAGCCTCCACTTTAGTCGCATAGAATAGCGAAGAAGAGGATCTCCTATAGTAAGAAATCGCGTCCAAAGCTCGTCCAGTACAGTGCTTACAATGCAATACGGACCACACAACGGAATACATGAAGGTTGCGACCTTGCTGGTTGTGATAAAGATGACACGATTTACCCAGTGAAAAAAGATCCTCACATAGAGGAAGATTTCACGTTAAGATCCACAGTAGACAAGAGAGTAAATTACTCATGATCTCTGTGAAGATAGAGATGCTATCAACAGAAATGTATTGTGGTTGTTTATCTTAGCAATACCTGCTAAAACAACAGCGCCGGAGGATACGCGTATCCTATCATACCGTCCTATAGATCAATAGAGCGTTAACAGTATTAGCTCAGAGATCTGGACAAGCCAACACATACGTCTGCAATTGATTAGCAAGCTGTGTCATAAATAAAACATCATTGGGCGCTCCCATAGATAGCAAATCTGATTAAATACTTGTTTGTTGAGAGTCCATTCTGACAGCAACAAGCGACCCATAAGAGAACGGGAGTGCGATAAAACAATCAGACGACCCAGAATATGACGGACCAAAACTGAACTTGGTGTACTATAACCAACAGACGGATTCTTTCCATTAAATTGAATAACGGAAACGAAAGAGTGCCTCCCTGGTTCCGGAGATACGCCACTACTGTCGAATTAAAGGACAGGAATTTGGGCATGCGTTTCTGAATAATGTTCATGCAATGACATAAAGCAAGCCTAAAAAACATTATTCCGCGGAAGTTAAACTGATAGCTAAAAGACTGCGGAACACAAAGACCCTGGCACTTCGAATCCGTAGGGATCAGTATATATCCCAATCTGTTTGACTGGCAACCGTCATAACAGCCACACTAGGGTCCGGCAACTGCGGCGGCACTCTCTGAGTCAACCACCGAATGTTTGCCCCAGTCTGAATCTCTTGTAACACTAGATAGACAAGAGAATGTATAAATCAAGCAATTCATGGATTGCCGGAAAGTTGCCGTCGAAGAGAAGCTCCTCCGAGAACGAAGCGACTCTGAGAGAGTTCTTAACCTACTATCCACGCGTGGATGTAGCTAGGGCTGCATCACGTCTAACCAACTCCAATCAGCCACTGAAGGGCGGAGTTATACGTGAACAAACTACTGCCCTCAAAAGAAATTACATTGAGAATAATATCCCGTAAATCTTTTCTTGAAGACGTAATGATAACGCCTCAGTAAGGCGGATTACGTATAATAAAGCGTCTAAGTTAAGTCTACTATACATAATGTCGTTCCCAACATTGAAATTGGAAAAGACATAAACGGCGAAAAAGAATATATGCAGTCTTTAATCACACCGTCTAGACGCATATGAACTCTCGGTATGCCCTGCTCTGCCAAAATAAACTATATGAAAAAAGATAAAATGGCAGAAATGAGCCACGCGGACAAGAAACTAAACTATCATGCTTAGTAGCAGGCTTGTATATATATATAATATATATATAGCGTCGAAAAATAAAACACATGTTGTAATGACAATATTGGACTGCGTCGGTAAGTCAGGGACAATGTCCCTGTACCGATCGAAAAATCCAAGTCCAATGACGCTATAAGTCTCTTATCCAAGATCGCAGCAATGAAGTCCGAAAAATAATCACTGGAAGAAATGCCAGAAGATATGAAAGGCATCTTCCGATACTACTAAAGGGAAAACTCGAAATCTTTCGAATCCCTTTCGCCATCCTGTCGGACCCTATAAAGCGTTCGGTCGTCCGTAGCTTGATGCAACCGCGGACCGCACCGACCCAGCGCCGTCGGATAATTCCTGATTCGACCGAGAAACCGTCAATTGCTGGGATGCTGCGAAACAGCTGTGCTAACTCGGATAGCACGTCCGTCACTGAGGCCTGAGGAGCTGCGGTCTTACGATGCATTGCCGCAGGAAGCTCCGAGATCGTTACCCCGTGCATACTACCAATATGCGAGCGAACGGAGTGTATAGGCCTCGTGTCCCTTGGCTACCGGATGGCGCGACCTATTCGCTGTGGAATCACTGAATGCCGAAACTGATCGGATACTCGAGGTCACGTAGCCAATGTGCGGTCGTGTGCCCTGCTGTGAGGATGAGGAAGCATTAAAGACAGTCTCTCGGACTGTCAATATAACGGAGCGTCCCGAGCAACGGACATATGCTCCGAATGTAAAATATCTGAACCACAACATGCGGTCCCCTATGTTGTTGGCTTCCTCCGATCTGTCCTCAATCTGCCGTCACTGGGTGAGTACTAAAGTAATTAAAGTGCTCGCATCACCCAAATCTCCTTCCTAGACCGCAACGGACGAACCCGGCAGCCGAACCATTCGATGAATGTACGCTACACCGGGTGAGCTAGCGAATGTCACTCCGTAAGCGATAGACATATACCATGAGCACTTATTGCCGCTAACTCTTCATTAACTATGACGACAGAGGCACACTTTTGAAAGACATCTCCATAACTCTTCGAACAAGAAACCAGAAATGCTTGGATAGCAAGCATAAAATAATAATATATATAGCGTCGTTCAATAATTCGAAAGTTTGTGTGACATTATTGGACTATGTCGGAACTGAGGGACGAAGTCCCTGAACCGAACCAAAAATTTCTAAGTCCACCGACGCTATCAGTTTCTTATCCGGCATCGCAGCATATGTTGTTCCGAAAGGGAAAGCTTGAAATCCACCGAATCCCTTTCGGTATCCCGTCGGACCGGATGAAACTTTCGGACGTCCGTACCCGCTTCCGCGGAGCGTCCCGACCCAGCATCGTCGGATAAAATATATGCGACAGATTCAGTTGATGCTGGGATGCTGCGATAAACTGTGCTATTAAGGAAAGCACGTCCGTTCCCGAGGCCTGTGCAGTAGCGGACTTACGATGCATTGCCGCTGGAAGCTCCGTGTACGTTGACTCCCGCACACTTCCTATGCGAACGTCCGGAGTCTGCAGGCCTCGAGTCCCCGGCTACCGACCCAGCGCTGTCGGATAATTCTCGATCCAACACCGTTTCTGTCGGCTGCTGGGATGCTGCGATAAGCTGTGCTATGTGCACAAGAATGTCCGGCGTCGAGACCTGCGGAGGCGCAGTCTATCGGTGCTTCGCCGAGGGCAGCTCCGCATCAGATGGCTCCCGCATACTTCCTATGCGAACGTCCGGAGTCCATCGGTCTCGAATCCCTGGCTGCCGGATGGTGTGACCTGGTCGCCGAAGAATCCTTGATCGGCGAAGCTGGTAATATATCGGCGGTCACGCAGCCAAGGTGCGGTCGTGTGCGCTGACGAGAAGAGGAAGCCTTAGCAGTCTCAGCGGACTGCCTATACAACGGAGCGTCCCGAGCGACGGACGTATGCTCCGCTAACAACACATTTGTACCACAACATCTGGGGCCAGATGTTGTTGAACGAGAGAGGGGCCTCTCTCGCTTGCCGTCCGGATGGACCGGAACGAGCTATGAACCGGACTAAAAGGCTTCCTCCGTTCTCCCTCCAATCCGCCGTCACTGGGTGTGCATTAAGTTAATTTTATAGTGCTCGCATCACCCCAAAATTCCTTCTAGACCGCAACGGACGAACCCGGCTGCCGAACCATTCGGTGAATGGACGCTACACCGGGCGAGCTAGCGGACGTCAAAGGCCGTCGAACCTACTAGGGTCCTCTTAGGCAATTGGCGTATTACATGAGCACTTTTCCGCTAGCCCTTCATTAATTGTGACGACGGAGGCACACTGTTGGAAGACATCACAGATACATCACCCTAATCTTGATCGTCTGAAATAGAAATTGATAAAGTAGAGTGACCCTGCGGGGAAAGGACCGGAGTGTCCAAATCCCCAACAACATACCGTGACATACGCTTCCCATATTGTCATCGAAATCATACGATACAGAACAGGAGTTAATGCGAGTACACTGACCACATATAGAATGATAATAAGGTCAGAGGAAGACTTCCTCTTAAAACTATTGATCAATATCCTTTCAATGTGAAAAGAAAACAAGTCCTGGTACTCGCACTAACCCCTGGCAATCAAATACATAATAATAATATGATCCATTAATATAGAAAAAATAATTGAAATCAAAATATTTTGAAAAAATATTTTTTCAGAACAGCCCAAGTTTCTGAAAAGTAACGTTGAGCCCCAATGGATCCCAAGCCTAAGTGTGGACAAAAATTTTAAAAATATTTTAAACAATTTATTCAACACTTACGAACAATAATAATGTATCTAGTTATGATTAAAATAACATAAAGATATTATTATTTAGAAATCCCCCCCTCAGACAGAGGGCTGTTGTAAATGTAAACAATGAGTGTAAAAACACTAAAATAAGACTCCAGGCACCCAGGCCCGAAATCAGTTACCAAAAATACACTATCTGATGCAAAACAGACTTCCAGGGAAGAAACTGCAGAACATCAGATGGTAGATGCAGAACACAACGCCTAACCACCCGTAGGTGAAGACGTAAACATGGGGAAAGAACAGAATTCATTCTGTTATTAAGCTAAAACTCCCAAGAAATTTTAGTAATAATAATTACAGAAACTATGCCAAAAGCATGGGAGAATAGCAAGGGGGAACTTAAAGGACAGGGAGAGAGGAAAAACACTTGAAAAAACAGTGTAACTAAATAATCAGAATGACAACAAAATGGCTGCTGCCTTGAAAATAGGTAACTTAACATAATTTCATTAAAAAATTTTAAGTTACAGCCCTGATAATATTCTGTCACACATTCTTTTCCTCTCCTCCTTTTCTATCCTCCTTAGAATCACCATTTCACTAATATTTATGTGTCTGGCATCATTTAAACTGAGATTTAAAAGCACAAAGATCAGTCAGATGTTAACTGATGAAGGGCCAAACTTAGAATGATAAATGGCGCCAATTTCGGAACGTCCTTGACACTGCGCATGCGCAGTGGGGGCGAGGTGTGGAGGGCCTTTCAGGACATGTTTTCTTTAGTTTTAGATGCAAATTTTGGGGATTGGGGGGCAAAATTTGTGTTTGGCCCTATATTTTAAGAGTTAGCACCAGCTATGTCTGGGTCATTGGTACAGTATAAAAATATCCCAATAGAACCCCATAACATTTGGGGACGGTTCTCACACCGGGCTCACCTGCAGGCCGTGGCCGTATTCCGTCATGCTAAAAAACAGTCAGGCCTTATGGTGGATTCATTAGTTTTATCATTACGCCAATGGTTGTCGTGGTCTTCTGAGCTGCCAAAGGAATTGCTCAAAACGTTTGCACATCAACATATGCAGGTGCATGTTATACATTCAGTGATACGTTCATAATTCTAATCCAGGGGCGTAGTAAGCTAATTTTATTGGGGGGGGGGGTGGGGGGAGGGGGGTAGGACCTATATTCCCATGACGCGATGTGTCATCCGAGCGGCGAGTGGGGTGAACACGAGAGGGGATATCCTGCGTCTCGTTGGTGGGGGGTCCGGGGGCCTCCCCCGGGAAAATTTTCGAATTTAAGATGTAAAAACATGCATTCTGGTTGATTCTGAGCAAATAAATCGTATATTCCTATGACGCGAAGCGTCATCCGAACCACGAAAAGGCGAGTGGGGGTGAGCACGAGAGGGGGTACCTCCCCGTCTCGTTGGTGGGTGTCCGGGGGGCCTCCCCTGGGAAATTTGTTTAATTTAAGATGTACAAAAATGCATTCTGAGTGATTATGAGCAAATACATCGTCAATAAGGAAATACGTCAGCTCTCTGATCAATTCAGCGTGATTTCCGAGCAGAATGACAAGAATAGTGAACATGCAATGAATTACCCTGTGGTTGGTTGGGGTTTAACATCGCTTTCCACAATTAGGCAAAAACACGACTGTCAGTTTTATTGGTGGAAGAAAGCCCACATGGAACCCTCAATCCAGTAATCATTAACAGTAATGTTGGAATATGGTAACCAGTGGGCATCCTGTGTGGAGAAACCACCAACCCAGCCCAGTAAAGCCTAATTTTGACAAATTTGTAGGGGTGGAGGAAATATCTCCCTTACCCTCCCCCCCCCCCCCCCCCCCAACCGGTTCTTACTCCACTGTTCTAATCTGAGTTCAATAATGTAATGTCCAGTTTTATTCAGATTACATCGGTTGCTCCCATCATGGATAAACTAACGACGAAATATGGGCAAATTATTGGGGGGGCTGCAGCCCCCCAGCCCCCCCAGTTCCGACGGGCCTGAAGATACAATACCCTTTATAATTGAGCACAAAAACATTCATGTTCTCTATTAACATCCAGTATAACCCTTATACTAATTATTTTTAAAGTAAGCCAATAAATAAAGTTAGTCCAGAGAATTGAGACTCTTTATAATCTTTTAAAAGTGTCCGAGTATTGTATATTAAAGCCTGTTTGACACTTGACATATACAAATGCTTCACATCGAGGTACACTTTAAAAATATGACATGAATGAATTTTAACATTAATATTACACTTTAAAACCATCCCGGAAGCGACTCAGAAATACTGACTTTGGAGGAGGCATTCCCTTGCTTTTCACTATAAAGCAGGTGACCTAAGGGAACACCCTCCCCCCCCCCCTTCCCCTTGCCCTGGGTCAAATAGCCCAGAGCGAAGAGGGCAGCCGGACAGAGTCACTGCCGGAACAGAAAGCCTGCATAACTATAGTTGCAACTGTTTAGTGGACGACATTCTGAGCAACAGATAACGGACCTAAACAATGCAGGTCTCCAGAAATGGACTCAATATTTCTGAGATAAAAATTTGTGAATGTGGATGGCTGAGACCAATAAGCAGCCTTCATTAAATCTGTAATAGCAATACTATTAGCATAAGCCCAAGAAGTAGCAAGAGCTCTTACTTCATGAGCGGAAATCTTAAGCACAGACTGCTGAGAAGAAGATAAACTCTCATAAGCAGTACGGATAGTTAATTGAATCCATCTAGCAATAGAATGGACCGAAATGTCCTTTCTATTAGGCATCAAAGACAGAAAGAAACGTTTCCGTCCCTTTCTGATAAACTGAGATCTCTGTTTATAGATACGTAACGCTCTAACAGGACAGAGTAAAGGCCTACGCCCGTCTGAAGACGGAAGAGCCTTAATAACAATAGGTTCCGGATATTTATTAGGAGCCTGATTCTTAGGTAAAAAACCCACATTAGTAGTGAAGGTGATAGTGTTCCCGACACTACGATAGTGAGAATCATCCACCGACAGTGCATGAAGCTCACTGACTCTTCTAGCAGAAGAGAAAGCTAAGAGAAAAGCTGTCTTATAAGATAAGAATTTGAAATCTACTGTCCCAAGAGGTTCAAATGGCTTTTCCTTCAATTTAAGAAGAACCCAAGCTAAATTCCATTTAGGAATTAACCTAAGAGTTCTGGGTCTATTTATCGAGAAGTTTCTAACCAACTTAGATAAAGAGACATTAGATCCAATTTGTAAACTATCATGATGTGCATAGGTATCAGATAACATAGACCTATAACCCTTAATAGTAACAGGCTGCAGTTTGATTTCGTCAAACAAGTATACTAGAAAGTTTGCAATGTCTGGTATAGAGGGATCGAAAATATCTACAGAATGATCCCTACACCAACGACGAAAAACCTTCCACTTAGCCGCATTGTTTAGCGAAGAGGAGGTCCTCCTACAGTTAGAAATCGCATCCACTGCTCGTCCTGTAAAGTGCTTGCCATGCAAGAAGGACCGCACAATGGAAAAACGTGAAGGTTGAGACCTTGCGTGTTGTGATGGAGTGGACGCGATTTCCCCTGCAAAAGAAGATCCTCCCGTGGAGGAAGCTTTCGCGGTAGGTCCCACAACAGACACCTGAGTAGATTTATCCACGGTCTCTGTGGAGACAGAGATGCTACCAACAGAATCTTGCATTGAGATTGTTTTATCTTTAGCAATACTTGCTGAATTAACGGCACTGGAGGATACGCATATCCTATCATTCCGTCCCAAGGGATCGACAGAGCGTCTACTGCAAATGCTCTTGGATCCGGACACGGAGACACATACGTCTGCAACTGATTGTTGAGATGTGTCGCAAATAAGTCTATCATTGGCCGTTCCCATTGGTAGCAATTCTGATTGAATACTTGTTTGTTGAGAGTCCACTCCGACGGCAACAAGCGACCCTTTCGTGAAAGGGAGTCTGCTAGCACATTCAGACGACCCGGTATGTGACGGACCGAAAGAAGAACCTGATGTTCTAGCGCAAACAGAAGGATTCTTTCCGTTAGATTGAACAACGGAACTGAATGAGTGCCTCCCTGATTCCGTATATACGCCACTACTGTAGTATTGTCTGATAGGATTTGGACATGAGCATTGTGAATAATGTCCATCCAATGACGTAACGCAAGCCAAATTGACATCATTTCCTTGATGTTTATGTGCTTGCCCAGGAATTGCGGATCCCAAAGACCCTGGCATCTCGAATCCGTTGGGATCAATGATGCACCCCAACCTGTTTGACTGGCATCCGTCATAATGGTAAAACTCGGATCTGGCAACTGCAGCGGAACTCCCTGAGTTAACCACTGAATGTTTGCCCAAGTCTGAATCTCTTGTTTCACTTGATCTGACAAGAGAACGTCTATGTCGAGCGAATGAATTTTCACACTCCAATTCTGAGTCAAGAAAATTTGGAGAGGACGCGTGCGTAACCGCCCCATCGGAATGAGATCCGCAGCGGCTCCGCACAGACCTATCAGTCTCATAAATTCTCTCGCTGTGACTTTGTCTGCGTGCAGACAATAGCGAGCGTAACAACTGACTAATTTCGCTCTGGTTAACGGCAGACGAACGAGATTGTTGTGCGTCTCGAAGCTCATTCCCAGATGTGTGAATGACTTGGACGGCACCAGATCCGACTTCTCCTCGTTTACTATTAAACCGAGACGTCGGAGCAAAAGAAGTAGATTCTGAACATCGTTCTGAAACGTTAACTCGTTGCCGTACCTCTGAAGAATGTCGTCCAGGTAGGCCGACGTTACCGCAGACGAATGAGCTCGGAAATAGATCATTACCGAGTTCATTACCCGAGTGAAAGCCCAGGGTGCTAGATTCAATCCGAAGCACATCGCCCGAAATTGATACACCACTCCTAGGACTGCGAAGCGTAGATACTTTCTGAATGTCGGATGTACCATGACGTGAAAGTACGCATCTTTGAGATCTATGCTTGTTGCATAATCGTTCAACGGAATACTCGCTCTGACCGACCGAATCGTCTCCATATAAAACTTCGGAGCGACGATCAGCTTGTTTATCCAGCTCAAATCTATGACTGGACGGAACGAGCCGTCTGGTTTCGGAACCAGAAACAGATGGCTGTAGAATCCCGGAGTCTCCTGGTTTTCTACGACCTCTACCACGTTCTTCATTAAAAGAGACTGCACCTCTGATAATAGAGCGTCTCTTTTCTGCGGATTTGACGGAAGTTGAGTCCACTTTGGACTTCGAGTTAATGGAGGCTTTCGTTTGAAGGATATCTTTAGACCTTCCGAAGTCACTCCTCTTTTCTTGTGAAAAGCTCGACAACCTTCCGCCAGCCGGTACGCGATAGAGGTTTAAGCCATCACCTCCTGGACCTGCGAGGCCTGCGGTTGGAGAAACCACGTCCTCCACGACCCGCACCTCGTCCCGTCGACCTCGGGGCGTCCGACCGGTTGTCCCGGCCCGAAGGACGTCCCGAACGTGAGTCGCTACCTTGACGGTCTCTCGAATAAGACCAAGAGGACGCACCGGAACCTCTATAGGAATCTCTCTTGGGCGCATTAGACCCAGATGTGCCTGTCTTATTCTTGTCTGCCGTATCCGACTTCTTAGAAGCAGATTTGAACAACAGAGAATCCGAAGCTTTCTTTGTAATTTTATCATAAATAGCAGAAAGCTTGTAGTCAAAGAGAAGTTCTCCGGAGACCGAAGCGACTCTGAGAGAGTTCTTCACCTTAGTATCCACGAGTGTGGATGTAGCCAGGGCTGCGTCACGTCTAACCAACTCCAGGTTTGCCACTGAAAGGGCGGAGTTACACGTGGAATAAGCTACTGCCCTTGAAAGAAGTCTTAAAGAGGATTGTATATCCTGAAATTCTTTCCCTTGAAGGCGCAGTGATAACGCCTTAGTAAGGTGACCTGCGTAAGATAAGGCATCTAAACTGGCTCTGTTAGACGAAGTAGCTGTTTCCAACACCGCAGTTGGAATAGAAGCCGACGACGGTAATGATACCATACGCAGAGGAACTCTCGGAATACCCTGTCCTGCCATGTCGAATTTATTCCTTGCATTAATGAAAGGCAGGTTGAGAGTATTGGCGGACAAGAAACCTGCTTTCCCCGTTTTGGAAGCAAGTTTAAATATAGCGTCGTTCAATAATTCAAATGTTCTTGCAACATTATTGGACTGCGACGGAAACTCGGGAGCGATGTCCCTGAACCGCTCAAAAAATTCAGAGTCCAATGACGCTATAATCCTCTTGTCCGGAACCCCAGCAGTCTGGCCCGACGGAACAACTTGAGGGAGAAAGTGCCAGATGAAGTCCACGGCAGCTTTATGTTGTTCCGAAAGGGATAGCTCCAAATCATCTGTATCCCTTTCACCATCCGGTCGGGACCTCATGATGCTCCCGGTCGTCCGCCCCCGATGCTTCGGCGGAGCGTACCGACCCAGCGCCGTCGGATAATTCCCGATCCGACACCGTTTCTGTCGGCTGCTGGGATGCTGCGATAAGTTGTGCTATCTGCACAAGTACGTCCGGCATCGAGACCTGCGGAGGCGCAGTCTTTCGCTGCTTCGCCGAGGGCAGCTCCGCATCTGATGGCTCCCGCATACTTTTTCTATGCGAACGTCCGGAGTCCATTGGCCTCGTGTCCCTGGCTGCCGGATGGTGTGACCTGGTCGCCGAAGAATCCCTGATTGGCGAAGCTGGTAAGATATCGGCGGTCACGCAGCCAAGGTGCGGTCGTGTGCGCTGACGAGAAGAAGAAGCCTGAGCAGTCTCCGCGGACTGCCTATACAACGGAGCGTCCCGAGCGACGGACGTATGCTCCGCTTGCGACACATTTTGTACCACAACATCTGGTCCCAGATGTTGTTGTACGAGAGAGGGGCCTCTCTCGCTCGCGGCCCGGCTGGACCTGGACGAGCTAGGAACCGGACTCAAAGGCTTCCTCCGATCTCGCCTACTATCCGCCATCACTGGGTGTGCACGTTGAATGTTTATAGTGCTCGCATCACCCAACATTTCCTCCTGGACCGCATCGGACGAACCCGGCTGCCGAACCATTCGGTGAATGGACGCTACACCGGGCGAGCTAGCGGACGACATTTGTTTAATCTCCATGAGCACTTTTGCCGCTAGCTCTGTATTCATTTGTGACGACGGAAGCGCACTTGCGGAAGATAACATGGAAACAGCACCCTGTTCTTGTTCCTCTGAAATAGAAACTGAGAGAGTAGAGTGACCTTGCGGAGAAAGAGCCGGCATAGCCCTTTCTCCAGTAACAACATACCGTGACACACGTTTCCAATGTTTATCATCCCAATATTGGCATATAGAACAGGGATTAGTGCGAGAACACTGACTACAATTAATACAATGATCATGAAAGTCAGAGGAAGATTTCTTCCTATTACAATTTGAACAATATCCTTTCATTGTGAAAAGTCAACAAGTCCTAGTTACTCGCACAAACCCCTGACACAAAGATACATAATAACATGATCCATTAATAATGAAAAAACAATTGCAAATCAAAATAATTTTTGAAAAATATTTTTTCAGCGAAGCCCAAGTTTCTGAAAAGTAACGTTGAGCCCCGATGGATCCGATGGCTAAGTGTGGTCAAAAAGTTTTAAATTTATATTAAATAATTAATGCGACACTTACGGATAATAGAAATGTATCTTATAGTGAGATAAACTACACCAAAGGCAAACAGCCCCCCTCAAAAAAGGCTGTTGCCAATGTAAACAAACAGTGTAAAACACCAGAAAACATGACTCCAGGCACTGAAAAAACTGGCCCGAAATCAGTCATCAAAATTACACTCTATCTGATGCAAGACAGAGACTCCCAGGGGAAAATCTGCAGAACATCAGATGGAAGATGCAGAACACAACGTTTATACACCCATGGGTGAAAACGTAACTATGGGGAAAATAACAGAAAACATTCTGTAACCAAGCAACTCTCCCAAGAGAATTTTAGAAATGAACTTTCTCAAAAATATGCCAAAAGCATGGGAGAATTGCAAGGGGGGACTTAGAAGGCCAGGGGAGAGGAGACACTGAATAAGCAGTGCAACTTTTTAGCAAGAATGACAACAAGAGGCCCATGCCTCGAAAATAGGCAACTTAACATAATTTCAGAAAAAATTTTAAGTACAGCCCTGATTATTTTTTGTCACTCCCTTTTCCTCTCCTCCTTCTATATCCTCCTTAGAATCACCATTTCTCCAATAATTACGTGTCTGGCATCCTTTAAACTGAGATTTACAAGCACAAAGATCAGTGAGATGTTGACTGATGAAGGGCCAAACAGAGAATGATAATTGGCGCCAATTTCGGAACGTCCTTGACACTGCGCATGCGCAGTAGGGCCGAAGTATGGAGGTCCTACAGGACATGATTTCTTTTGGTTTTGGATGCAAATTTTGGGGATTGGGGGGCAAAATTTGTGTTTGGCCCTGGTTTTGTTAGAGTTAGCACCAGCTAAGTCTGGATCATTGGTACACTATAAAAATACTGCTTGTTAGTACAATAGCTTTTGGCTTTATTAGCCTTCATCAGTAGTGAAACATAGAGAACTTTACATGTTGGCCTTGGGAACATATACAAAAGTATGAACAAAACATCATTCATACTTGCGTATATGTTCCAAAGCGGACATGTCAAGTTCTCTATGTTTCACCACTAAAGATGGCTAATAAAGCTGAAAGCTACAGAACTAATGAGCACTGTTTTTTCGTAATGTAACTAAATATCCAGCCCATCCATCCTGGGCATAACAGAGTTTTTTTAAATTGTTAATACTTACTGATTGGAATATCAGTAACTATGGTTTGAAAGAATATCTGTAAACCTTTGTGATTAAAGGGACAACACATTTCATCAATGGTAGTCTGTGCACAAACTCAATGAAAAGTGGGTAAGCAAATGGCCCATAACAGCCTCAAGATTCCTTACAGAAATAGTCTGGTGGCCTGATAGATTGCCAGTGTGTGTGAGCACACCAGGCTATGGCATTTTCAAATTGAAGAGTTAACAATTTATAAATCATACATCATAACAACAATACACACATCAATATAGCAAACAAAATGATTTCTGAATTAACCCTTTCATAACTACTACTGAATAAACGTGAGTTCCATATCAGTTCAATGATATGAAATGGAAGAGTTCATATTTGATTTCTGGGGTAGCTCAAAGATAATTATTCAATTTATTTATTTATTGGTGTTTAAGGTCACATATATTTGCACAATGGCTAATCATGACCACAACATGAGTATCAACTCAAGACCAGGGGTGAGCGTTAATAAGCCATGTTGCCCATTTTAGAGAGGGTTTGCACCTCCCAAGCATTGGTGACTGGGTCCTATTTTACCAGTAAAACAGAGCCTATTTACCGCAGTGAACAGGCACTGCTTCATTTCCTGAGGTCCCCGCAGGGAAAATATTCAATTAACAGGGGTATACATTAACAGGAATTGGGTAATTCTCCTATCTTATACAGCAGAACCCTGTTAATTGAATAGCCACTTTGCAAGTGCAAATAGTCAATTAACTGAGGTATACAATTGAGAGGAATTGGGGCATTTTTCTATCTTATACAGTGGAATCCTGTTAATTGAAAAGCCACTTTGTCAGCAAAAAATATTCAATTAACATAAATTGGGTCATTTTCATATCATATAATTACAGTATGGCCGCCGTGGACTGGTCACTTACCACAGGTGGGCAATATTTCCACGGAGGCAATGATAACAGATTCCAAGCACTAATTATAGGAACAATCATCAAAAATTTAATTAATGAAGCACCGGGTGCAACCCAATGCTTCATTAATTAAAATTTTGATGATGAAAATATTTATTACCCGGTAAACGCATTCGTAGACATCACTGCCCTCGTGTAGATTATGACCAGTCCATGGCAACTGTACAGTATGAACTGAGGTCTTTGAGCTCTGTGAAACAAGATATAATAGATTAAATGCCAATATTGGATGCATCGAGATGAAAAGTGATGTCTATAAATGTGGAGAATTCAGTGGATGTGAAGAGAGCAATTAAAAGGTCAAATTTGAGCTGAAGATATGGTAAATGGTTTGGTGTTTGTAACTCAAATACAATTAACAGGGTTACTCAATTAAAAGGTATACAATTAAGTGGAGTCCACTATACATTTTGGATTTTAATGGCAACTGCAGTACAGAAAAGGCTAAGAAAATGATAATTCTTATAATAAAATACACAGCCATGCATAGCAAGCAGTTACAAGTATACATCATTCTTCATGATAGGCACATCAAGTAAAGGGAGATAAGCTTGATCACAGATGGTGCTTACTTGTCTATAGCGCCATACAACTGATTTTCTCGAATATAGTCTATCACAGAATCCTGAACTAAATATTTCACACTCTCGCCTCTTCTGAGAGCTGTCCTGTAAAGAAAAGTATTTTAGAGCATTATACACCTTGAAAACTATGTGGTAGAATTTCTTTACAAAGGCTGTCACATGCAATGTGGGCACTGAACACTGCACCATAAAGTAATACTGTATTTACTCTATGTATTGGGACAGCTAAAAATAATTATTTTTACAGGTGTCCCAATTCTTAGAAAATGGGGAAAGAACACAGCCTGGTCTTGATTTGATGCTGAATAAAGTTGTGTGTGATTTGTTTTCCATCACTATATACGAAAATCACCGTCCAATTTCTTTTATATTTTCATTTTTTGCTTCCAAAACATAGCTTATGATCCCTCACTGGAATGTGCACATTGCGCACGTTCCAATGAGGGATCATAAGCTATGTTTTGGAAGCAAAAAATGAAAATTTTTAGTTACTCAAGAATTTTTTTTATGAGTGTCATCTGCTACTAGCGACGGGTCAACTGGAAACAAATCTCCTGAATGTCCCAAACTTTGGAGCATAAAAAAAATATAGTTTTCTGGAAAAAATGTGTGTCCCAAATCACAGAGTGTCCCAATACATAGAGTAAATACAGTAATTATATTTTTTTTACTTTTGAAACTTCCACACAGTGTGCTCAGGTCTATTACCAGTAACCCTGTAGGGCCCTATTCCAATTTTGATCACTTTCTACAGAAAAAACTAGAAGTCCTGTCACAATTAGTAAAGAAAATGCTTGTTAGTTAATGCACTCCTTACTGTAGAAGAATGAAGTAGTCTGAAATACATATGAGGGTTTGCGCTGAGTAATGCAAAATATATAGAGAATATCTACACTGTTTTAGTGAATATCGGGAATTATCTCATGAGTGTGGACCTGAAAGTTTTATTAGTGAATAATAATACTTTCAGGTTCACACTCATGAGATAATTCCCGATAGTCACTAAAACAGAGTAGATTTTCTTTTTATTATATGTTTAGACACATTTTTCTGTGCAATATTCAGCCCAATTTGACAGCTAACAGTTTCAAGACAATAACAAAAAGCTTCTGATCATTCCTTCAAGGTGATAATCATGCACCGAAGCGTAACATCATTTAGGAAGCTACTGCTAAAATTTGTGTTGACCTAAAAGTATTATTTTTCACTCGCACAAGCTCTCGCGAAAAATAAAACTTTCAGGTTCACACATGTGATAATTGCCAATACTGACTAAAATTGAGTAGATTTTCTTTTTTATTACATGCTAAGAGATATTTTATTGCATAATATTCAGCCTAATTCGACCCCCATATGCCTACATTTCAAAACAATAACAAAGATCAGCTGATCGTTCCTTCAAGGCGATATCGATGGTTATCGAGAAATATCTTTTAGATAATTTGTGATAATTCACAGGCTAGCATATAATAAAATGCGTTATTAGCGAGGTTGGTAGTGAAATCACTAACTGAACCCAGCAAACAAAGAAAATATTGAGACTACAGTATGTGGAGGGTGGATTACTACTAGATCGCTGTGGGAAAGATTTTTCACAAAACACAAGAAGCACTTTCAAACTTTCATCACAAGGACCACTGGGTTGCACCTGGTGGAGAATATATGGCGCTGCGATTAAGTAGTAATCCACTCTCTCTTCATTCTGTATATGCAGTCAAATTTTAATATCTTACTTGGTCCAAATTGGTCAAATGGTTTTGAAAATAGAATTTTTGGGCCGGGCCCCTCCCAGCACAAGCCCAAAAATGGTCGAAGAAACTTTCTTTGAACATACTTGAATCTTGAGCATGTAAGGAAGCTGCATTCCAAATTTCAAAGGATTGTGTCTGCAGTTTATGAGAAGATTTTTGAAGAATTTTGGGTTTTTTGGGCACTGACCTCCCAGCCAATTGGGCATAGCTACTTCTATTAACAAACTTCAAAGGGTATCCCCCAAAGATAATTTATACTTGGTCCAGGGTAGTACTGAAATGGTTAACCGGATAACCAGTTTGAAACTGGTTACCTACCTATCCGATTAAAAAATGCCAACTGGTTATCTGAAATATTGATAGTGATCGTCATTCCACGGTTAAAACGTAGTAAATCTGCCGCTTTTCCTTTGGGATAGATTACACCTCGAAGCAGCGCTGTATATATTGAGAAATAATCGACTTTGGCATTCAAAACTTCGTTAATGATCGGCAATTTTTGTAAGCTCGGAGTAACCGCAGGAACTATTCCGTATTATGTATACAAGCGAACGTTGCCGAGTACTCAACAACGTTCGTTTGTATACACACTACGGAATAGTTTCTGAGAATACTGCTTTCCAATTCCTATAGTTTTGATCCCAGATTCGGTGAAGTAATGGCTATGGTTAACTGGATATTATCCGGTTATAGCTCTCAGTTAGTCAGTTGTGAAAATGAGCCAACTGTTTCAGACCTAATTCTGTGGTTCTGAAGAAGACTGATATGTAAAGTTAACGGACACCAGACAGGTGATATACGCCAAGTGATGACAACAGCTCATCCTGAATTTCTGTCAGGTGAGCTAAAAAGAGATATAGAATATACCCATAGTAGCTTGGTTTACCAAATGTTCACCACAAGTGGAGAAGTGGTGTTAACCACGAGCCTTCGGAGCTCGGTTAACACCACTTCTCCACGAGTGGTGAACATTTGGTACACCAAGCTATTTTGGGTATATTATATTTATACCATGATCGTCAGATTATTAAAGAGTCGCTATTATTTTTTCTTGATTTTACTGAGCAGCAGGCGTACATACGTGCGAATTTGTTTTTGTTTACATGAGCATTGATGGGCAGTATGGTACTTCTGCTGTCAATTTTATCACCAAAACGAAATAGAAAAAGAAACAGGGACTTTTTCATTTTAATAACATAATAACATACTGTTTCGAATAATGGATGCTTTATTAACATGAGACAATGCATGTTTGTTAATTTTTGTGTTTTATGGGGTAAACTCATTTAAAAATGTAATAAATAATTGTCAATATCATTCACTCTCGCGAGGCGACATATTATGGATGCTTTATTAACATGAGACAATGTATGTTTGTTAATTTTTGGTGTTTTATTAATTTTATGGGGTAAACTCATTTAAAAATGTAATAAATAATTGCCATTTTCATTTCACTCTTCGCGAGGCATTAGGCTCGACGTCACTAAAGGTTAACTTGGATGTAGTTCCTCTGTAGGTGTAAATTTTAACTATTCACCATGGCTGATGTATAAAGCTAAAATTTTTGTAATAGGCTTTTCATATATAGTAGAATAGGTAAACATGGTATAAAGAGGCATCAACACTTTCTTCTCAATGGCTACCACATTATATGGCATAACTTGTTAATGGGGTATGCTTTAATCACTTTATTTCCAGGCCTACAGAGGACGTGTTAATACTACAAGTCCAGAATATCCATTATCTCAGAAGTTTACCCACCCCTCCAACACTTATATAAAGTTCAGTTATAATAAATCAACACCATTGCTCGCCATGAAGAGTTGACAATGATGCAGGATGAGGGCAAAATCACGTTCGTCCTTCCAGGATAAAAATGACAGAATCATTACCTTGAAGTTTCCTTTCAACAAGTGCAATGCCATGGGGTAGCCAAGCCACGCCAAGCCAAGCCAGAAAATAAGCAGACTGTCATCTGCAAAATGAGGTCCCCAGAGGGTGAATTTAGTGATGTTACCCTGCATAGCAGGGTAGCATCACTAAATTTACCCTCTGTGAACCACAATCTGAATCAGAGTCTCAAAACTAAACAGAAAGAGGTACCCAGAGGATAAAGTGGCCACTGCATGGGATAGCATCATCAAATTCACCCTCTGGGGACCTCAGACTGCATATTTTCAGGCCTGAGTCTGCCCCACCACCAAAGTCCAATAGGGCAATAACTAGCAAAGAAAGACTTGAACACAGCTGGTTTACCCTTTATGATATTATCACCAAAAACTTCTTGACGAAATTAGGCCCAGAAATCTTGAACCGATTTCTTGGAAATGTGATTGCAATAAATAGTCCAACAAGGGCAATAACTCTTGAAGAAATACTTGGCCTCTGCTGGTTTGCAATCTCCTTCATGATATTACAGTGGAGCCCACTTAATTGGATATCTCTTAACTGAATGACCCTGTTAATTGAATGTAATTTCCCAACACAAAACCATTTACTATACCCCCAGTACAAATTTGACCTGTTAATTGAACAAAGGTTATAGAATAAACTGTTAATTGAATAAAAAATCCTGTAACCTCTCGAGAAATTACCCTGACTCTCCTTAGTTTGCCTTTGTTTATAGACCTATTTGGCCTCTGTACATCCAATGCAGGCATTTAATCTATTATATCTTGTTTGACAGAGCTCTGTCAAACAAGATATAATAGAATAAATGCTAAGTTTAACTCTAGAATACAGGAAAGAGACAATTCCTGTTAACTGAATCTTCCTGTTACTTGAATAATTTTCTTTAGCAAAGTGGCTATTCAATTAACAGTGTTCCACTGTATGTTAAATTTTTTTTTTAATTTTGAACGGTTTTCTTTGACATGGAATGACAAGAAATGGTAATGTGAATTCCAACAACAGCAATAAATCTTGGAAGAAATACTTGAACATGTCTGGTTCACAATCCCATGCATGATATATATTATCACCAAAAAGATACAGATTAAATTTGAAGCAAAAATTTTAAAAGGTTTTCTTTGAAATGTGTTGACAAGAAACTGTAATGTGATGACAAAAAAGTTAAAAGTCCAATCAGGTCAAAAGCTCTTGAAGAAATACATTGACCGAGATGGTTCGCAATCCCATTCATGATATTATCACCAAAAAGTTAGAGATTAAATTTGGGAATAAATTTCTGAATTGTTTTCTATTGACCCTTTACCTAATGTAAGGGCCAAAACTGGCCAGCACTCTTCACAAAGATCACTATTCAATTTTCATTATTTTTTCCTTTCATTTTTCTCTCACCAATGAGGGGTCATGAGCTATGTTTTTGATGCAAAAAATGAAAAAAATTTGTTATCCAAGAATTTTATTTGCAAGTGTTGTTTGCCTTTCGTGTTAGATAAAGGGTTAAAAAGGATAACAAGGAATAGAGGGATGGACAGAAAAAGATGGTATGACGGATGGAAGGATGGACAGAACCGATTCCTATACCCCCCTCCCATAATGTGGCGGGGATAACAACCTAATTATTAATTCATATCGTATTGGGATGCTAAGGTACAGTACAAGGAGAGTGGATTTAATTAAATCACCCACAGAGTGGAGTTATCACCCAAGCTATAACTTTCAAATTCTGTACATATCGACAAAAAACATAAGCAATGTTTCAGCCAATGGACCTCCGGGTTTAACCCGGAGGTCCATTTTCTGAAACTTTGCTTGTGCTGGTTATATTTTGCAACAAATTTGCAATTGTTGCTCGGGTGGAATCTCCACTCTGCGAGTGATTTAGTGATAATACACTTTCCACATACTGTATGACTTAACCCTTTACCCAACGAATCGCCCGCATCCGCCCACGTAATATGCAGATTCAGCAGCTGAAAAAATATTATTTTTCGAAAAATTTAAACAAAACCATATCATGTGACCCCTCTTTGGAACGAGCTCTCGTCGAGCTCGTTCCAATGAAGGGGCACATGATATGGTTTTGTTGAAATTTTTTGAAAAAAATTAAAACGATATTTAAATTAATAAATTTTGATATCGTCTGCGTTGGGTAAAGGGTTAATAATGACTTTCTATATTTCTAGGATACGTCAGCTGTATTGTGTAATGTGAATAATTTTAGAGTCTATCACTGCCCCAAATTTTGCTTCTTCATGAGGTATTCACAGAAATGGCAGCAATTAGGCTACATAAATAAATTTACCTTATTTTTGTTGCACTGATTTCATTTTGTATCCATTCTGTAACAATATGTATATTTTCCTGAAAATTAAAAACTGTCATATTAACAAAAAGTTAAAAAGTTAAAAAATTTATAGTAATTTATATATTTTTTATACTTACCAATGACCCAGACATAGCTGGTGCTAACTCTTAAAATATAGGGCCAAACACAAATTTTGCCCCCCAATCCCCAAAATTTGCATCTAAAATCAAAGAAAACATGTCCTGAATGGCCCTCCACACTTCACCTCTACTGCGCATGCGCAGTGTCAAGGACGTTCCGAAATTGGCGCCATTATTCATTCTTATAACCAGTGCCTGGTAAGCACTATGTACTCAGCGGGGAGGTAAAAGTTCCCAACTCCTGGGAGGGCCATCCCCGTCTGGGTCATTGGTAAGTATAAAAAATATATAAATTACTATAAATTTTTTAACATTTTTATACTGTACCAATGACCCAGACATAGCTGAATAGTAAAAAGGCTGGAGGGCCAAGGACATAGAGCAAGATGGAATACGCTCAATTATATAAAATAGAGTCATCCCCTCTAGGGAAAAAGAAGTATTAGGCCTTACATGTATCTTTCTTATTTATGATAAATTAGAAAGATACAACACCTTCCAAAATTGAGCATCATACATCCATGTACTCTATTAATATCTAGTATAATCCTTATACTAATAATTTTTAAAGTAAGCCAATAAATAAAGTAAGTCTAGAGAATAGATACTCTTAATACTCCTTAAAAGTGTCTGAGGATTGTATAATAATGTCCATAGACACGTGCAATATTCAAAAGCTATACTTTAAAAACTAAGACCTAAATGAATTTTTAAAACAAACTTCTCACTAAACAACCATCCCAATAACAGCTCAGAATTACTAACTCCGGAGGAGGTATCCCCTTGTTTTCATAGTAAAACAGGTGACCCAAGGGAACACCCTCGCCCCCCCCCCCCCCCCCCCCCCCCTTTTTCTTGCCCTGGGTCAAATAGCCCAGAGCGAAGAGGGCAGCAGAACGGAGTCACTGCCGAAACAGACAGCCTACCTAGCTATAGTAGCAACTGTTAAGTAAATGACATTCTGAGCAGTAGATAATAGACCTAACAATAGAGGCCTCCAGAAATGGACTCGATATTTCTGAGATAAAAATTCATGAATGTGGATGGCTGAGCGCAATGAGCAGCCTTCAAAAATCTATAATAGCGACACTATTAATGTAAGCCCAAGATGTAGAAGAACTCTTACTTCATGAGCCGAAATCTCAAACACAACTGCTGAGTGAATGATATACCATAAGCAGTATCGATAGTTAATTGAATCCATTAGCAATAGAATGGAGCGTAACGTCCTTCTATTAGGCATCAAAGACAGAAGAAGCTTACGCCCGTAGTAATAAACAGATATCTGTTTATAAATACATAAACTCTAACCGGACAGAGTAAAGGCCTATGCCCGTACGAAGACGGAAGGACCTTAATAACAATAGGTTCCGGATATTAATTAGGAGCCTGACTCTTAACCAAAAATCCAACTTAAATAGTAAAAGAAGTAGTGATTCCGAAACTACGAAAGTGAGAATCATCCACCGATAGTGCATGAAGCTCACTGACTCTTCAGTAAAAGAGAAACCAACAGAATTACTGTCTAAAAGGTCAGAATTTGAAAACTACTGTTTCCAGAGGCTCAAATGATTACTTAGCTAAATAAGAACCGAAGTTAAATTCCATATAGAAATTTAATCTAATGATTCTAAGTCTATTTATCGAAAAGTTACTAACTGACTTAGATAAAGAGACATAAGACTCAATTGTAAACTATCATAGAGTGCATAGGTATGAGATAACATAGACCTATAACCTTAATAGTATCAGGCTGCAGTAGAGCTTGTCAAACAAGTATACTAGAAAGTTGCAATGACTAGTATGGAGCGATCAACAATATCAACATAGTGATCCCTACACCAACGACGGAAGAGCCTCCACTTTAGCCGCATAGTATAGCGAAGAAGAGGTTCTCCTACAGTAAAAAATCGCGTCCAAAGCTCGTCCAGTACAATGCTTACAATGCAATAAGGACCACACAACGGAATACGTGAAGGTTGAGACCTTGCGGGTTGTGATGAAGATGACACGATTTTCCCCAGCGAAAGAAGATCCTCTCATGGAGGAAGTTTTCGCGTTAAGTCCCACAGTAGACATCTGAGTAAATTTACCCACGGTCTCTGTGAAGACAGAGATGCTATCAACAGAAATGTATTGTGGTTGTTTATCTTAGCAATACTTGCTGAAACAACAGCGCAGGAGGATACGCATATCCTATCATTCCGTCCTATTAGATCAATAGAGAGTTAACAACATAAGCTCAGAGATCCGGACATGCAAACACATACGTCTGCAATTGATTAGCAAGTTGTGTCGTAAATAAATTATCATTGGGCGCTCCCATTGATAGCAAATCTGATTGAATACTTGTTTGTTGAGAGTCCATTCTGACGGCAACAAGCGACCCTTACGTGAAAGGGAGTCCAGTAATACAATCAGACGACCCGGAATATGACGGACCGAAGCAGAACTTGGTGTACTATAACAAACAGAAGGATTCTTTCCGTTAAATTGAATAACGGAATCGAATGAGTGCCTCCCTGGTTCCGGAGATATGCAACTACTGTCGTATTATCGGACAGGATTTGGACATGCGTTTCTGAATAATGTTCATCCAATGACATAAAGCAAGCCTAAAAAACATTATTCAGTGGAAGATAAGTGCGTGCCTAGAGACTGCGGAACCCAAAGACCCTGGCACTACGAATCCGTTGGGATCAATATTGTACCCCAACCTGTTTGACTGGCAACCGTCATAATTATAAAACTCGGATCTGGCAACTGCAGTGGCACTCTCTGAGTCAACCACCAAATGTTTGCCCCAGTCTGAATCTCTTGCTACACTTGATAGACAAGAGAACATGTATATCGAGCAATTCATGGATTGCTGAAAAGTTGCCGTCGAAGAGAAGCTTCTCCGAGACCGAAGTGACTCTGAGAGAGTTCTTCACCTTACTATCCACGCGCGTGGATGTAGCTAGGGCTGCGTCACGTCTAACCAACTCCAGGTTGCCACTGAAGGGCGGAGTTATACGTGGACAAACTACTGCCCTTGAAAGAAATCACATTGAGGATCATATCCCGGAATTCTTTCTCTTGAAGACGTAATGATAACGCCTCAGTAAGGTGGACTACGTATGATAAAGCGTCTAAGTTAAGTCTATTAGACATCATTGTCGTTTCCAACATTGTGGTTGGAAAAGACATCGACGGCGAAAAAGATAATTTCCAGTCTTTAACCCCGCCGTCTAGACGCATATAAACTCTCGGTATGCCCTGTTCTGCCAAAATAAATTATTCCTAGAAATGATAAAAGGCAGAATTGAGCATTGCGGACAAGAAACTAAACTATCACGCTTGGTAGCAGGCTTATATATATATAGCGTCGATAAATAATACAAATGTTCTAATGACATTATTGGACTGCGTCGGTAAGTCAGGGACAATGTCCCTGAACCGATCCAAAATTCCGTGTCCAATGACGCTATAAGTCTCTTATCCAACATCGCAGCAATGTAGTCCGAATGAACAACCACTGGAAGATAATGCCGGAAGAAATGTATGGCAGCTTCCGTTGTTCCGAAAGAGAAAACTCGAAATCGTCCGAATCCCTTTCGCCATCCTGTCGGACCCTATAAAGCGTTCGGTCGTCCGAACCTGATGCAACTGCGGAGCGCACCGACCCAGCGCCGTCGGATAATTCCTGATCCGACCAAGAAACTGTCGATTGCTGGGATGCTGCGATAAACTGTGCTAACCTGGATAGCACGTCCATCGCTGAGGCCTGTGGAGAAGCGGTATTACGATGCATTGCCGCTGGAAGCTCCGTGATCGTTACCCCGTGCATACTTCTATTATGCGAGCGAACGGAGTGTATAGGCCTCGTGTCCCTTGGCTACCGGATGGCGTGACCTGTTCGCCGTGGAATCACTGCATGACGAAACTGGTCGGATACTCGAGGTCACGTAGCCAATGTGCGGTCGTGTGCGCTGCTGTGAGGATGAGGAAGCATTATCGACAGTCTCTCGGACTGTCAATATAATGGAGCGTCCTGAGCGGTGGACATATGCTCCGAATGCGAAATATCTGAACCACAACAAGCGGTCCCCTATGTTGTTGTACGAGAGAGGGACCTCTCTCGCTCACAGCCCGGACGGACCTGGACGAGCCAGGAACCGAACTAACAGGCTTCCTCCGATCTGTCCTCAATCCGTCGTCACTGGGTGAGTACTAAAGTTATTATAGTGCTCGCATCACCCAAATCTCCTTCCTAGACCACAACGGACGAACCCGGCTGCCGAACCATTCGATGAATGGACGCTACACCGGGTGAGCTAGCGAATGTCACTCCGTCGATCCTACAAGGGACCTCTTAGGCGATAGACATATTCCATGAGCACTTATTGCCGCTAGCTCTTCATTAACTATGACGACAGAGGCACACTTTGAAAGACATCTCCGTAACTTTGCGAACAAGAAACCAGAAATGCTTGGTAATAGCAAGCATATAATAATAATATATAGCGTCGTTCAATAATTCGAAAGTTTGTGTGACATTATTGGACTATGTCGGAACTGAGGGACGATGTCCCTGAACCGAACCAAAAATTTCTAAGTCCACCGACGCCATCAGTTTCTTATCCGGCATCGTAGCATTCTGGTCCGACGAAAGAACCTGTAGAAGATAAAGTCAGATGACATACACAACAGCATATGTTGTTCCGAAAGGGAAAGCTCAAAATCCTCCGAATCCCTTTCGGCATCCCGTCGGACCGGATGAAATTTTCGGACGTCCGTACCTGCTTCCGCGGAGCATCCCGACCCAGCATCGTCGGATAATACATGATGCGACAGATTCAGTTGTTGCTGGGATGCTGCGATAAGCTGTGCTATTTGGGATAGCACGTCCGTCACCAAGGCCTGTGCAGTAGCGGTCTTACGATGCATTGCCGCCGGAAGCTCCGTGTACGTTGACTTCCGCACACTTTCTTATGCGAACGTCCGGAATCTGCAGGCCTCGTGTCCCTGGCTTGATGGTATGACCTGGTCGCCGATGATTCTCCGATTGGCGAAGCTGACTGGATATCCGAGGTCACGTAGCCAAGAACGGTCGTGTGCGCTACCATGAGAATGAGGAAGCCTTATTGACAGTCTCTCCGGACTGACTATATGTCGGAGCGTCCCGAGCGGCGGACGTATGCTCCGAATGCGAAACATTTTGTACCACAACATCTGGGGCCAGACATTGTTGTATGAGAGAGGGGCCTCTCTCGCTCGCCGTCCGGATGGACGAGCTAGGAACCGGACTAAAAGGCTTCCTCCGTTCTCCCTCTAATCCGCCGTCACTGGGTGTGCATTTGGTTGATTTATAGTGCTCACATCACCCCAAAACTCCTTCTAGACCGCAACGGACGAACCCGGCTGCCGAACCATTCGATGAATGGATGCTACACCGGGCGAGCTAGCGGACGTCAAAGGCCGTCGAACCTACTAGGGTCCTCTTAGGCAATTGGCGTATTTAACATGAGCACTTTTCCGCTAGCTCTTCATTAATTGTGACGACGGAGGCACACTTTTGGAAGACATCACGGATACATCACCCTAATCTTGATCGTCTGAAATAGAAATTGATAAAGTAGAGTGACCCTGAGGGGAAAGGACCGGAACGTCCAATTCCCCACTAACATACCGTGACACACGCTTCCCATGTTGTCATCGAAATTATCACATACAGAACAGGGGCTAGTGCGAGTACACTGACTACATATACAATGATTATAAAAGTCAGAGGAAGATTTCCTCTTATTACAATTGACCAAAATCCTTTCAATGTGAAAAGAAAACAAAGTCCTAGTACTCCCACCAACCCCTGACAATCAAAATACATAATAATATGATCCATTAACATAGAAAAAATAATTGAAATCAAAAAATTTTGAAAAAATATTTTTTCAGAACAGCCCAAGTTTCTGAAAAGTAACGTTGAGCCCCAATGGATCCCAAGCCTAAGTGTGGACAAAAATTTTAAAAATATTTTAAACAATTTATGCAACACTTACGAACAATAATAATGTATCTAGTTATGATTAAATTAACATCAAGATATTATTTTCAAGAAATCCCCTCTCACACAGAGGGCTGTTGTAAATGTAAACAATAAGTGTAAAAACACTAGAATAAGACTCCAGGCACCCAGGCCCGAAATCAGTTACCAATAATACACTATCTGATGCAAAACAGAGACTTCCAGGGAAGAAACTGCAGAACATCAGATGGTAGATGCAGAACACTACGCCTAACCACCCATAGGTGAAGACGTAAACATGGGGAAAAGAACAGAATTCATTCTGTTATTCAGCTAAAACTCCCAAGAAATTTTAGTAATAAAATTACAGAAAATATGCCAAAAGCATGGGAGAATAGCAAGAGGGGACTTAAAGGAAAGGGAGAGAGGAAAACACTGAACAAGCAGTGTAACTTGATAACAAGAATGATAACAAAATGGCTGCTGCCTCGAAAATACGTAACTTAACATAATTTCATTAAAAAATTTTAAGTTACAGCCCTGATAATTTTCTGTCACACATTTTTCCTCTCCTCCTTCTATATCCTCCTTAGAATCACCATTTCACTAATATTTATGTGTCTGGCATCATTTAAACTGAGATTTACAAGCACAAAGATCAGTCAGATGTTAACTGATGAAGGGCCAAACTTAGAATGATTAATGGCGCCAATTTCGGAACGTCCTTGACACTGCGCATGCGCAGTAGAGGTGAAGTGTGGAGGGCCATTCAGGACATGTTTTCTTTGGTTTTAGATGCAAATTTTGGGGATTGGGGGGCAAAATTTGTGTTTGGCCCTATATTTTAAGAGTTTGCACCAGCTATGTCTGGGTCATTGGTACAGTATAAAAATATACATTTTCTATTTTCACATTTTATACCTTTATTATTCAAGTGGAAGCATGGTGACTCAGTGGTTTCTGCATTGGACTTCAAAGCAAAAGGTCCATGGTTCGATCCCCAGAAAGAGAAAATATGCTGTGTCCTTGGGCAAGGCACTTAATCCTGATTGCCTGTGTGGGGGCATGGTGTACCAAGGTGTACTGCATGTCTATTATGCACTTGTCTTCAACCAATGCTAACCCTGCTTGTTCTTAGTTAGTAAATTGGGGAGTCAGACAGTTCCACGCCATTGCTTGGTGGTTCTGTCCAGGCACTATAGCTTCCTCCACCCATAAAACAGTCCAACATAAGGTGACCCAGGTTGCTGAAAGCGTCGTTAATAAAAGAAAAAAAAAAAAAAAAAAAATTATTCACACCCCAGAGAGTTATCAGGAATGGTGAAAATTCAAATTTCTAGTTCCCTCTTTACATTGGTAGCAAAACGTATTAAACTTCAAAAAAATATTTTCAATACATGGAATTTCACTTGCTAAACAAGCTATAATTATTTAAATTCTGAATCAAGTGTGAACACAATGATATTTTTAACCCTTTACCCAACATAATGGCCAAAACCGGCCAGCGCTATTCTAAAAAATCGCCAATTAATTTTCACTATTTTTTGTTTCAAAAACATAGGTTATGACCCCTCATTGGAACGAGCCCTACACATTTGAACGCATTACATGCAACTTGAAAAGCATTTATTCAGTCAGAATCAAGCGACAGAATTTGACGAGCTTTGAGGTCGAAAACACAAGCATCTGAACAAATTTTTCAACATGGTGACCAGGTTTATTACAAAAGAGAAGGAACTAAGTGGTTAGGTCCTGGTACTGTTCTTTTTTCAAGATGGAAAAGTAGTATTTGTTAGACATGGCGGTACATTTATTCGCCTATCTCCAAATAGGCTGGTGAAAGTTGATAGTCATAACTTTGCTCCTGATTCTTCTGTCTCAGAAACTTTGCATGAAGACTCAAGTGAAACTTCTTCAAATAGCAATGAAACCAAAGATTCCACATGTGTGGATACTGACTCTATTGACCTTTTGGATCCTGCAGATGAAATTTCTACAGATTCAACCTCAGATAAATCTATCCAAGAAAATGAAGAAATTTATAGTAATTTATATATTTTTTATACTTACCAATGACCCAGACTGAGCTGGTGCTAACTCTAAATTATTTGGGGCCAAACACAAATTTTGCACCCCCCAATCCCCCAAATTTGCATCCAAATCAAAAAACACAATGTCCTATATGGTCCTCCATACTTTTGTCCACTGCGCATGCACTATGTCAGCATGCGCAGTGTCAAGGAAGTACCAAAATTGGCGCCAAATCCTCATTCTTACAACCGGTGCCTGGTAAATGTTATATGATCAGCGGGGAGGTATGAGTTCCCAACTCATGGGAGGGCCATCCCCGTCTGGGTCATTGGTAAGTATAAAAAATATATAAATTACTATAAATTTTTTCATATTTTTATACTGTACCAATGATCCAGACTTAGCTGAATAGAAAAAAGGCTGGAGGGCTTAGGACATAAAGGAAAATCCAACAGGCTCAATTACATATATAGAATTATCCCCTCAAGAAGAAAAGGAGAAACAGGATTTACATATATCTTTCTTGTTTATACAAAATAAGAAAGACATATTACCAATCCGTAATTGAGCACAATAACATCAATGATCTCTATTAACATCCAGTATAACCCATTATACTAATTTCTTAAAGGAAAGCCAATAAATAAAGATAGTCCAGAGAATGAGACTCTTTATACTCATTTAAAAGTGTCCGAGGATTGTAAATTAACGCTTGTATGACATGTGACACATACAAATGCTTCACACCGAGCTACACTTTAAAAATATTACATAAATGAGAGACATTAGCTTTACACTTTAAAACCATCCCAGCACCGACTCGGAATTACTGACTCCAGAGGAGGTATTCCCTTGTTTTTCACGATAAAGCAGGTGATATAAGGGAACACCATCTCCCCCCTCCCCCTTGCTCTGGGACAATCACCCCAGAACGAAGAGGGCAGCAGGGCAGAGTCACTGCTGGAACAGAAAGCCTGCATAACTATAGTTGCAACTGTTTAGTGGACGACATTCTGAGCAACAGATAACGGAACCAAACATCTAAGGTCACCAGAAATAGACTCAATATTTCTAAGGTAAAACTTTGTGAATGAAGATGGCTGAGACCAGTATGCAGCCTTCATCAGATCAGTAATAGCAATACTATTAGCATAAGCCCAAGATGTAGACAGCGCTCTAACTTCATGCGCTGAAATCTTAAGCACAGACTGCTGAGTAGAAGATAATCTTTCATAAGCAGTACGAATAGTCAACTGAATCCACCTAGAAATAGAATGGACCGTGATGTCCCTTCTACTTGGAAGCAGAGACATAAAGAAACGTTTTTGTCCCTTTCTGATAAACTCAGATCTACGTTTGTAAATTCGCATAGCTCTAACTGGACACAGCAGAGGCCTATGGCCGTCTGAGGATGGAAGAGCCTTAATAACAATAGGCTCAGGATACTTATTAGGAGCCTGATTCTTAGCCAAAAATCCCACATTAGTAGTCAAAGTAATAGTATTACCAACACTGCGATAGTGAGAATCATCAACAGATAGAGCATGAAGCTCACTAACTCTTCTAGCAGAAGAGAAGGCTAAGAGAAAAGCTGTCTTATAAGATATGTATTTGAAGTCTACCGTGTCAAGGGGCTCAAATGGCACTTCTTTTAGCTTCAGAAGAACCCAAGCTAAATTCCACTTAGGAATTAACCTAAGGGTTCTAGGTCTATTTATTGAAAAGTTTTTAACTAACTTTGATGAACAGACATTAGATCCAATTTGTAAGCTATCATGATGAGCATAAGTATCCGATAGCATAGACCTATAATCCTTAATAGTTATTAGCTGCAGTTTGATCTCGTCAAACAAGTAGACCAAAAAATTAGCAATGTCTGGAATGGAGGGATCATAGAAATCAATTGAATGATCCCTACACCAACGAGAGAAAACCTTCCACTTAGCAGCATAATTTAGCGAAGAGGAGGTCCTTCTACAGTTAGAAATTGCGGCCAATGCTCATCCTGTAAATTGCTTGCTGTGCAAGAAGGACCGCACAACGGAAATACGTGAAGGTTGAGTGAGACCTTGCGGGTGGTGATGCAGTGTGTGCGATTTTCCCTGCGAAAGAAGGTCCTCCCATGGAGGAAGCTTCCGAGGAATGTCCCATAACAGACACCTGAGTAGATTTATGCATGGTCTCTGGGGCGACAGAGATGCTACCAACAGAATCTTGCAGTGAGGTTGCTTGATTTTTAGCAATATCTGTTGAATCAACGGAGCTGGAGGATACGCGTATCCTATCATTCTGTCCCAAGATATCGAGAGAGTGCCAACTGCGAAAGCTCGAGGATCTGGGCATGGCAACACATACGTCTGCAACTGATTGTTGAGATGCCTCGCAAACAAGTCTATCATTTGACGATCCCATTGGTAGCAGATCTGATTGAATATTCGCTTGTTGAGAGTCCATTCTGACGGCAACATATGAACTTTCCGAGAAAGGGAGTCTGCTAGAACGTTCAAACGACCTGGAATGTGATGGCCCGAAAGAAGGACCTGATGCTCTATGACAAACAGAAGGATTCTTTCCGTTAAGTTGAATAACAGAATGGAATGAGTGCCTCCCTGGTTCCGAATGTACGCTACTACTGTCGAATTGTCGGACAGTATTTGAACATGTGAATTCTGAATTATGTTCATCCAATGACGTAGCACAAGCCAAAGTGACATCATCTCTTTGATGTTTATGTGCTTGTTCAGAAATTGCGGATCCCAAAGACCCTGGCACCTCGAATCTGTTGGGCTCAATGTCGCACCCCAACTTGTTTGACTCGCATCCGTCACAATCGTAAAAACTGGATCTGGCAGTTGCAGTGGAACTCCCTGAGTTAGCCACTGAATATCTGCCCAAGTCTGAATCTCTTGTTTTACTTGGTTCGACAAGACGATGTTCGTTTCGAGCGGATGAATCTTCACACTCCAATTCTGAGTGAAAAATATCTGGAGTGGACGAGTGCGTAGGCGCCCCATCGGAATAAGGTCCACAGCGGCTCCGCACAAACCTATCAGTCGCATAAATTCTCTCGCTGTTACTACATCTGAGTGTAGACAAAAGTGAGAATAACAACTGACTAATTTCGCTCTCTGGGTAACGGCAGACGAACCAGATTGTTGTGCATCTCGAAGCTCATTCCCAAGTGAATGAACGACTTGGACGGAACTAGATCCGACTTCTTTTCGTTTACTATGAAACGGAGATGTCGGAGCAATTGAAGCAGACTCTGAACATCGTTCTTAAGAGTTAATCTGTCACCGTACCTCTGAAGAAAGTCGTCCAAGTAGGCCGACGTTACCGCAGACGAATGAGCTCAGAAATGAGTCATTACCGAGTTCATTATTCGACTGAAGGCCCAGGGCGCTAGATTCAGTCCGAAGCACATTGCTTGGAACTGATAAACGACTCCTAGGACAGCGAAGCAAAGGTACTTTCTGAACGCCGGATGTACCATGACGTGAAAATACGCATCCTTGAGATCTATGCTCGCAGCATAATCATTCACTCGAATGCTCGCTCTCACCGATCGAATGGTCTTCATATAAAATTTTGGAGCCACGATCAGCTTATTTATCCAGCTTAGATCTATAACTGGATGGAACGAGCCGTCTGGTTTTGGTACCAGGAACAGGTGACTGTAAAAACCGGGATATTCCTGGTTTTCTACGACCTCTATTTCCTTCTTCTCCAGAAGAGATTGCACCTCTGATAGAAGCGAATCTCTCTTCTGAAGCTTTGACAGAAGCTGAGTCCATCGGGGACTTCGTGTTAACGGAGGTTTTTCTCTGAAGGACAGTTTTAGACCTTCCAAAATAACCTCCTGAACCCATCGGTCGTCCGTAATTGACAACCAATTGGTTAAGAATCTTGACAGCCTTCCACCCACTGGAGTGCAATAGAGGTTCTGACCTTCACCTCCTGGACCTGCGAGGCTTGCGAGAGGAGAAACTACGTCCTCCCCAACTCGCACCTCAACCAGTCGACCTAGGGGCATCTGACCAGTTGTCTTGGCCATCATTATGTCCCCTACCTGAGTCGCTACTCTGACGGTCTCTGGAGTAAGAACTAGAGGCTTTTTGAGATCCTCGATAGGAGCTTCCCTTGGATGTACACGCCCCAGAAGTTCCAGACTTACTCCTCTCTGCTTAGTCCGTTTTTTTAGAAACGGACTTGAAGAGCAGAGAGTCTGAAGCTTTCTTAGTAATCTGATCATAGATTAATGAAAGCTTACCATCAAAGAGAAGTTCTCCTGAAACCGGAGTGACTCGAAGAGAATTTTTCACCTTAGAATCCACCATAGTGGATGAAGCCAGGGCAGCATCACGTCTGACTAACTCCAAATTTGTCACTGAAAGGGCGGAGTTATACGTGGAAAATGCGATTGCCCTAGAAAGAACTCTCAAGGAAGTTTGAACATCCTGGAATTCTTTACCGCTGAGACGTTGTGCTAACGCTCTGGTAAGGTGATCTATGTATGATAAGGCATCTAAACTGGTTCTGTTAGACAATATTGCCGTCTCCAATGTACTGGAGAGAATTGACATAGACGCCAGCAATGACAACTCCAAGTCTTCTCCTGGTCATCTAAACACAGAGGAACTCTTGGAACGCCCTTTCCTGCCGTTTCTAATTTATTTCTACTATTAATGAACGGCAGATGTAGAGCATTTTTCGATAAGAAACTGGATCTGCCAGTCTTAGAGGCTAGCCTAAAAATAGCATCATTCAGCAATTCAAACGTCCGTGAGACATTGCTGAACGACGTCCTTAGTCCGGCCAAAGGAGTCTGTGTCCAGTGACGCTATCAGTCTCTTATCTGGTATCGCAGCTCTCTGCTCCGATGGAAGAACGTCTGGACGGTGTTGCCGGATAAAATCTACAGCCACCTTATGTTGTTCCAGAAGGAAAAAATCCAGCTCCGCAGATTCCCTTTCACCATCTGACTGGACCAGATGCGAATCTCGGTCGTCCTTATCTGACACTGCAGGGGAACGTACCGACCCATCTTCCTCAGGCAGTTCCTGATCTGAAAGAGTTTCCGAAGGTTGCTGGGATGCTGCGATGAGTTGTGCTATCTGTGATAGCAAGTCCATCACGGAGGCATGTGGAGCTGCGGTCTTACATTGTTTAGCGCCGCTGGAAGCTCCTGGGATGGTTCCTCTTGCATAATTCTTTTATCCTGACTGGTAAGGCCTTGTGTCCTTGGCTACCGGATGGAGTGACCTGGTCGATGTGGAATCCTTTGTCGGCAAAGCAGGCTGGATATCTGAGGTCACGTAGTAGCGGGGGAGGAATTCGCTAGAATTGTGCACTTGGTGATACCTTCCTGAAATTTGGCATGATGTAAGGGTAGGCATCAGAGATTTCAAAATCGATCGGCTACAAGTTGGCACCATCCTCTAGCCACCACTAGCAGCGAAATCCAAAATGGCCGCCAAGCGGATCGAAAAAAAGCTATTTTCGCCGATCGCACAACTGAAGCTCCAAACCTAACACCATACATGTGCTGTAATTGATGTGAATGATGGAGTGAAGCCCTTGGAACAAGTTGGGGGGAAGATTAATGGATAATGGGATCAGAATTTCCGTCGATGTGTGCGTCTGTGTGTCTGACTGTCAGTATGATCGTCCGTCCGTAGATAAATTAGTGTTGAATGTTTCTCGGGAATGCAATGGTCAAATGAACATGGTATGAGAGATTCCTGTCAACACATGAACAAGGGTACTCGATAGTATGCAGCAGTGGGGATACTTGGACATTTGATAATCCAATTAAAGTGACAGTCTATTCTCAACTTCCGGCATTTTCGATAGATTTATTTTCTAAGAAAATAAAACTATCAAATTTCTAGAGGAGTTCTGGTTCAATCTCAACACCATAGCGACACGTCTGCCAGCAAGGGCAGTGCTGGAATGAACTCGGGATGCATTAGTTCCCGTTGTTAATTATACAATGTTATCTTGCCAGTATAGAACATTGGCAAAATGGGACTAGAAGGGGTGAGTGTATGTTTGCAGTCATTCGAGGTACAGGAATATTTTTTGACTACAAGTAGTATTCTTCATTTTCGGCCAGTTAAGATGTGGTGTGTTCCAAGTCAGGATTAATGTTGCCGACACTTAATGCCCATCCCTCATGGTATGCTACTTTACCAGGGATATAGAGATATAGCCACCACTGGGAGCCAAAACATGACCTTTGATGTCGATGAGTGGTCGAAATGTTTTAGCGAATAACTTATCGAAATATGATCCGGTATGGCAATTTGATACCTTACGTTAGATTTATTAGATCAACTCAGGTATGGATTCATTGAGACATGAGTGCGCTACAAGATGAAGGATTTCCAAGTTGATTTGCTATGGAGTAGGAACTGACTAGTCACATGTGGCCTATGGCCAGAGAAAGACAAGGATACCATAGATGAACACACGGGTGAACGAAGGTATCAACTGTTGTACAGAGGCAAAATAGTTGGGGATATTGTATCATGCTATGCATGAATTAACACCGTCTTGTGCAGTAAATAACAGACTATTTTCCGAAATCTAAAACTGTATTCCTATACCCCGGACAATGTAGCAAGCCACATGGGATGAACATTTGTTAGCAAAATCAACTCAACTAGAAACATGACATGTGTTAACTGGCCGAAAATGGAAAAAAAAATACCAGAATAGGAGATGACTGGTCCTAACATGACAGTATACTACTCAATATTGTTACAACAGCCACCTTCACACTTACACAAAGGTGTGCACCTTAATCCAGCTTTCAAGCATTTGCAATTGCCCTTGCAGGCCTTGGCACAACTACAGTGGAGCATCAGTGCACATGCAGCACTTGCGTCTCCTAGGTGAGTCCAAAATGGGACCAGAATATTGAGACGTGGATTCCACTCCCATCCGTACTGTGATGGGTCTGGCACACATAAGTGTTTCTGCAGAGCACGATGCCAAATGAAAGATGACACAAGAATTACCCTTTTTACATGTTGATACAGAGCTGCTTTGGTGGGCGGGATGTTTTCCATAGACTTAAGGCCATGTGTGAACATATGCCGTCTCGCATCATTGACACGTGTACTGACACAACTGTTACTGTACATCTGTATGGTGAGTTTTTCGATATGCTGCATATGAGGGGAATCCTCTGAAAAGACTTGCGGATTCTCAGTCAATTCTATCATCATTTCAGTTGATGCGGGAAAATTCATCCATGCATTCCATCCTGTCTTCTTCCCAATGCCGAGCATGCTGGATGTTACATCACAACCTGTGAAGGCGTGGAAGAAAGTCAGGGCCTTACAGTAATCAGGTCCAAGTTGTGAAGCTATCTCATGAATTGGCATATCTTTATATGCCTTTCCAATTCCAAACCCAATCCACAGCTCACTGAGTCCAAGGTCACGGAATGTTGCGAAATGGTGCAAAGACAGAATGACGACATCAGAATCAACCGTGCGAAGAAAAGCTATTTTGTGACCTTGTGAGACTGCATGGTTGAGATGAAGCATCATGCGCGTGTCTGCTTCCTCGTGGTTCGATGGAGATATGTCACATAAGCTAACATCCTTATTGCATAGTACATATTCTCCTGATGTCGTTAACAACTGGTACTCGGATGTTGATGTTAATTTCAGCAGTTCAGCAGACAGGAACTTGAAAAATTCGTCTTTATTCTCACTAACTTTCAAGAATGCCTGCCAATTCTTCCCTTTAGGTAAAGGGACGTTCTCGGACACCCGTATCAACCTAACTGCTGTCTCACCGAGGCGTTTTGCTCGCGTCTGATTCTTCAAACTGCCTTCGGGGTAACAGTCATAGATCGCATCAACCCTTGTGGTGTTCGTGTTAATCAGAGATTCGATGTATGGCAATAATTGCAATCGAGCATATTCTCCAAACAGATCCGCTT
The DNA here is from genome assembly GCA_031216915.1 of Pictodentalium vernedei. Classification (NCBI taxonomy): domain Eukaryota; kingdom Metazoa; phylum Mollusca; class Scaphopoda; order Dentaliida; family Dentaliidae; genus Pictodentalium; species Pictodentalium vernedei. The sequence goes on along the minus strand of CM062295.1, from coordinate 670,992,063 downwards.
TCTGTGGTTTGATTACATGGACTACAGCAGGCATATCCAAGATGACAACTGAAGCTTGTCTAGCTGCTGAATTCTTCCCTTGTGCAGGAATAGCTGGTAAACAATTGAGAATTTGAGATTTTGTCCCACTCCGTAGCTTACCTCTATCGGATAATGCTGGCGGATCACGTGCATTCTCGTGCATGAAAAACTCATCCATGTTTGAATCAGGCCGGGCTTGCAGTGAAACGAACATCTGGGTAACTATTGCGGCAGTTGCTTTACTTGACATGAGTTTGTCTCGGCCTTTGTCCAGGTTGGCTGGGGGTGGGTTAAGGAAGGTATATATATTTGCCTTGGGAATAACATCATTCAGGGGTACGGTGCATTCCACAAGCCTTTCCTTCAAGAAAGTGGAATATAAATGCTTGCCCCTTTCGGGTAATGACCGTAAACTCTTACTAACTTCGGGGTCCATATATTCACCAGTATCTAATGTCACCAGCTGACCACTAGTTTCATCATAAGGGTTGATAATGAGTCCCTGATTCACCAGATCGAGGAGAGATTTCAATTGATTCAGAAATTTTTTCTGCTCTGATACCGAACTTTCCGGGTGTTCCGTGTTATCTGATGATGTTGTGTGGAAACTTGCATATTCATACTCATCTATAACACGCAGAACTTCTGACCTTGAAAGCTCAATAACGACTTTCTCTTCAGCCTGGCCATAGAGACCTTTTGGACCACTGTCTTCTTTGAGTAGTTGGATACTATGTTCTTGGCTCTGATCTAAACCCATCATACTGAACTTCCTCTCACTACGCTGGACCACAAAATGGCCTTCCATGAATTTGTTGTGGATTGAAGGATGCCGCCTGGGTAGCTGAGACATGTCTCTCAGAAATACGGGGACCCACCGACAATAATTTGTATGTCCTAGGGCAAAAAAGTAACTGCACAACTCATCGATAGAACACAGTGTACCAGGCCAGTTACCGATTCGTTGGTTCCGAACGAATTGACAGCTTGTCAAGAGAAAGTTCCGAACGATTTCACCCCAATAGCGCGCAGTTGGAGATTGTGAAAGAATCCTCTGTTCCCACATTTCAAATGACTCATGGGGCCCAGTCTGCTGACAGTAAATCTCATAAGCATTCTTTCTGAGGATCTCAAGCCAAGCTAGAGTGAGAAGATATGCCTGTCGCGTCCTCTTGACATGTTTCCCACCAAGTAGGGATGATGCTACACCGGGTGTGAATATCTTTGCGAGGTGAAACATTCGCTCCCAACCAGAACCACCCATAAGCTTACCACCAGCTTCTTGGGTGCACATTTCAAGATGCAGGAATCCAATCATACACACCATTCGATCCTCACCTATCTCCTCTGGGAACAGCCATTGACATTTTTTCTGCCTGGCATACAACGGACAGTCACCTTCAATGACAGGTATCTGGCCGGGGTTTACGAAAGCAGTAGCTTCCCTGACCACATACATAGCATGCTTCTGCATACTGAGTGAGTCCGCTTTCTGCTCACTGAAAACAGGGAATACCCCAATAACTGCACGAGGTTTGACATTGTCTTGATCTTCATGTTTTGAAAAGAAGCCTGAAAAGGTCACAGGGACTTCATCAAGCTGCCAGCTGCCATCAACCTTCCCTTTATTGCTGATCTGTGACACATGAGACAACCAGTCATTCTCTCCCACGTTCAAATCTGCATATTCATTGGGCCGTACATTACATTCATCTGGAGATTCAAGCCTGATGTCCCCACCAAAGTCTTCAACGAAAGGAACAAATGCATAGTCGTCTGGGAGTTCAATTTGTGTGTCTTCTGGAACATCTAAACTCAGTGGTGGGGGATCAGTACCCACATTGTCCCTGCTCAGTTGACCAATGAGTGTGATGGACGTACCATGCATATCAGATCTACCAGATACATCAATGTTATCAGTGGTTCCTATCGAGAAAACATTACGTTTGCAGTTAGCTGGGACTACAACACCTTCGTTCTTGAACCGCAGTGAAACAGCTCTCGCGAAACTCCTGCGAACATCCATTACGCGATCATAAGAGACAGAGAGTCCCATTTGATGAAAATCTCTGATAAGATTTTTCATACGATCATGGGCATGCAACTTCAAACCCACATAAAGAGGCATTGGAGTTTCTCTGTCACGTCTCTGGTGAACATTTTGTGCATGTTCGGAGCGTTTCGCTGAATTGCTGATCAACATCTGTGAAATAGTACAAGCCACTCGAGTCTTGGCATTAACAGTCTCATCATCGCCTAAGTTCTGTATACTACATGTGCCCTCAAGTAGAACTCTAAGAAGAGTCAGGAGTGAGTTGGGTACAGGCTCGCTCAAGCAATAAGATGAAAATGATCCCGTGAAAGGAGCTTGAGATATGAGTATGTGTTTACGCAGAAGAAGACCCACATCAACTATCTTTTTTGCCTCTTCCTCAGACACTATACGAGTTAAAGATTCGGACAACAAGGAGCCAACTCGAAACCTACTTGAAATAAACACATCTCTACCCTGTGTGAAGGCGTCCCAGCCATCGCCCAATTTCTGCAACAAATGTTCTTTGAATCGAGTGGAATGTATTTCTTCACTAAGCCAATCAGAACCGACTTGCTTCAACCTCCGACTGTACAGATTCTTGAGATCGACAAGCTTCATCGCGGAATCGTTGTGTTCAACAAATGTTATGAGCTCTGCCATAACGAGAGGGTCATAGGGCAGGCCTGACGCGGAATGTTCGGCGTTCTTCGACTTTTTAGATTTAGCCGCTCGTGCTTCATTGGCAAGCTTACAATAACAGGTTTTGTGATAGTAAAGATCACTAGCAGTGGAATCAAATGCTGCATTGACCCGAGAAAAAACAACCCAGTTCTCGGCTTCCTTTGCCATAATTTTGAGTTTATTGTTATCAGACATTGATCTGCAAATAGGCTCACTGCTGTCACCTTCGCGTTTGTGACAATAAACACACTGGGGCAGTTTCCTGTCACAGCCAGATTCAAAACTTGTCCGTGTTCTTTTAGGACTCAGCGTGGAGCAGGATGCCACTGCCTCATTTCGCTCTCGCTTGTGTAGCACGCGCTGTACGATGTGAGTCCGAATACTGTCACGGCATGTCTTATGATATATTGCCTTATTCGTCAACAGTGACATCGACATACACTCATCACTCTCTCTCATCAAACAATCAATGGTCAAATTATATGGAAGCTCAACGCCATTATCTAGGAAGCGCGTTATGTCTTCCTCAATAGCTTTATAGGCGTCATGAAAACGAGATTCTCTATACGGACGCATCAATTTCTTGGAACTGTCTTGCTGGCAAAAGCAACAACGTTCCCAGTCAGTACTAGTCCGTACACGAAGAGGATTCTCACTCATTCTGTGAATGATTTTTGTGAACAATCGCGTTCTCGAATTAATTTCGACAGACAAATCAGAATTGCTTGCGGAATTACGCCAAACAAGAGATTGTATGGCAAAGAGACTGCTTCATAAAGAGCGTTGTTTCTCCGGGATCAGTGTCATTCAGGTTTGCCTGAATGACGCTGATCCCGGAGAAACAACGCTCTTTTCAAGTTCCAAGAAATTGATGCGTCCGTATAGAGAATCTCGTTTTATTCTACATCATCTCCCACGTCTGTTTCCAACACGTGCGTGGATCAGAGTTCACTTTCGCGCCCTTACAATCGGATGTATAGTCGGTAGACCGTCGAAAAGGAGGTTCCCTTCAGCCGCTGGCGGCCATTTTGGATCGGTCGGTGTCAACTTGTAGCCGATCGTTTTTGAGAACCTCATAGCCTACACTAACAGTGTGCCAAATTTCAAGAAGGTATCACCAAGTGCACAATTCACCTGTATGTGACGAATTCCTCCCCCGCTATAGCCAAGGTGCAGTCATGTGTGCTGGCGTGTGGAAGAGGAAGCCAATAGACTAGCTGACGTCGGCTGTCTATGCGACGGAGCGTCCCGAGCAGGAGGAATGGACGTAAGCTCCGACTAACGAACATTATGTATGACAACATCTGGCCTCAGATGTTGTAAGAGAGAGAGGCCTCTCTCGCTCGCGGTCTGGGTAGACCTGAATGAGCTATCTACCAGACTAACTGGCTTCCTCTGATCCATCCTCCGATCCGTCGTCGCTGGGTGTGCATGATCCGAGACTATAGTGCTCGCAACACCCTTTTTCCTCTGCTGGACCGCAACGGACGTACCCGGCATCACATCAACCACATTACGAGTGATAGATCTGCCGGGTGAGCTAGCTGGCGACAAGGTCATCAATCCTACTAAGGATCTAGCCACTTTGATTTCCTGGAGCACTTTTGCCGCTAGCTCTTCATTGGTTTGCAATAACGGCAGCACACTTCCAGAAGACATCACGGAAACCTCACCCTGTTCTTGTTCCTCTGAAAAAGAGACTGAAAAACTAGAGTGACCCTGTGGCGAGAGGACCGGCATGGACCTCTCACCACTAACAATATACCGTGACACACATCTACAACGTTTGTCATCCCAACTGGAACACACTGAACAAGAATTAGTGTGAGTACAGTGACTACAGCAAATACAATGAGCATGAGAATCAGAGGAAGACTTCCTCGATTTACAATTTGAACAATATTCTTTCATAATTAAAATATATATACAGCCATAGTACTTGCACTAACCCTTGAAAATATAAAGATACATAGTAATAATATAATCCGTATCAAAAATTTCGAAAAATAATTCAAAAGAAAATTTTCGAAAATTTTTTTTTGACATGAGCCCAAGTTCCCAAAGGGAACGATGAGCCCAAATGGATCCCCAAAAAAAGCCTAAGTGTGGACAAAAGTTTTAAAACATTTCTAAAAATTAATGTTACACTTACAGACAATATTAATGTATCTGACTATGTAATAAACCTTACAGAAGACAAGGAATCATGGACAGAAGTAACCGTTGTCAACGTAAACAAAAGTCAATAAGAACCGGAAACAAGACTCCAGGCACTGAAAAACATGGCCCGAAATCAGTAACCAATTTAAAACACTATCCGATGTAAAACCGAATCTTCCACAGAAGAAGCTGCAATACATCGGATGGTAGATGCATGACCAAAAGTGGAAAAAAAAACCCTAGGGTGAGGACGTAACCATGGGGATAACAGAATAAACATTCTGTAACTATGCTAAAACTCCCAAGAAATTTCAATAAAAAAATTTCCAAAATTATACCAAAAGCATGGGAGATTAGCAAGGGGGTATCAAGGAACGGAACAGAGGAAACACTTAACAAACAGTGGAGATTTCATAGCAAGAATGAAAACATCAGGCCCATGCCCCGAAATTAGGGAACATGAAATAATTTTACATAAAAATTATAAGTTACAGCCCTGAACACATCCTTCCACTGTTTCTTCCTCTCATCCCCTTATTTCATCCTTGGATTCACCATATCCTTCATGATTTTGTGTCTGGCATCATTTTAACTGAGATTATAAGCACAGATATCAGTGAGATGTTACTGATAGAAGGGCCAAACAAAGAAAATGAGGATTTGGCGCCAATTTCGGTACTTCCTTGACACTGCACATGCGCAGTGGACAAAAGTGTGGAGGACCATATAGGACATTGAATTTTTTGATTTGGATGCAAATTTTGGGGATTGGGGGTGGGGGCAAAATTTGTGTTTGGCCCTGAATAATTAGGAGTTAGCACCAGCTAAGTCAGGGTCATTGGTACAGTATAAAAATATATAACTGCAGTATCTTTACCTATCATCTGTAATGCTATGTGTAATCTAAAGCCTGGTGAGAACATTGAATTGGGCAGTATAAGGAGCTCGTCCTGATATGGCTTATGATATGGTAGATCTCAGCATGAAATTCAAATCTGCTTCTGTACTATCAAATCTGCTTCTGTACTAGATTTGAAGCAAGCTTTTAAAAAAATTATCAAATTGAAAGATGAGAAGTCATCAATTTACTTTCCAAAGCTTGGCCCTATGACAGATTGGAAACTGGTTACTTTTACGGATGCATCTCATGCAATTCTAAATGATGGAGTCAGTAATTTGGGAGCGTACATTATCTTCTTGTTGGACTCAAATATGATCTGTTGCACATTATCGTGGTCAGCCAAGAAGATTTGATGTGTTGTTAGGTCTACTATTAAAAAGAGTGCATGTGGCAGCCAAAAAGACCATGCGGGTGCCCAGGGAAACAGATTTTTAACTTTCTTAGGCCTAATTTTTTTCATTTTTTTGTCTCAACACCATAGCTTAAGATCTCTCATTGGAATGTGCTTATTGTGCTCGTTCCAATGAGGGGGTCACAAAGTATGTTTGTGACACAAAAAAATGAAAACATTTAGTTATTCAAGAAGTTTGTTTGAAAGTGTTATCCACCTTTCATGTTAGGTAAAGGGTTAAATTACAAAATGTTAAATTTTATTGAACATAAAATGAAAGTGTCAATGACACTGTAGCTTAACTTGGCTATGTGTTGTGTTTGATGAAAAGGATAATGTTCAATGTTTATGAAAGGATTATGAAACAAGACAAAAATTGTGATAATTGAGAATATGTTAATTTCTGTTCCCTGTATGATATGTTTTCAATAAAAATAATATGAGGTGCAGACTGTACAAAGAAGTGAGGGTGAGTTAATGTGGCCCTCACAGTTAATGTATGTGACCCTCACAGTTAATGTATGTCAACGAAAGTTACCAAGTTACAGTGAAATTATTCCAAAACGAGTTATCCTATCAAGTTACAATCAAATCAGACATGTTAACCTCCAGAATAATTTTTCAGGGAACCTGAGGGTGATTTTCAGGGAAATGGGATGGATTTCAGGGAAAAGTTCGTGCGGGGACAAAATAAAAGAAAAAACTTGTGAATTTTCAGCTCATGGACCACTATTAACACCAGGTTATATCCAGAACTAGTTGTCAACTATGCTGATGCATTTATGCTATGTTAAAAAATCATAAAATAACTGTTGATTTGCCCCTCCCCCCCAGGATCCTCTTCTTCATTAGCCCCCCCCCCCCCCCCCCCCCCCCACCCCCTCCCTCCCTCCCCACCACCACCCACCCACTCTGTCCCACAGAGCACCTCCACCTGTGGTTTGCTCTTATCAAAGTCTAGACTAGCTAATAATTTCCCCAATCTGGAAATGTTAACAGGAAAAGATGTCCTAATGTTCAGTTACTTCAAGAACATTAGTACATGTCCTTGGAAAGTGTCTTTATCAAACTTCATGCATGTGGGATGCTTGTGCCCTACACAAAACTTTTCTTTTCATCATTGAAGCATTTTTTTTAATTCCATTTGAAATTTTCTGGGTACAGATGGCCAACAGTTAACAGTTCTGTAGTCAGCACAAAAGAATAAATGTAGTGTTAGAAAATAAGTCCATTGTGTTTAAATATGCAGTCATGATTTTTTGGCATCCTAAGCGACTTTAACCTACTTTTAAACTGTGCTAAATAGTTGTTGTTTACGTTTTGATTTTGGAAAAGGGATGAGAATTAAAGCTATTCTATGAAGGAATAAATAAATATATATTATTTAATTCCTTTTCATATATTTTAATTTAAAAAAAAACTGCATTTAAATGAAGATGGAGTTTTCAATTTTTTGAAAGTAAGTCACCTATTTTCACTTCGACACTCGCACATTGATCACGAATCTCAGTGGAAAAAACACAGAAATAAACATGAACACAGTTGAAATATATATCATAAAATACCCTTTTCTTAAATAAATTTAACTTAAATCTATATTTTATTGCTTCGTGAGTTTTTACTAGAGTTTGAAATGCATGTGATTTGACTCTGAACGTTTTTCATAAGCTACAATGGGAACGAAATATTTGACTGCTGTTTTCCGGGATTTCGGGTCCAAAACTGATTCCCGTCCGGGAGGCCGGGAACTACACTGAAATTCTGTGATTTTCCCGAGCATTCCGGGAGAGTTAACATGTCTGAATCAAATCCCTTCATAAATATGGCCTGTAGACTGTGCTAAAGGTTTTCAGGCTTCGGGCCTATGTAGCAATCACAGTTGACCGATCGCAACCAAAAGGGGATGTAATCATCTAGACATTATACTGAGTCATCCTACCAAGTTACAATGAAATCCCTTAATAAATACGACCTGTAGTCTATGATAAAGTTTTTCGGGTTTTGTGCTCAGGCAGCTGTCATGGTTGAATGATCATGACCAAAAGGGGACGTTCTCATCTATGCATTATCTGGAGTCATCCTACCATGCTACAATGAAATCCCTTCATAAATCCGACCTGTAGATTGTGCTAAACGTTTTCGGGCTTTGGGCTCCTGTTGCCATCACAGTTTACCAATCGCGATCAAAAGGGGATGTCCTCATCTAAACATTATACTGAGTCATCCTACTAAGTTACAATGAAATCCCTTCATAAAAACGACCTGTAGTTTGTGCTAAAGTTTTGGGGTTTTGGGCTTTGGCAGCCATCATGGTTGAGTGATCGTGAACAAAAGGGGGCATTCTCATCTAGGCATTATCTGGATTCATCCTACCATGTTACAATGAAATCCCTTCATAATTATGACCTGTAAACTGTGCTAAAGGTTTTCAGGCTTAGGGCCCCTGTAGCAATCACAGTTTACCAATCACGACCAACAGGGGATGTTCTCATCTAGACATTATATGGAGTCATCCTACCAAGTTACAATGAAATCCCTCCATAAATACGACCTGTAGACTGTGATAAAGGTTTTTGGGTTTAGGGCTCAGGCAGCCGTCATGGCTGAATGATTGCGACCAAAAGGGGCCGTTCTCATCTAGATATTATCTGGAGTCATTCTACCAAGTTACAATGAAATCCCTTCATAAATATGACCTGTAGACTGTGCTAAAGGTTTTCAGGCTTCAGGCCCCTGTAGCCGTCACAGTTGACCAATCGGAACCAAAAGGGGACATTCTCATCTAGACATTATATGGAGTCAACCTACCAAGTTACAATGAAATCCCTCCATAAATACGACCTGTATACTGTGCTAAAGGTTTTTGGATTTTTTGGGCTCGGGCGGTCGTCATGGTTGACAGATCGTGACCAAATGGGGAAGTTGTCATCTAGACATCATACGGAGTCATCCTACCAAGTTACAATGAAATCCCTCCATATTAAATTCGACCTGTAGACTGTACTAAAAGTTTTTGGGTTTCGGGCTTGGGCAGCCGTCACGGTTGACAGATGACCAAAAGGGGTCGTTCTCATCTGGATATTATACAGAGTCATCCTACCAAGTTACAATGAAATCCCTTCATAAATACGACCTGTAGACGGTGCTAAGGGTTTTCGGCTTGGGCAGCCATCATGGTTGACCAATCACAACCAAATGGGGATGTTCGCATCTAGACATGACCTCAAACCTGAATATGAAATTTTGTGACGATCGGACAAGAACTACGGGGTGTAGCCTGTGCTAAAGGAAAATGTGAACAGACTCACAGACTTCCGCACATGTGATGGCAATAGCTTATCTTGACTTTGTCGAGTTAAGCTAAAAATTATCATGCAATGTGTGATATAGCAGATACTTCTACAAAGTCCTTACTTGATATTTAGACAGTACATCAGACTCATAGATAAATTTCCGTGGATCCGATCCAGATCTTGTAATAACCACTATACCATACCTTGAAACAATTTCTTCAATCTACAAAATAGTCATAGCAATATCAATCTTAATCTCTGGATTCAAAAGTTATCTGCCCTTGAAATTAAAAACATTTGCTGCAGCACATAAATACTGTGGGCAGGTCTTCTTGATGAAGCACTGTAATGACTTTTCTAGCTGCATGGATGTTTTGCCACCTCAGGTGTTCGAAGATATTTTTCAAACAAGTTTGCTACCTTACAATAATGCAATAATACTGTAAGAACTCCAAGTATTAGGGCAACATCTGATCTGGCCTCCTCTCTAGGGCAAAAACAGTTAACTCTTTACCCAAAGCAGACGATATCAAAATTTATTATTTTAATTTTTGTTTTTTTTATTTTTTCAAAAAAATTCAACAAAACTATAACATGTGACCCCTTGTTGGAAAGAGCTCAATGAGCTCGTTCCAATGAGGGTTCACATGATATGGTTTTGTTGAACTTTTTTGAAAAATATATCTTGTTTCCATTGCTCAATTGATCAATTTGTAAATTACGTGGGCGGATGTGGCCAATTCGTTAGGTAAAGGGTTAAATGGACCAATTAAAATATTTCCCTTTATCTACCATTTTTGTAAAAATGCAATCGCAAAAAGCAATATCAGTAGAGATAACAATTCAGTGATAAAAGATCTTGTACTGTTACTGCAGTAAGAGATGCAGGCATCGAGTTGTGGTGGCAATCATAGAGTGTTGCGTGTCCGTATCAATCATATGCAGGTTGTCAAATCTAGAATCTTTGTTCAAGATATAATACTAACAAGTTCAGAATTCATAAAAAATAATTTAATTAAGGCCCATAACTCTGTAACAAAAAATCAGGTCAGGTCAGTTTAGGAACTCGCTTAAGATATTATTGCAAAAGACCTTTGTGGCAAATATTAGTCAAATAGGAGAACATTTGTTCAAGTTATTGCACTAAGAAACTCAAGATTTGAAAAATTGACTAATTAAGGCCCATAACTCTGTAACGAAAAATCGGGATGGCTAGCTTTTGAACTCGCTTCAGATATTATTGCAAAAGACCTGTTTGGCAAATATTACCTAAATCAGAGAACATATGTTCAAGTTATTGTGCTAACGAGCTAAAAAATCATACAAATTACTAATTAAGACTCATTTATTTATTAAGGTTTAACGACACATTAACAGCCAAGGTCATATCGTGTCGGTGACAGTTTTACAGGTGGAGGAAGCTGGAGTACCTGGAGAGAACCACCGAGCAATGCCGAGCAGCTGCCAGTTCTCCAACATCGTAATTCTGCACTGCAGCACAGGCAGGGTTAGATTGGTTGAAGACATGCGCACCATCGACGTGCAGTACGCCTTAGTACACGGCACCATCATGCCCCCATGTGGACAATCGGGGTGAAGTGCCTTGCCCAAGGACACAATGCGGAAGTCCGAATCGATTGCTCAGACGGTCACCCATCCAAGGACTAACCAGGCTCAACTTTGCTTTAATTTCCGTGATCTGACGAGAACTGGTTACCGCAATGCCACCGTGCCCCCAATTAAGACTCATAACTCCTTAACAAAAAATCGGGCTGGGCCAGTTTTTGAACTAGCTTGAGATATTATTGCAAAAGACCTGTATGGCAAATATTAGTCAAACCGGAGAATGTTTGTTCATGTTACTGCACTAACAGTGTGTGGATGCCCAGATGCCCACCACCCAACCTGGACACCCAGACACAAACCGACTGTTGCCAAACCATAGGTCTCAATTTTTAACACAACTCGACAAGTCACATGACATCACAAGAAACAAATGCACACACTTCTGACAGACTATTTCAGTGGTACTGGTAGTCACAAGTCAATCCCTCTCAAAAACTGATAATGCTGTAATGAAGTTTCCCTCATTCAGTGTTGCTGGAAATTGCACAATCCAGTACATAAACAATCCGCCATGCAAAATGAAGACAATCGGCAGTAACTAAATGTAACAGCAAGACAATTTTGAGAGTAACGTCAATCTCATTGTGGTTTACACACTTCTAAAATTTTTTAATGAAGTGACATCATGTATTTAAAAAGATCCTTGTACACTACAAAAATATAATTCCTTGGATGACCTTATAAGCTGAATTGAATTTGGTTTAAAATATCATTTAATACCCAGTGAAAATAGCATAACTGGGCTGAGTTTGATTATTTTTTTATCAACATGTACAATTTCCTTCATGCTGAAGGAATTCTCTCACATTCTGTTAGACTGGGGGAACTGAAAGTGGAGTTCTAACATTTTGATCAGCTGAGTGTGGTATTTTGTTTGTTAACCGGTTGAGTGCTAGAAGCCACTATCAGGGCTTTCAAAAAATGAGGGCAACAGAGCAAAAGCCAATATTTTCCTTGTTCATGTTTCATATTCGACCAAAAGCAAATGTTATTTTGTTTACATAAATTTCTTCGATTACAAATTATTGGAGAGTGCCTGTAGGCACTCTCCAATAATTTGTTATAGAACAAATTTTGAATAACAAATTCTGACCACCAAAAATAATCTAGCCCTCAACCAGTTAACGACTATTTTTGAGAGGTGATGGCTGTAGGTTTTCTTACCTCAGTGTTATTTAAAAGTGTTGTGTGCTCACTGTGCTTATATACAATCTTTTATCACAACTCAACTCGTTTTAGGCGCGGAATAGCTACTCGTTAAGCAAAGCTTGCATGATGAGCAGTTATACGTCCTTGAAAATGAGTTGAGTCGCGATAAAAGATTATATACAAAGCATAATGAGCATATGACACATATTTATTTAATGTAATGATCATATTCGGCCAGTGATATTCACCAAAATTGCCATTCAACTTCTATAATTTTTTAATTTTGGTATCAAAAACATAGCTTATGAGCAATTGAGGGGTTCCAATGAGGAGGGGTCATAATATGTATTATTGAGAACGAAAATGAAAATTTGTAGGTAATCAAGAATTGTTTTTGGAAGTGGCATCTGTTACGCATGTTAAAGAGTGGATGAGGTTTATAAATTTGATATAGAATTGCAATGAATTTGATATGCTTTTTATCTCACATAAACATTCTGTTAAATGGATATTTGAGATAAACATCTCTTGTTGAGTAAGACAATCAGGAATTTGACTATGGAAAACCATTTGTTAATGAGCTCCGAAGAGGCTCGTTAACAAATGGTTTTCCGTAGTCCAATTCACAAATGTCTAACAAAACAAGAGACGTTTATCTCCATTGTAATTCCTTTCATTGTTAGAAGTGAAAAAATCTCCAAATCCGTTTTATTTGAAGAAAAACAATAAAAAAAATGTCATTTTCAATCAAGGTCTATTTGCCAGGTGTACTTTGAAGCACGGATGCTGACTACCACTGCCACAGAAAACAACTCTGGAGTGAGATAGATCTGTGTGATATGAGCGGTTTAGTGCCACTGCTCGTGCGTAGCATGGATACAGACATGTTCTACTTGACCCGCTTCCGGCAATTAGAGCACGGTAAGAGTGAAATTACTGGAGATTATAGCATGGAGCCGACCAGCTCCCAGCCAATCAAATTAAGGGTTGCAAAAGAACAACAAGGTCAAATTTAACTGATGAATTACAATGTAGTTTCAACAGAAGTTTGGGAAAAGAACAGCCCACTTTCATATTGAAAGTATATCACTGTATGTTACTATTAACACATGTAACATGGTACACATATTGTTTATTTACAACACAACATTCTGGAGGGAATTAAGATATAAAATCTAATATGCTTAATACTACATGATTATTTAGTGATATCTTCAAGTTGTTTCAATCGGGCTATTCAGTTAATCTACCACGAATATATGACAACATTTACAAACATTTGCAAAATCTTGAACAACTAAAATGTTTCATTTTTGGCCTCAAAAACCCAGCTTTTGACCCATTATTGGAACAAGCTCAGTGAGGTCTCTCTCTGTTTTTCAAGCAAAAAAATTAAGAAGTATTAAAGTCTGAACAGTGATTTCTGTAAAAGCCCTATCATCCCCTGCAAAAAATGATAAATAGAGGATATCTAGTGTTTTTGGGTGGATACCGAAAATTATCTCATGAGTGACCGAGACAAATGTTTATTTTTCGCAAGTGCTAGCGTGACTGAAAATAACCATTTATCTCGGCCATGGGTGAGATAATTTTCGGTATCCACTCAAAAACACTAGATTTTCTTTTTATGAAATGCTTTTTGTAAGAATCTGATGATTCCTATTGATAATTCTACTCGTTTCAACCTTGAATTGATTTGATTGATACTCGGAACAGGTAGCATCTTGCGATTTGATTCAGCTGGAGGGTTTCATGCATCAATTCAAGTGAATACGTGTTTAATTATTGATGGAAATGATCAGTATCCACTCAAAAACACTAGATGTTCTTTTCATTATACGTTTTTCGAACAAACTGATCATTTCCAGTGATAATTTGACTCATATTCACCTTGAAGTGATGTTTTGAAAGCTGCCAATTTGATTGATACCATGAAAGTCAAAATTTCTATATCTTCACAGTCGGGGATACAATTTCTATCTTTCTGCAATTTTTTCGATAGTCTATCATTTAGCGAATAATAAACTGGATTATCACCCCTTCCTCCCCACACTTCGAAAATATCAGACTTTATCTCATCCTATTCCACAAGTTAACCCTTTACCCAACGTAACGGCCAAAACCGGCCAGCGCTATTCTCAAAAATCGCCAATTAATTTTCAAAATATTTTCATTTTTTGTCTCAAAAACATAGGTTATGACCCCTCGTTGGAACGAGCTCGTTCCAACGAGGGGTCATAACCTATGTTTTTGAGACAAAAAATGAAAAAAAATTAATTATTCAAGAATTATTTTTGCAAGTGTCGTCTGCTTTTCATGTTAGGTAAAGGGTTAACCCACTCTCAAATGAAACAGTTTTGAATTAACTTCTTTTCTTTTTTTCATATTTAAATAAAATCCTATGGTAGAATCCTTCTTAGATTTGAGACAAGAGAAATCATTTTCTTCACCTCAGATGTATCCTACTTAGTATTCACATTAAATACAACCGGTTCCTTCCCCACCCCCACTGGGGTCCTGTAAATCATAAAATTGATTTTGAAACAGATTCACAAATCGATCTTTTTTTTGCCAATTGAACTGGCTGACTAATAGTGTTTGCAACAGTCTTTTTCACCACATCATACAGTGGATGTGATTATACCTTGACAATTCAGAAATGGACCTGATGGATCTCACTCATTCCACACATTATCCAAAACTTGGGTGTTTTCCATTAACAGATGTTGTTGCATGAGAAATTAGAAATTTATAGCCTGTTTTGTTGCCAAGCTTGCAACATACATGCAAAAATTTCAAGGATACTACATGCTTACAACTTCATGTAATGCTAAATATACCATAAAGACTGTATTTGAAATTCTGCAAACTATCTAGAAACAGGACGAGGACCTGGGCCATTGTTTGATCATCATCATGTCATACTGGTATTCATGCATTACACAGAACGCAGATGTACCGTTCTCCCAAAAAGCTGAATGGGGAGAGCATTAATTATAAGAAAGGGTTAGCTTATATGGCATGTTAACCCTTTACCCAACATAATGGCCAAAACCGGCCAGCACTATTCTAAAAAATCGCCAATTAATTTTCATTATTTTTTTCATTTTTTGTCTCAAAAACATAGGTTCATCATAACCTATGTTTTTGAGACAAAAAAAGAAAAAAATGAGTTATTCAAGAATTTTTTTGGTTTGCAAGTGTCGTCTGCTTTTCATGTTAGGTAAAGGGTTAAATGTTTTGGGTAAAGATGGAGAACAGGGGACTATGCAGTTGATGTAGAAAGTACTTGATCTCCTCAACTCTTTTTCATTGAAGGAAGTTTGGAGTTAACTTTGTCATTTTTATATTCCCATTTTAAGGGCGTATAACAATGGTACACACTTTCCTTCTGTCTGTGTTATGCTTCAGTGTGCAAAATTTAAAAAATAACTCTAACCGACTGACCGTTCACATGGGTTGGAGATGGCTATCCGAGCGCTCGGCGATGTAACAATTCTTGGGAAACTGGTTTTTTATCATTAACAAGTATTCATATGTTCCATGGAACAGAAATATATATAACCTCTCATGGCAAAAGTCTAAAAATCTATCAAGACAAAAGAAACGCTGCTTAACTGGGAGAGTGCTAGAAGCCCATATTTGGGCTTTATTTTGAACTGCAGGTATCTAAAGTTAAAGGTTTCATATTCTGTGGATGTCCTTCATATTATTTTGTAAGTAAAATTACTTCATCTCCGTTGATTTGCATTGTTACAATTTATGGGAGAATGCCTTTAGGCACTCTCAAATGAATTGTAACAAGACAAAAATGTGAGACCAAATCTTGAGGCTGAGAAAAAATTTAGCACTCTACCAGTTAAGTGAATCAGACTTTACCATTCAAGATGCAATTTTTGGCAAACCGGTCATCCGTTTGCAGAGATTTAAATTTGCGTAACCACCCCGCGAATGAAATGGGCATTCTCGTCAAATTTTGCACAGTGTTTGCATCACAAAGAGCCACCTGCTGCTAGAAAAGTTTTAAAACATGGAAACATTCCAAATCATTCACTAGGGTCAGTATAGGAAGGGTAAGTGTTAGCACTGCTAACCCTTACCCCTACTGTCCTGACCCTAAACCATTATGAATGTCTCCAATTTAAATTTTACTCCACTTCAAGATGGAAAGAGTTCCCTTTTCTTCAGCTTTACCAATGTATCCGCTCGTTTTCCTACTCACCTGATTTGTGAAATAGATATAAACTTGACACACTTGTTTAATCACATGTTTGTAATTCAGTAACAAATTGAATCCGGAGGCTGATTCAAGAATGGATTTGAAATTTGAATAATTGCAGGGCCCCACCCATACAATCTTAATCTGTTAAAAAACAAATTCAAAGTCATTAAGAGATATTGCCACCATGATGAACCCCACTGAGTATTGACATTTCATTCATCCAATGCTAAATGTTTTTGTTTATTCTGCATTGGGGACATGATAGCATACCTGACTTGCATGTTTCCCCCCCCCCCCCCCCCCCTCCACTCCTACACCTGCATCAGCCCAAAACTAGAGATACCTACCAATGTTGGCTGATTCCCACACCATAACTCCGATATATCATTCATATTTATGAATTACATTAACTTAACGCAGTTAAGAACAAAAATGTATGCAGTAGTCAGCATGACAGCAGAAACAGAGTGGTGAGGCATCCAAGTAAATTGTGGAAAATAATTATTTTAAAAATTATTTGGGTGTTATAGAATATGCCCATAGTAGCTTGGTGTACCAAATGTTCACCATGAGTGGTGAACATTTGGTACACCAAGCTACTTTGGGTATATTTTATTTATACCATGATCGTCAGATTAATAAGAGTTTATATGTTAAATAATACAATATTCACATGTGCGAATATGTTTTTGTTTACATGAGCACCGGTGGGTGGAACTTCCGCTGTCAATTTTATCGCCAAAACGAAATGGAAAAAAAACATGCAAATCATGGGGCCTTTTTCATTTTAATAACATACTATTTCGAGTTATGGATGCTTTATTAACATGAGGCAACGTATGTTTGCTAATTTTTGGTATCTTATGAGGTGAACTTATTTATTTCCTTCTTCACGAGGCGACAACGGATAAATGTAGACAAGTTTGCATTCAAGGCGAGGTCACCAAAGGTCAACTTGGATGTAGTTCCACTGTAGGTGTAAATTTTAACTATTAAATCCCATTCTGGCGTGTTCACAATGGTTGGTGCGTAAAGCTAAAATTTATGTTATAGGCTTTTTATATATAGTAGAAGAGGTAATCATGGTATAAAATTTTGTAATGTTATAATTTTTTAACCTCTTAGAAAGTCACTGATTCTTATAAGTACTGACAACACTCTACACCATGCCCTCAGCCATTTACTTAATGTAATGGCCAAGATTGGCCTGCACCAGTGCCAAAAACTGACATTCAAATTTTAACATTTTTTCCAATTTTTGCCTCAAATTGAGCATGTTCCAATCGGGGTCATAAGCCATTCCTTTGATGTAAAACTGAAAATTTTTGAGTTATTCCAGAAATCAATTTTAAAAGTGTCATCTGCTACTTTGTGTTAGGCAATGTTAAAGGTTACAGGTTGACCAACCATGTTCAGGAGACCTTTTTCCAGCCTCTTTTGCTACTCTATGCAATTATTTTTCTTGTTAGTATCGCGGGATCCATTTTTAGAACAAATAAACAAATGAACAAATAGACAGACAGACCTCTCATCATGTCTTACCTACATATAAAGTGTGGCCAAAATCTGTCAAAGATATCTCTACTTACAGAATGGAAACCAATTTAAATTTTAGGATTGCTGTGACCTTGTCCTTTGGCACAGCAGCCCCATGCTGAATAGAGTTTCTTCTTCACAACACATCCAATCTACAAATTAAGTATGCTCCAAACTGGTAAAAAATATCCTTAGTTATGAGTCCAAAACCAAATGAGATCTTCAATTACTGAACAGAAATTAATTTCAATTAAGAGTCACTGTGTTCTAGACCTTTTGCACAGTGCCCCAACAATGAACAGGGTTCTTCCTCTCACCATGTCCAAGCTACACTTGTTGAGCTCTAAATTGTTTAATCCTTTACCCATCGAATCACCCGCATCTGCCCGCGTAATATGCAGATTCAGCAGCTGAAAAAATATTATTTTTCGAAAAATTTCAACAAAACCATATCATGTGACCCCTCTTTGGAACGAGTTCATCGAGCTCGTTCCAATGAGGGGGTCACATGATATGGTTTTGTTCAAATTTTTCGAAAAAAAAATTAAAAAACGATATTTAAATTAATAAATTTTGATATCGTCTGCGTTGGGTAAAGGGTTAACCCATAACCCAACATACACAATATCAAAATTTGCTCATTTTTTTTTTATTTTTCAAAAAAACATATCTTGACCTCATTCAATGGAATGAACTTGCTGAGCTCTTTCCAATGAGAGAGGGGGGGGGGGGGGTCATATATAGTTCTGTTGAAATACTTTTTGAGAATTGTTTTTTTTAACTGCTCAATTTGTGAATTATGTGATATTTAATTGTGGAAGGGAATTCAATTTTAAGTTTAGGTCATTGTGATCTAGACCTTTGGCACAATGATCCAAGAATGAAAACGGTTATTCCGCTCAACTTGTCCATCCAACATGTCAAGTACAGTCCTGAAAATAAGCAGTCTGACATTTGCAGAATGAGGTCCCCAGAGAGTGAATTTGATGATGCTATCCCATACAGTGGGCCAATTTATACTCTGGGTATCTCTTTCTGTTTAGTTTTGATTCAGATTCAGATTGAGGATCACAGAAGGTAAATTTAGTGATGCTACCCCGCTATGTCCCTCTGGGGACCTCATTTTGCAGATGACAGTCTGCTTATTTTCTGGCTTGGCCAAGAAGCACTGAATTATTTTAAAAAACTCTTTTTCTTTAGGTCTGAGAGCACGATGGCTCAGTGGTAGACTGTTGGACTTCTATGCTAGAGGTCCTGAGTTCGATCCCCATCCGGTATGACCTACGTTGTGTCCTTGAGCAAGGCACTTTATCCCGGTTGCCTACACCTTCTCCCCCTGATGATGCCGTATACTGCATGTCGATAGTGCACAGGTCTTCAACCACTGTAACGCTGCTTGAGCAGAGCTTGAACAGAGTTAGAATGTTGAGGAGCTGACAGTTGCTCATTGATGCTTGGTGGTTCTATCCGGGTACTCCGGCTTCTGCCATCCATAACACTGTCGCGGTCACGATTAGCCATTGTGCATCAATAAGTAAATCTATAGGTCTGAAACCGATTGAGATATTTCTTTCTTTCTTTATTGGTGTTTAAGGTCACATACGTATGCACAGTGGCTAATCGTGACCATGACAGTTTTATGGGTGGAGGAAGCTGGAGTACCCGGAGAGAACCATCGAGCATTGACGAGCAACTGTCAGCTCCTCAACATTCTAACTCTGTTCAAGCTCCGCTCAAGCAGGGTTACAGCGGTTGAAGACATGTGCACCATCGATGTGCAGTACGCCTTAGTACACGGCGTCGTCATGCCCCCATGTAGGCATCTGGGATAAACTGCCTTGCCTAAGGACACAACGCGGGTCGTCCCGGATGGGGATCGAACTCGGGACATCTAGCACAGAAGTCCAACAGTCTACCACTGAGCCACCGCGCTCCCATTGAGATATTTAATTATGGATCGGAAATCAACTTCAAGTTTAGTGCACAACTCCAAAATTAATGATTCTTCCTCTCAAGCGCCTCAAAAAAATACAATTCAAATAAGCACCAAATTGTTTAACCCTTTACCCAAATTAATAACCAAACCATTTTTGGTGGTCTGCATTTGATATCCAAAATTTGTTGTATTACAAATTATTGGAGAGTGCCATAATAAAACAAGTGTATATGAGCAAAAATATTATTTGTGTTTAACTGAATATGAGACATGAGCAAGGAAAACGTTGGCTTTTGCTCTAGTACGCTCATTTTTTAAAAGGCCTGATAGTGGCTTTCAGCAACCAGTTAACCCTTTACCAAATGCAGACGAGATCAAAATTTATTATTTTAAATATCATTTTTTTAAATTTTTCAGAACATTTCAACAAAACCATATCATGTGACCCCTCGCTGGAATGTGCTTGACAAGCTCATTCCAACGAGGGGGTCACATGATATGGTTTTGTTGAAATTTTTTGAAAAATAAAATTTTTTTCAACTGCTGAATTTGCATATTACGGATGCGAGCAATTCGTTGGGTAAAGGGTAAAGTGAGTGGATGCAGTTGATTTGTTAGGTAAAGGCTATAGGTCTGAAACTAACTGAGATTTCTAATTATGGATTAGAAGTCAATTTCTACTTTGGGTCACTTGGATCAAGACCTTTGGCACAATATGAAAATTAAAATTTATATCAAATTTTATTTCTTATTATACCTCCCTAAGTAATACAAGTTACTTGAACAGATGGCAAATTAATAGGGTTCTACCATTGTTTGTGAAAAAGAGGAAACTGACTTTGCACAGGAATAGAACAATAGGTGACTGTTCTTTGTAGGATACTAGACACCAGATTTTGTGCATCCTGCACAGACACCTGGTCAGTCCGGTTTGGCTTCAATTTTGTCTTTTGTCATTTTAAAGCCTCCTTAGGGTTTTTCCTTAGGATTCTCCAAAATTTGCCTTCTTTTTCCTTCGCGAGATAGTTAGAGGATGGATAGGCACTTGTCTTACTGTGGTAAGAGTTGAAGAAATGAAAACTGCCTCCACAAAAGAGCGGATATCTGAACTAAAGGGACAGCAGTACCATAGCTATATTCACCCGAGTGAAATTATTCCAGATGGAATAACAAATTTAGATAGTCAATCATCATCTAATAACACATATCTGTTAAAGCTCCATGATGTGTGTTCACATTTTATTTAACCCTTTACCCAACATAATGTCCAAAACCGTCCACCGCTATGCACAAAAATCGCCAATTAATTTTCATTATTTTTTCATTTTTTGTCTCAAAAACATAGGTTATGACCTCTTTTTGGAACGAGCTCATCGAGCACGTTCCAATGAGGGGTCATAACCTATGTTTTTGAGACAGAAAATTAAAAAAATTAGTTATTCAAGAATTTTGTTTGCATGTGTCGTCTGCTTTTTATGTTAGGAAAAGGGTTAATACTTTACCTAATGAATGGGCTATATCTGCCCACATAACATGCAGCATAGGCAATTGGAAAAATGTTAAAAAATTTATAGTAATTTATATATTTTTTATACTTACCAATGACCCAGACATAGCTGGTGCTAACTCTTAAAATATAGGGCCAAACACAAATTTTGCCCCCCCAATCCCCAAAATTTGCATCTAAAACTAAAGAAAACATGTCCTGAGAGGCCCTCCACACTTCGCCCCTACTGCGCATGCGCAGTGTCAAGGACGTTCCGAAATTGGCGCCATTTATCATTCTAATAACCAGTGCCTGGTAAGCGCTATGTACTCAGCGGGGAGGCAAGAGTTCCCAACTCCTGGGAGGGCCATCCCCGTCTGGGTCATTGGTAAGTATAAAAAATATATAAATTACTATAAATTTTTTAACATTTTTATACTGTACCAATGACCCAGACATAGCTGAATAGTAAAAAGGCTGGAGGGCCAAGGACATAGAGCAAAATGGAATATGCTCAATAAAATAAAATAGAGTCATCCCCTGTAGGGAAAAGAAGTAATAGGCCTTACATGTATCTTTCTTATTTATGATAAATTAGAAAGATACAACACCTTCCAAAAATTGAGCTTCATACATCCATGTACTCTATTAATATCCAATAATCCTTATACTAATAATTTTTAAAGTAAGCCAATAATAAAGTAAGTCTAGAGAATAGAGACTCTTATACTCCTAAAAGTGTGTGAGAATTGCATAATCATGTCCGTTGACATATGCAATATTCAAAAGCTATACTTTAAAAACTAAGACTTGAATGAATTTTATAAACTTAAACTTCTCACTAAACAACCATCCTAATAACAGCTCAGAATTACTAACTCCGGAGGAGGTATCCCCTTGTTTTCATAGTAAAAACAGGTGACCCAAGGGAACACCCTCCCCCCCCCCCCTTTTTCTTGCCCTGGGTCAAATAGCCCAGAGCGAAGAGGGCAGCCGAACGGAGACACTGCCGAAACAGACAGCCTACCTAGCTATAGTAGCAACTGTTAAGTGAATGACATTCTGAGCAGTAGATAATAGACCTAACAATAGAGGCCTCCAGAAATGGACTCGATATTTCTGAGATAAAATTCATGAATGGATGGCTGAGCGCAATGAGCAGCCTTCAAAAATCTATAATAGAACACTATTAATGTAAGCCCAAGAAGTAGAAGAACTCTTACTTCATGAGCCGAAATCTTAAGCACAACTGCTAAGCCAATGATATACCATAAGCAGTACGCTAGTTAATAGAATCCATTAACAATAAAATGGAGCGTAACGTCCTTCTACTAGACATCAAAGACAGAAGAAGCTTACGCCCTTGTAATAAACAGATATCTGTTTATAAATACATAAACTGTACCCGGAAAGAGTAAAGGCCTATGCCCATACGAAGACGGAAGGACCTTAAAATAATAGGTTCCGGATAATAGGAGCCTAACTCTTATGCAACAATCCAACCTAAATAGTAACGGAAGTATTGATTCCGAAACTATGAAAGTGAAAATCATCCATCGATAGTGCATGAAACTCACTGACTCTACAGTAAAAGAGAAACCAACAGAATTACTGTCTAAAAGGTCAGAATTTGAAAACTACTGTTTCCAGAGGCTCAAATGATTACTTAGCTAAATAAGAACCTGAAGTTAAAATCCGTATAGGAATTTAATCTAAAGATTCTAAGTCTATTTATCAAAAAGTTACTAACTGACTTAGATAAAGAGACAAAAGACTCAATTGTAAACTATCGTAGAGTGCATAGGTATGAGGTAACATAAACCTATAACCTAAATAACAACAGGCTGCAGTAGATCTTGTGAAACAAGTATACTAAAAAATAGCAATGAGTAGTATGGAGGGATCGACCATATGAACATAATGATCCCTACACCACGACGGAAGAGCCTCCACTTTAGTCGCATAGAATAGCGAAGAAGAGGATCTCCTATAGTAAGAAATCGCGTCCAAAGCTCGTCCAGTACAGTGCTTACAATGCAATACGGACCACACAACGGAATACATGAAGGTTGCGACCTTGCTGGTTGTGATAAAGATGACACGATTTACCCAGTGAAAAAAGATCCTCACATAGAGGAAGATTTCACGTTAAGATCCACAGTAGACAAGAGAGTAAATTACTCATGATCTCTGTGAAGATAGAGATGCTATCAACAGAATGTATTGTGGTTGTTTATCTTAGCAATACCTGCTAAAAACAACAGCGCCGGAGGATACGCGTATCCTATCATTCTGTCCTGTAGATCAATAGAGCGTTAACAGTATTAGCTCAGAGATCTGGACAAGCCAACACATACGTCTGCAATTGATTAGCCAGCTGTGTCATAAATAAAACATCATTGGGCGCTCCCATAGATAGCAAATCTGATTGAATACTTGTTTGTTGAGAGTCCATTCTGACAGCAACAAGCGACCCGTAAGAGAACGGGAGTGCGATAAAACAATCAGATGACCCAAAATATGACGGACCAAAACTGAACTTGGTGTACTATAACCAACAGACGGATTCTTTCCATTAAATTGAATAACGGAAACGAAAGAGTGCCTCCCTGGTTCCGGAGATACGCCACTACTGACGAATAAAGGACAGGAATTTGGGCATGCGTTTCTGAATAATGTTCATGCAATGACATAAAGCAAGCCTAAAAAACATTATTCCGCGGAAGTTAACTGATAGCTAAAAGACTGCGGAACCCAAAGACCCTGGCACTTCGAATCCGTAGGGATCAGTATATATCCCAATCTGTTTGACTGGCAACCGTCATAACAGCCACACTCGGGTCTGGCAACTGCGGCGGCACTCTCTGAGTCAACCACCGAATGTTTGCCCCAGTCTGAATCTCTTGTAACACTAGATAGACAAGAGAATGTATAAATCAAGCAATTCATGGATTGCCGGAAAGTTGCCGTCGAAGAGAAGCTCCTCCGAGAACGAAGCGACTCTGAGAGAGTTCTTAACCTACTATCCACGCGTGGATGTAGCTAGGGCTGCCTCACGTCTAACCAACTCCAATCAGCCACTGAAGGGCGGAGTTATACGTGAACAAACTACTGCCCTCAAAAGAAATTACATTGAGAATAATATCTCGTAAATCTTTTCTTGAAGAAGTAATGATAACGCCTCAGTAAGGCGGATTACGTATAATAAAGCGTCTAAGTTAAGTCTAATATACATAATGTCGTTCCCAACATTGAAATTGGAAAAGACATAAACGGTGAAAAAGAATATATGCAGTCTTTAATCACACCGTCTAGACGCATATGAACTCTCGGTATGCCCTGCTCTGCCAAAATAAACTATATGTAAAAAAAGATAAAATGGCAGAAATGAGCCACGCGGACAAGAAACTAAACTATCATGCTTAGTAGCCGTCTTGTATATATATATAAATATATATAGCGTCGAAAAATAAAACACATGTTGTAATGACAATATTGGACTGCGTCGGTAAGTCAGGGACAAAGTCCCTGTACCGATCGAAAAATCCGAGTCCAATGACGCTATAAGTCTCTTATCCAAGATCGCAGCAATGAAGTCCGAAAAATAATCACTGGAAGAAATGCCAGAAGATATGAAAGGCATCTTCCGATACTACTAAAGGGAAAACTCGAAATCTTTCGAATCCCTTTCGCCATCCTGTCGGACCCTATAAAGCGTTCGGTCGTCCGTAGCTTGATGCAACCGCGGACCGCACCGACCCAGCGCCGTCGGATAATTCCTGATTCGACCGAGAAACCGTCAATTGCTGGGATGCTGCGAAACAACTGTGCTAACTCGGATAGCACGTCCGTCACTGAGGCCTGAGGAGCAGCGGTCTTACGATGCATTGCCGCAGGAAGCTCCGAGATCGTTACCCCGTGCATACTTCCAATATGCGAGCGAACGGAGTGTATAGGCCTCGTGTCCCTTGGCTACCGGATGGCGCGACCTATTCGCTGTGGAATCACTGAATGCCGAAACTGATCGGATACTCGAGGTCACGTAGCCAATGTGCGGTCGTGTGCCCTGCTGTGAGGATGAGGAAGCATTAAAGACAGTCTCTCGGACTGTCAATATAACGGAGCGTCCCGAGCAACGGACATATGCTCCGAATGTAAAATATCTGAACCACAACATGCGGTCCCCTAAGTTGTTGGCTTCCTCCGATCTGTCCTCAATCTGCCGTCACTGGGTGAGTACTAAAGTAATTAAAGTGCTCGCATCACCCAAATCTCCTTCCTAGACCGCAACGGACGAACCCGGCAGCCGAACCATTCGATGAATGTACGCTACACCGGGTGAGCTAGCGAATGTCACTCCGTAAGCGATAGACATATTCCATGAGCACTTATTGCCGCTAACTCTTCATTAACTATGACGACAGAGGCACACTTTTGAAAGACATCTCCATAACTCTTCGAACAAGAAACCAGAAATGCTTGGATAGCAAGCATAAAATAATAATATATATAGCGTCGTTCAATAATTCGAAAGTTTGTGTGACATTATTGGACTATGTCGGAACTGAGGGACGATGTCCCTGAACCGAACCAAAAATTTCTAAGTCCACCGACGCTATCAGTTTCTTATCCGGCATCGCAGCATATGTTGTTCCGAAAGGGAAAGCTTGAAATCCACCGAATCCCTTTCGGTATCCCGCCGGACCGGATGAAACTTTCGGACGTCCGTACCCGCTTCCGCGGAGCGTCCCGACCCAGCATCGTCGGATAAAATATATGCGACAGATTCAGTTGATGCTGGGATGCTGCGATAAACTGTGCTATTAAGGAAAGCACGTCCGTTCCCGAGGCCTGTGCAGTAGCGGACTTACGATGCATTGCCGCTGGAAGCTCCGTGTACGTTGACTCCCGCATACTTCCTATGCGAACGTCCGGAGTCTGCAGGCCTCGAGTCCCCGGCTACCGACCCAGCGCTGACGGATAATTCTCGATCCGACACCGTTACTGTCGGCTGCTGGGATGCTGCGATAAGCTGTGCTATGTGCACAAGAATGTCCGGCGTCGAGACCTGCGGAGGCGCAGTCTATCGCTGCTTCGCCGAGGACAGCTCCGCATCAGATGGCTCCCGCATACTTTTCGTATGCGAACGTCCGGAGTCCATCAGTCTCGAATCCCTGGCTGCCGGATGGTGTGACCTGGTCGCCGAAGAATCCTTGATCGGCGAAGCTGGTAATATATCGGCGGTCACGCAGCCAAGGTGCGGTCGTGTGCGCTGACGAGAAGAGGAAGCCTTAGCAGTCTCAGCGGACTGCCTATACAACGGAGCGTCCCGAGCGACGGACGTATGCTCCGCTAACGACACATTTGTACCACAACATCTGGGGCCAGATGTTGTTGAACGAGAGAGGGGCCTCTCTCGCTTGCCGTCCGGATGGACCGGAACGAGCTATGAACCGGACTAAAAGGCTTCCTCCGTTCTCCCTCCGATCCGCCGTCACTGGGTGTGCATTAAGTTAATTTTATAGTGCTCGCATCACCCCAAAATTCCTTCTAGACCGCAACGGACGAACCCGGCTGCCGAACCATTCGGTGAATGGACGCTACACCGGGCGAGCTAGCGGACGTCAAAGGCCGTCGAACCTACTAGGGTCCTCTTAGGCAATTGGCGTATTACATGAGCACTTTTCCGCTAGCCCTTCATTAATTGTGACGACGGAGGCACACTGTTGGAAGACATCACAGATACATCACCCTAATCTTGATCGTCTGAAATAGAAATTGATAAAGTAGAGTGACCCTGCGGGGAAAGGACCGGAGTGTCCAAATCCCCAACAACATACCGTGACATACGCTTCCCATATTGTCATCGAAATATACGATACAGAACCGGAGTTAATGCGAGTACACTGACCACATATAGAATGATAATAAGGTCAGAGGAAGACTTCCTCTTAAAACAATTGATCAATATCCTTTCAATGTGAAAAGAAAACAAGTCCTGGTACTCGCACTAACCCCTGGCAATCAAAATACATAATAATAATATGATCCATTAATATAGAAAAAATAATTGAAATCAAAATATTTTGAAAAAATATTTTTTCAGAACAGCCCAAGTTTCTGAAAAGTAACGTTGAGCCCCAATGGATCCCAAGCCTAAGTGTGGACAAAAATTTTAAAAATATTTTAAACAATTTATTCAACACTTACGAACAATAATAATGTATCTAGTTATGATTAAAATAACATAAAGATATTATTATTTAGAAATCCCCCCCTCACACAGAGGGCTGTTGTAAATGTAAACAATGAGTGTAAAAACACTAAAATAAGACTCCAGGCACCCAGGCCCGAAATCAGTTACCAAAAATACACCATCTGATGCAAAACAGAGACTTCCAGGGAAGAAACTGCAGAACATCAGATGGTAGATGCAGAACACAACGCCTAACCACCCGTAGGTGAAGACGTAAACATGGGGAAAGAACAGAATTCATTCTGTTATTCAGCTAAACTCCCAAGAAATTTTAGTAATAATAATTACAGAAATTATGCCAAAAGCATGGGAGAATAGCAAGGGGGAACTTAAAGGACAGGGAGAGAGGAAAAACACTTGTAAAAACAGTGTAACTAAATAATCAGAATGACAACAAAATGGCTGCTGCCTTGAAAATAGGTAACTTAACATAATTTCATTAAAAAATTTTAAGTTACAGCCCTGATAATATTCTGTCACACATTCTTTTCCTCTCCTCCTTTTCTATCCTCCTTAGAATCACCATTTCACTAATATTTATGTGTCTGGCATCATTTAAACTGAGATTTAAAAGCACAAAGATCAGTCAGATGTTAACTGATGAAGGGCCAAACTTAGAATGATAAATGGCGCCAATTTCGGAACGTCCTTGACACTGCGCATGCGCAGTAGGGGCGAAGTGTGGAGGGCCTCTCAGGACATGTTTTCTTTAGTTTTAGATGCAAATTTTGGGGATTGGGGGGCAAAATTTGTGTTTGGCCCTATATTTTAAGAGTTAGCACCAGCTATGTCTGGGTCATTGGTACAGTATAAAAATATTATTTTTCAAAATATTTCAACAAAACTATATCATTTCTTCTTGAGGTAGGAGATTAGATATCCAGACATGCATACCGTTCCACCCAAACCCAGATTTTTTGGTGACAAATCAAAACCACATATTAGTCTAAATAATTTCACTTCAAAGCTAAAATATGAAGTACATCAACAGAATGGGAAGCCTAAGTTATAAAATCTGCTCTTTGGAATAAATGGGCTTCCAGCACTCCACCAGCAAACTGAATTTACATAAGGCCATACAAAGTAGATCTTCTGTTTCTCAGGCCATTATTTGTAAAATTGCATGCGGGCGAGCAGTTTTTTATTTTATTTTTTATTTCTGTAATTATTTCTTTGCCATCAAAAATTCATGTTCTTGGTTTATGTTTTAGGCCTCATAATCTACAGAATAGAATGAGTGGTGGTGTATTTCGTCTCTTTAGTGCAAGGAGGCTTTGCAATGCCAAAGCATTGCAAAGCCTTCTTGCACTCGAGAGGCAAATTTATCATTTGTTTTAACTTGGATAAAATATCAGACATAAACCATTTAATTTTTAGGTTTTTTTTTTAAGTTTACATTGGTTATAAAAAGAGAGCATGCGCCAGCCAAAAGGACAATGCGGGAGGGCCTGAGAAACAGATTTAAATTTTTTTTTAGGCCTAAACCACTTACGTCTTCATCCTTCCACAATCCTGGAGTGGCAAAAGATTCCAATAAGTCACCTCCACACAATAACTTCAATTTAGGCACACTATTATGATCATTGATATTAATTCGACTTGGATGATAATCATTCTCATCTGAAAATAAAAAATGAATAACACATCAGGCGAGTGAGGCATGTACAGTGAAAACCTATTAATGGAATACTTATTTTCAGGCATGTGAGCAGGACTGGACCAAAATGCCTGAAAAAATTTGGAGTAAGAGCAGAAGACTTTTGCAGAGAGTCGAAGGCACAAGTTGGGGAGAGAACAAGCAGAGTCGTTCGACATCTCATGTTGGTAGGATCAGGGGATACCTCCCCCTGGAAATTTCTGTTTTTCAGGGTGTTTTTATCAGAAACAGTCACCAACACAGATAAAATGTTACAAAATCAACAATATACAGTCTGAGGAGAGTGGATTGTAACTAAATCACCCATGGAGTGGAGTTATCACCCAAAGTATCACTTTCAAATTATGTACAATTACATAAACCACTTATTAAAAGTCCTTTCTGTTCAGACCGAGTGGTTGTAGCATTCTTAGGGTGAAAATCTAGTGTATTACAGGTGTACGGTGCTGTTCCGTTGCATTTGGTCCTTCAGGGTTGGATTTTAATACCTGTATAATGCGGTAGCGTACATCAGAATTTTTATGATCATTTTGATTAAAATGCATGGCGATAGGTGTGTCCCATTTATGCTTACTGTCTGCCAGGTGTTCACGTATGCAGGTGTGGAATTGGCATTTTCTTTCACCGACATATTGTTTGCCACATTGTTCACAATGTAATAGGTAAACACAGATCCTGGTCATGCAGTTTGTGCATCAGGGTCCCTTGTATCGTCTGGTAATGATTTTGCTCTGAAACCAAAGTCCCTTCAGGAGGTATTTACAAATGGAGCAATCAGGTTTAGTGCACTTTGTGCACAAATTTTTACTGATTTTGCTGCCGACTCTATACTGTGGAGGTAGTTTGGAGCAGGTGAGAATATCTTTGAGGGAAGAGTTACTGGTCCAAGTTTATCTGGGTTCCAGTGCCTGGGTTCAAGTGCTAGTGCTAGTCCAGTTATTTTAACATCAGACACAGAGGAACAGCGCCCTAAAAGACAATGCCACAGCTCCAATACAGCAACACTGATTCCAATCCACTAACTAGAAACTAACTTCACATTATGTACATATGGACAAAAACACAAGCAATGATTCAGACAATGGACCTCCGGATTCAATGCGGAGGTCCACTGGCGGGAACTTTGCTTGTGCTTGTTACACTTTGCAACAAACTTGCAATTATTGCTTGGGTGGAATCTACACTCTACGGGTGATTTAGTGTTAATACTCTCTCTACATACTGTAAGGGCAGGAAATTTCTAACTATGGGTGCCTGAGGCTTTAAATTT
Source organism: Pictodentalium vernedei (assembly GCA_031216915.1). Taxonomy (NCBI): domain Eukaryota; kingdom Metazoa; phylum Mollusca; class Scaphopoda; order Dentaliida; family Dentaliidae; genus Pictodentalium; species Pictodentalium vernedei. The sequence goes on along the minus strand of CM062295.1, from coordinate 670,961,443 downwards.
CTAACAATTGGAAATTTAGACTGGGAATGGGGGCAGGGGGAGGTAATCGGTTGGAACATCACTGCTCAAAAATAAAGCCCATGACACATCCCTGCAGTATGCTTATCAAGCTGATTTCAATGAGGGGCATAAGCTATGCTTTTTAACCCTTTACCTAACATGAAAAGTAGACGACACTTGCAAACAAAATTCTTGAATAACTTATTTTTTTCCTTTTTTTGTCTCAAAAACATAGGTTATGACCCTTCTTTGGAATGAGCTCGTCAAGCTCGTTCCAAAGAGGGGTTATAACCTATGTTTTTGAGACAAAAAAGGGAGAAAAATAATGAAAATTAATTGGCGATTTTTGTGAATAGCGCTGGCCGGTTTTGACCTTATGTTGGGTAGAGGGTTAAACAAAATGAAAGTGTCAATGACACTGTAGCTCAACTTCTTTAAGACATGTACATGTATAGTATGTGACACAGCAATGACAAACAACTAGGTAATGACCTGATAACAAAGGTACATATAAAGTATTGTAACGGTCTGTACATAAATATTGACCATAGCCTGTAAAAAATGTATAGGAAAATTATTGTAAAGGTGGGTGACAGTCAGAAGCTAAACTAGAAAAGAAATCTTTTGAGTCCCAGAGTGGGTCTGACTGAACCCCAAAATATTTGTTCTCACAGCACAGTGATAACAAAGGCACCCCAAAACACACTTGTTCCTGTCCCAAGGTGATAACAAAGGTACCCAAGAAGTTTCGTGAAGATCAGTTCATAAATACGAGCCGTATAGAAGTTGTGACAAACAAGAGGCCCCATATGGGGCCTGAAGCGCTCATCTTGAACAGAACACAATATAAACAGAGTCCAAGAATGAATCTACATTAAGCAATCCATCTCCATAGTCTACACTGTCAATCCTTGAGTCCCTCAGGACTGACAAAAATAATCTGGGAATCATGCCTTTTCTTCAGTTGATCATAATGTAAAATGTAGAGCTCCCCTATGAAGCCACTTGATACAACCTATGTGGATTAATCTTAGTTAAACACCTCTAGAGGGTACTGAATACAAAATTTTTAAATCTTCAGCAAAATGGCCAATTTCCGGCAACCCATAAGGAGCCCAAATATTAACCCAGGCTCTTGATTTGAACACAGTTGAATCTGACCTCCCTAGAGATGTTGTGTACCAAATATGAAAGCATTCTGACTGTTGGATCTGAAGAAGAGAAATTTTGAAGAAATTTCTTCATACTGCACTAAGTTAAAATTTGGGCTACCATAGTGAACCCAAATATTACCCTATGGATCTGATTTGAACAAACTTGAACCTGCCCCCCCCCCCCCCCCCCCTCCCTAGCGATGTTGTATACCAAATATGAGAGCATTCTGACTAGTGGATCTGAAGAAGAGGATTTTTGAAGAAATTCCCTCATATTGTACTAAGTTAAATTTCAGGTTCCCATATGGAGCCCAAATATTAACCCAGGCTCTTGAATGGAACAATCTGGAATCTGACCCCCGTAGAGATAATGTATACCAAATATGAAAGCATTCCAACTGGTGGATCTGAAGAAGAAGATTTTTAAAGACATGTCCTCATATCTCACTAGGTAAACATTTGTCTACCATAGCGAGCCCAAATATATACCTAGGGATCTGATTTGAACAAACTGGAATCTGACCCCCCTAGAGATGTTGCATACCAACTATGAAAGCATTCTGCCTGGTGGATCTGAAGAAGAAGATTTTTAAAAATTATCCCCCATGTTGAACAAAGTTAAAATTTGGGCTTCTGTAGGAAGCCCAAATATTAACCTAGGGACTTGGTTTGAACAATCTTGAATCTGACTCTTATACCAATGATGTATATCAAACATTAACAGATTCTGACTGATAGTTCTGAAGAAGAAGATTTTTAAAGGATATTCCCCATATTACCCTATGTAAAAAATTCGGGCTCCTATATTGGGCCCAAATATGAACCCATAGGCTTTATTTTAACAAACTTGTATCTGACACCCCGATGAACGCTGTATACCGAATATAAAAAGATTCTGATGATTGGTTCTGGAGAAAAGATTTTTTAAAATTTTTGCAAATATGCTAAGCATTTTTTTCAATGCCCACTACAAAACACCTTAACATAACCGCTGGCATTTTTTTTTTACCATTCAATTCTGCTGGTCCTAAGGATACTGCATACCAAATAACAGCTCTCTGTTTCGTGTGGTTTTGGAAATATGGGTATTTGAAAATATTTCTATTTTTAGCTCCCAGGGTTCCCATGGGGATGTGGGAATTTTTTTTTGTGCATGTGTCAAGTACTTATGACCCAATAATACCACATACCAAATTTGGTTCAAAATGTACCATCGGTTCAGAAAATAGAAATTTTGGGCGGGGCCAAAAATCTTACCCCTCCCATTACAAAGCCAAATATTGCTTCAAGAACTTTGTTTGAACAAACTTGATTCTACATCTCCATTGTACACACTGGTTCATGAGAAGAAGATTTTTAAAAATATTTTTGGGTCATTTTTCCCCCACTCCCTCCCTATGGTGCTGAGCATGTTGAGTTGAACAAAAATGCAATGCCCCTTCGGGACCATCACTCACACAAACTTTCAATTGAATTGGCCCAGTGGCTTTGGAAGAGAAGAACAAAACATGGTGTTGACAGATGACAGATGTAGAGCGATGAGATTAGCTCAGCTTGACTTTGTCAAGATGAGCTAAAAAAATCTGTGGAACTCCCTGCTACAGACCTGCTGTCTTGAGCAGGTTAAAGTAAAGACATGCACACAGGAATCGGATAAATGTTTTCCAGCATAGAAAGGGTTCATTCAACATGAAATCAGTGGAGAAAGAGTCCATCATGAGAGAGAAAAAATCTTTGGAAAAAACACACTGAAGTCATGAGAGGGTTAAATTAAAGATATTCAGACAGGAATCAGATCAATTTCTTTCCAAGGAACCAGAAAAAACAGTATTGAAACAATTTTTTGTTTATTCATGTCATCACTAAAAATCTTTGGAACCCACACTGCAATCTTGAGAGGGTTAAATTAAAGACATGCATGCAGGTATCAGATGTTTTCCAGCATCGAAATGGTTCATTAAACATAAATAAAAATATTTCTAAAACAAACAAAAGTTCCCCCCACAGAATTGACAGATTGTAATAACAAGATTAAATGTTCATAGAAGAATTTTTGTTTATTTAAGAACACAATATGTCAATCAAACACATCTGTGAATGAAATGCTCCAGGGATAGAACTACTGACTCAACATTTTTTAATACCCTCTACCAGGCACCCTGATTGAACTGGGGGCAATTTTTTTAACAAATCCCTCCTTCTGGTCCTTAGGATGTTTCACACCAAATACCAGTTCTCTGTTCCTTCTGGTTTGGGATATATGGGCTTTTGAATTTTTTTCTGTTTTTAGCCCCTGGGGTTGTCACAGGGCTGTGAAAAAATTTTTTTTAGCCATCAATCAATTACTTAGGACCCACTTAAACTACACGCTAAATTTGGTTGAAGTTGGCCCACCGGTTCTTGAAATAGAAATTTTGGGTGGGGCCAAAAATCTTACCCCTCCCATGACAAAGTCAAATATTCCTTCACAAACTTTGTTTGAACAAACTTGATTCTACACCTCAAAAGGGGAGCCCCATAGCAAATATCAAGTCACTGTACACACTGGTTCATGAGAAAAAGATTTTAAAAATATTTTGGAGCATTTTCCCCCCACTCCCTCCCTATGGGGCTGAGCATGCCGAGTTGAACAAAAATGCAATGCCCCTCCACAAACTTTCACTTGAATTGGCCCAGTGGCCAAAAGGAGGAGACCAAAACATGGTGTTGACGGGCGACAGACGCCGCATGCCGGAAGATGATGAGATTAGCTCAGCTTAACTTTGTCAAGATGAGCTAAAAACTGATTGGACCTAATTTCGGTACAAAATGGTCATTGGCAGCCATCTTGAATTTTGGGCCGCACCCAGAAACACTCGTTCTCCTCCCAAGGTGATAACAAAGGTACCCAAGAAGTTTCGTGAAGATCGGTTCATAAATACAGCCTCTGGCCCGAGCCGTAGACATGTGCACTTACTGTGTACAAGTAGCACTGAATAAATCAAAGTTCATCTAATTTGCAAAATTTCTGCATGAGAAAAAAAAAACGTACTATATGTGATGTATTCCATGTTACTAAACATTCATACAAAAATTTATTCAAATCAGAACTTTCATACAGAAGTTCTGTACAAAAAACTGATTGCACTAATTTTGGTACTTTTTTTAAATGGATGCCGGTGGCCATCTTGAATTTTGGACCACACCCAAAAACACTTGTTCTCATCCCACCATGATAACAAAGGTACCCAAGATGTTTCGTAAAGATCGGTTCATAAATACGGCCTCTAGCTTGAGCAATATAGAAGTTGTGTACAAAAAACTGATTACCCTTAATTTCGGTACAAAATGGCCACTGACAGCCATCTTGAATTTTGGACCGCACCTAGAACCACTCGTTCTCGTCCCAAGTTAATAACAAAGGTACCCAAGACGTTTCATGAAGATCGGTTCATAAATACAGACTCTAGCTTGAGCCGTATTGACATGTGTAATTACTGTGTGCAAGTAGCACTGAAAAAATCAAATTTCATCTAATTTGCATAATTTCTGCACGAGAAAAAAAAACGTATTATATGTGATGTATCCCATGGTACTAAACATTCACACAAAAAATTATTCAAATCAGTGCTTTCATATGGAAGTTCTGCGCAAAAATCTGATTTCACCAAATTTTGTACAAAATGGCTGCCATCGGCCATCTTGAATTTCGGACTGGACCCAAAAACACTTATTCTCGTCCCACGGTGATACCAAAGGCAACCAAGAAGTTTTGGAAAGATCAGTTTATAAATACGGCCTCTAGCCTGAGCCATATATTGGCATTTGCACTTACAGTGCTGAAAGTAACACTAAATACATCAAAGTTAGTCTAATTTGAATAATTTACGCACGAGAAAAAAAACGGTATTATGTGTGATGTATACCATGGTACTAAACATTCATACAAAAAATTATTCAAATCAGAGCTTTCATATGGAAGTTCTGCGCAAAAATCTGATTGCACCTAATTTTGAACAAAATGGATGCCAGCGGCCAATTTGAATTTCGGATTGGACCCCAAAACACTCGTTCTCGTCCCACGGTCAAAACAAAGGTACCCAAGAAGTTTCGTAAAGGTCGGTTCATAAATACGGCCTCTAGCCCGAGCCGTATTAAATTGTTGAAGGACAGACTGACAGATGGACAGACAGACGATGGATGACTGGCCATGGCATAAGCTCAAATTTGACTTATGCCAAAGTTGAGATAAAAAATGAATATTTTTAGTTATTAAACAGGACTCAATTTGTTCAGTTTCACATTGCAAAAAGTGATGCAAAAATAGCGAGATGAGATGCAATATATGGAATTAATTAGCATTTTCTTTATTTCAGGACAAAATCTATGAATGCAAGATATTCTCACAATTGCCGAGTTGGATGACACAATTTATAATGAGTATGCAAACTGCATACTATTTATATCATCAACTACTGTGCGAAGCTTGTAGAGCATATATATATCGCTTCTGATTGGTGGGTGAGGAAATCCCAATGACGTCGAACCAGAATGTCAGGGACACACGTTGGGAAGTAAACACGTCTCATGAAACTGAAAGTACATTATGTCACAAGGCAAACTTTACATGTGTTCTGGAACTCAGCATTACATACATAGTGAGAATGTAGGCTAAAATTAGATGAATTCATTGATATATTAAAGATGGGATCAACCTATATCAGAGCAATGTATTTTCTTACCGGGACTCTTCTAGCACTTGAATACTAGTAAGTAACAGAATAATATAATTTCTCTTCATACACTCAGAAAAATCAGTTTGCAAGTAAGACTCAGTTACATTCTGAGATGCAAGGAAATAGAATCTTTCAGGTCAAATTTTCTTATGCCTGACCAAATCATGGTCAACCCAGAGGGTCCATAGACAGTCAACACGGGCTACAAAAAAGTTGCTTATCAATTTTCTGTGATTCAATAAATGATTTTGCTGGTGTCATTTGCCATTCAGGTTAGGTAAGAGGTTAAATGACAATAGATGATGGAGAACCTGCAATTCACAGAAGAAACTCAGTGGCTCAATAAAATATTTCCCATACTCTACCTGGAGTGTTTTTTGTCTTCCGTCTTTTATTTTGAGTTGGTTTGTTTGCATTATATTCATTTTCTAAAGCTTCTCTATAGTGTGTTAACACTCTACATGTTGTTAGCCAGTCTGGTAATTCACTCTCCCAAGTATCTACCCTACAATAATAAAACATAAAGTTCGCAAAGATTCAATAATGAAAAGTTTTCTTCAGCATCACAACTCCATGTGCCCATATAGTTCTGGTGCCAATTACTAAAGGGCCACAATTAACCTTTATCTATCGAATTGACCGCACCCACCCACGTAATTAAGCAGTCAAAAAAAATTTCAAAAAAGTTCAACAAAACCATATAAGGGACCCCTCATTGGAACAAGCTCATTGAGCTTGTTCTAATGAGGGGTTCACATAATATGGTTTTTAGATGAAAGTGACAATGACACTGTAACTTAACTTGAGCGTTGTGTTTGATGAAAAGGATAATGTTCAATGTTTATGAAAACATTATGAAATAAAACAAGAATTGTGATAATTGGGAATATGTTCATTTCTGTTCCCTGTATGCTATGTTTTTGATAAAAAATAATGAGGTGTACACTGTACTAAAGAGCTGAGGGGTGGGTTAATATGACCTCACAGTTAATGTATGTGGCCCTCACAGTTAACGTATATCAACGAAAGTTACCAAGTTACAGTGAAATTATTCCAAAACGAGTCATCCTATCAAGTTACACTGAAATCCCTTCATAAATATGGCCTGTAGACTGTGCTAAAGGTTTTCGGGCTTCGGGCCCCTGTAGCCATCACTTTCCCAATTGCGTCCAAAGGGGACATTCTCATCTGGACATTATATGAAGTTAACCTACCAAGTTACAATGAAATCCCTTCATAAATATGACCTGTAGACTGTGCTAAAGGTTTTTTGGCTTTGAGCTTGGGCAGCCATCATAGTTGAATGATCGCATCCAAAATGGGACGTCTCATCTGGGCATCATCTGGAGTGATCCTATGAAGTTACAATGAAATCCCTTCATAAATATGACCTGTAGACTGTGCTCAAGGTTTTCGGGCTTCGGGCCCCTGAAGCCGTCACAGTTGACCAATCACAACCAGAAGGGGAAGTCACCATCTAGGCATTATATGGAGTCAAACTAACAGATTACAATGAAATCCTTCCATAAATATGACCCATAGACTATGCTAAAGGTTTTGGGGTTTTGGGCTCGGGCAGCCATCAAGGCTGAATGATCGCGAACAAAAGGGGACGTTCTCATCTAGACATTATCTGGAGTCATCCTACCAAGCTACAATGAAATCTCTTCATAATTATGACCTGTAGACTGTTCTAAAGGTTTTTGGGCTTCAGGCCCCTGTAGCTGTCACAGCGGCCCAATTGTGTCCAAAAGGAGACGTTCTCATATAGACATTATATAAAGTCAAACCTACCAAGTTACAATGAAATACCTTCATAAATATGACCTGTAGACTGTGCTAAAGGTCATTGGGTTTCGGGCTTGGGCAGCCATCATGGCTAAATGATCGCAACCAAAGGAAACAATCTCATCTGGGCATCATGTCGAGTGATTCTATGAAGTTACACTGAAATCCCTTTATAAATATGACCTGTACACTGTGCTCAAGGTTTTCGGGTTTCGGGCACCTGTATTATTTATTTATGTTTAAGGTCACATATTTATGCACAATGGCTAATCATGACCGTGACAGTTTTACGGGTGACCTGTAGCCATCACAGTTGACCAATCATGACAAAAAGGGGATGTCATCATCTAGGCATTATATGGAGTCAACACAACAGGTTACAATGAAATCCTTCCATAAATATGACCTTTTGCCGATGCTAAAGGTTTTTGGGCTTGGGCACCCATCAAGACCGAATGATCGCGATCAAAATGGGACGTTCTCATCTAGACATTATTTGGAGTCATCCTACCAAGTTACAATGAAATCCCTTCATAAATATGACCTGTAGACTGTGCTAAAGGTTTTCGGGCTTTGGGCCCCTGTAGCCGTTGCCCAATCAGGACCAAAAGGTGACTTTCTCATCTAGACATTGTATGAAGTCAACCCACCAAGTTACAATGAAATTCCTCAATAAATATGACCTGTAGACTGTGCTAAAGGTTTTCGGGTTTTGGGCTCGGGCAGTCATCACGGTTGGCAGATCACGCCCAAATGGGGAAATTCTCATCTAGAGATAATAAGGAGTCATCCTACCAAGTTACAATGAAATCCCTCCATAATAAACATACCTGCAGACTGTGCTAAAAGTTTTTGGGTTTCGGTCTTGGGCAGCCATCACGGTTGATAGATCATGCTCAAAAGGGGACGTTCTCATCTAAGCATTATACAAAGGCATCCTACCAAGTTACAATGAAATCCCTTCATAAATACGACCTGTGGACTGTGCTAATGGTTTTGGGCTCGGGCAGCCATACCGGTTGCTCGATCACGACCAAAAGGGGACGGTCTCATCTAGACATGATCCCAAATCTGCATATGAAATTTTGTGACGATCAGACAAGAACTGTGGGGTGTAGCCCGTGCTAAAGGAAAACATGAACTTTTGAAGGCAAAGAAATAATTACAAAAATAAATGAAAGTGTCAATGACACTGTAGCTCAACTTGTTTAAAACATGTACATGTACAGTATGTGACACAGCAATGACAAACATCTAGGTAATGGCCTAATAACAAAGGTACATGTAAAGTATTGTAACGGTCTGTACATAAATGCTGACCATAGCCTATACCAAATGTATAGGTAAAGCATTGTAAAAGTGGGGTTAGATGCTAAACTAGAAAAGAAATTTTTGAGTCCCAGAGTGGGTCTGACTGAACCCAAAAATATTTGTTCTCATTGCACAGTGATAACAAAGGCACCCCAAAACACTCAGTCTTGTCACAAGGTGTTAACAAAGGTACCCAAAGAGGTTTTGTGAAGATCGGTTCATAAATACAGACTCTACCCCAAGCCGTATTGACATGTGCAGTTACTGTGTATAAGTAGCACTGAACAAATCAAAGTTCATCTAATTTGCATAATGTCTGCACAAGAAAAAAACTTGTATTATATGTGAAGTATTCCATGTTACTAAACATTCATACAAAAATTTATTCAAATCAGAACTTTCATACAGAAGTTCTGTTCAAAAAACTGATAGCACCAATTTTGGTACAAAATGGCTGCTGGTGGCCATCTTAAATTTTGGACCGCACCCAAAAACACTCGTTCTTGTCCCACAGTGATAACAAAGGTACCTAAGAAGTTTCGTAAAGATCTGTTCATAAATACGGCTTCTAGCCTGAGCCGTATAGAAGTTGTGTACAAAAAACTGATTGGACCTAATTTCGGTACAAAATGGCCACTGGCAGCCATCTTGAATTTTAGACTGCACCCAGAAACACTCGTTGTCATCCCAAGGTGATAATAAGGGTACCCAAGAATTTTTGTGAAGATCGGTTCATAAATACAGTCTCTAGCCCGAGCCGTATTGACACATGCACTTACTGTGTATAAGTAGCACTGAATAAATCAAAGTTCATCTAATTTGCATAATTTCTGCTCAAGAAAAAAACCTGTATTACAAGTGATGTATTCCATGTTACTAAACATTCATACAAAAATTTATTCAAATCAGAACTTTCATATGGAAGTTCTGTACAAAAAACTGATTGCACTAATTTTGGTACAAAATGGCCACTGGCAGCCATCTTGAATTTCGGACCACACACAAAAACACTCGTTCTCATCCCAAGGTGATAACAAAGGTATCCAAGAAGTTTCGTGAAGATCGGTTACAGTGCTGAAAGTAACACTACATAAATCAAAGTTAATCTAATTTGCATAATTTACGCTCGAGAAAAAAAATTGTATTATATGTGATGTATCCCATGGTACTAAACATTCATACAAAAAAATTATTCAAAACAGAGCTTTCATATGGAAGTTCTGCGGAAAAATCTGATTGTACCTAATTTGTACAAAATGGCTGCCAGCGGCAGTCTTGAATTTCGGACCGGATCCAAACACACTTTTTCTCGTCCCACGGTGATAACAAAGGTACCCAAGAAGTTTTGTAGAGATCAGTTCATAAATGCGGCCTCTAGCCCATGCTGTATTGAATTGTTGACGGCCAGATGGACAGACGGACGACTGGCCATGGCACGAGCTCAAATTTGACTTACGTCAAAGTTGAGATAAAAATGGCCTGAGAAATAGATCTAAGTGGGGCCTAATTAAAATAACAAGACACTGTGCATGTTGTTAGCCATTCCGGTAATTGACCCTCCCAAGTATCTACCCTGCAATAATAAAACATAAAGTTTGCAAAGATTCAACATGGTTCCCACTGATATAAAAAAAATGGGGGTGCACGGTATATCGGTAAACCGATATATACCGGTATTCAAACCAATATCGATTGAATACTGGTGTAATTACAAAAATATCTGTTTATCGTCATTATTTATTTACCCACAATTTAATTTTCAAGATGTTTTGAGTTTTAACTGTAGCCCCGAATGAATATTATCCCTTTACCCAGGGAATCGTCCGCATGTGCCTGCGTAATATACAAATTCAGGAGTTCAAAAAATAATTTTCAAAAATTTCAACAAAACTACATCATGTGCCCCCCTCAATGGAATGAGCTCGCTAAGCTCGTTCCAATGAGGGGTCACATGATATTGTTTTGCAGACATTTTTGGAAAAAATCTGATAAACTATTAATTAAAATAATAAATTTTGATATGTAGTCTGCGTTGGGGGTGAACGTGTTTCAAACCGCATCATCAAGGCATGCTGATTCGTTCCGACTGTGATGCTTCAAGTCTCGATTGTGGTACTTATGTTCAGATATCTGAACAGTTTTCGATATACCGGTATACCGCAGTATTTTTTGGAATATCGATACTGGTATTCAGTTTTGAATACTGTGCGGCCCTATCAGAAAATCAAATTTAGGCCCTATTTAAGCACTTTTCAAGAACTTTGACCATGATTTTCAAGGACTGTTATAATTTTGATATGAACTTATTACACCATAGCAACACAAAGAATTTCAAGGACCTAATCTATGAAAACCCAACTGGCTAGATATATATGGCTACTTGAGTTCAACAAGGAGCCATCTAAAGCATTGCAGATGATGCCTTGTTGCACTCAAGGAACAATATAGAGATGAAATAAAAGTGATTCCTGACAGATTTTGTGACATTGCATGTGTGTGGGGAGTGTTATCCCAAGACTTATTTTCTATAAGGTTATTGGTAAGGCCACACAAAGTAGATGTTCTGTTTCTCAGGCCAAGTTCTGTAAAATCGCATGTGGGCAGGCAGTTTTTTATTTTATATTTTATTTTTGTAATTATTTCTTTGCTATCAGAAGTTCATGTTCTTGGTTTATTTTATGTTTTAGGTCTCATAATCTACAGAATATCAAGGGTGGTGGTGTATTTCGTCCCTTGGGTGCAACAAGGCTTTGCAATGCTAAAGCATTGCAAAGCCTTGTAGCACTCAAGGGACAAATTTATCAATTTTATTAACTTTTGAAAAATATCAGACATAAACCATTTAATTTTTATTTTTTCAAGTTTGCATTGGTCATAAACAGAAAGCATGCGGCAGCCAAAAGAACCATGCGGGAGGGCCTGAGAAACAGATTTTTAATTTTATTAAGCCTAAGCCATTTAATTTTTTTTTTTTCAAGTTTGCATTGGTCATAAAAAAAAAGCATGCGGCAGCCAAAAGGACCATGCGGGAGGGCCTGAGAAACAGATTTTTAATTTTATTAAGCCTAAACTGAATTTAAGTACTTTTCAAGGTAAGTGATGGAAAATCAAATACTTTTCAAGCTGGAAACAATTTCAAGCACTTTTCAAGAAAGGGGCCAAGATTTAAGGACATTTCATTTGAGTAAGAACTCCACGTGGCCAGATAGTTCTGGTGGCAAACTGTCAATTACTTTAGGGTCACGATTAACCCTTTACCTATCGAGTCAACCACACCCACCCGTGTAATTTTCAAACTAAGCAGTCGAAAAAACAAAACCATATCATCTGACCCCCCCCCTCATTGGAACAAGCTCGTTATAATTTTGGGGTTATATGATATAATTTTTAAAAAATGTTTGAATAATTTAAAAAAAAACAATAATTAACATATTAAATTTTGATATACTGCGTGGTGGATAAAGGGTTATTTATTCATTGGGGTTTAACAACACTTTCAAAAGCCTGGGTCACCTCGTCTCAGACAGTTTTATGGGTGGAGGAAGCTGGAGTACCTGCAGAGGGCCACTGAGCAATGGCGAGCAACTGTCAGACTCCCCAACGTACTAACTCCACAAAAGCATGGTTAAGGATGGCATCTAGGTCTTGAATCAGAAACTTTAACTAAGTGTTCACCTTCCACAATTTATGACTTCTGCAGCCACATACGAGGGATTTTGTTTTATCACAAAGTTAAAAACAAATACATCTAAAAGATGCATTTGTTTGTGAGGTCAAGTGGATAAGTACACCATAAAAAGTTCCTGTATATATATGTAGTTGGGAAGGAGTTTGCGACCTCCGAAAACTTGCTGTTAGCATCTGGTGTGTGGCTCATATTTGTGCAGGAATTTCACCCCCCCCCCCCAACCCTTTTTCCAGTAGATTTTCCAGTAGGGACGAGTAAGCTCGCTCTAATGAGGGAGTTACATGATATGGTTTTTTGAAAATTTGAAGAAAAAAACCAATAATTAAAATATAATATTTTGATATCCTGTATGTTGGATAAAGGGTTATTTATTCAATGGGGATTAACAACACTTCCAGAAACCAGGGTCACCTCGTGTCGGACAGTTTTACAGGTGGAGGAAGCTGGAGTACCCAAAGAGAACTACTGTCAGACTCCTCAATGTACTAACTCCACAACATGGACAATTGGGATTAACCCTTTACCCAATGTGGACGATATCAAAATTTATTATTTTAAATATCATTTTTTTTAATTTTTTAAAAAATTTCAACAAAACCATATCATTGACCCCTATTTTAAATATCATTTTTTTTAAATTTTTCAAAAAATTTCAATAAAACCATAGCATGTGACCCCTCGTAGGAACGAGCTCGAAGAGCTCATTCCAACGAGGGGTCACATGATATGGTTTTGTTGAAATTTTTTGAAAAATAATATTTTTTCAACTGCTGAATTTGCATATTACGTGGGCAGATGCGGCCGTTTCATTGGGTAAAGGGTTAAGTGCCTTGTCCAATGACACAAGCCAGTTGCCCCTTGCAGGGATCGAACCGTGGACCTTTCGGTTTGATGTCCATTGCCATAACCACTGAGCCACCAAGCTTAGGTCTCTAACAAACTGTGTAACAAATATATCTTGAGTACTACTTTTTCTGTAAATTCAACTTGCAAATGCAATGAATAATAAATGATATAAGGCCACTCAAAGTAGATCTTCTGTTTCCCAGGCTGTTATTTGTAAAATTGCATGCGGCCGAGCGTTTTTTTATTTTAGTTTTTATTTCTGTAATTATTTCTTTGTCATCAAAAGTTCCTGTTTTTGGTTTATGTTTTACGCCTCATAATCTACAGAATAGCATGGGTGGTGGTGTATTTCGTCCCTTGAGAGCAAGAAGGCTTTTCAATGCTATTTATTTATTTATTTATTTATTGGGGTTTAAGGTCACATATTTATGCACAATGGCTAATCATGACCGTGACAGTTTTACGGGTGGAGGAAGCCGGAGTACCCGGAGAGAACCACCGAGCAACGACGAGCAGCTGCCAGCTCCCCAACATCGTAACTCCGCACTTCAGCACAGGCAGGGTTAGATTGGTTGGAGACATGCGCACCATCGACGTGCAGTACGCCTTAGTACACGGCGTCATCGTGCCCCCATGCGGGCAATGGAGATGAAGTGTCTTGCCCAAGGACACAACGCGGTTGCCGCAGGTGGGATTCGAACCGAGGACCTCTCGGCTTGCAGCCTGCACCTCTACTAACTGAGCCACCGCGCTCCCTTTTCAATGCTAAAGCATTGCAAAGTCTTCTTGCACTCAAGGGATAAATTTATCAGTTTTTTAACTTCTGTAAAATATCAGATATAAACCATTTAATTATTATTTTTTTAAAGTTTATTATGTTGGTTATAAAAAAGGAGCATGTGACAGCCAAAAGGAACATGCGGGATGGCCTGAGAAACAGATTTTTAATTTCTTTAGGCCTAATTCTAACTTTTTAACATGTAGCTGGAATTTTCTGCTGACAGTTTGAATGATGAATGATCACAGAGAAATGTCTCAGACTGAGAGCTATATATAGACCTCGACTAATGTCATTTTGTTAAAACAGCATTCATGTGACATTTTATAACCAATGTAAAGCTCAGAAACCAGTATCAGCGAAAATTTTTCTTATTTACTCTGTAGTATCAGTTGTGGGGTGAATGCTATCAAAAGTGTATCGTCCTATTGCAGGGTTCTTCCACTTGAATTTATTTATTGAGATTTAACGACACTTTCGACAGCTGGGAGCACCTTGTGTCAGAGAGTTCAAAGCATAGGGAAACTTGAGTACCTAGAGAGAACCACCAAGTAATGGCAAGTATTGTCAGACTCCTCAATGATTTATGATTTATGATTTATTGGTGTTTAAGGTCACATACTTATGCTCAATGGCTAATCGTGACCATGACAGTTTTACGGGTGGAGGAAGCCGGAGTACCTGGAGAGAACCATCGAGCAACGACGAGCAGCTGTCAGCTCTCCAACATCGTAACTCTGAACTCAGCACCGCAGCACAGGCAGGGTTAGATTGGTTGAAGACATGCGCACCATCGACGTGTAGTACGCCTCAGTACACAGCGTCATCGTGCTCCCATTTAGGCAATCGGGGTGAAGTGTCTTGCCCAAGGACACAACGCGATTGCCGCAGGCGGGATTTGAACCGAGGACCTCTCGGCTTGCAGCCTGCACCTCTACCAACTGAGCCACTGCGCCCCCAGACTCCTCAATGCACCAACTCCACATAAGCAGGGTTAGCATGCATTGGTTGAAGGCAAGTGCACCATCAACATGCAGAACACCTTAGTACACAGTGCCACCATGCCCCCATGTGGACAATTGGGTTTAAGTGCCTTGTCAAAGGACACAATGCAGTTGCCCTTGATGGGGATTGAACCGTGAACCTTTCAGTTTGCAGTCCAATGCCACCCAGGCCTGAAAATAAGCCGTCTGATATTTGCAAAATGAGGTCCCAAGAGGGTGAATTTGATGATGCTATCCCATACAGTGGGCCAATTTATCGTCTGGGTACCTCTTTCTGTTTAGTTTTGAGACCCTGATTCAGATTGAGGTTCACAGAGGGTAAATTTGATGATGCTATCCCATACAGTGGGCCAATTTATCGTCTGGGTACCTCTTTCTGTTCAGTTTTGAGACCCTGATTCAGACTGAGGTTCACAGAGGGTGAATTTGATGATGCTATCCCATACAGTGGGCCAATTTATCGTCTGGGTACCTCTTTCTGTTTAGTTTTGAGACCCTGATTCAGATTGAGGTTCACAGAGGGTAAATTTGATGATGCTATCCCATACAGTGGGCCAATTTATTGTCTGGGTACCTCTTGCAGTCCAGTTTTGAGACCCTGATTCAGATTGAGGTTCACAGAGGGTAAATTTAGTGATGCTACCCTGCTGTGCAGGGTAACATCACTAAATTCACCCTCTGGGGACATCATCTTATAGAGGACAGTTTGCTTATTTTCTGGCTTGATGCCACCAGGTTCCTCTGCACGTGAATGAATAGTGAAATCTAAGAGTTTCCAGGATGATTTCCGTGTATTTTCCAGGGGATTTCAAGGCGTAAAATAATAAAAATTCAAGGAATTTCAAGATTGTAACATAGCACAGTACATTTGAAAAAGTTACGAATGTTCCAAATCACTGATCAGCTGTTTCTAGACTGGAGTGTAGCACTATTATACATGTAAATAAGCAAAACATCAGAAAAAGTTACGAATGTTCCAAATCACTGATCAGCTGTTTCTAGACTGGAGTGTAGCACTATTATACATGTAAACAAGCAAAACATCAGAAAAAGTTACGAATGTTCCAAATCACTGATCAGTTGTTTCTAGACTGGAATGTAGCACTATTATACATGTAAACAAGCAAAACATCAGAAAAAGTTACGAATGTTCCAAATCACTGATCAGTTGTTTCTAGACTGGAGTGTAGCACTATTATACATGTAAACAAGCAAAACATCAGAAAAAGTTACGAATGTTCCAAATCACTGATCAGTTGTTTCTAGACTGGAGTGTAGCACTATTATACATGTAAACAAGCAAAACATCAGAAAAAGTTATGAATGTTCCAAATCACTGATCAGTTGTTTCTAGACTGGAGTGTAGCACTATTATACATGTAAACAAGCAAAACATCAGAAAAAGTTACGAATGTTCCAAATCACTGATCAGCTGTTTCTAGACTGGAGTGTAGCACTATTATACATGTAAACAAGCAAAACATCAGAAAAAGTTACGAATGTTCCAAATCACTGATCAGTTGTTTCTAGACTGGAGTGTAGCACTATTATACATGTAAACAAGCAAAACATCAGAAAAAGTTACGAATGTTCCAAATCACTGATCAGTTGTTTCTAGACTGGAGTGTAGCACTATTATACATGTAAACAAGCAAAACATCAGAAAAAGTTACGAATGTTCCAAATCACTGATCAGTTGTTTCTAGACTGGAGTGTAGCACTATTATACATGTAAACAAGCAAAACATCAGAAAAAGTTACGAATGTTCCAAATCACTGATCAGCTGTTTCTAGACTGGAGTGTAGCACTATTATACATGTAAACAAGCAAAACATCAGAAAAAGTTACGAATGTTCCAAATCACTGATCAGTTGTTTCTAGACTGGAGTGTAGCACTATTATACATGTAAACAAGCAAAACATCATCAGTTGTGTGATGATTTTAATGTTATCAGGACACATCTCGGATGGATTGATCAGTACTCTATTTTCGAGGAGATACTGGGAAAGATTTCTGAAATTCAAAGAAAATCGAGAACCTTGGTGAGGATTTTTTTATATTCAATGGACTTTTAAACAATTTAAGGAACCATGGGAACCCTGTATTGCTGTTCATTACGTGTACACTCCATATAAAACCGCACTTCGCGTACCCCACTTTTTGTGTAGAAAAGTGGGCTACCCAAGTGCGGTTAGGAGAGAAGCATTACATAATCAATTAGTGCTCGACGAGAAATTTCTTACAGAGTCTGAACCTGATTAGCAATATTAGTCTTCAGTCAGCGAATTTCTAAAACCTGCATTTCATAAAATAATGACATAAAAATACTATATCTGTCTTTTTCAGATCACTGTACCCCAGAATAATGTATGATTTTAAACAATTCGTCCAGTATTTTTCGAGATATTGAACTTGTTTCCGTATTAAAATAAAATGTGTTGGCGATATGTCATTTGGATTCCCCCCCTGTATAATTAAAGGTAAGTTTGTAGCCATCGAACATGATCTTGTCCACCTTCATTCTCGAAACAGTTCGTTGAGACATTTTTAAATAAAATTACCAAATAGAGGAAGTATTTTAAAATAAAACGTATTCTGTGCGTTGTTATGTTTTTGAGAACAATAATGTGACAGTCTCGGCGATACATCCTGTCTTTATGAAGTGCGGCCCCTGTTTTTCAGACTCGGGATCATTACGAACCCGGCATTTGATTTAATATCATTGCAGATAAGCTGCTTCATGTTTACCTCAGTAATTATTTTTGACGAACTAAATTGAGAATGGAACAGAATTAATAAATAAATCCATCTAATCTTTCCGGTCATTTTCGTAACAACTCGGGTGGATTTTTCAAATTAAATTCAGTCTTCGGAATCATGAAATTTTAGAAGCAAGGGACGGACAAATCATGGCCTATGGTAAACAAATTTATAGTGCAGTATAGGAAGTGGATTGATACTAAGACACCCACAATGGGATTTTCTTGTCAACTTCTAATATCTGAAAAAAGGCATGAAAAATTGGTGGCGACCTGGGGGCCAGAGGGGGAGGGGTAGGCATTTGCCCCTTAAATGTAGATTTTGCCCACATTTGCTTCCCACGTCCATCACACACACACACACACTCTCTCTCTGTCTTTCCCCCCTCCCCCCCCCCATAACTCGTAACCCTGGTGTATTCACGCCTCCCGTGAGTCAGCGATTTGCTTCCCACGTCCATAACACACACACACTCTCTCTGTGTTGCCCCCCCCCCACCACCACTCGTAACCCAGGAGTATTTACGCCTTCCGTGAGTCAGCGATCAACAGTATGGTCTCTCCACTTTTAAATCTGATCTGCCGCGCCTGGAAAAATTCTCCCTAAAATTGTATATATTTTTTTTACAGCTTGTGGCCCTCATTGACGGGGGAGAGAGGGGGGGGTCATTCCAATGAGGGGCCATAAACTATGTGACTGAGACAAAATATGGAAATTCACTATAGCCCTACATCCAACGCCAATGGCCGAATTTGACCAGCACTCAGGCTATACAAAAATCTGCATTCAAATTTTATTATGTTTAAGTTTTTGTTTCAAAAACATAGCTTATGACCCTTCATTGGAACGAGCTTGTGGATATTGAGTCGTTCCATTGAGGGGTCCTAAGCTCTGTTTTGAGACAAAAAATTTCAATTTTTTAGTTGTTATTAAAGAATTTATCTTGAAAGTGCCACCTGGTCCTGTAGGCCGGTGGAGACTATTGGATCACTGGGTTTATCTTCCTAGCATTTGATACGTTTTTTCTTGGAAATAGTATGTTTATTTTCGTGACTGGAAACTGGATAGACTGATAACATTTTGGCCAGACGCTGTCGTCTGTATGTTGGTGTTTTGGTAATAATAATTCTCCCCAGCCAGCATGGGTTTCTTTTCAATAGATGCGTCAAATGCTTCGGCCCTTTGATAGATTAATAAGTAAATTAGCCTTAGAAAAGGGGTTGAAGATATAACATACCAGTATACAATTAAGCTCAATTTGTTACTTCTGTGCAGTGGCGTGTTAATTTAAATCCTTTGTTTGTTGTTAATCCTGAATAAAATGTTAAAAGAAACGAAACAATTGCTATGTATAATCATATCACATCCCCCAAATATAAAAATATTCACAGGGAAACATTTTTAAAATCCTGAGGGTTCAACCTACATCAGTCAACGAAGCCATCACGCCGCAACCAGAGACACCTGCCGAGTACCTGAACCTTTTCCTCCTTCAACATGCCGAGACATGTGAAAACTGATCATATACAGTCACTGAGGGTCGAAAGGGGCTTGTTCCCCAAACCGTCCCTGCGCGCCTTTGGTGCATGAAACCAATCCGTCCCATTTTTAAAATCTCCTGAAATTTAGTGCTTGTGCGGTCTCGAGTCCAATGATATTTGCTACAAATACCAGACTTCATTAGTTGAAACTTTAGATATTTAGTGCTTATCACGATGTCTTGATCAAGTAATCCAATAATATTAGCTAATGTCCATTTCGGTTGAGAATCAGAAGGTTTTTTTCAACAACAATGACCTCGATTAAGCGAGTTCAGACTATTTTATGTCAATGTCATGTAAATCCAATAGATGGAAGAGCCACACTGCTTCACGGGATCGTTAAAATTCGCATTTTTTTCAAGATTTATTAAAACACAAAACGTGAATTATTGGACCAATTTTCACATTCAAAGGATTTTTTTGATACTGAAAATTCCCCCCCCAAAATATTTCAGGCACAGAAAAAGGATTTAGTGAAGAGAACTTATTATGTAAATTGCGATGTGTTTTCCCAATCAACACTGATTAGTGAGTAAATACCTGCTGTTATATAATCATACATAACACACTCAGTCGATATTGGGTTAATTTTTTTATAAGGAGTGTACACGCAATGTTCTCTGGGCACAGAGAGAACTGGTATCTGTCAACTAAAGCCCCCTCCTCCCCTCCAGCCCCCCCCCCCCCCCCAAAAAAAAAACAAAACATAGCTTATGACCTCCATCATGTTGAGGTGTTCCAATGAGGGGTCTTATGCTATGTTTTCCAGGCATTAAAATCTGTCCCGATTCACAGGAATCTATTTTTGATTCTTGTGTACTCCTACTGCGAGAAACAATTTTTCAGTTCTTGTATCAAATCTTATACCCTTGTGAGTGTATTAACCAGTACATTTCCTATAGTTAAAATCAAATATCATATTAATATATTTACTAGGTCCATGTTTGGTGAGTTTCTTGTCTTACATGTCCATGCAGAACACATGTTCCCACATGCATGATTTTGTTGGTTTTGCTGGTGGATGTTACAGAACCTTTTTAGTGGTTTCTAGTGAAGACTTGGTTGCCTGTATGGGCAGCCAAGACTTCACTAGACACCACTGCTAAGGCACAATGTTGGAGAGTTTCTTGTCTTATATGTACATGTAGAATATTATTATCTCTGATGGTGGCAGGTTTAAGTTGGGGAAATCTCACCCGTGGGCAAGATATCTTGCCCTTGGGTGAGATTTACCAATCTCACACCCATCACCATCAGGGATAATTTTTCTCCCCCCACCAAAACAGTCTGACGTCATCAAAAGTAATTCAGGGACACATGCAGCTATATCGAACAATTTTGTTGTCCATTCCCAATAAAACCGATAATTTACTTATCGGAAAGAGTGTACAAAAGTTCTGTATATACCATACGTATATACCACAAAATTAAATCCCAACGCCGGCAAGGTAGGGGTTAAAGATTTGTAGCGAAATGAACATTGACACATTCCATATATGAATTCTGCAATGTATTCGCATAACTTTTCGACGGGAATTTTGTGCAACTCACTCCACTCATAATGTCGTTCATCCAAAAATTCATATAAAAGAGTCAAGTGTCCTTTGGTTTTAATATTTCCGAAACGTGACACCATGTTGTTTGTTTACAGAAGAACGTGCGATGATTGAATAGTCCTGTGCTCATTAAATATGCTAATATGCCAATATAGATTGGTCGCACGGGTGGGGTGAGACAGGCATATCTCTCCCAGCTGTCTCGCACAACTTTATATATGTCTCAGTACCTTAGTGGTGGGAGAACACTGCCTGTATAGGCAGCCAAGACTTCACTTGACACCACTGCTAAGGCAGAGTTACCTTATTATGAGGAAGCAAAAGATAAGGCAAATTGTCCAGTCCTGAAAGCACAGTTTTAAAATCTGGGACAAGAATCAAATCTTGTGGGAATCAAAGTCGATTCTCATTGTTTCCTCTATGAAAATCATTTGTGAGAATTGATTCTGATCACTCATGAATTTTAAGTCTTGGATTTTAAGGCCAAAAATGAAATTTTTTAGTTATTAATCTTATTAAAGACACTTTTTGCAAGTGGAGTCTGCTATTCGGGTTGGGAAAAAGTTTAAGCACATTCCTCTCTTTTACACACACAAATACCTGATCCAGTCTGTTGATTGTGCTGCAAGCTTAGCCATAGAACATCGGTGTGCAGCAGACATCAAACCCTGAAAGATATAACAGATTAACTTGTAATCATATCACTTGATTCCAAACAATTTTGCCAAACTGGATGTCTCAGGTCAAAAGTCATTATAATAATTTCCAGATATTCTATATTAACTGGTCGAGAGCTAAATTATTTTTCAGGGATAATTTGTAACTTGACTATTTTTATCAAAGATATCACACCACCAGCAAGAGGAACTTTAGTTCAGCAATATACTGTTTATAAATAGTTGTGTTGTTACAATTTATATTAATTTTTTCTCTACTGTTGATTCAACAACAAACTACATGTAGTGTCTATAGAGTGAAGCCACTAATAGAGCTATGGTGGCTTCTAGCACTCAACCAGTTAATACATCTGCCCAAAGTGCTCTAGATATAAAATTAACCATTCAGATTGGGTGAATTTACCAGTCTTTTTCAAATCATATGCACTCTGTGATATGTCGGAAACTGGGCTTTGTCATTGTTGGGGAAATAGATTCATGCCACGTATTCAGCCAAAACTCAAGGAGTGTCGCCTGAATCTGTGTGTTGACATATGTCTCACCGTGATGAATCCGCCCATTTCATTTTTGCTGTGGTGGTTCTTATCTTGAAGGGGTCAATGACTTTTCCTCAAAAAGCATAGGTTCACTGAAAATAACAATTTTAATACATATATATAAAAATAAATATGGTAATTTCTGACTTACATGAAATCCAAATGAATAAGAAAACGCATTTTCTGTTGTCGCTAGTTTCCCTTCCTTGTCACTGGTATTTGAACTTTGGTCGCCTTTTCACTTTACTCTTTCACTGCCGTGGCATGGCCACTAATGTATTATTCCTTTACCAGATGCCTTTACTCTAACATGTGATGGAACGTCACTCCACAATGGCCATAACATGGCCACTAACTTATTGTCACTTTGCTGGATGCTTTTCACTCAAGCAGCCACCACCAACAGGGTTAAACGCTACCCTCCATTTATCTCAGAATAATGTTCATACAGGCAAAGCCCACTCTGCCTACGTATGGCTTGCCTTCTACCACAGGTATATCGTCGACCTCAAAGCCAATTTTCGTGAGTTCTGTGAGCTCGTTTTTGGTATTTCTACTCCTACACTCGTATATGGCTGCCAACTTGGCCCAAGACTGTTCCTATTCTAAATTGGGCTCTGTGGCTCCACTACACTACAACGTGCCTTTACTTTTGCGCCGATATGGCACCTCCTCTAACCTACAGCATGGGACATCCCCAACTCCTTGCCTATTACCCACAGTCTTACACTCCTTCAGACTGGAATTAATTTTTTGAGAAACTCCATGACATTTATCTGATCGACAGAACATTAATTCTCATCTTAACTGCTTCTCTTGAACTTGGCTGCTTTAGTTCAAGAGAAGCAGTTAAGATTAAAAGTCTTAATTTAATATTCGCTTTTAAATTCTTTTAAGTTTGCTATACTTTGACATTTCAGACAGTCCACAGTCAAAATTTGAGGCATACCGTACAACACCAGGAACCCTACATACGCCATTATAATTTGGAGATTATCAAAACTAATGACCATGTAATTAGATGACTGATTACCTTGCATGGCTAAATGAGTGTCTTATGTTTGATGCTTATAAAGCAAGATCGTTGCTTCAGACCAGCTAATCGCTAATTGGCATTAAAGACTCCTATTGAGATTCCTCTCCATTAAAATTATCACTTCTATATGCCTTCACTGATTTATTTACACAGATGGCTTACTTGACAAATCAGTTTTTCGGGGTCTGCCATATAGCTATCTTTGGCTTTTAGAGCGAAGAAAAAAAATTACAAAGATTATTTACACTTTTTAAACCACAAAATCTAAAATTCAAGCTACCACCTTGACAATAAACAAGTAAATGCCTTGCGTAAAGAAACGTTGCAAGTGCTCTAAAAACATTCACATTATACTGTTCAGAAGACTAATGCACTAAAAATGGGAAATTGATCCTGCAATTGCCCTAATATTGCCATTTGATTTCCGTTCTCTGGTTTGTGCTATTTTCAGTTTACAGTTGAGTTCCAGAAAAAGGCAGTCCTCTCAGAGAGAGACATGCCTGCATGAATCCCTACAGAACAGGGACTGGTCGTAATACACGCAAGGGTAGTGATGTCCATGTATGCGTTTACCAGTTAATAAAAATCTTCATCAGCAAAAATTTAATTAATGAAGCACCAGATTATACACTATGTTTCATTAATTAAATTTTTGATGATTATTCCTGTATTTAGTGTCATGGAAATATTGTCCACATATGGAAAGTGACCAGTCTACGGTGGCCATACTGTCCATAGAGTACAAGAAGAGTGCCACTACATACACAGAATGACTCATGTGTGTGAATGGGTTAATCGATATGGCACGAGTGCCAAAACGGAAGGATAATATCAATATCAATTAACCAATCCACATGCGCGAGTCATTCTGTGTTTATTACAGGCCTTCACATCTATAAAAACAATTATTACAAAGACACTCAGCAATTCATGTGACAACTATCAATAAAAACAACACACTTTATCGCCAACCAATTCTGCAAGGGAAACCTGTGCTACTATGTCGTCCCCTGAGTTTCAATGTGTTCTATGTGCCTACTGGCACATAGAACACATTGGAATTCAGGGGATGAATTTTAGCTATCGCTAGCGATTCAAATTGTAATTGCTTTGCATGATTTGTAGAAAATTCCTGTAAAATTTTGCTTCTATTTAAAAATAGTCTGTCAATGATTACCGTTCCACACATATGTGCGGAACAGATTTTTAT
Organism: Pictodentalium vernedei; assembly: GCA_031216915.1. Taxonomy (NCBI): domain Eukaryota; kingdom Metazoa; phylum Mollusca; class Scaphopoda; order Dentaliida; family Dentaliidae; genus Pictodentalium; species Pictodentalium vernedei. The sequence goes on along the minus strand of CM062295.1, from coordinate 670,936,841 downwards.
TTTCCACATGGTTTAGTGTTGCTATAGATGGGGATTACACAGAAGAAACGTGTAATAAAAGATTTTACTTTTGAGGCACATTACAGAATTTGCACTTCACCATGCTTCTAAAGGTTAGTAGTTTGTGTTAACCTTTTATCTAACAAATCGATTGCATCAGCCAATGTAATTTACAATGTGAGCAGATAAAAAACATTTTCAAACAATTTCAACAGAACAATATCATGTGATCCCGCACTGGAACACGCAGGTTGAGCTCCTTCCAATGCAGTTTACGTGATACTGTTTTGGTGAAATTGCAAGAAAAGTCTAAAAAAAATAATTCATTTATTTATTTGTTTATTGGTGTTTATAGTCACATATTTCTGCACAATGGCTAAATCAGCAATGTGGATATAAAGTCAAGTACAGCCAATCATTTATACCCATTTTAGAGGACTGCCACCCCAAGCCTTGATTACCAGGTCAGTAACCAAGCACAGTAAACAAGCACTGCTTCATTTCCCTGGTTTCCACAGGGAGAAAGAAGTAAATGACAAATTTTACTATTGGGTCAAGGCGTAACCCTGTGCCACAGAAAATCTACTTTTTTCAGAGCACTAAAAAAATACCTTCTTGTCCAATGGACAACAGGTCATTGGTATCAGCACATGAAATATACACATAAAAGGAAAATAAGTCTATTAACTATTTGAACCTGAGTGGCCGTTTTTACAGTCCAGGAAAATGATACTTCATAATTTCATTAACCCCCAGCACATTGATGTTGAAATATCTAAAGTTGAAGGTGTAAATTTTTCCCATAATGCAACTAGAAATTTAACCAATTCAATCTTGTTTGACAGAGCTCATTGAGCTCTGTCAAACAAGACCGAATTGGTTAAATTCCCAGCTGCATTATGGAAAAAATGGCTACTTGAAATTTGGATATTTTGACATCAGAGTGAAGGGAGTTAAGTAGGATGGCTGGGAGTGCAGTGGCTCAGTAGGTAGAGGTGCAGGCTGCAAGCCGAGAGGTCCTCGGTTCGAATCCCACCTGCGGCAACCGCGTTGTGTCCTTGGGCAAGACACTTCATCTCCATTGCCCGCGTGGGGGCACGATGACGCCGTGTACTAAGGCGTACTGCACGTCGATGGTACGCATGTCTTCAACCAATCTAACCCTGCCTGTGCTCCAGTGCGGAGTTACGATGTTGGGGAGCTGGCAGCTGCTCGTCGTTGCTCGGTGGTTCTCTCCGGGTACTCCGGCTTCCTCCACCCGTAAAACTGTCACGGTCATGATTAGCCATTGTGCATAAATATGTGACCTTAAACATCAATAAATAAATAAATAAATAAGTAGGATGGCTGCAAAAGGTAATGTGTGGAAAAGACCAATCAATATTTTTAATGCACATTAATTGTTCTACCCCCAAATAATGAATATGGACTCTTCTAATTGCTGCTGTTGAACTGACATGGAAGATACCACTAGGGTTCGAAGAGTTAAAAGAATTTTTATGAAAGTAACATCTTTACATATCTTTGTCAGTAATGCTATACTGTGCATTATAAATACATATTATCATTAGAGTGAATTGATCTGTTTGTTGTATCAAGTCAAGTTAACCCTTTACCCAATGCAGACGATATCAAAATTTATTATTTTAAATATCATTTTTTTAACTTTTTCAAAAAATTTCAACAAAACCATATCATGTGACCCCTAGTTGGAACGAGCACGACGAGGTCGTTCCAACAAGGGGTCACATGATATGGTTTTGTTGATATTTTTTGAAAAATATTTTTTCAACTGTTGAATTTGCATATTACGCGGGCAGATGCGGGCAATTCGTTGAGTAAAGGGTTAATGAGGTGAGATAGGTGGATCAAACATTTGGCTTGCCATGTGTTTGATCCAGCTATCTCACCTCGTCGACAAGAAGTGATACAACAAGATCAATCCACTGTAGTGATAAAAGATTTATTATATAAGACGCACTTAATTAAATTAATTAAAACTTACCATTCCCAACGAAATACCAACCCAGACCCATGACACTTTGAAATTCTGAATATAAGTATTTTGATAACTGGAAACAATTGTTGCTAGAGCAGACAAAACTATGAACAAACTCTGTATTTCTGTTTGTTAAATTGGACACGTCCACTTTTTATTGAGTCAGACATTGCAGTAATATTTACTGATGACCTGTGCATGTGCAGAATTACATGGATGGGGGGTTGGGGGGTCGGAGGGAAACAGTAATAATTTAAGGCCACACAAAGTAGATCTTCTGTTTCTCAGGCCATTATTTGTGAAATTGCATGCGTGCGAGCGTTTTTTTATTTTATCTTTTATTTCAGTAATTACTTCTTTGCCATCAAAACTTCATGTTCTTGGTTCAAGTTTTCCTGAAAAATGCAATACAGTCCAAGACTTATATTTCGACAAGAATCCAAAAGAATGATTCATGCAACAAAACCAGCGAGAATCCATATTCAATTTGATTCTTGCTGCACCCCTGCTAGGATTCGCATGAAAAGAATTGAGACAATTTAACCCTTTATCTAACATAGCACCAGAAAATTGGTCAATACAAGGCCAACATGACCTGAAATATCCTGACACTTTGTCAATAATATTGTAGAAATATGGCTGTCATTGGAACTGGCTAAATGAGCCAGTTCCTATGACACCCATATTTGTAAGTTTCTTTTGGTAAATTTTAAAATAGTATGAAATTTAGTTTATGTTTTAAAAATAAATTAACAAGATATGTCCATCCCCATTAGCTCACCAATACATGGCATGCAATAAACCTAGGCTTATTACAAATCTGCAAAAAAGGTCAAAGAGTTAATGTTGATTTAACACATTTATGAAATATAAAAGCCACAGCATGCTGGAGGTAGCCTCCACTCATGTACATGTGTAGCATAACAGGTCAGAATTCTCCACACTGACAAAAAAGTAAAACATTGCATTAAAAAAATCCAAAATCTCCGAAAAATATCCAGCCAAAGGTTAATGTTATCTTATATTGAATTATTGATGCCTTTAACACATATATGAAATATAAAAGCCACAGCATACCGGTCGTAGGCTCCACTCATGTATAGCAAAACAAGTCCACACTGACAAAAAAGTCTAACATTGCAAAAACACTATAAAAATCAAACAAATATCACTGGGTAAAGGGTCTGTGTGTAATTGTAAGTCATAGAAACAGTATGAGGTGCATAGTAACAGGTGGGAAAGTCAAAGTGGACTCTTACAATAACTTTAACACAAGAGTTGACGTCGACACGATGCGCCTCAGGTTATGACATAAGCTCACACAACTTCGTTGGTGAGCTAAAAAGTTGTGTTGAGTAAAGGGTTAACATAAATATGATATCAGTATATAACAGGTGTTCAACTCAGGTGGCCTCTTGGGATCCTGGGACACTCATAGCAGGTATGGATTCTCGCTACTATTTTCACGAGAATCCAAATGGATTCTCCTAAATTCAGATGAAATATAAGCCCTGGTATCTGTCATGAAAAAAATCGTGACATCGACGCTGCAGCTGCGACGGGTGATGCAATCTCACAAAATTCTAAGTAACTCCAAGAAAAATATTTGGAATAACACATGCATTGAACAGTGGCTAGACATCAATAAGATACACTTACATGCCAAATATAAAGTCATTCCAACAAGTATTTCAAAAGTTATTGAGTTTTGAAACTAGTTAGTCACAGACAGACCGACCGACAGACAGACCGACCGACCGACCGACCGACCGACAGACAGACCAACATTGCCACTTATAGAGCTGCTAGTCACAGCTAAAAATCACTGCGAAAGAAGCACAGCTCCACTTCCTTGGTTTCCCACAGTTGTTACAGTTAAAACTAGAAGTCCTGTCATGAAATGCGCACAAATAGCACGTTGATATGCACATTAATGTACGTGTTATGGCCCAAGTAAAGCTATCAAATTCTGTACATATGGCATGTGCACAAGCAATGTTTCAGCCAATGGACCTCCGGGTAACCCAGAGGTCCATTGGCAGAAACATTGCATGTGTTTGCTATGAGTAACCAGGAGAACCTGCCGTGCTTTGGATGCCATTTGATATGGCAATTGCGCGCAATTCCAACGTGCAATTAAGCCTAGATAAGAGCACTATTCGTGACAGGACTTCTAGTTTTAACCGTGGAAAGGCTACCACTACCATTAAATTATAACAAACCTTTTTATTGTAATTATCACTGACTGGAGATATAATTCCACCAGTTACATAATATTTGCCACTCCTTTGTAAAGAATCTCTGGCAATTTCTGAAAATAAACACAAACATAATTTTTTTTTATCTGCTCACTTTGTAATAAAAAATATTTATACAGTGGAGCCCACTTAATTAGATATCTCTTAATTGTATATCCCTGTTAATTGAATATAATTTTCAAACACAAAACCATTTACCATACCTTCAGTACAAATTTGATCTGTTAATTGCATATGGGTTGTACAGTAAACTCCTGTTAATTGTATATAAATTTTTGTAATATGTCGAAAAAATTGCTGTGACACGCACCAAATTCACCTTATTTATCAACCTTTTTGGCCTTATACATCCAATACAGACATTTATTCTATTATATCTTGTTTGACAGACCTCTAAGAGCTCTGTCAAACAAGATATAATAGAATAAATGCTCAGTTTACCCCCAGAACTCAGGAAACTGAACAAATCCCTGTTAATTGTATACTCCTGTTAAATGAATAATTTTCACTGGCAAAATGGATATTCAATTAAGAGGATTCTACTGTATCAGTAAAAACTAGACTGAAGCATGCCCATGCACAGCACATGGCCGCCCAGCACATGGACACAGGAGGTTGAAGAGCAAACTGTTAGTCGTTACTCGAACATGTAAGACACATATGATGCCCCCGCAAAGTCTATCACACACACAAACCACGTTCCATACAGGTGAAATTCTACCCAAAATTGAAAATCCTGACAATATGCACACATCTGGTATATGTATAAACATACTGTGAAATAAAACAAGAGGACCCAAGGGGTCTTAATCGCTCACCAGCCATAGTGGTTCAAAGAAGTATTTGGGGTCACATTCAGTTAGACATGGTTCATCAACACTACAAAGGAATGAAGTCATGAGAGGCAAATTTTATGGAAAAACACTAAGGAATGGATTTGAACAAACCTGAACGTAACATGCCCCTCCCCCCCCCCCCCCCCCCAGAGCCCAAATATGAAGCCAAGGACTCAAAATGAACAAACTTGAATCTGATCCCCCTTGAGATGTCATATGCCAAATAGGAAAGAATTCTGAATGGTGAATATGAAGAAAGTTTTTAAAGAAATCACCTCACATTGCACTAAGTTAAACTTTGGGCTCAAATAGGCAGCCAAAATATTAACCCAGGGTCCCAATTTGTACAAACTTGAATTTGGCCCACCTAGAAATGTTGTATACCAAATATGAAAGGATTCTGATTGGTGGATCTGAAGAAGATTTTAAAAGAAATTCCCTCATATTGTACTAAGTTAAAATTCAGGCTCCCATAGGGAACCCAAATATTAACCGAGAAACTCGATTTGAACAAACTTGAATCTGGCCCCCCTAGAGATGATGTATACCAAATATGAGAGGATTCTGACTGGTGAATCTGAAGAAGAAGATTTTTAAAGAATATTCTACGCATTGCACAAAGTTAAAATTTGGACTCCCATAGGGAGCCCAAATATTAACCCAGAGACTCAGTTTAAACAAACTTGAATCTGACCCCCCTATAGATGTTGTATACCAAACATGAAAAGATTCTGAGTGGCCGATCTGAAGAAGAAGATTTTTAAAGAAATTTCCTCAAATTACTCCAAGTTAAACTTTCGGCTCCAATAGAAAGCCCAAATACTAACTCAGGGACCCAATTTGAACAAACTTGAATCTGACCCACCTAGAGATGTTGTATACCAAATATGAAAGCATTCTGATTGGTGGATCTGAAGAAGAAGATTTTTAAAGAAATTTTCTCATATTTCAGTAAGTTAAAATTTGGGCTCCTACAGGGAGCCCAATTATTAACCCAGGGACTGGATTTGAACAAACATGAATCTGACCCCCCTACAGATGTTGTATACCAAACATGAAAGGATTCTGACTGGTGGATCTGAAGAAGAAGATTTTTAAAGAAATTTCCTCAAATTGCACCAAGTTAAAGTTTGGACTCCAACAGAGAGCCCAAATCTTAACCCAGGGACTCGATTTGAACAAACTTGAATCTGCCTACTGTCCACTTTAGAGGACTTCCACCCCAGGCATTGGTTCTGGTGTAGCAGGATATCCCCCCCTGATATACCCCCCAGGGGAAAGATAACCCAGGATATCTTCCCCCTCCCCCCCCACACCCTGGATATATCTTTCCCCCCACCCAAATGCATTAATCTAATTTTGTTTCTTTTACTATTATTTCACAATATTTGATTACATTTGATATTAAACAGCTAAATCCTTGTATAAAATTACTCAGGAACACGTAACAGAATGTGGAATATGTCAGGGAGAGAAATATTTTTAATGAATTTTAGAAAAAATTCATCTTCCTCCTCACCCTGTCAAAATCTCAAAACAAAGTTACAGAGGTTCTAAGATAGGCTTTTTCTAATTCGTTAGTGTACAAATATCAGTACAGCATTCCCAAATTTGTTTTGATGGTTGATAAATATTTTGATAAGGTGAGGAGGAAGATATCCAAATCTGGACATCATCCCCCTCACCCTGTCAAAATCTGAAAAACTGTTACAAAGATTGTAAGATTTGCTAATTCTAATTCAGTAGATTAGATTTAACCCTTCACCTAACGAATCGCCTGCATCTGCCCGCGTAATATGCAAATTCAGCAGTTGAAAAAATATTATTTTTAAAAAAATTTCAACAAAACCATATCATGTGATCCCTCGTTGGAACGAGCTCGTCGAGCTCGTTCCAACGAGGGGTCACATGATATGGTTTTGTTGAAATTTTTTGAAAAATTTGAAAAAATGATATTTAAAATAATAAATTTTGATACTGTCTGCGTTGGGTAAAAGGTTAATAGTATCTCATTAAAATAAATACATATCTTCCTTTTTTCATGACTGGGATGCATTTTGACAATGTCTGGGGGGGGGGGGGGAGGGGGATAACCAGGCGTGGACATCTTCCCCATCACCCTGTCAAAATCTATAAAGAATCTGACCTTTACAAACATTGCTTGGACTTTGTTATGGTTGGGTGAGAGTGTAAATAAAATCTATTTATTTATTTTTTCAAATGCTTGCTAGGGGTGAAGGGGAAGATAATCATACTTAAAAGGAAATGCATAAATGTTTTGATTCAAGAGTTTGAACACCTTTTTCAATGTTACTGCGATGAAAATTCAGTAAATAAATGTTATCTTATTATAAGTAGATTTTGGGTTTTTTTTGTGGGTGGGGGTGATAGCCAGGGTGGGGGGAAGATATCCATCTTTGGGTGTGGGGAGGTATTAAGGGGGGGGGGGATATCAGGGCACACCAGGTCCTATTTTACAAGTAAAACATAACTTGTTTACCACAGTAAACAAGTACTGCTCAGAGGGATCTTCCTGGAAGCATACCCTAATTCCTGAAAAAAAAATATTTTAATCTGGCACAGTGACCCCAACATAAATAGGGTTCTTCCCCTCATCACACCCCAAACCCACAAGTCATGTCTAGTTTCAAATAACAAATTACAAGTTTAGTTAGGGAGTAGGAACCATCTCTGTCTATGGACAAACTGACAGGAAAGGTGAATGGGCAGTGCCATGGCTATATCCCTCAACCCCACCTCCCCCCCCCCAAAAAAAAAAGGAAAGTGTCAATGACACTGTAGCTCAACTTGTCAAGACACATACAGGTATAGTATGTGACACAGCAATGACAAAGATCTAGGTAATGACCTGATAACAAAGGTACATATAAAGTATCGTAACGGTCTGTACATAAATACTGGCCGTAGCCTGTAACAAATGTATAGGTAAAGTATTGTAAAGGTGGGTGACAGTCAGATGCTAAACTAGAAAAGAAATCTTTGAGTCCCAGAGTGGGTCTGACTGAACCCCAAAATATTTGTTCTCATAGCAAAGTGATAACAAAGGCACCCTAAAACACACTCATTCCTGTCCCAAGGTGAAAACAAAGGTACCCAAGAAGTTTCATGCAGATCAGTTCATAAATACGAGCTGTATAGAATTTGTGACAAAAAACTGATTGGACCCAATTTCGATACAAAATGGCCACTGGCAGCCATCTTGAATTTTGGACTGCACTCAGAAACACTCGTTCTCATGCCAAGGTGATAACAAAGGTACCCAAGAAGTTTCGTGAAGATCGGTTGATAAATACAGCCTCTAGCCCAATCCGTATTGACATGTGCACTTACAGTGTATAACTAGCACTAAATAAATCAAAATTCATCTAATTTGCATAATTTCTGCACGAGAAAAAAACCCGTACTGTATGTGATGTATTCCATTTTACTAAACATTCATACAAAAATCTATTCAAATCAGAACGTTCATACACAAGTTCTGTACAAAAGACTGATTGCACTAATTTTGGTACAAAATGGCTATGGTGGCCATCTTGAATTTTGGCCCACACCCAAAAACACTCATTCTCATCCCACGGTGATAACAAAGGTACCCAAGAAGTTTCGTAAAGATCGGTTTATAAATACGGCCTCTAGCCCGAGCCGTATTGGCATTTGCACTTTCAGTGCTGAAAGTAACACTAAATACATCAAAGTTAGTCTAATTTGCATAATTTACGTACGAGAAAAAAACCCGTATTATATGTGAGGTATCCCATGGTACTAAACATTCATACAAAAAATTATTCAAATCAGCGCATTCATATGGAAGTTCTGCGCAAAAATTTCTGATTTCTCCTAAGTCTGTACAAAATGGCCGCCAGCGGGCAACTTGAATTTCGGATCGGACCCAAAAACACTCGTTCTCGTCCCAAAAAACAAAGGTACCCAAGAAGTTTCGTAAAGATTGGTTCATAAATACGGCCTCTAGCCCGAGCCGTATTGAATTGTTGACGGTCAGACGGACGGCGGACGACTAGCAATGGCATAAGCTCAAATTTGGCTTCGCCAAAGTTGAGCTAAAAATGGGGAAGAGGTATGAAAATCCTCCCTCCCAAAGCAACCTACTTGAAAATTGGGTTTATTTGTGGTATATATAGAACTAAAGCATGTTACATCCATGCTTGTCTGTTTGATACAGTCCTTGAAGCTGCATTTTTTTTGTTTTTTTCACCCCAAATATGATGGATATATTTAATTTTTAATGGGATAAATTGTAATTATCACAAAGTTTCAGAAAAATATAAATTTGATAGTAAATTTCCTTTCTTATTATACCTACCGCAATTGTTTACTACAGGCTTGCACTACAGTGGAAGAACATAACTCGGATAAAATACTCTCTATTTTAATCTTTCCCAAGATTTGAGAAAGAAAAGTGGTGTAAAAACAACACGAAAAAATAAGTCAAAACGTGGTCGAGCACCATCGGCACACACCCAGTATGGGACGCTCTTCCATAGTACAAATCCACGACTACCGTAAAACAGTGCGCAGTGCGTCAATTCGTCATTCTTTTGATTCCGACAACACAGGAGTTATGTGATCAGCGGGGAGGAAGGATTCTTACCCGAATAAGAAGACGGGAGGGCCTCCATGTAAGGTAGGTAAAATAAGAAAGGAAATTTACTATAAAATTTATATTTCTTATCAACCTACCTCAATTGTTTACTACAGGCTGAATAGACAAAAGGATGGAGGGAATCACATAACCAACCCACACATAACTCAATAGCACTGGAACCGTGGACAGAGGAAGAGATATCCTATCAAACCATAGCATCACAAACATTAGAAAAGACAATGAAAGATGAGGCGTATGGTGAAGTGCGACGCACAGACAGAAAGGACAGTAACAGCACAGAGCTGGAACTGACCCTGAAAAAAGCTGAAAGGCTGGGATAGACAACAGCCTGAGCTGAAGAAAGAGGGCCCCAAGGACCAAGGTCCTCTATCGGCTCCTGCAACTGTCGCAGATAAAAGGAGAATGTAGCATTTCTCCAGTAGGCTGCCAGTATAACATCCATCATCCGACAACATGACAGAGTTATTAAAAGAGAAAGTCAATGCACGCACCTCATGGCAGAAAAAAACAATTGGTAATACAATCACCAGTAGCTAGATGAGCGGAAGCTGCACAAATAGCAAGACAAATCCATCGAGAAATGGATGCAGGAGACATCTGGCATGTGAGAAAACGCATAGTCATCCAGGATAAAGCCGCGAATGCCCCCCCCCCCCCACCCCCAAGCAGAGCAGCGCCCAAGAAAGCGACCATCTTGGAGTAAACTGCAAAGTCCTAGGCCTTTTCAAGGAAAAGAGCTGAACAAGCTTGGAGAGGCAAGGATGAGTGTCGAAACAATGCGGTACCACATATAAAAAGGTCTCCGAAGCATGGACTTGTACCATTGCTGGAGACCCCCAGAAACAAACATAAACCAGAAACTCCGCAAGCGGTGTGATCGAAGGAGTGACAGAAGCAACATAGTGATCGCACACCATCGACAGAAGAACCTTTCACTTAGCCACAGAGGCTAAACCAGTGGAGTGAGTGCCTCCTAGAAGAAGAAAAGCAACTCCACTGCGTGTCTCGAAAAACCACTACGGAGGAGACAGAACCCGATAAAAGACATGTGCCAAGGCACAATGAAGTCAGGTCAACTTGAAACCTCCTTGGATGACTTTGGCAAAGAAAGTCGCGATGTAGAGAGAGACATGCCGGAACCGCCGCTAACAGAGAGCAGAGCAGATTGACCCACACCCACCGAGGCGACGGGTGTGATCGAAAGGATTCGACAACTGCAGGTTCATATCTAGGAGAGAACCTGAGGCGGAATCGGAACCGGCAGGAAGGCGTAGCCGACAAGACCGTCCCAAAGGAGGGCCAGAGCGTCCACGGCGAAAGCCAGAGCATGATGGACACGAAAGTGTCCACCTGATGGTTCCAACGAGCCGCAAAGAGATCGATGGAACTCACCATGTGGAGCATCCACTCGGTGGAAAAGAACCTGCCCCGTCGGGACAGGGAGTCGGCTAGGATGTTCAGACGACCGGAAATGTGATGAACAACCACCCCGGCATTGACATCCTGAGCGAGCAGTAGAAGATCCCGAGCCAATTCGTACATTGGAACCGAGTGCGTGCCACCCTGGTCCCAAATGTAAGCAACAACTGTCGAATTGTCAAACAACAGAAGGACCTGACGATTCGACAGGTGAGGGATCCACTGCCTGAAACTCAGAAGAAGAGCAAGAAGCTCTGCTGGCTGATGTGCAGAGATGCCCGATCCTGGTCCCCCATCCCGTGAAGGGAAAGACCATGAGGATCCAAAGTTGCACCCCATCCGAGATCGCTGACATCTGCCGTCAGAACGCGATAGGACGTGGGTAAGTCCAACAGGACACCCTCCGTGATCCACTGAACATTCGTCCAGTGGAGAAGGTGAGGATAAGAAAATCTGGTAACTGAAGCACCAGATCCAGAGAATCGACATTCGACCTCCAACGACTGAGCAGAAAGTGTTGGAGAGGTCTCACATGCAGCCGACCTAGAGGAATGAGATCCGTCACCGAACCGCAGAGACCGATCAGCCAGAGAATACTCCATGCCGTCGCGGATGTGGACTGGGACAAAGTCACAGCAAAAGCTGGGAGAATCACAGCCTTGGCCTGGGGAACCGCCACCAAATTGAATTGGGTGCGGAAAGCCATCCCCAGATGACAAAACGACTGAGAAGGGACCAGGTCCGACCTCTCCTTGTTGACTCTGAATCCAAGCGACATGAGCAAGCTCAACAGAGTGGCGACATCCGACTCCAGTAAGGCAGCATTGGAATGCCTCTGGAGGATATCGTCCAGATATGCCGAAGTAGTGACCCTGGACTGTGCGCGATGGAAAGCTATCACATGCGACATCAGTCAGGTGAAGGCCCAAGGAGCCAGGTTGAGGACGAAAGGCATGGCTTTGAACTGGTAAACTCGCCCCAGAAAAGCGAACCTTAGATACTTCCGTGACGCCCGATGAATTGGAACGTGAAAGTAAGCGTCTCGCAGGTCGAAGCTGGAAGCGAAATCTCCCTGGTGAATTGAACGGCGGACCGACCTGAAAGTCTCCATGCTGAACTTGGGAGCAATGATAGACTGGTTCAGGATACTCAGATCGATAACCGGTCGGAGTCGGCCGTCCTTCTTCGGAACCAAGAACAGGCGGGAATAGAACCCCACTGACTGAATGTTCTTGACGACCTCAATCGCCCCCTTTGTCAGGAGATTGTCTATCTCCGTGGACAAAAGTTCCCAATGTAAAACGTCTGAAGGAACTGTGGTTGGAAGAGGCACCCTGGACAGAGTGGGGTGCCTTCGGAAGGATATTCGCAGCCCAGACCGAACAACAGCTAACACCCAAGGATCAGATGTGATGGTGGCCCAACGGTCTGCTATCCTTCCTCCAACCTGGGATGAGTCGAGGTGAGGACCTTCATTTCGAGACCCTACGAGGCCCGCGAGAGAAGAAACCACCTCCTCAACTGAATGAAGAATCCTGATACTTCCCTCTAGTCTGCCGACGCTTACCCTTACCCCTTGAGTAAGAAGTAGAAGCGGTGGCAGAAGGATCAGCCTTTTGCTTCGCAGAGGAAGCAGAAGGGTACTTGTTAGGCTTGGAACGGCCCCTGCCTCCCCTAGAAGGCTGATCAAGCTGAAGAAACAGCAGCTGATCTTTGGAATGACGTAGGACGTCATCCCGGACCGTCGACACGGAACCATGGAAAAGTTGCAGACCTGCCAAAGAAGCAGATCGAAGAGTAGTGCGCTGCTCCTCAGGAAGGGATCGGCCTGTGTCCAGCACAGAGTCCCTCCGAACTAATTCCAGATTAGCCGAGTTACAGGCATGCGTGTGAGTAAGATGCATGAGCGCCTTGGACAGCACACACAAAGGAGCCTGAACCTCGTCAAACTTATCTGGAGGTGGATAAGCAGCTAAAGCTGGGACGACATGATCAGAGAGAGAAAGAATACCAAGCATCTCTCTTGATAAGCCCAACGTGGACTCCAGAGTCGTCATCGGAATGACGGCAGACCTGGGCTAGGAAAACCCGAGGGAATTGGAGTCCTGATCCAAAACCGTCAAAGTCTGGCAGACTGACGGATTGGCGGAATCGTAGTAACGATAAAGCACCAGAAGCAAAAAGGTGTCAACCCTGGTGAAGAACGGAGCCTTCATAGCCTTGGAAGTCAGCTTAGAGTCCAAGGCTGAAAATGCTTCAACCAACTGTACCGACTGGCACAGTCGAAGATTCCCAGAAACAGGTTGCTCCATAGGCTGTTGGCATGCGACTGATGATTGTGGCCGGGCTGACACTGTCGGCTGGTTTGATGGTTTGAGATCCGGAAGGAGCTCAAACACAAAATCAAGAGCTGCCCCCAAGCCCGAAGACTGCTGGCTCTCGACATCAAGCATGTCTGACTCTTCCCCTGAGTTGGAAGACATATAGCCCATCATGGGCAAACAGCCGACGCCTCCCATGGTGTCGGAACACTAGGGGGATCAGAAAGCCTGTTTCCGATCCCGGGAGGCAGCGTCATGGGGCGCCTGGAAACCACTCGCTGCCTCGCTGGAAGCAACGGGAAGGCTCTTTGACAGAACCTGAGTGAGTAAGGAGAGGGCCTCCCTAAGTTCACTGCCCATAATGGCCGGTTTGACAGGGGAACGAACCGGCAAAGTGGCTTCACCTCTGACCCTCTTAACCAGCGAAGGGTCACGATCCTCCAAAACACCCGACGCGGGACGACGAGCGGCAGCCGAAACGTCTGAAGGCAGACGTTATAGGGGTACGACACACCCCGAGGATCAACATAGCGGTAACTCATGAGAGTCAACGCAGACCTCTGTGGGGCAGAAGGTCCAGGCTGCACAAAAGACGTTCGTCCCCCAAAACTGGTCGTGTGGCCAGAATGAGTGGACGGAAATGCCACGGAGTTCATAGTGTCCCCACTAAGAACATCCAAATCCAATAACACAACTGTGGTGCTCGATGGCGCAGAGACCACAGTAGAGGGTCCGGCCGGCAGCCACTTCCAACTTCGCTGAGTTAAAGTCAGGGAAGGCTGAGGCTGATACCCCCACATCTACACTCCCAGACACCGCAGCAGACCACTGCAGGTATAAAACTACTGTGCTCAATGGCTGAGAAGACACAGTAGGGGGTTCAGACGGCAGCCACTTCCGACTTCGCTGAGATGAAGTCGGGGAAGGCTGAGGCCAATACCCCACAACCCCACAACAGACATCCCTGCAGACCCTTGCAGGGATAAGCCGAGGCCGGCTAAGACGGTGCCCAATGACGTTGTAGACAGAACAGCAGTAGCAGCAGATACGACGGGAGCTGTTGGAACTGGCGGAAAAGCGGAGAGAGCCACCTAGCTCAGCCTCCAAAGGAGGAGTCACAACCCTAGTGACAGCCTCAGATGTCGACTGGCATAGTCCCGGAACCAGGCATCTCTTCACCAGAAATCCAACAGCTCCCGCAGTATCCACCACGGTAAAAAAAACTGCACATTCCCCACGGAAGAGGAATAACTCTCACCAGACATGGTCGAGTTGGGAAGCCCTGAAACGACAGCGTTGCCCACCCCCCGCTGGTGCGGGAGGAGCTGCACAACCCCCACGGACGGGGAGCAATTCTCACCAGACGTGGTCAAGTTGGACGACCCCGAAACGACAGTGTTCCCCACCCCCAGCGGGAGCTGCACATCCACCACGGAGGGGGTAAAACTCACACCAGACGTGGGGGGGGGGGGGGGGGGCTCCCGAAATGGCAGAGTTCCACACCACCCACGGGTGCGGAAGAAAAGGCCACGAGAACGCACCAAGGCGAAGGCAAAAGGAATTGCCCTAAAGGAACCGAACTGGAAATAACAGAGGTGAGAGCAGTAGAAGAAAAAGGTGAACTCAACAGAAACAGAAAGTAGAAGAACACCCTCAACTACGAGAGAAGGTGGCAGAAAAAAAAAAACGGTGGGTACACGACAGAACCCAGACGGTTGACAGGGCCAAAAAAACAGAAATTCAGCCCTCAACAGAGTGAAGAAATCCTGTCCAGACAGTCCCTGATTGACACCTAACTCCAATAACAATTAAATTCATCAACCGAAAAATTCATTGTCGAATCGCGATGACACGATGTCGAAAACAAAACATTCGCGAAAATGGAATAGTAAATCATATACAATGAGAATGTGTTGGTTGAAAGTATAAACGAGAATATATAAAACACAGTCCTGTTATTATACGATCTTCAGATCCATAATTCCAGTCACAGGAAAACCATTATCGACGAGTTAAAATATCACTGTTACTGAGCAAGATGGCACACATCCACCACGTGTGCAGGTAATCAAAAGAATGACGAATTGATGCACTGCGCACTGTTTTACGGTAGTCGTGGATTTGTACTATGGGAGAGCGTCCCTTACTGGGTGTGCGCCGATGGCGCTCGACCCAGTTTTCACTTATTTTTTCGTGGTGTTTTTACATCACTTTTCTTTCCCAAATCTTGGGAAAGATTAAAATAGAGAGTATTTTATCTGAGTTAGGTTCTTCCACTGTAGTGCAAGCCTGTAGTAAACAATTGAGGTAGGTTGATAAGAAATAAAAATACTCAGCAAAGTCTATACGTAACAAGACAGTATAACGACATCCATATCCCCACTGACTTTTATGTTATGATAGGAATAATCTCATCATTGACCTGGACATGTACATGTATTCATACTCAATGTCACTCACCAAATATCATTTAATCTCTTTAATTGCAAAGGCTACTGCTCTGGAAAGATTATTAGAATCGAAACCTCCTTGCACACATCATACTGCACACCAAGATTTGTAAAAATCCAATGAAAAATGCAGGGTGAGTTAAGCGGACAAGCATTTGTGACAGAAATTTTGCTATTACCAAGGGCCATAACCAAGCAAAATTTGTTGCATTGAAAATTCCTGACCACATGCCCATCTACACTTGATACTGATATATTTATATTTATTTATTTATTGGTGTTTAAGGTCACATACTTATGCACAATGGCTAATCGTGACTGTGACAGTTTTACGGGTGGAGGAAGCCGGAGTACCCGGAGAGAACCACCGAGCAACGACGAGCAGCTGCCAGCTCTCCAACATCGTAACTCTGAACTCTGCACCGCAGCACAGGCAGGGTTAGATTGGTTGAAGACATGCGTACCATCGACGTGCAGTACGCCTCAGTACACAGCGTCATCGTGCCCCCATGTAGGCAATCGGGTTGAAGTGTCTTGCCCAAGGACACAACGCGGTTGCCGCAGGTGGGATTCGAACCGAGGTCCTCTCGGCTTGCAGCCTGCACCTCTACCAACTGAGCCACCGCGCCCCACTTGATACTGATACTTCAGAACAAGTTTCGTAAAAATCCAATAAAAAATGTAGGAGCAGTTAAACAGACAAGCTTTTGTGATGGAAATTTTGTTATTACGACCTAGAATTTACTATGTCCTGAAACATATATTTTGACACTAATTACATAAATAATCATCAAAAATATCATTAATGAAGCACCGGGTATAACTCGGTGCTTCATTAATTAAAATTTTGCTGATAATGATTTTTATATTACTGATCAGCACTTTTCAAAGCCCAAATATGGGCTTTTATTTAATGCTCAGGCATCAATTCACGCTGAAAAATTAAGTCATATTCCCCTGTCGGTCGGCAAAACGAAATATCAAAATGATATTTAGAAATCGATATTTCATCGTAGGTTCGGATGACGAATCACATGTACTTTAAACGAGTCAGCACATCAGTAATGAATTCCAGAGTCCCAAATACAAACAAATTCGAATAATTGATAGTGACAGTGACTAAATCAATTCATTAAATCAGCGGTTTCAAAGTTTGACTTTCTCATTCACCTTCCAGCGAAAAGCCGAAATCACTTTCAAATTTCTTCAGTTCAACTTCACACGTCTTCAGTGCATTGAGTTCAAAAAAAATAAAATTACGTGTCTTGTTATTGAAAATAAGAAAGTGGTGTTTTTTGTTATTGTTCTATTTCTTCGAAACACATTGCGATTATTTCAATTCGCCAGCCTTGGTAAATCGTAAAGTTAGGGGAGAAATAAGACGGGACTACTTTTTGTGCGGATATTCACACATTCCAATGGTTGGAGTTTGGTTGTTGTAATTATTGTATGGACGCCGGTTCGGCACATAAATTTTGCGCCTTAATGGCAAATAACGGCCACAAATTGGAGAGTTTGTAGTCGTAGAGCATTAAATAAAAAGAAAATTCATGTCGCTCGTGAAGATCCTCATATTTCTTTGTAGCCACTCACGAGATATTTTCGGTATTCATCAAATTTTCGTGAATATCCTCTATTTACCCTTTTGTTTTACCATATCAGCGAAACCATTTACATTCTCCTCAAATGATTTCAGAGTATATTCCATCACCTACCCAGTTTGTTTGCAGTTTACTGGGGTTTAACAACACACAAATACTTTCAACAGCCAGGGTCACAGCAAACCACTAACCAATGGCAAGTAACTGCCAGACTCTCCAACTTACAAGGATTACCTTTCGATCTCAGTCCAACTAGCCAATTGTCTACAACCACAACCCCCACCCACCACACCCCTCAAAGCTGATAAGCATCCTCAACAAAAATTACAATAATATCATATTTTGAAATTTAGGGACCTTTCCCATTTAGAGTGTATAAATGGGAAGATAAAAATTGTCTAATTACCACAAATTAAAATAAAAGATATTTCACATCAGTAAGTTAAAATAGAGATTCACACCCAAAAGGTGAACGCTCTAGCTAAATAACCATCAATTGTGAATAGGAAAATCAATTCTATCGTGCCCAGGGATTAAAATATAAGACGAACTGATCACAACATTTTTCAAAAATTCTGCAATTGATTTTACATTAAAATATTATTTGTAGAACGGAAAAAGAACCATTTCACATTGCACTCTGTTTCAAAAAAATATTCTGAAGTTCAGTTCACTACCAATATACAGTTATCTCCCCTGCCTCTTTTTTTTTGTGACTTGCCTTGCAAGGTTTCAATGTTTGCTCACAACTTTGATATGATAGTGTTTTCCTGTGTTTACCAAGAGTTTATATTCAACAGTCAGCAGTTAAAGAAAGGAAAACTTTTGCTCAATTTGTTTGACTGTTCAGTCTGTTGATCAAATGACTACTAAAAATAAATTCTTCAATGGCAGAGTTCTTAATTATTTTTCAACTTTGATTTGTAACACAAGTGAGTTTTTTCAAATGATACAAGCCTCAGTTTGGAAAAGATTTTGTTGATAAATAATAGTTTTGTTATTATTTAATGGAGACTGTCTGCTAGCACTCTCAATAAATTGTAACAAAACAACTGTCTGCTAGCACTACCAAAAAATTGTGTGACAAAACAACTGTACATAACATTTTTATCTATTGCTGAGAAAACAACAACCTAATGCAATGCATGCAGTGTAAAGCCACAAACGTGGCTTTCAGCTCTCTTCCTTCAATAGAGCCAATGATACCCTGATAGCAGCTTCTAGCATACAATTAACTCTCTACACACTGCTGTTAGGGGTAACTGAGGAAATCAGTTTGGGCACCCGGGGATCGTTTTGTGTGTCAACAAGGTCCAAATATGGGACCCTTTCCCAATGGCAATTTGGTATGATTTTTTTCAATTCAAACCCCAAATTTTCCAAATCATCATTCAAATAAAAATTTTAATCTTCTTTTAACCCTTTACCTAACATGAAAAGCAGACGACACTTGCAAAAAAAAATTCTTGAATAACTAATTTTTTTCATTTTTTGTCTCCAAAACATAGGTTATGACACCTCATTGGAACGAGCTCAAAGAGCTCATTCCAATGCGGGGTCATAACCTATGTTTTTGAGACAAAAAATGAAAAAATCATGAAAATTAATTGGCGATTTTTGAGAATAGCGCTGGCCAGTTTTGGCTGTTACGTTCGGTAAAGGGTTAACTCTTGAAGGCCTTAATTTGACTTTAATCACTTTTTACTGCAACAAAACAGGTGCCCCAAAAGGCAGTTTTTAGATACATTTGGAAGTTACATTCCAAAAACCTTGTCAGTTGTTTCTCGGCAAGTCTTGTCTGCCTGAATAGGCAGCCAAGTCTTGTCTTTACACAACTGCTAAGCCGCAGAATGTAGACCTCTAAGTGTTGCAAATACAACAATTTACAGTACAGTAGAACCTGTCTTGAGAGATCGCCCTTGTGGCCACACAAAAGTGGTCTCTCAAGACAGGTGGTCTCTCATAACAGGTTTCAGGTTTTCTCAAGTCAGTGAATAACCAACCACAAAATTCAGAAATGGAGAAGAATGGATTTTTGTAATTACTTTGTAGTTGTTCTTTTTTATGAAGTTTTTGTAACAAATTGAAATGGACTGTTATAAAAATTATAAAAATAAATTAGTGTTGAAAATCTTCATTGAAGATTTTCAACACTAATTTATTTTTATAATCCTATCTGTCACATTTCAGGTATGTATGAAATTGTTTATTCAGAAACAATCCTAATCTTTTCACAGGGGTCTTACAAAAAAAGCTCAATCTTTAATGAGTTATGTAACTGAATAGCAATTGAAACCCAATTAAGAGCTTTTAATACTTTTAATTATGTTAGTATAACCACAATGGATTTTCCAATTCCAGAACAGGTAAAAAGTTTTTGTCATGGTTTCATTCTTCAAAGGGCGGTCTCTCAAGACAGGTCCATTATGGCATAAAAATACAAGTTGTACCAGGTCACAGTGATCTCTCAACCATTCACACATCTGACTTCAGAGCGTGAACAACACCTAGATAGTCATGGAACTTCCAGATAGACTAGTGAAAGCAATTTCAGCTCTGGGCGTCTCATGCCCTGTCTCCTGGACTATCCAGGAAATAGGCTTGAGCGTCCACCTGAAAGTGGAGTTTGAAATTGAAAACACCACTACAACACCAACCCCTTCGGGGAGAGGTAGTACCTTTGGAGAGAGGATCCCCTCTCCCACTGGTCCTCACCCGAAGGGGCACGGAGGCCCTGAAAAGGAAAAGAGACAGATCAAGAGAAAGAAGAAGAGCCCATCGAACAAGCGCAGGGACGCCCGGCGCTTGGAGGCCTTCCGGAATAGGAAGAAAGAGTTGAGTGAGGGGGTGGAGGCTCTGGAGGCAGCCACCAGTTCCCCTCCTAGTCCCACTGGTACACCCAATCAACTGCCGGCTCCTGAGCCGGTACAGTTGGATGAGGAACGTCCAGTGGAGACTGAGGAGGAACTGGAAGTTGCTTTTTCGCCACCTCCCACCCCTCACTCCCCACTTCCTTCACTACCGGAAAGCCTGGGAGCGGGAGCCACAGCAGAACAGCCACCTCAGTCCACACTCGCCATCACGATAGAGAAGGCCAAGAAATCATTAGAGGAGGGAAGAAGAACATTAGAGCGAACTCAATATCTAGTTTCAACATCGCCACCCATATCACCATCTCAACCATCACCATCTCAACCACCTCCCAAGAAAAAGAGCCAAAAGAAACACAGAAAGGGATAAGCTACCTCCTTCCTACCTTTTCCTCCTTTGACACGCCTAGACATACGAAAACAATCATTTACAGCCACTGAGGGTCGAAAGGGGCTTGTCCCCCATACCGTCCCTGCGCGCCTTCGGCACACAAAACCATTCCTTTCCGGCGTCTTGTGATCTCTCAAGACAGGTGGTCTCCCATAGCAGGTCCATTATAGAGTAAAACCAATCGGTGCCTGGCAGATGTGGTCTCTCAAGACAGGTGGTCTTTCAAGACAGTGGTCTCTCAAGACAGGTTTTACTGTATAATAGAGATTATAAAGACTGATCATTATTTCATGTGACTGTTATAAAACTTACTACATGTACTATACATGTAGTAGCTTCTGTATTAATGTTCTCAACTCAATATGAAGGTAATATTTCTTATTCTGTGTGTGCTTCTTCTTCCAAACAAATTCTCAATTGGAGCCTTTGTGAAAGGAATTTTCCCAATTGCATGGACCCCAGACCCTTTCCCAAAGAGGATAGAAGAAGTCCGGACACCCCTTTTGATGCTCTTGATAAGGTAAGTAGTCATAAGTCTTGTTGCAGTGGTTGTGATGTCAAAAATACATTATTCCAGTGTCAAAATTCATGCATATATTATCTACAATGAGACCATTGCTGTTCTGTTTAAACTTCTGCAAATTTTAACCCTGATGGTATCTTCCATGCCAGTTCAGTGTCATCAATTGGAAGAGTCCTATATTTGTTACTTGAGGGTAGACCAATCAATATTTTCAACGTGCAGCCTTGATTGGTCTACCACACAAATTCACTGAGCAACTATCTACTTAATGAAGTCAAGTTATATAACGATCCGAAAAAGCGGTCTTTTCAGTTCAAAGGGTTACGCTCAAATTTTTTCTCAAAATACAACTGGGAATTTATTCAAATCAATCGGATTTGACAGAGCTCATTATGAGCTGGTTCTAATGATATCCATATTTGTATGGTTTTATTGAGAAAATTCTAAGATATTTAGGCAGTGGTAGGCTTATCCTGGTTAATTTTCTGGCCGTTTTTGGCTGCTATGTTAGGTAAAAGGTTAAGTTAAAAGTTGGAATCCAACAGGGAGCCTAAAATGGATCCAAGGGTTTTGATTTGAACAAACTGAAATCTGCACCTCCTAAGGTTGAGCACTGCACATCAAATATCAAAAGATTCGGACTGGTGGATCTGAAGAAGGGGATTTTTAAAGGAATTTCCCCATATTGCATGAAGTTACAATTTAGGATGTCATAGGAAGCCCAAATTTGAACCCAGGGACTTGATTTAAACAAACTGGAATCTGACACCACTAAGGATACTGCAAACTAAATATCAAAAGAGGCTGACTGATAGATTTGAAGAAGGTTTTTTAACCTTTACCCAACATTGCGGCCAAAAACAGCCAGAAAATTAACCAGATGAACCTACCAGAGCCTAAAATATCTCCGAAGTTTCTCAATAAAACCATACAAATATGGATATCATTAGAACCAGCTCGTTGAGCTGGTTCTAATGATATCCATATTTGTATGGTTTTATTGAAAAATTGTCAAATTTGTTTTTGAAAAAGGAGAGATTTAATTTATTTTTTAAAAATACTGTGTTAGGTAAAGGGTTAAAGAATATTCTTCATATTGCATTAAGTTAAAAATTTGGCTTCCACAAGGAGCTCAAATATGACCTCAAGGACTCGAATTGATCATCCTAAGGATACTCTACAGTCTACAAGATTCTGACTGGTAGATTTATTTATTATTTATTTATTGGTGTTTAAGGTCACATATTTCTGCACAATGGCTAATCATAACCACAACATGAGTATCAACTCAAGACCAGAGGTGAGCGTTAATAAGCCATGTTGCCCATTTTAGAAAGGGTTTGCACCTCCCAAGCATTGATGACTGGGTCCTATTTTACCAGTAAAACAGAGCCTGTTTACCGCAGTGAACAGGCACTGCTTCACCTCCTGGGGTTCCCACGGGGAGACTAGTAGATCTGAAGAAGATTTTTAAAGAATCTTCCTCATATTGCACTAAATTAAAGTTCCGATAGGGAGCCCAAATAAATATGTCCCCAGGATCTTCATTTGAAAAACTTGAAGCTCACACCACTTCGGATGCTACATGCCCAATATCAAAACATTCTAGCTCTTGTGATAGACCCTATAACCTACATATGGAGAGTGGTGTCTGAGTGGATAAGTGCGCCGGTCTCTCATGCCAGAGGTCCCGGGATCGATCCCTGGTCGGTGAAAGTTCTCGAAGTGTCCGAATAGTCTCTGTCAGCATCAATTGTGGGGTTGATGCTGTCACAGCGTACCGTCCTATCGGGTGGGGACGTAAAATGGCTGACCTCTGTGCGGAGAAAGACACACTCCGTGCAGGCTAAAGATCCCTTCGTGGTATTCGAGAAGAGCTAGGCTATGAAGGTCATCCCACACACCTACGCCATTGGGCCAAGGAGAGGCGTTAATATAAGTTGCATAACTTGTTTGCCAATCCTTGTAAAACAAATAAGATTAAATAAAACATTCTAACTGATAAATCTGAAGAAGATTTTTAAAGAATAGTCCTCATATTAGACAAAGTTAAAATTTGGGGTCCTACAGGGAGCCCACATATCACTCTATGGGGACTTGATTTGAACAAACTGCAAACAGCCCCCCCCCCCCCCCCCCCTCCAAAAAAAAAAAGAAAAGAAGATGCAGTAACCAAATATCAAGAGATGTTAACAGGAAGATCTGAAGAAAATTCTTAAATAAATTTCCTGATATTGCACAAAGTTAAAATTTGGGTCCCAATAGATAGGCAAAATATAAACCCAGGTACTTGATTTGAACAACTTTAATCTAAACCTCATAAGGATGGTGCATATCATATATCAAAAGATTCTGACTGGTAGATCTGAAGAAGATTTTTAAATTATATTCCTCATATTGCACTATGTTAAAGTTTGAGATGGAGAGCTATTAGATTAACTCAGCTGGACTTCATCATGGTGAGCTAAAAATAAATTCAGTTACATTTTCACATACATTTTGGTAAATACCGAAAGAGGTTATTCAAACAAAAAACATACACAGTAATGGGAAACTGAGGCTACACAATCTGGACAAAGCTGTTGTGATAGACCCTATAACCTACATATGCAATTTCAAAGTCCTGGGTCCACTGCACTTTGATAAAATGACACTTACTCTTACAAAATTGGACACATATGTCTGACACCACCATTGCCAAAGTCATCATATACACCGTACAGTATGGTAGATGTAGACTGGTCACTTTCCACAGATGGGCAATATTTCCATGGATGTAATAAAATTAGATTCAAACACTAATTACAGGAATAATCATCAAGAATTTAATTAACGAAGAACCAGTGTACTACAATATCTCCCCCACCCACCCCTTGATTATCTTCCCCACTGGGGGAGGGGGGGGATCAACTGGTTTTATCTAATCTACCCCTGGAGGGGATAAACTAGTTTATCTCCCCCTGATCTCCCCCATCCTCACCCCCACCTATAATTTTTTCACTTCATTACCTACTTAAGTTAGATTCCTTTTATCATTCACTGTGATTCAGTACTTCAATCCAAACAAGGGCAGGTGAGGTAAGATACACAGGTCTTCTTACCGGGAATATCCCACATCAGGTGTGAAACAAGATTATATTGAGGAAAAGCATTCTGAAACATTGATTTGAGAAAAAAATATTTCTTGTCCTTGATGTCCCAGGCGGGGAAGATGCACTTGTCATGTTATCTGTCACCTCCACCCTCCTAAAATGTTGGTGTTCAAAAATATGTTACATGGATTATATTTTCAGAAAATATTTTAGAAGCACTGTTTCCAGCAGAAAAAATTCATGAGTTCAAACTTTTTTTTAAGGATGCATTCAAAGACCAAAACAGTTTTACTCTGACGATTTTCAGCCTTTTGTCAGCCTTGAGTGACGAAAACATATTTTCTGCAATCACAGAGAGCGTTCAAAGAGACTCAAGAAAAAAAGAAATAATCAGGGTGGGGGTGGTGGGGAAGATAAACTAGATACCCAGGGGGTGGGGGTAGATAAACTGTTACCAGGTACAACTCGGTGCTTCATTAATTAAAAGTTTGTTGATTATGATTTTTATGATTTTTATATTACTGTTCAGAACTTTTCAAAGCCCAAATATGGGCTTTTACCCTTTCGTGCACCATATCAGGTTAATGCTCTCTTCACTGCAACCAATTTGCATTCTCCTCAAATGATTTCAGAGTATATTCCATCACCTACCCAGTTTGTTTGTAGTTTACTGGGGTTTAACACACAAGAGCCAGTCATAATGCGTCTGACTGTTTTACAATGAAGGAAGCTTGAGTAACCAGAGAACCACAAAGTAATGGCAAGTAACTGTAACTCTCCAACTTATTAGGATTGCTTTTCGCTCTAAGTCCAACAAACAAATGGGCCTTTGACCACATCACACCCCCACACATCGCCTACCTGGTAAGCAACCTGAACAAAATTACAATACACTGGTACCACTTAATTGGATATCTCTTAACAGAATAACTCTGTTAAATGAATATAATTTCCCAACACAGAACCATTTACCATACCTCCAGTACAAATTTGACCTGTTAATTGAATATAGGTTATAGAGTAAACTAGTGTTGAATGAATAGAAAATCTTGTAACCTGTCGAGAAATTACCCTGTCCCTGACTCTCCCCAGTTTTCCTTTGTTTATTGATCTATTTGGCCTCAGAACATCCCATACAGGCATATAATAGAAGAAATGCTAAGTTTATCTCTAGAATACAGGATAGTGACACAATCTCTCTTAATCGAACACTCCTGTTAATTCAATAATTTTCATTGGCAGAGTGGCTATTCAATTATAAGGGTTCCACTGTAATATCATATTTTGAAATTTACGGACCTTTCCCATTTAAATTGCATACATGGGAAAATAAAAATTGTCTAATTACACATATTGAAGGATCAGGAATGAATGATTTCGAGCGCCGAAGGCGCGCAGGGACAGTATGGGGAACAGGCCCCTTTCGACCCTCAGTGACTGTAGATGGTTAATTCTCACATGTCTAGGCATGTTGAAGCAGGAACGGCATCAGGTACTCGGCAGGTGTCACCAGTTGCGTCGTGATGGTCTCTTGGCTGATGTCGGTTGAACCCTCGGGTGAGGACCAGTGTGGGAGGTTGGGTCCTCTCACAAAGGTACTACCTCTCCCCGAGGGTGCAGTCGATCTGAATTTTCGGGCACATATAGTCTGCTACTTCGAGGATGATTTTGAGTGATGAGTGATGGCCATCACTGGCAAGTATAATCTGCCTCAGGCTGTCTCTGTTTGGTTGGACTCTTTGAAGGAAAACAACGACTACCCCTTTTGGGGACCACCAAGAAGAAGACCCGAACTTCCCTGGTTCGGGGGCAGGCCTGCATTGTAATCCTAATGGGTTGTGACAAAAGGATGCGCAATGCGCTTACAAAAAGGGGCAGAGGAGGGATGCAGGACCAACACTCGCCTCCCTAAAGGCGAGCGTTGGTCCTACGTCCCCCCTCTGCCCCTTTTTGTAAGCCCATTGAAGGATATGACATTTCACATCAATAAGTTAAAACAGAAATTCATACCCAAAAGGTGAACAGTCCAGCTAAATAACAATCAATTGTAAATGTGAAAAAAAAATTTCTACTGTGTTCATGGATTAAAATTTAAGACAAACAGATCACAATAGTTTTCAGAAATTCTGCAACTGATTTTACATAAAAAATAGTATTCCTAGAACGGAACAAGAACCATTTCATATTGCACTCGATTTCAAAAAGATATTCTGAAGTTCAATTCACTACCAATATACAGTTTTCTCCCCTGCCTCCTGTTTTTTAACCTGCTTTGCAAGGTTTCAGTGTTTGCTCACAACTTTGATATGATGGTGTTTTCCTGTGTTCATCAGGCCTGTCATTCTATGGAGGGGATTGCTCCAGATCCTTTCAGTCCACCTGAAATTTTGCGATAGGGAGCAAGTAACCGCCCTCCTTAATAGCCTGATTCTGATGATTTTGGTATGCACCAGTCTGCCTGGGTGGGCTTTTTTTACCCACCTGAATATAGATCAAGGAGAGCCAGCAACTGCCCTCCTGTGATTTTCAAAAAGACAGACCCGGTTTACCAAGAGTTTAGATTCAACAACATTTAAAGAAAGGAAAACTGTTGCTCAATTTGTTTGACTGTTGATCAAATGGTGCCAACAAATAACAAATTCTTCAATAGCAGTGTTCTAAATGATTTTTCAACATTGCTTTGTAACATGAGTGTTTTTTTTTTCCAATGATACCAGTAAGTGAAGCCTTAGTTTAGAAAGATTTTGTGGACTGTCCGCACCCAATAAATTGTAACAAAACAATTTTACAAAAACAGTTTTTCTATTGCTGAGAAAATAACCTAATGCATGCAGTGTAAAGCCACAAAAGTGGCTATCAGCCCTCTTCTTTCAACAGAGCCAATGGTACCCTGATAGCAGCTTCTAGCATAACACTAGTTAACTCTCTACACATTGTTGTTAGGGGTAACTGAGGAAATCAGTTGGGGCACCCTTTTAATGTTAGAAGTCAAGAGTTTTGTTGCAGTGGTTGTGATGTCAAAAGTACATTATTCCAGTGTCAAAATTCACGAATATGTTGTCTGCAATGAGACCATTGCTGCTCTGTTTAAACTTCTGCAAATTTTAACCGTTTGAATCCTGGTGCTATATTCCACGCCAGTTCAGTGTCATCAACTGGAAGAGACTATATTTGTTACTTGGAGGAAGACCAGCCTTAGGGCTGCACATTGAAAATCTTGATCAGTCTACCACACAAATTCAACAAGCATTTATCTACTTAATGAAGTCAGGTTAAATCATGATCCTGGACCAAAAAAGCAGTCTTTTGGGTTAAAGGGTTAATCCTTTACCCAACGCAGACGATATCAAAATTTATTATTTTAAATATCATTTTTTAAATTTTTTCAAAACAATTCAACAAAACCATATCATGTGACCCCTCTTTGGAACGAGCTTGACGAGCTCATTCCAAAGAGGGGTCACATGATATGGTTTTGTTGAAATTTTTCGAAAAATAATATTTTTTCAGCTGCTGAATTTGCATATTACATGGGCAGATGCGGGCGATTCGTTGGGTTCAAAGGGTTAAGCCACAATGTTTTCTCAAAATACAACTGGGAATTTATTCAATTTAATCAGATTTGACAGAGCTCATTAAGCACTATCAAACAAGACTGAAGTGTTATTTATAAATTCCTGGTTGTTTAATGGAAAAAAATTGGAGTTTGAAATTTTGGTATTTTGACACTGAGTTCAGCAGGTTAAACTGACATCCATACTGCACGAATCATTAGAGAACATGCAACAGAAAATTAACAATCTAACATGTGCCAGGGATTTTCCAGACGACTTTGGGAATGAATTCCAAGTTCCCCCAAGATATTTTATTTACTGTCATTGCGAAAAAATTGGAAATTTTGTAAATTTATCTAAAACTCACTTACCTTCGTTTCTCAGATGAATGTTGATGGTGACAGCTTAACCCTTGGCCACATCTGCCCATGTAATTTTAAAAGAGAGCACTTATTTTGCCACAATTTTGCACTGGAATTGCATGAAATTTCCCTATCCAATGGCATCCAAAGCATGACATATACTCCTGGTATCAATCGAAAGCACGTTTCAGCCAAGGA
Organism: Pictodentalium vernedei; assembly: GCA_031216915.1. Lineage (NCBI taxonomy): Eukaryota > Metazoa > Mollusca > Scaphopoda > Dentaliida > Dentaliidae > Pictodentalium > Pictodentalium vernedei. The sequence goes on along the minus strand of CM062295.1, from coordinate 670,908,322 downwards.
ACCTCTGTTAAACTTGGAGGTCTATTGGCTGAAACACTGCTTGTGCATGGGGCTTATATACAGAACTTGACAGCCTTATTATTTGTAATACCACACAGATCAATGCACAAAGTGACGTTCTATTTGCAGGCAATGCATGACAGGATTTCTAGTTTTAACTGTATACATAGACATGTAAGTATAATGACAAATGAATTTACTATGAAAACCTCCAAGTCTGAAATTCCATAAAATTCACAAATTATACACCAAAATGAAGGTTGTGGTGTATAAAACATGAAAAACTAGAGGTACTGTGAGCAAACTCACAAAGTGATCCCCCCACCCCCCCCCCCCCCCCCCCGCCGTGCCTGAAATGGATAAGTTAGATTATCTCCCCTTGGAAATGTCAGAACGGAATTATATTGCTTCATGCACATCTTCATATGGAGTTCTTCCATTGTGTAAATTTTCATGAAAATTCTTCATACGGTTTAGGAGGATTTGCGCTTACAAGGATGGACAGACGGTATAAGTTAGATTGTCTCCCCTTGAAATGTCAGAAAGGAATTATATTGCTTCATGCACATCTTCATATGGAGTTCTTCCACTGCGTAAAGTTTCATGAAAATTCTTCAAACGGTTTAGGAGGAGTTGCGCTTACAAGGATGGACAGACGGTCTAAGTTAGATTATCTCCCCTTGGAAATGTCAGAATGGAATTATATTGCTTCATGCACATCTTCATATGGAGTTCTTCCAGTGTGTAAAGTTTCATGAAAATTCTTCAAACGGTTTAGGAGGAGTTGCACTTACAAGGATGGACAGATGGTATAAGTTAGATTATCTCCCCTTGGAAATGTCAGAACGGAATTATATTGCTTCATGCACATCTTCATATGGAGTTCTTCCACTGTGTAAATTTTCATGAAAATTCTTCAAACGGTTTAGGAGGAGTTGCGCTTACAAGGATGGACAGACGGTCTAAGTTAGATTATCTCCCCTTGGAAATGTTAGAATGGAATTATATTGCTTCATGCACATCTTCATATGGAGTTCTTCCACAGTGTAAAGTTTCATGAAAATTCTTCAAATGGTTTAGGAGGAGTTGCGCTTACAAGGATAGACAGACGGTGTAAGTTAGATTATCTCCCCTTGGAAATGTCAGAACGGAATTATATTGCTGCATGCACATCTTCATATGGAGTTCTTCCATTGTGCAAAGTTTCATTAAAATTCTTCAAACGGTTTAGGAGGAGTTGCGCTTACAAGAATTGACAGACGGACGCTCCAACATTTCGGGTTTATGGGCTACCAAAAAAACATTTTGTATGTCCAAAACCTTATTTTACCCAGAACCCCACCCCTCCACCCTAGAACTTATATTTAACCCTAACCCCACCCCTCCACCCCAAAACTACAACCTAACCCTACCCCACCCTGACCCAAAACACTAAAAGCCCACTCCAGACCCTAACCCCCACCCACCCCCGGGACCTAACCCCCCCAACCTTAAGCCCTACTCTGCGGCTACCCCTAACCCTAACCCACCCCTGACCCAACCCCACCCTAGCCAAACCAATAGGATTAGGAGCTATTTTTCCGTTTAGGGGCTACTAAAACTAAAACCCCACCCCTGTCTCCAACCCTAACCCCCCGGGACCTAACCCTCCCCAACCTTAAGCCCTACTCTGGGGCTACCCCTAACCCTAACCCCACTCCTAACCCTAACACTACCTTAATTTGGAGGTAGCCCCTAATAATAATATCCCCTAAACCTACAATGTTGGCCTGGACTGACGGACGGACGGACGGATGGACAGGGTGATTCCTATATACCCCCCCAAACTTTGTTTGCGGGGGGTATAAATATATGTTTTTAACCTTTAAGTCCTCATACAGCCACAAATGGCCCTTTTATGTTGCTATGTAAAAGTTATCCCAAGTGTATTCTTCCTTGAGAATTCTTCTTGCAGGGTGCATTTATTTTGACAATGTTTTTATATCAGTGCTGGTTGCCTGTATAGGCAGCCAACAAAAATGTAAAACCCTGTTAAATCATCTGCAGCTGTGTAAATGTATACATACTAGTTACTAATGTAAACTTAATCTGAGGACTTAACTGGTAGAGTGCTGGAAGCCCATATTTGGACTTTATTCTGAAGAGCAGGTGCCGCAACTTAATGGCTTCATATTCTGTGAATGTGCTTCATATTATTTTTGAAGTAAAATTATTTAGTCTGTGGAGATTTGCCTTGTTACAATTTATGGGAGAGTGCCAATAGGCACTCTCCCATAAATTGTAACAAGGCAAAGAGACGAGGACAAATTTGGATGACTAAAAATAATTTAGCACTCTACCAGTTAAGGGTTAACTCAAATGGAGGTAGCATTTTCCTTCATGCAGTCATGTTGCTGCATCGTGAAGTGTAGCTTTGATATTAGGGATGGGATGATTCACTGATACCACAAAATACTGCGATCCAGTTGTCTGCGATTTTTGTATGGCACACTTTTTCAAAAACTGTGGATCGAGATATGGTCAGGAGTAGACTGTTGTCGCTATGATAAAGGATTATTCAGCCCTGCATAAAATGTTTTTTCCAGATTATAAATGATATACGAAATCAATATTGTGTGGGGTTACCCAGCATTAGTTTGAAAATCATTTTGTACAAGAATGAAAAATATTAAAAACCATCAATGTTTTATTCATTATTCTCTGAAATGAAAGTGTCAGTGACACTGTAGCTCAACTTGACAAACTTGAACTTGGTAAGTTATAAATGAAATGGCAAAATTGAAGATCATTGGGACCAATGTCAGTTTTTTTGCCAGTGGCAACATTTTTTGACAGAAACCGAAGAAAATCGATAGCTCCCATCTAGAGGCCTCCCCAAACAAGCATGCCAGGTTTCAAAGCAATCCGATCAAAAATGTGCCCTGTAGGGTGTACAAAAGGGAAATATTGTGGTCTGACTAGACTAAATTCTAAGAACGTTGGCCGTGGCAACATTTTTTGACGGAAATGGAAGAAAATCGATAGCTCCCATCTAGAGGTCACCCTAAATAAGCATACCAGGTTTCAAAGCAATCTAATCATAAATGAGCCCTGTAGGGTGAGCCAAAGGGAAATATTGTGGTCTGACTAAACTAAGTTCTAAGAATGTTGGCTGCGGCAACATTTTTTGATGGAAATTGAAGAAAATCGATAGCTCCCATCTAGAGGTCACCCCAAACAAGCATGAAAGGTTTCAAAGCAATCCGATCATAAATGTGCCCTGTAGGGTGTGCCAAAGGGAAATATTGAGTCTTCTGACTAAACTAAGTTCTAAGAACGTTGGCCGTGGCAACATTTTTTGACAGAAATTGAAGAAAATCGATAGCTCCCATCTAGAGGTCTCCCCAAACAAGCATACCAGGTTTCAAAGCAATCTGATTGTAAATGTACCCTGCAGGGTGTGCCAAAGGGAAATATTGAGGTCTGACTAAACTAAGTTCTACGAACGTTGGCCGTGGCAACATTTTTTGCCGGAAATTGAAGAAAATCGATAGCTCCCATCTATAGGTCACCCTAAATAAGCGTATCAGGTTTCAAAGCAATCAAATCATAAATGTGCCCTGTAGGGTGTGCCAAAGGGAAATATTGTGGTTTGACTAAACTAAGTTCTAAGAACGTTGGCCGTGGCAACATTTTTTTACGGAAATTGAAGAAAATCGATAGCTCCCATCTAGAGGTCACCCCAAACATAAATGCGACCTGTGAGGTGTGCCAAAGGAAATTGTGGACGTACATACTAAAGTACTAACATACTAACGTACGTACGCCGATGGACGAGAAGTGATGGCAATAGCTCAGCTTGACTTTGTCAAGTTGAGCTAAAAACCATTGACTCAATTACTGATGAATAATGCATCAAATGACTTCTCCACTTTGACGCCTTACAAGTTCATAAACAGAACCAATCAAATGCTTCACTTGATAAAAGTACATGTGTACAGGGTGATTCCTGGTTAAGTTTGTGTTACTGAGCAATGCGGCAGTTCTACTAGTTAAGAACGCAGACAGGGCATCCATCACACATCATCCTTTCTTCAGAGCTTCACATACCCAATTTGTTATGTTTACCATGCGACATACTCAAGTGACATTGAAAAATAATCAATCGTTCAGTAAATATTAATGCATCAAATCTTTCACCCATAGAGGCCTGGCATTTTGAGGAGAGCGATTCATTTGCTTGCCTACTGCCCGCCTTTAAAAAAAAATAAGAAGGGTGAAAACTAGCCCTCCTGGACTTAGAAAATGATGATTACTATAACCGCCTGTTCCTAAAACCCACATCTCTTCAGATCTCTATGTTAGTGGTGTCTGTAAGATGGCCACACTGAAATTCAGCTAAAGGTTTATGGTTATGAGCCAACAAGCCCTAGGTCATTGAATTGATCATGTGGAAATTTTCACGAGTCTGTTAATACAAAAAACAACAAGAGCTAGACTTTCATCCAGTGCATACCGCCACGTGGTGTACCGCCTAGTGTGAGCATACCTATGGCCAACAAATATCATTTATGATTATTCTCGTATGGACTGACGGATAGATGCACAGATGGACGGATGCAATCCAGTATACCCCCCCCCCTCCATTTTCTTCGAAAGTTTTCAACAATTTCTAAGTCAAAAGGTATGGTAAATTGTTTGGTGTTTGGAAGTTTTATGCAATGAAGCAGAAGCCTTTGTCATAGGCAAACTGCATGCCATATTTCACTGAAATCCAATAACCCCAATCCAGTATGCACCCCCCCCCCCCCCTCCCATTTTCTTCAAAAGTTTTCAACAATTTCCAACAATTTCTAAGTCAAAAGGTATGGTAAATTGTTTGGTGTTTGGAAGTTTTATGCAATGAGGCAGAAGCCTTTGTCATAGGCAAACTGCATGCCATATTTCACCAAAATCCGATAACCCATACCTGAGATACAGGCTGAACAGACAAATAATGTCTATTTCCTACAATTTCTAAGTCAAAAAAGGGGGATAACTCTAAAAAGGAGAATGTGCGAAATACCGTTGAATCCTTTTTTAAAGCCTATACCATAAGCAGTGTTCATGGCAAATTTCATTGCAATAGAACATTCGATATCCGAGATACAGGCTGAACAGACAAAATTAGGCTCAGGCAGACACAATTTCGAAGTGAACAATTAATAAAAAAAAAAAATAAATAATAAAAAAAAAAAATAACTAGTGTGGGCATACCTATGACCAACAAATATTATAAAAAATTATAATTTACTTAAGTTATGAATACTTTCAGACGGTCTCACACACAGACGGATGGACAGACGGACGGACAGACACATGTAATCCAGTATACCCCCATATAAAAATACAAAACTTTGATTAGTGATTTAACCCTTTACCTAACATGAAAAGCAGACGACACTTGCCAAAAAAATTCTTGAATAACTAATTTTTTTCATTTTTTGTCTCAAAAACAGAGGTTATGACCTCTCTTTGGAATGAGCTCGACGAGCTCATTACAAAGAGGGGTCATAACCTATGTTTTTGATACAAAAAATGAAAAAAATACTGAAAATTAATTGGTGATTTTTGTGAATAGCGCTGGCCAGTTTTGGCCGTTACGTTGGGTAAAGGGTTAACTGAAAAACTGAACAGTCAATCAATCATTCTGCTGATCTACAGCTTATTGTGTTGACCAGCAGTCAAACCTAGAACATTTATTTGAAGAGAACTGTTCTTATTACCAATTACAAGTTATGGGGAGTCACCTAAACCATTTGTTCCAACAGCATCGGATGTATCTCAATACACAATCAAACTGTGACCAGTGTATTGGAGATGTATAGGCAGCTCAGCATATCTTCCCAACCCTATTTGATATCAGAAGAAGATCTGGTACAGAAGTTGCAGAACAGTTTATCTTCCCCACAGTGGTGATGCCAGGGGCGTATGGGATGGGTTTTTACAGCCCCCCCCCCCCCCCCTGTTGAGGTGGTGTAGACAACACCTCGCCCCCCCCCCCCCCCCCTCCACCAAGGAAACTGCCACCTTTATTGTGAGCTTGGCAGGGAATACCCTAGCACCCATTGGGGAACACAAGCCCACCTTGTCATGGAAATCCTGTGTCACTTCTGCTTCCTGACTGATGCATCCTCACCCCACCCCCACCCTGACCCCTGAATATTGCTTTGGTACCTCTGTGTTGTTTTAAAATAAAACAAGAGGCCTCTCAGCCTAGACAGCTCCGTCCAGGGTCATTGCTTTTAGGGAAAGCTAAATACAAGACAAGAATCCAAGTGTTACTGCTTGTGACCTTAACCTTCATGGTATGACAATGGGTCAAGATCATGACACAGCGATAGGTTATGGGTAACAATTGTCTGAAGTATGAACAAGATCTGTCATATAGAATTATAGATTCAATTATAAAAACCAGACAAGGGCTGTATAATATAAAAGTTTTAAAGTCTGTTACCTTGATGTTGATGATATGACCTAGGATCAAAGTTGAGAGACCCACCTTTGCGTCATGAGCAATAATTGTACCAAGTATGAATAGATCTGTTGATCATACTAAATATGGGCCAGACAAGGGCTGTATAACAATATCAAAGTTTTGCAGTCTGTGACCTTGACCTTGATGATATGACCTTGGCAGGGATGAGAGTAGAAGGCAATACAATAAGCTGAAATATGCTGAAACTCCCATATTTTCACATAACAACTGATTAAAATAAAATTTCTTCTGAAAATAAAAGAACAAATGATTAAGATATCACTTGGTGGAGATTATATTTCTATAAATTTTCATGAAAATGGTCTCCAAGACCATTTGCATCTAAATTTATAGTAAAAAGTAAATTTCAGCCTTTTCATAATTAGCTGAAATCAGATAATTAGCTGAACTCTCTTAACCCCTGCCTTGGATCTAAGCTGCTACACATCTCTGAGTCATGATCAATAATTGTACCAACTATGAATAAGATCTGTCAATCATACAAAGTTATATGACAGATGGACAACAGACAACTTAGCATTAGAAAAGCTCTGCTAACATTTTGTCAGGTGGAGCTAATAATTAGAGCATGCTTGATAACTCATTAATCAAGACTAGAGCAGGGCTGGGGTAAACGCATGCATGATCGACTGAGCTGTAAGCTCCCTCTGAGCTTTGCTCAGGTGAACGAAAAGCTAAAAATAATATTTCTACAATTCATAACAAGAATGTACAAATTATTCTTCTGTCAGTCCAAATGCAAAACTCAATTGTAGAACTATGGAATTACAGCATGCCACATTTATTTCCATCATGGGAACAGTTCAATAAATGTAACTTGAATAACTACCTGTTCTACTGAAATCAGGATACATGTAACTATCTGTTCTATTGAAATCAGGATAACTACCTGTTCTATTGAAATCAGGGCTGTCAATATTGCGGAGAGAAAATAGGGGGGGGGGGGCTCTCCCCTTTGTAGGTTTGTTGGAATATTTGCAGCATTGTACTAAAATTGTTGAAATTTGTTTTAGTGTTCAACAGATTACCAAACATGGCTGCTGACCAATTACCGGTTATTTGAGCACACAATCAGCCGACTCCGATTGTTATTCCGTGCACTACTAAACAAGTCGAGACTCGATAGAACAACATTAAACTGAACATATTTTAGTGTTTACAGACTAATGCTTAAAACTGAGTGTACTTGTGGCAATCACCTACCAGTAGCAATTGCCAGTCGCAAGCACTTGGGCTCATGCAGAGCCATGTGTACCGCCCAAGTGCAAGCGACTGGCAGTTTTTATGTGACTTGAGTCAAGGTGCAACCTTCACATTTTCGGAATGAACTGGCGATTGCCACAAATATGCTCAATAGTAGGCATTACAGGTTGTTTAACTTTTATATCCCATAAAGGGGAGCCTAGAGAGGTTAAGAATACATATTGTTCTTGTTACTCAATTGAACGATTGAATGGTATCACTGACATCATTTTACATCAACAATTGAACAATTGCAGAAGATAATAAAATGCGGTTTATGAATCATCACAAAATGCTTGGCAACGATCAGTTGAACCGATGTTCCAGGAGCCATTGGCATTGTCATCCGACTGCCCACCCTCGGCCGATTGTGGTGGCCAGTTCAAGATCATTGGTTGAACACTAATTTGTTTGTGTACATAGCCTTGAACCTTTTAAGGTACCTGTACTGTACACAGATTAATGCTAGATGCTAGTTCCCAATGGGAATTTGAGAATATGTGCAAATTTTTGTTGGATATTTTAAGTAAGTTTCTGGTTTCCTTCAGGCCCCACCATCTAGTGTTTTTTCCCATCACATGTCATAACATACTTACATCAAATGGATAGCTAGGTAGGTGATTTTTTTTTCTAGTTTTCCAGCACACATTTGTTTTCAAAGAAGGCTATATTACCCTTATCTACAAAACGAAAGTGTCAATGACACTGTAGCTCAACTTGTTTAAGACATGTACATGTATAGTATGTGTCACAGCAATGACAAACATCTAGATAATGACCTGATAACAAAAGTACATGTAAAGTATTGTAACGGTCTGTACATAAATGCTGACCGTAGCCTGTAACAAATATATAGGTAAAGTATTGTAAAAGTAGGGTGACAGTTAGATGCTAAACTATAAAAGAAATCTTTGAGTCCCAGAGTGGGTCTGACTGAACCCAAAAATATTTGTTCTCATAGCATAGTGATAACAAAGGCACTCCAAAACACTTGTTCCTGTCACAAGGTGATAACAAAGGTACCCCAAGAAGTTTCGTGAAGATCAGTTCATAATACAGACTCTAGCCTGAGCCGTATTGACATGTGCACTTACTGTGTATAAATAGCACTGAACAAATCAAAGTTCATCTAATTTGCATAATTTCTGCACGAGAAAAAAACCTGTATTATATGTGATGTATTCCATGTTACTAAACATTCCTACAAAAATTTATTCAAATCAGAACTTTCATACAGAAGTTCTGTACAAAAAACTGATTGCACTAATTTTGGTACAAAAAGACTGCTGGCGACCATCTTGAATTTTGGACTGCACCCACAAACACTCGTTCTCGTCCCACAGTGATAACAAAGGTACCCAAGAAGTTTTGTATAGATCAGTTTATTAATACAGCCTCTAGCCTGAGCCGTATAGAAGTTGTATACAAAAAACTGATTGGACCTAATTTCGGTACAAAATGGCCACTGGTAGCCATCTTGAATTTTGGACCGCACCCAGAAACACTCGTTCTCATCCCAAGGTGATAACAAAGGTACCCAAGAGGTTTTGTGAAGATCGGTTCATAAATACAGCCTCTAGCCCGAGCCATATTGACACATGCACTTACTGTGTATAAGTAGCACTTTATAAATCAAAGTTCATCTAATTTGCATAATTTCTGCGCGAGAAAAATACCTGTATTGTATATGATGTATTCCATGTTACTAAACATTCATACAGAAATTTATTCAAATCAGAACTTTCATACAGAAGTTCTGTACAAAAAAAACTGATTGCACTAACTAAAGTACAAAATGGCTGATGGTGGCCATCTTGAATTTCGGTCCGCACCCAAAACCACTCGTTCTCGTCCCGCGGTGATAACAAAGGTACCCAAGAAGTTTCGTAAAGATTGGTTCATAAATACGGCCTCTAACCCGAGCCGTATTGGCATTTGCAGTTACAGTGCTGAAAGTAACATTAAATAGATGAAAGTTAGTCTAATTGGCATAATTTATGCATGAGAAAAAAATCCTGTATTATATGTGATGTATCCCATGGTACTAAACATTTACACAGAAAATTATTCAAATCAGCGCCCTCATATGGAAGTTTTGCACAAAAATCTTATTGCACCTAATTTTGTATAAAATGGCTGCCAGCGGCCATCTTGAATTTCAGACCGGACCCCAAAACACTCGTTCTCGTCCCACGGTGATAACAAAGGTACCCAAGAAGTTTCATAAAGATTGGTTCATAAATACAGCCTCTAGCCCTAGCCGTATTGGCATTTGCACTTACAGTGCTGGAAGTAACACTAAATAGATCAAGTTAGTCTAATTTGCATAATTTATGCACGAGAAAAAAACCCGTATTATATGTGATGTATCCCACTGTACTAAACATTCATACAAAACATTATTCAAATCAGAGCTTTTATATGGAAGTTCTGCGCAAAAATCTGATTGCACCTAATTTTGTACAAAATGGCTGCCAGCGGCAGTCTTGAATTTTGGACCTGACCCCAAAACACTCGTTCTTGTCTCACAATGATAACAAAGGTACTCAAGAAGTTTCGTAAAGATTGGTTCATAAATATGGCCTCTAGCTCGAGCCATGTGTACAGCACGACGGACGGACAGATGGACGACGGGCTATGACAGTACCTCAAATGTGGCTTCGCCAAAGTTGAGCTAAAAATGTTGGGAAATTTGAATGGGAAGCAAATTATACACATTGTTTATGAAAGCATAAAATAATGCTGCAAACCTGTATTTTTACCATCTCAGACCTCAATGAAAAGTCCCCAAAAATAGGGAAGGTTGGGAGGGAGGAGGGGGGGGAATACCTATTAGTTTTGGGGCTTCACTCCCAGAAAAGGGTATCTGATAATCCACATAACTTCGATATTTTTTACGCTTAATTATTCATGTAGTAACCTTGTCACATGTTTGGCTCTTTTTGGTTGATCAACATACTTGGGACTTATTGTCATTGTTGAGTGGAGATGTATTTCTGAAATATTTACTCAATAGCAGACAACAGAAATGGTACAGTACGTGGAGAGCGGATTATAAGTAAAACAATTGTCACTGTGACAGGGATGACGAGGAGATTAAATGATCCCAGTGATTACACCGGAAATATTTGCTGTCACTGTGATTTCAAGTGATGAGGTGATGATTGAGGATGTACACTGTATTAGTTAACCAGTAGCAAACACACTGACAAATAAACAATATGGGAGACTTTGCCTTCTCAATGAGTGATGAGGATTAGCCTGTACTGAGATCTTGCTCGGATAATTGTTTGATTTGCGTGTGGTATCCACATTATGCAAACAGATATTTAATTAAAAATATATGCAATAAGAAAAAAGTTGGCAGATGCTCTTCGGAATGCAAAATTGAATGAAACAATATACTGATTTTTCAAATGCAGAACTGTGAAATGGTTTAAGTCATAAAAAATAACAAGCATGAGTGTCTACATGTACATGTAGTCATTTGTCTTTGTTGATATTAAATCTTATCTTATATTATCTCCATTAAACCATAGCACAAATACTGCAGGTCACCAAATTTGTTCACGGGACACTAATGCCCCTGCTTTAAGAAAAATTCAGTACTGAAATGGTTAACCGGATAACCAGTATGAAACCGGTTATCTACTTGACTGATTTGAAAAAAACATCAACCAGTTATCCGAAATATCGATAGTGATCGTCATTCCATGGTTAAAACGCAGAAAATCTGCCGCTTCTCCTTTGGGCTAGATTACACCTCGAAGCAACGCTGTATATATTGAGAAATAATCGACTTTGGCATTCAAGACTTCGTTCATGATCAGCAGTTTCCGTGAGTACTGAGAAACCGCAGAAACATTCCGTAGTATGTGTACAAACGAACGTTGTCGAGTACTTGACAACGTTTGTTTGTATACACACTACGGAATAGTTTCTGAGAATACTGCTTTCCAATTCCTATAGTTCTGATCCCAGATTCGGTGAAATAATGGCTATGGATAACAGGATATTATCCGGTTATAGCTCTCGGTAAGTCGGTTGTGAAAATGAGCCAACCATTTCAGCTCTAGAAAAACTATATTTTAGTGATTGCAAAGTCCAAAAAGGGGCCATAACTCAGATAATGCGAGATACCACAGGGCCTGAAATGCTCACCTTGAACAGAACCCGATATAAACCATGGTGAAGAATGACTCTACATTAAGCAATCAATCTCCACAGGATCCATTGTCAATCCTTGAGACCCCAGGAGTGACTAAAATAGTCCAAGCATCATGCCTTTTCTTCAGTTAATCATAATGTAAAAAGTGGAGCTCCCCTATGGAGCCCCTTGATACAACCTATGTAGATTAATCTTAGTTACACACCTCTAAAGGGTACTTAACAAAAAATATTTCTAATTCTTCAGCTACATGGTGCCTTAGAAAATTAACTTGGAATTATGTTTCTATTTTTAACACACAGTAAGTTCCACAATAGCTAGGGTTAATTCACTGATGTTTTGACAATGTCATAGCAAGTACTGCATGCATTTGAAACTCACAACTCGCCGACAAGTGAGTGGCAATGAGTGTGGCAATGTCTACGTGAGTCGGGAGAGTGTTTGTTACAGTGTTAACACCCGTAATGAGGTAGTTCATAGGTAACGGTTATTCGTCGGTTAATCAATCAAGGATTTTTTGGATCGATCACGATGTTGATCGTCGGTTAATCAATTAACCGGTTTCAGCTCCAGTAAACTCCTGTTAATTTAATAAAATATCTTGTAACCTGTCGAGTAATTATGCGGTCTCTCCCCAGTTTTCCTTTGTTTATAACAGACCTATTTGGCCTCAGTACATCCAATACAGGCATTTAATCTATTATATCTTGTTTGACAGAGCTCATGGAGCTCTGTCAAACAAGATATAATAGAATAAATGCTAAGTTTATCCCAAGAATACAGGAAAGTGACACAATCCCTGTTAATTGAATAGGCCTACTCCTGTTAACTGAATAACTTTCATGGGCAAAGCGGATGTTCCACTGTATTTACGTTTGATTCACAATCTAATACAAGCAGTAACATGCTTAATAAATTGCCACAATGATTGGTAGGAATCATAACTGGTCAAATCTTACTGATTGGGTTGACCTTCCCCATGATAGTTGTTCATGACACATATACTACTCAGTCTACTCGTCATGTGATGACAACATCAGCAGAAACAAGTTAACAGTGTGACATCATTGATCATTGATCAAAGACACTACACTGTTAACTTGTTTCCTCTGATGTTGTGTTTTATTTTGATACACACAGTGACATGCGCTTGAGGTCAACAAACCAAAACTAATCAACCTGACTGCTGTACTGTAAAATTAACTAGAGCTTGGAAGTTAACCGCAACCACAGGGTCAGATCAGTAGTGCTAGTGAGACTACTGAAAATCATAACCACGCTCCAATAAACACAATCGCAAATTCGTTTTCAAAATTGAAAGCGCCACGTGGTTTCTGACAGAAATAAAACAAATAACAAATTACCACACTCAACACATAATTCAATCAAATGCAGTATCTTTGTAACTGCTGGCCACTGTCATTAATTTCTATGTATACATTTGAATGGAAATAAAAAACAAAACTGTTGTTCACTATACTTGCACCAATGACATTTTCAAGACAGTATGCCAAGATTTACAGAAGATGTTAGAGCTGCTAAACAACAACATCGCAGACTTGAGCGTCTTTACAATAAAACAAAGCTTGAGATTCACCGGCAGATGTTCTGCCACCAAAGAAATACAACTAATAAGATCATCAAAAAGGCGAAGAGGGAGTACTGCAATTCTCTTATAGAGGAGTCATCTAATACAAGGGTGCTGTTCTCGCTAACCAATAGTCTCCTTGGTAAAGAACAAAAAGTCATTCTCCCAGATCATCTAAATACTGAAGAAATTCTGGAAAAATTCAGCGATTATTTCATAACTAAAATTCAAGTGATTCTGGATAGTATACCATCATGTGGACCACCAGAGTTTGATCATCTTGACATAAAAAGTGATTTTTCTAATTTTTACTGTGTCTCAGAAGACGACATTCGAAAAATGATTTTATCATCATCCAATAAATCCAATGATCTAGATCAAATTCCAACATTCCTTTTGAAAGAGACAATTGATTATCTTCTGCCAGCCATAACATCTATTATATCTGCATCCCAACATGAAGGGTTTGTTCCAAACCCATTGAAAAAAGCACTTGTTACTCCACTCATCAAGAAACCATCTCTTGATCCTGACAACCTGAAGAATTATCGACCAGTATCAAACCTCTCTTTCCTGTTTAAATTGTTGGAAAGGGTTGTTGCTTTTCAACTCAAAAATCATCTGCATGAAAATGATCTTTTAGAGCCTTTCCAGTCGGCATATCAAGCCAACCACAGTACAGAAACAGCCTTATTGCGAGTCAACACTGACATTGTTAAATCAGTGTCTGAGGGTAAGGCTGTATTGCTTGTTCTCTTGGATTTGTCAGCAGCATTTGACACAGTCGACCCTAGTATTCTCATGCAGACATTGACACAGCATGGCATATGTGGAACTGTCTTATCATGGTTTGCATCATATCTAGAAGATCCCAATCAACAAATATATATCAATAAGATCGGTTCAGAAAGCAGGACGTCAAAAGTGTGGTGTTCCTCAGTTCTTGGACCACTCTTGTTTACTCTGTACACTTCTTCTCTAGGTCGCCTTCTTAAAAAGCATGGCATATCATATCATCTGTACGCAGACGACACCCAACTGTACATCACATTCAACCCATCTGCTCCAAGTGACTCATTCACCGCAGTCAATAACATGGAAACTTGCATAAATCTTGTGTGGGAATGGATGATAGACTTTAAACTGAAAATGAATGACTCTAAAACTGAATTCTTAGTGATATTCGGGGTTCGCATGCCTACACCCTCTGTTACATCAATTCTGGTTGGAAACAACATCACTATGAAAAGTGAATTGCCCAGGAATATTGGACTGATTATGGGCTCAAATTTAAAACTAGACATCCATATCAATAAAATATGTCAAAAATGCTACTGGCAGCTTCGTAATGTTGGAAGACTGCGACCTTATCTGAACCAGTCAGCACTTGAAAAACTTGTGCACTCCTTCATCACCTCACAACTAGACTATTGTAATTCAGTGTTAGTGGGGCTGTCCCAGTGCCTGATTCAGAAGCTTCAAAAAGTTCAGAATACTGCTGATTGGATAATTACTGGTACCAAACGCTCTGAACACATAACACCTGTTTTAAGACAACTACATTGGCTTCCAGTTAAACAGAGGATTGATTTCAAAATATTAATCTTAGTATTCAAATGTATCCACAAACTGGCTCCAGTTTACCTGCAAGAGCTCCTCACTGTATATAAACCATCACGCAGTCTCAGATTTAAAAACAAAACTCAGCTAGTTGTACCTTTCAGCAGATCTAATCAGGCTCATGATCGTGTGTTCTCCATCGAGGGTCCCAGATTGTGGAATTCCCCGCCAATTAGTGTCAGAATTTCAGAAACTCTTGATGTCTTCAAAAAGAAATCTTAAAACTTTCTTATTTACTGAAGCATTCTCCTAAACCTCTCTAAGAGGCAACCAAAACAGATGTGACTCTTTATTTCAGAAAAGTGTATTTATTTCTGTCAAGCGTTTTAGAGCACTATTTGTGGTTTTACACTCTAGAAAATCAATTATTATTATTATTGAAAATCAATTATTATTTGGAGCTTTTAGTATCAATACATGAAACTCCACAAGATATTCAATAATATTCAGGACCTGTCAACACCAACTGTGAAGCATTGTGTAAAATGTTCACCAGTTTATCAAATGCAGTTTTCTTTTACTGAAGTAGATCTTGCCACTTGATCTTCATTTATACTGTCCAAAATATTTATTTCTACATGTAGGCAGGCCTGAACATAAGCCGTCTGACATTTGCAGAATGAGGTCCCCAGAGGGTGAATTTGATCATGCTATCCCATACAGTGGGCCAATTTATCCTCTGGCTACTTCATTCTGATTAGGTTTGAGACCCTAATTCAGATTGAGGTTCACAGAGGGTAAATTTATTGATGCTACCCTACTGTGCAGGGTAGAGTCACTAAATTCACCCTCTGGGGACCTCATTTTGCAGATGTCAATCTGCTTATTTTCTGGCTTGCATGTAGGCCTAATTTTGAAAGCTGAACTCCAAAATCGGTTTCAAACTCACAGTTGGAAGTCAGATGAAAATTTTGGGTTACAATGATCTAAATGAGCGACTTTTGTTGGATAAAATTTTTAGAGACCCGGGTAACCCTGAACACAGTTTGGGAGGGTGGGGGGGGGGGGGGGGGGGGGGGGGGTGGCCTTACATTTTACAACATGACAGGCTTACTAGTAGATAGGTTATGATTATTTAGTCAACTGATACTATCAAAAGATACCTTGTGTTAGTTGTAAGTAGAAGATGTTGCTATACAGGGCCAATCTGATAGTTATATACGGATGGTTTCTATAGGCTCAAGGACAACCAACAACCACAACTGGGGTTTTCTCCTTTAAAAACTTGAAATTGCAACCGCAGTTTATATCCCAAAGCCTCTCAGCTTTAAACTTAAAATTTATTCTATGCACTCTTGAACATACCACTCCTTTTGGCTGTGACTATCTGACATCGGCACTCACAATTGGCAAATGGATGACGGTCTCAAATCCTTATCAGTTAGTCACTAGTAACTGGTAACCCTCAACCATAGTGCCCACATTGTACTGAAATATGATATAATTTTGCCATTAAAAATTGAAACGCGACCCGCATGAAGTTTCCGTTTACCATTCTATATTTCAGTTACATTTTGTGATGATGCCACATTAGTTGGCGACATAACTTTTCTTGGTTATGAGTGTGAGGGTGTGGTGGGGGGGGGGGGGGGCCTGAATAGTGTACCTCTCCAATCCCAATATATCAGGTGTAGCCTACATGTATATATAATGCAAGTGTCAGCTTCCTCCACATTTCTGTCCATTCTATGGTCAGATGGATTCAGTTAACTATCAGTACTGCTTATGATGATAATATCTTCAATCAGCAGTCTGTGCTTAAGATTTAAGCTCATGAAGTAAGAGTTCTTTCTACATCATGGGCTTACGATAATAGTGTTGCTATTACAGATCTAATGACGGCTGCATAGTGGTTTCAGCCTTCCATGTTCAGGAATTTGTACCTTAGAATATTGAGTCCATTTCTGGAGATCTGCATTGTTTAGGTCCGTTATCTGTTGCTCAGAATGTTGTCCACTAAACAGTTGCAACTATAGTTATGTAGGCTTTCGGTTCCGACAGTGACTCTGTCCTGCTGTCCTCTTCGCACTGGAGTATTTGATCCAGGGCAAGGGGAAAGGGGGGGGGGGGGGTGTTCCCTTAGTTCACCTGCTTTATAGTGTAAAGCAAGGGAATACCTCCCTTGGAGTCAGTAATTACAGTCGGTACCGGGATGATTTTAAAGTGCAAAGCTAATGTTTACTCATCCATGTAATATTTTTAAAGTGTAGCTCGGTGTGAAGCATTTGTATATATCACGTGTCATACAGGCATTAATATACAATCCTCGGACACTTTTAATGAGTATAAGAGTCTCATTTCTCTGGACTTCCTTTATTTATTGGCTTTCTTTTAAAAATAATTAGCATATCAGGTTATACTGAAGGTTAATAGAGATCATTGATGTTATTGTACTCAATTACAGAATGGTGTTGTGTCTTTCTCATTTTGATGCAAATAGAAAGATACATGTAAAGCCTATTTCTCCTTTCTCCTCGAGGGGATATTTCTGAGTCTTTTGGATTTTCTTTATGTCCTAGGCCCTTCAACCTTTTTACTATTCAGCTAAGTCTGGGTCATTGGTACAGTATAAAAATGTTAAAAAATTTATAGTACTTTAGGCCTAAAAAAATTAAAAATCTGTTTCTCAGGCCCTCCCGCATGGTTCGTTTGGCTGCCGCATGCTCTCTTTTTATAACCTATCCAAACTTAAAAAAATAAAAAACGAATGGATTATGTCTGATATTTTACTCAAGTTAATAAAATTGTCCCTTGAGTGCAAGAAGGCTTTGCAATGCTTTAGCATTGCAAAGCCTTCTTGCACTCAAGGGACGTAATACACCACCACCCATGCTATTCTGTAGATTATGGGCCCTAAAACATAAAACAAACCAAGTACATGAACTTTTTAATGGCAAAGAAATAATTACAAAAATAAAAAATAAAATAAAAAAACGCCTGCACGCATGCAATTTTACAAAAAAAAATGGCCTGAGAAACAGAGGATCTACTTTGTGAGGCCTTATATATTTTTTATACTTACCAATGACCCAGACGGGGATGGCCCTCCCATGAGTTGGGAACTCATCCCTCCCCGCTGAGTACATAACGCTTACCAGGCACTGGTTGTAAGAATGATAATTGTGCCAATTTCGAGACCTCCTTGACACTGGGCATGCGCAGTGGAGTAAAAGTATGGAGGACCATATAGGACATGTAATTTTCGGTTTTAGATGCAAATTTTGGGGATTGGGGGGGGGGGGGGGGTGGGGTGGGGGGGGGGGAAATTGTGTGAGGACCCTAATTTTTCTTAATTTTTCCAAAACACCGAACAACGTGTCAGCAGATAGGTTTTGCATTACTGGTGCGGTTTCGTCTCTGAAACAGTTTGACGCATGTCGCATTACATCAGACCTGTCATTTTGAAAATTGCAGGAGGGCCATTATAGTTCGCCTCAAATCACCCCTGGAGGGCCATTTTGGGTTCACCTAAAATGACCCCAGGAGGGCCATTAATGGTTTGCGGGGACCATTTTGTTTCAGCCTGCTGGGTAGACAACTAATATCATTTTAAGGTATATGGTTTTGTGTAATTATGATGTATGTCATTACGTTATGTATAGATGCAGGCTTGAATATTTAGTTGCAAGATACATGTACCAGGTTACCCATGACACTCACTAACAGTGAGTGTTATAGTTATCTTGCATTCAAATAACCAAGCTGTGTTGTGGGGGTGGGGGCGGGGATTCGGCTTTGATATTGGGACGAAACGTCCCGGACGAATGGTCAGGGGTCGAACTGGCTTGGGGATGATACATCCCGTAATCCTGCGTGACACCAGAGTTGTCACAGTCTGATGTACAATGTAATAACTAATTACAACTTTCGAATTGGCAGACCTCTCGCTCGTATTTGGAAAGTTACTTACTTCTCTGGGTGACTGCATCAACGACACACTACAAACTTCACAAATTGCACTTTGTTACCTCCTTCAATCCGCGAAAATTGCCTTTTGAGATGGCCAATTTTGAGGTGCCTTCAACTGAATTAATGGGCCGCAGAAATCGGGGTTAGGGGGATGTTTACCATCTGCAGAATTTTGAACTCAAGCGGGCAACTGCGGTCCGGGCGATCGCCCATCTCAAAATGACAAGCCTCTTACATTGAATTGAACATACATGTATTCCACATTACTCACAACTTCCTTGTTGACCCATCACAAACCATTAGGTTACACAGGACAAGGAGTGCGAAATGATACTGATACATGAGGGGTGGTATGAGAGATAGTTTCCAAGGGAAATCGGAAACTATTCTCAGTAACTTTCCATCTGCATAGTCTAATAGAGAGAAAATCGAATTGTGTTAAAAAGCAAAACACAAGTTTCACCTAATGGGCATCTGAACATAATCCAAAAGTCCATCAGGTGAACCATGTCTGGTGTTCAGAATAAAATTAAGCGCCCTATCACTTTCTAGGGAAGATCCATTCTGGGGATGCGCCCTGAAGTGAGAGGCGAGAGATATGAGGAAATAGAAAGGAAAAAAAATGAATAAAATCCTGGTATTTTGATACACCCTCATTTATGATCCTCTAACCACATCCCTCCTGGAGCTGTATTGGAACACAATGTCACTCGCTAAATCTGATGAGTAGTTTTTCATCGAGCCTGACCCCTTACCCCACCCCCATCACACACATATTTGCCGTGCCAACTCTGCATTCACATTAGAGAGATAGGCCTTCTTAAGGAATATGGATTGTGACGGAATGAGTTTGGGTGTAACTGTGTTTAGCATTCCTTGTTGGCTGTTGGCTTGTTTGCACTCACTTTTTCATTGTTACTAACTTTTAGTAATTCCTCTTCACTATTTTTTGAACAGTACCATATATCAAAAATATTTCATTCGCCTATATATACATAAAGTTTATAATTATAACTTCCAGAACTGTTGTGTTCTGTTAAATTTCACTGTCCGCAATTTTGGCATTGTCGCCAAGTCGAGTAGCTTTTTTTCATGCCCCACCCCCCCCCCCCCCCCCACACCCAGCGTCGACAATAAAAGCTGCAATATGATTGGTTATTTCTTCTCAGTAGCGTCAATGAAATTACGCAATATACTTTTTGCAAAGTAACATGTTATTCACATTTCTATTGGCTTTTAGATATGTTAAAAGGCTAGCAGGCAGCCTGTTTTGATCACTTTGGTTATGGTCAAAGAACCTCCAGGTTCGCTCCACTGTCCTCTCAAGAACTTCCCAAGTTTGATCACATTCGGGAGGTTAGCATACTTTCATAAATGTTTATAAAATAATTTATTGAACAAAACAAACCTTAGTCACTCTTCTGTAATTGGGATGAGTAGATGAAATAGTGATTCTTTCAAGTATTTCCTTAACCCTTTACCCAACGCAGACAATTTCAAAACTTATTTTAAATACCATTTTTAAAAATTTTTCAAAAAATATCAACAAAACGATATCATGTGACCCCTCTTTGGAACGAGCTCAGCAAGCTCGTTCCAAGGAGGGGTCACATGTATGGTTTTGTTGACATTTTTTGAAAACTGAAAAAATTTATAGTAATTTATATATTTTTTATACTTACCAATGACCCAGACATAGCTGGTGCTAACTCTTAAAAATATAGGGCCAAACACAAATTTTGCCCCCCAATCCCCAAAGTTTGCATCTAAAACCAAAGAAAACATGTCCTGAATGGCCCTCCATACTTCACCTCTACTGCGCATGCGCAGTGTCAAGGACGTCCCGAAATTGGCGCCATTAATCATTCTTACCATCAGTGCCTGGTAAGCGCTATGTCGTCAGCGGGGAGGTATGAGTTCCCAACTCCTGGGAGGGCCATCCCCGTCTGGGTCATTGGTAAGTATAAAAAATATATAAATTACTATAAATTTTTTAAGATTTTTATACTGTACCAATGACCCAGACATAGCTGAATAGTAAAAAGGCTGGAGGGCCCAGGACATAGAGGAAAATCCAATAAGCTCAACTATATAAAATAGAGTCATCTCCTGGAGGAGAAAAGGAGAAATAGGCTTCACGTGTATCTTTCTTATTTATGACAAATTAGAAAGACACAATACCTTCTATAATTGAGCATCATAACCTCCATGTTCTCTATTAATATCCAGTATAATTCATATACTAATTATATTTAAAGTAAGCCAATAAATAAAGTTAGTCCAAAGAATTGAGACTCTTTATACTCTTTTAAAAGTGTCCGAGGATAGTATAATAACATCCGTTTGACACATGACATATTCAAATGCTATACTTTAAA
This sequence comes from Pictodentalium vernedei, assembly GCA_031216915.1. NCBI lineage: Eukaryota > Metazoa > Mollusca > Scaphopoda > Dentaliida > Dentaliidae > Pictodentalium > Pictodentalium vernedei. The sequence goes on along the minus strand of CM062295.1, from coordinate 670,886,900 downwards.
ACTATGACATGAATGAATTTAGAAACATAACTTTCACTTAAGAAACCATCCCAGTAACAGCTCAGAATACTAACTCCGGAGGAGGTATCCCCTTGTTTTCATAATAAAACAGGTGACCCAAGGGAACACCCCCCCCCCTTTTTCTTGCCCTGGGTCAAATAGCCCAGAGCGAAGAGGGCAGCAGGACGGAGTCACTGCCGGAACATAAAGCCTACATAGCTATAGTTGCAATTGTTAAGTGATCGACTTCTGAGCAGCTGTTAATGGACCTAAATAATGCCGGTCTCCAGAAAAGGATACAATATTTCTGAGATAAAAATTTGTGAATGTGGATGGCTGAGACCAATATGCAGCCTACTTAATCTATAATAGCAAAACTATACGTCAGCCCAAGATGTAGAAGAGCTCTTACTTCATGAGCCGAAATCTTAAGCACAGACTGCTGAGTTAAGGATAGATTATCCTAAGCAGTACCGATAGTTAACTGAATGCATTAAGTAATAGAATGGACCGTAATGACCCTTCTATTAAGGCATCAGAGCCAGAAGAAGTTTTACGTCCAACTGATAAACTGAGATCTGTTAATAAATACATAAAGGTCTATCCGGACAGAGTAAAGGCCTATGCCCGCTCGAAGACGGAAGGACCTTAAAAACAATAGGTTCCGGATATCATTAGGAGCCTGATTCTTAACCAAAAATACAACATTAGTAGTAAAGGTAATAGAGTTCCCGATACTACGAAAGTGAGAATCGTCCACCAATAGTGCATGAAGCTCACTGACTCTTCAGCAGAAAAGGCTAAGAGAATCGCTGCCTTAAAAGACCAGAATTGAAACTGCCGTCTCAAGGGTTCAAATGGTTGCTTTAGTTAATAAGAACCCAAGCTAAATTCCGAATAGGAATTAATCTAACGAATCTAGGTCTCTTATCGAAAAGTTTCAAACAAACTTAGATAAAGAGACATTAGGCTCAATTGTAAACTATCATGGTGTGCATAGGTATCAGATAACATAGACCTATAACCTTTAAAAGTAACTGGCTGCAGATGATCTCGTTAAACAAGTATACTAGAAAGTTTGCAATGTCTGGTATGGAGGGATCAAAAATATCAACATAAAGATCCCTACACCAACGACGGAAGACCCTCCACTTTAGCCGCATAGTATAGCGAAGAGGAGGTCCTTCTACAGTTAGGAATCGCGTCCACTGCTCGTCCTGTACAATGCTTGCCATGCAAGAAGGACCGCACGACAGAATACGTGAAGGTTGAGACCTTGTGGATTGTGATAGAGTTGACAAGATTTCCCCAGAGAAAAAAGATCCTCTCGTGGAGGAAGTTTCCGCGGTAAGTCCCACAGTAGACATCTAAGTAAATTTATCCACCGTCTCTGTGGAGACAGAGATGCTACCAACAGAATTGTATTGTGAATGAATAATCCTAGCAATACTTGCTGAATCAACAGCGCCGGAGGATACACATATCCTATCATCGCGTCGTACTAGATCGATAGAGCGTTAACTACATATGCTCAGGGATCCGGACACGGTGACACATACGTCTACAATTGATTGGAGAGTTGTGTCGCAAATAAATTTATCACTGGGCGCTCACATTGATAGCAAATCTGATTGAATACTTGTTTGTTGATAGTCCATTCCGACAGCAACAAACGACCCTTACGTGAAAGGGAGTCTGCTAATACGATCCGACGACTGAGAATATGACGAACCGAAACAGAACTTGGTGTTCTATAACAAACAGAAGGATTCTTTCCGTTAAAATCAATAACGGAACCGAATGAGTGCCTCCCTGGTTCCGGATATACGCAACTACTGTCATATTATCGCACAGGATTGAACATGCGTTTCTGAATAAAATTCATCCAATGACGTAGTGCAAGCCAACATAATATTCTTCCTTGGAAGTTAAGAGCTTGCCTAAAAACTGCGGAACCCAAAGACCCTGGCACTTCGAATCCGTTGGGATCAAAATGTGTCCCAACCTGTTTGACTGGCATCCGTCATAATCGAAAAACTCGGATCCGGCAACTACAGTGGAACTCTCTGAGTCAACCACCGAATGTTTGCCCACGTCTGAATCTCTTGTTACACTTGATAGACAAGAGAACGTGTATATCGAGCAATTCAAGATTGCTGAAAGGTTGCCGTCGAAGAGAAGCTTCTCGGAGACCGAAGCGACTCTGAGAGAGTTCTTCACCTTACTATCCATGCGCGTGGATGTAGCTAGAGCTGCGTCACGTCTAACCAACTCCAGGTTGCCACTGAAGGTCGGAGTTATACGTGGAAAACTACTGCCCCTGAAAGAAATCTCATTGAGGATCATATCCTGGAATTCTTTCTCTTGAGGACGTAATGATAACGTCTCACTAAGGTGGTGTACGTATGATAAAGCGTCTAAGTTAAGTCTATTATACATCATTGTCGTTTCCAACATCGTGGTTGGAATTGACATAGACGGCGAAAAAGATAATTGCAGTCTTCAGTCTCGCCGTCTTAGACGCAAAGGAACTCTCGGTAAGCCCAGTTCTGTCAATAAACAATTATTTCCTAGAATTCACGAAAGGCAGAATAGAGCATTGCGGACAAGAAACTAGACTAGCATGTTGATAGCAAGCTTATATATATATAGCGTCGTTCAATAATTTGAATGTTCTAAAGACATTATTGGACTGCGTCGGCAACTCAGGGACAATGTCCCTGAACCGATCCAAAACTTCGTGTCCAATGACGCTATTAGTCTCTTATCCAGCATCGCAGCAATGTAGTCCGATGGAACAACCTCTGGAAGATAATGCCGGAAGAAATGTATAGCAGCTTCTGTTGTTCCGAAAGGGAAAGCTCGAAATCATCCGAATCCCTTTCGCCATCCTGTCGGACACTATGAAATATTCGGTCGTCCGTACCTGATGCAACAGCGGAGTGCACCGACCCAGTGCCGTCGGATTATTCCTGATCCGATCGAGAATCTGTCGTTTGCTGGGATGCTACGATAAGCTGTGCTATTTTGGATAGCACGTCCGTCACTGAGGCCTGTGGGGAAGCGGTCTTACGATGCATTGCCGCTGGAAGCTCCGTGTTCGTTACCCCCGTGCATACTTCTATTATGCGAGCGACTGGAGTGTGTAGGCCTCATGTCCCTTGGCTACCGGATGGCGTGACCTGTTCGCCATGGAATCACTGAATGACGAAGCTGGCCGGATATTCAAGGTCACGTAGCCAATGTGTGGTCGTGTGCGCTGCTGTGAGGATGAGGAAGCATTATCGACAGTCACTCGGACTGTCTATATAACGGAGCGTCCCGAGTGGCGGACATACGCTCCGAAGGTGAAATGTCTGCACCACAAAATCCGGTCCCATATGTTGTTGCACGAGAGAGGGACCTCTCTCGCTCGCCGCCCGGACGGACCGCACGAGCTAGGAACCGGACTAACAGGCTTCCTTCGATCTCTCCACTAATCCGTCGTCACTGGATGTGTACTAAAGTCTATTATAGTGCTCGCATCACCCAAATCTCCTTCCTAGACCGCAACGGACGAACCCGACTGCCGAACCATTCGATGAATGGACGCTACACCGGGTGAGCTAGCGAATGTCAACTCCGTCGATCCTACTAGGGACCTCTTAGGCGATTGACGTAATCCATGAGCACTAATTGCCGCTAGCTCTTCATTAATTATGACGACAGAGGCACACTTTTGAAAGACATCTCAGTAATTTTGCGAACAAGAAACCAGAGATGCTTGTACATAGCAAGCATATAAAAAATATATATAGCGTCGTTCAATAAATCAAACGTATCTGAGACATTATTGGACTGTGTCGGAACTGAGGGACGATATCCCTGAACCGAATCAAAAATTTCTAAGTCCACCGATGCTATCAGTTTCTTATCCGGTATCGCAGCATTCTGGTCCGACGAAGAACCTCTAGAAGATGAAGTCGGATGACATATACAGCAGCTTATGTTGTTCCGAAAGGGAAAGCTCGAAAACCTCCGAATCCCTTTCGGCATCCCGTCGGACCGTATGAAATTTTCGGACGTCCGCACGGAGCGTCCCAACCCAGCGTCGTCGGATAATACATTATGCGACAGAGATTCTGTCGTTGCTGGGATGCTGCGATAAGTTATGCTATTTGTGATAGCATGTCCGTCACCGAGGCCTGTGCAGAAGCGGACTTACGATGCTTTGCCGCTGGAAGCTCCGTGCACGTTGATTCCCGCATACTTCTTATGCGAACGTCCGGAGTCTCCAGGCCTTGTGTCCCTGGCTATCGGATGGCGTGACCTGGTCGCCGAGGATTCTCTGATTGGCGAAGTTGACTGGATATCGGAGGTCACATAGCCAAGGTGTGGTCGTGTGCGCTGCCATGAGAATGAGGAAGCCTTATTGACAGTCTCTCCGGACTGTCTATATAACGGAGCGTCCCGTGCGGCGGACGTATGCTCCGAATGCGAGACATTTTGTACCACAACATCTGGGGCCAGATGTTGATGTACGAGAGAGGGGCCTCTCTCGCTTGCAGCCCGGATGGACCTGGACAAGCTATGAACCTGACTAAAAGGCTTCCTCCGTTCTCCCGTCTATTCCGCCGTCACTGGGTGTGCACTTGGTTATTTTATAGTGCTCGCATCACCCAAAACTCCTTTCTAGACCGCAACGGACGAATCCGGCTGCCGAACCATTCGATGAATGGACGCTACACCGGGCGAGCTAGCGGACGTCAAAGGCCGTCGAACCTACTAGGGTCCTCTTAGGCAATTGACGTATTACATGAGCACTTTTCCGCTAGCTCTTCATTAATTGTGACGACGGAGGCACACTTTTTTGGAAGACATCACGGATATATCACCCTGATCATGATCGTCTGAAATAGAGATTGATAAAATAGAGTGACCCTGCGGGGAAAGGACCGGAAGGGCCAATTCCCCACTAACATACCGTGACACACGCTTCCCATGTTGTCATCGAAATCAACATATACAGAACAGGAGTTAGTGCGAGTACACTGACTACATTATACAATGATTATGAAAGTCAGAGGAAGATTTCCTCTTATTACAATTGAACAATATCCTTTCATAGTGAAAAGAAAACAAAGTCCTAGTACTCGCACCAACCCCTGACAATCAAAATACATAATAACAAGATCCATTAACATAGAAAAAATAATTGAATCAAAAACTTTTGAAAAAAATATTTTTTCAGAACAGCCCAAGTTTCTGAAAAGTAACGTTGAGCCCCAATGGATCCCAAGTCCAAGTGTGGACAAAAATTCTAAAAATATTTTAAACAATTTATGCAACACTTACGAACAATAATAATGTATCTAGTTATGATTAAATTAACATCAAGATATTATTTTCAAGAAATCCCCCCTCACACAGAGGGCTGTTGGAAATGTAAACAATAAGTGTAAAAACACTAGATCAAGACTCCAGGCACCCTGGCCCGAAATCAGTTACCAATAATACACTATCTGATGCAAAACAGAGACTTCCAGGGAAGAAACTGCAGAACATCAGATGGTAGATGCCGAACACTACGCCTAACCACCCATAGGTGAAGACGTAAACATGGGGAAAAGAACAGAATTCATTCTGTTATCCAGCTAAAACTTCCAAGAAATTTTAGTAATAATATTACAGAAAATATGCCAAAAGCATGGGAGAATAGCAAGAGGTGACTTAAAGGAAAGGGAGAGAGGAAAACACTGAATAAGCAGTGTAATCTAGATAACAAGAATGACCACAACAGGCTGTTGCCTCGAAAATAGGTAACTTAACATAATTTCACCAAAAAATTTTAAGTTACAGCCCTGATTATTTTCTGTCACTCATTTTTCCTCTCCTCCTTCTATATCCTCCTTAGAATCAGCATTTCACTAATATTTATGTGTCTGGCATCATTTAAACTGAGATTTACAAGCACAAAGATCAGTCAGATGTTAACTGATGAAGGGCCAAACAAAGAATGATTAATGGCGCCAATTTTGGGACGTCCTTGACACTGCGCATGCGCAGTAGAGGTGAAGTATGGAGGGCCATTCAGGACATGTTTTCTTTGGTTTTAGATGCAAATTTTGGGGATTAGGGGGCAAAATTTGTGTTTGGCCCTATATTTTTAAGAGTTAGCACCAGCTATGTCTGGGTCATTGGTACAGTATAAAAATATAATATTTTTTCAACTGCTGAATTTGCATATTACGCGGCCGGATGCGGGCGATTCGTTGGGTAAAGGGTTAAACCCTTTACCTAACATGGAAAGCAGATGACACTTGCAAAAAAAATTCTTTACTAAGTTTTTTTCATTTTTTGTCTCAAAAACATCAGTTACGACCCCTCGTTGGAATGAGCTCGACGGATCATAACCTATGTTTTTGATACAAAAAATGAAAAAAATAATTAAAATTAATTGGCGATTTTTAAGAATAGCGTTGGCCAGTTTGAGCCATTACATTGGGTAAAGAGTTAAATAAACGTTTATTAAAAGTTGTCCAGAACTCCCCTACATGTATGTAATTTCTTAGATAATTTTTTGGTCTCTGTAGTATGTGGGGGTATGTCTGCTCTTAGATTTTAGTAGTTGAATTATAAGTATTCAGACTTTATTTTTGAGTTGAAATGATTAGATCTGGTTTCTTCATGAGTATGGTAGTATAGGTGGACACTTCAGACCCTAAATAGGATAGTTTACAGCTGAGTACAAAAATTTGCTGCCGGCAGGGGTGTGTATCTTTTTATATACATGGTTATATCCAGTTAGTTCCATCTCACATTCTCCTCCTTCTGTCTAAAATGTAAAATCCTAAATAACTTATCAAGTGCTTTCAGATTGTAGTTGTTAAATTATATTTCATTGTAATTCCTTTAGCAGAACACAGTTCAAGAATCCCGAACCTGTGGGTTAAATTTTACGGGCGGGAGTCGTCTCTGTAGGAAATAGGGTTCTTGAATAGAAACCATGTCTGCTCCTATAAATATGGATACCCCTCCTAGGGAGTTACAGGCTAGTGCTGACCATACTGTAAGGCCTAAAATTAGAAATGTTAGTATTAAGTTACAGCCAGTTGACTTGGGAAATCCCAGGGTTGATTAAGTTGAAAAAAAAGTTTTGTGAACTGTCACTCCAGTATGAAAGTTATAAAAAAGAATATGAGAGGTCACGAACACCTCAAGCAAATAAGTTACCCACAAGAACCTTAGGTTCATGGGATAGAAATACAGTACGTGGAGAGTGTATTATCATTAAATCACCCACAGAGTGGAGATTCCACCCGAGCAATAATTGTAAATTGGTTGCAAAGCATAACCAGCACCAGCAAAGTTTCAGCCAATGGACCTCTAGGTTAACCCTTTACCCAACAAAGCGGCCGCATCCTCCGCGTAATATGCAAATTCAGCAGTTGAAAAAATATTATTTTTTCAAAAATTTCAACAAAACCATATCATGTGACCCCTCGTTGGAACGAGCTCGTCGAGCTCGTTCCAACGAGGGGTCACATGATATGGTTTTGTTGAAATTTTTGGAAAAATTTTAAAAAATGATATTTAAAATAACAAATTTTGATATCGTCTGCATTGGGTAAAGGGTTAAACCCGGAGGTCCATTGGCTGAAACATTGCTTGTGTTTTTCGTCGATATGTACAAAATTTGAAAGTTATAGCCTGGGTGATAACTCCACTCCACGGGTGATTTAGTTACAATCCACTCTCCATGTACTGTATAACTGAGCCCCTTGCACCAAGTTTGACTTCTACCCTTGTAAATGCTAAAGGATCAAATTCCCCACATGATTCTACTTTGTCATGTGAAAGGAAAAAGAGTCTGATAAGTATGATGGCAAAATAACAGAGGTGAAAGATTTCTTGCATGGCTTATATCAGTCTACAACACAGGAGATTACTTACTCATGTTCGGTCGTGAAGTTACATTCCCTCTCGATTTGATTGTTGGCAATCCTCCTTGTTTAGCGTCTTTTCTGTGTCAAGTGGAATATGTGGAGTGCTAGCCTGTGACAAGATTAGGCAAAAATTGCAACTAATTTGTGTATCTGAATTGCTGTAGCACAGTCTCATTATTGTTCCTTAGGATTCATCTCTATTCATCAAGATATTGCCCACAGGAGCAAGAACTTGGCAATGATACAACAGTTCATATATCAGCATAGTTGTGATATATATATATTTAGGCTACCTGGCAGGTTACCTGAATCAAGTTCAGGGGAACGAATGATACATGTAGGTTACCAGACCAGGTGAATGACAAATGGGTTACACAAATATTTTTGAAACAGCAAGCCTGCCACCCCCCCCCCCCCCCCCCCCCCCCAAACCTTTCCTGGCTTTTAGGAGCTTTTGTTTTGGAGGGTTTTTTCTGCATACATTTAGATTTTTTCAATCTCAGTATGACCCAGGAACTCATCATTAACACGATAGATGCCAGGGTTAAACTGAGATGGGAGAATTTGCTCTGATTACAATTTTACGTGTTCAGAAGTGGCCACACACAAACACACTCTCAAACCGATTCATTTGTGCTGAACAAGACGTGAGCATGTCGGACTTAGTTTTTATGAAACTTGTCATCTCCGATTGTTGGAAGTAGATAGCTGGGGTTTGGTGGGAGGGGGGGGGGAGGGAAGGTGGGCATGCACGCATAAGATATATGGAGAGTTGTAAAATCTTACATGTAAATGCTTAGGGTAGTTTTCTTTTGAGCATCGTTTACTATCGTGCCCTTTCCTCCAAACAGTTAATTTATATTTTTTTGTAATAATACCAGAACCAATTGTAACATGCATGGGTCAGCTCTGTATTTCTGCGGACACAGTAAATAAATTTCCACTTTCACACTCTTAACCCCAAGCACTCTGGGAGTGCCACAATTTCTTTTACAATCACTCTGTTTTTCTCTTGCTTAACTATGAATTTAACCAAATATATCTTGTATGACAAAGCTCACTGAGCTCTGTCAAACAAGGTATATTTGGTTAAATATCAAACTGCATTATGGGAAATATTTGCTGCTGAAAACTTTGCCATTTTGACATCAGAATGCAGAGAGTTAAAATGTCTTGGAGAGGGAGCTTTATTGCCGTATTTCAAATGTGTTTTGATTCCAGTATAAACGAGTTGCATGATCATTTATTACATCATAGGATTATTAATTATTTTTACATGCAGGAAATGAACTTATAAATATGTTTCCGCAACAAAACCACGAAAAAAATGCTAAAAGCATTTCTGGAAAGTTCACAAGCGCATTTCAATTTTAGATTTTTTACCTGCATGTACCGTGACTGTCCTACAACTACTTCTGACTTGTAGTGTACATGTATAGACCTTTTGAACACCCATACACAGGCATAAACATTTATCTATTCAGTTCATTCAGGTATTACCACAGTTGCCTGACACTGTAGGTCTTCTGAATGCCAGTGAGTTCGGCTCATTGCAAGTTTGGCTCAAGAGAATTCTGCCCAAAATGGTGAGTTTCGCCCAAGTGAGTTCGGTCCTACCATAAGTTAGTTCAGCCCATAGTAGTAATGAGTTTGGCCCCAATCATGGCATGCGTTTGGCTCGTGTCACAACCAAAAGTGAATACACATCTATGATTGGGGAAAAACACAAAAAAGGTTGATATTTCATTTTTTTTTATGGCCACACAAAGTAGATCTTCTGTTTCTAGGGCCATTATTTGTAAAATTGCATGTGGGCGAGCGTTTTTTTATTTTATTTTTTATTTTGTGTAATTATTTCTTTGAAAAGTTCATGTTCTTGGTTTATGTTTTAGCCCTCATAATCTTCGGAATAGCATGGGTGGTGGGTGTATTTCGTCCCTTGAGAGTAAGAAGGCTGTGCAATGCTAAGCATTGCAAATCCTTCTTGTACTCAAGGGACAAATTTATCAATTTTTTTTAACTTGGGTAAAATATCAGACATAAACCATTTAATTTTTATTTTTTTAAAGTTTACATTGGTGATAAAAAGAGAGCATGCGGCAGCCAAAAGGACAATGCGGGAGGGCCTAAGAAATGGATTTTTTAATTTTTTTAGGCCTATTCTAACCTTTTTAGTAAAATTAAAACTTTCACAACAAACTTGAATTATAGATAATATAATATGGTGTATAATACAAAGAGTAAAACTAAGAAATAACAGTGGTTATATACATCATTTTTTGTATTAAAAGCTCTTAATTGGGTTTCAATTGCTAATTCATTACAGATTGAGACGTTTTTATAAGACCCCTGTGAAAAGATTAGGATTAGGATTATTGCTGAATAAACAATTTCATACATACCTGAAATGTGACAGATAGGAATAAAAATAAATTTGTGTTGAAAATCTTTTTGTAACAAATTGAAATGGACTGTTATAAAAATTATAAAAATAAATTAGTGTTGAAAATCTTCAATGAAGATTTTCAACACTAATTTATTTTTATAATTTTTATAACAGTCCATTTCAATTTGTAACAAAAACTTCATAAAAAAGAACAACTACAAAGTAATTACAAAATCCATTCTTCTCCATTTCTGAATTTTGTGGTTGGTTATTCACTGACTTGAGAAAACCTTGAACCTGTTATGAGAGACCACCTGTCTTGAGAGACCACTTTTGTGTGGTCCAAAGGGCGGTCTCCCAAGACAGGTTCTACTGTACCAATATCCACGTAACGATGTCCCTACATCGTGGTCGATATTGGTATTGTCAATGAAGAAAAAAAACAGGCGGTCATTTTCAGTGGAACAGCATTGTAATAGCAAAAGTTAAGATGGCACACACAGTTTTGAACTACTCAAAGACATTCAAATCATAATGAACAGACTTGCCCGAGCTGAAAAACATAAGATTATAGGCATAATAATATTAAAATAATTAAAAAAAACAATGATAAATGCCAAAGTTGCTTTTATGGCCGGGCTGAACTCACTTATGATTGCGATGTGCCATTCCAATAGCGATCAGACTGTTCTACTATTGAATGGGCCGAACTCATTTATGACTGAGTCGGGCTCACTTATGACTGGGCCAAACTCACTCTGGCCAAACTTGCAATGGGCCGAACTCACCTGATACCACTCTTCTAATGTTACTTAATCCCTATCACTTGTAAACACGGTGACTTTCCACCGATTTTAGATGCAACTGATTACAGAAAAGTCACTGTGATTCAACTGGCGCTATGAGTGACGAGGAGAGAAAATATCGCTGCATGGGTGATTTGCTTATTATACTCTCCCAAAAAAGAAAGTGTGCATGATAAAAAATAACACTAAAAAAAGATATATATCATTTTCATTCATGGAAATTTTATTCAATCACAGATGAATCAATTTGTGATCAACACGAGAAATTTCATTACGCTACGACAAATACTCATGGTGCCATGGAGAGTCAAAGACACTAAGGGTCAAACACAAAAGTCACACACTCAATATCTGGTATGACCTCCGTCTGCATCGACTACTGCTGTGCGTCTACGCCTCATGGAAGCGAACAAGTTAGCATGGAAGTGTTGTGGGATGTTGTTCCATATTCTGATAAGCTGTCTTTGGAGTTCCACAAGCGTTGATGGTGCATGGGGAAGCTGGCGTAGCTGACGTTTCATTTCGTCCCACACATGCTCAATGGGTGAGATATCGGGCGAATTTGCGGGCCAGGGAAGAACATCCACTTGTTGTTGCTGCAAATACTTTTGAACAACACGAACTACGTGGGGTCGGGCATTGTCCTGCTGTAGAATGACGCCGGGGCCATGACGTTGCAGAAATGGGACAACAACATCCTTGTTTGTGTATTAAATACAGCACATGACCTCTCATTTGGGTGAGTGTATTCAGTTTGTTCGAATGTGGGGGGGGGGGGGGGGGGCTTTAGTGGATCTACTTCATACAGGTGGGGGACGGGCGTTCTGACTAAAATAGTAAGAATACAGGAGAAGTTGGCCCCAAACAAACTCTGCCCACGAGAGAAGTCTGACCAAAACAAAGTTGGCCCACAAGAGAAGTCGGCCCCAAACGAAGTCGGCCTATGGGAGAAGTATTATAGAATAAATTTGATTAAGGTTGTACTCACTTTTAAGTTAGAGATAAAAAAATTAACTTATCCAACATTTTCAAACTAATCTTAGTCAACATACAGAAATAGTGTATCAAATTTTCAGTAAAGAATAGGTGATAATGCTGTCTTGTTTTTTTTATCACTGATAATACCACTACCTAACATCAGTTCCTAAAAAACTCTGGGCTTTCTAGCAATTAATGTTACATGCTGATATTTTTTCAATGGTAAAAAAACAAGACTACATTTTTTCATACATCTCAGTGGGGTACTTAAGGGTCGACATTATGGTGAAATACAGAAACAGTGGATCGAATTTTCAGTAAATAATAGGTGATAACGCTGTCTTGTTTTTTTAGCACTGATAATACCACTGCCTTACATCAGTTCCTAGAAAACTCTTTGGGCTTTCTAGCAATTAATGTTACGTACTGGTATTTTCAGTGGTAAAAAAACAAGACTACATTTATTGTATCGAAATTTCAATAAATAATTGTCACTGATAATACCATTAACTGCTACGTTATGTCTGTTTTCCTCTGTTAGTTCTGCCAATTTTGTGACACTGATAATACCATTACCTGCAACGTTTATATCTGTTTTCCTCTGTTAATACTGCTTATTTTTTTATTATCTTAATTAAACATTGGAAAAAACCTGTTATGTTTGCCAACCCAAAAAGGCATTTTTTTGCCACTCAGTCGAAACAAGCCATCTTATGTTTTGACCACTTCCATCAAAGCATCCTAATCTCCCCCCCCCCCCCCCCACCACCCTCTCTTTGACAAAATAAAATGCTGAGGTAAATGCTACTATTATTAGTTTGTGGGGCTGACTTCTCCTAAATTGTTGGGGCCGACTTCTCCGATGGGCCGAGTTCTCCCATAGTTTGCCAACAACTACGTTTTTTTAAAAAAAAAGTCTTTTGCTTTAAAACATAGCGTATGACTCGACACGAGGGAAGGGGGGGGTACACCTACATGTATGTTCTGGATGCACAAAATGAAGAAGAAATAAATTTGAATAGCAAGTTTAGTGTATAACTATTCAGCAATGGTCTGGAAGTCAATGGCGTGAATTGCGGGGGTGGGGGAGGGTGAGTGGTATCTCAACTCAAATATCAGTGAAAAGAGTACAACATCCCCATAATAAATAATAACCTCTGCTTTTGTCGTTTCAAAGTTTATGTGTGTGTGTGGGGGGGGTGGGGGGGTAAACGATCTATGTGCTGGATGCAAGAAATGGAGGAGTAAAAAATTATACAATGCGAGGTATTTTGGCATGGTTTCTCATTTTTGAGAAGTTGATTAACTGCTATATTTTTTCAATTTTAGCAAACAGCTTCTAAGATTTATACTTCGTGATTTTTTTTTCAAAAGAGAAAACTTTGAAACGACAAAAGCAGGGGTTATTATTTATTATGGGGTTGTTGTACTCTTTTCACTGATATTTGAGTTGAGATACCACTCACCCACCCCCCACCCCCCCCCCCCCCCCCCCCCCACCTGTGTGTGGGGGGGCACACACACACATACACAGCCAGTGGGACGAGCCCATCTCTCGTTGAGCCACACGCTATGTTTTTAAAGCAAAAGAAATTTTTTTTTTTTTTTTAAAACTTAGTTGTTGAAAAATTTTGTTCAGTGAGTGCTGACTCTTGCTGCTCTGGTCAGACTAATGTGGTTGACCTGGTTTAGGGGAGGACATGAAAACTTGGATTTCTTTGTTAGAATATCAAATTGTCATCGTGACGACACACTGTATACAGTATATAAAAAAATATTGCATGCTATTTAATATTACTATTTTCGTCAAAACGCCCGTCCACACCTGTACAAAGTAGATCCACTAAAGCCCCTCTCCCCTCCCTCTCATTCGAACAAACTGAATACACTCACCCGAATGAGAGGTCATATGCTGTATTTAATACACAAACAATGACAGAAAAATTAAAAAATCAAATACGATTTTTGTATAAGTTGCTGGTCATTTTGGTAGTTGCATTAAGGGAACGGTTAAGTGGAGATACAAAAGATACTGAAAAGAAGCCAACAACAAACTTAAAACGTCCCCCACCTGTACCTGTACGAAGTAGATCCATTAAAGCCCCCCCCCCCCCCCCACTGCCCCAATCACCGCTCACTGAAAATGGCGATATGGGTAACAGGCCTAAATTAACTGTTTTTATTAAGCTCCACTTACCTTTTTGTCTTCCCTTAATCTCTTGCCTGTTGTTAAAATCAGTTGTTGTTATTCTCTTTTAAAATGTACTAGATAAAGTCCTTCAAATTCTTGGTTAACTCTTCGCCTTGTGTTAAAGTTTAAAAAAAAAAATCGCGAAAGGAAGAGAAAACTGAACGCGTGTCTGCAGTCTCGCACACCCGTTCTTTTCCGTCGGTGTGTTTAGTCAATACTTTCCGTGAAGCACATTCTCCCCCAATAATATTCAAAGCGGAAGAAGAAAATGGCTGGCTGCGAAACGAACCTGTTACGCGGTTTTCAGAGAAAATAAGATTATGACGGTATTATTGGGAATATTTGGACGGGAGATACGCGAATGAAAAGGTAATTTTACATTCTTTTCAGAAGTGCTTATACTTTTATCACAAAACAAATTTGTTTTTCTAAAATTGATGATTTTGATCGGCTGTTTAGTTTTACAATAGGAGGAATGGGAAGTGTGTTGGACCACAGTTACTGGAAGTTGTGGCTGCAACCACTTTTTTCACTGATAACAATGAAAGCACCACGTCAGTCCTGACTTCGTTTTACACATACAGTAGTCTATATAAAAATAGACAAGTAATGAAATAAACATTTTGCCCTGACCGATACCCCCTTCCCAGTTCATTTGGGAATTCGTCAATTGAACAAAGATTCATCAACACAGTTTTCTTGTACAGCTATCCACAAGGTATTTAACTTCATGTTTATCATAAATTAATAATCAAATCATCATACTACGGCTTCTTTATTTGATAAAAAAAAACCCTCTCTGTTCGACTTTTTTGCCCACGACTCGATGCCATTGGAACAACAATGATGACGTGACATTTCTAATGTTTAAAAATACCGTCTAAAAATGATTGCGGAATACTGAAACGGATCAAGTTCTTGTCATCTGCTTTACAGTGATAGTCGGTGAATTTTTAGACTGCAGTCGTATATGTTTATATGCTATTTATGATAAGAAAAAGGAAGAACTTACATGTAGAAGTTGGACATGTCTGCAACAGTATCTGCGTGTGCGGAAAAATTAAATAAATAAATAAAGTCTAGGCCTACCCCCCATTTATACATCTCATTAGTGTTGCTTATTTCGTTCTAACAGGTTATTTGACTTTAGAAATGCGCCGCAATCTAGGGGTGGTGCCCAACTTTCCCCCGATGTAGGGGGGTGGGGGGTGGGCCTAGACAATTTATTTATTTATTGGTGTTTAAGGTCACATAGTTTTGCACAATGGCTAATCATGCCCACAGCGTGAGATTAACTCAACACCAGGGGTGAGCGTTAATAAGCCATGTTGCCCATTTTAGAGAGGGTTTACACCTCCCAAGAATTGGTGACTGGGTCCTATTTTACCAGTAAAACAGAGCCTGTTTACTGCAGTGAATAGGCACTGCTTTACTTCCCGGGGTTCCCGCGGGCAGGGGTCTGGAAATCCCCGGGCCAACCATGGTTTGGCCAGATGTGTATAATTTTTGTTTTAATTGGGAAAAAGTCACAATAGGCTTATCCATGAATCTAGAGGCAAGAAAGCCAGTAACTGCGAGCAGCCAAGTTAACATAAACTACAGATTCTGATCTTCCAATAATATAACAATACCATGAGTTTGGAGGGCCTTGCAGTTTATTACCGGCCCGAGAGGAATGAATAAAAGCCTGAGGGTTTATTACCGGCCAGAGAGTCGAGGGCCGTTAATAAGGCAGAGGGCTGTTGATATTCATCCACCAAGCGTTGAGTCGCGGGCAAAAAAATCGAACAGGAGGTTTTTTTTATCAAATAAAGAAGCCGTAGTACGATGATTTGATTATTAATGTATGATAAACATGAAGTTAAATACCTTGTGGATAGCTGTACAAGAAAACTGTATTGATGAATCTTTGTTCAAAGAACGAATTCACAAATGAAGTGGGAAGGGGGTATCAATCAGGGCAAAATAGGCTTTCAAGTTTCATTACTTGTCTATTATTATATAGACTACTGTATATGTGTAACACGGGGTCAGGACTGATGTGGTGCTTTCATTATCGGTGAAAAAAGTGGTTGCAGCCACAACTTCCAGTAACTGTGGTTGGACTGAAAGGACGTACCAAACCCAAAAATTATATTACGGACTTTCCGGCCATGTTTGGACTAGCGAAACCACTGATCTTACTCTGGCAAGTTTTTTATTCAAGATGCTGTGCTCGCCATTTATGTCACACCTATTTAATATTACGTTTGTAAATTATTATTTTCGAACAAGATAAATGTTTTTCAGTCAATTTCCGGAGAAGTGTCTGCTTCCACGGAGGGTCTATTCCCCTGATTCAGCACTGTCAGTCCTGAGATTTTCAGAAAAGAAGAAATTCAATTTAAAAAATTACCAAACATCCGTAAATGCATGTTTGTTATTGGATTAAATGATCCACATGCCAGTAAGATTACTTTCGCGGGCGATGTCATGGTGATCTGCTTGTAAAACACCATAAAGTTACTGAAATTATGAGTCCACTTCAGATAAATTGTTCTTCATAGCTCATTGAAAATGCAAGGAGGAAGTTCCAACAAGGAAAGAAAACAGAAATTAGCGGTCAAGGTCTGTAATCTTTAAAAAGGATAATTCAAAAAGGATATATTTAATTTTTTAACAAAATGAAAAAAAAAACCATGGAAACCTAATCAGGTTCAACAATATCACTATTGTACTACAAGTTATAATCTTTTTACTCTTTAAACCCTATGATACTGATAGTTTTTCAAATACTATTGCCTAAATTTTATTCAGTGTTCCTGATCCTAATTTTGATCGACCGGATATCGTTCTTGTCAAGGACGATAATCCAAATCAAAAGGTTTGTTTAAAAGTTTGTTGGCATTTTTTTCTATATGTTTTGCTCACTAAAATCATTTCTTCATGAAAATGATCTCTTATTTTTCAAACGTGCGTCGCTACCACAATATCACACCATTAGGGCCAGAAAATGAGCAAAAAAATGGTTTATTGTTTTCTCATTCAGCTTGTTCGGCTGATTTATTTTCTGACAATTTTGATTTTTGTCACATGGGTGTCCTACTAATTACCGACCAAAACCGTCCGAAACCGTCCAAAAGTGCTAATTACCGACCAAAATACCGACCAAAACCCAATGTGTACCGACCCCCCAAAATTAAATTTGTACCAACCAAAAAAAATACAATTTTTTAAGGGCCTATATAAGTAATGAAATTTTGTTTATTTTGAAATTTCTCACCTCTGATATTCCTTCAATTCAAATTAAATATACACAAAATGTACACCAAAATGAAGGTTGGGATGTATAGAACACGAAACATATGTGTGATCAACTCATAGAGTCGACTGTAGGCGCCACTGGTTCCTGGAAGTCTGCTGCCGTATTCGCACCAGAACTGATAATTTAATAATATTTCACGAAAACAACTTGTGGCCAAATGTGCTTTACATATCCAAGAACAAAGCTAGGGGATAAAAATTCTTCAAAACACAGCGACGGGGCTGCATTGGGGAAAATTCCAAAGCCTTTGCTTTTGTTTACGTATGAGTCTACTTTCGATTTCCAGTCGACGTCATCGGACAGAAAAAACATGTAAAAACAACGCCGTCTAAAATCAAATAATGAAAAAGATCGCCTTCATACAGTATACTGTTATTAGATAGAGATTGCACAGTTGCCATATTCAATGCAAGGTATCATGATACCTGTTGAAATTTCTTAGAATTACGATTTTGTTTTTCGATGGAAATTCGTGGTAACGAGTGATTTGCGCATGTCTGTCGAGCATGGAAACCATCTTCAATAAAAAATGCAGACAGTGTTGTCCTTTTCCAAAATGCAGTCCTATCGCTGTATTCAAAAGTGTTTTGAATGCCTAGCTTTGTTCTTGGATATATGAAGCACATTTGGCCACAAGTTGTTCTGATAAAATATTATTTTATTATCAGTTCTGGTGCGAATACGGTAGCAGACTTCCAGGAACAAGTGGTGCCTACATTCGACTCTATGAGTTGATTACATATGTGTTTCGTGTTCTATACATCCCAACCTTCATTTTGATGTATATTTTGTGTATATTTAATCTGAATTTAAAGAATATGAGAGGTGAGAATTTCAAAATAAACAAAATTCCCTTACTTATATAGGCCCTTAAAAATCTCAAAGACCAGGTTTTTAAGCAGTCATTTGGAATAATTTCATCAAAATTTAACATGTGGTTTTGTAATTTCCGTGGCACCACTGGTAAGATCTACAATGACCAGTGTTTTGTTCTGTTCAAGAAGCAACACAAAATAAGATCGCCATATTATGTCGAATTTTGTAATTTCGTCATCCATTCATGTACAAAGTAAAAAAAATTGTGTCCACATTTTCCTGTTTTCGTTTTTTCTCATCCTGTGGAACTAACATGCGGTTGAGAACTCTAACATATGCGTCTAACAGGCCATTTATTTGTGGATAAACAAATATGATTGGTCCTTGAATAACCGATGTTAGTGCTTGATGTGTAAATATACATGAGTACGAACCATCCGATGCCGTGTCAAGGCACGCCTCCTCAAAATCTGGTACCATCAAAGAGAATTCTTCAAATTTGCTGTGTTTCTTTATGAAAAAGTGAGTTTGAGACTATCTCAATGCATGTTCTGACTCTCATTTCCTTTGCCATATTCGAAGAACTGGTTAATGCAACTGACACAGCATTGAACAGGCAGTTTCCGTCTCCATGCACAGACACTGGAATGCGTTTTTCACTCCCACATATTTTTAAAACACTACTTGAGTATTTGTCAACTCGGTTCTGTCTGTTCATGGTTTCATTAAAATTAACTAGTTAGCTCTTCCAATTTGTGCGTGTTACTTAAATGTTTGACCATTAGCACATCATCGCTCAGTTGTTTGATACCTTTACGTACTGCTCAACCCAGTCGAAGTTCAGCAAATTCATAAAAAAACAGAACCGTCATTGTTTCTGAAGCATCTTTTTCAGCTGTAGAGTGCATGAAGATTTCCCAGTAATTTTAAGTCACTGTCACGTAATTTTTCACACACAGAATGCGACCACTTCCTATAAAAACCACAGTATATAGAGTCACCTTTACACTCACTACCATAAACCGCACAGGGCCATTTATTTTTCAGTCCCCTCCTCGACATTGTCCCTCTTTAAGACTAGCTTGTGGTTGTGTCAGTTCCAACAATACAGAAAACAAATTCACAATTTTTATTGTGTGAGAAAGTCAAAAGACAGTTTGTCGTTCTGACTGGTTAAAAGTAAAGTCATTACAGTAAAAACATTGTGAGGCGTGCCATTGTAGAAACAACTGACATATCAAAAAGCAAGCAACAGTACACACCATACAAACTGAATGAAACCACTTTTCCCTACAAAAGACAATGATTCAACAAAAATAAAATATTTTATTCATTCAATTTAGCCCTTTGCACAACGAGATAGCAGGTGGCACATGCCAAAAAGATTCTTAAATGACTGAACAATTAAAATTTTTGTCTCCAAAAACAGCTTATTCGAACTAACTTGACAAGCACATTTTAATGAGGGGTCATAACTATGTTAATGAGGCAAAAAATGAAAAGATAATAAAATTTGAATGGCGATTTTTGTGAATAACACTGGCCGTTTTTAGCGATACGTTGTGTAAAGGGTTAAACAATACGAGAACAGTGGCAATATAAGGCTTATATTTCTGCTCACAAGCCATTCTCTCGTCATTAGTGAACAGAGAATGTGCAAATAAATAATTACGGGACATCGTTAATCGTCATTATTGTCTTGAATTTACAAAACTCTGAGCTCAAAACCCCATCTTTATTTTAACCCTCTCAAGACTGCAATGTGGGTTCCAAAAATTTTATTGATGCCATGATCAATCACTTTCAGTGCTGTGTCCATATATGTTTTTTCTGGTTCCTTGGAAAAAAATTGATCTGATTTCTGTATGAATATCTTTAATTTAACCCTCTCATGACTTCAGTGTGTTTTCCAAAGATTTTATTTTATGTTGAACCCTTTCAGTTCTTTGCAAATATATATGTTACGGTGTGGAATTATTAATGATATTGGTAACAGAAATAAATCTGAGAATCAGCAACAAAACTATGAATTTAACTATTCTGAAATTTAATTAAAAAGGATTAATATATAAAAAAAAAAAATGATACAAAGATCTTTTACACTAATTGGTTTACAGAAAATAAAAGCAGTGGTACTTATCAATTATTGAATTAGTCCAAAGTACAGTTTGACAGAATCCAGTAATCCAGTGGTGAAGTATCTTCTGAAGAAAGTTACCAGCTGGTAGATGTAGTATTAAATCCAAGAATGTCTCTTCAGAAACAGTATCCCGTAGATTTGTAATAAAATTTTCACTTAGAAATTTCAGCAGTCTCCAATAAAATATAACAAAATGCTCCGTAAAATTCAAATGGAGTAAAAATCCAAGAAGTATTGGCGCCACAGGTAATTTCCAAATAATCCAGTAGAATCCTGGCTTTTCACAAAATAATATTATTCTGTTTCACAGAAAGTATAAATTCTCTTTTCCAAGACGAATAGATTCTCCTCCAAATTCTCTTTTGGAATCAATCTCCAAATTCACAAAGAAGCACTGCTTCTATAATAAATGCACTGTTCTGAAACAATAATATTCTCCAATGGAAATAACTGAAGTGAGTCTTTTTGAAAGGCTTTCTAAGAATGAGTTTTTTGGAATTCTGTTGACAAACCTTTATATAGTAACCAGATAGAATGTCCTAGAAGATGAAAATTCTTCAATGTTCTAACAGTTTCTAGGTGATTCTGTTAAAGTTCAAGTAAACAAGGTCATTAACCTACTTAAACAATCAACAGCTATATTTACAATAATTGTAGATCAGTGTAACAAAGATGTAAACAAGGTCACTGAGTGCAAATGAGTGAGACCAGTCAGAAAATGCAGTAATAATAAAAAAAATATCTATCTCATATAATTATTCACTAAGGATATATCAATCTCGATATAATATGGGGGCTATAACAATATATTTACCTGATTCCTGTATGGATGTCTTTAATTTAACCCTCTCAAGACTTCAATATGGCTTTCAAAGATTTTATTGATGCCATGATCAACCCTTTTCAATGCTGTGCACATATATGTTTTTTCTGGTTTCTTGGAAAAGAATTTCTCTAATTCCTGAATGAATATTTTAATTTAACCCTCTCAAGGCTACAATGTGGGTTCCAAAGATTTTATTTCATGTAATACTGTTAATGAAAACCTATTTCTGATTTCTTTAAAAATATTTTACCCCCAAAATAAGCCTCCATAAATGCACATTCTGTTTTGTTTATTTTTGATGCTTGAATCATTTTCACACAGACTTGAATTCACTGGTGGCAGTAAAATTCATTTATGGCACAGGCCATCCTTGGAGTAAACCTTTTCTCCTTTGTTCAAATGAAGCTGCTGCCATCTTCAGACTGGTGGAATTTACTCTTCTGATTTTTCCCCCCAAATTACTATATCCCTTAGGGTGGGGTTAATGCTCCATAAGCCTAATATGTTTTTTTATAAGCCACTTGCAATAATGCTTAGATTTCTTCTTTGGAACTTACTTTAGTGATGCAGATTCACGTTTTTTCAAAGAAACTCAGTGAGTCAAAATTTGGGCTCCTAAATTTTGGGCTACACTCAGTATTTCTATTTTCAGATTCAATGGGCAGATGTGAACTATATTTGTCTTGTAGTATGTAACTGGGTCATAAGTATTTCATTTATTTAATTTTTTTTTTTTTTGGGGGGGGGGGGGGTGGTGGTAGAGAGAACCATAGTAGTTGAAAGCAAAACAAAATTTCACAGAACAAAGCTTGCTAGAAAGCTTTCCTAGGACCAGCAGAAATGAATGGCCAAAAAGTTGCCTTTGGTTGTGTCATAGCAAATCAAAAAATTGCTCTTGCTGTTGATCACTTACTGATGCACTCATCTCTTTTGACAACTTGAGCCAGGTGAGCGTTTTAGCCTCACTTGAGCCTCTGGTTGCTCGTGTCGGACATGTACAGAACATAAATAAGATTTGTTGTCAAGTTTATGTGCAATTTCAATATTTGGGAATATTTCGTACATGAAATGTACACTGGTTCTGTACTCATAAAAAAGCCTGTAAGCGGTCAGATTACCACATTGACAAATTGGCACTGTTTTAATGTTTGGAAATGATTCAGATGCCTGCCATTGTGTGTATGATCTTCCAAGACACCAATTATTAGAATGTGAAGGAAAAATTCATTTGATTTGTTCATTTGAAAAAGTTTGCACTAGATTACTGTCAACTGGTTCAATATCAGACAAATGACTGTACAACCCGGTGCTTTATTACTTAAAATTTTGCTGCTGATGGTTTTTATTACCTGGTAAAGGCATGTGTGGACATCATACCCACTCATGGATTACAACCAGTCCAATTTTCTGTTCATCCTATTTCTAGATGGATTCAGTTATCTATTCATACTGCTTATGAGAGTTTATCTTCTAATCAGCAGTCCGTGCTTAGTAACATTTCAGCGCATGAAGTTAGTGCACTGTCAGAATCTTGGGCTTATTCTAACAGTATTGCTATTACAGATCTTATGAAGGCTGCTTACTGGTCACAGCCTTCTACTTTCACTAATTTTTACCTTAGAAATATAGAGTGTATTTCTGGCGACCTTAGATGTTTAGGTCTGTTATCTGTTGCTCGGAATGTCGTCCACTAAACGATTATAGCTATAGTTATGTAGGTTTTCTGTTCCAGCAGTGACTCTGTCCTGCTGCCTTCTTCGTTCTGTGGTGATTTGACCCAGAGCAAGGAGAAGGGGGGGGGGGGGGGGGGGGGGTTCCCTTATATCACCAGCTTTATAGTGAAAAGCAAGGGAATACCTCCTCCTGAGTCAATAATTCCAAGTCGGTGCTGGGATGGTTTTAAAGTGTAAAGCTAATGTCTATCTCATTTATGTAATATTTTTAAAGTGTAGCTCGGTGTGAAGCATTTGTATATGTCACGTGTCATATGAGCATTAATATACAATCCTCGGACACTTTTAAATGAGTATAAAGAGTCTCATTCTCTGGACTATCTTTATTTATTGGCTTTCCTTTAAGGAATTAGTATAATGGGTTATAATAATGGGTTATACTGGATATTAATTAGGGCTGTCGCGACTATCATTTTTTGTAATCGACTAATCGTGACCAGTAATCGACGGTTAGTCGATTAATAGTCACTTCCCATGATTTTTTAGCAAATCATTCTTCTGTTCTTAAAACTCTGAAAATGACAATGGCACCAGTGTGTTCAGACGAAGTGGGGTTGTGGGAACAACAAATCGGTCCCGACTGAAGCTACATGTAGTCCAATCTTGGACCCACAGTCCGTAATATAATTTTTGGGGTTGGTACGTCCTGTAGGACGTACCAACCTCAAAAATAATATTACTGACTGCGGGTCCAAGTTTGAACTAGATTGAAGCCGATGAATTAAAATGAATTTACCAAAGAACGTTCCTGCATATGTTTCCTTTCTGCAATAAGTTTCTCGAAATTTTGAACATTGAGATCTATGCATTCCCTCATCAGTTGTTAAAATTGGATCTTAGTCTGAAGTTCCGAACTTTGAGAAGTGATCTGACGTTCTGACTTTCGTCATAATTTTGTCACTTCCGCGCTTTGGGTTTTCCAATGGGTGCATTCGTGTGTACACGACTGGAGAAATTCAGAAGAATCTATTCTTCTCGAGTAACTGTGAGTGTTCTTTCTTACACAGTCAGTGACAGTCGTACAGTCTTCCGGATATGAATGTTAACTGTGGTTAGATATTTAAAGTTATTCACCTTCATTGATCATTCACCTCACAAAACAATGCAATTTAGCCCCGATGTGTAGTAGACGTGTACTACCTTGAAAATGAACGACGATCGACTAAAAATAAAAAACGTCGACTACTTCAATGGTCGACGGTTAGTCGACTAATCGAATAATCGCGACAGCCCTAATATTAATAGAGATCATGGATGTTAATATGCTCAATTATTAAATGGTAATGTGTCTTTCTTATTTTTTATAAACAAGAAAGACATATGTAAATCCTTTCTCTCCTCTTCTCCTTGAGGGGATATTCCTGTATATATAATTGAGCTTATTGGGTTTTCCTTTATGTCCTAGGCCCTCCAGCCTTTTTTCTATTCAGCTAAGTCTGTGTCATTGGTTACAGTATAAAAATCTGAAAAAAATATTAGTAATTTATATATTTTTTATACTTACCAATGACCCAGATGGGGATAGCCCTACCATGAGTTGGGAACTCATACCTTCCTGCTGATTATATAACATTTGGCCAGCTAGCACTATTCACAAAAATCATCAATTTATTTTCTTTTTTTTTTTCATTTTTTGTCTCAAAAACATAGGTTATGACCCCTCTTTGGAATGAGCTCATTGAGCCCGTTCCAATGAGGGTCATGACCTATGTTTTTGAGACAGAAAATGAAAAAAGTTAATTATTCAAGAATTTTATTTGCAAGTGTCGTCTACTTTTCATGTGAGGTAAAGGGTTAATAAACGATTGATTTCTGCACTTGTATATTTATAGAGAAGAAATAAAGCATGGCAAAGAAAAACAAAGCATCATCAGACCAAGTGAGAAATAAAAAGAAGGGTACAGTCACAAAGATTAATCCATTTGAAGTTAAATTCAACCGTCAGAAACATGATGTCTTGGGACGGAAAATTTCCAAACATGACAGAGGAAAGCCTGGACTGTCTCGATCAAAGTCTATCAAAAAGGTTTGTCATTCTGAATACTAGGAGAGATATTAGTGACCTGAAAAAGGGTTACTGTAATTTTTTTTTAGTCCACTCCTTTTTCATATTCAGTACAGCTGCCATGGACTGGTCATTATATACACTTGGACAGTGATGTCCATGCCATGCATTTACCATGTAATAAAAAACATCATGAGCAAACTATTAATTAATGAAGCACCCGGTTGCACCCTGTGCTTCATTAATTCAATTTTTGATGATCGTTCCTACAATTAGTGTTTGGAATCTAATATTATTATTCTGTCTGTGGAAATATTGCATGGAAAGTGACCAGCCCACGGTTGCCGTACTGAAGCCAAGAGAAAGGCAAAGTATGTTGGAACCCTGTTAATTTGATGGCCATTTTGTTAATTGATAGCCATTTTGCCAATCGAGAATATTAAGTTGAAAGGAATATTCAATTATCAGGAGCTTTTATTTCCTGCTGTCACGATTTTTTAATTTGGGAATCGATTAATTGACGCAAAAAAAAGATAATAATCGACTAATCGTACCTATATGACCCCCTCTCCCTCTCTTTGAAGTCTTTAAAAATGAAGTTCAAGTCAGTTGACCCACCTCAAGTAAACAACGAAGACCAGGCCTGGCCGTTTGAGGGGAGCTATTGCTCCGGCTCTCCTAAAGGAAAATTGAGGAGAGCCCTAATTGCTCTCCTTAAACTGTAATGACTCTCCTCATTTTTCATATTAATAACATTGTATAAATTATATTAGTGTAGAATAGCTCCCCTGAAACAGATTTAGGAGGGCCATAGTAGCTCCCCTGGATTTTTCAAAAGGCCAGGCCTGGAAGACGATCCTCTTTTAGGTACATTCAAAGCTTTGATGTTCTGAACTTTTGAACCGTCAGTGTAATAATCAAGACCGGTCGTCAGTTGTGAACTTCGCTAGTTCGCAACTGCCGACTGGTCTTGATCATTACACTGACGGTTCAAAAGTTCAGAACATCAAAGCTTCTTTGAATGTACCTGAAAGACAAATGCTTCTAACGGCTTCTTGGGGTTTAACATCAACATTCTTCAACTTTTATCTTTAGAAACAATAGTTTTTTCAGCAAATTTTCTTTTAATTATTAAACGTCTAACCGGGGGAAAATTTTCTGATTCTTCGACAACGAAAAATACCAATCGATTTCGGAGTGACCGATCGACAATTGATTAATCAGTTAATTGTGACAGTCATAGTTTTTATGTAAATTCTCGTGATAAATTAAGCATTTATTTTATTATATCTTGTTTGATAGAACTCCTGGAGATATTCTAACTTAATTGCCTCAATTGGATGAATTGAGGCCAAAGAGGTCTTTGTAATTTTTGTGAATTTGGTAATTCACGAGTAATTCTTTGACAACTGACAAGATTTTTTTTATTGAATTAATGTGATTTTATTTTATAACTTACAGGCAATCAATAATACTGAAATGGTTAACCGGTTTGAGACCAGTTAGCTACCTAACCGATTAGAACAACCGTAAACCGGTTATCCGAAATATCGATAGTGATCATCATTCCACATTTAAAACATAGTAAATCTGCCGCTTCTCCTCTGTGAAAGATAACACATCGAAGCTGTGTTGTGTATGTTGAGAAATAATTGACTGCATTAATGATCGGCAGTTTCCGTGAGTAATGAGTAATCGCAGAAACTGTTCCATAGTGTGTATACAAACGAACGTTGTAGAGTACTCGACAATGTTTGTTTGTATACACACTACGGAATAGTTTGAGAATACCGCTTTCCGATTCCTATAGTTTTGATCCCAATATTCGGTGAAATAATGGCCACAGATAACCGGATATTATCTGGTTGTAGCTCCTGGTTAGTCGGTTACGAAAATGAGCCAACCGTTTCAGCCCTAGCAATTAAACAGTTTAAATTTGTGCTGAAGGTATGGTAAATGGTATGGTGTTAGAAGTAATAGTGTTATTCAATTATTAAATATCCAGTTAACTAGGTTCCCCTAAAGTACTGTTATTTTTTTTCAGCTTTATTTTATTTATTTTTGTAGCACACCTGACCAAAGCCCAAGGGGAGTTTAGGTGATAACTATCCACCCATTGTCCATACATCTGTCTATCCATCCATTCACCAGTCGTGAATTTTACATTATCGAATTCTCTAAACTACTGAATCAAATTTAATGAAATTTGATATGCATATTCCTCATAATATGTCAATTCAGATTTGTTGAAATAAAGTTGCCACCCTCTCAGGAGGCATCATAAAGGGCATAATTCTGTTAGTACCCACAAAAATGTTTTTAACAAATTTAAAAATCTTCTCCAGAACTACTTATCTTTTAGTACTTGGTATGCAATCTCCTTAGAAGGACAAGATTCAGGTTTGTTTGAAACAAGTCCCTGGGTTTATATTTGGGCTCCCTATGGGAACTCAAATTTTATCTTAGTGCAATATGAGAAAATCTATTTAAAAATCATCAGCTCTACCAGTCAAAATCTCTTGATATTTTGTATACTACATCTTTAGGAGGAGTCAGCTTGAAGTTTGTTTAAACCAAATCCCTGGAGTCATATTTGGACTCTATGGCAGAGCTCAAATTTTAACTTAGTGTAATATGAGGAATATCTTCTTTCTTTTTTTTTATACTACAGTACGTGGAGAGTGGATTGTAACTAAATCACCTGCTGAGTGGAGTTATCACCCAAGCTATAACTTTCAAATTTTGTACATATCGACAAAAAAACACAAGCAATGTTTCAGCCAATGGACCTCTGGGTTTAACCCGGAGGTCCATTGGCTGAAACTCTGCTGGTATTGCAATTATTGCTCAGGTGGAATCTCCACTCTGTGGGTGATTTAGTGATAATACACTCGCCACATACTGTATATTTTAGAATGTCAGTATGTATGTCTGTCCGCTATAGAAATGAATATGGGGCCACCCCGAGTGTCCAAAATGGGTCTACTAGGCGTACTTTTTAATGGAGGAGGTCATCGTCAGGTTTAAAAAAGTGTGTGGGATGGGGCTGTAGGGGGGGGGGGGGCACCAAAAGTTATGACCAAAATGTTTTTTTGCCGATATATGTCTTCAAAGGGTCTACTAGGGGTACGTTTTTATCAGGAATCTAATGGTGAGGTTTAAAAAAGTTTCGGGGGTGGGGGGTAGGGGTGTAGAGAGGCACCAAAAGTTATGACCAGAATTTTTCTCATCGATATAGGTCTTCAAAGAGGTCTACTAGGGGTAATTTTTTACCAGGAATCTAATGGTAAGGTTTAAAAAAGTGCCGGGGTGGGGTGGGGGTGTAGAGGGTCACCAACAATTATAATACTCTCCTCAGCCCGAGCAACACCGGGTAACCCTGCTTGTTCTTTATAAAAATCCTCTTCAGATCCATCAATCTGATATCTTGTATGTCGCACCTTAGTGGGGTGAGATTCATGTTTGTTCAAATCAAGTCCCTGGTTTCATATCTCTATAATTCCCTATAATCCATTAGTCCAACCATTAAATGTTCTTGAAAGTGTTGAATGTCAGATCCTGAAACTGTGTTGATGTCTTGTCCTGGCTACCACTTAATTGCAATGCTTCGGGGGCACGGTGGCTCAGTTGGTAGAGGTGCAGGCTGCAAGCCGAGAGGTCCTCGGTTCGAATCCCACCTGCGGCAACCACGTTGTGTCCTTGGGCAAGACACTTCACTCCCATTGCCCACGTGGGGGCACGGTGACGCTGTGCACTAAGGCGTACTGCACGTCGATGGTGCACCTGTCTTCAACCAATGCTAACCCTGCTTGTGTGGAGTTGGTATGTTGGGGAGCTGACAGTTGCTCGCCGTTGCTCGGTGGTTTTCTCCGGGTACTCCGGCTTCCTCCTCCCGTAAAACTGTCACGGTCATGGTTAGCCATTGTGCAGAAATATGTGACCTTAAACACCAATAAATAAATAAATAAATTAATTGCAATGCTTCATTTCTGTCAAAATAAGGAGAGTCAAAAATATTATTCCTAAAACAGTTATGTATGGTGTGCTGTTTGGAATCGGAACTGTAATTGGGGAATTCAGGGCTACATTCTTTTAGGTTGTCCTAATTTAGGCACAATGTGTGAGGGTCACAGGACCTATCGAGGTGGCCATAGTTTGCACACAAAGAGCAAATTTGTAAAATATAGCCCTCAGATTAGCCATATCTTATCTGGGGCCCCAAATAATACCCTATTCAACATAATTTTGATATTTATAGAAAAAAATTTAGGTTATTTTTATCGGGAAACTTAATCAAATGAACCCATAATTTGGGCACATTATTGTATTTTGGGCAAAGCATATTTTAATACTAAAACCAATGGCCCAGACTTAGCTGTTGCAACCTCAGTATTATTAAGGGCCAAACACAAATTTTGAACCCCCCAGTCCTCAAAATTTGCATACAATACCGAAAATTAAAAGTCCTATCTGGCTCTCCATACTTTTGTACTTGCGCATGCGCAGTACCCAGGAAGAGACTGGAATTGGCGCAAACATCAATCTTCTGTTTGGCCCAAAGTCAGTAACAACTGAACTGACATCTGTGCTTTAAATTCTCATTTTTGAAGATGCCAGACACAAATCAATGATGGTTTTCATGAAATCAACAGTGTTATAGGCTGCTGGAAGTGAATAATGGTTATTTCGGATGTTCAGGGCTGTAACTTTATAATTTTTATGTAAATTATTCATGTTACCCAATTTCGTGATATGATTCTGAACGTCATCATTATGATATGACTCCACTGTTGTTTTGTTACTACATGTATTACTTCCCTTCCCTCTCCTGAACCCTCCAGTTATACTTCCAAGCTCTTTTGGCAATTTTATTGAAGAATTTTTTAAAAAATTCTTGGGAGTTTAACTTGTAAACAGAATAGGTATTCTGTTTATTTATCCCCTATGTTTACGTTCTGTTTATGTCGGTTCAGGACATTTTTGTACTCTTGCATCTTCTACCAGATGCATTGTTTTTTCTTCAGATGAATATCTAGCTTTGCATCAGGTGGTTGATGATCGGTTACTGACTCTAGGTCTTTGTCGTACCTGTTGTTGGTTAGTTTCCAGTTTATCCTCTTGACGTCTGTTCAATAATGTTTTGGATTCGTATCAATTCAATGTTTAGTTTCAAACAATCACGATTTTTTTATTACGATACATAGTTTACCTTATTCCGGTAGTTTAGCTTTTATTAGTTTGTGGTTGTCCACACTTAGGCTGTATCAGGACGCCCTTGAGCTCATGAGGTTCCCTTGGGGCACTTATGCTTCATTCAAAATTTTTCTAAATTTTTTTTTTTATTTTATTCGAAATTTTTTTGTTTTGTCTATGTTATGTATCCTTGTGATGTTTATTTGTGGGACTGTAGCAGACTTATGTTTTTGGCCTCATTATTATTGTTGCCATTATAATAATTGATATTTAGTGTAAGTCAATGAAGCCTCGGAATATAGGCTTGCTGTTTGCTGATAGTCGCGGCACTCCTTCAATACTTGTACTATGGGATGCGAACGTTGGAAATGGGTGTCGACCTGTGTGGTGGGCGGTGAAGCCTTCACTGCTGGCTGATACTAGTCTTTCAGTCTCTTTTTCAGAGGAACAAGAACATGATGATGGTACTCTGACACCTGTCCGTTATGTGCTGCTGTTGTCGCACTCTGATGAGCCCCGTTCTGATGAGTAAAATAGAGCTAGCTGCCAAGGTGCTCATGATATAAATGTACAGGATTAAAGCCGAAGTAGCTTAATTCTCTACATGCAGCCAGCTGGACCGGTGCAGTGGTTGGCCCTTTTAAGGGAGCCGAGACGCCGGGTAGGTCAGTTGCGGTCGAGTAGTATAATGTGGGTAGAGCAAGCACTTTATAATATAAAGCTCACCCAGTGATGATGGCAATAAGGAGAAACTATAATGAGTCGGAACACACGTCGGATGTTCCTTCCACAATGCAGGTGGCGTCGATTGCGGTTAGGGCTTCTTACATGGATGCGCACTCAAAGGGGATTAGCCGACAAGTTTCTCAATGGGATACTCGGTGAGATCTGGAGCCAGATCGTGAATTGGAGAGCATTCTCCATCCCGTTAGCAGTTGGTGTTGATTGCTTGTCCATTGTGAGGAACTTTTATGAGTTGGAGCAATGCTTCTTCCACACTTCAGCCAGAGTCGGCTGTTGTTACGGCTTCCTCTACTTCCATGAAAAAGCATGTTAAAGGTTAGAAGCCTACAAATTTCTAAACGGAACGCTCGGTGAGGTCTGGAGCCAGACTGTGAGCGGGAGACCCCTCTCCATTCCATCAGCTTTCGGGGCTGACTGTTTTCACTTAGAGAAACTTTTGTGAGTTGGGACGCCCATTCACACTTGCGGTTCGCGGCATTCTTTCCACACTGCGGCCGGGGCTGGTTGCAGCTATGGCTTCTTCCTCTGCTTCATTGATGAAGCATGTTAGACCGCAGACTAGCTATCCAACTTTGCATGTCATGCTGTTCCACGGAGATGTTCCCCACCGAAGTCGGATTAACCTGTAGCTAGTCGTTCGAGGCATTTTTATACAGGACATGCATTGAAGATCTGGGGACAGATCTTTGTCCCGTGAGCAGCATATGGTGAAGAAATGGATAATCGCTGCTCTGCATGCCTCGTTCATGGACTTGCTGTCGCAGATTGCACAGCACATCGCAGTATCGTAGTACTTGCATTTTTTGCCGTCAACAGTCTCCGGTAGTGAGCTGTCGGACGGTGCTGGGTTGGTCCAGTCATCTGTACATTCGGATGGTGTTGACCATATTTCAGATGGAACATTCAGATGGTGAGAGGGACACGGAGGTTGATTCTCCAGCCCTCACGGAACGGCACATTAAGACTTTGAATTTGTATTCATAAGCTCTTCGAATCTTGTTCCATCTGAACAAAAGTCTGCGTTTGCTAGGCAAAAAACAGCTTAAGGTACCTGGCGAAGGAAAGACGAAGATCTTCCTTCCCGGATCTTTCGGCTCAGGTGTTGAAGGCTTTTGGTCCGATTAACAATGCCTCCCTTGGCTTAGCAATAGTAATAGTATTAGAAAGGCAATGATCTATTCCTTACGAATAGAAGATCGATAGCTCATAGATAGGCTGAGAAGGCTGTCTTGTTGAGAATAGAACTGTTAGAAGGAATACATACATCTTTCCCTTCTTGGTGTTGTATTCCTAGGCGTCGGAGGCATTTAGTGCTATTGTGGACACCATAGTAGCCTTATGTACAGATAGAGTGGTCCTTCCTTATACATTAGCGGCTAACGTCGTAAGTCTCTGTTCAGTGAGCTGTCTTAGGCCACAGGGTTACACTCAGATATCTGTTTTCACCAATATATGACTTTTAGGCTGTGTTAGCTATGCTGAGACCGCTAGCTGTTTGGAATAAGCCATTAGAAGGAAAGAATTATGTTTTCCTTCTCGGTATAATATTCCTTGGCGTCACAGGCAATTAGTGGTGTTGTTGTCGCCTTAGTTTAGCTTATGTGAATTAAGAGCAGTCTGTGTCTATATATCATTAGTGGCTAATGTCATAGTGGCCTTATATATTGTTACAGCGGTCTTTTTTTATACACTGCGGCTAACGTTGTAAGTCTCCGTTTGGTGAGCTTTCCAAGGCCGTAGGTGAAACATATTTGTATTCACGGAGATGAAGACTAATAAACTGCATTAGCTACCTGAGACTACTGTCTGTTTGGAATTTTGGTCGTTAGAGCGGTTCTTATTCCTTACCTTGAGCGACTAATGTTGTAATTCTCCATTTAGTGAGCTTTCATGGTCGCAGTTTCACCAAGATATCTGTCTTCACGGGATGAAGACTTTTTAGCTAAACTATCTAATAGGAAAGTGCTGTCTCTTTGGAATTAGGGCCATTAAAAGGAAAGAGTACGTTGTTTCCTTCTCGGTGTTGTATTCTTATGCATCTGGGGCTTTTAGTCCTTTTGTTGACACCTTATAAGAATCAAGTGCGGCCCTTTTTTCCCTTTACTTGAGCTACTAATGTTGTAAGTCTCCGTATAGTGAGTTGTCTAAAGTCGCAAAAATTTACACTGAGATATCTGTCTTCACGGAGATGAAGTCTTTTAAGCTCCATTAGCTAGACTGAGACCGCTGTCTTTTGGGAATAGAACCGCTAAAGGAAAAGAGTGCTTTTTAGCTCAACTTTGGCAAAGCCAAATTTGAGCTTTTGTCATGGCCCGTCGTCTGTCTGTCAACAATTGGATACGGCTCGTGCCAGAGGCCGTATTTATGAACCGATCTTTACGAAACTTCTTGGGTACCTTTGTTATGACCGTGGGACGAGAACGAATGTTTTGGGTCCGGTCTGAAATTCAAGATGGCTGCCAGCCGCCATTTTGTACTGACGATGCTGAAATCTGTTTTTTGCACAGAACTTCCATATGAAAGTGCTGATTTGAATAATTTTTTGTATGAATGTTTAGTACCATGGGATACATCACATATAATACGGGTTTTTTTCTCGTATGTAAATTATGCAAATTAGACTAACTTTGATGTATTTAGTGTTACTTTCAGCACTGTCAATGCAAATGCCAATACGGCTCGGGAGAGGCCACATTTATGAACCGATTTTTACGAAACTTCTTGGGTACCTTTGGTATCACCGGGGTATGAGAACGAGTGTTTTTGGGTGCGGTCTGAAATTCAAGATGGCCACTGGCAGCCATTTTGTTCGAAATTAGGGGCAATCAGATTTTTGCACAGAACTTCCACATGAAAGCTCTGATTTGAATAATTTTTTGTATGAATGTTTAGTACCATGGGATACATCACATATAATACAGGTTTTTTTCTCGTGCAGAAATTATGCAAATTAGATGAACTTTGATTTTTTCAGTGCTACTTAAACACAGTAAGTACACATGTCAATACGGTTCGGGCTAGAGGCTGTATTTATCAACCGATCTTCACGAAACTTCTTGGGTACCTCTGGTATCACCTTGGGATGAGAATGAGTGTTTCTGAGTGCGGTCCAAAATTCAAGATGACTGCCAGTAGCCATTTTGTACCGAAATTCGGTCTAATCAGTTTTTTTGTACACAACTTCTATATGGCTCAGGCAAGAGGCCGCATTTATGAACCAATCTTTACGAAACTTCTTGGGTACCTTTGTTATCACCGTGGGATGAGAACAGGTGTTTTTGGGTGTGGTCCGAAATTCAAGATGGCCACCAGCAGCCATTTTGTACCAAAATTAATGCAATCAGTCTTTTGTACAGAACTTCAGTATGAAAGTTCTGATTTGAATAATTTTTTGTATGAATGTTTAGTACCATGGGATACATCACATATAATACAGGTTTTTTTCTCGTGCAGAATTTATGCAAATTAGATGAACTTTGATTTTTTCAGTGCTACTTACACACAGTAAGTACACATGTCAGTACAGCTCGGGCTAGAGGCTGTATTTATCAACCGATCTTCACGAAACTTCTTGGGTACCTCTGCTATCACCTTGGGACGAGAACGAATGTTTCTGAGTGCGGTCCGAATTTCAAGATGGCTGCCAGTAGCCATTTTGTACCAAAATTAGGTCTAATCAGTTTTTTGTACACAACTTCTATACGACTCAGGCAAGAGGCCGTATTTATGAACCAATCTTTACGAAACTTCTTGGGTACCTTTGTTATCACCGTGGGATGAGAATGGGTGTTTTTGGGTGTGGTCCGAAATTCAAGATGGCCACCAGCAGCCATTTTGTACCAAAATTAATGCAATCAGTCTTTTGTACAGAACTTCTGTATGAAAGTTCTGATTTGAATAAATTTTTGTATGAATGTTTAGTAAAATGGAATACATCACATACAGTACGGGTTTTTTTCTCATGCAGAAGTTATGCACATTAGATGAATTTTGATTTATTTAGTGCTACTTATACACTGTAAGTGCACATGTCAATACGGCTCGGGCTAGAGGCTGTATTTATCAACCAATCTTCACGAAACTTCTTGGGTACCTTTGTTATCACCTTGGGACGAGAACAAGTGTTTCTGAGTGTGGTCCAAAATTCAAGATGGCTGCCAATGGCCATTTTGTTCCGAAATTAGGTCCAATCAGTTTTTTGTCACAACTTCTATACAGCTCGTATTTATGAACTGATCTTCACAAAACTTCTTGAGTACCTTTGTTTTCACCTTGGGACAGGAATTAGTGTGTTTTGGGGTGCTTTTGTTATCACTGTGCTATGAGAACAAATATTTTGGGGTTCAGTCAGACCTACTCTGGGATTCAAAGATTTCTTTTCTAGTTTAGCATCTGACTGTCACCCACCTTTACAATACTTTACCTATACATTTGTTACAGGCTACGGTCAGTATTTATGTACAGGCCGTTACAATACTTTATATGTACCTTTGTTATCAGGTCATTACCTAGATGATTGTCATTGCTGTGTCACATACTATACATGTACATGTCTTGACAAGTTGAGCTACAGTGTCATTGACACTTTCATTTCCTTCTGGGTGTTGCTTTCTTAAGTGCCATAGACTTTAGTCTTATTGTTGACACCTTAGTAGCCTAGCTAGAAGTTTGAGCGGTGTTTTTATCCCTGTCATTAGTGGCTAGCATTGTAAGTCTCCTTTAGTGACCTTCTGGGGCCACATTTATCAGCCATTTAATTGTCTTCTCGAATAGAAAGACCTTTAGCTGCTTCAGCCAGACTGAGTCCACGGTCCTATCGGACAAGGTACTGTTACATGAGAAGAGTTTGTTCTCTCCTTAGCGGTAGGGCTGGGTGGTTTTGAAATTTGCATTTTGGTTCGGTTTCGGTTTTGTACAAAAACTCGGTTTTTGGGTCGGTTTTCGGTTTTTCAAAATATATTGTAGAATTCCACATTTTAGAGGGTAATGTACATATAAAATGTGTCTGTATTTGTCATCCAAGTCATGAGGCTCATATAGCGTGTTGAGTCATTCGGGTTACTCAGTGTTCACCACTCTTCACAGCTGATGGACATATTGTGTTGAGCTACTGTAGTGGGCAACAGTGCTGGAGCCATGAGGTATCTAGGGAGACCAGCTCCCCCCCCCCCCCCCTCCCAAAATCCCACTTGCTTCTCCCATCCCCAAATTTGAAAAGATTCTTTTTGATTTCCTGCCCTCAGTACAAGTACAGTACCCTCAGTCCTGAAATCCCCCCCACCCCAAAAAACCTCTTCACCAGCATGGTCCACAGGATTTCAAACAATGGCTCCACCACTGGTGGGATCTGCCTTGTTCTGTCACAGTCAGTGAGATTTGGGGCCTTGTCAAGACAAGATGCAGAAATTCACAAGAAAAGCTACATTTTAGCAAAAATCAACATTTTCTTATTTTTATGGAGTCGCTAAGTTCTCACCCTGGTTTTGGTGGATAATATGCAATTGTTGTGCTTATTTCGGTAATTATCACATCGCTTGAAAATAGACGTGCCCCGTGTTTCTTGATGGTTCCTGCTTCAAATGGCAGTGGAATAAGAGGAACACAAATCATATTTCTTCTTATTTTGATAACTATTATTGAAGTTAGTCGTGATATACGAAACACTTTTATTTGTAACTCACTCCAATGCTTTCGAAATATCTCTCCTAATTTCGACTGTAGAGGTTCGTTTTTATACGCCCGTTTGAAAAATGGGACGTATTATAGTATGGCGTTGTCCGTCCATCCGTCTGTCCGTCCGTCCGTTTGGTTTCCGAACAATAACTTTAGTATTTGTTTTCTGATCGGCTCCAAATGTGGTATGTGGTTTAATCACAACAAAATACAGGTCAAGTTCGAATATGGGGTCGGTCCGAACATTTTTCGCCTGAATTATGGCCCCAGTTGGACTTAGAATTCGTCAAATATTTGGTTTCCGGATGATAACTTCAGTATTTGTTTTCCAATCGGCTCCAAATGTGGTATGTGGTTTAATCACAACAAAATACAGGTCAAGTTCGAATATGGGGTCGGTCCGAACATTTTTCGCCTGCATTATGGCCCCAGTTGGACTTAGAATTCGTCAAATATTTGGTTTCCGGATGATAACTTTAGTATTTGTTTTCCGATCGGCACCAAATTTGGTATGTGGTTTAATTACAACAAAATACAGATCAAGTTCGAATATGGGATCGGTCCGAACATTTTTCGCCTGAATTATGGCCCCTGTTGGACTTAGAATTCGTCAAATATTTGGTTCCCGGATGATAACTTTAGTATTTGTTTTCCGATCGGCTCCAAATTTGGTATGTGGTTTAATCACTACAAAATACAGGTCAAGTTCGAATATGGGGTCAGTCTGAACAATTTTTGCCTGAATTATGGCCCCTGTTGGACTTAGAATTCGTCAAATATTTGGTTTCCGGATGATAACTTTAGTATTTGTTTTCCGATCGGCTCCAAACTTGGTATGTGGTTTAATCACAACAAAATACAGGTCAAGTTCGAATATGGGGTTGGTCTGAACAATTTTTGCCTGAATTATGGCCCCTGTTGGACTTAGAATTCTTCGTCAAATATTTGGTTTCCGGATGATAACTTTAGTATTTGTGTTTCGATTGGCTTCAAACTTGTTAGTCTTTTTCTCAAATGACTGAAAAATTTAGTCATTTCACAAAATCACTGATTTCAAAGTCTGACCGTAACATATATATATATGCCAGTATAAATTTCTCGCACTCTAAAAAAATTGCAAATGTGTTAAAATGGTACAATTTGAACAGTTCACGATGTAATGCCCAGCGGTGCTCTTGTTTACTTTTATTTTGCCCAAACACAGAAAATGGGCGAAATGAGCAGTGCCAAGGTGAAGATATTACCAACTTTACTTCGCCCTCTTGGCTGATCCCTGCGTTGATTTCATCTCAGTCAAGACAGGCGATTGATGTTTTTGAAGGGAGACGGCTGCATAATGGGATTTGAAAGAAAGTTTGCAATATTGCATCTTAGGATTTGTTGTGTTTACAAAATACACATGGTCATGGGAAAACACGTGTTGATTATAACATCTTCGTATTGGGAATGCAGCGTGTGTACCTGAAAGACCTGCAGTACTGCACGATTCCTTACAGTAAGTTCAAATAGTATACAAACAATTCCCAATAAGTTTAAAAAAAACTTTCAATAGTTACCTGCCATCCATTTAATAGGATGTGTTCTATTTTAATTTAACCATTTTATTGGTGACAAAAAACAAAACTGCCAATGCCCAGCGTTATCTCTGAGCATGTGATTTCAGAGAACGTGCCAGTGGTCGGTTAATTAACATAATTTACTCGTCATTTTTCCCATGTGAACTTTGAGGTTTTAAAACTCAATAAATTTTATGTTTACCTCCAATCTAATTTACAACGTGCCGTACGCAGATGATTTTGGGTCAAAGGTAATTTATAATACTTTTACACCATATATTGTCAGGTAACTTGCAATACCTCTTTGGTCGAATATGCCCGGTTCAGTAAATTTACTTAACAATTCTTGAATTGCATGTGTGGATTTTTACGTACGACTTTTTAATTTTTCATATTCCATCTGCTGGTGGTTCTGTAGATATTGTTTAAGATACAAGAAATTTGCTACCACTATTTGTGGGGGGAGCGTGGGGGGAGGGGGGGTGGTTGTTGTCAGTCCTCTCGAAGTAAGCATAAATGGCACAGCATTTACCTTTGCCTGACATTTAAGCCTTTGGCATGCGGAAAGCAAGTGATTGAGTGGTCATAAACTTAACCAATTCTGGGAAATTTGTTGAAACCGAAAGTCTCAGTTTTTTGTTAAGGCGGTGGTTCCGTTTCGGTTTAAAAAAAAAAACCGAACCGAACCGCGAAACCGATAAACCGCCCAGCCCTATTTAGCGGTATTGTTTTTATGTTAGTTGTCTGATGCTTTTAGCCCTATTGATAACTCGATGTTAACCTAGTGTGATTAATGAACATTCTTTCGAATGCCTATAGTTAACTTTTTTTCAGGATTATATTCCTGCTATAATCAGTACGAGGCACAAGGAGTTCATCTAGGTTTGTTATGATGTGTGCCAGAACATAGTTTTCATCTCCCGCTTTCATTTTTATCAAATCTAATGTTGTGGATTATATTTCCACTCGATGATTGGATATTATGTCAAAATGTTGTGTTATTTGACGACATGGCATACTGTCTTGATTTCAAGGGGTATGTCGATGCTGTTTCGGCGGTTATATTCCTTGCAATTAGAGCTGGGAGGTTATTGAACTTTGGGTCGGTTTCGGTTACAACTCGGTTTTTAATAAAAGAGTCGGGTTACGGTTTCAGTTTTTTTATTAAACAGATTCTAAACCAAAATAACATAAAAATTAAGTTGTCTGAACTAAATAAATGATTGAATAAACTCTCCCTGAGTGTGTAAAAACTTTGTCGAGTCGTTGACACTTGGAAATAATGTAAACAAACTTTAAGGACGAACTCTCGTGGTCTCTGCCAAAGTTAATTAAAAATAATTTGTAGCTAACACAATGAGTCACTAGCGGAAATTGGGTTAATACACTCAGCCGACTTTGAAGTTTTATCAGTTTTGATAAAGTGTTCCCATATAGGGCTCTTCTCGACCGTATTTGCTGCCATTGTTTCAGAAAAAAACCCGTAAAAACTTAATTCTCACGTGACATTCAAATAACCGAGAAAGTCGGTTTTTCAGTTTATCGTTGGTCTCGGTTGTCGGTTATTTTTTCATAACCGAAACCGAGTTGTTTTTCGGTTAACCTCCCAGCTCTACTTGCAATAATGCCATGTTCATCACGTCCCCCTCTGTCCTTAGTGGCCTTATGGAGTCTGTCAGACATGAAGGAACCATATGGTTTCTATACTATTCTAGATAACTAACACTAAAGCGTTATGAGTCACGCTGGGTTAGTGTCATTCTGCTTGCTTTGGCTAAATAAAAGCCTTTTAGCTGTATTACTCTTTATTGAGAATAGCAGCAGCAGTATAGCTTGGGAATGTAGCATGAAGTTTCTTTTTCCTTTAGTGAAAAAGAAATTTGTCACTGTCCCAAGCCTTAATATTACTGCACCAGCCTTATTTATATAGTGATTCAAGTATTGCGGGTGAGGAGGGTTCGATATGAATTATTCGTCCACACCCTTCCCCACCCCCCCCCCCCCCCCCCCGCCACCAATATGTTAAGAGGCGATTACAGGGCAGGGCGTAGTGCTCTTCCTGTAAGCCTCCTATGCATTCACTTATATGGGTTGGATTGTGGTCTAACGGAAAACATCAGGGGCCCAGCCACTCTAGTTGGTTTGCTTCCTGTGATTGATCGTTCATAAGTGATATATGAGGATATGATTCCTGAACAGTAACTGTTCTTGGATTCCAGATTCTATCATGAATACATTCGGTTGATATTACTAGCCTTCGTGTTCCTGTATGGCAGGCATGTTGGTTATCTGGGTGATATTCTCCAGATGTGGCAATTAGTCTACTCTGAGTAGTTATGCTCAGAGCTGTCTGCTTTTCTTATGACGTATGAGTCTATTCCTCAGGTTAATCACATTAACGGTGTTTTATTCTTTCAGTTTCCTGGTTAGTTTTTGTACCACTGAGTCATGCCTTTGGTACAGGCTGTATCCAGCTGAGGGTACAGGTGGGATTCTGTTGATTGCATGCATAATATGTATACATTATTAGGCAGACGTATTACGGAATAGATTCTCCCGAATTCTGGCTCTGCATTAGTATAGAGCTTATGAGAATTTTGGGGCTAGTTGGATCAGTTATGGAGTTTCCAACAGGCCGTCTATGCATATGTTCTCTATTTTTGACTTCATTATTCGGAGTGGTAAATTCTTTCTCCGAGCAGTCATTGGTTTTAACAGACCTAGGGAACAATGAATTATTTGGGGACGGTCATGGCAGGCTTTTTAATCGTATCCCGCTCCATATTCTGAATCCAGTTTTCAACCGTAAAGTGGTACACGAGGCATATTCCTACTCTCATATAACTGTACGGTTACAAATGGGAGGTTCATTATTGGAATTAATTGTACACCTGAACGTGGTCGCCTGTGTTTTGGATAAGAAACATATAGTTGTACTTTCCATTGGGATTCAATTGGACAAGTTTAGGGTTGTACATATTTATATCACCGGTTTTTGACCTATCTCCATATTCCGGATGCTGCATACATTTTGAAGCTTGCAATTTTAATAACCGGGATCACCACGATATAGCCTTAGCTGCTGATGTGGCATTAAGCACCAGTAAATTAATAATAATTAATAGCCGGGTGCCTTTTAGACGAATATATATATTACAGTGGAGCCCACTTAATTGGATATCTCTTAATTGTATATTCCTGTTAATTGAATATAATTTTCAAACACAAAACCATTTACCATACCTTCAGTACAAATTTGATCTGTTAATTGCATATGGGTTGTAGAGTAAACTCCTGTTAATTGTATATAAATTTTTGTAATATGTCGAAAAAATTACTGTGAGACGCACCAAATTCCCCTTATTCATCAACCTTTTTGGCCTCACTACATCCAATACAGGCATTTATTCTATTATATCTTGTTTGACAGAGCTCTATGAGCTCTGTCAAACAAGATATAATAGAATAAATGCTCAGTTTACCCCCAGAAAACAGGAAACTGACCAAATCCCTGTTAATTGTATACTCCTGTTAATTGAATAATTTTCACTGGCAAAATGGATATTCAATTAAGAGGATTCTACTGTATTTGGTACCGCTTTTTCACTGTTTCCAGACCGCTCCCCCCTTTGTTTTGAAGATTATTCCTTCAAAAAAAGGGGGGGGGATGTTTTTCTCTTTACCTTTTCTGGCCTTTTAATAAGTGTGTAACTATGAGTTAAGCTGTTATTGTCTGTAGATTATTCTAATCTTATGTACAACTTGTTACTTTATATATGGCGTGTGTTTGGGGGCGTTAGTCTCTCACTCATGGACACGCCTTCCTAATTTTAAGTGTCTTTTTCCGGACTAGCCTTAAAATTGGGAGCTTGTTACACCCATTTAGCATAATCATTTATGCTAATTAATAGTGAATTACTTTGATATTGCTCCTCATTTCGGTGGTATGTCTTCTCTATTGTTGTATTGAGAGACAAAAAGGTAATTCCTTAAATTTTTAAATCTCCTTTTCATTTTGGGAGTTCTAATGTAGGCTTAGGAGCTGTATTTGGTCTGCTAATCTTAAGTCCTAGGCCCTCTGCCTTTTTATGATTCAGCTAATTCTGGGCCATTGATTTTAGTATAAAAATATGATAAATTTTAAGTAATTTGTATATTTTTTATACTTACCAATGAGCCTTGGCACCAAGGCTTGGCTAGAAATTACTTCTGATCCCCTTCAAATGAAACTTGCAAGTTGATTTCGAGCTGACAAACTTATCTAATGTAGTAAAACTGATCAGAATTAGAACTAGTGCCTTTAGAGATAACCCTTTACCCAACATAAACGGCCAAAACTGGCCAGCGCTGTTCTAAAAAATCTGCAATTAATTTGTCTCAAAAACATAGGTTATGACCCCTCTTTGGAACGAGCTCCTCTGTCCATCTGTCCACCCATCAACAATTCAATACGGCTCGGGCTAGAGGCCATATTTATGAACCGATCTTTACAAAACTTTTCTTATCACCGTGGGACGAGAACAAGTGTTTTTGGGTACGGTCTGAAATTCAAGATGGCCAACAGCAGCCATTTTGTACCGATATTAGTGCAATCAGTTTTTTGTACAGACCTTCTGTATGAAAGTTCTGATTTAAATAAATTTTTGTCTGAATGTTTAGTAACATGGAATACATCTCATGTAATACGGGTTTTTTTCTCGTGCAGAAATTATGCAAATTAGATGAACTTTGATTTATTCAGTGCTACTTATACACAGTAAGTACACATGTCAATACGCCTCGGGCTGGGGGTTGTATATATGAACCGATCTTCACGAAACTTCTTGGGTTCCTTTGTTATCACCTTGGGTCGAGAACGAGTGTTTTTGGGTGTGGTCCAAAATTTCAAGATGGCCGGCGACGGCCAATTAGACAAACTTTGATTTATTCAGTGCTACTTATACACAGTAAGTGCACATTTCAGTACGGCTCTGGCTAGAGGTATTTAACTGTTTCCCACCTTTAGAATACTTTGCCTGTACATTTGTTACAGGCTACGGTCAGTATTTATGTACAGACCTTTACAGTACTTTACATGTACCTTTGTCATCAGGTCTTTACCTAGATATGTGTCATTGCTGTGTCACATGCTATACATGTACATGTCGTTCACAAGATGAGCTACTGTGTCATTGACACTTTCATTTGGGTTGTCCATGTGTACCTGTTAGGCAGGTGCAACTAATGCTTTCAAAAAACTCTTCTTTGATATTAGTATGTGTTTTAACTAAATTATATTAATTGGAAATATGGCCGTCAAGATTGATTTGTCCTTTTTTTCAGAGAAAAGAAACATTACTAAAGGAGTATCAAGATAGATTGAAAGCCAATTCCTTTGTTGACAAAAGAATTGGTGAAGGTGACCCAACCCTTACTGTTGAGGAGAAAATGACGAAAAGGTTTGCTACAGAGGTCAAGGTAAGATTAATCACCTTCATACATACCACATAAAGGGTCCTCAGTACAGTGCCCTGGTAGTGTTCAACCAATGATTGGAATTCGCCAGCACAATCGGCTGATTGTGGGCAATCGGATGACAACATCTGGAACATCGGTTCAACCGATTGTTGCCATGCATTTTGTGATGATTCATTAACTGCATTTTATTATCCTCTGCAATTGTTCAATTGTTAATGCAAAATGATGTCAATGATACCATTCAATAAGGTTGAGAAAGAACCACAATGTGTATTCTTAATCTCTCTGGATGCCCCATTGTGGGTTATACAAGTTAAACGACAAGTAAAGCTTACAATTGAGCATACTTGCGGCAATCGCCAGTTCATACCTGAAAAGTGAAGGTTGCACTCCATTGACTCAGGGCACAGTAAAATTACCAGTGACATGCACTAGGGTGGTAAATGTGGCTCTGAGAGCCACGTTTACCACCCAAGTGTGTGCAACTGAACAATGTTCAGTTTAATGTGGTTCTTTCGAGTCTTGACTTGTCTAGTAGTGCACAGTGTTACAATCGGAATCGGCATCAGAATAGGCCAATTGTGAGCTCTAATAACCAGTAATCGGTCAGCGACCATTTTTGGTAATCGGTTGAACACTAGCCCCGGTCAGAAAAGTGGACAGAGAACTTCAACCGGGTTGTGAATGGGTCATGATTTGGTATATATTCTGTCCACTTTCCTACCCACAACACTGAAGAATCTTGCCTATAAAGATAGAAATATGAGAACATTTAATGCATAACCTGCTGTGAATTTTTGGTCGAGTTTTGGTCAGGGGTGTGGTGTTCATATCAGCTTGTTAGCACGATAACTTGAACAAATATCGAT
This sequence comes from Pictodentalium vernedei, assembly GCA_031216915.1. Lineage (NCBI taxonomy): Eukaryota > Metazoa > Mollusca > Scaphopoda > Dentaliida > Dentaliidae > Pictodentalium > Pictodentalium vernedei. Next base: position 670,842,298 of record CM062295.1, on the reverse strand, counting down.
GGATTTAGTCACTATTTACTTTGTGAAACTTTCTTAACAATGTCTTGAGTGAGTTCAAAAACTGATACGGTTCGGCCATATTGAGCAGAGATATGACCCTTAATTTGTTAATTTTTGCCTGTTTTCAGCTGTTTAGCACAATAACTTCAACAAATATCAATGGATTTGGTAAATATTTGGTATGTGAGACTTTCTTAACAATGTCTTGAACTTTGAAAACCAGTGTCATTCGATCATACTGAACAGACTTATGACTTGTTAATTTTTGTCAGTTTTCAGCTTGTTAATGGGATAACTTGAACAAATATCAATGGATTTGATTTTCTTACAACTACAAGCCTTACAGATGCAAAAAAACTTGACTCCGAATCGGCATTGCATAATCCTTGTTAAAAATATATTCATCAAATTTAGTCATGGCTGCTATGAAGCAGCCTTGATTAGATTTGATGAAAAATTAACGAAAACTGACTCTAGAGATTGCTTTTCACAGAGTCGATACAAGTTGCCATGGAAAATTTGGTAAAATATGCTCAAAGTGACTTATTTTAGTGACAAGAGATTACCTGACCTCAGCAGGAATATCTGCCAACAGCATTCCAGGATTTAAAAGGACAATAGGCTGCAAATTTGTTAAAAATCAGTTGACCATTTGACAAAAACAAAATATTTTTATACTGTACCAATGACCCAGACTTAGCTGGCGCTAACTCTAAAATATTTAGGGCCAAACACAAATTTTACCCCCCAATCCCCAAAATTTGCATCTAAAACCGAAAATTACATGTCCTATAGGGTCCTCCATACTTTTTCTCTACTGCACATGCGCAGTGTCAAGAAGGTCTCGAAATTGGCGCAGTTATCATTCTTTGTTTGGCCCTCAATTTAGTTACATCTCACTGATATTTGTGCTTGTAAATCTCAGTTTAAATTATGCCAGACACATAATTATGAGAGAAATGGTGGATATAAGGAGGAAATAGAAGGAGGAGAGGAAGAAACAGTGGAAGGAAATGTTCAGGGCTGTAACGTATAATTTTTTTTACGAAATTATTTCATGTTACCTATTTTCGAGGCATGGCCCTGTTGTGGTCATTCTTGCTATGAATGTTCCATTGTTTGATCAGTGTTTCCTCTCTCCCTTTCCTTTATTCCCCCCTAGCTATTCTCCCATGCTTTTGGCATATTTTTTGTAATGTTCATTACTAAAATTTCTTGGGAGTTTTGGCTTGGTAACAGAATAATATTCTGTTTTTTCCCCATGTTTACATCCTCACCTTTGGGTGTTTAGGCGTTTTGGTCTGCATCTACCATCTGATGTTCTGCAGTTTCTTCTCTGGGAGTCTCTGTTTTGCATCAGTGTTTAAATTGGTAACTGATTTCGGGCCATGTTTATCAGTGCCTGGAGTCATGTTTCCGGTTTGTGTACACTTTTTGTTTATGTTGACAACGGTTACTTCTGATAGTGATTACTTGTCCTCTGCTTAGTTCAGTTCATAGCAAGATACATTAATATTGTCCGTAAGTGTTACATTAATTTTTTGAAATGATTTTAAAATTTTTGTCCACACTTAGGCTTTTTTGGGATCCATTTGGGCTCATTGTTCCCATTGGGAACTTGGGCTCTTCTGATAATTTTTTCAAAATTTTTTTTTTTTTTAAATTATTTTCTTTCGAAATGTTATAATGGATTATATTATATTATGTATCTTTGTTTCAAGGGTTAGTGCGAGTAATATGACTGTGTATATGTTTTCTTGATGAAAAAATATTGTTCAAATTGTAATGCGAGGATATCTTCCTCTAATTCTTAGGTTCATTGTGTTTCTTATAGTCAATGTATTCGCACTAATTCTTGCTCTGTGTGTGTTGATTGGAATGACAACGTTGGAGACGTGTGTCACGGTATTTTGTTAGCAGTGAGGGGTCCATTCCGTTCCTCTCTCCGCAGGGTCACTCTACTTTATCAGTTTCTTTTTCAGCATTCAGAGTGATGTTTCCGTGATGTTTTGTCTCTGTCGTTGCAATATTAGGGCGATCGGAAAGTGCTCAAGGTATTACAAAATTTGCCGAAGAGTTCCCTAGTAGGATCGAAGGCATCGATTGTCCGCTAGTCCGCCCGTCGAATGGATCGGCATCCGGTTCGTCCATTGCGGTACAGGGAAGCAGATTGGGTGATGCGAGCACTATCAAACAGCGAATGTGCACACCCAGCAATGACGAATCCGAGGATAGTATGGAGGAAGCCTGTCAGTCTGGTAGCTAGCTCGTCCAGGTCCACCCGGACCGCGAGCGAGAGAGGCCCCCTCTCTCTTACATCAACATCTGCGCCGCGATGTTGTTGTATGTTTGTTCGTTAGTCGGAGCTTACGTCCACTCCTCCTGCTCGGGACGCTCCGTCGCATAGACAGTCCGATGTGGCTGGTATATTGGCTTCCTCATCCTCACGTCAACACACACGACCGCACCTTGGCTATGTGACCACAGATTTCCAGGGGACTTTCGCATATTATATAAATGCAGGATTGAACGTCCCTGGCACCCTTTTTCGCCGACCAAGGAATACACGTCGACTAGGTCACTCCATCTACTAGCCAAGGACACGAGGCCTTTCCAGTTGGGACGTTCGCATATTATTTTAATGCAGGAATGAATGTCCCTGGAACTTCCAGCGGATAATTACGTAGGACCGCGGCTCCACAGGTCTCATTGAGTAACATGAACAAGGTGATGTTACCGTGATGTCTTCATAAAGTGTGCTTCCGTCGTCACGGTCAAATGAAGAGCTAGCGGTAAAAGTGCTCATGCAGATACGTCAATTGCCTAAGAGGTCCCAAGTAGGATCGATGGCATTGGCGTCCGCTAGCTCACCCGGTGTAGTGACCATTCATCGAATGGCTCAGCATCCGGGTTCGTCCGTTGCAGTCCAGGAAGGAGATTTGGGTGATGTAAGCACTATAAAATACAGTGTGCACACCCAGTGACGACGGATACAAGGATGGTATGGAGGAAGCCTATTAGTCCGGTTCCTAGCTCGTCCAGGTCCATCCAGGCTGCGAGCGAGAGAGGTCCCTCTCTCGTTCTACAACATCAGGGCCCAGATGTTGTGGTACAAAACGTTCCTCAGTCAGAGCATACGTTCACCGCTCGGGACGCTCCGTTATATAGACAGTCCGGAGAGACTGCTCTTTCGGCTTCCTCATCCTCACAGCAACACACGCGACAGCACCTTGGCTATGTGACCAGTGATATTCAACCAACATCGGCGACCAGGGATTCTACGGTGACCAGGTCACGCCATCCGGTAGCCAAGGATACGAGGCCTTCATACTCCGGACATTCGCATATAAGAAGTATGCAGGAGTCAGCGTCCAAGGAGCTTCCAGCGGCTAAATCCTGTAAGACCGCAGCTCCACAGGCCTCCGTTACAGACATGCTATTGCAGATAGCACAAATTATCGCAGCATCCCGGCAACCGAGAGTAACTCTGTCGGATCAGGAATTATCCGAGGAAGCTGGGTTGGTACGTTCCGCTGCAGGTTCAGGCACGGATGACCAAGAATTACAAGTGGTCCGACAGGATGGCGAAAGGGATACGGAGGAGTTGTATTTTTCCCTTTCGGAACAACATAATTGCCGTAGATTTCATCCGGCATTATCATCTGACGTTCCTCCGGACCAAAATGCTGTGTTGCCGGATAAGAGACTGATAGCGCCACTGAACACAGAATTCTTAATCGGTTTAGGGACATCATCCCTCAGTTTCCGACATAGTCCAGAAATGTCTCCTGGACATTTGAACTATTGAATGACGCTATATATAACTTGCTACTTAATGGGCAGGTCCGGTTTCTTATCTGCAAATGCTCTACATCTGTCTTTCATCAATTCAAGGAATAATTTCGAAACGGCAGGACAGAGCATTCCGAGAGTTTCTCTGCGTCTAGACGACCAGGCCGAAGACCTAGTATTGTCTATACCGTTGTCTATGTCAATTCCAACCATGATGTTGGAAACGACAATGTCGTCTAGCATGGTTAGCTTAGACGCATTATCGTATGCAGATCACCTTACCAGAGTGTTATCATTACGTCTCAAAGGAAAAAGAATTCCAGGATGTACAACCTCCTTAAGAGTTCTTTCAAGGGCCTTAGCATTCTCCACGTATAACTCCGCCCTTTTAGTGGCGATATGGAGTTGATTAGACGTGACGTGGCCCTGGCTACATCCACGCGTGTGGATAGTAAGGTGAAAAACTCTCTCAGAGTCGCTCTGGTCTCCAGAGAGTTTCTCTTCGATGGCAAGCTTTCCGCAATTTATGATCAGATAACTAAGAAAGCTTCAGACTCTCTGCTATTCAAATCCGCTTCCATAGAGTCGGATTCAGCGGAGAAAAGTAGGACAGGCACTTCTGGGGCGAATACATCCAAGGGAAGTTTCTATAGAGGTTCCTATGCGTCCTCTAGGTCTTACTCTAGAGACCTTCTGGGTAGCGACTCAGGTAGGGGCCGTAATATTGGCCGAGCAATCCGGTCAGACGCTCCTAGGTTGACGGGGCGAGGTGCGGGCCGTGGAGGACATGGTTTCTCCTTCCGCAAGCCTTGCAGGACCAGAAGGTAATGGTATTAACCTCTATTGTGTTCCAGTGAGCGGAAGACTGTCGAGTTTCTCAATCAATTGGGAGTAGATTACGGACGTCCCATGGATTCGAGGGGTGATTTCGGAAGGACAAAATTGTCCTTCAAACGAAAACCTCCGTTAACTCGAAGTCCAAGATGGACTCAGCTTCCGTCAAGTCCACAGGAAAGAGGCTCGCTTAAATCAGAAGTCCAGTCTCTTCTGGAATGATCACGATAGAGATCGTAGAAATCCAGGAATTTCCAGGTTTCTACAACCATCCTTTTCTGGTTCCAAAACCAGATGGCTCGTTCCGTCCACTCATAAATCTGAGCTGGATAAACAAGCTGATCGTGGCTTCAAGTTTCTATATGGAGACCATCCGATCGGTCAGAGCGAGTATTCGAATGTACGACTATGCTACATGCATAGATCTCAAGATGTGTACTTTCACGTCATGGTACATCGGGCGTTCAGAAAGTATCTTCGCTTCCTCATCATAGGAGTCGTGTATCAGCTCCGAGCAATGTGCTTCTGTCTGAATCTAGCCCCCTGGGCTTTCACTCGAATAATGAACTCGGTAATGACTCATTTCCGAGCTCATTCGTCTGCGATAACATCAGCCTACCTGGACGACATTCTTCAGAGGTACAGCAGTGAGTTAATGCTTCAGAAAGATGTACAGAATCTGCTTCTATTGCTCCGACGTCTTGGTTTCATAAGTAAACGAGGAGAAGTCGGATCTGGTATCGTCCAAGTCATTCACCAACCGGGGGATGAGCTTCGAGACGCACAACATTCTCGTTTGTCTGCTGTTAACCAGAGTGAAATTAATCAGTTGTTATGCTCGCTATTGTCTTCACTCAGACAAGGTTTCAGCAAGAGATCTCATGAGACTGATAGGTTTGTGCAGAGCTGCCGCGATTTTATTCCGATGGGGCGGTTACGCACTTGTCCTCTCCAACTTTCTTCTGACCCAGAATTGGAGGGTGAAGATTCTTTTGTTCGATATGGACATCCTCTTGTCAAATCAAGTGAATAAGAGATTCAGACTTGGACAGATATTCAGTGGTTAACTCAGGGAGTTCCACTGCAATTGCCGGATCCGAGTTTTACAGTTTTGACGGATGCGAGTCAAACATGTTGGGATGCAACATTGAGCCCAATGGATTTGAAGCGTCAGGGTCTTTGGGATTCGTAGTTCCTAATCAAGCACATAAACATCAAGAAATGATGTCATTTTGGCTTGCACTATGTCATTGGATGAACGTTATTCAGAATGCACACGTGCAAATTCTGTCCGACAATTCGACAGTATTAGCGTATTTTCGGAGCCAGGGAGGCACTCATTCCATTCTGTTATTCAAGTTACCGGAATGAATCCTTCTGTTTGTACTAGAACATCAAGTTCTATCGGTCCGTCATTTTCCGGGTCATCTGAATATATTAGCGGACCCCCTTTCACGGAAGGGCCGCTTGTTGCCGTCAGAATGGACTTTAAACAAACGAGCATTCAATCAGATTTGCTACCAATGAGAGCGGCCAATGATGGACTTATTTGCGACGCATCTCAACAATCAGTTGCAGACGTATGTGTCACCATGTTCGGATCCTCGAGCGTTTACAGTAGACGCTCTATCGATCTTGTTAGACGGAATAATAGGATATGCGTATCCTCCAGCGCCGTTGATTCAGCAGATATTGCTCAAGTTAAATAATCTCAATGCAAAATTCTGTTGCTAGCATCTCAATCTCCACAAAGACCCTGGATTAATCTACTCAGGTGTCTGTTGTGGGACATGCCGTGGAAGCTTCCTCCACATTTCGGTCCATTCTATGGCTAGATGGATTCAATTAACTATCAGTACTGCTTATGATAATATCTTCAACTCAGCAGTCTGTGCTTAAGATTTCAGCTCATGAAGTAAGAGTTCTTTCTACATCATGGGCTTACGCTAATAGTGTTGCTATTACAGATCTAATGAGGGCTGCATTTTGGTTTCAGCCTTCCACTTTGACGAATTTGTACCTTAGAAATGTTGAGTCCATTTCTAGAGATCTGCATTGTTTAGGTCCGTTATCTGTTGCTCAGAATGTCGTCCACTAAACAGTTGCAACTATAATTATGTAGGTTTTTTTGGTTCCGGCAGTGACTCTGTCCAGCTGCCCTCTTCGCTCTAGAGTATTTGATCCAGGCCAAGGTGAAGGTGGGGGGGGGGGGGGTCACCTGCTTTATAGTGAAAAGCAAGGGAATACCTCTCCTGGAGTCAGTAATTCCAGTCGGTACCGGGATGATTTTAAGGTGTAAAGCTAATGTTTACTCATCCATGTAATATTTTTAAAGTGTAGCTCGGTGTGAAGCATTTGTTTTTGTCACATGTCATACGGGCGTTAATATACAATCCTCGGACACTTTTAATGAGTATAAAGAGTCTCATTTCTCTGGACTTCCTTTATTTATTGGCTTTCCTTTAAAAATAATTAGCATAATGGGTTATACTGGAGGTTAATAGAGATCATTGATGTTATTGTGCTCAATTACAGAAAGGTGTTGTGTATTTCTCGTTTTGATGCAAAATAGAAAGATACATGTAAAGCCTATTTCTCCTTTCTCCTCGAGGGGATATTTCTGTTATATGTTGTTGAGTCTACTGGATTTTCTTTATGTTCTAGGCCCTCCAACCTTTTTACTATTCAGCTAAGTCTGGGTCATTGGTACAGTATAAAAATGTTAAAAAATTTATAGTAATTTATGTATTTTTTATACTTACCAATGACCCAGACGGGGATGGCCCTCCCATGAGTTGGGAACTCATACCCCTCCCCTCCCTCCCCCCTCCCCCTGCTGAGTACATAACGCTTACCAGGCACTGGTTGTAAGAATGATAATTGTGCCAATTTCGAGACCTTGACACTGCACATCCGCAGTATAGTAAAAGTATGGAGGACCATATAGGATATGTAATTTTTGTTTTTAGATGCAAATTTGGGGGATTGGGGGTAGTGATGTTCGGTTTCGGTTCGTTTTTTTTTTAAAAAAACACGGTTTTTGGTTACGGTTTAGGTTTTAACAAACTCAAACGAAAGCAGTCCAAATATGAACTTAAAAGTACACTTATTTGAGAATGTTTCTTTTGAAATACGATTGGCAATCAGTTTTCATGCAGTTTTATTTTTACTGTTCTGGTTTACTAAATATAGCGATCTGCCAAATAGTGAAATACGGCGTGTGAATACGGAACATCCGGCAAAAAACAAAATATGAAGGCAACTGTTTTAAAGTTTTTATTGGGGTTTTCTGTACTCACCAACAAATTCACAACAAGTCCAACTAGTAATTTAAAGACCAATACAGTTACAAAGGGATAGAAAGAATGAGAAATGAATGATCTAAGCGGTAAACATGCAAAGTTCAATGGGCGTGTACAAACAGTGGAATGAATGGTCGCAATTTCAAGTGGTAAGCACAAAGCTGTGATTCCTCATCACTTTATAGTTCCCCCAAGTCAGTTATCAAAACAAGATTGACCCACTGATTTGTTGGTGTGACACGATTGTCAGAGCAAGTGATCAACGTTACGTAATTGGCAGGAGATTTGGCTCCACCCTAAAGTTCTAATAGCGGTCACGCCATTATTCATTCGTCAATAGAAAAAATGTGGAAACAAGGTTCGGAGTGGGGTTTTGTCAAATTCTCAACAATTGATGTCTTGAAATAGTAGTGTATTATTTTTATTCCACAAGTTAACAAGAATTCCTTTAGGTGTTTTGTGCATTTAATGTTTGGATTTCTACAGCTCAGAAAATATGTGATGACATTGATGTCGAGTTTTCTGCCAATTTCTGCAAATCTGGATTTCCCCAGTATTGGATTTACTATTATTTCTTCAAAAGGTACATTCGTTCCCCTACTGTAGTTCACATCATGTTCGTGAAATGTAAATAATTGAATATCGGAATTCAATGTGGTGAAAAGTTTGTTGCATATTCATAATAATTATATTTCAAAACAGGCGCACCCAGACAGCTTGTGTTGTAAATTGGAAAGTGATGGAAACCTGTCATCGTAATTAACTCCAGCATCCGTTGTGAACCCCATCGAATTGTCAGGACAGAATGCTTTTATGGGAGAGTTATTTATAGCTTTCTGTCAGTTCATTGAAAGTTGCTGACTGTTAATGTCGCAGTATCAATTATTCGTTCAATAGAATGGTTCAGTTCTCCAAGCATAAAATTAGCGTTTGTTTAATAATTAACATAAAGGGGTTGGCTTAAAACACAGTGGTACAGAATGGTGGAATTGTTCACCAATAGGATTATGGTGATGTTTGTTATTATTTGATACTGATAAGAACGACCGCCCATGAATACAGGGTAGTGACTTGTGGTTGGTGAGGATTGGCTCAATTTGGCTGAACACTTACCTTCATTCGTTTTGTCGCCTCCCGCTGAAATTGTAATGCTTTGAATTTTTCAATTTCTGTAGGATGTCTGTACAAATGTCGTATAAGATTGGAAGTGTTGCCTTGGTCAGCAACCAACCTTTTTTTGCAAAGGGCGCATTGCGCCTGCCGTTCATCAATCCTTGTGAAGAAATCATAGATTTGATGTTGATTTCTTTCTACCATTTTGACTTTTAGTGTTTTTATTTCACGGGAATTTTAAAGGAATAAAAAAACAAAAAGAACCGAAAACGCAATTTTTTTAGCGCACATACGGTTTCGGTTTCGGTATTTAGAAAGAAACCGACCATAATTTCGGTTAACCGCACATCACTAAATGGGGGGTAAAATTTGTGTTTGGCCCTAAATATTTTAGAGTTAGCACCAGCTAAGTCTGGGTCATTGGTAAGTATAAAAAATATATAAATTACTATAAATTTTTTAACTTTCGTTATGTTTCATATATCATTCGTATGAATGTGCTCATATCGATGAAGTAAATTAACTTGAAGGTGAGAATTGACTCGTTTTATCGAAAAACTATGCCAAAGTTTTTCATCCTGATCTTGTTACCCAATCACTAACAGAAATGTCTGACATGGTACGAAGTGCAGTGTCATATTTTTATACAACAACCAATGGCCCAGACTGGCTGGTGCTAACTCAAAAAATAATCCAGGGCCAAACACAAATTTTGCCCCCCAATCCCCAAAAATTGCATGCAAAACCGAAAAAATAATTTTCTATCTGGTCCTTCATACTTTTCAGATCTGCGCATGCACAGTATCCAGGAAGACACCAAAATTTGGCGCAAACCATCATTCTTTGTTTGGCCCTGAAGTCAGCAACAATGAACTGACATCTGTGCTTTTAAATCTCATTTTTGAGGATGCCAGACACAAATCAGTGGTAAAATTGGTGGATCCAAGGACATAATTGGATGATGGAAGTGAACAACAGTGGTTTGGAACATTCAGGGCTGTAACTTTAATTTTTATCAAAATTATTTCATGTTTCCCAATTTCGGGACATGGGCCTGACGTCATCATTCTTGCTAATGATTTATCCACTGTTTGTTAAGTGTTCCTTCCCTATCCTTCCTTGAAGCCCTCCTGTTAAACTCCTAAGCTTTTTGGCTTATTTTTATTGAAATTTTTTATTAAATTTCTTGGGAGTTAAACGTGTATTACAGAATGTTTATTCTGTATATCCCCATGGTTACGTCCTTACCCTAGGGGTGTTGGGTCATTTGGGTCATGCATCTTCTACCCGATGTATCGTTTTTTCTTCATCTGAAGATCTTGCTTTACATCGGGTAGCTTTAAAATCTGTTACTGACTTCAGGCCTTTTTTATTCAGTGCCTGAAGTCTTGTTTCCGTTTTTTTCATTGACGTTGTTTACATTGGCAACGTCCTATAAATATATGTAGTTTCAACTTATTATTACTGTAGGATTGTTGTAAGATACATGTTATAATATTCTGGTAGTGTAGCAATAATTTTTTGAATTTTGTCCACATTTAGGCTCTATCGGGATACCCTTGGGCTTTTCATGTTCCCTTTGGGAACTTGGGCTTCAGTCATTATTTTTTCGAAAATTTTTTTGAAATTAATTTTTCGATTTGTATTTTGAATGTTGATTATTATGTATCATCATCATATATTTATTGTGGCGGTGGTGGAAGTTCAATTCACTTTGTTTGATTAATCATGAAAGCTTATTGCTCAAAATGCAAGACGAGGAAGTCTTCCTCAGATTTACATGCTTGTTGCCTTGCGAGTCGATGTACTCCCATGAATTCTTGTCCTGCATGTGTTGATTGGGATGACAAACATTGGACACAGGTGTCACGGTATATTGTTAGTGGTGAGAGGCCAATGCCATTCCTCTTGCCGCAAAGTCATTCAAGTTTCTCAGTTTCTTTTTCAGAGGAACAAGAACATGGTGATGGTTTTGTGACATCTACCAAAAGTGTGCTACTGTCGTTGTGCTCTGATGAGCAAACAGAGCTAGCTGCCAAGGTGCTCCTGAATATTCGGCAGGGTATAAAGCCACTAGACGGTGGTTTTAATCCCTTGTCAGCAGCTAGCTCGACCGGTGAAGTGGTTACTCCGTCCATGGGTACCATGATGCTGGGTATGTCCATTACGGTCGAAGGAAGTGTAGTGGGTAGAGAGAGGGCCTTAAAATCTAAACATGCTCACCCAGCAACAACAGAACTAGGGAAGAAGCCAGCAAGTGTTTTGGGAAGCTCGGCGAGGTCTGAAAGGACAGCGAGCGGGAGAGGTCCCTCTCAATCCCAACAACATCTGGGGCCAGATGTTGTGAAGAACTTGCGTGGGTTGGTGCATACGTCCACACCTGCCGTTCGGGACGCTCCGTATAGATTGCAGCTGGCCTCGGCTTCAGTCCTGGCTTCTTCCGCTTTGAATACAAAGCACACACGACCGCATCCTAGCTACCCGACTTTGGATATCCAGCCTGCTGCGTGAAGAAGGGACCACTCTTCACCCATGAAGTCGGACCATCCGGTAGCTTTGGAGACGAGGCCTCGATCATCGGGATGTGCGGAGAAGAGAGCCATCTCTGGCACACTGTCCCAGAAGCAGCAAGCGGCTAAGAAACAGAAGTCCGCTGCTCCTCAGGCCTCATGACGGACTTGCTGTCGAAGATTGTGCAGCTGATCGCAGCATCCCAGCAAGTGCAGGTGCAGCCTCACGCAGATGCAATGGACCAAGATTCACAACTGATTCTCTCAGATGGTGAAAGGGATAAGGAAGAGGATTACCCTTCCTTTTCGGAACAGCACATGGTTGCGATGGATTTCATCCATCAATACTACCCTGAATTTGTTCCAACGAATCAGAATGCTGCGATGACAAGAGAGAAACCACTGACGTCGTTGGACGGAGACTTTTTTCGGACAAGGGAGGAATTCCTTTCTTTTCCTGTTCAGTCTAGGCATGTGCCGCAGGCTTTCAGCCATATAGACGACGCCGTATTTAACCTCTCAAGTGTGAGGAAAAAAGGCGGTTAACTTCATCTTCCATAAACATACTGTTTCTTGGACCACGTTCATTTAAAACGGTCGGGGAAGATGTTCAGAGTGTTCCTCTGTGTTTGGATGAGCAGGCCTGGGATCTAGATGTATCCTTACCTGCATCATTCTCTATTCACTCAGACACAATTGAGACGGCAATTTCTTCAAATAGAGCAAATTTGTACGCTATGTCTTACACAGATCACCTTTCAAGAGCTTTGGCACAACGTCTCAACGGAAACGAATTTGAGGATGTTCGTACCTCTCTTAGAGTTCTTTCCAGGGCAATTATGTATACCACATATAACTCCGCCCTAACAGTGGCTAATCTGGAGTTAATCAGACGTGATTGTGCCCCAGCGTCGTCATCACTGATAGATGACAAGGTGAAAAGCTCTCTCCGAGTTGACGACAAGCTTTCGTTAGTCTATGAACAGGCTACTAAGAAAGCGTCTAGTGCTCTGCTTTTGAAGTCGGCGTCTCAACAACAGCAGACAAGAGTAAAGGAGGGCGTTCCAGACCAAAATCGTCAAAAGGGAACTCCTCACGAGGGTACAAGAAACCCTCATACAATTACTCTGGAGGTCATCAGTATAGCGACTCGGGAAAGAGGCATAGGTCTGATCGGGACTATCGGTCAGATGCCCCTAGGCCGACGGGATGAGGCTCTTCGCAAGGAGAACGTAGTTTGTCTTCCCGTAAACCTCGCAAGTCATACCGGTGATGGTCAAGACCACTACCATTTGCCAGTTGGCAGAAGGTTATCAAACTTCGTGAGAAACTGGAAAACAGTCATGGAAGATCAGTGGGTGAGAAGTGTAGTCTCGGACGGCCTACGGCTATCATTCTGAGCGAAACCCCCACTAACAAGATGTCCGCATTGGACAAATCTTCCGTCGGATCCTTGCAAAAGAGAGTGCGGTGGTACATGCTCTTTTATTAAAGGAAGCAATAGAGGTCATCAAGAATAAAGATTCTCAGGGTTTTTATAGTCTCCTGTTCCTCATACCGAAGCCAGACGGCTTGTTCCGAGTGGTAATAGACTTGAGCTGGATAAACAAGCTTATTGTAGCTCCAAAATTCTATATGGAGACCATTCAGTCGGTAAGGGTGAGCATTCGAGTGAACAACTATGCGGCAAGCATAGATCTAAAGGATGCGTATTTTCACATCCTGGTACAACCGGCATTCACAAAGTACCTGCAGTTCGCCATACATGGGAAGGCGTATCAGTTCAGAGCAATGTGCTTTGGTCTGAACCTGGCTCCCTGGGCATTCACTCGAATAATGAACTCGGTAATGTCATACTTCCGAGCTCATTTGTCTGAGGTAACGTCGGCTTACTTGGATGACATTCTACAGAGATACGACAGCAGGATTATTCTTCAGAATGATGTTCAGAGTCTGCTTGTATTACTCCGACATCTCGGTTTCATCGTAAACGAGAAAAAGTTGGATCTAGCTCCATCCAAGTTGTTCACTCACTTGGGAATGAGCTTTGAGACTCCCAACAATCTGGTTCGTCTGCTGTTACCCAGAGCTATATTAGTCAGTTGTTATGCTCGCTTTTGTCTACACTCAGACGCATTAACAGCGAGGGAATTCATGCGACTGATGGGGTTGTGCAGAGCAGCTGCGGATCATATTCCGATGGGCCATCTGCGCATGCGTCCCCTCCAGATATTCTTTACTCAGAACTGAAGTGTGAAGACGCATTCGGTCGAAACCAGTATTGTTTTAATGGACCTAGTAAAACAAAGGGTTCAGATATTGGCAGATATTCAGTGGTTAACTCTGGGAGTTCCGGTGCAACTGCCGGAGCCGGCAATCACGATTATGATGGATGCGAGTCAGATGGGTTGGGGCACGACCCTAAGTCCCACAGACTTGAAGTGTCAGGGTCTTTGGGACCCTCAGTTCCTAGAGAAGCACATAAACATCAAAGAGATGATGTCAATGTGGCTATCGCTACAACATTGTATTTACACAATAGCGGACGTCCATGTTCGTGCATATGCAGTAGACGCTCTATCAATCTCATAGGACGGAATGATAGGATATGCGTATCCTCCAACTCTGTTGATTCAGCAGATTCTGTTAAAGATCAAACAGTCTCATTGCAAAATCCTGCTAGTAGCACCTCTGTCATCACAGAAACCTTGGATCAATCTTCTCCGGGACATTCCCCGGAAGCTTCCTGCACTAGAGAACCCTCTTTATCAAGGGAAGTCACATGCACTGCATCACAACCCGGAAGGTCTCAGCCTTCACGTATTTCCTCTGTACGGTCCCACGGAAAACAGTTTACAGGACGAGCAGTGGACACAATTTCTGACTGCAGGAGGTCCTCCTCTTCGTTGAACTACGCAGTGAAGTAGAGGGTTTTCTTCTGTTGGTGTCAGAATCAGTCAATAGACGTTTATGATCCATCCATACCAAATATTGCCAATTTCCTGGTCTACTTGTTTGACGATCTCAAACTGCTGCCCGTCACTATGTTATCATATACGTATGCTCATCAGGATAACTTGGCTATTGGATCAAATGCTTCATTGTCCAAGCTGGTTAGAAATTTCTCTATTAATTGACCTAGAACCCTCAGATTAATTCCTAATTGGAATTTGGCTTGGGTTCTATTGAAGCTCAGAAAAGCTCTGTTTGAGCCATTGGACATTGTAGAGTTCAAATTCTTGACCTATAAAATGGCATTTCTCCTAGCCTTTGCATCTGCTAGAAGAGTTAGTGAACTTCATGCTTTATTTGTTGATGAATATCACTACTGTAGTGTGGGTAATACCATTACCCTGACTACGGAAGTGGGATTTCTGGCAAAGAATCAGACTCCAGACTAGCGGCCTGAGCCCATTATCATTAAGGCTCTTCCGTCCTCAGACAACCGTAGACCTTTGCTGTGTCCAGCCAGGGCTATGCGCATATATAAAAGTTGATCAGATTTTATTAGAAAAGGAAGAAAATGTTTCTTTCTTTCATTGATTCCTAACAGGAAAGATATTTTTGTTCATTCAGTCGCTAGATGGATTCAGTTGGCAATACGCATTGCCTATGAAAATCTATCTTCGGATCAACGTTCTGTTAATAAGATATCAGCGCATGAGGTTAGAGGCTGTCCACTTCTTGAGCTTATTCTAACAATATAGCCATTACTGATCTCATGAAGGCTGCGTACTGGACCCAGCCCTCTACATTTACCAAGTTTTACCTTTAGAAATTTAATTTAAAGTCCATCTCCGGTGACCTTAGATCTGTAGGTCCTTTTTCTGTTGCTCAGAATGTCATCCTTTAATGGTTACACCTATAGTTATTTAAGCAGCCCGTTCCAGCAGTGACGCTGTTCAGCTGCCCTCTTCGTTCTGAGGACATGTACCTCAGAACAAGGGGGAGGGTGGGGGATGGTTTTTTCCCTTATGATCATCTGGCTTTAGAGTGAAAAGCAAGGGAAGACCTCCTCCGGTGTCAGTAGTCCTGAGTCGGTGCTGGGATGGTTTTAATGTGTAGCTCGGTGTGAAGCAATAACTATCTCATTTATGTACTGTTTTTAAAGTGTAGCTTACTGTGAAGCATTTGTGTATGTCACATGTCAAACGGGTGTTAATATACAATCCTCGGTCAATTTTAAATGAGTATAAAGAGTCTGATTCTCTGGACTATCTTTATATAATTGGCTTTCCTTCACCGAATTAGAATAACGGGTTATGCTGGCTTTAAATGGGGAATTATATATTATGTAATACTCACTTACATTGTTGGTGTTATGTCTTTCTCGTTTCTTGTAAAGGAGAAAGACATATATAATTCCTATCTTCTTCTGTTCTCCTGTAGAAGATATCCTTTACAGAAGTTATTGAGAAATTGGATTTTCCTTTATGTCCTAGGCCCTCCAGCCTTTTTACGATTCAGTTAGTCTGGGCCAATGGTTGTTGTATAAAAATATTACAAATTTTAAGTAATTTGTATATTTTTTATACTTACCAATGGCCCAGATGGGTATGGCCCTCCTATGAGTGGGCACTCAAACCTCCCTGCTGTTTACAACATTTAACAGACAATTATAGAAAGAATGATGGTTGGCGCCAATTTCGGTGTCTTCCTGGATACTGTGCATGCGCAGATCTGAAAAGTATGGAGGACCAGATAGGACATTATTTTTTCGGTTTGCATGCAAATTTTGGGGATTGGAGGGGGCAAAATTTGTGTTTGTCCCTGGATTATTTTTTGAGTTAGCACCAGCTAGTCTGGGTCATTGGTTAGTATAAAAAATATACAAATTACTTAAAATTTGTAATTTTCGTTATGGAAAAGTACCCTAATTTTTCATGTATCATTCGTATGAATGTGCTCATATCGATGAAGTAAATTAACTTGTATGTGAGAATTGACTGGCTTTTCATCCTGATCTTGATACCCGATTACTAACAGAAATATCCAACATTGTACGAAGTGCAGTGCCATTTTCCATATTCGTTGAAATTATCTCTTTTGGAAAGACAAAGATGAGCTCTGTCAAACAAGAATGAATAGGTTAATTGGTTGAGTGTTAAATTATTTTTCAAAGGTAATTTGAAACATGGGTATTTTTTTCAAAGATACCATCCTACCAGCAAGAGTATCCTTAGTTTAGCAAGATTTTGTTCATAAAAATAGTTTTATTACAATTTATTGGAGAGTGCCAGTAACCAAACAATTTTATATAAAAACCTTTTTTACTGTTCAGCAAACATCCAGCTAATGCATACAGTATAAAGCCAATAAAGCCATGATAGTAGCTTCTAGCTCTCAACCAGTTAAATTCCTAGTTGCATTATGTGAAAAATTTGCTACCCGTCCCAAACATATTAAATAACAAACAAGTGAACTAGAAATGGCATAGAAATGTATTGCAGTTGTTTCCTGTAAATACGATGAACAAAAAATTACATTTGCAATCTGCATGTGTTTTCATAAAAAGTCATTCAAACCAAATGCAAGGGCATAGATATGGGAGTTGGGAGTGTGTGTCGGGAGGAGGGGTGAGCTCAAACATTTAGTCGCAAAGATGCCGTTTGAGGTGGAAATTTATAATTAGTCTGTCGTGTCAAATTCGTTTTTCATTTCCATTCAAGACATTGACTCATTGCCTGTCATGAAAATAAGTCTACAGGGTCAGAATTTCAGAAGCATCTGCCTGAAATCAAGGAGATTTTGAGAACTTTAGAACATGCCTATTACTTTCAGAAAGACAGATACCCATTTCACAAGCTAACTAACTTGACAAGTTGACATTTGTACTCGAAAGCAGCTAACTCTAAATCCCAGAATCATTAATTTACAAAGAACTCTAGAGGTTATGCAAATCATTGACAAGATGGTCCCTATCGGTTTGCATTGAGTTATCATTATCAGAGAGTATTCACTAAATTCTTTCAAAAACAATTCAGCCGCGAGCTTTTTGCACGAATAAGCGTACCGTATTTATTCTATGTATTGGGACAGCTAAAAATAATTATTTTCACAGGTGTCCCAATTCTTAGAAAATAGGGAAAGAACACAGCCTGGTCTTGATTTGATGCTGAATAAAGTTGTGTGTGATTCGTTTTCCATCACTATATATGAAAATCGCCGTCCAATTTTTTTTTTATATTTTCATTTTTTTGCTTCCAAAACATAGCTTATGATCCTTCATTGGAACGAGCGTATTGCGCTCGTTCCAATGGGGGATCATAAGCTATGTTTTGGAAGCAAAAAATTAAAATTTTTAGTTACTCAAGAATTTTTTTTATGAGTCTCGTCTGCTACTAGCGACGGGCCAACTGGAAACAAATCTCCTGAATGTCTCAAAACTTTGGAGCATAAAAAAAATATAGTTTTCTGGGAAAAATGTGTGTCCCAAATCATAGAGTGACCCAATACATAGAGTAAATACGGTATTTTGAATTTTAATTTTCATTCTATTCAAATTTCCGATTGACACTTTGTATGACAGGTATGTGCAGCTAAAGTTTTATTATTAATTTAACCCTTTCCCTGGAATCCTAGGTTTCCTAACATTAACAGAGCATTGAGCGAATTGATACTTTTCTCTTACCTTGACTGTAGTTGACACCAAGTAGCTTTGCTGGTGCCACAGTCCATCTTTTTTCAAGAACAGTTTTTTACTCTTTGGCATGATGATTCTGTATGTGGTGACGTAGGTTGGAGGTATTTACGCACTAGCTTATTGCATAATTGGCATTTGGCATTTCTATCGTCGCTTATTTCAAAATATTTCTACTTTGCATTTTAGTTGGCATTTTGTTGATTATTCAAAATCTATGGCATGCTAAATGTGAATATTCAAAAGTTAAGCAAAACTAAAAATATACGGTTTTTACTCTCTTTTTCGGTTCAGTTAAAATGTCTGGGGTAAGAGGCTTGGCATTCCCCTAGGAACCCAGGAAAGTGGAGAAGTGTTTATTTATGCCAGAAAACAAATTCTGATATACAAGTAAAGTAGGACCCGGAACCATTTTAGGTGTAAACAGTTTGCTAAACTTGACTTCATCCATATTTAGTAGACATCAGATAGCCAAAGGTTCTGAAAGTGACCTTAAACACCAACATCTAAATAATGGGTCTCATCAGGCAATGCAGGTGCAAACAATTTGTTTAATCCTTAAATCCCCATACAACCACAAACTGCTAAAGCATTGCAAAGCCTTGTTGCACTCAATTGATAAATTTATCAATTTTATTAACTTGGGTAAAATATCGGACATAAACCATTTAATTATTATTAGCTCGCCTGACTTTCAGTCAGGGGAGCTTTTGTGATCACTCACCATCCGTCGTTCAAGCTTCCTTAGGACCAACAGAATGGAATGGTCCAAAAAAATTGCTATCGGTTTTAACATGGGGTACTTTTTTGGAACTTTGAAAAAGTACTGAGTCAGCATTTTTTAACACTGTGGATAATGGGAAAAACATTTAAGACTACTTTTCTCCCAAACCACTGTTCCAAAAGTTTTGAGATTTCACATATAACATCTTTGGAAGATTGTTTCACATGTTTATTGAATTCAAATCCCTGGGTCCATATTTGGGCTCTCTATGGGAGCCCAAATATTTAAATTAGTGCAGTATGAGGAATATTCTTTTAAAATCTTCTTCTTCAGATCTTCCAATCAGAATCGTTTGATATTTGGTATGCAGCATCCTTAGAGGGTGAGATTCAAGTTTGTTCAAGCCGAGTCCCTGGGCTCATATTTGGGCTCACTGTGGGAGCCCGAATTACAATTTAGTTCAAAATGAGGAATTTTCTTTAAAATCTTCTTCAGATTCAGCAGTCGGAATGTTTTGAAATATGGTATGCAGCATCCTTAGGGGGGTGGGGTGGGGGGTGGGGTGGGGGGTGAGATTCAAGTTTGTTCAAGCTAGGTCCCTAGGTTCATATTTGGGCTCACTGTGGGAGCTCGAATTGTAATTTAGTTCAAAATGAGGATTTTTCTTTAAAAATCTTCTTCAGATCCAGCAGTCAGAATGTTTTGATATTTGATATGCAGCATCATTTGGGGGTGGGGAAGGGAGATTTAAGTTTGTTCAAGCGAAGTCCCTTGGTTCATATTTGGGCTCCCTGTGGGAGTCCAAATTATAACTTCGTTCAATATGAGGAATTTTTCTTTAAAAATCTTCTGAACTTCAGATTCAGCAGTCGGAATGTTTTGATATTTGGTATGCAGTATCCTTAGGGGGCGAGATTCAAGTTTGTTCAAGCCAATTCCCTGGGTTGATATTTGAGGTCCCTGTGGGAGCCTGGATTATAACTTAGTTCAGTATGAGGAATATTCTTCAAAAATCTTATTCTTCACATCCATCAGTCAGAATCTTCTGATATTTGGTATACAGCATCCTTACGGAGGTGAGATTCAAATTTGTTCAAGCCAGGTCCCTGGGTTCATGTTTGGGCTCCCTGTGGGAGCCCGTTTTATTACTTAGTTCAACATGAGGAATATTTTTTAAAAATCTTTTTTTTTTTAGATCCACTGGTCAGAATCTTTGGATATTTGGTATAGGAGGGCAGATGCAACTTGTTGAAATCAATTCCCTGGCTTGATATTTAGACTACCATGTCAGGTGAGCATCCTCAGGCCCCCTGGGGCCTCTTGTTTTTTTTATCTCCCGCCAATACAAAATTTGCGGGGGGATATAAAAATGGGGTCCTTCAACCGTCTGTTCATTCATTTGTTTGTTTGTTTGTCCGTCCATCCGTCCGTCCGCCCATCCATTCGTCCGTCCATTCATCCGTTCATCTGTCCGTCCGTCCATCTTTACATCCAATCAAACAAATCAGGTTTATGTGTCTAGTTGTTAGTACACATCACTGTGTCTAGTCTGATTTATGTGACTAGCCACATAAAGTTGAACTAATAAATGGCAAGTGTTTGTCTAAAACAGTGAGTTATGTGGCTAAAATGTTTTTTATGTGGCTAAAATGGTTTATGTGGCTAAAAAAGGAAAAAAGTGTGCATTATATTTTCAGGGATTTTATATTAGGGTAAGGGTTAGGGTTAGGGTCCGTAAGCTGAAAGAGTTAGGGTTGCTACCACCCAGAAATTAGACTTAAAAAATAGTTTTTAGTGGTTGTCCACGCATTTTAAATCCCTCAAATGTTTTAGCCACCTAAACCAGATTTGTAAGAGCGTCCGTCTGTCTGTCTGTCCATCCATCTGTCTGTCCATAACAACTTTGGACCTTCATATCTCAATCAGTGGATGTTGGATTTAAATGATCTTTGGTATGCTGATAGACCATCATGGTGGAAAGAATATCTACAAGTAATAGGTTTTGGCCAAGCATTTTTATAGAGTTATGGGCCTTTTTCAACTTTTTTTTGACGTTTCTGGTAAATCAATTCTCGGCAGGGGAATATCACTGGCATTGCACCTTGTTTAAGTTATCATTGGTTCTAAAAAGAGAGCATGCGGCAGCCAAAATGGCCATGTGGAAGGACCTGAGAAACAGATTTTAAACTTTTTTAGGCCTAACATTGAACATTAATAAACATAAACATCCGAACACTTGTTTTATTTTCAGAAAAATCACAGTAAAGGGGACATGTTCAATTTGAATGAAGCTGAAGATCTCACTCACTTTGGACAGTCATTAGCAGAGATTGAAAACTTTGAGGAACCAGCAATCAGTGATGATGAAGAAGATTTTCATGATAAGAAACATAATGGTTTGTATTTTTCTGCATGTCAGTGAGCATTTGATTTTAGTAATCATGCACTTGGCAGGGAAGATACATCTCTAGGAATGGTTTATTCCCATTTGTCCCACTTCCTGAGTTTAACACTAACTGATTAGGGAGCATGGTGGCTCAGTGGTAGACTGTTGGACTTCAATGCTAGAGGTCCCAAGTTTGATCCCCGTCCGGGACGACCTGCGCTGTGTCCTTGGGCAAGGCTCTTTATCCCGGTTGCCTACATGGGGACACGATGGCGCCATGTACTAGTACTGTACGTTGATGGTGCACATGTCTTCAACCACTGTAATCCTGCTTGAGCAGAGCTTGAACAGAGTTAGAATGTTGAGGAGCTGACAGTTGATTTAGACAACAAGTTATAGTTGCTTTCATAATTTGGACACCACTTACTTTTGACAATGGTGTTTTTATTTTTTCATCCAAGCTTCAAGATTTAATTAGGTAGCATAAGTGTAGTTATAATGTTTGCATTTTAGATTACAAATGCTAGTAAACATGCATATTTTAATCAAACTTCACATGTCTTTTTTAGTGATGAACCTATGATCAAAACTTGCTATGAACCGATTACCGATTATCTCTCTGCCCATTCCGATGCTGATTCCAATGTTGAAATAGGACACCGAAGAAAATCTGTTGGTGCCTGTTATACTACAGAATTTCGTTGACGAATCACCAATAACGAAAGCTTAATACCACATCAATTCTTGGAGTATGCATGTTTAGTACTGGGCAATATTAGCCAAAAGAATATTCGCATTTTTGGGATGTGGTGTGGGGGAGAAGTTCATTATTAATGATGCAATCACATGATATTGTTCTCTTGTGAAAATTGTGTGGTATTCCAGTGAATAGTGTTAATAAAGTTTTGTGTAAGAGTACAATACATTTGGCTGTATATTAACCAGGAATATGCGTCGTGGTAACCGGTTCTCGTCAGATCACCGAAGTTAAGCAACGTCAACCACGGTTAGTAGTTGGATGGGTGACCATTTCAGCGACTGATTTGTGCTCCCGCATTGTTTCCTTGGGCAAGGCACTTCACCCCAATTGCCTACATGGGGGCATGATGACGCTGTGTACTAAGGCATACTGCACGTCAATGGTGCGCATGTCTTCAACCAATTTAACACTGCCTGTGCCACAGTGCAGAGTTCAGAGTTACGATGTTGGAGAGCTGACAGCTGCTCGTCGTTGCTCGGTGGTTCTCTTTGGGTACTCCAGCTTTCTCCACCCATAAAACTGTCACCGACACGATATGACCCTGGCTGTTAATGTGTTGTTAAACCCCAATAGAAAAATAAACAGGAATATACTGAGCACACATACTTTGTGTCTTAACTGAATAATAATTTTGATGATAACGTGTGTTGTGAAGTTGTATGACACAAGGTTTACAGCCCCTGCCAGCAGGTGTTGTCAGTGGAGCACATTCTTTTACATGTACTGATTTTACTTTTGTTAGATGACAGTATTTTAATGTTGTGTCTCTTCGAGACCTATTTTTCAGTACAAATCCTCATAAAGTTATGCCGTTCCTGAAGGAAATCAACCTTTTTAATCAATTTTAAATAGTTTGTTTTTATTATTTCAAATTCTCATCCATTCATATCTATTTCTCGGGTTGATTTATGCAACATTTTTTGAAGACTTGATCTCATTTTCTCCTTACTATGTTCACTGATTAGTTTTATTCCTCATACCTCAGATTTCATTGGCTGGTTTTTAATTACTTCATGGAAATTGGTGATCTATTTTAGAATTCATACTTTTCACCTACATGATATATATAGCCGTAGCTGTTGATGTCGCATAAAGCATCAATAAGTAAATAAATAACATGGTTTACAGATACAATCGCGGCATGTCAGAATTTATTATTTAATGTTCATTTTTAGCTCACCTACTTCTATTGAAGTGGTGAGCTATTGTCATAACCTCGGGCGTCGGCGTCCGGTGTGTCCAATATTATAAGATTTAATGTTTCTCAAAGATCAGTGGGCCCAGGCATTTAATATTTCATATGTAGGTTGTAGGGGACTATCAGAACAGTATTTAACCCTGATACTATGACTTTTTTCCAAATTTCACCTAAAATTTTCTGCCAAAACTTGTAAGAATTTGCGTTTAGGTGTTGTAAGAATTTGCGTTAAAGTCAGCTTTTGTGCAGATTGTGCTGCTTTAACTTCTCATTACTGTTGATTTTCATATTTCAATAACAACTGTAGGTATTAACCCTACTGTATGCAGAAATTTAACGGAAATTTTCTTTTTTTTCAGTCAAAATTTTCATGTTTTTCTCGGACTTAGTAATAAGTTGTAAAACTTTGTAAACTTTGTGTTTAGGTGAGTTGTGTTTCTATGTGTCTTTCCAGGCGATTAATATTCTATACTTGGGTTACTGAACTCCATTGCAGTAATATTTAACTCTCATTACATGCATATTTGAGGAATTTGAGGCTGATTTTCTGCCAAAACTTGTAAGAATTAGCGTTTAGGTGTTGTAAGAATTTGCGTTAAAGTCAGCTTTTGTGCAGATTGTGGTGCCTTCACCTCTCATTACTGTTTATTTTCTCATTTCAGTAACTACTTTAGGTATTAACCCTACTGTATGCAGAAATTTAACTGATTTCTTCTCTTTTTTTCAGTCACAATGTTCACGTTTTTCTCTGACTTACTCAATTTTAAGTTCTAAAAGTTTGTGTTAAGGTGAGTTCTGTTTCTATGTGTATTTCCAGGCAATTGATATTGTACACATGCGTTACTGAACTACATTGCAGTAACGTTGCACCCTCATTACATGCATATTTGAGGAATTTGAGGGGGATTTTTGGGACTTATATTCACTTTCTTTAAAAAAAAAAAATTTTAACTTTTTTTTTTATTTAATTCTTTCTCATACTTGTTACTAGTAACATTAAGGCTTATTTTAGTTGTTGATGTGATGTATTTTTGTTGGGACTTATAGTCACTTTCTTGAACGAATGTTTTTCCACAACTCCTCTTTAACCAATGAATGAACTTCAGTTACAGTTTCAGTGATTCTTCATTACATAATGCCATTTTGCACCTCCTATTTTATTTTTTTTTTTGATCTGATGTATTTTTATTTTGTAAAAAATAAATTTATGAAAGCCTTTCCTAATTCTTATTTATGATTTAATATCTGGCCTCACGATTCATATTCTTAATCATAAACATTTCTAAAAGAAAAAAATGCTTTTATATCCAATGATTCTATGTTGAATTGATATATAATAAATGCAGAAATATAGACTTTCCAAAGCCATCACATAAACCACATTAATCATTTGATGCCTAGTTAATGATTTATATTAACTAAATATTAGGCATGTTACATTGGAACGACATTATCAAGCGCGAATGTAGGTGAGCGTTGGGATGTAACATCCCTCTTGTTCAACTTGTTACCTCCCTTGATGTGTTTCTCCAATGTTCACATGCACTCTGCAATCAACATTGGAGAGAAACATCAAAGGAGGTAACTGAATTAAAAAATGAACTTGACAAACTGAAAACGTATTTGTGACTGTCATGTGACTTACATGTTGCGTAACAATCATTTATCATTGAAAAAAAAGAGTGTTTTTTTTGCAATTTTAATTTCTTATTGTATTGTGATGCTTGCATCATGAAGAACTACAGACTCCCGGCTGAACGCATTTTATTTTTACATGTACCCAATGTAACGTTGTGCAGCATCATGATTGAAGGCGAGTGACTTTGATCAGCTGGAAATGGTGGCGATCTCTTACCGATTGCAAGTGGTAAATCCCGTATATCTCGGCTCAGCAAATCCCTAAATATTTTGCTATGCACTACACACGTTTTTAATGGGGAAACTTGATTGAAATGTCCAGATATCAAAGAGATTGTTAATAGTCAGTGTTAAATATAGAATAACCGGAAACTGACTGTGTTTAACTGCCTGTTGTCATAATTGGCTGATGCCCCATAACCGGCCAGTGCCGTTTTTGATTATCGGTGCATCACTAGTTTTTTATCTTTAACATGATTGTCATGCAGCTATCAGCTTCCAAATCACTGTTACAGTGTGGTTTCTTCAGACTCATCTTGAAGCAAATGGTTTTCCTCCTCAGAAAGGATAAAGGAGAAATATTGACTGCATTATATCTGTATTTTGTCCCTTACGTGCATCAGGGTGCTATCTACAGTGCAAACAAATGATGATTGGAAAATAAGCGGTGACATTTTGTATTTTTTGTGTGCACTTAATTTCATTATTGATTAGATATTCAAAAATTAGTGTTGGGAGGATATGAAGTTTTTCCACGGTTTCAGTTTCTACTCTTTTTAAAAAAAGAGTTGACTCCGGTTTCGGTTTTTTATGCCCCCCGACATAAGTCGCGTGGCATATAGTGATTGAAGTATGCGTGTGTCCGTCCGTGTGTCCGTCTGAGCCAATAACTCGAAAACTGTTAGGGCCACAGTCATCAAACTTCACACAATTATGAAGGACCATGGGAGGATGTGTCACACACCATAGCCAGGTTCGTACCTTCAAGGTCAAGGTCACATTTCAAGTCCCACTAAAAATCGGTCAATATTCGTGTCTCAGCCATAACTCAGATACGAATCATAGTACAATTGTTAAACTTTTTACAAATGTTAAAGACAGTCAGAAGGTGTGTCGTTAATAATAGTTTCCGCCGCATCCGCAAGGTGAGGGTCACAATTGACCTTCATATGTTCAGGGTCACAAATCCTGTCTCAAGCATAACACCAAAACTATTAGGGCTACAATCATCTAACTTGGCTCAATTATAAAGGACAACGGTGGATGTGTCACACACCACAGCCAGGTCCGTAAGGTCAAGGTGGGGGGGGGGGGGGGGGGGAGGGGGGAGCCTTAGTAACATTTTTCTTGTTTTTAACCCTAATTTTTATCGGACTTCAACTGTGAATTTGAAACTTATTTTAAAGTTCAAGCTTTCAAAAATACATGTAGAAATAAATATATCGGACAGTATAAATGCAGAGCAAGCGGTAAGTTCCAGTTCAGCAAAGGAAATCGCATTTGATAAAGTGATCATTTTACAGATACAGTGTTTTACTGTTGGTGTTGAAGGTCATGAAAATTAAAGAAAGAAAATTCTGAAATTTTTTTTTCAATTCTTTTCAAAATCATGTTCCTAGATGAATTAAAGTGATTTTATGTGAATATGTCCTCCCCTAGTGATAAACCGCCCAGCCCTACTGAATTTTAACTCAGTGCAATATGAGGGAATTTCTTTAAAAACCTTCTTCAGATCCACCAGTCAGAATTCTTTCATATTTGGTATATAACATCTCAAGGGGGATCAGATTCAAGTTTGTTCAATTTGAGTTCCTGGCTTAATATTTGGTGGGGGTGGGGGCATGTTAGTTTCAGGTTTGTTCAAATCCATTCCCTGGAGTTTTTGCATAAAATTTGCCTTTCATGACTTCATTCCTTTGTAGTGTTGATGAACCATGTCAAACTGAATTTGACCCCAAATACTTCTTTTAACTGCTGGCAGGTGAACGATTAAGGCCCCTTGGGGCCTCTTGTCTTTAATTCCATTCCAACATATACATTATTTATTATTATTTATTGGTGTTTAAGGTCACATACTTATGCACAATGGATAATCGTGACCGTGACAGTTTTACGGGTGGAGGAAGCCGGAGTACCCGGAGAGAACCACCGAGCAATGACGAGCAGCTGTCAGCTCCCCAACATCGTAACTCTGAACTCTGCACCGCAGCACAGTCAAGGTTAGATTGGTTGAAGACATGCGCACCATCGACGTGCAGTACGCCTCAGTACACAGCGTCATCGTGCCCCCATGTAGGCAATCAGGGTGAACTGTCTTGCCCAAGGACACAACGCGGTTGCCGCAGGTGGGATTCGAACCGAGGACCTCTCGGCTTGCAGCCTGCACCTCTACCAACTGAGCCACCGTGCCCCCAACATATACATTATATATAACATAGAAATTTCTGACAGTGGTCAGCAGATGCATGGATATTGCATTCAAGTGAAGTGTGTGGTCATTTTGGTAATTTGATGTTTGTTTTATTTCTATCCAAAACCAGGTGGCACTTTCAATCTCACACTGAATGGGGGGATTTTTATCATTTCATTCATTTGTCATTCGAAAGAAAGTTTATTTAATACGTAAATACGATTATATTATGGGACTAAAAAAGTTATTAATTTGGCTTAATGGGTTCTTATTTTTTTCTGTGATTTCCACCCTTTTTATTTAACACATTACACGAAGTAACAGCATTCAAGATTGTGCTGTTAAATAACCATGCATGTCCCGACTGACGGTTATCTCATGTTCTGGTCGGTTGGTGTTTTTAAATAACCGACACCGAGTTGTATTTTCGGTTAACCTCCCAACACTAGCAAAAATCAATGTAAATATTGTGTAACATATGTTTGGTTTGTATATTTCAAAATTTAGTTGAATAATTAAGTGACCCACTGTATTTCCTTACTTAACCCAAAAAGGCTTATTTCCAACTTTTACGACCTCAAAACAGGTACCCTTAACATGCCATCATGAGGAGGTCCTGTTTTTAATAGACAATTTAGGTAGGCCGCAAAAACTTGAATAGAAATCACTGTTAAACCACTGGATGAAAAGAGGCTGTGAGCCGGTGGGAATTTACGACACTTTGTCTTGGCCTCAACTGGTTGATGGCTAGTTTATGTTTGGTGGTCTGAATTTGTTCATTAAAATTTGTTTATTACAAATTATTGGAGAGTTCTACAGACACTCACCAATAATTTGTAACAAAACAAATTTATATATACAAAATATTATTTATGTTTGACTGAACATGGAACATGAGCAAGGAAAAATGTTGGCTTTTGCTCTGGTACTCTCATTTTTAGCTTAACCCTTTACCTAACATGAAAAGCAGACGACACTTGCAAAGAAAATTCTTGAATAACTAATTTTTTTCATTTTTTGTCTCAAAAACATAGGTTATGACCCCTCGTTGGAACGAGCTCGACGAGCTCGTTCCAACGAGGGGTCATAACCTATGTTTTTGAGACAAAAAATGAAAATATTTTGAAAATTAATTGGCGATTTTTGAGAATAGTGCTGGCCGGTTTTGGCCGTTACGTTGGGTAAAGGGTTAACTTGACAAAGTCAAGATAAGCTATTGCCATCACACGTGCAGAAGTCTTTAGGTCTGTTTACATTTTCTTTGGCACAGGATACACCCCATAGTTCTTGTCCAATCATCACAAAATTTCATATGCAGGTTCAAGGCCATGTCTAGATGAGAACGTCCTCTTTTGGTCGCGATCGGTCATGCAAGAACCCCAAAACCTTTAGCACAGTCTATAGGTCGTATTTATGAAGGGATTTCATTATAACTTGATAGGATGACTCATTTTGGAATGATTTTACCGTAACTTGGTAACTTTGGTTGTCATACGTTAACTGTTAGGGCCACATCAACCCAGATCTTAATTCTTTAGTATTGTCTACACTCAAATTATTCTTATTGAAAACATAGCATACAGAGAACAGAAACTAACATATTCTCAATTATCACAATTCTTGTCTTATTTAATTTCATAATCCTTTCATAAACATTAAACTTTATCCTTTTCATCAAACACTACACACAGTCAAGTTAAGCTACAGTTTCATTGACACTTTCATTTTGAAAGCCCTGATACTTGCTTATAGCTCTCAACCAGTTAAGGCTTAAATTAAGAAAGTGAAACAAACGGGATGTCAGCCTGGGAACTTATTCATGCTCTGGGGTATGTTTACTTTATGGTGTGAAAGGTTATGCTTATCATATCTTTGTACAGTAATATTTTTTTCAAATTTTAAGTCATTCAGCAAAAATTCTGTATTTGTTTAGAAAAGATGTGTTACTGTTTTGTTTTTTTATTAATAATTGTGAAGGGTAAATATATTTTTATACTGTACCAACGATCCAGACTTAGCTGGTGCTAACTCTCAAATATCTAGGGCCAAACACAAATTTTGCCCCCCAGTCCCCAAAATTTGCATCAAAAACCGAAAATTACATGTCCTATATGGTCCTCCATACTTTTACTCCACTGCACATGTGCAGTGTCAAGGCGGTCTCGAAATTGGCGCAATTATCATTCTTTGTTCGGCCCTAAAATCAGTAACATTTCACTGATATTTGTGCTTGTAAATCTCAGTTTAAATGATGCCAGACACATAATTTTGAAAGAAATGGTGGATCTAAGGTTGAAATAAGGACGAGAGGAAGAAACAGTGGCAGAATGTGTTCAGGGCTGTAACTTATAATTTTTTTTACGAAATTATTTCATGTTCCCTGATTTCGTGGCATGAGCCTTATGTTGTCATTCTGGCTATGAACTTACCATTGTTTGTTCAGTGTTTCCTCTCTCCGTTTCCTTAATAACCCCCTTGCTATTCTCCCATGCTTTTGGCATAATTTTGGAATTTTTTCTTATTAAAATTTCTTGGGAGTTTTGGCTTGGTAACAGAATTATTATTCTGTTTTTTTCCCATGTTTTCGTCCTCACCCTTGGGTGTTTAGGCGTTGTTTTCTGCATCTACCATCTGATGTACTGCAGTTTCTTTTCTGGAAGCCTCTGTTTTACATCGGATAGTGTTAAATTGGTTACTGATTTTGGGCCATGGTTTCAGTGCCTGGAGTCATGTTTCCGGTTTCTGTTCACTTTTGCTTATGTTGACAACGGTTACTTCTGATGATGATTACTTGTCTTCTATTAGTTCTGCTCATAGCCAGATACATTAATATTGTCCAGAAGTGTTGCATTAATTTTTAAAAATGTTTTAAAATATTTTGTCCACACTTAGGCTTTTTTGGGATCCATTTGAGCACATTGTTCCTATTGGGAACTTGGGCTCTTCTGAAAAATTTTTCAACAAATTTTTTTTTTTTAAATTATTTTTTCGAAATGTTATAATGGATTATATTATATTATGTATCTTTAAGGGTTAGTACGAGTACTATGACTGTTTATATTTTTTCATGATGAAAAAATATTGTTCAATTGTAATGGGAGGAAATCTTCCTCTGATTCTCAAGTTCATTGTGTTTCTTGTTGTCAATGTACTCGCACTAATTCTTGCTCAGTGTGTGCTGATTGGAATGACAACGTTGGAGACGTGTGTCACGGTATATTGTTAGTGGTGAGGGGTCCATTCCGGTCCTCTCTCTGCACTGTCACTCTAGTTTATCAGCCTCTTTTTCAAAAGAACAAGAACAGGGTGATGTTTCCATGATGTCTTCAACAAGTGTGTCTCCGTCATTTCAGTATTAGGGCTAGCAGCTAAGTGCTCATGGAAATACGACAATTGCCGAAGAGGTCCCTAGTAGGATCGAAGGCGTTGATCGTCCGCTAGTCCGCCCAGTGTAGCGACCATTCATCGAATGGCTCGGCAGCTGGGTTCGTCCGTTGCGGTCCAGGGAAGCAGTTTGGGTGATGCGAGCACTATAAACATTGATCGTGCACACCCAGCAACGACGGATCCGAGGATAGTGCAGAGGAAGCCTGTCAGTCCGGTAGCTAGCTCATCCAGGTCTATCCAGATCGCAAGCAAGAGAGGCCCCCTCTCTCTTACAACAACATCTGCGCCGTGATGTTGTATGTTCGTTCGTTAGTCGGAGCATACGTCCACTCCTCCTGCTCGGGACGCAACGTCGCATAGACAGTCTGACGCGGCTGTTCTATTGGCTTCCTCATCCTTATGTCAGCACACACGACCCCACCTTGGATATGTGACCACAGATTTCCAGGGGACGTTCGCATATTATATAAATGCAGGAATGAACGTCCCTGGAGCTCCTGCTTCGCCGACCAGGGAATCCACGTCGACCAGATCACTCCAGATCACTCCATCCGCTAGCCAAGGACATGAGGCCTTTCCAGTTGGGACGTTTGCATATTATATAAATGCAGGAATCAATGTCCCTGGAGCTTCCAGCGGCTAATTACGTAAGACCACGGCTCCACAGGCCTCATTGAGGAACAACAACAGGATGATGTTTCCGTGATGTCTTCGAAAAGTGTGTTTTCGTCGTCACAGTCAAATGTAGAGTTAGCGGCAAAAGTGCTCATGCAGATTCATCAACTGCTTAAGAGGTCCCAAGTAGGATCGACGGTTTTGGCGTCCGCTAGCTCGCCCGGTGTACGACCATTCATCGAATGGCTCGGCAGCCGGGTTCGTCCGTTGCGGTCCAGGAAGGAGATTTGGTGATGCGAGCACTATAAAAATATAACGTGCACACCCAGTGACGACGGATACGAGGATGGTACGGAGGAAGCCTATTAGTCCAGTTCCTAGCACATCCAGGTCCATCCGGGCTGCGAGCGAGAGAGGTCCCTCTCTTGTACAACAACATCTGGGCCCAGATGTTGTGGTACAAAACGTTCCTCAGTCGGAGCATATGTCCACCGCTCGGGACGCTCTGTTATATAGACAGTCCGGAGACACTAGTCTATTGGTATCCTCATCCTCACGGCTGCACACTCGACCGCACCTTGGCTACGTGACCAGTGATATCCAGCCAACCTCGCCGATCAGGGATTCCACGGCGACCAGGTCACGCCATCCGGTAGCCAAGGATACGAGGCCTTCATATTCCGGACGTTCGCATAAAAGAAGTATGCAGGAGTCAACGTCCTAGGAGCTTGCAGCGGCTAAATCCGGTAGGACCGCAGCTCCACAGGCCTCCATTACGGTTATCGCAGCATCCCAGTAACCGACAGAAACTCTGTCGGATCAGGAATTATTCGAGGAAGCTGGGTCAGTACCTTCCACTGCAGGTTCAGGCACGGACGACCCAGAATTACAAGTGGTCCGACAGGATGGCGAAAGGGATACAGAGGAGTTGAAATTTTCCCTTTCGCAACAACATAAAATTGCCGTAGAGTTCATCCGGCATTATCTTCCTGACGTTCTTCCGGACCAATATGCTGCGTTGCCGGATAAGAGACTGATAGCACCACTGGACACAGAATTCTTAAATCGGTTTAGGGACATCGTCCCTGAGTTTCTGACTCAGTCCAGAAATGTCTCACGGACATTTGAACTATTGAATGATGCTATATATAAACTTGCTACCAAAACGGGCAGGTCCGGTTTCTTATCGGCAAATGCTCTACATCTGCCTTTCATAAATTCAAGGAATAAATTCGAAACGGCAGGACAGGGCATTCCGAGAATTCCTCTGTGTCTAGACGACCAGCCGAATACCTTGAATGGTCTATACCGTCGTCTATGTCAATTCCAACCACGACGTTGGAAACGACAATATCGTCTAACAGGCCTAGCTTAGACGCATTATCGTTCGCAGATCACCTTACCAGAGCGTTGTCTTTACGTCTCAAAGGAAAAGAATTCCAGGATGTACAAACCTCCTTAAGAGTTCCTTTGAGGGCCATAGCATTCTCCACGTATAACTTTCAGTGGCAAATCTGGAGTTCATTAGACATGACGCGGCCCTGGCTACATCCACGCGCGTGGATAGTAAGGGGAAAAACTCTCTCAGATTTGCTCCGGTCTCCGGAGAGCTTCTCTTCGACGGCAAGCTTTCCTCAATCTATGATTAGATAACTAAGAAAGCTTCAGACTCTCTGCTATTCAAATCCGCTTCCAAAAAGTCGGATTCAGCAGAGAAGAGTAGGACAGGCACTTCTGGGGCGAATACGTCCAAGGGAAGTTCCTATAGAGGTTCCTATGCGTCTTACTCTAGAGACCGTCAGGGTAGCGACTCAGGTAGGGGCCGTAATACTGGCCGAGACAACCGGTCAGATGCCCCTAGGTCGACGGGGCGAGGTGTAGGCCGTGGAGGACGTGGTTTCTCCTTCCACAAGCCTTGCAGGTCCAGGAGGTGATGGTATAAATCTCTATCATGTTCCAGTGGGCGGAAGACTGTCGAGTTTCTCAACCAATTGGGAGTCGATTATGGACGACCCTTAGGTTCAAGGGGTAATTTCGGAAGGACTAAAACTGTCCTTCAAAGGAAAACCTCCATTAACTCAAAGTCCAAGATGGACTCAGCTTCCGTCAAATCCGCAGAAAAGAGGCTCGCTTCTATCAGAAGTCCAGTCTCTTCTGGAGAAGAATGCGATAGAGGTCGTAGAAAACCAGGAATCTCCAGGTTTGTACAGCCATCTTTTTCTGGTTCCGAAACCAGATGGCTCATTCTATCCAGTCATAGATCTGAGCTGGATAAACAAGCTGATCGTGGCTCCAAAATTCTATATGGAGACCATCCGATCGGTCAGAGCGAGCATTCGGGTGAACGACTATGCTACGAGCATAGATCTCAAGGATGCATACTTTCACGCCATGGTACATCCGGCATTCAGAAAGTATCTTCGCTTCGCCGTCCTAGGAGTTGTGCATCAGTTCTGAGCAATGTGCTTCGGTCTGAATCTAGCACCCTGGGCTTTCACTCGAATAATGAACTTGATAATGACTCATTTGCAAGCTCATTCGTCTGCGGTAACGTCGGCCTACCTGGACGACATTCTTCAGAGGTATGGCAACGAGTTAACTCTTCAGAACGATGTGCAGAATCTGCTTCAATTGCTCCGACGTCTCGGTTTCATAGTAAATGAGAAGTCAGATCTGGTGCCGTCCAAGTCATTCACCCACCTGGGGATGAGCTTCGAGATGCACAACAATCTTGTTTGTCTGCCATTAACCAGAGCGAAATTAATCAGTTGTTATGCTCGCTATTGTCTTCACTCAGACAAAGTTACAGCAAGAGAATTCATGAGATTGATAGGTTTGTGCGGAGCTGCCACGGATCTTATTCCGATGGGGCGGCTACGAACTCGTCCTCTCCAAATCTGTCTGACAATGAATTGGAGGGTGAAGATTCATTTCCTCCATACAGACATCCTCTTGTCAAATCAAGTGAAACACGAGATTCAGACTTGGGCAGATATTCAGTGGTTAACTCAGGGAGTTCCACTGCAATTGCCGGATCCTAGTTTTATGATTATGACGGATGCCAGTCAAACAGGTTGGGGCGCAACATTGAGCCCAATGGATTTGAAGTGCCAGGGTCTTTGGGATCCACAGTGTTCCTAATCAAGCACATAAACATCAAGGAAATGATGTCGATTTGGCTTGCGCTACGTCATTGGATGAACGTTATTCAGAATGCACACATGCAAATTCTGTCCAACAATACGACGGTAATAGCGTATATTCGGAACCAGGGAGGCACTCATTCCATTCTGTTATTCAATTTAACGGAAAGAATCCTTCTGTTTGTACTAGAACATCAATTTCTCCTATCGGTCCGTCATATTCCGGGTCGTCTGAACGTATTAGCGGACTCCCTTTCTCAGAGGGGTCGCTTGTTGCCGTCAGAATGGACTCTCAACAAACAAGTATTCAATCAGATTTGCTACCAATAGGAGCGGCCAATGATAGATTTATTTGCGACACAACTCAACAATCAGTTGCAGACGTATGTGTCACCATGTCCGGATCCCCGAGCATATGCAGTAGACGCTCTATCGATCTCGTGGGACGGAATGATAGGATATGCGTATCCTCCAGCGCCGTTGATTCAGCAGACATTGCTCAAGATAAAACAATCTCACTGCAATATTCTGTTGGTAGCATCTCTGTCTCCACAGAGTCTGTGGATAAATTTACTCAGGTGTCTGTTGTGGGACATGCCACGGAAGCTTCCTCCACATTTTGGTCCATTCTATTGCTAGGTGGATTCAATCAACTATCCGTACTGCTTATGTTAAATTATCTTCAACTCAGCAGTCCGTGCTTAAGATTTCAGCTCATGAAGTAAGAGCTCTATCTACATCTTGGGCTTACGCTAATAGTGTTGCTATTACAGATCTAATGTAGGCTGCATATTGGTCTCAGCCTTCCACATTCATGAATTTTTATCTTAGAAATATTGAGTCCATTTCTGGAGATCTGCATTGTTTAGGTCCGTTATCTGTTGCTCAGAATGTCGTCCACTAAACAGTTGCAACTACAGTTATGCAGGCTTTCTGTTCCGGCAGTGACTCTGTCCTGCTGTCCTCTTCGCTCTGGAGTATTTGATCCAGGGCAAGGGGAAGGGGGGGGGGGGGGGGAAGGTGTTCCCTTAGGTCACCTGCTTTATAGTGAAAAGCAATGGAATATCTCCTCTGGAGTCAGTAATTCTGAGTCGGTGCCGGGATGATTTGAAAGGGTAAAGCTAATGTTAACTCATCCATGTAATATTTTTAAAGTGTAGCTCGGTGTGAAGCATTTGTATATGTCACGTCTCATACGGGCGTTAATATACAATCCTCGGACACTTCTAAATAATATAAAGAGTCTCATTTCTCTGGACTTCCTTTCCTTTCCTTTATTTATTGGCTTTCCTTTAAAAATAATAAGCATTATGGGTTTTACTGGAGGTTAATAGAGATCATTGATGTTATTGTGCTCAATTACAAAGTGGTGTTGTGGCTCTCTTTTTTGATGCAAGTAAGAAAGATACATGTAAAGCCTATTTCTCCTTTTCTCCTCGAGGGGATAATTCTGTTATATGTAGTTGAGCCTATTGGATTTTTCTTTATGTCCTAGACCCTCCAGCCTTTTTTCTATTCAGCTAACTCTGGGTCATTGGTACAGTATAAAAATGTTAAAAAATTTATAGTAATTTATATTTTTTTATACTTACCAATGACCCAGATGGGGATGGCCCTCCCATGAGTTGGGAACTCATACCTCCCCGCTGAGTACATAACGCTTACCAGGTACTGGTTGTAAGAATGATAATTGCGCCAATTTCGAGACCTCCTTGACACTGCGCATGCGCAGTGGAGTAAAAGTATGGAGGACCATATAGGACATGTAATTTTCGGTTTTTGATGCAAATTTTGGGGATTGGGGGTCAAAATTTGTGTTTGGCCCTAGATATTTGAGAGTTAGCACCAGCTAAGTCTAGGTCATTGGTTGGTAAGAATAAAAAATATATAAATTACTATAAATTTTTTAACTTTTGCTGAGTAGTTTAACAGCAGCATATTTTTGCCATCACAAATTGCAGCCGAAATAATTTTGATTTTTACAAATACCTTATTGTGACAAAAATGCATAAAATATATTATCAGGTTGTAAATGCTATATAAATTCAGTATTGTGTGAGATTAACAGTCTTACAATTTTGAGATGAGCTGTCATTCTTACACGCAATCATGTCTGCAATTTTAACTTTTTGCGAGTAGACAGTAATGACCTCTGTTCCACCTGATGAGTGATTAACCCTTAATAACAAATTGGCTGCATCTGCCACGTAATATACAAATTGTGCAGTAGAAAAGAAATTTTTAAAAAATTCAGCAAAACCATATGATATGACCACCTCATTGGAATGAGCTTGTCGAGCTTGTTCCAATGGGGGAGGGTCACATGATATGGTTTTGTTTAATTTTTTTAAGAATTGGGGAAAAGGTTAAAATAACAGATTTTGATATCATGTGTTTTCTGTAAAGAATTAAAATCTGTTCCTGGCAAATACTACAATGCAGGCAGAAAATGTGAAGAATTCACCATGAATTATAAGCTGTAGCATTCCAAGGCTTCAAACTAATCAAACTTCACTTTCCAAGAATAGGTATATAAACAACATAACTGGGCAGACTTCAGTGGTCAGCGATGTTACTCACTGTCTTTTTGCTCTGTTATTAAATCGAACTCAAATAAATTTGAATATTGTTGCGTAAAGCTTATTCGGAAAATCATGAAACATTTTTTTGAATCCCCTCTTATTGTGCACCAAATGGTGTGCATATATTCGTTGATGTTTTTATCAATGTTTTTGTTGAAAACATTTTCATAATGCTGGGATTTCACTTCAAATGGCTGCAAGCTGTATACAGCATGCATCCCATTTTCAAAACTGAAAGACTGGATTACCCAAATTATATTGAATATCAGTTCATTTAACCTCCGGCACACTGATGTCGGAATATCTAAAGTTCAAGGTGCAAATTTTTCCCGTAATCCAACTAGAAATTTAACCAATACAATCTTGTTTGACAGAGCTCATTGACAGCTTGTTTGACAGAGCACATCAGCGTGAAGGGAGCTAACTGGTTGAGTGCTGAAAGCCCATATTTGGACTTTAGTCTCAAGTGCAGGTATTGCAACTCAAAGGCTTCAAACTCTGGATGTCCTTCATATCATCTTTGAAGATATGTCCTTCATATCATCTTTGTTCCTTTGTTCATTATTCATCATAAAACCCTCATTGGCTGTGATGAATATTGTGTCAAATGACAGAAAGTTTACTGGTTTCCTCACTTTGATGTCATGTGGCTCAAGTAGAACCAATCAGATGATGAATACAGGAAATTTCATGCTAAAAAGAAATAACAGTTAAAATGTCTGTGAAGTTTCCTTTTTGTCCCCTCATTGGAAGGAATCAGGAATATTGTAATTATTGTGCTCATCTGTCCGTCCATCCTACCACCAATCCTAATGGCCATCAAAGGTTAACCTTTTACATAACAAATTGTCCGTTTCCACTAGTACTGAAATGGTTAACTGGATAATCGGTTTGAAACCAGTTAGCTACCTAACCGATTAGAAAAACCGTCAACCGGTTATCCGAAATATCGATAGTGATTGTCATTCCACGTTTAAAACGTAGTAAATTTGCCGCTTCTCATTTGTGATAGATTTCACCCCGAAGCCGCGTTGTATATATTGAGAAATAATCGACCTTGGATTTCAAGACTTTGTTAATGATCGGCAATTTCCGTGAGTACTGAGTAATCGCAGAAACTATTCTGTAGTATGTATACGAACGAACATTGTCGAGTGTTGTATACACATTACGGAATAGTTTGAGAATACTGCTTTCCAATTCTTATAGTTTTGATCCCATATTTTGTGAAATAATGGCCACGGATAACCGGATATTATACGGTTATAGCTCTCGGTTAGTCGGTTATGAAAATGAGCCAACCCTTTCAACCCTAGTTTCCACCCACGTAATTTACATATTTAGCAGTTGAAAAAAAATTTTTTTTCCAAAAATCTCAACAAATTGACTCGGTTAATAATTTTTATAAACAGAAAGTGTTTTCATTGGCAAAGTGGCTGTTCATTTAACAGGGTTCAACTGTATTTTGGGGAATATGAATATTTTTATACTGTACCAATGACCCAGACATAGCTGGTGCTAACTCTTAAAAATCTAGGGCCAAACACAAATTTTGCCCCCCAATCCCCAAAATTTGCATCTAAAACCAAAGAAATCATGTCCTGAATGGCCCTCTATACTTTGCCTCAACTGCGCATGCGCAGTGTCAAGGAGGTCCCGAAATTGGCGCCAATTATCATTCTTTGTTTGGCCCTTCATCAGTTCACATTTGACTGATCTTTGTGCTTGTAAATCTCAGTTTAAATGATGCCAGACACATAAATATTAGAGAAATGGTGGATCTAAAGAAGAAATAGAAGGAGGAGAGGAAAAATGAGTGACAGAAAATAATCAGGGCTGTAACTTAAAATTTTTTTATGAAATTATGTTAAGTTACCTATTTTCGAGGCATGGGCCTGTTGTTGTCATTCTTGCTATAAAGTTACACTGCTTGTTCAGTGTTTCCTCTGTCCCTTTCCTTTAAGTCCCCCCTTGCTATTCTCCAATGCTTTTGGCATATTTTCTGTAATATTATTACTAAAATTTCTTGGGAGTTTTAGCTGGGTAACAGAATGAATTCTGTTCTTTTCCCCATGTTTACGTCCTCACCCATGGGTGTTTAGGCATAGTGTTCAGCATCTACCATCTGATGTTCTGCAGTTTCTTCCCCGGAAGTCTCTGTTTTGCATCAGATAGTGTATTATTGGTAACTGATTTCGGGCCATGGTTATCAGTGCCTGGAGTCATGTTTCTGGTGTTTATACACTTCTTGTTTACATTGACAACAGTCTCTGTGGAGGGGGATTTCTTGTCTTTGTGTTAGTTTAATCATAACAAGATACATTATTATTATTCGTAAATGTTGCATTAATTTTTTAAAATATTTTTAAAATTTTTGTCCACACTTAGGCTTGGGATCCATTGGGGCTCAACGTTACTTTTCAGAAACTTGGGCTTTTCTAAAAAAATATTTTTTCAAAAAATTTTTTGATTTCAATTATTTTTTCTATGTTAATGGATCATGTTATTATGTATCTTTGTTTTCAGGGGTTGGTGCGAGTACTAGGACTTTTTGTATTCTTTTCACAATGAAAGGATATTGTTCAAATTGTAATAAGAGGAAATCTTCCTCTGACTTTCATAATCATTGTATTAATTGTAGTCAGTGTACTCGCACTAACTCCTGTTCAGTATGTGTCAATTGGATGACAAACATGGGAAGCGTGTGTCACAGTATGTTGTTAGCGGGAAATGGCCATGCCGGTCTTTTCTCCGCAGGGTCACTCTAGTTTATCAATCTCTATTTCAGAGGAACAAGAACAGGGTGATGTTTCCGTGATGTCTTCCAAAAGTGTGCCTCCGTCGTCACAATTAAATGAAGAGCTAGCGGCAAAGTGCTCATGGGAATACGTCAATTGCCTAAGAGGTCCCTAGTAGGATCGACAGCGTTGTCGTCCGCTAGCTCGCCCGGTGTAGCGTCCATTCATCGAATGGTTCGGCAGCCGGGTTCGTCCGTTGCGGTCCAGGAAGGAGTTTTGGGTGATGCGAGCACTATAAATCAACAAAGTGCACACCCAGTGACGGCGGATCAGAGGAGAGAATGGAGGAAGCCTATTAGTCCGGTTCCTAGCTCGTCCAGGTCCATCCAGGCTGCGAGCGGGAGAGGTCCCTCTCTCGTAAAACAACATCTGGGACCAGATGTTGTGGTACAAAACGTTTCGCATTCGGAGCATACGTCCGCCGCTCAGGACGCTCCATTATATAGACAGTCCAGAGAGACTGTTGATAAGGCTTCCTCATCCTCACGGCAGCGCACACGAGCGCACCTTGGCTACGTGACCACGGATATCCAGCCAGCTTCGCCAATCAGAGAATCCACGGCGACCAGGTCACGCCATCCGGTAGCCAGGGACACGAGGCCTGTAGACTCTGGACGTTCGCATAAGAGAAGTATGCAGGAGTCAACATACACGGAGCTTCCAGCTGCAAAGCAACGTAAGACTGCTACTCCACAGGCCTCGGTGACGGACGTGCTATCCCAAATAGCACAATTTATCGCAGCATCCCTGCAATGACAGAATCTCTGTCGGATCAGGTAATATCCGACAACGCTGGGTCGGTACGCTCCGCTGAAGCATCAGGTACGGACGACCGAAAACTTCATAGGGTTCGACAGGATGGTGAAGGGGATTCGGAGGATTTCGAGCTTTCCCTTTCGGAACAACATAAGCTGCCGTACATTTCATCCGACATTATCTTCCAGAGGTTGTTTCGTCAGACCAGAATGCTGCGATGCCGGATAAGAGACTGATAGCGTCTTTGGACACAAGAATTTTTTTTGATCGGTTCAGGGACATCGTCCCTCAGTTTCCGACACAGTCCAATAATGTCACAGGAACATTCGAATTATTGAACGACGCTATATATATGCTTGCTACTAAACAAGTAAGTCTGGTTTCTTGTTCGCAAAAGTTTACGTGATGTCTTCCAAAAGTGTGCCTCCGTCGTCATAGTTAAATGAAGAGCTAGCGGCAATAAGTGCTCATGGAAATATGTCAATTGCCTAAGAGGTCCCTAGAAGGATCGACGGTGTTGACATCCGCTAGCTCGCCCGGTGTAGCGTCCATTCATCGAATGGATCGGTGCCCGGGTTCGTCCGTTGCGGTCCAGGAAGGAGATTTGGGTGATGCGAGCACTATAATAAGACAAAAGTGCACACCCAGTGACGACGGATCAGAGGAGAGATCGGAGGAAGCCTATTAGTCCGGTTCCTAGCTCATCCAGGTCCATCCGGGCTGCGAGCGAGAGAGGTCCCTCTCTCGTACAACAACATCTTTGACCAGATGTTGTGGTACAAAACGTTTCGCATTCGGAGCATACGTCCGCCGCTCGGGACGCTCCATTATATAGACAGTCCGGAGAGACTGTCGATAAGGCTTCCTCATCCTCACGGCAGCGCACACGACTGCACCTTGGCTACGTGACCTCGGATATCCAGTCAGCTTCGCCAATCAGAGAATCCACAGCGACCAGGTCACACCATCCGGTAGCCAGGGACACGAGGCCTGTAGACTCCGTACGTTCGCATAAGAGAAGTATGCAAGAGTCAACGTACACGGAGCTTCCAGCGGCAAAGAAACGTAAGGCCGCTACTCTACAGGCCTCAGTGACGGATGTGCTATCCCAAATAGCACAACTTATCGCAGCATCCCAGCAAACGACAGAATCTCTGTCGGATCAGGAATAATCCGATGACGCTGGGTCGGTACGCTCCGCTGAAGCATCAGGTACGGACGACCGAGAGCTTCATAGGGTCTGACAGGATGGCGAAAGGGATTCGGAGGATTTCGAGCTTTCCCTTTCGGAACAACATAAGCTGCCGTAGATTTCATCTGGCATTATCTTCCAGAGGTTGTTCCATCGGACTAGAATGCTGCAATGCCGGATAAGAGACTGATAGCATCGTTGGACACAGAATTTGTGTTTGAATGGTTCAGGGACATCGTCCCTGAGTTTTCCGACACAGTCCAATAATGTCACAAGAACATTCGAATTATTGAACGACGCTATATATAAGCTTGCTACCAAAACAGGAAAGTCTGGTTTCTTGTCCGCAAATGCTCTAAATCTGCCTTTCATCAATTCAAGGAATAAATTCGAAACGGCAGGACAGGGCATACCGAGAGTTCCTCTGCATCTAGACGACGAGGCTGAAGACTTGGAATTGTCTATACCGTCGTCAATGTCAATTCCAACCACGACGTTGGAAACGACAATAATGTCTAACAGACTTAACTTAGACACTTTATCATACGCAGACCACCTTACTAAGGCGTTATCATTACGTCTTCAAGGGAAAGAATTCCAGGATACAATCCTCATTGAGACTTCTTTCAAGGGCAGTAGATTATTCCACGTATAACTCCGCCCTTTAATGGCAAACCTGGAGTTAGTTAGATGTGACGCAGCCCTAGCTACATCCACGCGCGTGGATAGTAAGGTGAAGAACTCTCTCAGAGTTGCTTCGGTCTATGGAGAAGCTTCTCTTCGACGGCAAGCTTTCAGCAATTTATAGACGTTCTCTTGTCTAATCAAGTGTAAAAAGAGATTCAGACTTGGGCAAACATTCAGTGGTTGACTCAGGGAGTTCCACTGCAGTTGCCGGACCCGAGTTTTACGATTATGACGGATGCCAGTCAAACAGGTTGGGGTACAACATTGATCCCAACGGATTCGAAGTGCCAGGGTCTTTGGGATCCGCAGTTTCTAGGCAAGCTCATAAACATATAAGAAATGATGTCAATTTGGCTTGCACTACGTCATTGGATGAACATTATTCAGAAAGCACATGTCCAAATCCTGTCCGACAATACGACAGTAGTTGCGTATATCCGGAACCAGGGAGGCACTCATTCTGTTCTGTTATTCAATTTAATGGAAAGAATCCTTCTGTTTGTTCTAGAACACCAAGTTCTGCTTTCGGTCCATCATATTCCGGGTCGTCTGAATGTATTAGCAGACTCCCTTTCACAGAAGGGTCGCTTGTTGCTGTCAGAATGGACTCTCAACAAACAGGTATTCAATCAGATTTGCTACCAATGGGAGCGGCCAATGATAGACTTATTTGCGACACAACTCAACAATCAGTTGCAGACGTATGTGTCACCATGTCCGGATCCCCGAGCATATGCAGTAGAAGCTCTATCGATCTCGTGGGTCAGAATGATAGGATATGCGTATCCTCCAGCGCCG
This sequence comes from Pictodentalium vernedei, assembly GCA_031216915.1. NCBI lineage: Eukaryota > Metazoa > Mollusca > Scaphopoda > Dentaliida > Dentaliidae > Pictodentalium > Pictodentalium vernedei. Next base: position 670,799,033 of record CM062295.1, on the reverse strand, counting down.
TTGATTCAGCAAATATTGCTTAAGATAAAACAATCACAATGCAATTCTGTTGGTAGCATCTCTGTCTCCACAGAGACCGTGGATAAATCTACTCAAGTGTCTGCTGTGGGATTTTCTGTGGAAACTTCCTCCACGAGAGGATCTTCTTTTGCAGGGTAATCGCGTCAACTTCATTACAACCCGCAAGGTCTCAACCTTCACGTATTTCCGTTGTGCTGTCCTTCTTGCACCGCAAGCATTGTACAGGACGAGCAGTGGACGCGATTTCTAACTGTAGGAGGACCTCCTCTTCGCTAAACTATGCGGCTAAGTGGAAGGCCTTTCGTTGTTGGTGTAGGGATCATTCTGTTGATATTTTTGATCCCTCCATACCAGACATTGCAAACTTTCTAGTAGACTTGTTTGACGAGATCAACTGCAGCCTGTTACTATTAAAGGTTATAGGTTTATGTTATCTGATACCTATGCACACCATGATAGTTTACAATTGGTTCTGATGTCTCTTTATCTAAATTAGTTAGAAACTTCTCGATAAATAGACCTAGAACCCTTAGATTAATTCCTAAATGGAATTTAGCTTGGGTTCTTCTTAAACTAAAAGGAAAATCCATTTGAGCCTCTTGAGACAGTAGATTTCAAATTCTTGTCTGATAAACAGCATTTCTCTTAGCTTTCTCTTCTGCTAGAAGAGTCAGTGAGCTTCATGCACTCTCGGTGGACGATTGTCACTATCGTAGTGTCGGGAACACTATTACCTTTACTACTAATGTTGGATTTTTGGCTAAGAATCAGGCTCCTAATAATATCCGGAACCTATTGTTATTAAGGCCCTTCCGTCTTCAGATGGGCATAGGCCTTTACTCTGTCCGGTTAGAGCTTTACGTATTTATATTCAAAGATCTCAGTTTATCACAAAGGGACGAAAACGCTTCTTTCTGTCTCTGATGCCTAATAGAAAGGACGTTACGGTCCATTCTATTGCTAGATGGATTCAATTAACTATCTGTACTGCTTATGATAATCTATCTTCAAATCAGCAGTCTGTGCTTAAGATTTCGGCTCATGAAGTAAGAGCTCTTTCTACATCTTGGGCTTACGCAAATAGTGTTGCTATTACAGATTTAATGAAGGCTGCATATTGGTCTCAGCCATCCACATTCACAAATTTTTATCTCAGAAATATTGAGTCCATTTCTGGAGACCTGCATTGTTTAGGTCTGTTATCTGTTACTCAGAATGTCGTTCTCTAAACAGTTGCAATTATAGTTATGCAGGCTTTCTGTTCAGGCAGTGACTCCGTCCTGCTGCCCTCTTCACTCTGGGCTATTTGACCCAGGGCAAGGGGAAGGGGGGGGGAGGGTGTTCCCTTAGGTCACCTGATTTATAGTGAAAAGCAAGGGGATACCTCCTCCGGAGTCAGTAATTCTGAGTTGTTACCGGGATGGTTTTAAAGTGTTAAGTTAATGTTTAAAAATTCATTCATGTCATATTTTTAAAGTATAGCTCGGTGTGAAGCATTTGTATATGTCACGTGTCAAACGGGCGTTAATATACAATCCTCGGACTCTTTTAAAAGAGTATAAAGAGTCTCAATTCTCTGGACTATCTTTATTTATTGGCTTACTTTAAAATAATTAGTATAAAGGATATACTGGATGTTAATAGAGAACATGAATGTTATTATGCTCAATTATGGAGGGTGTTGTGTCTTTCTAATTTATCATAAAATAAGAAAGATACATGTAAAGCCTAATGCTCCTTTTCTCCTCAAGGGGATGACTCTATTTTATATAGTTGAGCTTATTGGACTTTCCTCTATGTCCTAGGCCCTCCAGCCTTTTTACTATTCAGCTATGTCTGGGTCATTGGTACAGTATAAAAATGTTAAAAAATTTATAGTAATTTATATATTTTTTATACTTACCAATGACCCAGACGGGGATGGCCCTCCCAGGAGCTGGGAACTCATACCTCCCCACTGAGTACATAGCGCTGTCCAGGCACTGCTTGTAAGAATGATAATTGGCGCCAATTTCGGGACCTCCTTGACACTGCGCATCCGCAGTAGAGGCAAAGTATGGAGGACCATTCAGGACATGATTTCTTTGGTTTTAGATGCAAATTTTGGGGATTGGGGGCAAAATTTGTGTTTGACCCTAGATTTTTAAGAGTTAGCACCAGCTATGTCTGGGTCATTGGTAAGTATAAAAAATATATAAATTACTATAAATTTTTTAACTTCTTAGTTCTCAAAACGTAGAAATTTGGAAAGTTTGAAAAAATTCATTGGGTGTCTTGTTCAGTGGGTGTCTTGATACGTTTTTGGAATATTATGTTGGATTTGAATAGAGAGTGCTCCCCATTTGAATCCTGGGAAGTAGAGAACTGCTTGTTTACTGTGTTAAACACACATTCTGTTTTACTGATAAAATAGCATCATGTAACCAGGCCCGGGGTGGAGGTCCTCCAAAATGTGCAGCAAAGGTATAAATGATTGGTTGGTCTTGATTTTGTACTTGTTTTGTTGTCATAACACCATAGATGCTCAAACTGACCATGAACACAAATAATAGAGTGCCGATGTCCTGGAGATTTACCCTTATTTTGGTTTCTGTTGTTGAGTTTGTTTGAGAATAGGGGGTGGGGGGGGGGGGGGGGGGGAGTCTGTAAAGAACTTAGGACCTTTGTATATTGTTTTTTAAAAGGTCATTCTCACTTTACTTTGTAGGGGAGCTGGCAGCTGCTCGTCGTTGCTCAGTGGTTCTCTCCGTGTGCTCCTATTCCTCCACCCATAAAACTGTCACGGTCATGATTAGCCACTTGTGCATAAGTACATGACCTTAAACACCAATAAATAGATTCTCACTTTAATGGCTCTTTACATATGATAATGGCAAAAACTGTCATCGCTATCCACAAAAATCGTTGTTTACATTTTATTATCATTTCATTTTTGTGTCTCGAAAACATAACTTTTGCCCTTTCTTTGAAATGAGCTTATTTCAATGAGGTGTCATAAGCTATATTTTTGAGGTGAAAATGAAATATTTTTGTTATACAAGAATTTTTTTACAAAGTGTCGTTGGCTATTCATGTTGGGTAAAAGCACTGTAAACTTTGGGTGCCACTCAGAAGTCCTTAACTCCTAGCACTCTGGTAGTATTTCAAAATTTCAATCATTGACACCATATTGTCCACGTAGAATGAAAAAATGAATAAAATATATCTTGTTTGACAGAGCTCAACGAGCTCTTTCAAACAAGATATAATTTATTAACCCCTAACACTCTGATAGTGCAACAGAATTTTCTCCGATCACTCTGTTTTTCTATTGTATAACTATGAATTTAACCAATTATATCTTGTTTGACAGAGCTCACTGAGCTCTGTCAAACAAGGTATATTTGGTTAAATATCGAACAGGGCTTATATTTCGTCTAAATTTGTGAGAATCCATTTGGATTCTCTTGAAAATGGTTGCGAGAATCCATACCTACTATGAGTGTCCCAAGCTCCCATGACGCCACCATGGTTCAACCACTGTTGTATACTGATAACACATGTTAACCTTTTACCCAACACACCTTTTTAATTTTTAAAACAAAATTTGATAATTTTTAAACAATAAATAATAAATATGTGATAAAATAATTAAATGAACAATATTTACCAATAAAATCTTACAAATATGGCCATCGTTGTCCAATGACAGCCATATTTGTGCAATTTTATTGACAAAGTGTCAGAATATTTCAGGTCATGTTATATTGGTTAATTTGTTTCCGCTGTGTTAGATAAAGGGTTAACTTGACTCAATTCTTTTCACGCGAATCCTAGCAGAGGTGCAGCGAGAATCTACATGGATTCTCGTCGGTTTTATTGCGCGAATCTTTGTGCGAATCGATTCTCGGATTCTCATCAAAATATAAGCTCTGATCAAACTGCATTGTGGGAAATATTTGCTGCTGAAAACTTTGCTATTTGACATCAGCGTGCAGAGGGTTAACTTCTCAGTTGCATGTGTGGGAAAAATTTGCCACTGACAACTTTGGTATTTTGACATCAGTGTGCAGAGAGTTAATTGTTTCTAAAATGAATTTGTTTACAACACCTGTATGTTATGTATACTATTCCCTCATCAGCTAGAATCAAAGTCAATAGAGCAACATAGTAATTTCTAAGTCATTTGTGTCTGATCTGTTGTAGCAAAGATTGTAGCTGAGGAGCACTTTGGTGGATTCCTAACTAAAGCTGATGAAGGAGATGACAAGAAATCTTGGAAAGAAAGAATGGAGGATATAATAGCAAAATCCAAGAAAGAAAGGGTATGTATGCTCTTCTTTCTTTCTTTTTCTTTCTTTCCATCCATATGTATATGATTTAGTATTCATTTACTTTTGCATTTCAGTTTCTGCTTGTATACAGTTGAAACCAGAAGTCATGTGACTGTATTGTGCACTATTTTGAAGTAATAGCATGCTGAGTAAGTGCACTATTATCCCTGTCAAACTGCACCGGTAACTCAATTCCAGTTGACAAACAGTGTGCCCAACTCTGTACAATTATTAGTAAACAGAGATCATTAACTGGTAGAGTGTTAGAAGCCACTATCATGGCTCTCCTGATAAGTGCTGAAAGCCACTTTAGTGGCTTTACTCTGTTATACACTAGTTTGTTGTTAGCTCAGCAGTAGAAAAAAAATCTTAATATAAATTTGTTTTGTTACAATTCATTGGAGAGTGCCAACTGGCACTCTCCAATGAATTGTAACAAAACAATTATGTTTGAACAGTATATTGCAAAACTAAGTCTCCTCCTGCTAGTAGCTTAGTGTCTTTGAAAAAAATACCCACGTTACAAATGGCCACAGAAAAATAATTTAGCACTCTACCAGTTAACATCATCCCTAACCTCTACTGGGATACATGTACATGAAATGGCGTAAATAGATATTAAAATTTGATTACATATATAGAATGAAGAGAGTGTATTACTGCTTAATCGCCCTGCCATAATTATTATATTCCCCACTCGAAAAGTATTTATAATTTTTCATAACAGCATAAGAAGCACTTGCAAACTTTTATCATGTGGACCCGGTGGTGCATGTGTTAAAAGTTTGCAAGTGTTTCTTGTGTTTTGTCCTCAGAAATTGTAAATAATTACTAAGTGAAAAATCCCACAGCGATTTAGTAGTAATCCACCTTCTGCTTACTGTAGCCTCAATATTTCTCTCTGTTTGATCAGTTCAGTTTGTGATTTCACTACTGACCTTCTTAACAGCCCATTATATTTTGCATTGCACAGCACAAATGCTCTTGTGTATTTCAGACTTCTTCATTCTTCTGCAGTAAATAGAACATTAAGTAACAAGCATTTTCTGCGTCTATTGTGACAAGACTTCTAGTGTCAACTGTATTATGCCCTGTTTTTTTAGCTTAACCTTTTACCCAATGCATATGATTTCAAAATTTATTATTTTAAATATCATTTTTTAATTTTTTTCAAAAAATTTCAACAAAACCATATCATGTGACCCCTCTTTGGAACGAGCTCGACAAGCTCGTTCCAAAGAGGGGTCACATGATATGGTTTTGTGGAAATTTTTCGAAAAATAATATTTTTTCAGCTGCTGAATTTGCAAATTACGCGGGCGGATGCGGGTGATTCGTTGGGTAAAGGGTTAACTTGATAAAGTCAAGATAAGCTATTGCAATCACGCATTCGAAATTGTGTGAGTCTGTTCACATTTTCTTTAGCACAGGCTACACCCCGTAGTTCTTGTCTGATCATCACAAAATCATATGCAGGTTCGAGGTCATGTCTAGATGAGAACTTCCCCTTGTGGTCGCGATCGGTCTACCACGACAGGTACGCGAGCCCAAAACCCCAAAACTTTTAGCACAGTCTACATGTCGTATTTATAAAGGGATTTTATTGTAACTTGGTTGGATGGCTCCGTATAATGTCTAGATGAGAACGTCCCATGATGAGAATGGTCAACCATGACAGCTAAGCGAGCCCAATACCCGAAAACCTTTAACACAGTCTACAGTTCGTATTTACAGTCTGTGGAGAGTGTATTATCACTAAATCACCCGCAAAGTGGAGATTCCACCCAAGCAGTAATTGCAAATTTGTTGCAAAGCATAACAAGCACAAGCAAAGTTTCAGCCAATGGACCTCCGGGTTAAACCCGGAGGTCCATTGGCTGTAACATTGCTTGTGTTTTTAGTCGTTATATACAAAATCTGAAAGTTATTGTTTGGGTGATAACTCCACTCCATGGATGATTTAGTTACAATCCACTCCCCACGTACTGTATGAAGGGATTTCATTGTAACTTGGTAGGATGATTCTGTATAATGTCTAGATGAGAAAGTTCCCTTTTGGTTGCAGTTGGATTAACCTTTAGTGCAGTCTACAGGTCATATTTATGAAGGGATTTCATTGTAACTTGGTATGATGACTCTGTATAATGTCTAGATGAGAACATCATATTTTGGTCAGGTTCAGTCAACCGTGATATCCGCACAGGTACATGACCTAGATTTGTTTAGCACAGTCTACAGTTCATATTTATGAAGCGATTTCATTGTAACTTGGAAGGATAACTCGGTATGATATCTAAATGAGACTGTTCTATTTTGGTCACGATTAGTCAGCCATTGCCATCGCCTTGTCACATGACATAGATTCCTTTAGCACTGTCTACAGGTTGTTTTTTTGAAGGGATTTCATTGTAACTTGGAAGGATAACTTGGTATGATGTCTAGATTAGACTGTGCTATTTTTGTTATGATTGGTCAATTGTGACCGCCAGACCATCATGTGACCTACAGTCCTTAAGCAAAGTCTACGAGTTATATTTATGAAGGGATTTCATTGAATCTTAGTAGGATGACTCGTTTAGGAATAATTCTACTGTAACATGGTAACTCTGGCTGACAGACATTAACTGTGAGGGTCACATTAATTAACCCTGGCCAAATTCTTTAGTACAGTCTACACCTCAAATTATTCTTGTTGAAAACATAGCATGTAGAGAACAGAAATTAACATATTCTCAGTTCTCACAATTCTTGTCTTATTTCATAATCCTTTCTTAAACATTGAACATTATTCTTTTCATTAAACACTATAAACAGTCAAGTTAAGCTACAGTGTCATTGACACTTTCATTTTTCTTCCTGTTAAGTGCACCTTTTTTCTTTTCCTTCAGTTTATTAAGCTCTTCCGCCTCTGTGTTCTTCCACTGATAGTCTAGCAGTCCTGGCAATCTACAAAATATTATTCAAAATGTTGCATTCAATTCTTATGTGACTGTCTTCTACACTCAAAATGTATCGAAATGCGAATGGGTCAGGAATTATTGCAAATCAATGCAACATTGAAAAATGATAATCAATTTCAAAGGCAGTCCAAACAGGTCTGGCATTCCATAAAATCAGGGGGAGCAAAAAATTGTGCTCCTCAATTTTTTATAGGCATGCAGCAGGCGTGCAGCACTCTCGCACTCCTAAAAAATATCAGGTCTGGTCAAGACCTCAAAACTATTCTTAACTGTTAAACTGATTAGTTCCAACATCCAAATTTCCAAAATGCTGTGTAATTGGCTCGCTTCCTTAACTTCAACAATTTTAGAACTGTTTTATGTTGTTAACTGCTAGAGTGCTAAATTATTTTTGGTCATCAAAATTTGTTGACATGTCTTTGCCTCATTACAAATTATGGGAGAGTGCCTATGGGCACTCTCCCATAAATTGTAGCAAGGCAAATCCTTATAGACTAAATAGTTTCACCTCAAAGATAATATGAAGCACATCCACTGAATATGAAGCATTTAAGTTGCGGTACCTGTACTTCAGATTAGAGCCCAAATATCTTCAAATTAGGGCCCAAATATCTTCAGATTAGAGCCCAAATCCAGGCTACCAGTACTCAACCAGTTAATGTCTTCAAAAATGATATGGTTTTGGTTATATATAGACTTATAATTTATTTTATTATATTTGCTTGAGCTGTTTTATATTTGCAGTATGAGAGGCAGGCAGAGAAAGAGAAAACTAAAGAATTAACTGAGGAGTTGGATGAAGAATGGAAGACTGTGATGCTCTTGATGGGTGACTCATTGGTAAGTGAATTTTATTTATATTAAAAATGGTTGGGACTGCAGGGCATTTGCAGATTCTTGACTCCTGTTGGGGCTTAGGCTGTGGTGACTATCAATTTTTATAGTAGACTAAATGCCACCATTAATTGACAATTAGTCAGTTAATAGTCATTTCCCATAAATTCAACAAACAATCTCTTATATAGTTAGGCTTTTCCCTCTGGAAAAGACTATTGTTTTTCTACGGATTATTTATATTTTTTTTTTTTTCCACACATTTTGTTCGTACGATTCAGAAGCCATTTTCGAACCGATTTTCACAAAATTTTGCACACACATAGAGGGGCACAAAATCTAAAAATGTACTGAAGCGGAATTTTCGATTTAACCCTTATTTCCTCAGAAGTGGCAAAAAACTGCCAAAATTGGGGTTTATCGGCACTTTCTCAAAACACGTCTTGTAGATTTTTTTTAAACATTCATCATTTCTAGACCTGCCTGTGACACGATCTCTGATACATACGAGATATTCGGCGATGCATATGGTAACCCTCCACAGGCTGCCAAACATCGAAATTTTGATGAAATGGGTCGGTTTCAGGCCCCCACTGCACCCAAACAATACATGAGAGATAAACATAACTTCCTTTATTGGAAGTGGAATTCACCGAGGATCATTTTTGTCAGTAATAAGGGTGTTCATAAAACCAAGCATTAACCCGTTTTGGACTGGTATACCCCATAAAGCTAAAAAATTCATGTTTTCCGTGGATTTCTCTAAACAAGTCTTGTAGATTTTCAAGAAAAATTTGTTACTCCCAAGTCTTGGTGTGACAATAGAAGTTGCATGGACAAAATACTAAGGGGAGCATTTGTTAACCCTCCATGGGCTGCTGAAAGTCAAAATTGTGATAAAATGGGCTGTTTTTGGATGCCAACGGCACCCAATGGGTACGCCACAAAGAAAAGTGCGTTCTTTTATCGAGCCCACACTCTATACGGAAACATTTTTGTAAGTAGTAAGGATATTCAAAAGTTGAAGTCTTAACCCTTTTTGGGCAGGATAAAGAGAGAGACCCCTTAAAATCTTAAAATTCGAATTTTCTGTGGATTTCTCTAAAAACATCTTGTAGGTTTTCAAGAAAAATTGACTACTCGCAGGTCTTTGTGTGACATTACAAGTGGCATGGACAAAATATTCCGGTGAACGTTTATTAACCCTCCACAGGCTGCCAAGCTTTGTAATTTTGTTGAAATGGGCTGTTTTCGGATGCACACAGCACCCAATGTGTACCTGAGAAATAAACATAATCTCCTTCGTTGGAAGTGGAATTCACCGAGGACCATTTTTGTAAGTAATAAGGGTATTAAAAAAAACAAGTGTTAACCCATTTTGGGTGGTTTAAGAGTGATTCCCCCAAAAGCTTAAACAATCATTCTTTACGTGGATTTCTCTAAAAATGTCAAGTAGATTTTCAAGAAAAAACTGGTCCGTTGCAGATCGTGGTGTAACATTATAAACTGCAAGGACAAAATATTCTGATAAGCATTTGTTAACCTCCACAGACTCTCATATATCAACACTTTGATAAAATAGGCTGTTTTCAGCCCCTCACAGCACCCAACCTGTAGCTGGGAAATAAACATAACTTCCTCTCTTGGAAGTGGAAATCACCGAGGATAATTTTTGTAAGTAATAAGGGTATTCAATAAACCAAGCCTTAACCCGTTTTGGGCTGGTTAAACAGCGATACCCATCAAAGGCTTAAAAATTCAAGTTTTCCCTGGATTTCTTTAAAAACATCTTGTAAATTTCAAGAAAAAAATGGTCATTCATAGGTCTTAGTGTGCCATTACATGTTGCATGGACAAAATATTCCGGTCAGGATTTGTTAGCTCTACACCAGCATCTGAACATCAAAAGTTTGATAAAATGGGCTGCTTTGAGACACCAACAGCACCCAATGGGTATGTAAAGGCTAAACAAAACTTCTTTTACTGCGCGTAGAATTCACAGAAGATCAGTTTTGTATGTAGTAAGGGTATTTAAAATAATGAAGCTGAACGCATTTTGGACTGGATAAGGAGAGATATCCCTCAGAAGCATAAAATTTACATATTTTTATACTGTACCAATGACCCAGACTTAGCTTTGCTGGTGCTAACTCCACAAAAACCAGGGCCAAACACAAATTTTGCCCCCCAATCCCCAAAATTTGCATCCAAAACAAAAAGAAATCATGTCCTAAAGGACCTCCATAGTACGACTCTACTGCGCATGCGCAGTGACGCAGTCGTCCCGAAATTGGCGCCAAATATCATTCTCTGTTTGGCCCTTCATCAGTCAACATCTCACTGATCTTTGTGCTTGTAAATCTCAGTTTAAAGGATGCCAGACACGTAATTCTTGGAGAAATTGTGATTCTAAGGAGGATAGAAGGAGGAGAGGAAAAAAGAAGTGGCAAAAAATAATCAGGGCTGTACTTAAAATTTTTTGTTAAAATTATGTTAAGTTGCCTATTTTCGAGGCAAACGCCTCTTGTTGTCATTCTTGCTAATTGTTGCACTGCTTATTCAGTGTTTCCTCTCCCCTAACCTTCTAAAGTCCCCCCTTGCAATTCTCCCATGCTTTTGGCATATTTTTGAGAAGTTTCATTTCTAAAATTTCCCTGGGAGAGTTGCTTGGTTACAGAATGTTTTCTGTTATTTTCCCCATAGTTACGTTTTCACCCATGGGTGTATAATGTTTGTGTTCTGCATCTTCCATCTGATGTTCTGCAGATTCTCCCCTGGGAGTCTCTGTTTTTCATCAGATAGAGTGTAATTGAGGACTGATTCCGGGCCAGTTTTTTCAGTGCCTGGAGTCATGTTTTCTTCTGTGTTTACACTGTTTGTTTTCATTGGCAACAGCCTTTTTTGAGGGGGGCTGTTTGCCTTTGAGGTAGTTTATCTCATTATAAGATACATTTATATTATCCGAAAGTGTCTCATTAATTATTTTATATAATTTTAAAATTTTTGACCACACTTTGCCATCGGATCCATCGGGGCTCAACGTTACTTTTCAGCAACTTGGGCTTCTCTGAAAAAATATTTTTTCAAAATTATTTTGTTTTGCAATTGTTTTTTCATTTATTAATGGATCATGTTATTATGTATCTTTGTGTCAGGGGTTTTTGCGAGTAACTTGGACTTATTGTTGTTCCTTCACAATGAAAGGAACTTGTTCAAATTGTAATAGGAAGAAATCTTCCTCTGACTTTCATGATTATTGCATAAATTGTAGTCAGTGTTCTCGCATTAATCCCTGTCCTGTATGTGAACATTGGGATGAGAAACATTGGAAACGTGTGTCACGATATGTTGTTTCTGGAGAAAGAGCGATGCCGGCTCTTTCTCCACAAGGTCACTCTACTCTCTCAGTTTCTATTTCAGAGGAACCAGAACAGGGTGATGTTTCCATGTTATCTTCTTCAAGTGTGCGTCCGTCGTCACAATTAAATACAGAGCTAGCGGCAAAAGTGCTCATGGAGATTAGACAAATGTCGTCCGCTAGCTCGCCCGGTGTAGCGTCCATTCACCGAATGGTTCGGCAGCCGGGTTCGTCCGATGCGGTCCAAGAGGAAATTTTGGGTGATGCGAGCACTATAAAAATAATAGATGCACACCCAGTGACGGCGGATAGTGAACGAGAACGGAGGAAGCCTTTTAGTCCGGTTCCTAGCTCGTCCAGGTCCAGCCGGGCCGCGAGCGAGAGAGGCCCCTCTCTCGTACAACAACATCTGGGACCAGATGTTGTGGTACAAAATGTGTCTTTAGCGGAGCATACGTCCGTCGCTCGGGACGCTCCGTTGTATAAGCAGTCCGCAGAGACTGTTAAGGCTTCCTCTTCTCGCCGGCGCACACGACCGCACCTTGGCTGCGTGACCTCCGATATCTTGCCAGCTTCGCCGATGAAGGATTATTCGGCGACCAGGTCACACCATCCGGCAGCCAGGGACTCGAGACCGATGGACTCCGGACGTTCGCATAGGAAAAGTATGCGGGAGCCATCTGATGCGGAGCTGCCCTCGGCAAAGCAGCGAAAGACCGCTCCTCCGCAGGTCTCGACGTCGGACATTCTAGTGCAGATAGCACAGCTTATCGCAGCATCCCAGCAGCCGACAGAGACGGTGTCGGATCGAGAATTATCCGACGGCGCTGGGTCGGTACGCTCCGCCGAAGCATCGGGGGCGGACGACCGGGAACATCGGGAGGTCCGACCGGATGGTGAAAGGGATACGGATGAATTGGAGCTATCCCTTTCGGAACAACACAAAGCTGCCGTAGACTTCATCCGGCACTTTCTTCCTCAAGTTGTTCCGTCGGGCCAGACTGCTGCGCTTCCGGACAGGAGAATTATAGCGTCATTGGACTCTGATTTTTTCGAGCGGTTCAGGGACATCGCTCCCGAGTTTCCGTCGCAGTCCAATAATGTTGCAAGAACATTTGAATTATTGAACGACGCTATTTTTAAACTTGCTTCCAGGACAGGGAAAGCAGGCTTCTTGTCCGCAAATACTCTCAACCTGCCTTTCATTAATGCAAGGAATAAATTCGACACGGCAGGTCAGGGTATACCGAGAGTTCCTCTGCGTATGGACGACGAGGCGGAAGACTTAGAGCTATCATTACCGTCGTCAGCTTCTATTCCAACCGCAGTGTTGGAAACAGCTATTGCGTCTAACAGAGCCAATTTAGATGCCTTATCTTACGCAGATCACCTTACGAAGGCGTTATCACTGCGTCTTCAAGGGGAAGAGTTTCAGGATATACAATCCTCCTTAAGACTTCTTTCAAGGGCAGTAGCTTATTCCACGTGTAACTCCGCCCTTTCAGTGGCTAATCTGGAGTTGGTTAGACGTGACGCAGCCCTGTCTACATCCACACTAGTGGATTCTAAGGTGAAGAACTCTCTTAGAGTCGCTTCGGTCTCAGGAGATCTTCTCTTTGACGGCAAGCTTTCCGCTATTTATGATAATATTAAAAAGAAAGCTAGTGATTCTCTGTTGTTTAGATCCGCTCCTAAAAGGTCGGATTCAGCAGACACGAATAAGGCGGGCACTTCTGGGTCTTATCCGCCCAAGAGAGGTTCCTATAGAGGTTCCGGTGCGTCCTCTAGCTCTTATTCGAGAGACCGTCAGGATAGCGACTCTCGTTCGGGACGTCCTTCAGGCCGGGACAATCGGTCGGACGCCCCGAGGTCGACGAGGCGAGGTGCGGGTCGTGGAAGACGTGGTTTCTCCTACCGCAGGCCTCGCAGATCCAGGAGGTGATGGCTCAAACCTCTATCGCGTTCCGGTTGGCGGAAGGTTGTCGAGTTTTTCTCAAGAGTGGGCGTCGATTACGGACGACCCTTGGGTGAGAGGAGTGACTTCGGAAGGTCTAAAGATATCCTTCAAACGAAAGCCTCCATTAACTCGAAGTCCAAAGTGGACTCATCTTCCGTCAAACCCTCAGAAAAGAGACGCTCTGCTATCAGAGGTGCAGTCTCTTTTAATGAAGAACGCGGTAGAGGTCGTAGAAAACCAGGAATCGCTGGGATTCTACAGCCATCTGTTTCTGGTTCCGAAACCAGACGGCTCGTTCCGTCCAGTCATAGATTTGAGCTGGATAAACAAGCTGATCATCGCTCCGAAGTTTTATATGGAGACGATTCGATCGGTCAGAGCGAGTATTCGGGTGAACGATTATGCAACGAGCATAGATCTCAAAGATGCGTACTTTCACGTCATGGTACATCCGACATTCCGAAAGTATCTACGCTTCGCAGTCCTAGGAGTGGTGTATCAGTTCCGGGCCATGTGCTTCGGATTGAATCTAGCACCCTGGGCTTTCACTCGAGTAATGAACTCGGTAATGATTTACTTCCGAGCTCATTCGTCTGCGGTAACGTCGGCCTACCTGGACGACATTCTTCAGAGGTACGGCAACGAGTTAACGCTTCAGAACGATGTTCAGAATCTTCTTCTATTGCTCCGACGTCTCGGTTTCATAGTAAACGAGGAGAAGTCGGATCTGGTGCCGTCCAAGTCATTCACTCATCTGGGAATGAGCTTCGAGACGCACAACAATCTCGTTCGTCTGCCGTTAACCAGAGCGAAATTAGTCAGTTGTTACGCTCGCTATTGTCTAAATACAGACAAAGTCACAGCGAGAGAATTTATGAGACTGATAGGTCTGTGCGGAGCCGCTGCGGATCTCATTCCGATGGGACGGCTACGCACACGGCCTCTTCAAATTTTCTTGACTCAGAATTGGAGTGTGAAAATTCATTCGCTCGATGTAGACGTTCTCTTGTCAGATCAAGTGAAACAAGAGATTCAGACTTGGGCAAACATTCAGTGGTTAACTCAAGGAGTTCCGCTGCAGTTGCCGGATCCGAGTTTTACCATTATGACGGATGCCAGTCAAACAGGTTGGGGTGCATCATTAATCCCAACGGATTCGAGATGCCAGGGTCTTTGGGATCCGCAATTCCTGTGCAAGCACATAAACATCAAGGAAATGATGTCAATTTGGCTTGCGTTACGTCACTGGATGGACATTATTCACGATGCTCATGTCCAAATCCTATCCGACAATACGACAGTAGTGGCGTATATACGGAATCAGGGAGGCACTCATTCAGTTCCGTTGTTCAATCTAACGGAAAGAATCCTTCTGTTTGCGTTGGAACATCACGTTCTTCTTTCGGTCCGTCACATACCGGGTCGTCTGAATGTGCTAGCAGACTCCCTTTCTCGAAAGGGTCGCTTGTTGCCGTCGGAGTGGACTCTCAACAAACAAGTATTCAATCAGATTTGCTACCAATGGGAACGGCCAATGATAGACTTATTTGCGACACATCTCAACAATCAGTTGCAGACGTATGTGTCCCCGTGTCCGGATCCAAGAGCATTTGCTGTAGACGCTCTATCGATCCCTTGGGACGGAATGATAGGATATGCGTATCCTCCAGCGCCGTTAATTCAACAAGTATTGCTAAAGATAAAACAATCTCAATGCAAGATTCTGTTGGTAGCATCTCTGTCGCCACAGAGACCGTGGATAAATCTACTCAGGTGTCTGTTGTGGGACCTACCGCGGAAGCTCCCTCCACGAGAGGATCTTCTTTGGCAGGGGAAATCGCGCCAACTGCATCACAACCCGCAAGGTCTCAACCTTCACGTTTTTCCGTTGTGCGGTCCTTCTTGCATGGCAAGCACTTTACAGGACGAGAGTGGACGCGATTTCTAACTGTAGGAGGACCTCCTCTTCGCTAAACTATGCGGCTAAGTGGAAGGTTTTCCGTCGTTGGTGTAGGGATCATTCTGTTGATATATTTGATCCCTCTATACCAGACATTGCTAACTTTCTAGTATACTTGTTTGACGAAATCAAACTGCAACCGGTTACTATAAAGGGTTATAGATCTATGTTATCTGATACCTATGCACATCATGATAGTTTACAAATTGGATCTAATGTCTCTTTATCGAAATTGGTTAGAAACTTTTCGATAAATAGACCCAGAACTCTTAGATTAATTCCTAAGTGGAATTTAGCTTGGGTTCTCCTTAAATTGAAGGAAAAGCCATTTGAACCTCTTGGGACAGTAGATTTCAAATTCTTATCTTATAAGACAGCTTTTCTCTTAGCTTTCTCTTCTGCCAGAAGAGTCAGTGAGCTTCATGCACTATCGGTGGATGATTCTCATTATCGTAGTGTTGGGAACACTATCACCTTCACTACTAACGTCGGTTTTTTAGCTAAGAATCAGGCTCCTAATAAATATCCGGAACCTATTGTTATTAAGGCTCTTCCGTCTTCAGACGGGCGTAGGCCTTTACTCTGTCCTGTTAGAGCACTACGTATCTATAAACAGAGATCTCAGTTCATCAGAAAGGGACGGAAACGTTTCTTTCTGTCTTTGATGCCTAATAGAAAGGACATTTCAGTCCATTCTATTGCTAGATGGATTCAGTTAACTATCCGTACTGCGTATGAAGATTTATCTTCTTCTCAGCAGTCTGTGCTTAAGATTTCTGCTCATGAAGTAAGAGCTCTTTCTACTTCCTGGGCTTATGCTAATAGTGTTGCTATTACAGATTTAATGAAGGCTGCTTATTGGTCTCAGCCATCCACATTTACTAATTTTTATCTCAGAAATATTGAGTCCATTTCTGGAGACCTGCATTGTTTAGGTCCGTTATCTGTTGCTCAG
The DNA here is from genome assembly GCA_031216915.1 of Pictodentalium vernedei. Classification (NCBI taxonomy): domain Eukaryota; kingdom Metazoa; phylum Mollusca; class Scaphopoda; order Dentaliida; family Dentaliidae; genus Pictodentalium; species Pictodentalium vernedei. Next base: position 670,782,675 of record CM062295.1, on the reverse strand, counting down.
AATGTCGTCCACTAAACAGTTGCAACTATAGTTATGCAGGCTTTCTGTTCCGGCAGTGACTCCGTCCGGCTGCCCTCTTCGCTCTGGGCTATTTGACCCAGGGCAAGGGGAAGGGGGGGGGGGGGCGGTGTTCCCTTAGGTCACCTGCTTTATAGTGAAAAGCAAGGGAATGCCTCCTCCAAGACAGTATTTCTGAGTCGCTTCCGGGATGGTTTTAAAGTGTAATATTAATGTTTAATTTCATTCATGTCTTATTTTTAAAGTGTAGCTCGGTGTGAAGCATTTGTATATGTCAAGTGTCAAACGGGCTTTAATATACAATACTCGGACACTTTTAAATGATTATAAAGAGTCTCAATTCTCTGGACTACTTTATTTATTGGCTTGTTTTAAAAATAATTAGTATAAAGGTTATACTGGATATTAATAGAGAACATGAATGTTATTGTGCTCAATTATTAAGGGTAGTGTATCTTTCTAATTTAAATATTAAATAAGAAAGATACATGTAAAGCCTAATACTCCTTTTCTCCTTAAGGGGTTACCTCTTTATTTTATAATTGAGCTTATTGGATTTTCCTCCATGTCCTAGGCCCTCCAGCCTGTTTACTATTCAGCTAAGTCTGGGTCATTGGTACAGTATAAAAATGTTAAAAAATTTATAGTAATTTATATATTTTTTATACTTACCAATGACCCAGACGGGGATGGCCCTCCCTGAGTTGGGAACTCTTGCCTCCCCGCTGAGTACATAGCGCTGACCAGGCACTGCCAGTAAGAATGATATTTGGCGCCAATTTCGGGACGACTGCGTCACTGCGCATGCGCAGTAGAGTCGTACTATGGAGGTCCTTTAGGACATGATTTCTTTTTGTTTTGGATGCAAATTTTGGGGATTGGGGGGCAAAATTTGTGTTTGGCCCTGGTTTTTGTGGAGTTAGCACCAGCAAAGCTAAGTCTGGGTCATTGGTAAGTATAAAAAATATATAAATTACTATAAATTTTTTAACTTTCCGTGGAGTTCGCCAACTGGTTGTTGGCGATTTTCAAGAACAATTAGACATTGGCAGGTCTTGGTTGGTATTACAAGTTGCATGGATAGAATATTCCGCTAATAATTTGCTAACCCCTCTACAGACTGCTAAACGTCATAATTTTGATAAAATTGGCTGTTACCGGGCTCCAAATGCATATGTAATAGATAAACATATCCTCTTTTATCAGAATCAGAATTCACGAGGGATAATGTTTGATAGTATTAAGGGTATTCAAAAAACCAAGCCTTAACCTGTTTTTTCCTGATTAAAGACAGACAGCCCATGCCATGTATGCTGCCTACATTACGTGAAAAATCGACACCCCCATTAAATCTACTGCGAGGTGGGGTGTCAGACCCGACCACCTGACCTCATTAGATAATATACCTTCGTCATATTTAGCAGCATGGATTTCCCCAAGAAGCAAAGATAAAAATACAATTGGAAAATAATGCCAATTGTTTTATTTAGTGTGTATTTTGTCCGTATGCAAAATTTCTCACCCACATATACCTAAAAATGATTCAATGATACGATTGGACATGTTTCTCTCATAAAACATGCATAAAACGTGAAAAAAGACTTGATTTATTGCATTTTAGGATTGCACATGTATATTTTTAGAAGATTCTCTGTCTGTTTTTAATCTTCGGCGTCAGTCTTTGATCTTGTTTGGAACGATCAGTAATTAACACCTTTTCGACAAGAGCCATCGAAATTTAAAATTAAAAAAAAAATGAAATTTCACTAAAACTTTTTGCAGAATCGAGTTTTTCAGAATTCTCTGTCGCGATTGCGTGTGTCATTTTCAAAATTCCGATCAGAAATAATGAAATTATAAATATGTAGTTAGCAATAACAAAATTGAAAGCATGTCGACCAAACTTGCATGACGTCAGAACTCGATTCGGGTGAAATACTGCAGTGATGCACTGAAAGGTTGAGAATAAGGGACGCTGATATCGAAGTAGGCTTTAAACTGTCCATGGAATGGTCCTAAAATCAAGTTCATGTTTGCAGCGTTACTGCAAATAGGTTTCCCCTATTTCTTGTTAAAATGTTTTGGACCGCCTCACTTCATATTCCACACTGCACTGCATGATATTGTTTATTTATTGGTGTTTAAGGTTTGTAAGTAGTAAGGGTATTTAAAAGAATGAAACTTAACCCATTTTGGACTGAATAAGGAGAGATGCCCCTTAAACGCTTAAAATTTACATATTTTTATACTGTACCAATGACCCAGACATAGCTGGTGCTAACTCTTAAAATATAGGGCCAAACACAAATTTTGCCCCCCAATCCCCAAAATTTGCATCTAAAACTAAAGAAAACATGTCCTGAAAGGCCCTCCACACTTCGCCCCTACTGCGCATGCGCAGTGTCAAGGACGTTCCGAAATTGGCGCCATTAATCATTCTATGTTTGGCCCTTCATCAGTTAACATCTGACTGATCTTTGTGCTTATAAATCTCAGTTTAAATCATGCCAGACACATAAATATTAGTGAAATGGTGATTCTAAGGAGGATAGAGAAGGAGGAGAGGAAAAGAATGTGTGACAGAATATTATCAGGGCTGTAACTTAAAATTTTTTAATGAAATTATGTTAAGTTACCTATTTTCAAGGCAGCAGCCATTTTGTTGTCATTCTGATTATTTAGTTACACTGTTTTTTTAAGTGTTTTCCTCTCTCCCTGTCCTTTAAGTTCCCCCTTGCTATTCTCCCATGCTTTTGGCATAGTTTTTGTAATTATTATTACTAAATTTTCTTGGGAGTTTTAGCTGAATAACAGAATGAATTCTGTTCTTTCCCCATGTTTACGTCTTCACCTACGGGTGGTTAGGCGTTGTGTTCTGCATCTACCATCTGATGTTCTGCAGTTTCTTCCCTGGAAGTCTCTGTTTTGCATCAGATAGTGTATTTTTGGTAACTGATTTCGGGCCTGGGTGCCTGGAGTCTTATTTTAGTGTTTTTACACTCTTTGTTTACATTTACAACAGCCCTCTGTGTGAGGGGGGGATTTCTAAAAAATAATATCTTGATGTTATTTTAATCATAACTAGATACATTATTATTGTTCGTAAGTGTTGAATAAATTGTTTAAAATATTTTTAAAATTTTTGTCCACACTTAGGCTTGGGATCCATTGGGGCTCAACGTTACTTTTCAGAAACTTGGGCTGTTCTGAAAAAATATTTTTTCAAAATATTTTGATTTCAATTATTTTTTCTATATTAATGGATCATATTATTATTATGTATTTTGATTGCCAGGGGTTAGTGCGAGTACCAGGACTTGTTTTCTTTTCACATTGAAAGGATATTGATCAATTGTTTTAAGAGGAAGTCTTCCTCTGACTTTATTATCATTCTATATGTGGTCAGTGTACTCGCATTAACTCCTGTTCTGTATCGTATGATTTCGATGACAATATGGGAAGCGTATGTCACGGTATGTTGTTGGGGATTTGGACACTCCGGTCCTTTCCCCGCAGGGTCACTCTACTTTATCAATTTCTATTTCAGACGATCAAGATTAGGGTGATGTATCTGTGATGTCTTCCAACAGTGTGCCTCCGTCGTCACAATTAATGAAGGGCTAGCGGAAAAGTGCTCATGTATATACGCCAATTGCCTAAGAGGACCCTAGTAGGTTCGACGGCCTTTGACGTCCGCTAGCCCGCCCGGTGTAGCGTCCATTCACCGAATGGTTCGGCAGCCGGGTTCGTCCGTTGCGGTCTAGAAGGAATTTTGGGGTGATGCGAGCACTATAAATTAACCTAATGCACACCCAGTGACGGCGGATCGGAGGGAGAACGCAGGAAGCCTTTTAGTCCGGTTCATAGCTCGTTCCGGTCCATCCGGACGGCAAGCGAGAGAGGCCCCTCTCTCGTTCAACAACATCTGGCCCCAGATGTTGTGGTACAAAATGTGTCGTAAGCGGAGCATACGTCCGTCGCTCGGGACGCTCCGTTGTATAGGCAGTCCGCTGAGACTGCTAAGGCTTCCTCTTCTCGTCAGCGCACACGACCGCACCTTGGCTGCGTGACCGCCGATATATTACCAGCTTCGCCGATCAAGGATTCTTCGGCGACCAGGTCACACCATCCGGTAGCCAGGGACACGAGGCCTGCAGACTCCGGACGTTCGCATAGGAAGTGTGCGGGAGTCAACGTACACGGAGCTTCCGGCGGCAATGCATCGTAAGACCGCTACTGCACAGGCCTCGGGAACGGACGTGCTTTCCTTAATAGCACAGTTTATCGCAGCATCCCAGCATCAACTAAATCTGTCGCATATATTTTATCCGACGATGCTGGGTCGGGACGCTCCGCGGAAGCGGGTACGGACGTCCGAAAGTTTCATCCGGTCCGACGGGATACCGAAAGGGATTCGGAGGATTTCGAGCTTTCCCTTTCGGAACAACATATGCTGTTGTGTATGTCATCTGACTTGGTCTTTTACAGCTTCTTTCGTCGGACCAGAATGCTGCGATGCCGGATAAGAAACTGATAGCGTCGGTGGACTTAGAAATTTTTGGTTCGGTTCAGGGACATCGTCCCTCAGTTCCGACATAGTCCAATAATGTCACACAAACTTTCGAATTATTGAACGACGCTATATATATTATTATTTTATGCTTGCTAACCAAGCATTTCTGGTTTCTTGTTCGAAGAGTTATGGAGATGTCTTTCAAAAGTGTGCCTCTGTCGTCATAGTTAATGAAGAGTTAGCGGCAATAAGTGCTCATGGAATATGTCTATTGCCTACGGAGTGACATTCGCTAGCTCACCCGGTGTAGCGTACATTCATCGAATGGTTCGGCTGCCGGGTTCGTCCGTTGCGGTCTAGGAAGGAGATTTGGGTGATGCGAGCACTTTAATTACTTTAGTACTCACCCAGTGACGGCAGATTGAGGACAGATCGGAGGAAGCCTGTTAGTCCGGTTCCTGGCTTGTCCAGGTCCGTCTGGGCTGTGAGCGAGAGAGGTCCCTCTCTCGCCCAACAACATAGGGGACCGCATGTTGTGGTTCAGATATTTTACATTCGGAGCATATGTCCGTTGGTCGGGACGCTCCGTTATATTGACAGTCCGAGAGACTGTCTTTAATGCTTCCTCATCCTCACAGCAGGGCACACGACCACACATTGGCTACGTGACCTCTAGTATCCGATCAGTTTCGGCATTCAGTGATTCCACGGCGAATAGGTCGCGCCATCCGGTAGCCAAGGGACACGAGGCCTATACACTCCGTTCGCTCGCATATTGGTAGTATGCACGGGGTAACGATCACGGAGCTTCCAGCGGCAATGCATCGTAAGACAGCTTCTCCTCAGGCCTCAGTGACGGACGTGCTATCCGAGTTAGCACAGTTGTTTCGCAGCATCCCAGCAATTGACAGTTTCTCGGTCGAATCAGGAATTATCCGACGGCGCTGGGTCGGTGCGGTCCGCGGTTGCATCAGGTACGGACGACCGAACGCTTTATAGGGTCCGACAGGATGGCAAAAGGGATTCGAAAGATTTCGAGTTTTCCCTTTAGTAGTATCAGAAGATGCCTTTCATATCTTCTGGCATTATCTTCCAGTGATTATTATTTCGGACTTCATTGCTGCGATCTTGGATAAGAGACTTATAGCGTCATTGGACTCGGATTTTTCGATCGGTTCAGGGACATTGTCCCTGACTTACCGACGCAGTCCAATATTGTCATTACAACATGTGTTTTATTTTTCGACGCTATATATATATATACAAGCCTGCTACTAAGCATGATAGTTTAGTTTCTTGTCCGCGTTGCTCATTTCTGCCATTTTATCATTTATACAAATAGTTTATTTTGGCAGAGCAGGGCATACCGAGAGTTCATATGGGTCTAGACGGTGTGATAAAAGACTGCATATATTCTTTTTCGCCGTTTATGTCTTTTCCAATTTCAATGTTGGGAACGACATTATGTATAGTAGACTTAACTTAGACGCTTTATTATACGTAATCCGCCTTACTGAGGCGTTATCATTACGTCTTCAAGAAAAGATTTACGGGATATTATTCTCAATGTAATTTCTTTTGAGGGCAGTAGTTTGTTCACGTATAACTCCGCCCTTCAGTGGCTGATTGGAGTTAGTTAGACGTGACGCAGCCCTAGCTACATCCACACGCGTGGATAGTAAGGTTATGAACTCTCTCAGAGTCGCTTCGTTCTCGGAGGAGCTTCTCTTCGACGGCAACTTTTCGGCAATCCATGAATTGCTCGATTTACACGTTCTCTTGTCTATCTAGTGTTACAAGAGATTCAGACTGGGGCAAACATTCGGTGGTTGACTCAGAGAGTGCCGCCGCAGTTGCCGGACCCGAGTGTGGCTGTTATGACGGTTGCCAGTCAAACAGATTGGGATATAATACTGATCCCTACGGATTCGAAGTGCCAGGGTCTTTGGGTTCCGCAGTCTTTTAGTAATCAGTTTTCTTCCGTGGAATAATGTTTTTTAGGCTTGCTTTATGTCATTGCATGAACATTATTCAGAAGCGCATGCCCAAATTCCTGTCCTTTAATTCGACAGTAGTGGCGTATCTCCGGAACCAGGGAGGCACTCTTTCGTTTCCGTTATTCAATTTAATGGAAAGAATCCGTCTGTTGGTTATAGTACACCAAGTTCAGTTTTGGTCCGTCATATTCCGGGTCGTCTGATTGTTTTATCGGACTCCCGTTCTCTTACGGGTCGCTTGTTGCTGTCAGAATGGACTCTCAACAAACAAGTATTCAATCAGATTTGCTATCTATGGGAGCGCCCAATGATGATTTATTTATGACACAGCTTGCTAATCAATTGCAGACGTATGTGTTGGCTTGTCCAGATCTCTGAGCTAATATTGTTAACGCTCTATTGATCTATAGGACGGAATGATAGGATACGCGTATCCTCCGGCGCTGTTGTTTTAGCAGGTATTGCTAAGATAAACAACCACAATACATTTCTGTTGATAGCATCTCTATCTTCACAGAGATCATGAGTAATTTACTCTCTTGTCTACTGTGGGTCTTAACGTGAAATCTTCCTCTATGTGAGGATCTTTTTCACTGGGTAAATCGTGTCATCTTTATCACAACCAGCAAGGTCGCAACCTTCATGTATTCCGTTGTGTGGTCCGTGTTGCATTGTAAGCACTGTACTGGACGAGCTTTGGACGCGATTTCTTACTATAGGAGATCCTCTTCTTCGCTATTCTATGCGGCTAAAGTGGAGGCTCTTCCGTCGTGGTGTAGGGATCATTATGTTCATATTGTTGATCCCTCCATACTACTCATTGCTATTTTTTAGTATACTTGTTTCACAAGATCTACTGCAGCCTGTTATTATTTAGGTTATAGGTTTATGTTACCTCATACCTATGCACTCTACGATAGTTTACAATTGAGTCTTTTGTCTCTTTATCTAAGTCAGTTAGTAACTTTTTGATAAATAGACTTAGAATCTTTAGATTAAATTCCTATACGGATTTTAACTTCCGTTCTTATTTAGCTAAGTAATCATTTGAGCCTCTGGAAACAATAGTTTTCAGATTCTGACCTTTTAGACAGTAATTCTGTTGGTTTCTCTTTTACTGTAGAGTCAGTGAGTTTCATGCACTATCGATGGATGATTTTCACTTTCATAGTTTCGGAATCAATACTTCCGTTACTATTTAGGTTGGATTGTTGCATAAGAGTTAGGCTCCTATTATCCGGAACCTATTATTTTAAGGTCCTTCCATCTTCGTATGGGCATAGGCCTTTACTCTTTCCGGGTACAGTTTATGTATTTATAAACAGATATCTGTTTATTACTATGGGCGTAAGCTTCTTCTGTCTTTGATGTCTAGTAGAAGGACGTTACGCTCCATTTTATTGTTAATGGATTCTATTAACTATCGGTACTGCTTATGGTATATCATTGACTTAGCAGTTGTGCTTAAGATTTTGGCTCATGAAGTAAGAGTTCTTCTACTTCTTGGGCTTACATTAATAGTGTCGCTATTATAGATTTTTGAAGGCCGCTCATTGCTCTCAGCCATCCACATTCATGAATTTTATCTCAGAAATATCGAGTCCATTTCTGGAGGCCTCTATTGTTAGGTCTATTATCTACTGCTCAGAAGGTCATTCACTTAACAGTTGCTACTATAGCTAGGTAGGCTGTCTGTTTCGGCAGTGTCTCCGTTTGGCTGCCCTCTTCGCTCTGGGCTATTTGACCCAGGGCAAGAAAAAGGGGGGGGGGGGAGGGTGTTCCCTTGGGTCACCTGTTTTACTATGAAAACAAGGGGATACCTCCTCCGGAGTTAGTAATTCTGAGCTGTTATTGGGATGGTTGTTTAGTGAGAAGTTTAGGTTTTTAAAATTCATTCAAGTCTTAGTTTTTAAAGTATAGCTTTTGAATATTGCATATGTCAACGGACATGATTATGCAATCCTCAGACACTTTTAGGAGTATAAGAGTCTCTATTCTCTAGACTTACTTTATTTATTGGCTTACTTTAAAAATTATTAGTATAAGGATTATATTGGATATTAATAGAGTACATGGATGTATGAAGCTCAATTTTGGAAGGTGTTGTATCTTTCTAATTTATCATAAATAAGAAAGATACATGTAAGGCCTATTACTTCTTTTTCCCTACAGGGGATGACTCTATTTTATTTTATTGAGCGTATTCCATTTTGCTCTATGTCCTTGGCCCTCCAGCCTTTTTACTATTCAGCTATGTCTGGGTCATTGGTACAGTATAAAAATGTTAAAAAATTTATAGTAATTTATATATTTTTTATACTTACCAATGACCCAGACGGGAATGGTCCTCCCAGGAGTTGGGAACTCTTGCCTCCCCGCTGAGTACATAGCGCTTACCAGGCACTGGTTATTAGAATGATTAATGGCGCCAATTTCGGAACGTCCTTGACACTGCGCATGCGCGTAGGGGCGAAGTGTGGAGGGCCTTTCAGGACATGTTTTCTTTAGTTTTAGATGCAAATTTTGGGGATTGGGGGGCAAAATTTGTGTTTGGCCCTATATTTTAAGAGTTAGCACCAGCTATGTCTGGGTCATTGGTAAGTATAAAAAATATATAAATTACTATAAATTTTTTAACTTTCCGTGGATTTTGCTAACTGCTTGTTGGGGATTTTCAAGAACAAATTGACATTGGCAGGTCTTACAAACTGCATAGATAGAATATTCCGCTAGTCGTTTGTTAATCCCTCTACAGGCTGCTAAACGTCAAAATTTTAATAAAATCGGCTGTTTTCGGGCAGCAAAATGGGTATGCAATAGATAAACATGACCTCTTTTATCAGACTTAGAATTCCTGAGGGATAATGTATGATAGTATTAAGGGTATTCAAGGGAGCGCGGTGGCTCAGTGGTAGACTGTTGTACTTCTATGCTAGAGGTCCCGAGTCCGATCCCCGTCCGGGACGACTCATGTTGTGTCCTTGGGCAAGGCACTTTGGCCCGGTTGCCGACATGGGGGCACGATGTCCCCGTGTACTAAGGCATACTACACGTCGATGGTACACATGTCTTCAACCTCTGTAACCCTGCCTGAGTGGAGCCTGAACAGAGTGAGAATGTTGAGGAGCTGACAGTTGCTCGTCGATGCTTGGTGGTTCTCTCCTTGTACTCCGGCTTCCTCCACCTCTAAAACTGTCACGGTCACGATTAGCCATTGTGCAGAAGTATGTGACCTTAAACACCAATAAATAAATAAATAAATAAATTAAAAAAACCAAGCCTTAACCCTGTTTTGTCGGATTAAAGACAGACAGCCCATGCCGTGTACGCTGCCTACATTACTTGTAAAATCGACACCCCCCACTAAATCTTCTGCGAGGTGCGGTTTCGGACCCGACCACCTGACGGTTCTGACCACATCAAATAACACACCTTCGTTGTATTTAGCAGCAAGAAATTTCCCCAAGAAGAAAAGACAAAAATACGTCTGCGGAAAATAATGGCAAATATTTTATTTAGCCTGTATTTTGTCCGTATAGAAAATTTCTCACCCACATATACCTAAAAATGATTCAATGATACAATTGGACTTATTTCTCTCATAAAACGTGAAAAAACACTTGATTTATTGCATTTTAGGATTGCACATGTATATTCTTAGAAGATTCTCTGTCTGTTATTAAACTACGGCGTGTCTTTGATCTCGTTTGGGACGATCAGTGATTAGCACCTTTTCAACAAGAGCCATCGAAATTGAAAATAAAAAAAATAATCAAATTTCACTAAAACCTTTTACAGAATCGTGTTTTTCAGAAAACGCTTTCGTGATTGCGTGTGTCGTTTTCAAAATTCGGATCAGTAAGCACGAAATTATAAATATGTTGTTGTCAATAACAAAATTGAAAGCATGTCGGTCAAACTTGCATGACGTCAGAACTCGACTCGGGTAAAATACTGCAGTGTGGTGAAAGGACGAGAGTAAGAAACGCTGATATCGCAGTTTTTCCCTGAATTTCTTTACAAACGTCTTGTAGGGTTTCAAGAGAAAATGGCCATTGATAGGTCTTAGAGACACATTACCAGTTGCATGGATAAAATATTCAGATAAGCATTTGTTAACCCTCCATGGGCTGCTAAATGGTCAAAATTTCGAAAAAAATAGTCTGTTTTTGGACACCAACAACATCAAATGGGAATGCTGCAGAGAAACATAACTTCTTTTACCGGACGCAAAACTGATAGGGAAAATTTTTAGTAAGTAGTAAGGGTATTCAAAAATTGAGGTCTTAACCCATTTTCGCCCGGTTAAGGAGATGTACCCCTTAAAAGCTTAAAATTCCCATTTTCTGTGGATTTCTCCAAAAAATCTGGTAAGTATTCAAGATAAATTTACCATTTACAGATCTTGGAGTGACATTACAAGTTGCATGAACAAAAGATTCCGGTAAGCGTTTGTTAACCCTCCAGAGGCAGCAAATTTTGAGAAAATGGGCTGTACTTGGCCACCTATTACACCCAATGTGTACCTGCGAGATGAACATAACCACCTTCATTGGAAGTGGGATTCACCAAGGATCATTTTTGTAAGTAATGAAGGAATTCATAAAACCAAGCATTAACCCGTTTAGAGCTGGTTACAGGGTGATACCCCTCAAAGGGTTAAAAATTCATGTTATCCGAGGATTTCTCTAAAAACATCACATAGATTTTCAAGAAAAATTGGCCATTCTGAGATCTTAGTATGAATTACAAGTTGCATGTACAAAATATTCCAGTAAGCATTTGTTAACCCTGTGCTGGTTCTCAAACATCAAAATGTTGAAAAAGTGGGCTGTGTTTGCATACCCGCAGCACCCAAAGTTAAGAGGAGAAATCAGCGTAAGTGGAAGTAGAATTCACTGAGAATTATTTTTACAAGTAATAAGCGTATTAAAAAAACAACCTTTAACCCGTTTTGGGCTGGATAAACAATTATACCCATCAACAGCTTAAGATTCATGTTCTCCCTGGGTTTCTCTGAAAACATCTCGTAGATTTTTAAGTAAAAATGGCCATTCACAGTTCACACACGACCGCTTTTGGCTACGTGACCACGGATATCCAGTCAGCTTCGCCAGTCAGAGATTCATCGGCGACCAGGTCACACCATCCGGTAGCCAGGGACACGAGGCCTGCAGACTCCGGACGTTCGCATAGGAAGTGTGCGGGAGTCAACGTACACGGAGCTTCCGGCGGCAATGCATCGTAAGACCGCTACTGCACAGGCCTCGGGAACGGACGTGCTTTCCTAAATAGCACAGTTTATCGCTGCATCCCAGCATCAACTGAATCTGTCGCATATTTTTTATCCGACGATGCTAGGTCGGGACGCTCCGCGGAAGCGGGTACGGATGTCCGAAAATTTCATCCGGTCCGACGGGATACCGAAAGGGATTTGGAGGATTTCGAGCTTTCCCTTTCGGAACTACATATGCTGTTGTGTATATCATCTGACTTGGTCTTCTACAGCTTCTTTCGTCGGACCAGAATGCTGCGATGTCGGATAAGAAACTGATAGCGTCGGTGGACTTAGAAATTTTTGGTTCGGTTCAGGGACATCGTCCCTCAGTTCCGACATAGTCCAATAATGTCACACAAACTTTCGAATTATTGAACAACGCTATATATATTATTATTTTATGCTTGCTATAACCAAGCATTTCTGGTTTCTTGTTCGCAAAGTTACGGAGATGTCTTTCAAAAGTGTGCCTCTGTCGTCATAGTTAATGAAGAGCTAGCGGCAATAAGTGCTCATGGAATATGTCTATCGCCTACGGAGTGACATTCGCTAGCTCACCCGGTGTAGCGTACATTCATCGAATGGTTCGGCTGCCGGGTTCGTCCGTTGCGGTCTAGGAAGGAGATTTGGGTGATGCGAGCACTTTAATTTCTTTAGTACTCACCCAGTGACGGCAGATTGAGGACAGATCGGAGGAAGCCTGTTAGTCCGGTTCCTGGCTTGTCCAGGTCCGTCCGGGCTGTGAGCGAGAGAGGTCCCTCTCTCGTCCAACAACATAGGGGACCGCATGTTGTGGTTCAGATATTTTACATTCGGAGCATATGTCTGTCGGTCAGGACGCTCCGTTATATTGACAGTCCTAGAGACTGTCCTTAATGCTTCCTCATCCTCACAGCAGGGCACACGACCGCACATTGGCTACGTGACCTCGAGTATCCGATCAGTTTCGTCATTCAGTGATTCCACGGCGAATAGGTCGTGCCATCCGGTAGCCAAGGGACACGAGGCCTATACACTCCGTTCGCTCGCATATTGGTAGTATGCACGGGGTAACGATCACGGAGCTTCCAGCGGCAATGCATTGTAGGACCGCTTCTCCTCAGGCCTCAGTGATGGACGTGCTATCCGAGTTAGCACAGTTGTTTCGCAGCATCCCAGCAATTGACAGTTTCTTGGTCGAATCAGGAATTATCCGACGGTGCTGGGTCAGTGCGGTCCGCGGTTGCATCAGGTACGGACGACCGAACGCTTTATAGGGTCCGACAGGATGGCGAAAGGGATTCGAAAGTTTTCGAGTTTTCCCTTTAGTAGTATCGGAAGCTGCCTTTCATATCTTCTGGCATTATCTTCCAGTGATTGTTATTTCGGACTTCATTGCTGCGGTCTTGGATAAGAGACTTATAGCGTCATTGGACTCGGATTTTTCGATCGGTTCAGGGACATTGTCCCTGACTTACCGACGCAGTCCATTAATGTCATTACAACATGTGTTTTATTTTTCGACGCTATATATGCATACAAGCCTGCTACCAAGCACGATAGTTTAGTTTCTTGTCCGCGTTGCTCATTTCTGCCGTTTTATCATTTATACGAATAGTTTATTTTGGCAGAGCAGGGCATACCGAGAGTTCATATGCGTCTAGACGGTGTGGTTAAAGACTGGAATATTCTTTTTCGCCGTTTATGTCTTTTCCAACTTCAATGTTGGAAACGACATGATGTATAGTAGACTTAACTTAGACGCTTTATCATACGTAATCCGCCTTACTGAGGCGTTATCATTACGTCTTCAAGAAAAGATTTACGGGATATTATTCTCAATGTAATTTCTTTTGAGGGCAGTAGTTTGTTCACGTATAACTCCGCCCTTCAGTGGCTGATTGGAGTTGGTTAGACGTGACGCAGCCCTAGCTACATCCACACGCGTGGATAGTAAGGTTAAGAACTCTCTCAGAGTCGCTTCGTTCTCGGAGGAACTTCTCTTCGACGGCAACTTTTCGGCAATCCATGAATTGCTCGATTTACACGTTCTCTTGTCTATCTAGTGTTACAAGAGATTCAGACTGGGGCAAACATTCGGTGGTTGACTCAGAGAGTGCCACCGCAGTTGCCGGACCCGAGTGTTGCTGTTATGACGGTTGCCAGTCAAACAGATTGGGATATAATACTGATCCCAACGGATTCGAAGTGCCAGGGTCTTTGGGTTCCGCAGTCTCTTAGCAACCAATTTTCTTCCGCGGAATAATGTTTTTTAGGCTTGCTTTATGTCATTGCATGAACATTATTCAGAAACGCATACCCAAATCCTGTCCGTTAATTCGACAGTAGTGGCGTATCTCCGGAACCAGGGAGGCACTCTTTCGTTTCCGTTATTCAATTTAATGGAAAGAATCCGTCTGTTGGTTATAGTACACCAAGTTCTGTTTTGGTCCGTCATATTCCGGGTCGTCTGATTGTTTTACCGGACTCCCGTTCACTTAGGGGTCGCTTGTTGCTGTCAGAATGGACTCTCAACAAACAAGTATTCAATCAGATTTGCTATCTATGGGAGCGCCCAATGATGATTTATTTACGACACAGCTTGCTAATCTATTGCAGACGTATGTGTTGGCTTGTCCAGATCTCTGAGCTAATGTTCTATAGGACGGAATGATAGGATACGCGTATCCTCCGGCGCTGTTGTTTCAGCAGGTATTGCTAAGATAAACAACCACAATACATTTCTGTTGATAGCATCTCTATCTTCACAGAGATCATGGGTAATTTACTCTCTTGTCTACTGTGGGACTTAACGTGAAATTTTCCTCAATGTGAGGATCTTTTTTCACTGGGTAAATCGTGTCATCTTTATCACAACCCGCAAGGTCGCAACCTTCATGTATTCCGTTGTGTGCTCCGTATTGCATTGTACGCATTGTACTGGACGAGCTTTGGACGCGATTTCTTACTATAGGAGATCCTCTTCTTCGCTATTCTATGCGGCTAAAGTGGAGGCTCTTCCGTCGTTGGTGTAGGGATCATTATGTTCATATTGTTGATCTCTCCATACTACTCATTGCAATTTTTTAGTATACTTGTTTCACAAGATCTACTGCAGCCTGTTATTATTAAGGTTATAGGTTTATGTTACCTCATACCTATGCACTCTAGGATAGTTACAATTGAGTCTTATGTCTCTTTATCTAAGTCAGTTAGTAACTTTTTGATAAATAGACTTAGAATCTTTAGATTAAATTCCTATATGGATTTTAACTTCGGTTCTTATTTAGCTAAGTAATCATTTGAGCCTCTGGAAACAGTAGTTTTCAAATTCTGACCTTTTAGACAGTAATTCTGTTGGTTTCTCTTTTACTGTAGAGTCAGTGAGTTTCATGCACTATCGATGGATGATTTTCACTTTCGTAGTTTCGGAATCACTATTCCGTTACTATTTAGGTTGGATTTTTGCATAAGAGTTAGGCTCCTAATATCCGGAACCTATTGTTATTAAGGTCCTTCCGTCTTCGTACGGGCATAGGCCTTTACTCTTTCCGGGTAGAGTTTATGTATTTATAAACAGATATCTGTTTATTACTATGGGCGTAAGCTTCTTCTGTCTTTGATGCCTAGTAGAAGGACGTTACGCTCCATTTTATTGTTAATGGATTCTATTAACTATCGGTACTGCTTATGGTATATCATTGACTTAGCAGTTGTGCTTAAGATTTCGGCTCATGAAGTAAGAGTTCTTCTACATCTTGGGCTTATATTAATAGTGTCGCTATTATAGATTTTTGAAGGCTGCTCATTGCGCTCAGCCATCCACATTCATGAATTTTTATCTCAGAAATATCGAGTCCATTTCTGGAGGCCTCTATTGTTAGGTCTGTTATCTACTGCTCAGAATGTCATTCACTTAACAGTTGCTACTATAGCTAGGTAGGCTGTCTGTTTCGGCAGTGTCTCCGTTCTGCTGCCCTCTTCGCTCTGGGCTATTTGACCCAGGGCAAGAAAAAGGGGGGGGGGGGAGGGTGTTCCCTTGGGTCACCTGTTTTACTATGAAAACAAGGGGATACCTCCTCCGGAGTTAGTAATTCTGAGCTGTGATTGGGATGGTTGTTTAGTGAGAAGTTTAGGTTTTTAAAATTCATTCAAGTCTTAGTTTTTAAAGTATAGCTTTTGATTATTGCATATGTCAACGGACATGATTATGCAATCCTCAGACACTTTTAGGAGTATAAGAGTCTCTATTCTCTAGACTTACTTTATTTGTTGGCTTACTTTAAAAATTATTACTACAAGGATTATATTGGATATTAATAGAGTACATGGATGTATGAAGCTCAATTTTGGAAGGTGTTGTATCCTTCTAATTTATCATAAATAAGAAAGATACATGTAAGGCCTATTACTTCTTTTTCCCTACAGGGGATGACTCTATTTTTTATTATTGAGCATATTCCATTTTGCTCTATGTTCTTGGCCCTCCAGCCTTTTTACTATTCAGCTATGTCTGGATCATTGGTACAGTATAAAAATGTTAAAAAATTTATAGTAATTTCTATATTTTTTATACTTACCAATGACCCAGACGGGGATGGCCCTCCCAGGAGTTGGGAACTCTTGCCTCCCCGCTGAGTACATAGCGCTTACCAGGCACTGGTTTTTAGAATGATTAATGGCGCCAATTTCGGAACGTCCTTGACACTGCGCATGCGCAGTAGAGGCGAAGTGTGGAGGGCCTTTCAGGACATGTTTTCTTTGGTTTTAGATGCAAATTTTGGGGATTGGGGGGCAAAATTTGTGTTTGGCCCTATATTTTAAGAGTTAGCACCAGCTATGTCTGGGTCATTGGTAAGTATAAAAAATATAGAAATTACTATAACATTTTGGATACATTTGAGATAAAACGGGCCATTTTCAAATAGATACAGCACTCAGTGGGTATGTGTCAAACAAACATAACTCCTTTTGTCGGTCATTAACTTGTTGGACGACGATATTGATATTGCCCCTCTCCACCGTTAATGATGGTTTTTACCTAAACAATTTTTTTTTTATCAAACTGAGTCATTTGAGACTTCTATACTCACCTTTTTCATGACATCAATGAAGGAACTTCAGTGAGACAGTCAAAAGCAATTCATCATACACTGTGGGGTCATGACAAATCATGGAATCTCATTGGAAAAAGCCATGATTTTCCAGAATCATAAAGTCTAGTTAGAAATTTAAAACTGATGTATGAATGTGTACTCTCAGTGTTGAGAAGAAATGGAAATACCAAAATAGCTCGGATTGATCTGACGAATTGAAACAGAAGAGTGTTTGTGAAAATATTTCCAATCCTAACCAAGTTGCAACTTGAACCACAAGTGAACTGACCATTTTGAGTCTTGTGACAATTTTTAGCTCACCGACTTCTCACAAACTACTGGACCAAATTGAACCAAATTTTGCATGCATATGTCAATTCAAGTTTGTACAAATAAACTTGCCGCCCCCACAGGGGGCACCAAAAAGGGCATAACTCTGATAGCACCCATAAATTTTTTCAAAAATTCAAAAATATTTTCTTCAGATCCACCAGTCAGAATCTTTTCATATTTGTTATAGAACATCTCGGGGGTGTGGGGGGAGGGGGGGGGGGGGGGGGGGGGTCAGATTCAAGTTTGTTAAAATCGAATCCCTGGGTTAAGATTTGGGCTCTCTATTGGAGCCCAAAGTTTAACTTGGTGCAATTTGAGGAAATTTCTTTAAAAATATTCTTCTTCAGATCCACCAGTGAGAATCCTTTCATGTTTGGTATACAACATCAGTAGGGGGGGGGGGGGGGGGGGGGGGGGGAGGGGGGGGGGGTCAGATTCAAGTTTGTTCAAATCCAGTCCCTGGGTTAATAATTGGTCTCCCTGTAGGAGCCCAAATTTTAACTTACTGAAATATTAGGAAATGACTTTAAAAATCTTCTTCTTCAGATTCACCAGTCAGAATGCTTTCATATTTGGTATACAACATCTCTAAGTAGGTCAGATTCAAGTTTTTTTTCAAATCGTGTCCCTGAGTTAGTATTTCCGCTCTCTATTGGAGCCGAAAGTTTAACTTGGTGCAATTTGAGGAAATTTCTTTAAAAATCTTCTTCTTCAGATCGGCCACTCAGAATCATTGGATGAACATAATTCAGAATTCGCATGTTCAAATACTGTCGGACAACTTGACTGTAGAAGCATATATGTGGAACCAGGGATGCACTCATTCGATTCCGTTATTCGAACTAACGGAAAGAATTCTTCTGTATGTCTTGGAACATCACGTTCATCTATTGGTCCATCATATACCAGGCAGTCTGAACATCCTAGCACACTTGTTCTCTCGGAAAGGTTGCATGTTGCCTTCGGAATGGACTCTCAGCAAGCGAGTGTTCAGGCAGATTTGCTACTAATGGGATCGACCAATGATAGACTTATTCACGACCAGAGACCAGCCTAGAGGCTAAATTTAGGGAGAAGTCACTTCTCCCTCCCAAGGTTTTAAGGAGAAGTGAGGTGAAAATAGGGAGAAGTGAGCAAAAAATATTATTTCTCAAAAAGCTATGTCAAGTAAAGGGTTAAATTCAGTTTATCAAATTACTTTTGACAACCAAATATTCTCAAGAACCTGTGTTAGGTAAAGGGTTAAATTCAGTTTATCAAATTTACTTTTGCAACCAAATGTTATTTCTCAGAAAGCTGCTTTAGGTAAAGGGTTAAATTCCGTTTAGCAAATTATTTTTTTTGTCAACCAAATATTATTCAGAAAAAACTGTTAGGTAAAGGGTTAAATTCAATTTAGCAAATTATATTTGCCAACCAAATTTTTCTCCAAAAGCTGTGTTAGGTAAAAGGTGACTTTCAGTTTAGCAAATTATTTTTGCTAACCAAATATTATTTCACAAAAAAAGCTGTTTAGGTAAGGGTTCAATTCAGTTTAAAAGCTATTAGTGGGGGGGATTAAATTCAGTTTAGTGAATTATTTTTGCCAACCAAAATATCATTTCAATTCAGTTCAGAGAATCATTTCTTCCAGGCAAATGTTCTGTTATCAATGAAGATAATTGAATTTGTCAGTTTGCTTTTTACACTATTTATTTCTGTAACTTACTACTTTTTGGTAATTTAGTAGGACCCTTATTGTGACTGCCACAAATGGAACACACCTAACAATAATTTTTAAAAATCACATGCTTCAAACTCACAAGTGCAAACTAAAAACTAAACATTTTTATCATTACCAAAAATTTTTTTTTTTAAATAAATACCCTGTATAGCGAAGTTTGACGTTGGAAATCACTTTTGAAATGAAACATTAAAAAAGAACTTGAGCAATTTTCGTCTTGTCATCTAACGTCACTCTAGTGAAAACTTGAATTGTCATGACGAAATCGTGCCGTGGTTGGTATTATTTTGGGGTTTTATGGGAAGAAAAATCAATATATTTAGTAATTCTTTAACCTGCCCAATTATTTGCTTTCACTACACTTATTTTTTTTCTATTTTTTCCAAGCGAAGTTAGCAACGGAATTGCCGGAAATAACTTTTCTCAGCGACTTTTCAAAACTGCAAGGCGACTTCAACTTCGCCCAGAGAAAGAAATTGGGTGAAGACCTGGTGTTAAGGGCGAAGATATCGCCTACTTCGCCTTGTAGGCTGGTCCCTGTTCATGACTCATCTCAACAATCAATTGCAGACGTATGTGTTGCCATGCCCAGATCCTCGAGCGTATACAGTAGACGCTCTCTCAATTTCTTGGGACAGAATGATAGAATATGCATATCCTCCAACTCCGTTGATTCAACAGATCTTGTTAAAGATCAAGCAATCACAGTGCAAGGTACTGCTGGTAGCATCTCTGTCGTCTCAGAAACCATGGATAAATCTACTCATGTGTCTGTTATGGGACGTTCCCCAGAAGCTTCCTCCACGGGAGGACCTTCTCTTTCAGGGGAAATCTCGCACACTGCCCCACAACCTACAAGGTCTCAACCTTCACGTATTTCCGTTGTGCGGTCCTTCTTGCACGGAAGGTGCTTTACAGGACGAGCAATGGACGCAATTTCTAACTGTAGGAGGGCCTCCTCTTATGCGGCAAAGTGGAAGGTTTTCTCTTGTTGGTGTAAGGATCAGTCGATAGACATTTATGATCTTTCCATTCCAGACATTGCAAATTTTCTGGTCTACTTGTTTGACATTCTCAAACTGCAGCCAGTCACTATTAAGGGTTATAAGTCTATGCTATCGGACACTTATGCTCATCGTGATAGCTTAGAAATCGGATCTAATGTTTTTTATCTAAGTTAGTTAAAAAAATTTTGATCAATAGGCCTAACCCTTAGGTTAATTCCTAAGTGGAATTTTGCTTGGGTTCTGTTGAAGCGTACAGAAGCTCCATTTGAACCTTTGGATGCTGTAGAGTTCAAATTCTTGACCTATAAAACAACATTTCTCTTAACCCTTGCTTCCGCAAGAAGAGTTAGTGAACTCCATGCTTTATCTATTGATGATTCACATTATAGTAGTGTTGGTAATACTATTACTTTAACTACTCAGGTGGGATTTTTGGCTAAGAACCAGGCTCCTAATAAATATCCTGAGCCTATTATCATTTATGCTCTTCCTTCTTCAGATGGCCGTATACCTTTGCTGTGTCCAGTAAGAGCTATGCACATTTATAAACGCAGATCAGAGTTTATCAGAAAAGGAAGAAAATGCTTCTTTTTATCATTAATGCCCAATACAAGGGACATTTCTGTTCATTCTATTGCTAGATGGATTCAATTAGCAATTCGTACTGCCTATAAAAGTTTATCCTCTAATCAGCAGTCGGTGCTCAAGATTTCAGTTCATGAAGTTAGAGCGCTGTCCACATCTTAGGGCTTATTCTTACAGTATTGCCATTACTGATCTCATGAAAGCTACTTACTGGACACAGACTTCTACATTTACAAAATTTTACCTTAGAAATATAGAGTCTATTTCAGGCGGCCTTAGATGTTTAGGTCCGTTATCTGTTGCTCAGAATGTCGCCCACTAAATGCTTGCAGCTATATTTATGTAGGTTTTTCTGTTCCAGCAGTGACTCTGTCCTGCTGCCCTCTTCGTTCTGTGGTGATTTGACCCAGAGCAAGTGGAAGGGGGTGGGGATGGTTTTCCCTTATATCACCAGCTTTATAGTGAAAAGCAAGGGAATACCTCCTCCGGTGTCAGTAATTCTGAGTCGATGCTGGGATGGTTTTAAAGTGTAAAGCTAATATATATCTCATTTATGTAATATTTTTAAAGTGTAGCTCACTGTGAAGCATATGCCACATGTCATATGAGCGTTAATATACAATCCTCGGACACTTTTAAATGAGTATAAAGAGTCACATTTTCTGGACTATCTTTATTTATTGGCTTCCCTTTATTAAATTAGTATAATGGGTTATACTGGCTGTAAATAGAGAATTATAGATGATATAATGCTCAATTATTTTGTTGGTATTGTGCCTTTCTTATTTCTAATAAATAAGAAAGACATATATAAATCCTTTCTCTCCTTTTCTCCTTGATGAGATATTCCTTTATATATAATTGAGCTTATTGGATTTTACTTTATGTCCTATGCCCTCCAGCCTTTTTTCTATTCATCTAAGTCTGGGCCATTGCTTACAGTATAAAAATATGAAAAAATTTAAAGTAATTTATATATTTTTTATACTTACCAATGGCCCAGACTAGGATGGCCCTCCCATGAGTTGGGAACTCATACCTCCCCGCTGATTATGTAACATTTAGCAGGCACTAAAAATGAGGCTTGGCGCCAATTTTGGTACTTCCTTGACACTGCACATGCGCAGTGGACATAAGTATGGAGGACCATATAGGACATTTATGTTTTGGTTTTGGATGCAAATTTGGGGGATTTGGGGGGCAAAATTTGTGTTTGGCCCTGGATATTTTGGAGTTAGCACCAGCTAAGTATGGACCATTGGTAAGTATAAAAAATATATACATTACTCATTTTACAAAGATCTACTTTGTGTGGTCTTATATGAACACAGTCTTGTTAAACTAACAAGACTGTGTTCATATAAGCTTCAAAAAAAATACTCATGTTACAAATCATTTTTGAAAAATAATTTATCACTCGACCAGTTACTAAGAACTGATAGGCAATGTCATAGGTGTGAGCCCTCAGAAGTGTCATAGGTTTAAACCGGGACGACCCACGTTGTGTCCTTGGGCAAGGCACTTTATTCTGGTTTCCTACATGGGGGCACGATGACGCTGATGGTTCACATGTCTTCAACTGCGGTAACCCTGCTTGAGCAGAGCTTGAACAGAGTTAGAATGTTGAAGAGCTGACAGTTGCTTGGCGATGCTTGGTGGTTCTCTCCGGGTACGCCTGCTTCCTCCACCTGTAAAACCATCACGATTAGTCATTGTGCATAAGTATGTGACCTTAAACACCAATAAATAAATAAATAAATAGGTTTAAACAATTATCTGAACTTAACTTTAATATTCGTATTCTGATCATGATCTAGCTAGAGATTCTGAAAGTGACTTTAACCCTTTACCTAATGAATCGGCTGCATCAGCCTGCGTAATATGCAAATTTTTCCTGAAATTTCAACAAAACCATATCATGTGACCCTTCATTGGAATGAGCATGCTGAGATCTTTCCAATGAGGGGTCACATGATATGATTTTGTTGGGATTTTTTTTTAAATTTGAAAAAATATTTAAAATAAGAAATATTGATAGCGTCTGCATTGGGTAAAGGGTTAATAAATAAATGTCTATTCTTCTCAAAAAGAATGTATTTCTCTCAGTAATAATGGATGCTCCGGACAAGTTGTGTGGTGAAAAAATTATATACACTGCTCCAAACAATTAAAGGATCATACAAATTTGTTCCAGTTTTAATGATAGCATTAGACTGAGAACTGAATTATTTTTATTATAATGTTTTTACGCTCATAACCAAAAGCGAACGAGAACAAAAGTCCAATATGGTGTCCGAATGTAACATTTATTGAGCTTGAACAAGAAATGTCAAAATAAGAAGTTTCTGTTCCTAACAATTTCAAAGTCTGTATTTTGAACCACATTATTCTTCTGACCATACCTGTTCACATTAATAATGTGTATGCCCTCTGCGGTTGTTTGCACATTCATGGCATCGCCTAGGCATGCTAGCTATCAAATTCCTGATGAATTAATCTGGAAGAAGAGTTTGCCTCTCAAAGATTATCGCTTGTGTGAGCTCCTGTAAGGTCAATGGGCATGGTTCCCTTTGAGATATCTGCCTGTAGAGATAGTCCCATACATGTTCTATGGGGTTCAAGTCAGGAGATCTTGCCGGCCAGTCCATGACGTCAATACCCTCTCGCGCAAGATAGTCCATGGTCACTCTAGCAGAGTGTGGGCGGGCATTATCATGCATTAGCACAAACCGGTCACCTATTGCACCGGCAAAAGGTCTCACAATAGGATGTAGAATCTCGTCCCTATAACGCACAACATTCACTGTACCTCTATCCAGCATGTACAACTCCGTGCGACCATGCAAGCAAATTCCGCCCCATACCATTATGGAACCACCACCAAAACGATCTGTTTCCACTATGTTGCAGTCTGCATAGTGCTCCCCTCTCTTTCGCCATACACGCACACAGCGGTCGCAAGATGAAAGATGAAATCTACTTTCATTAGTAAAAAGTACAGAACTCCAGTCACGCAATCTCCAGTCAAGGTGGTTTTGGGCAAAATCAAGTCTGTTTCTGCGATGCCTTCGGGTCAAAACTGGGCCGATAGCAGGTCGTCTTGCATTCATACCATCTTCATGAAGCCTGTTTCTAACTGTCTGTGTGGAAATGCGGCATCCTGTAGCGATCTGGAACTCTGTCTGGAGGCGTGTTGCAGTGCTTTGACGGTTTCGCAGTGCAGTTGTGTAGATAAAGCGATCTTGTACAGCTGTTGTACATCTTCCCTGACGTTGACCCGGACGCCTGGTGTACTGACCTGTCTCCTGGTACCATCTCCATAGACGTGCCACTACGCTCTGCGACACACCGAACGCTTCAGCCACCTGACGCTGTGAAGAGTTCATTTCGAGCATTTGCACAGCTCTGGCAACATCAGCAACTTCTAAGTGGCACCGAACACCTTCTAATCTAATGAGAATTGATAGGAAAATAATATTTCTAAACAAAATCTGCATTGTATACATGACAGTAACAATTAAAGAAATGTCACCATGCATAAAAGTGACCCTATTTATGGGGTTTGTCTCCAAACACAGCTGTAGAAAGTCACGATGAGCCACTGAAGTCTCAATTTGCTCATGCTGACCAAACAAAACAATCAACTGACCTGTGTACAAGTAAACAAGTCATTACCATCTATATTAAGTGAACCCAATAAGGTTATATATGTGATCCCTCAATTTTTTTGAGCAGTGTATATATTTGAGGAATGTAAAATTTTATACACTTTACAGATTTCATCTAATTTAATGTCACAATAATAATTTATTTCTTTTAAATTATTTGGTGGTTTTCTTGAAATAAATTCCACATTCTTACAGCAATTCCACATTCTTATAGTATCTAGTAAATTATCTCATTAACTTATTACAAATTTTTAAATGTATGAAAATATAGTATGAATCAGTCATTTGTAATGTCATCACAGTCAGTTTAGTTTTCTTAAATTTCTGAATATTTTACTTTTTCAGAAAAGAGGCAAGCACGAAGAAGATTTCTCCTACATGAAACAAGTAGATGATTATGATATAGCAGTCAGAGAGCTAAAGTTTGAAGTTAAAGGAAATGTATGTTATATCAATATTATTATCTCATGTGATGGAAGGTCACAGTGATCTCATGTTGTCACTTCGCGTAAGAGATGGGTAATATACCGAAAATCTGAACTGATACCATTTCTGTGGGGATATTGAAAAACTGAACGGTACCAATTATTGAATTTCGAGACTGTCTGTATTTTCGAATTTTTCCTACTTTTGCTATTTGTAAGGACTTGTTGAGGCTTAATAGCAGTTGAAGTGTTAATTTTTATTTGCCCATTTTGAAAAAACGGGTCATATTATGGTATACTGCTGTCCGTCCGTCCGTCCCTCCTTCCATCCATCCGTCCGTCCATCTGTCTGTCTGTCCGTTCGGTCACACGTCGTACGATAACTCAAGAATGCTTTGAGAGATTTTCTTGATTTTTGGGTAGGTGGTGTATATCGATGGAGGGAAGCTCCCTTTCATTTAGTGTCGCCGTTCGATTAGTCATTCCAGAGTTATGGGACTTTATTACTTAGAAAATAGTTGATTTTTTACACGTTGTACGATAACTCGATAACGCTTTGAGAGATTTTTCTGATTTTTGGGTAGGTGGTGTATATCGATGGAGGGAAGCTTCCTTTTGTTTAGTGTCGCCGTTCGATTAGTCATTCCAGAGTTATGGGACTTTATTACTTAGAAAATTGTTGATTTTTTACACGTCGTACGATAACTCGAGAACGCTTCGAGACATTTTCACGATTTTTTGGTAGGTGGTTTATGTTGATGGAAGGAAGCTCCCTTTCAGTTGGTGTTGCCATTCGATTAGTCATTCCAGAGTTATGGGAATTTATTACTTAGAAAATCGTTGATTTTTTCTTGAAGTTATGATCTCTATAGACATAAGATATATACATGAAATTCAAATAATTTTATTTCCAAATTATTTAACACAGTATGTTGTTGGTTATGATTATTGTACAAGAATATAAAAAAAAAAACCTGACAAGTACACATGTATATTCATATTGTGTGCTTCCCTCTTATAATTAATAACAGGCGTATCATGCGCTCATGGCGCAGCTGTTTATTATTACCGCTGTCACCAGCGCCAGAGCAGGTCTAGTAACCGCTCGACTCTGTCCATCTGTCAGTCCGTCCGTCAGTCCGTCCGTCCGTCCGTCCGTCCATCAGTCCGTCCGAAACACTTCTTCCGTCAAAGTTTTCTTTGCTTCTATGAAAGGGAATGATTTTATATTTGGTCTGCTGCTTCATAATGATGAGTTGTATCGTGTATCTAATTTTCCTGTTTGCCGATACTTTGAAGTCTGTTCATCTCTGTAATCAATGGCATGCAGTGACGCAGGTCCAGACCCGGTATTGGTCTTGGCTTGTTATGAAAGAAATGACAGATTTTCTTTTCAAGTGTTGTTAATCTTTAAGAGCTTGGGAAGTTGTCCTGAATTCCCAATAGACTACAACCTGTGTATATCCAGTTGCTTAGCAGTGATTTTTATACCCCCCCACCACGTGTGTGTGTTGGGGGGGGTACTTTGGAATCACCTTGTCCTGCCATCCATCTGTCCAGCCGTCCATCTGACCAGCCATCCAGCCATCTGTCCATCTCTAGTCATAATTTTTTCTAGGGGATTTTCTCGGATGTTTATGACCCAACCTGCTCAAAACTTGGTATGAATGTTCACCACCATGGGAACTTGTGCATCTCTGATTATAGCATCGGTCAGATTATTTTGCCAGAATTATGCCCCTTTTTAACTTGAAAAAAGCAAGCGTAGAATTATGTCCAGAGATTTTCTCAGCTGTTTATGGGTTGATTGCTTTGAAACTTGGTATGGATGTTTACTACCATGGGAACCTGTGCACCTGCGATTATAGTTTCGATCAGACTTGATTGTTATCACCATGGGAACTTGTGCACCTGCGATTTCGGTCAGATTATTTTTGTCAGAATTAATCTCCTTTTCGACTTGAGAAAAGCAATGGCAGAATTTTGTTCGGAGATTTTCTCAAATGTTTATGAGGCGATTCCTTTGAAACTTGGTGTTGATGTTTACTACCATGGGAAACTGTGCACCTGCAATTATAGTTTCGATCAGACTCTTTGGGCCAGAGTTATGCCCCTTTTCATCTTAGAATGTCTGAATTTTGTCCAGAGATTTTCTCAGATGTTTATGGATCAATTCCTTTGATACTTTGTAGGGATGTTCACTACCATGGGAACCTGTGTATCTATAATTATAGTTTTGATCAGACTTTTTATGCCAGAGTTGTGCCCCTTTTCATCTTCGAATAATCATGGTAGTGGAAGATATGGACAGGCCTATCTGGGAAAGTCACACCTCTAGTTAGTCAAGGGTTGGTTGCCTTAACAGGCAACCAAGACACTCGACAGCAAATCAGTGCCTAAGTGATCTGTCTATTTTCAGCAGGACCTCATAAATGATGGCATCTTAAAGGCACATGCTTAGAGATAACAAAAGTGTGAGCTCATTGGCAGTAGCATTTGTGGCACTGTGGTAGAATGATACAAGAACATTGTGTACTTTACTGGTGTAAGTTACCTTTTGGTACTATTTGCATATCTCCAAGTCAGATACCAAATATCAAACCAATATTGCCGTTTTTCCCTTAAAAATTCTGAATCTGATACCAAACTTAAAACTCCAGTACTGCCCATTTCTATTAGGCTTCAGACATCTGTTATCCATTTTCTTTATATACATTTTTAGCTCAACTTTGGCGAAGCCAAACTTGAGCTTATGCCATGGCCAGTCGTCCGTCGACCGTCTGTCCATCTGTCTGTCCGTCTGTCCGACCGTCAACAATTCAATACGGCTCGGCCTAGAGGCCGTATTTATGAACTGATCTTTACAAAACTTCTTGGGTACCTTTGTTATGACTGTGGGACGAGAACGATTGTTTTTGGGTCCGATCCAAAATTCAAGTTGGCCTCTGGCAGCCATTTTGTACAAAATTATGTGCAATAAGATTTTTTGCGCAGAACTTCCATATGAAAGAGCTGATTTGAATAATTTTTGTATGAATGTTTAATACCATGGGATACATCACATATAATACGGGTTTGTTTCTCATGTGTAAATTATGCAAATTAGACTAACTTTGATGTATTTAGTGTTACTTTCGGCACTGTAAGTGCAAATGCCAATACGGCTCAGGCTAGAGGCTGTATTTATGAACCAATCTTTACGGAACTTCTTGGGTACCTTTGGTATCACCGTGGGATGAGAACGAGTGTTTTGGGGTCCGGTCCGAATTCCAAGATGGCCGATGGCAGCCATTTTGTACAAAATTAGGTGCAATTAGATTTTTGCACAGAACTTCCATATGAAAGCGCTGATTTGAATAATTTTTTGTGTGAATGTTTAGTACCATGGGATACATCACATATAATACAGGTTTTTTTCTCGTGCAGAAATTATGCAAATTAGATGAACTTTGATATTTTTATACTGTACCAATGACCCAGACTTAGCTGGTGCTAACTCTAACAAAACAAGGGCCAAACACAAATTTTGCCCCCCAATCCCCAAAATTTGCATCCAAAACAAAAAGAAATCATGTCCTAAAGGACCTCCATACTACGCCTCTACTGCGCATGCGCAGTGACGCAGATGTCCCGAAATTGGCGCGAATTATCATTCTCTGTTTGGCCCTTCATCAGTCAACATCTCACTGATCTTTGTGCTTGTAAATCTCAGTTTAAAGGATGCCAGACACGTAATTTTTGGAGAAAATGTGATTCTAAGGAGGATAGAAGGAGGAGAGGAAAAAGAAGTGGCAAAAAATAATCAGGGCTGTACTTAAAATTTTTTGATGAAATTATGTTAAGTTGCCTATTTTCGAGGCATGGGCCTCTTGTTGTCATTCTTGCTAATTGTTGCACTGCTTATTCAGTGTTTCCTCTCCCTTAGCCTTCTAAAGTCCCCCCTTGCAATTCTCCCATGCTTTTGGCATATTTTTGAGAAATTTCATTTCTAAAATTTCCTGGGAGAGTTGCTTGGTTACAGAATGTTTTCTGTTATTTTCCCCATAGTTACGTTTTCACCCATGGGTGTATAACGTTTGTGTTCTGCATCTTCCATCTGATGTTCTGCAGATTCTCCCCTGGGAGTCTCTGTTTTGCATCAGATAGAGTGTAATTGATGACTGATTCCGGGCCAGTTTTGTCAGTGCCTGGAGTCCTGTTTTCTGGTGTTTTACACTGTTTGTTTTCATTGGCAACAGCCTTTTTTGAGGGGGGCTGTTTGCCTTTGGTGTAGTTTATCTCACTATAAGATACATTTATATTATCCGAAAGTGTCTCATTAATTATTTAATATAAATTTAAAATTTTTGACCACACTTTGCCATCGGATCCATTGGGGCTCAATGTTACTTTTCAGCAACTTGGGCTTCGCTGAAAAAATATTTTTTCAAAATTATTTTGTTTTGCAATTGTTTTTTCATTTATTAATGGATCATGTTATTATGTATCTTTGTGTCAGGGGTTTTTGCGAGTAACTAGGACTTGTTGTTCTTTCACAATGAAGGGACGTTGTTCAAATTGTAATAGGAAGAAATCTTCCTCTGACTTTCATGATCATTGTATTAATTGTAGTCAGTGTTCTCGCATTAATCCCTGTCCTATATGTGAACATTGGGATGAGAAACATTGGAAACGTGTGTCACGATATGTTGTTTCTGGAGAAAGAGCGATGCCGGCTCTTTCTCCGCAAGGTCACTCTACTCTCTCAGTTTCTATTTCAGAGGAACCAGAACAGGGTGATGTTTCCATGTTATCTTCTTCAAGTGTGCGTCCGTCGTCACAAATGAATTCAGAGCTAGCGGCAAAAGTGCTCATGGAGATTAGACAAATGTCGTCCGCTAGCTCGCCCGGTGTAGCGTCCATTCACCGAATGGTTCGGCAGCCGGGTTCGTCCGATGCGGTCCAAGAGGAAATTTTGGGTGATGCGAGCACTATAAACATAATAGATGCACACCCAGTGACGGCGGATAGTAAGCGAGAACGGAGGAAGCCTTTGAGTCCGGTTCCTAGCTCGTCCAGGTCCAGCCGGGCCGCGAGCGAGAGAGGCCCCTCTCTCGTACAACAACATCTGGGACCAGATGTTGTGGTACAAAATGTGTCTTTAGCGGAGCATACGTCCGTCGCTCGGGACGCTCCGTTGTATAAGCAGTCCGAAGAGACTGTTAAGGCTTCCTCTTCTCGTCAGCGCACACGACTGCACCTTGGCTGCGTGACCGCCGATATATTACCAGCTTCGCCGATCAAGGATTCTTCGGCGACCAGGTCACACCATCCGGCAGCCAGGGATTCAAGACCGATGGACTCCGGACGTTCGCATAGGAAAAGTATGCGGGAGCCATCTGATGCGGAGCTGCCCTCGGCGAAGCAGCGAAAGACTGCGCCTCCGCAGGTCTCGACGCCGGACATTCTTGTGCAGATAGCACAGCTTATCGCAGCATCCCAGCAGCCGACAGAAACGGTGTCGGATCGAGAATTATCCGACGGCGCTGTGGCGGTACGCTCCGCCGAAGCATCGGGGGCGGACGACCGGGAACATCATGAGGTCCGACCGGATGGTGAAAGGGATACGGATGACTTGGAGCTATCCCTTTTGGAACAACATAAAGCTGCCGTGGACTTCATCCGGCACTTTCTCCCTCAAGTTGTTCCGTCGGGCCAGACTGCTGCGCTTCCAGACAAGAGAATTATAGCGTCATTGGACTCTGAATTTTTTGAGCAGTTCAGGGACATCGCTCCAGAGTTTCCGTCGCAGTCCAATAATGTTGCAAGAACATTTGAATTATTGAACGACGCTATATTTAAACTTGCTTCCAGGACGGGGAAAGCAGGTTTCTTGTCCGCTAATACTCTCAACCTGCCTTTCATTAATGCAAGGAATAAATTCGATATGGCAGGACAGGGTATACCGAGAGTTCCTCTGCGTATGGACGACGAGGCGGAAGACTTAGAGCTATCATTACCGTCGTCAGCTTCTATTCCAACCGCGGTGTTGGAAACAGCTATTGCGTCTAACAGAGCCAATTTAGATGCCTTATCTTACGCAGATCACCTTACTAAGGCGTTATCACTGCGCCTTCAGGGGAAAGAGTTTCAGGATATACAATCCTCTTTAAGACTTCTTTCAAGGGCAGTAGCTTATTCCACGTGTAACTCCGCCCTTTCAGTGGCAAATCTGGAGTTGGTTAGACGTGACACAGCCCTAGCTACATCCACACTAGTGGATTCTAAGGTGAAGAACTCTCTTAGAGTCGGTTCGGTCTCAGGAGAACTTCTCTTTGACGGCAAGCTTTCCGCTATTTATGATAAAATTACAAAGAAAGCTAAGGATTCTCTGTTGTTCAAATCTGCTCCTAAGAAATCGAATACAGCAGACACGAATAAGACAGGCACTTCTGGGTCTAATGCACCCAAGAGAGGTTCCTATAGAGGTTCCGGTGCGTCCTCTTGGTCTTATTCGAGAGACCGTCAGGATAGCGACTCTCGTTCGGGACGTCCTTCAGGCCGGGACAATCAGTCGGACGCCCCGAGGTCGACGGGACGAGGTGCGGGTCGTGGAAGACGTGGTTTCTCCTACCGCAGACCTCGCAGGTCCAGGAGATGATGGCTTAAACCTCTATCGCGTTCCGGTTGGCGGAAGGTTGTCGAGCTTTTCACAAGAATGGGCGTCGATTACGGACGACCCTTGGGTGAGAGGAGTGACTTCGGAAGGTCTAAAGATATCCTTCAAACGAAAGCCTCCATTAACTCGAAGTCCAAAGTGGACTCATCTTCCGTCAAATCCGCAGAAAAGAGACGCTCTGTTATCAGAGGTGCAGTCTCTTTTAATGAAGAACGCGGTAGAGGTCGTAGAAAACCAGGAATCTCCGGGATTCTACAGCCATCTGTTTCTGGTTCCGAAACCAGATGGCTCGTTCCGTCCAGTCATAGATTTGAGCTGGATAAACAAGCTGATCGTCGCTCCGAAGTTTTATATGGAGACGATTCGATCAGTCAGAGCGAGTATTCGGGTGAATGATTATGCAACGAGCATAGATCTCAAGATGCGTACTTTCACGTCATGGTACATCCGACATTCCGAAAGTATCTACGCTTCGCAGTCCTAGGAGTGGTGTATCAATTCCGGGCGATGTGCTTCGGATTGAATCTAGCACCCTGGGCTTTCACTCGGGTAATGAACTCGGTAATGATCTACTTCCGAGCTCATTCGTCTGCGGTAACGTCGGCCTACCTGGACGACATTCTTCAGAGGTACGGCAACGAGTTAACGCTTCAGAACGATGTTCAGAATCTTCTTCTATTGCTCCGACGTCTCGGTTTTATAGTAAACGAGGAGAAGTCGGATCTGGTGCCGTCCAAGTCATTCACTCATCTGGGAATGAGCTTCGAGACGCACAACAATCTCGTTCGTCTGCCGTTAACCAGAGCGAAATTAGTCAGTTGTTACGCTCGCTATTGTCTGCACGCAGACAAAGTCACGGCGAGAGAATTTATGAGACTGATAGGTCTGTGCGGAGCCGCCGTGGATCTCATTCCGATGGGGCGGTTACGCACACGTCCTCTTCAAATTTTCTTGACTCAGAATTGGAGTGTGAAAATTCATTCGCTCGATGTAGACGTTCTCTTGTCAGATCAAGTGAAACAAGAGATTCAGACTTGGGCAAACATTCAGTGGTTAACTCAAGGAGTTCCGCTGCAGTTGCCGGATCCGAGTTTTACCATTATGACGGATGCCAGTCAAACAGGTTGGGGTGCATCATTAATCCCAACGGATTCGAGATGCCAGGGTCTTTGGGATCCGCAATTCCTGTGCAAGCACATAAACATCAAGGAAATGATGTCAATTTGGCTTGCGTTACGTCACTGGATGGACATTATTCACGATGCTCATGTCCAAATCCTATCCGACAATACGTCAGTAGTGGCGTATATACGGAATCAGGGAGGCACTCATTCAGTTCCGTTGTTCAATTTAACGGAAAGAATCCTTCTGTTTGCGTTAGAACATCACGTTCTTCTTTCGGTCCGTCACATACCGGGTCGTCTGAATGTGTTAGCAGACTCCCTTTCACGAAAGGGTCGCTTGTTGCCGTCGGAGTGGACTCTCAACAAACAAGTATTCAATCAGATTTGCTACCAATGGGAACGGCCAATGATAGACTTATTTGCGACACATCTCAACAATCAGTTGCAGACGTATGTGTCTCTGTGTCCGGATCCAAGAGCATTTGCAGTAGACGCTCTGTCGATCCCTTGGGACGGAATGATAGGATATGCGTATCCTCCAGCGCCGTTAATTCAACAAGTATTGCTAAAGATAAAACAATCTCAATGCAAGATTCTGTTGGTAGCATCTCTGTCGCCACAGAGACCGTGGATAAATCTACTCAGGTGTCTGTTGTGGGACCTACCGCGGAAGCTTCCTCCACGGGAGGATCTTCTTTCGCAGGGGAAATCGCGCCAACTCCATCACAACCCGCAAGGTCTCAACCTTCACGTTTTTCCGTTGTGCGGTCCTTCTTGCATGGCAAGCACTTTACAGGACGAGCAGAGGACGCGATTTCTAACTGTAGGAGGACCTCCTCTTCGCTAAACTATGCGGCTAAGTGGAAGGTTTTTCGTCGTTGGTGTAGGGATCATTCTGTAGATATATTCGATCCCTCTATACCAGACATTGCAAACTTTCTAGTATACTTGTTTGACGAAATCAAACTGCAGCCTGTTACTATAAAGGGTTATAGATCTATGTTATCTGATACCTATGCACATCATGATAGTTTACAAATTGGATCTAATGTCTCTTTATCGAAGTTGGTTAGAAACTTTTCGATAAATAGACCCAGAACTCTTAGATTAATTCCTAAGTGGAATTTAGCTTGGGTTCTTCTTAAATTGAAGGAAAAGCCATTTGAACCTCTTGGGACAGTAGATTTCAAATTCTTATCTTATAAGACAGCTTTTCTCTTAGCTTTCTCTTCTGCTAGAAGAGTCAGTGAGCTTCATGCACTATCGGTGGATGATTCTCATTATCGTAGTGTTGGGAACACTATCACTTTCACTACGAATGTGGGTATTTTTATACTGTACCAATGACCCAGACATAGCTGGTGCTAACTCTTAAAATATAGGGCCAAACACAAATTTTGCCCCCCAATCCCCAAAATTTGCATCTAAAACTAAAGAAAACATGTCCTGAAAGGCCCTCCACACCTCGCCCCCACTGCGCATGCGCAGTGTCAAGGACGTTCCGAAATTGGCGCCATTTATCATTCTAAGTTTGGCCCTTCATCAGTTAACATCTGACTGATCTTTGTGCTTTTAAATCTCAGTTTAAATGATGCCAGACACATAATTATTAGTGAAATGGTGATTCTAAGGAGGATAGAAAAGGAGGAGAGGAAAAGAATGTGTGACAGAATATTATCAGGGCTGTAACTTAAAATTTTTTAATGAAATTATGTTAAGTTACCTATTTTCAAGGCAGCAGCCATTTTGTTGTCATTCTGATTATTTAGTTACACTGTTTTTTCAAGTGTTTTTCCTCTCTCCCTGTCCTTTAAGTTCCCCCTTGCTATTCTCCCATGCTTTTGGCATAGTTTCTGTAATTATTATTACTAAAATTTCTTGGGAGTTTTAGCTTAATAACAGAATGAATTCTGTTCTTTCCCCATGTTTACGTCTTCACCTACGGGTGGTTAGGCGTTGTGTTCTGCATCTACCATCTGATGTTCTGCAGTTTCTTCCCTGGAAGTCTCTGTTTTGCATCAGATGGTGTATTTTTGGTAACTGATTTCGGGCCTGGGTGCCTGGAGTCTTATTTTAGTGTTTTTACACTCATTGTTTACATTTACAACAGCCCTCTGTGTGAGGGGGGGATTTCTAAATAATAATATCTTTATGTTATTTTAATCATAACTAGATACATTATTATTGTTCGTAAGTGTTGAATAAATTGTTTAAAATATTTTTAAAATTTTTGTCCACACTTAGGCTTGGGATCCATTGGGGCTCAACGTTACTTTTCAGAAACTTGGGCTGTTCTGAAAAAATATTTTTTCAAAATATTTTGATTTCAATTATTTTTTCTATATTAATGGATCATATTATTATTATGTATTTTGATTGCCAGGGGTTAGTGCGAGTACCAGGACTTGTTTTCTTTTCACATTGAAAGGATATTGATCAATTGTTTTAGGAGGAAGTCTTCCTCTGACCTTATTATTATTCTATATGTGGTCAGTGTACTCGCATTAACTCCTGTTCTGTATCGTATGATTTCGATGACAATATGGGAAGCGTATGTCACGGTATGTTGTTGGGGATTTGGACACTCCGGTCCTTTCCCCGCAGGGTCACTCTACTTTATCAATTTCTATTTCAGACGATCAAGATTAGGGTGATGTATCTGTGATGTCTTCCAACAGTGTGCCTCCGTCGTCACAATTAATGAAGGGCTAGCGGAAAAGTGCTCATGTAATACGCCAATTGCCTAAGAGGACCCTAGTAGGTTCGACGGCCTTTGACGTCCGCTAGCTCGCCCGGTGTAGCGTCCATTCACCGAATGGTTCGGCAGCCGGGTTCGTCCGTTGCGGTCTAGAAGGAATTTTGGGGTGATGCGAGCACTATAAAATTAACTTAATGCACACCCAGTGACGGCGGATCGGAGGGAGAACGGAGGAAGCCTTTTAGTCCGGTTCATAGCTCGTAACGGTCCATCCGGACGGCAAGCGAGAGAGGCCCCTCTCTCGTTCAACAACATCTGGCCCCAGATGTTGTGGTACAAATGTGTCGTTAGCGGAGCATACGTCCGTCGCTCGGGACGCTCCGTTGTATAGGCAGTCCGCTGAGACTGCTAAGGCTTCCTCTTCTCGTCAGCGCACACGACCGCACCTTGGCTGCGTGACCGCCGATATATTACCAGCTTCGCCGATCAAGGATTCTTCGGCGACCAGGTCACACCATCCGGCAGCCAGGGATTCGAGACCGATGGACTCCGGACGTTCGCATAGGAAGTATGCGGGAGCCATCTGATGCGGAGCTGCCCTCGGCTAAGCACCGATAGACTGCGCCTCCGCAGGTCTCGACGCCGGACATTCTTGTGCACATAGCACAGCTTATCGCAGCATCCCAGCAGCCGACAGAAACGGTGTCGCATCGAGAATTATCCGACAGCGCTGGGTCGGTAGCCGGGGACTCGAGGCCTGCAGACTCCGGACGTTCGCATAGGAAGTGTGCGGGAGTCAACGTACACGGAGCTTCCAGCGGCAATGCATCGTAAGTCCGCTACTGCGCAGGCCTCGGGAACGGACGTGCTTTCCTTAATAGCACAGTTTATCGCAGCATCCCAGCATCAACTGAATCTGTCGCATATATTTTATCCGACGATGCTGGGTCGGGACGCTCCGCGGAAGCGGGTACGGACGTCCGAAAGTTTCATCCGGTCCGACGGGATACCGAAAGGGATTCGGTGGATTTCAAGCTTCTTTCGGAACAACATATGCTGCGATGCCGGATAAGAAACTGATAGCGTCGGTGGACTTAGAAATTTTTGGTTCGGTTCAGGGACATCGTCCCTCAGTTCCGACATAGTCCAATAATGTCACACAAACTTTCGAATTATTGAACGACGCTATATATATTATTATTTTATGCTTGCTATCCAAGCATTTCTGGTTTCTTGTTCGAAGAGTTATGGAGATGTCTTTCAAAAGTGTGCCTCTGTCGTCATAGTTAATGAAGAGTTAGCGGCAATAAGTGCTCATGGAATATGTCTATCGCTTACGGAATGACATTCGCTAGCTCACCCGGTGTAGCGTACATTCATCGAATGGTTCGGCTGCCGGGTTCGTCCGTTGCGGTCTAGGAAGGAGATTTGGGTGATGCGAGCACTTTAATTACTTTAGTACTCACCCAGTGACGGCAGATTGAGGACAGATCGGAGGAAGCCAACAACATAGGGGACCGCATGTTGTGGTTCAGATATTTTACATTCGGAGCATATGTCCGTTGCTCGGGACGCTCCGTTATATTGACAGTCCGAGAGACTGTCTTTAATGCTTCCTCATCCTCACAGCAGGGCACACGACCGCACATTGGCTACGTGACCTCGAGTATCCGATCAGTTTCGGCATTCAGTGATTCCACAGCGAATAGGTCGCGCCATCCGGTAGCCAAGGGACACGAGGCCTATACACTCCGTTCGCTCGCATATTGGAAGTATGCACGGGGTAACGATCTCGGAGCTTCCTGCGGCAATGCATCGTAAGACCGCTGCTCCTCAGGCCTCAGTGATGGACGTGCTATCCGAGTTAGCACAGTTGTTTCGCAGCATCCCAGCAATTGACGGTTTCTCGGTCGAATCAGGAATTATCCGACGGCGCTGGGTCGGTGCGGTCCGCGGTTGCATCAAGCTACGGACGACCGAACGCTTTATAGGGTCCGACAGGATGGCGAAAGGGATTCGAAAGATTTCGAGTTTTCCCTTTAGTAGTATCGGAAGATGCCTTTCATATCTTCTGGCATTTCTTCCAGTGATTATTTTTCGGACTTCATTGCTGCGATCTTGGATAAGAGACTTATAGCGTCATTGGACTCGGATTTTTCGATCGGTACAGGGACTTTGTCCCTGACTTACCGACGCAGTCCAATATTGTCATTACAACATGTGTTTTATTTTTCGACGCTATATATATTATATATATATATACAAGCCTGCTACTAAGCATGATAGTTTAGTTTCTTGTCCGCGTGGCTCATTTCTGCCATTTTATCTTTTTTTACATATAGTTTATTTTGGCAGAGCAGGGCATACCGAGAGTTCATATGCGTCTAGACGGTGTGATTAAAGATTGCATATATTCTTTTTCGCCGTTTATGTCTTTTCCAATTTCAATGTTGGGAACGACATTATGTATAGTAGACTTAACTTAGACGCTTTATTATACGTAATCCGCCTTACTGAGGCGTTATCATTACGTCTTCAAGAAAAGATTTACGGGATATTATTCTCAATGTAATTTCTTTTGAGGGCAGTAGTTTGTTCACGTATAACTCCGCCCTTCAGTGGCTGATTGGAGTTGGTTAGACGTGATGCAGCCCTAGCTACATCCACGCGTGGATAGTAGGTTAAGAACTCTCTCAGAGTCGCTTCGTTCTCGGAGGAGCTTCTCTTCGACGGCAACTTTCCGGCAATCCATGAATTGCTTGATTTATACATTCTCTTGTCTATCTAGTGTTACAAGAGATTCAGACTGGGGCAAATATTCGGTGGTTGACTCAGAGAGTGCCGCCGCAGTTGCCGGACCCTAGTGTGGCTGTTATGCCGGTTGCCAGTCAAACAGATTGGGATATATACTGATCCCTACGGATTCGAAGTGCCAGGGTCTTTGGGTTCCGCAGTCTTTTAGCTATCAGTTTAACTTCCGCGGAATAATGTTTTTTAGGCTTGCTTTATGTCATTGCATGAACATTACGTGACGCAGCCCTAGCTACATCCACACGCGTGGATAGTAAGGTTAAGAACTCTCTCAGAGTCGCTTCGTTCTCGGAGGAACTTCTCTTCGACGGCAACTTTTCGGCAATCCATGAATTGCTCGATTTACACGTTCTCTTGTCTATCTAGTGTTACAAGAGATTCAGACTGGGGCAAACATTCGGTGGTTGACTCAGAGAGTGCCACCGCAGTTGCCGGACCCGAGTGTTGCTGTTATGACGGTTGCCAGTCAAACAGATTGGGATATAATACTGATCCCAACGGATTCGAAGTGCCAGGGTCTTTGGGTTCCGCAGTCTCTTAGCAACCAATTTTCTTCCGCGGAATAATGTTTTTTAGGCTTGCTTTATGTCATTGCATGAACATTATTCAGAAACGCATGCCCAAATTCCTGTCCTTTAATTCGACAGTAGTGGCGTATCTCCGGAACCAGGGAGGCACTCTTTCGTTTCCGTTATTCAATTTAATGGAAAGAATCCGTCTGTTGGTTATAGTACACCAAGTTCAGTTTTGGTCCGTCATATTCTGGGTCGTCTGATTGTTTTATCGCACTCCCGTTCTCTTACGGGTCGCTTGTTGCTGTCAGAATGGACTCTCAACAAACAAGTATTTAATCAGATTTGCTATCTATGGGAGCGCCCAATGATGTTTTATTATGACACAGCTTGCTAATCAATTGCAGACGTATGTGTTGGCTTGTCCAGATCTCTGAGCTAATACTGTTAACGCTCTATCGATCTATAGGACGCAATGATAGGATACGCGTATCCTCCGGCGCTGTTGTTTTAGCAGGTATTGCTAAGATAAACAACCACAATACATTTCTGTTGATAGCATCTCTATCTTCACAGAGATCATGAGTAATTTACTCTCTTGTCTACTGTGGATCTTAACGTGAAATCTTCCTCTATGTGAGGATCTTTTTTCACTGGGTAAATCGTGTCATCTTTATCACAACCAGCAAGGTCGCAACCTTCATGTATTCCGTTGTGTGGTCCGTATTGCATTGTAAGCACTGTACTGGACGAGCTTTGGACGCGATTTCTTACTATAGGAGATCCTCTTCGTCGCTATTCTATGCGGCTAAAGTGGAGGCTCTTCCGTCGTGGTGTAGGGATCATTATGTTCATATTGTTGATCCCTCCATACTAC
The DNA here is from genome assembly GCA_031216915.1 of Pictodentalium vernedei. Classification (NCBI taxonomy): domain Eukaryota; kingdom Metazoa; phylum Mollusca; class Scaphopoda; order Dentaliida; family Dentaliidae; genus Pictodentalium; species Pictodentalium vernedei. The sequence continues at coordinate 670,743,373 of CM062295.1, read as the reverse complement.
GCATTGCTATTTTTTAGTATACTTGTTTCACAAGATCTACTGCAGCCTGTTGTTATTTAGGTTATAGGTTTATGTTACCTCATACCTATGCACTCTACGATAGTTTACATTTGAGTCTTTTGTCTCTTTATCTAAGTCAGTTAGTAACTTTTTGATAAATAGACTTAGAATCTTTAGATTAAATTCCTATACGGATTTTAACTTCGGTTCTTATTTAGCTAAGTAATCATTTGAGCCTCTGGAAACAGTAGTTTTCAAATTCTGACCTTTTAGACAGTAATTCTGTTGGTTTCTCTTTTACTGTAGAGTCAGTGAGTTTCATGCACTATCGATGGATGATTTTCACTTTCATAGTTTCGGAATCAATACTTCCGTTACTATTTAGGTTGGATTGTTGCATAAGAGTTAGGCTCCTATTATCCGGAACCTATTATTTTAAGGTCCTTCCGTCTTCGTATGGGCATAGGCCTTTACTCTTTCCGGGTACAGTTTATGTATTTATAAACAGATATCTGTTTATTACAAGGGCGTAAGCTTCTTCTGTCTTTGATGTCTAGTAGAAGGACGTTACGCTCCATTTTATTGTTAATCGATTCTATTAACTAGCGTACTGCTTATGGTATATCATTGGCTTAGCAGTTGTGCTTAAGATTTCGGCTCATGAAGTAAGAGTTCTTCTACTTCTTGGGCTTACATTAATAGTGTTGCTATTATAGATTTTTGAAGGCTGCTCATTGCGCTCAGCCATCCATTCATGAATTTTATCTCAGAAATATCGAGTCCATTTCTGGAGGCCTCTATTGTTAGGTCTATTATCTACTGCTCAGAATGTCATTCACTTAACAGTTGCTACTATAGCTAGGTAGGCTGTCTGTTTCGGCAGTGTCTCCGTTCGGCTGCCCTCTTCGCTCTGGGCTATTTGACCCAGGGCAAGAAAAAGGGGGGGGGGGGGGGGGGGAGGGTGTTCCCTTGGGTCACCTGTTTTTACTATGAAAACAAGGGGATACCTCCTCCGGAGTTAGTAATTCTGAGCTGTTATTGGGATGGTTGTTTAGTGAGAAGTTTAAGTTTATAAAATTCATTCAAGTCTTAGTTTTTAAAGTATAGCTTTTGAATATTGCATATGTCAACGGACATGATTATGCAATTCTCACACACTTTTAGGAGTATAAGAGTCTCTATTCTCTAGACTTACTTTATTATTGGCTTACTTTAAAAATTGTTAGTATAAGGATTATTGGATATTAATAGAGTACATGGATGTATGAAGCTCAATTTTTGGAAGGTGTTGTATCTTTCTAATTTATCATAAATAAGAAAGATACATGTAAGGCCTATTACTTCTTTTCCCTACAGGGGATGACTCTATTTTATTTTATTGAGCGTATTCCATTTTGCTCTATGTCCTTGGCCCTCCAGCCTTTTTACTATTCAGCTATGTCTGGGTCATTGGTACAGTATAAAAATGTTAAAAAATTTATAGTAATTTATATATTTTTTATACTTACCAATGACCCAGACGGGGATGGCCCTCCCAGGAGTTGGGAACTCTTGCCTCCCCGCTGAGTACATAGCACTTACCAGGCACTGGTTATTAGAATGATAAATGGCGCCAATTTCGGAACGTCCTTGACACTGCGCATGCGCAGTGGGGGCGAGGTGTGGAGGGCCTTTCAGGACATGTTTTCTTTAGTTTTAGATGCAAATTTTGGGGATTGGGGGGCAAAATTTGTGTTTGGCCCTATATTTTAAGAGTTAGCACCAGCTATGTCTGGGTCATTGGTAAGTATAAAAAATATATAAATTACTATAAATTTTTTAACTTTTTAGCTAAGAATCAGGCTCCTAATAAATATCCGGAACCTATTGTTATTAAGGCTCTTCCGTCTTCAGACGGGCGTAGGCCTTTACTCTGTCCTGTTAGAGCATTACGTATCTATAAACAGAGATCTCGGTTTATCAGAAAGGGACGGAAACGTTTCTTTCTGTCTTTGATGCCTAATAGAAAGGACATTTCAGTCCATTCTATTGCTAGATGGATTCAGTTAACTATCCGTACTGCTTATGAAGATTTATCTTCTTCTCAGCAGTCTGTGCTTAAGATTTCTGCTCATGAAGTAAGAGCTCTTTCTACTTCCTGGGCTTATGCTAATAGTGTTGCTATTACAGATTTAATGAAGGCTGCTTATTGGTCTCAGCCATCCACATTTACGAATTTTTATCTCAGAAATATTGAGCCCATTTCTGGAGACCTGCATTGTTTAGGTCCGTTATCTGTTGCTCAGAATGTCGTCCACTAAACAGTTGCAACTATAGTTATGCAGGCTTTCTGTTCCGGCAGTGACTCCGTCCGGCTGCCCTCTTCGCTCTGGGCTATTTGACCCAGGGCAAGGGGAGGGGGGGGGGGGGGGGCGGGTGTTCCCTTAGGTCACCTGCTTTATAGTGAAAAGCAAGGGAATGCCTCCTCCAAGTCAGTATTTCTGAGTCGCTTCCGGGATGGTTTTAAAGTGTAATATTAATGTTTAAATTCATTCATGTCTTATTTTTAAAGTGTAGCTCGGTGTGAAGCATTTGTATATGTCAAGTGTCAAACGGGCTTTAATATACAATACTCGGACACTTTTAAATGACTATAAAGAGTCTCAATTCTCTGGACTACTTTATTTATTGGCTTGCTTTAAAAATAATTAGTATAAGGGTTATACTGGATGTTAATAGAGAACATGAATGTTATTGTGCTCATATATTAAGGGTAGTGTATCTTTCTAATTTAATATTAAATAAGAAAGATACATGTAAAGCCTAATACTCCTTTTCTCCTTAAGGGGTTACCTCTTTACTATATAGTTGAGCTTATTGGATTTTCCTCTATGTCCTAGGCCCTCCAGCCTGTTTACTATTCAGCTAAGTCTGGGTCATTGGTACAGTATAAAAATGTTAAAAAATTTATAGTAATTTATATATTTTTTATACTTACCAATGACCCAGACGGGGATGGCCCTCCCTGGAGTTGGGAACTCTTGCCTCCCCGCTGAGTACATAGCGCTGACCAGGCACTGCCAGTAAGAATGATAATTGGCGCCAATTTCGGGACGTCTGCGTCACTGCGCATGCGCAGTAGAGGCGTAGTATGGAGGTCCTTTAGGACATGATTTCTTTTTGTTTTGGATGCAAATTTTGGGGATTGGGGGGCAAAATTTGTGTTTGGCCCTGGTTTTGTTAGAGTTAGCACCAGCTAAGTCTGGGTCATTGGTAAGTATAAAAAATATATAAATTGCTATAAATTTTTTAACTTTTTCAGTGCTACTTACACACAGTAAGTACTCATGTCAATACAGCTCGGGCTAGAGTCTGTATTTATGAACCGATCTTCACAAAACATCTTAGGTACCTTTGTTATCACCTTGGGATGAAAATGAGTGTTTCTGGGTGCGGTCCAAAATTCGAGATGGCTGCCAGTGGCCATTTTGTACCGAAATTAGGTCTAATCAGTTTTTTGTACACAACTTCTATACGGCTCAGGCTAGAGGCTGTATTTATGAACTGATTTTTACGAAATTTCTTGGGTACCTTTGTTATCACCGTGGGATGAGAATGAGTGGTTTTGGGTGTGGTCCAAAATTCAAGATGGCCGCCAGCAGCCATTTTGTACCAAAATTAGTGCAATCAGTCTTTTGTACAGAACTTCTGTATGAAAGTTTTGATTTGAATAAATTTTTGTATGAATGTTTAGTAACATGGAATACATCACATATAGTACAGGTTTTTTTCTCGTGCAGAAATTATGCAAATTAGATGAACTTTGATTTATTCAGTGCTACTTATACACGAAGTGCACATGTGAATATGGCTTGGGCTAGAGGCTGTATTTATCAACCGATCTTCACGAAACTTCTTGGATACCTTTGTTATCACCTTGGGACAAGAACGAGTGTTTCTGGGTGTGGTTCAAAATTCAAGATGGCTGCCAGTGGCCATTTTGTACCGAAATTAGGTCCAATCAGTTTTTTGTCACAACTTCTATACAGCTCTTAGTTATGAACTGATCTTCATGAAACTTCTTGGGTACCTTTGTTTTCACCTTGGGACAGGAACGAGTGTGTTTTGCGGTGCCTTTGTTATCACTGTGCTATGAGAACAAATATTTTGGGGTTCAGTCAGACCCACTCTGAGACTCAAAGATTTCTTTTCTAGTTTAGTATCTGACGGTCACCCACCTTTACAATACTTTACCTATACATTTGTTACAGGCTATGGTCAGTATTTATGTACAGACTGTTACAATACTTTATATGTACCTTTGTTATCAGGCCATTACCTAGATGTTTGCCATTGCTCTGTCACATACTATACATGTACATGTCTTAACAAGTTGAGCTGCAGTGTCATTGACACTTTCATTGTCTTTTCCAAGAGTAAGTTTCTTTATGTAACTTGCTACAGAACATTCTTCGGTGGTTCTGATTGAGATTTGTTGATGCCAATCAGTGGACTTTATTGCCCTTCCCTTTGCCCCTCCCATATATTCATTTGTCGGTTAAGCATTTTGAATTTTAAATACTTTTAAATAAATGGGGATAAATATGTCAATTTTGTTGAAAAAAGTTTCCTGTGCCCATCTTGTGACACCACATAGGTGATAAAAAAAGACAAATCAGTTATCTTTTGAGCTGTCATTGGAAGGAGTTTCTTTATAGACTAATTTGCCATTACCATGACAGCCAATTTGCAGAGGTTTTTTTCGTATCATTCCATCCTGTACATTAGTTCCAAAAAGAGTATTCAAACATATTCATATTATTTACAAAGAATTGTATTTGATCAGAAAGATTACATTTGAATGTTTGTGTAATTCCATAATGTACATGAGATCAAATGTATTCCCACAAATGGAAACACCCAGTTTATTTTGTGATTCACTAGAACCTTGTCAACCCTTTACCCAATGTAATGGCCAAAACCGGCCAGCGCTATTCTAAAAAATCGCCAGTTAATTTTCATTATTTTTTTCATTTTTTGTCTCAAAAACATAGGTTATGACCTCTCATTGGAATGAGCTCATCGAGCTCGTTCCAATGAGGGGTCATAACCTATGTTTTTGAGACAAAAAATGAAAAATATTGGTTGTTCAAGAATTTTATTTTGCAAGTGTCGTCTGCTTTTCATGTTATTTATTGGTGTTTAAGGTCACATACTTATGCACAATGGCTAATCGTGACCGCAACAGTTTTACGGGTGGAGGAAGCCAGAGTACCCGGAGAGAAGCATCGACGAGCAACTGTCAGTTCCTCAACTTCCCTTTGAGACAAACAATGAAAAAAATTAATTGTTCAAGAATTGTTTTTTCAAGTGACGTCTGCTTTTCATGTTAGGTGAAGGGTTAACCATTCACCTAATGCACAGGATATCAAAATTTATTATTTTAATTGTGGTTTTGTTGCAATTTTTTTTTTTAAATTTGGTTTTTCATCTGCTCAATTTATAAGCATGGTCATCATCTTTTGATGTTCTGTAACTTTTTTTCTGTTCATTATATCAACAGCCTATACATCGTGACATAATCCTTTCTATTAATATAAACGTCTTGGAGGTAAAATTTTCTAATTCTTTTTTCTAGGAAGAAGGGGGCGCGGTGGCTCAGTAGGTAGAGGTGCAGGCTGCAAGCCGAGAGGTCCTCGGTTCGAATCCCACCAACCGCATTGTGTCCTTGGGCAAGACACTTCACCCCTATTGCCCATGTGGGGGCACGGTGACGCTGTGCACCAAGGCGTACTGCACGTCGATGGTGCACCTGTCTTCAACCAATGCTAACCCTGCATGTGTGGAGTTAGTATGTTGGGGAGCTGACAGTTGCTCGCCATTGCTTGGTGGTTCTCTCCGGGTACTCCGGCTTCCTCCACCTGTAAAACTGTTGCGGTCATGATTAGCCATTGTGCAGAAATATGTGACCTTAAACACCAATCAATAAATAAATTAATAAACTGAGCATGTATTCTATTATATCTTGTTTGACAGAGCTCATTAATTAAGAGATATACAATTAAATGGGCTTCACTGTACAAGGGTAGCCACAGATCTTTTCAATTTTTTTACCCTTTACCAAAGAGAAATAATAGCATATTTTGCCTCAGAAGCATAGCTTCTGGTCCCCTCATTGGAGTGAGCTCATTCCAGTGAAGAGTCATAAGTTATGTTTAGAGGTAGAAATTGTAAAAATGATAAACTTTTAACTGTGAATTTTGTGAATAGTGCTGACCAGATATATCCATTATGTCAGAACTTTGACCCTTTACCCAATGTACACAATGTCAAAATTTGGTCTTTTAATTATATTTTTCAAAATTTTCAACAAAACCACATCATGTGATACCTCAGACACAAATTATAGGAATAATCATAAAAAATTTTACTTTATCTAATGAAATTGACCCATCCACCTGTGTGATATACAAATTGAGAAGCAAAAAAAAAAAATTTTTCAAACATTTCAACAAAACATTGATTGTTACCCCTCACTGGAATGAGCTCGGCAGGCTTGTTCCAATGAGGGATCACATGATATGGTTTTGTTGAAATTTTTTGAAAAATTTGAAAAAAAACAATAATTAAAACAATATGGATGTCCTGTGCAATTGGTAAAGGGTTAATCAGTTTATTTGCACAACAATGGAGAATTGTAAGATAAATCTATCATCACCATTATGTTTATGTACAAAATGTTGTATTACAGTCTCGCTCTTGCTTCTAAGACTGTATCTCTACTGAAACTAAAAGGCTAGTTAATGAAGTCTTTGGCACTACATTTGAGAATTGAAAGATATTCAATTCAATTCAGTTTATTGTACTTTTACACCATTACGGTCAAGTGTACAGTATAACAAATAACATAGTAATAGTTGACAATAATATAACAATACATCAGAAGTACAAATTATGTCGTTTTGTTTATTGATTGGGTGCTAGAAGCCTATACTTTGGCCTCACTGGAAGGTATTGGTACAACTAGAGGTCTTCATGTTCTGTGGCTATGTTTCAGACTCAGTTGAAACAAGAAAACATTTTGTCCATTTGGAGTCGTCTTGTTGCAATCCATTGTCGAGTGTTCACAGGGATTCTCCAATAAATTGCAACAAGACAAATCCACGTGAACAAACTCGGGCACTGCAGTTGGTCTGGCACTTTACCAGTTAAACCGGACTCCTTGTTTGTGGAACAACGTTTAAGTGAAGTATGGCTTTTCGCTTTAGTATACCAGTATACCATGTCTTGGAACATGATAATGTAAACCTTTGTTCTTGCTCTATGGTGCCATATGTATATTTATTCACGCCAGTAACTTTGGAAATTGGGTATTATATGAGACCGGTGTCGACGTGGTTTGGTTGATCGGGGGATTGCCAGTTCCCTTTCTTTTTTAACCCATGGTATGTATAATGGGCGAGATTGTTCAGAAACCCATTGTCGTTGGATTGCATTATAAGTTTGAATTTGTTTTTGTCATTATAAGCCACAAAATTGCTGTTACTAATAAAATTGTGTCCAAGAAGGTGTTTTCGTTCATCTTCCAGAATCTCACAGTGGAGAATGAAATGTGTTTCGTTGTCTACAACCCTGCAACGTTCGCACACCCTGAATTCTTCTTCTAGTCCCATATACCTGCCCTCTCAGTGCCAAGATTATGGCAACTTATTCTTAGTTTAGTTAGGGCATTGCGGTGTTTTGCGATTCTGCATTCATCTAGGTATGGCTCTAGGTTAAAAGTTTCCTTAAAATTTCAATACGTCCTTAATTTGTTTTTACCATTTTGCTTTTCGTCATTGTCCAAATCGGAGCGAATAGCATTTTCAAAAAACGAAACGACGGCATTATTTTCCAGCGGGTATTGATCGGAGGTGGTTGGCATGATAAGTTGTCTGCACTCGTTTAGTGACCGCAGCCAGGAGTTAGCCCTGTTTTTCCCCTGGTCATCATCTGTTTCCATGGCTTCTTTGACAAGGCTCTCTGGTCCTAAGTTGTCTAGATGTGTTTTATATTTTTCTAGCTTACCGATAATAGATGCAGTTAGGGGTAAAATTTCGAGTTCAAGCTTGCTGGCCAAATTGCTGGCATGTTTAGGTAAGTTTAGGAGCCGCTTGCAAAATTTGTCCTGCATTTGTTCGTAGTCGAATTTTTGTAAAAAGTTAATTATGTTAAAACTCACTCCCCTTTTGTCTGATCTACGCTTGGAAGACATAATCCTTCTTATAATTTCCGGGAACCATATTTCAGAGTTGTATGTTATTATTGGGCGAAGTAGGCTATTTATCAGTTTTATCCCTAGTCTAGGTGGTATTTGTTGCAGTGGGAGCAATTGAAGGAGAGCAAATGACGCTTTCATTGCCTTTTTGGAAAGTTCCTCTCGTGCCAATCCGAGGGAACCTTTCCTGTCGATCTTCGGCCCTAGATAAGTGTAGGAATCCACTGAGGAGATATCACCGTTTTCATAGTAGAAACTGGTGGAAGGTGTATGTGTTTTTTGCGTGAATACCATTGTTTTTGTTTTGTTTATGTTCACTGAGAGTCACCAGGTTTTATTGTAATTTGACAGGATATCTAATTTCTCTTGTAATCCTTCTTTTGTGTTTGATAAGAGAATAAGGTCATCTGCGAATAGAAGGCAAAGTACCGTATATGTCCATGTATAAGTCGCCCCCGTGTATAAGTCGCACCCCAAACTCACACTTGGAATTCCTCCCTTTTGCCTAAAGCCCATGTATAAGTCGCACCCCCATTTTTAAATATATGCAGTCAAAAAGAATTAGTTGCAAGTTACGTTTTGCCAATTTGGGGCAGTTTGGGATGCAACGGAAATAGGTAAGTTTTCAAGAGTTACCACGTGGTGAATAAGATAAAAGAATAAAGGAAAATTATTATTAAAGATTTAAAAAATACTCGCATTTATTTGTTTTTCATTGTTTGTTTACCACCCCAATGTCTTCATCCCTGTCAAGAAAATCCAACGCTTGTTTGTGACTGAAACTTCAAAGTTTCAGAATCAGAATGCCATTTGTGCCGTAACCTGTGCAGTTGTTGTGATTAAGTTTTTTCTGGAATGTTCTGGAAAAACCAATAAAAATACAACAAATGCGCAGGTTACAGTGCAAATTGTTTTCAAATTGTTGTCCCACTTAAGCATTGTTGGTGCTATTGAAACTAACTTTACCTGGTGCACGTGTGTGTAATTTATAACCGGACATTACACATCAGTGAATTGGGTTCATGAAATAAATAAATACTTCTCTCCAGGTATTGCTGGCATACATTTAACGTGTTATTATTTATTTTTTCGTTATTTTGATGATTTTGTATTTTTTGGGGGGTTTCATCCATATTGGCCCCACAAACCCGTTGATTTCCGGTACACGCACTGATGTAAACACATGAGCCGATTGAACAACGACGACTAAATAGAATATTTCTTTATTATTATTTATGGATAAAAGTAACAGAAAACACACGTAATATTTTATTTTTTTCTGAAACTGAAATAAAATGAAAATAATTTTGGTGAATCTGCACTCAGTCAAAACCACACGATTGTACTGTCTGTTATACAATTGACAAACGGTAGGAACAACGTTTGTTTGAAGAAGTCAGTCCCCTGAAAATTCTCTGAAACAAGTCGTACCCATGTATAAGACGCACCCCCGATTTTGACATAACATTTCAGGTAAAAAAGTGCGACTTATACACGGACATATATGGTATTTTGCTTTGTTGGAGCACCAGGTTGTCACCAAGGTTCCTGAGCTGGTCGGGTAGATCGTTTATAAAAATATTAAACAAAGTCGGGCTTAAATTATCCCCTTGATTTACGCCCATTTCCGTGTCAAAAAATCCTGTATGGCCGTTAGCAAATTTTAAAGACGATTGTGGTTTGTCGTACATGGATTTTATGATATTGTAACATTTTTCTCCAATTCCTATCTTCACGATTTTGTGAAGGAGGGCCGGTCGCCATACAGAGTCAAAGGCCTTTTTGTAATCGACGAAGCACGCATAAACATTATTTTTATTTGTGCATGTGTACTTGTTGATTAAGGTTTTCAATACAAAAATACAGTCGGTGGTTCTGTGATTTTTTCTGAAGCCATGTTGAAATTTGTTAATTTTATCATCACAATGCTGTAGAATCCAGTTGTTAAGGATTGAGCTGAAGGCCTTTGCCAGACAGCTTTGTACAGATATTCCCCGATAGTCAGAGGCGTTTGTCTTGTCTCCTGAGTTTTTATAGATTGTGGTGACGAATGACTTACTCCACAGTGTTGGGTAAATACCACTGGAAAGTACACAATTAAATAATTTTGTAATTGAAGCAGCTAGTAGATCCCTACCGTATTTGAGGATTTCGTTTATTAAACTGTCAGGACCCGATGACTTGTTATTTGTTAATTTGGAAAGGACGCTCTTAACTTCGCTTATTGTGATTGGTTTATCGGTTGTCGAATAAAATTTTAGATTTGTGTCAAAACTACTAGTATTTTTAACAATTGTTTCCTGGAATGGTGTGATTGGGTCAGGTATTCTTAATGGACACTGGAAGTGTTTGATCCAGGTCTCAATGTCCTCAGGGGATTCGTTGTTATCAAACGATTTCCCACTTACATGCTTAATAGTATCCCAAAAGGCTTTTCCATCACTTCCTGAGATTTCGTCCAATAATTTTATTTTCTCTACAAAATGTTTTCTTTTTTCTATCCTAACTAGTTTAAAATATTGTTTTCGCAATTTGTGATAATGTTCACATATGCTATTGTCATTTGGATATAGTGACATTTGTTTTCCTAGTCTGTTCAGTGTTTTTGCCAGTATTGTTAAGTCCTTAGTGTACCATGGATTGTATTTTTTTCTTTTGGGTTTTCTTTTTTCAGTCCGTTTGGCTTTCTTTTGTCATAAACCTTTAATAAGGTCAGTTAATTCTTCGGTGGCCAAGTTGATATTTTGGGCATTGGGAGTGATATTGGAGAGATCATAATTCAGGATTTTCTCAGTAAAGTATTCGGATTCGACAATTTCAAGAAGGAAGGGGAATGAATGTATATTCCACCTGTCTGTGGGGTCGTTTTGGATAAGGCCTTTGTTTTTTCGTTGTGGTGGTAATCGTTCAACAAGGCATTCAATTGCTAATCCTATTTGGCAGTGTTCAGATAGGTATGATTTGTAGTGAGTACGGAAAAATATTATTTTCGACAACAATTTTGAGCTAGCAATCCCCAAATCGACAGCACTTTTTCCAATTGGGCTAAAAAATGTGAAGTACCCTTGGAGGTCTCCTGGGTACCGTCCATTTAGTATTCTTAGTCCAGACATAATACATGTGTCGACTAGTTCTCGTCCATGGTCATTACATTCTTGGTCAAGGTTATTTTGATTAATTGGTATGTCCTCAGTATAGGAGTCCGGTAGAGGAAGGTGAGTGAGCCAGTGAGTCATCGGTAATATAATCCTGCAGCTTTCCAGTTCTGGCGTTAAGGTCGCCTAATAGGATAATTTCTCCTAGAGATGAAAAGTGACTGATATCGCGTTGTAATTGCACAAAATCTGATTCAAAGTACGGGGAGTTTCTTGGGGGAATGTAGACTGCAGATAGATATATATCAGTCTCAAGCTTGAAGAATGCACTGTCTAGTTTAAGCCAAATAGTATTTTTGTTTTTGCTTGGATGGGGAATGACCGTTAGGCCATTGTGTATATCTTTTTTTGCAAGTATTACAATTCCTCCACTGTGTCGCTTTGCACACTTTCGCTTGGGACGCGTTGACTTGTGTATTTCTTCAAAATTTTCAAGTTCATATTGCATTGACTCACTGGCCCATGTTTCAGATAAAATATTGATATCATATGCGTTCATTGCTGTAATCATATCTGGATTACTAAGTTTTCCACCTAAACCCTAGATATTCCAGGCTGAAATCTTCAACTTCATCAAAGAATGCATTTTAATGAATTACTGAAATGTTAAACTCACACTTTACGGCGATTCGTCACTTTACATGCACCTGTATGTGGGCGATGTGCTTTATCTAAAAAGTGTCAAATGGTTTATTTAGAAAATGAGTTCTTTCTGGATTTTATGTATATAATAAACTATAAACTGCTGTGTCCGACAAAGATTGCACAGGGAATACATTTTGGTAGGGTACAAGGCCCTTATCCCATACTAATTGTGGGAAACTATAGCGTCTTGGGCGCTTTCCATATTCATTCTTTTTCAATTTTGTCAGTGGTACAAGTTACTATCTATGATATTCAACCGCAATAATTGTTATGGGTGAACATCGGTAGCATTTATCACTAGCGATTTGTTTAGCCCGTGGGCATAATTAAGCTGCAGTTTTATGAATGACAGTGATACCTGCAACGTTTGTTTGGTGTAAATAAATACGTAAGCCTGCTGCGCGTGAGCGTCTGTGGTTAATATTGATGGAGATGATAAATTTGCCATGCTAATCACCAAATCCGTTATATTAACTGGAATATTATGCAAGATTACAGAAGTATTTAAGATGGTTTATAAAAAAAAAAAAAAAAAAAAAATAAATCTAACATCACTTTTATGTTTATGTACAAAATGTATCAGAGTCTCGCTTTTGTTGCTAAGGCAATATCTCAACTCGTCGAGCTATGGCTTTAGAAACAATAGCTTGACTCAGATACATTTTGTGCATAAACATAATGGTGCTGGGAGGTTTATCTTACAATTCTCAATTGTAATAACTTGATTAAGGCCACACAAAATAGATATGTTTTTCAGGCCATTATTTGTAAAATTGCATGCAGACCAGCGTTTTTTTATTTTATTTTTCATTTCTGTAATTATTTCTTTGCCATCAAAAGTTCATGTTCTTGATTTATGTTTTAGGCCTCATAATCTAGGGAATAGCATGGATAGAGGTGTATCTCGTCCCTTAAGAGCAAGAAGGCTTTGCAATGCTAAAGCATTGCAAAGCCTTCTTGCACTCAATGGACAAATTTATCAGTTTTATTAACTTGGATAAAATATCAGACATAAACTGGTCAATTTTTATTTTTTTTAAAGTTTACATTGCTTATGAAAAGAGAATGCGGCAGTCAAAAGGACCATGTGCGGAGGGTCTGAGAAACAGATTTTTAATTTTTTTAGTCCTAACTATAGCATTTTAATTTCAGATTTCATGTTCAGACACATAAAAATTCTTATCATTTCGGTAGACACTGTATGCAGCTGCCTAAATTTTTGGGATCTTCAGATAAATTTATTGAGCACATTTGTTCAACATTCTGAATAGACTTCACTGTACAGTAAAACCTGTCTTGAGAGACCACTGTCTTGAGAGACCACCTGTCTTGAGAGACCACATCCACCAGGCACCGATTGGTTTTACTCTATAATGGACCTGCTATGGGAGACCACCTGTCTTGAGAGACCACTGTGACCTGGTACCAACTTGTATTTTTATGCCATAATGGACCTGTCTTGAGAGACCGCCCCTTTGAAGACAGAATCCATGACAAAAACTTTTTACCTGTTCTGGAATTTGAAAATCCATTGTGGTTATACTAACATAATTAAAAGTATTAAAAGCTCTTAATTGGGTTTCAATTGCTAACTCATTAAAGATTGAGACGTTTTTATAAGACCCCTGTGAAAAGATTAGGATTATTGCTGAATAAACAATTTCATACATACCTGAAATGTGACAGATAAGAATAAAAATATATTTTTGTTGAAAATCTTTTTGTAACAAATTGAAGTGGACTGTTATAAAAATTATAAAAATAAATTAGTGTTGAAAATCTTCAATGAAGATTTTCAACACTAATTTATTTTTATAATTTTTATAACAGTCCATTTCAATTTGTTACAAAAAATTTATAAAAAAGAACAAGTACAAAGTAATTACAAAAATCCATTCTTCTCCATTTCTGAATTTTGTGGTTGTTTATTCACTGACTTGAGAAAACCTGAAACCTGTTATGAGAGACCACCTGTCTTGAGAGACCACCTTTGTGTGGCCCAAAGGGCAGTCTCTCAAGACAGGTTCTACTGTAACAGTATAACTATGTGTTGTTTCAGCTTGAATGCTTCCAATGATTCAGATACAAAATCATAAAAACAATGTGGTTCCATAATTTTATAATTATACTTTTGAGAAGAGGTTTTTTTTTCTCTTTTCACATATAGAAACATGTGTAATATTCTATAAATAGTGATGTAAACAAATTATACCTGAGCGTGCACTTGTATACTGCAGTTGCAAGTTACAGATTCTGTATCGGTGGCCCCTGATATACGCTATATTCAGGTATTTATGGACTCAATACATACTTATTGCAAGGCTTGAAAAAAAGTTAAAAATCTCTTTCTCATGCCCTCCCTCATGGTCGTTTTGGCTGCTGCATGCTCTCATTTTAGAACGAATACTAACTTAAAATAATAAAAATTAAATAGTTTATTTTACCCAAGTTTATAAAAGTGATACACTTGTCCCTTGAGTCCAGCAAGGCTTTGCAATGCTTTAGCACTCCGGGGAAGAAATACACCACCACCCTTGTTATTCTGTAGAATATATTATGAGACCTAAAACAAACCAAGAATATGTATTTTTGATGGCAAAGAGATAATTACAAAAATAAAATAAAAAAACGCTCGGCAAATATTACAAAAAATAGCCTGAGAAACATCCACTTTGTGGGGCCTTATATAATACAGATTTATCAGTTATGTTCTCTTGTCTCTCTATTGAAATGAATTTGTTTCTTGAAAACTGTAAAACAAGAAAATGAACTATGTCCTTATAAATTAAGTCTTAGTATATATTAGATTATGATTAATTTGACTTGAGTCGGGTGGCATATAATGATTGAAGTGTGTGTGTGTCTGTCTGTGTGTGTGTGTGTGTCCGAGCCAATAACTCGAAAACTGTTAGGGCCACAGTCATCAACCTTCATACAATTATAAAGGACCATGGGAGGATGTGTCACACACCATAGCTGGGTTTGTATCTTCAAGGTCAAGGTCACATTTAAAGGTCACACTAAAAACCAGTCAATATTCGTGTCTCTGCGATAACTCAGAAATGATCATAGTACAATTGTTAAACTTTTTACAAATGTTAAGGACAGTTAGAAGGTGTGCCACGTATAATAGTTTCTGCCGCATCTGCAAGGTGAAGGTCACAAAGGGAGGTCACAAGGGTGGGGGGGGGGGGGGGGGGGCATGTGTTACCTTAGTAACATTCTTCTTGTTTTAGCTTAACTTGACAAAGTCAAGATAAGCTATTGCTATCACGTGTGCGGTAGTCTGTAAGTCTGTCAGCCTGTAAGTTTGTCAGTCTGTTCAAATTTTCTTTAGCACAGGCTACACCCCGTAGTTCTTGTCCGATCATTGCGAAATTTCATATGCAGGTTTGAGGGGTCATGTCTAGATGAGAACGTCCCCTTTTGGTCGCAATCAGTCAACCGTGATGGGTACACAAGCCCGAAACTCGAAAACATTTAGCACAGTCTACAGGTTGTATTTATGAAGGGATTTCATTGTAACTTGGTAGGATGACTCCATATAAAGTCTAAATGAAAACGTCCCCTTTTGGTCGTGATTGGTCAACTGTGATGGCTTTGCAGGCTGAAATCTGAAAACCTTAAGCACAGTCTACAAGTCGTATTTATGGAGGGATTTTATTGTAACTTCGTAGGATGACTCTGTATAATATCTAGAGGAGAACATCCTATTTTAGTTGGGTTCAGTCAACTGTAACGGCCGCAGGAGCACATTACCTAGATTCTTTTAGCATAGTCTACAGCTTGCATTTATTAAGGGATTTGCAAATTTGTAGGATGACTCAGTATAAATGTCTAGATGAGAATGCCCTATTTTGGCCGTGATCGGTTAACCGTGATGGCCGCACAGGCATGTGACCTAGATTTGTTTAGCGCTGTCTACAGGTCATATTTATGAAGTGATTTCATTGTAACTTGGAAAGGATAACTCAGTATGATGAGACTGTCGTATTTTGGTCACGATCAGGCAGCTGTTACCACCGCCTTGTCATGTGACCTAGATTCCTTTAGCAGTGTCTACGTATTGTTTTATGAGGAGATTTCATTGTAACTTGGTAGGATAACTTGGTATGATATCTAGATGAGACTCTTCTATTTTGGTCATGATTGGTCATCCGTGATTGCCAAACCATCTCTTGACCTAGATTACTTTAGCACAGTCTATGGGTTATATTTATGAAGGGATTTCGATATATCTTGGTAGGATGACTCGTTGTGGAAATGATTTTACTCTAACTTGATAACTTTGGTTGACATATTTTAGCTGTGAGGGCCACATTAACCCAGGCCTCAATTTTTTAGTGCAGTTTACACCTCCAATTATTCTTTTTGAAAACATAGCATATAAGGAACAGAAATTAACATATTCTCAGTTATCACAGTTCTTGTCTTATTTCATAATCCTTTCATAAACATTGAACATTATCCTTTTCATCAAACACTAAACACAAAGTCAAGTTAAGCTACACTGTCATTGACACTTTCATTTAATAGGTCGAGTGTTAAAAGCCACTATCATTGCTCTCTTTAAAAGTGCTGAAAGACACTTTTTACACCGTACAAATTAGCTGGTTGTTTGCCAGCCAATTGCAAGAAAAATGTTTATATAAAATTATTTTGTTATAATTTATTGGAGAGTGCCAAATTGTAACAAAACAATTATTTATAAACAAAATATTGCCAACCTTAGTCACCCTGTTGTGGTGGCATGGTATATTTGAAAAAAAAAAAAAAAATTTCATTGTACAAATCACCTTTGAAAAATAATTATGCACTCTACCAGTTAACCCTTTACCCAACAAGTCGGCCACATCCGCCCCCGTTATATGCAAATTTAGTAGTTGAAAAAATATTATTTTTTAAACAATTTCAACAAAACCATATCATGAGACCCCTCATTGGAACGAGCTCCTCGAGCTCGTTCCAATGAGGGGTCACATGATATGGTTTTGTTAAAATTTTTTGAAAAATCGGAAAAATGATATTTAAAATAATAAATTTTGATATCGTCTGCGTTAGGTAAAGGGTTCATTTTGGAGCTAAAAAATAGCAATCACTATTATTTGGCAGTGAGGAATAGAGAGAAAATGCCATCACTATTATTATTTCCAATCAAAGATCCTTACCATCGCCATTATTCAGCCGTCATTATTATTGGGCAGGAAACATTAAGAAAACTGAAAAAAATATTTCCTCTGTTTTGAAATGTTTCCTTTATTCAATTTCATCCAAAAAGGCACAGGAAAGTGTGCATAATTTCAGCTCATAGACTGGTCTTTGCTGATGAGATGCCATTATGCAACGTACACTTTCATTTTTAATAGCTTTTCTTGCTCTTTGTTTATATTTTTCAAAATTGTAAATTTATTGAATTTTCAGCCAACAGATAGATTAAAAACAGAAGAAGAAATTGCAAAAGAAGAAAAAGAAAAACTTGACAAATTAGAGGTGAGGTTTCATTAACACTTACCCCCTGCTTAATAAAAAAAATATTGTTCTTCAAATCTAGTCATGGCTGCTGTGGAGCAGCCATGACTGGATTTGATGAAAAATCAATCAAAGTTTAACTCCAGAAATTATTGTCAAAAAGTCAATTCAATTTACTGGAAGGAAATATGGTTAAATGTGATTATACTTATTTTAACTCCTAGCACTCTGGTAGAATTTCGAATTTTTCGTCATTGACTTCATATTACCCATGCAGCATAAAAAAATTAACAAATTATATTTTGTTTGACAGAGCTCAGTGAGTATAAATTTTTAAATTCCCAGTTGCATTGTGGGAAAAATTTGCTGCTGCAAACTTTGGTATTTTGACATCAGTGTGCAGAGGGTTAATGACAAGAGATTCCCTGTCCTGGGCTGGAATATCCACCAGCAGCATGGCAGAAGTAAAATCAAATTGAGTTGAGCTGTTTGCATGGGTTTGTATAAACTCCATTAATACATGCATCCATGCTGTTTTCCGCACAGGGTTAGTCACACTTTCTGGTAATAAAAACAAATAATTTTTAACCCTTTACCTAACGCAGACTATTTCAAAATTTATTATTTTAAATATCTTTTTTTAAATTTTTTCAAAAAATTTCAATAAAACCATATCATGTGACCTTTCTTTGGAACGAGCTCGGTGAGCTCGTTCCAAAGAGGGGTCATATGATATGGTTTTGTTGAAATTTTTCGAAAAATAATGTCTTTTCAGCTGCAGAATTTGCATATTACACGGACGGATGCGGGCAGTTCGTTGGGTAAAGGGTTAATGAGTAACTAACCCTGTGCACTGTACAGCTCTAGTATAAAAATCTCATCTATAGCTACTATTTATCTGACGTAATAGCCCAGACTAGCCAGTTATATTCTCAAAAGGTATTTAAATTAAGCTTACGGACCCTCATTGGAATGGATTGTGGAAAGTTTTTTTTTTCAGTGAATTCCAAAAATGAAAACTTATTCCATTTTCAATTAATGGCTTGTTTGTAATGAAATCAAACTCGACTAATAGCTTGATGAAGGCGAGCATTCAGGTGGATAGGGAAAAAAATTGTTTCCAGTGAAGAACTTTAGTTCTGTTTCACCCTGGTCCAAGGGCCAATCAAAATCAAACTTAACATGTGGGTTGGGTATGATGAAAGGAAGAACCATATTTATTTTGGGGTCATTTTGTGGTCATCTTGTCTGGTCACAGTAATCTTTAACTTACAAATCTTTACTGTTTCTGACTCATTGCTGTATCAAGGCATTTTTTAAGGGGAATTAGCCACCCCTGGTGGCCAGCAGTAGTCTTTCATAAGCAAAAAGACCAGGCCACAAGTTATTTATTACTGCGATAACACAGGTTTTTTTGCTGTAGAATATTATTATATTCTCATTCATTGTTAACAGCAAATCAGGGGGGGCGCGGTGGCATCGCGGTACACGGTTCTCATCAGATCGCCGAAGTTAAGCAATGTCGAGTGCGGTTAGTAGTTGGATGGGTGACCATTTCAGCAACTGATTCAGGCTCTTAACCCTGCTTGCCTACATGGGGGCACGATGACGCTGTGTACTAAGTCATACTGCACGTCGATGGTGTGCATGTCTTCAACCAATCTAACCCTGCCTGTGCCACAGTGCAGAGTTCAGAGTTACGATGTTGGACAGCTGCTCGTCGCTGCTCGGTGGTTCTCTCCGGGTACTCCTGCTTCCTCCACCCGTAAAAATGTCACCGACACGATATGACCCTGGCTGTTAATGTGTTGTTAAACCATCATAAATAAATAACAGCAAATCAGAGAACAATTCATTAATCTAATTGTTTTGATACCTCATTGTTTGCAACTCAGTGTATTAATATACTTCTGTATGACAGTTTTATCAAACATGGTTTTATCTTTCAAAAGTGTCATTAAACCCTATATAAATCACACATGCTTTTGTGATTATTGGTGGTCTGTAATATAATGATTTTTTTTAAGATAATAATATTTTAGACAGATAAATGTCCTGGAATATTTAGATAAGACTCCTGGAATACTCTATAAATTTTGTTATACCCCTGCCCCCAGTGGGGTATTTAGGATTCGCCTTGTCCATCTGTCCACTCATCCATCTGTTCATCCATCCAGAAATTCAATCATGAATAACTTGCAAAGTACATGGTTGAGGGACCTGATATTTGGCATGCAAGTGTATCCTATGGCTGTATACCCAAAGTGAAATGCAAGTGTCATGCAAGATTTTATTGCCAGTGTCATTGCCCTCTATGGACTTACAATTTGTCAATGGAATGACTTCATATTTGGTGTGTAAGTCTATCCTAGTGATGTCTACCCAGAGTATAAGACAGATGTTATGCAGTTTATTATTGTAGGAGTTATTGCAGTTTATGGACTTTAATTTTGTCCGTCCCAAAATTCAATCATGTATAACTTGTTTAATTAAGGGTACCTTCATGTTGTAATCAACTCCTCCCACAAGTTCTAATGTAGAGAGTTGAAACTTTAGGATATGTTTACACATGTCTTGCAGATGTTCAACATATACTCTCCCAAAAAAGAAAGTGTGCATGCTAAAAAATAACAATAACAAAAGATATATATCATTTTCATTCATGGAAATTTTATTCAATCACAGATGAATCAATTTGTGATCAACACGAGAAATTTCATTACGCTACGACGAATACTCTTGGTGCCATGGAGAGTCAAAGACACTAAGGGTCAAACACAAAAGTCACACACACAATATCTGGTATGACCTCCGTCTGCATCGACTACTGCTGTGCATCTACGCCTCATGGAAGCGAACAAGTTAGCATGGAAGTGTTGTGGGATGTTGTTCCATATTCTGATAAGCTGTCTTTGGAGTTCCACAAGCGTTGACGGTGCATGGGGAAGCCCATACGTGCTCAATGGGTGAGATATCGGGCGAATTTGCGGGCCAGGGAAGAACATCCACTTGTTGTTGTTGCAGATACTGTTGAACAACACAAGCTGCGTGGGGTCGGGCATTGTCCTGCTGTAGAATGACGCCGGGGCAGTGACGTTATGAGCTCGTTCCAATGAGGGGTCATAACCTATGTTTTTGAGACAAAAATTGAAAACAATTAGTTATTCAAGAATTTGTTTACAAGTGTCGACTGCTTTTCATGTTAGGCAAAGGGTTAAGACAAAAAACGAAAAGGTAATAAAATTTGTGTACGGCGATTTTTGTAAATGGCCTTGACCGATTTTGGTCGCAATGTTGGGTAAAAAGTTAAAAGCGACTCTATGAAAAAATCTAAAACATTTTTTTCGCCTTAGTTGTAAGTCAATGGGCTGGTTCGTGAAGGACTGAAAAGCTTATTTGTTTCTAAAACAGAAGCAAACATGAATTAATTTCATCATATTTATAAATAAATACCATATGTGTTGGAAACGAGGCCGTGTCGCTGCTGGAAGAAATAGATTCACGCCACGTATTCAGCCAAAACTCAAGGAGCGTTGCCTGAACCCGTGCGTGAATGTATACTCTCCCAAAAAAGAAAGTGTGCATGCTAAAAAATAACACTAAAAAAAGATATATATCATTTTCATTCATGGAAATTTTATTCAATCACAGATGAATCAATTTGTGATCAACACGAGAAATTTGCTACGACGAATACTCTTGGTGTCATGGAGAGTCAATGACACTAAGGGTCCAACACAAAAGTCACACACTCAATATCTGCTATGACCTCCATCTGCATCGACTACTGCTGTGCATCTACGCCTCATGGAAGCGAACAAGTTAGCATGGAAGTGTTGTGGGATGTTGTTCCATATTCTGATAAGCTGTCTTTGGAGTTCCACAAGCGTTGACGGTGCATGGGGAAGCCCATACGTGCTCAATGGGTGAGATATCGGGCAAATTTGCGGGCCAGGGAAGAACATCCACTTCTTGTTGCTGCAGATACTGTTGAACAACACGAGCTGCGTGGGGTCGGGTGTTGTCCTGCTGTAGAATGATGCCGGGGCCGTGACGTTGCAGAAATGGGACAACAACAGGTGTAAGCACTTCATCACGATATCTGGCTGCATTGAGATTGCCATCAATAATGACCAGCTCAGTTCTGTTACGGGCAGTGATGCCACCCCACACCATAAGAGACCCTCCCCCATAACGGTTTCGCTCCACGACACATGGATCTGCGTAGCGTTCGTTTCGATGTCTGTACACTCTCTGACGGCCATCTGGTGATGAAAGATGGAAACGACATTCATCTGTGAATAAAACACGTCGCCACCAGTGTAAGGGATGCCTGAGATGTTGTCTACACCACTGCAGTCGAGCACGACAATGATGTAATGTCAAAATCGGACGAATTGCAGGTCTTCGAGGACGTAAGCCGTATTCTCTCACCCGGTTGATTACTGTTTGAGGATGTATCCATCTCAGGTTAGGGATGTTCCTGGCTGTCGTCGTTGCCGTTTGTTGCCGGTTCCGGAGATGGACGAGACGGATATACCGATCTTGTGCAGGGGTGGTAACTTGGGGTCTCCCGGAGCGGGGTCAGTCTCGAACGTCATCATGTTGTGCATGTCGATGGACTAGCCTGTCTACAGTGTTACGGTGGCAGTTCAAATGCTGGGCAACCTCTCTGTGTGTTCTGCCAGCTCTAATCATACCCAGGGAAAGGAGACGTTGATTCATTGTCAATCTTGGCATGCTAATGTGGAGTCGTTTTAACAGCAGCGCAAGTTTGAATGTGAACGATAGGAAGGCCTTACTTTAGTGTTTAAATACCCAAGGATTCACACTGCTGCATGAATTTTCAGACTCTCTGTGTGCAAAACATGCCTTTTCACAAACGTACAGCACGTCATTTAACGTTAATGCAATTTTACCGGGGAAAGCTGTTTTTGTGTTCAATATAACTTATTCATGAACAGGTTAACACTCTTTACACCTACAAAATTATTTTTTTGGAGTTTGATCAATTTCTGCAATGCACACTTTCTTTTTTGGGCGAGTATATATAAAGTTTGCAGAAAAATATTTTTTTTCACAGAATTAGAGGCAGGGGTACCTTTTTGTGTCACCCTATGGTGACTCTTAACAGTTCTTAGGGTATATTCCCCAGTGGTCTGTAATCTGTCACAGCTATGTCATCTGCCATCCTTCAGCGTAACCCAGCAATAAATTTCTGTAATGCTATCCATGGTATTGCAGGTGTGAGTATATGCCACCCTCGACTTTGCTCTAGTTTGTTCAAGCTTGAGAACCCTGTCATGAGTTAAGTTTAAGTTTAAGCACAAGCAGGGTTAGATTGGTTGAAGACATGCATACCATCGACGTGCAATACACCTTAGTACACATTGTCATCATGCCCCCATGTGAACAATCGGGGTTTAGTGCCTTGCCCAAGGACACAACACGGGAGTCCAAATTGATCACTCAGATGGTCACCCATCCAATGATTAACCGGGCTCGACGTTGCTTAACTTCGGTTATCTGATGAGAACCATTTACCGCAATGCCACCGCACCCCCCACTCTACCAGTTAATAATATTATTTTATGGCTACCACAAATATCTTTTCGATCAACAGAAAACAAGTCTCAGCTATCCAAATCAGTATCTGAGGACATAACAGTTAACCCTCTCAGATAATAGTATTATTATATGACTTCCACAAATATCCTTTCGACACCACAGCAATTCACCCATCAATTCTGTCTCTGCAGAAAACAAGAATGGATGATATAAATATTGAATAAACTCAGCCTTCAAACAAGAGATTGAAATTCACCTCCTTTGCATTATCATCTCATATTATTTATTTCAGGCTGACAGATTGAGGAGAATGAAGGGATTAACTGAAGGGGAGGTCAAATCCAAAGTTTCCAATCACATGTCAGCTGATGACTTGAATGATGGGTAATAAATGCCATATTATTATATCTCTTGCTTAACCCTTGGGTCGAAATACAACCACAAACAGCTTCTTTTTTTTGCTCTGAACAAAGTTGTTCCAAGTGTATTCTTCCTTAAGAACTTCACTGGTAGGAAGCATTTATCGTGACAGTGTTTTTACAGGCAGTCAACAATAAAGCCATCAAAAAAAAAGTATGTTCTCAGGCACCGCCCACATCATTAATATTCTGCCATGGCAACCCTTTTTAATACCCAGTCAGAAAAATGAAAAAATCTACCCGGTCAAAAATAATTTCCCCTGTCAGTATTTTCGGATCAGAATTTTGAGCACCAGCACCGGTATAAATTTCTCAGTAGTATTTCAACTTCCTGTTCCCGTTTTCCTCCATATTTTCAGGCTTCAAATTTCTGACTATTATATACATATTTTCTATGTTTGTCCATATTACAACTTTTGAGGAAAATGCCACTATTATATTTTCAAATTAATGCCGGATTGAACATAATCCTGCAATGAAGCATTTTTGGCATATCATCAACAGCCAAGTTCATTAAAGCATTTCACAATATATGCGATAAGATAACACCAGTCTGGAGTTTGTAAAAGATTTTTTCCTGAAATGTGAATAGATTTTCTTAGGGTATCTTTTTCAGATTTCAAAATAAAAAATAGAAATAAAAAGCCTCCCGCCCTCATCAAAAATTTGAGGCACAATTACCTGAGAACATAGACATTTTTTTTAATGCCCTAATATAGAAACACTGTTAAGTCATCTGCAGCTGTATACATGTACTTACATTAGTTATTATCATAAAAATAATCTGAGGACTTAACGGTTAACCCTCTCTCAGTTAACTGGTAGAGTGCTGAGTTATTTTTGGTCATCAGAATTTTTTCACAAATCTTTGCCTTGTTAAAATTTATGGGAGAGTGCCAATAGGCACTCTCCCATAAATTGTAACAAGACAAATCCTAACGGATTGAATAATTTCACTTCAAAGGTGATATGTAGAACATCCACTGAATATGAAGCCTTTACATTGTGGTACTGACACTTCAGAATAAAGCCCAAATATGGGCTTTCGGCACTCTACTAGTTACTTATTTATTGATTGGTGTTTTAAGATCATATACTTATGCACAATGGCTAATCATGACAGTGACAGTTTTACGGATGGAAGAAGCCGGAGTTCCTGGAGAGAACAACCAAGCAACAACGAGCAGCTGCCAGCTCCCCAACATCGTAACTTCGCACTGCAGCACAAGGACACAACGCAGGAATCCAAATTGATCGCTCAGACGGTCACCCATCCAATGATTAACCGGGCTCGATGTTGCTTAACTTTGGTGATCTAATGAGAACCGGTTACCGCAATGCCACCGCACCCCCCACTCTACCAGTTAATAATATTATTTTATGGCTACCACAAATATCCTTTCGATACCACAGCAGTTTACCTATCGATTCTGGCTCAACAGAAAACAAGTCTCAGCTATCCAAATAAGTATCTGAGGACATAATCGTTAACCCTCTCATATAATAGTATTATTGTATGACTTCCACAAATATCCTTTCGTCACCTCTGCAATTTACCCATCATTTCTGTCTCTGCAGATAACAAGAATCTCAGCTTTCCAAATCAGTATCATGTCTGTCTCAAATGAACCTTTGTTGATGTCACTGACATTCAGAGGTTTTTGACGTGACAATTATACAAATGCAAAATAAAAATTGGAGTCCGTGGAGCATTCAAACCATAAAATTTGTCCTGATTTGTGAGAATGAGTTCTGATTCTTGTGAACTCCTGCTGCGTTAATCAATTTTCCCTTTCAGTTTTGATTCCCCCGCCAATTTAGTAAAGGGGCATTTATTGTTACCCTTGTCTTTCCATCCATAAGTCCATCTGTCCATCAGTATGTGCGTACATCCATACATCCATCCTGAATATGGTTTCCAGATGATAACTTTAGTTTGACTGAACGGAAATAAAACAAATTTTTCTTTATAGGTTTATACCACCTAATACAGGTTGGGATTGATAGTGGGCTTGGTCCGATATTTTTTGGCAAAGTTATGACCCTTTTAAGCGGAGGCATTAGTGTCCCATGGACACATTTGGTGGCCTGCTGTATTGGTGCTGTGATTTAATGGAGATAAGATATTTATTAATTCAATATCAACAAAGACAAATGACTAGAAACTCATGCTTGGTAGTGGGGGGCGGTTGCATAGCCACCCTTGGCATTGCACTTGTTAATTTAAATTTTGAAAGTGCTATTATACACTTGCCGGGATTGTAAGTGCGACCACTTCATAATTCATAATTCAAAAAACAAACCTCATAATTATATATTTACTGGTGTTAAATCCTCTAGGGCCTAGTTTTAATCCTTTTCAGTCTTTTGTTTTACTCAAGTATGTAGAACACATATTCCAACATACAAGCTTTTGCTGTTCTTGCTGAAGGAAGTTACATTATCTTGGCAGTGATTTCTATTGACGTCTTTGGCAGCCAAGACTTCAACAGACACAACTTCTGAGGCAAAGAGTTATCCTATTCTTTGTGAAGGGAAAATAATATTAGTTATTTTCAAATGAAACAAAATATTGCATTTTGATTGGCTGAGAGGTACGGTGTAACTTGCAATCCACAGTGGTTTTTTTTACACCGTGGTTAACCACGGTGTAAAGACAAGAATATACAATAGCAGGTGAAATGGCTAAAAAAGTACCTATTTTTAATTATTAATTCATATCTTCTGCTCAGTTATGTTAGAACAAAAATAAAAATACAGGAAATTTAATATTTATTTGCAATAAAATATTACAGATATGGATGTCATTGGAACTGGCTCATTGAGCCAGTTCCAATGACATCCTTATTTGTCTGGTTTTATTTATTAAGAAACTTACAAAGTACAAATTTTCTGTCAGTTTTTGCCCGTAATGCAGGTTAAAGTATTAACTACACCAACATTCTTGGAAATAAATCCGTTATCCTTGTGTATTCCAGGGTGTATGGGAATTTACACCAGTTTGGAAACTCATACACCCTTCAGCTTTGCCTCTGGGTGTATGAGTTCCCAAACCGGTGTAAATTTCCATACACCCTTGAAAACACAAGGATAACTAATATTATCCTTGTGTTTTCCAGGGTGTATGGGAATTTACGCCGGTTTTGAAATTCATACACCCTGAGGTGAAGGCCGATGTAAACTCCCATACACCCTGAAAAACACAAGGATAATGGATTTATTTCCAAGAATTTTGGTGTACTTAATACTTTAACCTACATTGTGGGAAAAAAACTGACAGAAAATTTGTACTTTGTAAGTTTCTTAATAAAACCAGACAAATATGGATGTCATTGGAACTGGCTCAATGATGACGGCAGAGGGGGTGTAGGACTTTTTGTTTCTGAGAATGTTTCTTTCAGATTGAGACCCGACCTAGCGATCTTCATTCCCCATTTCATTGAAACTATTTTCGTGGAGATCAACCTAGGACGCAAAAATTCATATATTGTTGGATGCA
This sequence comes from Pictodentalium vernedei, assembly GCA_031216915.1. NCBI lineage: Eukaryota > Metazoa > Mollusca > Scaphopoda > Dentaliida > Dentaliidae > Pictodentalium > Pictodentalium vernedei. Next base: position 670,716,382 of record CM062295.1, on the reverse strand, counting down.
TATATAGGCCAAACTTCGCACCTTTGGCAGATATTGATGTGTTTGTCTCTTCTGTAAATTATATTATAACCAAAATCAACGCGGAGCACAGCAAGGTTTTCCTGCTGGGCAACTTTAATATAGACTTGCTCAATTTTAACAACTACAGTAAAACTAACTCTTTTACAGATAATATGTTTAGTGACAGATTCATGCCAGTCATAACAAAACCCATGAGAATAACAGAGCATTTGGCAACTCCAATCGACCATATCTATTCCAATAATGTCTCAGCTAACTATCACGCAGGAATAATAATTACTGATAGCTCAGATCATTTTGCCACATTCTATATACAGGAAGGTGATAGTGAGCATAACAATACATTACTCTCACTCAGAAGATCATTCAAGAGAGAAAATATGGATCTATTCAATAATATGCTACATAACACCAGCTTTGATCTAGTCTATAGCCATACGTGTGCCAATGCATCATACAATGCGTTTATAGATATTTACCTTGACACATTCCAATCCGCATTTCCTCTGAGAAGCTTGAATTTACCTAAAAAGCTCATAAAACGTAGGCCGTAGATGACATCGGGTCTGTTACAGTCCTCCCTAACTAAAAGTAAACTTTACCTGCTGAAACTGAGAAAACCCACGGAAGTTAATATAAATAATTATAAAACGTTCTCCGTAATTTTCAATCAAGTAAAGAGACGAAGTAAGGCGGCGTACTATAACAATATTATAGAAATCAACAAACATGACTCTAAAAAAACATGGCAAATACTTCGTAGTATAATCAACAAATTAAAATCCGAGGCGACCCTCCCACCCAGCATATCTCATAATAATGTTGAAATAACTGACCTTGATAAAATCACTTCCAGTTTTAATGATTACTTTGTAGAAATTGGTCAGACTATTAACGATCACGTGCCGACCTCTATTAACAACTTCGGTGATTTTATGAATGGAAATTACCCGGACTCTTTTTTTTATAACCCCAACAAACGAGCAAGAAATTATATTGACAGCCGAAAAACTGAAAGGGAAAGTGAGTACCGATGCTTTCAATTTATCCACCAGAAAGGGACAATTTCTGAGGTCGCCAAACCCTTGGTTCATATCTTCAATCAATCATTTATCCAAGGCAAAGTCCCCGATAAAATGAAAACAGCAAAGGTAATACCATTCTTTAAAGGGGCATTAATTTCCACGAGCTAGGTAACTACAGACCGATTAGCTTATTACCAGCTTTTTCCAAAATTCTGGAGAAAATAAAGAACCAGAGACTCTCTAATTATCTGAATGATTTTAATATACTGTACGAACATTAGTACGGTTTTCGCAAAAAAAACTCCACTTTCCATCCCATCATGCACCTTTTGCAGTATGTTGCTGAATGTAATGACAAGCCAACAAAAGACTCTACTCTTGCTGTCTTCATAGATTTGTCCAAGGCATTTGGTTTGATCACTTAGTAAACTGGAATTTTACGGAATAAGAGGGATATGTAAAATTTGGTTCCAAAATTATTTATCAGATAGAGAACAATATGTGGAGTATAACTTGAACCGTTCTCCAAACCGACATGTAACTTGCGGGGTCCCCCAGGGGTCTGTGTTGGGACCTATTCTCTTCTTACTTTACGTCAATGATATGAGATACCCCACTGCGCTTAACCTACTGTCCTTTGCTGATGACACAACCCTGTTTACAGCTAGACATGACCTGAATACTCTGGAGACTAAAGTGAATACTGAGCTGAATAAAATATTCGACTGGTGCTGTTGTAACAAACTCCAGGAAAACGCCAATAAGTGTAAATACATCATGCTACATCCACCAAACAGTCCGCACAAATCTGATTTGCTAAACATCTTTCTTAACAATACCAAGTTCTCACCCACAGGTAACTCCCAACAAGGTAAAGTGGTTACGTTCTTATGAGTATACCTTGGCGAAAATCTCCACTTTAAGTATCACACTTCCACAATATGTTCTAAGATGTCAAGCGCAATTTATTGTCTGAACAAAGTAAAAAACTTGCTTCCCAAGAAATCATTGAAATTATTGTACTACAGTAGAATCCTCTTAATTGAATATCCATTTTACCAGTGAAAATTATTCAATTAACAGGAGTAGACAGTTAACAGGGATTTGGTCAGTTTCTGTGTTCTGGAGGTAAACTGAGCATTTATTCTATTATAGAGCTCTGTCAAACAAGATATAATAGAATAAATGTCTGTATTGGATGTAGTGAGGCCCAAAAGGTTGATAAATAAGGGGAATTTGGTGTGTGTCACAGTAATTTTTTTGACATATTACAAAAATTTAGTCACTTGCTACATGCAATCCAAATCTGGTGTCACGGGTCATGTAACAGTAAAATAAATTCTCTGCAAAAACGTGCTATGCGAGTAATTAGTTGTAAGAAATAGCCACACTGATCCCCTATTCAAGGCCAATAACATCTTGAAATTTAATGATCTCTATAAATTGAACGTTTCCCTATTTATGCATGATTGGAAAAATGATAAAAAATAACATTTTTCAGTATACATTCTTCAGCTGGGGGTCGAACAAGACAAGTTGGCATAATACAGTCGTACAAAGCTAGAACCCAGTTCTCTGCTAACCTGCCAAAACATAGTTTCCCAAAGATCTGGAATGAAATTGATACCAAATTACGGATCCTATCCTCCAGGCACGTCTTCAAGAAACAGTTTGTTAATAAATGCATAGAAAGCTACTCCTCACATGTTAACTGTTCGTATCATATGTGTCCAGACTGTAGGCCTAATGCTCAATGACACATGCACGGTTCCATACTTCCCCTTGGGATTCTAGACAGAGAGAGAGAGAAAGAGAGATGTGCATGAGAGTGAAGGAGATGGGAAGGGCAAGGCCAGTTCCACTCGAAACAGATACTTCCACCTCCCCATCTTCATCTTGCCTGATTTGAAGTGCCTCTGCTCAAGGCGCCGATTGTTTGGGTCACCAAGGAAAAGGAAACCGCTTGCCACAGATCTCCATTTGCCTGACCCAAACTGGGATTTCCCCTTCTATCTCGTCCCAACCGAATTAACCACGTTCAATGTGTTTTGACCCTTCACCAAAATTGATCAGCGCTGAATATTACCTTGCCATTCTATAGTGACGTGACGCTTGGCCCTCATTGGAACTAACTCATGGAGCGCGTCCCAGTGGGGATCTTGGGCTTTGTTCCGTTGCCAGGAAATGATTTGCTTGGGTCCTTGCTCGACGTGGCGGACAAAACCGGCTAGCGCTACTCACAAAATTCAGCATTCAAATTTTATTATATTTTTCAGTTTTTGTATCGGAAGCGTAGGCTTATGACCCCTCATTTGGAGCGAGCTAGTGGAACTCGTTCTGGGGAGGGGGGGGGGGGGGTCGTTGGCTGTGCTTTTGGGATGAGAAATGAATCTGTTTAGCTATTAGAGAATTTATTTTGCCGGTGTCATTCTATCTGCATTGGGTGGGGGGAGGGGGGTGGGGGGGGTCATTTAATTTAACTTAATTTAATTTGACTTAGGCCACACAAAGTAGATGTTCTGTTTCTCAGGCCAAGTTTTGTAAAATTGCATGCGGGCGGGTGGTTTTTTATTTTATATTCTATTTTTGTAATTATTTCTTTGCCATCAGAAGTTCAAATTCTTGGTTTATTTTATGTTTTAAGCCTCATAATCTACAGAATAGCAAGGGTGGTGGTGTATTTCGTCCCTTGGGTGCAACAAGGCTTTGCAATGCTAAAACATTGCAAAGCCTTGTTGCACTCAAGGGACAAATTTATCAATTTTATTAACTTGTGTAAAATATCAGACGTAAACCATTTAAATTTTTTTTTTCAAGTTTGCATTGGTCATAAAAAGAGAGCATGCCAAAAAGACCATGCAGGAGGGCCTGAGAAACACATTTTTAATTTTATTAAGCCTTAATTTAATTCAATTTAATTTGATTTATTTTAACATAATTTAATCTAATTCAATTTAATTTAATTTAATCTAATTCACAGAATAACCATAAAATAAAATGTCTGCACATGTAGTGCAATCTTTCAATCAGGATGTGTGGAGGGCCAAATACGGGTTCGAGGTCTTTCTTTCATCAGTTATTCTACTGTTGAGCCATAGGCAGTGGTAATTGTAGACATAATCCAGTCTACTCCATGACTGTGTAGTTTTATTTACATACTTTGCGCGGGGACAACAGGAAGACAGCCAATGTGGCTATGTTGTCTCCTAACAATGTACCACTATACCTTATATATGAAAAACTCTGTACAAATCTAACATGTGAATTTGGTATATTGTTGAATAAACTTCATTTATTCATTCATTCATTCATTCACAAGTCCTTGAATCAGAAAATTCATATTTTTATACTGTACCAATGACCCAGACTTAGCTGGTGCTAACTCTAACAAAACCAGGGCCAAACACAAATTTTGCCCCCCAATCCCCAAAATTTGCATCTAAAACCAAAAGAAATCATGTCCTATAGGACCTCCATACTTCGCCCCTACTGCGCATGCGCAGTGTCAAGGACGTTCCGAAATTGGTGCCAATTATCATTCTCTGTTTGGCCCTTCATCAGTCAACATCTCACTGATCTTTGTGCTTGTAAATCTCAGTTTAAAGGATGCCAGACACGTAATTATTGGAGAAATGGTGATTCTAAGGAGGATATAGAAGGAGGAGAGGAAAAAGGAGTGACAAAAAATAATCAGGGCTGTACTTAAAATTTTTTATGAAATTATGTTAAGTTGCCCATTTTCGAGGCATGGGCCTCTTGTTGTCATTCTTGCTAAAAAGTTGCACTGCTTATTCAGTGTTTCCTCTCCCCTGGTCTTCTAAGTCCCCCCTTGCAATTCTCCCATCCTTTTGGCATATTTTTGAGAAAGTTCATTTCTAAAATTCTCTTGGGAGAGTTGCTTGGTTACAGAATGTTTTCTGTTATTTTTCCCATAGTTACGTTTTCACCCATGGGTGTATAAACGTTGTGTTCTGCATCTTCCATCTTATGTTCTGCAGATTCTCCCCTGGGAGTCTTTGTCTTGCATCAGATAGAGTGTAATTTTGATGACTGATTTTGGGCCAGTTTTTTCAGTGCCTGGAGTCATGTTTTCTGGTGTTTTACACTGTTTGTTTACATTGGCAACAGTCTCTTTTGAGGGGGGCTGTTTGCCTTTGGTGTAGTTTATCCCACTATAAGATACATTTCTATTATCCGTAAGTGTTGCATTAATTATTTAATATAAATTTAAAATTTTTGACCACACTTAGCCATCGGATCCATCGGGGCTCAACGTTACTTTTCAGAAACTTGGGCTTCGCTGAAAAAATATTTTTCAAAAATTATTTTGATTTGCAATTGTTTTTTCATTATTAATGGATCATGTTATTATGTATCTTTGTGTCAGGGGTTTGTGCGAGTAACTAGGACTTGTTGTTGACTTTTCACAATGAAAGGATATTGTTCAAATTGTAATAGGAAGAAATCTTCCTCTGACTTTCATGATCATTGTATTAATTGTAGTCAGTGTTCTCGCACTAATCCCTGTTCTATATGTCAATATTGGGATGACAAACATTGGAAACGTGTGTCACGGTATGTTGTTACTGGAGAAAGGGCTATGCCGGCTCTTTCTCCGCAAGGTCACTCTACTCTCTCTGTTTCTATTTCAGAGGAACAAGAACAGGGTGATGTTTCCATGTTATCTTCCGCAAGTGCGCTTCCGTCGTCACAAATGAATACAGAGCTAGCGGCAAAAGTGCTCATGGAGATTAAACAAATGTCGTCCGCTAGCTCGCCCGGTGTAGCGTCCATTCACCGAATGGTTCGGCAGCCGGGTTTGTCCGATGCGGTCCAGGAGGAAATGTTGGGTGATGCGAGCACTATAAACATTCAACGTGCACACCCAGTGACGGCGGATAGTAGGCGAGATCGGAGGAAGCCTTTGAGTCCGGTTCCTAGCTCGTCCAGGTCCAGCCGGGCCGCGAGCGAGAGAGGCCCCTCTCTCGTACAACAACATCTGGGACCAGATGTTGTGGTACAAAATGTGTCGCAAGCGGAGCATATGTCCGTCGCTCGGGACGCTCCGTTGTATAGGCAGTCCGCGGAGACTGCTCAGGCTTCTTACTCTCGTCAGCGCACACGACCGCACCTTGGCTGCGTGACCGCCGATATTTTACCAGCTTCGCCGATCAGGGATTCTTCGGCGACCAGGTCACACCATCCGGCAGCCAAGGACACGAGGCCGATGGACTCCGGACGTTCGCATAGAAAAAGTATGCGGGAGCCATCAGATGCGGAGCTGCCCTCGGTGAAGCAGCGAAAGACTGCGCCTCCGCAGGCCTCGATGCCGGACGTACTTGTGCAGATAGCACAACTTATCGCAGCATCCCAGCAGCCGACAGAAACGGTGTCGGATCGGGAATTATCCAACGGCGCTGGGTCGGTACGCTCCGCCGAAGCATCGGGGGCGGACGACTGGGAGCATCATGAGGTCCGACCGGATGGTGAAAGGGATACGGATGACTTGGAGCTATCCCTTTCGGAACAACATAAACCTGCCGTGGACTTCATCCGGCACTTTCTCCCTCAAGTTGTTCCGTCGGGCCAGACTGCTGCGGTTCCGGACAAGAGGATTATAGCGTCATTGGACTCTGAATTTTTTGAGCGGTTCAGGGACATCGCTCCCGAGATTCCGTCTCAGTCCAATAATGTTGCAAGAACATTTGAATTATTGAACGACGCTATATTTAAACTTGCTTCCAAAACGGGGAAAGCAGGTTTCTTGTCCGCCAATACTCTCAACCTGCCTTTCATTAATGCAAGGAATAAATTCGACACGGCAGGACAGGGTATTCCGAGAGTTCCTCTGCGTATGGACGACGAGGCGGAAGACTTAGAGCTATCATTACCGTCGTCGGCGTCTATTCCAACCGCGGTGTTGGAAACAGCTATTTCGTCTAACAGAGCCAGTTTAGATGCCTTATCTTACGCAGATCACCTTACTAAGGCATTATCACTGCGCCTTCAAGGGAAAGAATTTCAGGATATACAATCCTCTTTAAGACTTCTTTCAAGGGCAGTAGCTTATTCCACGTGTAACTCCGCCCTTTCAGTGGCAAACCTGGAGTTGGTTAGACGTGACGCAGCCCTAGCTACATCCACACTCGTGGATTCTAAGGTGAAGAACTCTCTCAGAGTCGCTTCGGTCTCCGGAGAACTTCTCTTTGACGGCAAGTTTTCTGCAATTTATGATAAAATTACAAAGAAAGCTTCTCTGTTGTTCAAATCTGCTTCTAAGAAGTCGGATACAGCAGACAAGAATAAGACAGGCACTTCTGGGTCTAATGCGCCCAAGAGAGGTTCCTATAGAGGTTCTGGTGCGTCCTCTTGGTTTTATTCGAGAGACCGTCAAGGTAGCGACTCACGTTCGGGACGTCCTTCGGGCCGGGACAACCGGTCGGACGCCCCGGGGTCGACGGGACGAGGTGCGGGTCGTGGAGGACGTGGTTTCTCCTACCGCAGACCTCGCAGGTCCAGGAGGTGATGGCTTAAACCTCTATCGCGTACCGGTTGGCGGAAGGTTGTCGAGCTTTTCACAAGAATGGGCGTCGATTACGGACGACCCTTGGGTGAGAGGAGTGACTTCGGAAGGTCTAAAGATATCCTTCAAACGAAAGCCTCCATTAACTCGAAGTCCAAAATGGACTCAACTTCCGTCAAATCCGCAGAAAAGGGACGCTCTATTATCAGAGGTGCAGTCTCTTTTAATGAAGAACGCGGTAGAGGTCGTAGAAAACCAGGAGACTCCGGGATTCTACAGCCATCTGTTTCTGGTTCCGAAACCAGACGGCTCGTTCCGTCCAGTCATAGATTTGAGCTGGATAAACAAGCTGATCGTCGCTCCGAAGTTTTATATGGAGACGATTCGGTCGGTCAGAGCGAGTATTCGGGTGAATGATTATGCAACAAGCATAGATCTCAAGATGCGTACTTTCACGTCATGGTACATCCGACATTCAGAAAGTATCTACGCTTCGCAGTCCTAGGAGTGGTGTATCAATTCCGGGCGATGTGCTTCGGATTGAATCTAGCACCCTGGGCTTTCACTCGGGTAATGAACTCGGTAATGATCTATTTCCGAGCTCATTCATCTGCGGTAACGTCGGCCTACCTGGACGACATTCTTCAGAGGTACGGCAACGAGTTAACGCTTCAGAACGATGTTCAGAATCTACTTCTTTTGCTCCGACGTCTCGGTTTTATAGTGAACGAGGAGAAGTCGGATCTGGTGCCGTCCAAGTCATTCACACATCTGGGAATGAGCTTCGAGACGCACAACAATCTCGTTCGTCTGCCGTTAACCAGAGCGAAATTAGTCAGTTGTTACGCTCGCTATTGTCTGCACGCAGACAAAGTCACAGCAAGAGAATTTATGAGACTGATAGGTCTGTGCGGAGCCGCTGCGGATCTCATTCCGATGGGGCGGTTACGCACACGTCCTCTCCAAATTTTCTTGACTCAGAATTGGAGTGTGAAAATTCATTCGCTCGACATAGACGTTCTCTTGTCAGATCAAGTGAAACAAGAGATTCAGACTTGGGCAAACATTCAGTGGTTAACTCAGGGAGTTCCGCTGCAGTTGCCGGATCCGAGTTTTACCATTATGACGGATGCCAGTCAAACAGGTTGGGGTGCATCATTGATCCCAACGGATTCGAGATGCCAGGGTCTTTGGGATCCGCAATTCCTGAGCAAGCACATAAGCATCAAGGAAATGATGTCAATTTGGCTTGCGTTACGTCATTGGATGGACATTATTCACAATGCTCATGTCCAAATCCTATCCGACAATACGACAGTAGTGGCGTATATACGGAATCAGGAAGGCACTCATTCAGTTCCGTTGTTCAATCTAACGGAAAGAATCCTTCTGTTTGCACTAGAACATCAGGTTCTTCTTTCGGTCCGTCACATACCGGGTCGTCTGAATGTACTAGCAGACTCCCTTTCACGAAAGGGTCGCTTGTTGCCGTCGGAGTGGACTCTCAACAAACAAGTATTCAATCAGATTTGCTACCAATGGGAATGGCCAATGATAGACTTATTTGCGACACATCTCAACAATTAGTTGCAGACGTATGTGTCTCCGTGTCCGGATCCAAGAGCATTTGCAGTAGACGCTCTGTCGATCCCTTGGGACGGAATGATAGGATATGCGTATCCTCCAGCGCCGTTAATTCAGCAAGTATTGCTAAAGATAAAACAATCTCAATGCAAGATTCTGTTGGTAGCATCTCTGTCTCCACAGAGACCGTGGATAAATCTACTCAGGTGTCTGTTGTGGGACCTACTGCGAAAGCTTCCTCCACGGGAGGATCTTCTTTCGCAGGGGAAATCGCGTCAACTCCATCACAACCCGCAAGGTCTCAACCTTCACGTTTTTCCGTTGTGCGGTCCTTCTTGCATGGCAAGCACTTTACAGGACGAGCAGTGGACGCGATTTCTAACTGTAGGAGGATCTCCTCTTCGCTAAACTATGCGGCTAAGTGGAAGGTTCTTCGTCGTTGGTGTAGGGATCATTCTGTAGATATTTTCGATCCCTCTATACCAGACATTGCAAACTTTCTAGTATACTTGTTTGACGAAATCAAACTGCAGCCTGTTACTATTAAGGGTTATAGGTCTATGTTATCTGATACCTATGCACATCATGATAGTTTACAAATTGGATCTAATGTCTCTTTATCTAAGTTGGTTAGAAACTTCTCGATAAATAGACCCAGAACTCTTAGGTTAATTCCTAAATGGAATTTAGCTTGGGTTCTTCTTAAATTGAAGGAAAAGCCATTTGAACCTCTTGGGACAGTAGATTTCAAATTCTTATCTTATAAGACAGCTTTTCTCTTAGCTTTCTCTTCTGCTAGAAGAGTCAGTGAGCTTCATGCACTATCGGTGGATGATTCTCACTATCGTAGTGTTGGGAACACTATCACCTTCACTACTAATGTCGGTTTTTTAGCTAAGAATCAGGCTCCTAATAAATATCCGGAACCTATTGTCATTAAGGCTCTTCCGTCTTCAGACGGGCATAGGCCTTTACTCTGTCCTGTTAGAGCGTTACGTATCTATAAACAAAGATCTCAGTTTATCAGAAAGGGACGGAAACGTTTCTTTCTGTCTTTGATGCCTAATAGAAGGGACATTTCGGTCCATTCTATTGCTAGATGGATTCAATTAACTATCCGTACTGCTTATGAGAGTTTATCTTCTTCTCAGCAGTCTGTGCTTAAGATTTCCGCTCATGAAGTAAGAGCCCTTGCTACTTCTTGGGCTTACGCTAATAGTATTGCTATTACAGATTTAATGAAGGCTGCTTATTGGTCTCAGCCATCCACATTCATGAATTTTTATCTCAGAAATATTGAGTCCATTTCTGGAGACCTGCATTGTTTAGGTCCGTTATCTGTTGCTCAGAATGTCGTCCACTAAACAGTTGCAACTATAGTTATGCAGGCTTTCTGTTCCGGCAGTGACTCCGTCCGGCTGCCCTCTTCGCTCTTGGCTATTTGACCCAGGGCAAGGGGAAGGGGGGGGGGGGGTGTTCCCTTAGGTCACTTGCTTTATAGTGAAAAGCAAGGGAATGCCTCCTCCAAAGTCAGTATTTCTGAGTCGCTTCCGGGATGGTTTTAAAGTGTAATATTAATGTTAAAATTCATTCATGTCATATTTTTAAAGTGTAGCTCGGTGTGAAGCATTTGTATATGTCAAGTGTCAAACGGGCGTTAATATACAATCCTTGGACACTTTTAAAAGAATATAAAGAGTCTCAATTCTCTGGACTAACTTTATTTATTGGCTTACTTTAAAGATAATTAGTATAAAGGGTTATACTGGATGTTAATAGAGAACATGAATGTTATTGTGCTCAATTATGAAGGGTATTGTATCTTTCTAATTTAACATTAAATAAGAAAGATACATGTAAAGCCTAATACTCCTTTTCTCCTTAAGGGGTTGCCCCTATATTATATAGTTGAGCTTATTGGATTTTCCTCTATGTCCTAGGCCCTCCAGCCTTTTTACTATTCAGCTAAGTCTGGGTCATTGGTACAGTATAAAAATGTTAAAAAATTTATAGTAATTTATATATTTTTTATACTTACCAATGACCCAGACGGGGATGGCCCTCCCAGGAGTTGGGAACTCATACCTCCCCGCTGAGTACATAGCGCTGACCAGGCACTGCCAGTAAGAATGATAATTGGCGCCAATTTCGGAACGTCCTTGACACTGCGCATGCGCAGTAGGGGCGAAGTATGGAGGTCCTATAGGACATGATTTCTTTTGGTTTTAGATGCAAATTTTGGGGATTGGGGGGCAAAATTTGTGTTTGGCCCTGGTTTTGTTAGAGTTAGCACCAGCTAAGTCTGGGTCATTGGTAAGTATAAAAAATATATAAATTACTATAAATTTTTTAACTTTCAAACCCTTCAGAAGTACCCGAAATTTGAGTTGGGTGCTTGAAAGTCCTTGAATTCCAGTTGCCCCTTTGAAAATTGTTGCACTTTTCTTGTTTGCCTCATATGTAATTAATGCACGACAGTCGATTTGTATTGACGACTATTGTGTGGTTAGTAAACAAAAACTTTTTCTTCAAACAAATCTACTTCCCTGATTGCAGATCAAGATCATAACCATGAGGGTTATTTACCAGTGTGGGGAAAAGTCTAGAAACTTATCTGAAAATGGCTTGAAAAGATCCTTGGATTTTTATCATCCCTAACCCTTTACCTACCCTCATGCATAATTTAGAAATTAAACAGTTGAAAAAATATATTTAAAAAAAAAAATTCAACAAAATCATATCATGTGATCCCTCATTGGAACAAGCCAAATCATGTGGTTTTGTCGAAATTTTTTGAAAAATGGAAAAAAACATTGATTAAAATAATAAATTTTGATACCATCTACATTGGGTAAAGGGTTGACCCTTTACTTAACGGATCAGCCACATTCACCCCCATAATATCACAATATAAGCAGTTAAAAAAATAAATATTCAGTAAAACTGTTTGGGTAGTTTTTGATGTGTTTTTTGGTTCGGTTTTCTAATTTGCCACAAAAATCAGAACTAAACTGGAAAACTAAAAGGCCTCCCAGCTCAAATTACATCTAATCTGCTGCTGTTATTTTAGGAATCCAGAACAGGTAGGTGTGGAGAGCGGCATAGAGTTACAGAAACTACCAGCAAAATCGTCGCTATGATATAGCTGTCTTGAATAAGAAGTTTACTACATTTGTAGGAAGAAAAATAACATACACGTTCTAAAATCACTCACCTCGGGCATAAGCGATCGATGACAATTTTAGCTGCCTAAACAGTAGCCTTTAGTACTTGACTTGTTTTGACAGAAATGAAGCACAGTTCACATTGATTTGTCATCGCGGTGTCTTCCCACTAGACCAATTCCCTTCAGACCAACTCCCACGAGGCCAATTCCCAAAAGACCAATTCCCCTTAGCCCAACTATTGACTGTTATTGATTAAGGATAATTAGGAAAATATTTATTTACTGAAAAGCACTTTATTTAATAAAAAAATATTTCTATGCATGACATATAAAATATATTGGTTTATAACATTTCAGCACCGCTCAGTACATATAACATTTTACTTCAATTTCTCAACCCATTTACTTCAATTTTCTCAATTTCCAAAATACAAAAAATATAGATTTAAAACATCAATATATATACCTTTTTATTTCAATTTCACAAATTTTTATACTGTACCAAGACATAGCTGGTGCTAACTCTTAAAATACTGGGGCCAAACACAAATTTTGCCCACCAATCCCCAAAATTTGCATCTAAATCCAAAGAAGTCATGTCCTGAAAGTCCTCCATACTTTGCCCTTACTGCGCATGCGCAGTGTCAAGGACGTTCCAAAATTGGCGCCAATTATCATTCTCTGTTTGGCCCTTCATCAGTTAACATCTCACTGATCTTTGTGCTTGTAAATCTCAGTTTAAATGATGCCAGACACATAAATATTGGAGAAATGGTGATTCTATGGAGGATAGAAAAGGAGGAGAGGAAAAAGGAGTGACAGAAAATATTCAGGGCTGTAACTTAAAATTTTCTAGTGAAATTATGTTAAGTTGCCTATTTTCGAGGCATGGGCCTATTGTTGTCATTCTTGCTATGAAGTTGCACTGCTTATTCAGTGTTTCCTCTCCCCTTATCCTGTTAAGTACCCCCTGGCTATTCTCCCATGCTTTTGGCATATTTTTGAGTAAGATTACAAATAAAATTTCTTGGGAGAATTAGCTTGGTGACAGAATGATTTCTGTTATTTTCCCCATGTTTACGTTTTCACCCATGGGTGTTTAGACGTTGTGTTCTGCATCTACCATCTGATGTTCTGCAGATTCTTCCCTGGAAGTCTCTGTTTTGCATCAGATAGTGTTTATTTTGATAACTGATTTCGGGCCAGGATTGTCAGTGCCTGGAGTCATGTTTTCTAGTGTTTATACACTTTTTGTTTACATTGGCAACAGTCTCTTTTGAGGGGGGCTTTTTGCCTTTGGAGTAGTTTACTCATTATAAGATACATTATTATATTTTTATACTGTACCAATGACCCAGACTTAGCTGGTGCTAACTCTAACAAAACCAGGGCCAAACACAAATTTTGCCCCCCAATCCCCAAAATTTGCATCCAAAACAAAAAGAAATCATGTCCTAAAGGACCTCCATACTATGCCCCCACTGCGCATGCGCAGTGTCACGGACGTCCCGAAATTGGCGCCAATTATCATTCTCTGTTTGGCCCTTCATCAGTCAACATCTCACTGATCTTTGTGCTTGTAAATCTCAGTTTAAAGGATGCCAGACACGTAATTTTTGGAGAAATGGTGATTCTAAGGAGGATATAGAAGGAGGAGAGGAAAAAGAAGTGACAAAAAATAATCAGGGCTGTACTTAAAATTTTTTGATGAAATTATGTTAAGTTGCCTATTTTCGAGGCATGGGCCTCTTGTTGTCATTCTTGCTAAATGTTGCACTGCTTATTCAGTGTTTCCTCTCCCCTAGCCTTCTAAAGTCCCCCCCTTGCAATTCTCCCATGCTTTTGGCATATTTTTGAGAAAGTTCATTTCTAAAATTTTCCTGGGAGAGTTGCTTGGATACAGAATGTTTTCTGTTATTTTCCCCATAGTTACGTTTTCACCCATGGGTGTATAAACGTGGTGTTCTGCATCTTCCATCTGATGTTCTGCAGATTCTCCCCTGGGAGTCTCTGTCTTGCATCAGATAGAGTGTAATTTTGATGACTGATTCCGGGCCAGTTTTGTCAGTGCCTGGAGTAATGTTTTCTGGTGTTTTACACTGTTTGTTTACATTGGCAACAGCCTTTTTTGAGGGGGGCTGTTTGCCTTTGGTGTAGTTTATCTCACTATAAGATACATTTATATTATCCGTAAGTGTCTCATTAATTATTTTATATAAATTTAAAATTTTTGACCACACTTTGCCATCGGATCCATCGGGGCTCAACGTTACTTTTCAGCAACTTGGGCTTCGCTGAAAAAATATTTTTTCAAAATTATTTTGATTTGCAATTGTTTTTTCATTTATTAATGGATCATGTTATTATGTATCTTTGTGTCAGGGGTTTGTGCGAGTAACTAGGACTTGTTGTTGACTTTTCAGTAGTCAGTGTTCTCGCACTAATCCCTGTCCTATATGTCAACATTGGGATGATAAACATTGGAAACGTGTGTCACGGTATGTTGTTTCTGGAGAAAGGGCTATGCCGGCTCTTTCTCCGCAAGGTCACTCTACTCTCTCAGTTTCTATTTCAGAGGAACAAGAACAGGGTGATGTTTCCATGTTATCTTCTACAAGTGTGCGTCCGTCGTCACAAATGAATTCAGAGCTAGCGGCAAAAGTGCTCATGGAGATTAGACAAATGTCCGCTAGCTCGCCCGGTGTAGCGTCCATTCACCGAATGGTTCGGCAGCCGGGTTCGTCCGATGCGGTCCAGGAGGAAATTTTGGGTGATGCGAGCACTAAAAACATACTAGGTGCACACCCAGTGACGGCGGATAGTAAGCGAGAACGGAGGAAGCCTTTGAGTCCGGTTCCTAGCTCGTCCAGGTCCAGCCGGGCCGCGAGCGAAAGAGGCCCCTCTCTCGTACAACAACATCTGGGACCAGATGTTGTGGTACAAAATGTGTCGCAAGCGGAGCATACGTCCGTCGCTCGGGACGCTCCGTTGTATAGGCAGTCCGCGGAGACTGCTAAGGCTTCTTCTTCTCGTCAGCGCACACGACCGCACCTTGGCTGCGTGACCGCCGATATTTTACCAGCTTCGCCGATCAAGGATTCTTCGGCGACCAGGTCACACCATCCGGCAGCCAGGGATTCGAGACCGATGGACTCCGGACGTTCGCATAGAAAAAGTATGCGGGAGCCATCTGATGCGGAGCTGCCCTCGGCGAAGCAGCGAAAGACTGCGCCTCCGCAGGTCTCGACGCCGGACATTCTTGTGCAGATAGCACAGCTTATCGCAGCATCCCAGCAGCCGACAGATACGGTGTCGGATCGAGAATTATTCGACGGCGCTGGGTCGGTACGCTCCGCCGAAGCATCGGGGTCGGACGACCGGGAACATCATGAGGTCCGACCGGATGGTGAAAGGGATACGGATGATTTGGAGCTATCCCTTTCGGAACAACATAAAGCTGCCATGGACTTCATCCGGCACTTTCTCCCTCAAGTTGTTCCGTCGGGCCAGACTGCTGCAGTTCCGGACAAGAGGATTATAGCGTCATTGGACTCTGAATTTTTTGAGCGGTTCAGGGACATCGCTCCCAGGTTTCCGTCGCAGTCCAATAATGTTGCAAGAACATTTGAATTATTGAACGACGCTATATTTAAACTTGCTTCCAAGACGGGGAAAGCAGGTTTCTTGTCCGCTAATACTCTCAACCTGCCTTTCATTAATGTAAGGAATAAATTCGACACAGCAGGACAGGGTATCCCGAGAGTTCCTCTGCGTATGGACGACGAGGCGGAAGACTTAGAACTATCATTACCGTCGTCGGCTTCTATTCCAACCACGGTGTTGGAAACAGCTATTGCGTCTAACAGAGCCAATTTAGATGCCTTATCTTACGCAGATCACCTTACTAAGGCGTTATCACTACGCCTTCAAGGGAAAGAGTTTCAGGATATACGATCCTCTTTAAGACTTCTTTCAAGGGCAGTAGCTTATTCCACGTGTAACTCCGCCCTTTCAGTGGCAAACCTGGAGTTGGTTAGACGTGACGCAGCCCTAGCTACATCCACACTCGTGGATTCTAAGGTGAAGAACTCTCTTAGAGTCGCTTCGGTCTCCGGAGAACTTCTCTTTGACGGCAAGTTTTCTGCTATTTATGATAAAATTACAAAGAAAGCTTCAGATTCTCTGTTGTTCAAATCTGCTTCTAAGAAGTCGGATACAGCAGACAAGAATAAGACAGGCACTTCTGGGTCTAATGCGCCCAAGAGAGGTTCCTATAGAGGTTCCGGTGCGTCCTCTTGGTCTTATTCGAGAGACCGTCAGGGTAGCGACTCTCGTTCGGGACGTCCTTCGGGCCGGGACAACCGGTCGGACGCCCCGAGGTCGACGGGGCGAGGTGCGGGTCGTGGAGGACGTGGTTTCTCCTACCGCAGGCCTCGCAGGTCCAGGAGGTGATGGCTTAAACCTCTATCGCGTACCGGTTGGCGGAAGGTTGTCGAGCTTTTCACAAGAATGGGCGTCGATTACGGACGACCCTTGGGTGAGAGGAGTGACTTCGGAAGGTCTAAAGATATCCTTCAAACGAAAGCCTCCATTAACTCGAAGTCCAAAGTGGACTCAACTTCCGTCAAATCCGCAGAAAAGAGACGCTCTGTTATCAGAGGTGCAGTCTCTTTTAATGAAGAACGCGGTAGAGGTCGTAGAAAACCAGGAAACTCCGGGATTCTACAGCCATCTGTTTCTGGTTCCGAAACCAGACGGCTCGTTCCGTCCAGTCATAGATTTGAGCTGGATAAACAAGCTGATCATCGCTCCGAAATTTTATATGGAGACGATTCGGTCGGTCAGAGCGAGTATTCGGGTGAATGATTATGCAACAGGCATAGATCTCAAAGATGCGTACTTTCACGTCATGGTACATCCGACATTCCGAAAGTATCTACGCTTCGCAGTCCTAGGAGTGGTGTATCAATTCCGGGCGATGTGCTTCGGATTGAATCTAGCACCCTGGGCTTTCACTCGGGTAATGAACTCGGTAATGATCTATTTCCGAGCTCATTCGTCTGCGGTAACGTCGGCCTACCTGGACGACGTTCTTCAGAGGTACGGCAACGAGTTAACGCTTCAGAACGATGTGCAGAATCTGCTTCGGTTTTATAATAAACGAGGAGAAGTCGGATCTGGTGCCGTCCAAGTCATTCACTCATCTGGGAATGAGCTTCGAGACGCACAACAATCTCGTTCGTCTGCCGAGTGAAATTAATCAGTTGTTACGCTGGCTATTGTCTTCACTCAGACAAAGTCACAGCGAGGGAGTTCATGAGACTGATAGGTCTGTGCGGAGCCGCTGCGGATCTCATTCCGATGGGGCGGTTACGCACTCGTCCTCTCCAAATTTTCTTGACTCAGAATTGGAGTGTAAAGATTCATTCGCTCGATATAGACGTTCTCTTGTCAAATCAAGTGAAACAAGAGATTCAGACTTGGGCAAACATTCAGTGGTTGACTCAGGGAGTTCCACTGCAGTTGTCGGATCCGAGTTTTACGATTATGACAGATGCCAGTCAAACAGGTTGGGGTGCAACATTGATCCCAACGGATTCGAAGTGCCAGGGTCTTTGGGATCCGCAGTTTCTAGGCAAGCACATAAACATCAAGGAAATGATGTCAATTTGGCTTGCATTACGTCATTGGATGAACATTATTCAGAAAGCACATGTCCAAATCCTGTCCGACAATACGACAGTAGTAGCGTATATCCGGAACCAGGGAGGCACTCATTCCGTTCCGTTATTCAATTTAACGGAAAGAATCCTTCTGTTTGTTCTAGAACACCAAGTTCTACTTTCGGTCCGTCATATTCCGGATCGTCTGAATGTATTAACAGACTCCCTTTCACGGAAGGGTCGCTTGTTGCCGTCAGAATGGACTCTCAACAAACAGGTATTCAATCAGATTTGCTACCAATGGGAACGGCCAATGATAGACTTATTTACGACACAACTCAACAATCAGTTGCAGACGTATGTGTCACCATGTCCGGATCCCCGAGCATATGCAGTAGATGCTCTATCGATCTCGTGGGACAGAATGATAGGATATGCGTATCCTCCAGCGCCGTTGATTCAGCAAATATTGCTAAAGATAAAACAATCACAATGCAAAATTCTGTTGGTAGCATCTCTGTCTCCACAGAGACCGTGGATAAATCTACTCAGGTGTCTGCTGTGGGACTTACCGCGAAAACTTCCTCCACGAGAGGATCTTCTTTCACAGGGGAAATCGCGTCAACTTCATCACAACCCGCAAGGTCTCAACCTTCACGTATTTCCATTGTGCGGTCCTTCTTGCACGGCAAGCATTTTACAGGATGAGCAGTGGACGCGATTTCTAACTGTAGGAGGACCTCCTCTTCGCTAAACAGGGCTCGCCTTGAGTAAAATGGTCGGGGCCTAAAAAAAGTGCCCCACATATTGAGGTCGGGGCCTTTTCAGGGCTGATTTTCCATTTTGTCCATTATTGTTAATGCTTTTTGTGGAAAATGTCGGGGCTTGAAAAAAAGCCCCCAGCAAGTGCTCCTCGGGGCTGATCTCGGGGCCTGGGCTGATCAGCCCCGACTCAAGGCAAGCCCTGGCTAAACTATTCGGCTAAGTGGAAGGTCTTTCGTCGTTGGTGTAGGGATCATTCTGTTGATATTTTTGATCCTTCCATACCAGACATTGCAAACTTTCTAGTATACTTGTTTGACGAGATCAAACTGCAGCCTGCTACTATTAAAGGTTATAGGTCTATGTTATCTGATACCTATGCACACCATGATAGTTTACAAATTGGATCTAATGTCTCTTTATCTAAATTAGTTAGAAACTTTTCGATAAATAGACCTAGAACTCTTAGATTAATTCCTAAATGGCTTGGGTTCTTCTTAAACTAAAAGAAAAGCCATTTGAAAGCTAACATTGATCCTTTTTACTATTCAGCTATGTCTGGGTCATTGGTACAGTATAAAAATGTTAAAAAATTTATAGTAATTTATTTTTTTTTTATACTTACCAATGACCCAGACAGGGATGGCCCTCCCAGGAGTTGGGAACTCATACCTCCCCGCTGAGTACTTATCGCTGACCAGGCACTGCTTGTAAGAATGATAATTGGCGCCAATTTCGAGACCTCCTTGACACTGCGCATGCGCAGTGGAGGCAAAGTATGGAGGACCATTTAGGACATGCTTTCTTTGGTTTTAGATGCAAATTTGGGGGATTGGGGGGCAAAATTTGTGTTTGGCCCTAGATTTTTAAGAGTTAGCACCAGCTATGTCTGGGTCATTGGTAAGTATAAAAAATATATAAATTACTATAAATTTTTTAACTTTTCAGTGAGAAATTTTAGTTCTCCAGGAAAATGTCTGAATCTGCTATTTTCTGTTCTTGAGTAAGATAAAAGGTTAATTTACATGTGATCTGTTTCAGCTTTTTGTTAGAGCCTAAAGTCAAATTTCATGTCTCGTATAAAGATGGAAGGATGTTGACGGAGGATTCAGATATGGATAATGAAGAAGAGAAGAGTAGTGTGAAAGAGGAAAGTGATGAGCAAGAAAATGAAGATGCTGATGAATCAGATGGCGAAGGTGCTGAAGGTAATGTTATTACATTGAGGATGGGCCGGGTGGCTCAGTAGGCAGAGGTGCAGGCTGCAAGCCGAGAGGTCCTCGGTTCAAATTCCACCTGCAGCAACTGCATTGTCTCCTTAGGCAAGACACTTCACCCCCCCCCCCCCCCCCATTGCCCACGTGGTGCACCTGTCTTCAACCAATGCTAACCCTGCTTGTGTGGAGTTAGTATGTTGGCGTGCTGACAGTTGCTCGCCCTTGCTCCGTGGTTCTCTCTGGGTACTCCGGCTTCCTACACCTGTAAAACTGTTGTGGTCATGATTAGCCTTTGTGCAGAAATATGTGACCTTAACCCTTTACCCAATGCAGACGATATCAAAATTTATTATATTAAATATAATTTTTTTTAATTTTTAAAAAAATTTCAACAAAACCATTTCATGTGACCCCTCATTGGAACGAGCTCAATGAGCTCGTTCCAATGAGGGGTCACATGATATGATTTTGTTGAAATATTTTGAAAAATGCAATTTTTTCAACTGCTCAATTTGCATATTATGCGGGTGATTCGTTAGGTAAAGGGTTAAATACCAATAATAAATAATTAAATAAATATGGGTTATATACACATGGTGTTTGTAAAAAATATTTTATCGCGACGAGAGCGTTTTTGGGGGCATATATAGCTACGAGTCGCGCAGCGACGAGTAGCTATGTAGCCCCCGAAAACGCTCGAGTCGCGATAAAAGATTTTTTACAAACACCATGTGTATATAACCCTTTTATCTACTCCCCCACCTCCCCCACTCCCGGGTTAACAGCGAGTCCACTTGCAAAAATCAGCTGATTCGCAAAAGTTGACAAAACGACATTGAAACGGCCTAAAAAATAAAAACACAGAATTAAGCTTTGCCAACTGGACTTCTTGGAAGATACGATGGAATAGAGCATGGCTGATTGAGAAATGATATCACTAGTGATTTCTTATCAACCTACTCACAATTGTTTACTACAGGCTTGCACTACAGTGGAAGTCCCTAACTCGGATAAAATACTCTCTATTTTTGTCTTTCCCAAGCAAGTTGGGAAAGAAAAGTGGTGCAAAAGCACCAATAAAAATAAGCCAAAACTGGGTCGAGTGCAACCGGCGCAGACCCAGTACGGGACGCTCTCTCCCAAGTACAACTCCACGACTTCCGTTGCCAGTGCGCATATACCGTCTCTAAAGACTCATTCTTTTTAAAATCTGCTTCGTGTCGAGATGTTTTTGCACGCTTATCAGTGTTCCACCAGCTCGATGTTTGATGATTCCTGATTCATTATACCACAGTGTATCCTTTGTATTCTCAGGAACAGTGTTTTATATTCTCTTTTTTCTATTATATGTCCATAATATATATTTATTTGCTCTCTCTCGGGTCGCGCGCGATTTTCGCGGGCCACGCGGTTCGGACTTAGATTTTCACAATTATTGTTCATGCTTTTTTTGCAAATTTTTCTAATTGTGTTAGAGTTAGGTGTCAGCGGGGTACCACTCCTACAGTGTTTCTTCTTTCTGTTGAGAGTAGTCTTCCTGTTGGGTGGTTCCCGGTCGACCGTCTGGGGTCTTTGTTTCTGTCACCTTTCTCTCTTTGGGGGTGTTCTGATCTCACCTTCTCTGCTCCTCTCACCTCTTTCATGCCTAGGACAATTCCTTGTGGGCAGTGTCTGCTGCCTAAGCATGTGGACGATGTACATTCGTCGTGTTCCTCCTGTAATGGGTGTTCGGCCGAGCGGCCGTGTGGTGTCTGTGGAACATGGTCTTCCACCTTTTGGGCGTCAGTAAATCGTGTCGTTCGTTCTCGTGGCCGTGCCTCCCGCTCCCGCGGGAAAGGAGAACGTGGTCGTTCGGGGCCTCCCGAGCCGACTTTGTCTGGTGAGAGTTATTCCTCCTCTGTGGGGGATGTGCAGTCTTTTCCTGTGGTGGATACTGCGGGAGCCGTTGAGTGTTCTGGTGTAGAGATGCCTGGTTCCGGGACTACGGTCCCCCTCCAGTCGACATCTGAGGCTGTCACTAGGGTTGTGACTCCTCCTTCGGAGCCGAGCCGGTGTGCTCTCTCCACTATTTCACCAGCCTCAATGACTCTCGACGTATCTACTACTGCTGCTGGTCCGTCTGCTTCGTTGTCTGTTTCAGCCGGCCTCGGGTTTTCGCTGCAGGGGACTGCAGAACTGTCCGATACTGTAGACGTGGGATATCGACCCCAGCCTTCCCTGACTTCAACTCGGCGAAGTCGGAAGGGGCTGCCGGCCGAGCCCATCGCTGTGGTCTCGTCGCCGTCGAGTACCACAGTTGTGTCTTTGGATTCGGATGTTCGTAGTGGAAACACTATGAACTCCGTGGCGTTTCCGTCCACTCACTCTGGTCACACGACCAGTTTTGGGGGACCAACGCCTTTTGTGCAGCCTGGACCTTCTGCCCCGCAGAGGTCCGCGGTGACTCTCATGAGTTCTCGCAATATTGATCCTCGGGGTGCATCGTACCCCTATACACGTCTGCCTTCAGATGTTTCGGCTGCTGCCCGTCGTCCCGCGTCGGGTGTTTTGGAGGATCGTGACCCTTCGCTGGTTAAGAGGGTCAGAGGTGAAGCCACTTTGCCGGTTCGCTCCCCTGTCGCACCGGTCGGTACAGGCAGTGAGCTTAGGGAGGCCCTCTCCTTACTCACTCAGGTTCTCTCAAAGAGCCTTCCTGTTGCTTCCAGCGAGGCTATGGGTGGTTTCCAGGCGCCTCCTATGGCGCCGCCTCCCGGGATTGGAAACAGGCCGGTTTCCGATTCCTCTGGTGTCCCGACACCATGGGAGGCGTCGGCTGGTTTGCCCACGATGGGCTATGTGTCTTCTGACTCTGGGGAGGAGTCCGACATGCTTGAGGTCGAGGGCCAGCAGTCTTCGGACTTGGGGGCGGCTCTTGACTTTGTGTTTGGGTTTCTGCCTGAGCTCAAACCTGCTAACCAGCCGACAGTGTCAGCCTGGCCGCGATCATCGGTCATATGGAGCAACCTGCTTCTGGGCGCCTTCGACCATGCCAGTCGGTACAGGTGGTTGAGGCTTTTTCAGCATTGGATGCCAAGCTGAATTCCAAGGCTTTGAAGACTTCGTTCTTCACCAGGGTTGACACCTTTTTGCCTCCTGTGCGTTATCGTTCCTACGATTCCGCCAATCCGTCAGTCTGCCAGACTTTGACGGTTCTGGATCAGGACTCCACTTCCCTCGGGCTTTCCAAGCCCAAGTCTGCCGTCATTCCAATGACAACTCTGGAGTCCACGTTGGGCTTATCTAGGGAGATGCTTGGCATGCTTTCTCTCTCAGATCACGTCGTCTCAGCTTTGGCTGCTTATCTGCCTCCAGATAAGTTTGACGAGGTACAGGCTCCTTTGCGTGTGCTGTCCAAGGCGCTTATGCACCTTACTCACACGCATGCCTGTAACACGGCCAATTTGGAATTAGTTCGAAGGGACGCTGTGCTGGACACAGGACGATCCCTTCCCGAGGAGCAGCGTGCTACTCTTCGATCTGCTTCTTTGGCAGGTCCGCAACTTTTCCATGGTTACGTGTCGACGGTCCGGGATGACGTCCTACGTCATTCCAAAGATCAGCTGCTGTTTCGTCAGCTTGATCAGCCTTCTCGGGGAGGCAAGGGCCGTTCCAAGCCTAACAAGTACCCTTCTGCTTCCTCTGTGAAGCAAAAGGCTGGTCCTTCTGCCGCCGCCTCTACTTCTTACTCACGGGGTAAAGGTAGGGGTCGGCAGAATCGAGGGAAGTCTCAGGATTCTTCATTTAGCAGAGGAGGTGGTTTCTCCTCTTGCGGGCCTCGTCGGGGCTCGAAATGAAGGTCCTCACCTCGACTCGTCCCGGGTTGGAGGAAGGATAGCAGAGTTCGCAGACCATTGGACCACCATCACATCCGATCCATGGGTGTTAGATGTTGTTCGGTCCGGGCTGCGCATATCCTTCCGACGGCACCCCACTCTGACAAGGGTGCCTCTTCCAACCACAGTTCCTTCAGACGTTTTACGTCGGGAACTTTTGTCCACGGAGATTGCCAATCTCCTGGCAAAGGGGGCGATCGAGGTCGTCAAGAACGTTCAGTCAGTGGGTTTCTATTCCCGCCTGTTCTTGGTGCCGAAGAAGGACGGCCGACTCCGACCGGTTATCGATCTGAGCATCCTGAACCAGTCTATCATTGGTCCCAAGTTCAGCATGGAGACTTTCAGGTCGGTCCGCCAATCAATTCACCAGGGAGATTTCGCAGCCAGCATTGACCTGCGAGACGCTTACTTCCACGTTCCGATGCATCGGGCGTCACGGAAGTATCTCAGGTTCGCTTTTCTGGGGCGAGTTTACCAGTTCAAGGCCATGCCTTTCGGCCTCAACCTGGCTCCTTGGGCGTTCACCAGACTGATGTCGCATGTGATAGCGTTCCATCGCACACAGTCCAGGGTGACTACTTCGGCATATCTGGACGATATCCTCCAGAGGCATTCCAATGCTGCCTTACTGGAATCGGATGTCGCCACTCTGTTGAGCTTGCTCACGTCGCTAGGATTCAGAGTCAACGAGGAGAAGTCGGACCTGGTCCCTTCTCAGTCATTTTGTCATCTGGGGATGTCTTTCCAAACCAAATTCAATTTGGTGGCTGTTCCCCAGGCCAAGGCTGTGATTCTCTCAGCTTTTGCTCTGACTCTGTCCCAGTCCAGGTCCGCGACCGCTCGGAGTTTTCTCCGGCTGATCGGTCTCTGCGGTTCGGTGACGGATCTCATTCCTCTAGGTCGGCTGCGTGTCAGACCTCTCCAACACTTTCTGCTCAGTCGTTGGAGACCGAATGTAGATTCTCTGGATCAGGTGCTTCCGTTTCCGGACTCTCTGTATCCTCACCTTCTTCCCTGGACAGATGTTCAGTGGATTACGCAGGGTGTTCCGCTGGACTTACCCACGTCCGATCGCGTTCTGACGGCAGATGCCAGCGATCTCGGATGGGGTGCGACGTTGGATCCTCTCGGTCTTTCCCTACACGGGATGTGGGACCAGGATCAAGCAGCTCTACACATCAACCAGAAGGAGCTTCTTGCTCTTCTTCTGAGTTTCAGGCAGTGGATCCCTCACCTGTCGAATCGCCAGGTCCTTCTACTATCCGACAATTCGACAGTGGTTGCTTACATTCGGAACCAGGGCGGCACGCACTCGCTTCCGATGTATGAGTTAGCTCGGGATCTTTTACTGCTCGCTCAGGAGGTTCACGCCGGAGTGGTTGTTCGTCACATTCCCGGTCGTCTGAACATCCTAGCCGACTCCCTGTCCCGACAGGGCAGGGTTATTTCCACCGAGTGGATGCTTCACAGGGCAGTGTTCCAGTCGCTTTGCGATCTCTGGTGACGTCCCCAC
Organism: Pictodentalium vernedei; assembly: GCA_031216915.1. NCBI lineage: Eukaryota > Metazoa > Mollusca > Scaphopoda > Dentaliida > Dentaliidae > Pictodentalium > Pictodentalium vernedei. The sequence continues at coordinate 670,691,036 of CM062295.1, read as the reverse complement.
GTCGATCTCTTTGCGACTCGTTGGAACCATCAGGTGGACACTTTCGTGTCCCCGTGTCCAGATCCTCTGGCTTTTGCCGTGGACGCTCTGTCACTCGATTGGAACGGTCTAGTCGGCTACGCCTTCCCGCCGGTTCCGATTCTTCCTCAGGTTCTTGCCAAAATTCGAACCTGCAGTTGTCGAATCATTCTGATCGCTCCCCTGTCGCCTCAGCGGGTGTGGATCAATCAGCTCCGCTCGCTGATGGCGGCGGTTCCGGCACGTCTCCCGCTACGTCGCGACCTTCTTTGTCAAGGTCTCCCGAGGAGGTTTCACGTCGACCCGACTTCATTGTGCCTTCACGCATATCTTTTGTCAGGTCCTGTCTCCTCCGTAGAGGTTTTTCGAGACGAGCAGTGGAGTGCATTTCTTCTTCAAGGAGGCACTCCACTGGTTTAGCTTATGCAGCTAAATGGAAGGTCTTCTGTCGTTGGTGTGCTGATCACTCTGTTGATTATGCCAATCCTTCGATTTCACAGATTGCGGAGTTTCTGGTATATCTGTTTGATTCTCGGGGTCTCCAGCCTGTTACCATCAAGGGTTACAGGTCTATGCTTTCAGACTCTTTTTCTTATGTGGGGAAGCGTCGTATCGGCACTAATCCTTACCTCTCCAAGCTTGTTCGGCACTTTTCTTTGAAAAGGCCTCGGACTTTGCAGCTTACTCCACGATGGAATCTTTCGTGGGTGCTGCTTTGCTTGGGGGGGGGGGGGGGGGGGGGGGGGGGGGGGGGGGGGCGCCGTTCGAACCTTTATCCCAGGTGGATATGCAATTTCTCACATACAAGACGGCTTTTCTGATGGCATTTGCTTCGGCCAGACGGGTTAGTGAGCTTCACGCCCTCTCGGTTGACCCGGCCTTTTTTAGGAGTTCTCCCAACAGTGTTACTTTTACCACTGATTGCTCCTTTTTGGCTAAGAATCAGTTACCAGATACTACTCCTCCTCCTATCTGTATCAGGGCTCTTCCCTCTGTTGAGGGTACTCGCCCTTTGCTCTGTCCGGTCCGTGCTATTCGCATTTGTCTTGATCGGACACGCTTCATACGGAAGGGCAGAAAACGTTTTTTTCTGTCTCTCATTCCAGGTCGACAGAAGATCTCTCCTCAATCCATTTCTCGATGGATTTGTCTTGCTATTCGTACGGCTTATAGTCATTTAGCAGCTGGCGATTGTATTACCAATCGTATTTCTGCCCACGAGGTGCGGGCACTGTCTACCTCTTGGGCTTATTCTAACTCCGTCAAGTTGTCGGATGTTATGCAGGCAGCCTACTGGAGAAATGCTTCTACTTTCTCCACCTTTTATTTACGCCAGTTGCAGGAGCAGTCGGAGGACCTTTTTGCCTTGGGTCCTCTTTCTTCTGCTCAGGCTGTTGTCTGCCATAGCCATTAGGCTTCTTGAAGGTCAGTTTCAGCCTTGTGCTGTTACTGCCCTTTTTTCTGTCTGTGTGTCACACAGGCTCATATGTCTCTTTTCATTGTCCTTTACCAATGATTGCGACATTATGGTTGATAAGCCTCGGGACCTCTTCCTTCTGCTTCACGGTTCCAGTGCACTAGGGTTATGTGGGGGTTGGTTATGCGATTCCCTCCAGCCTTTTGTCTATTCAGCCTGTAGTAAACAATTGTGAGTAGGTTGATAAGAAATCTAAATTTTATAGTAAATTTCCTTTCTTATTATACCTACCACAATTGTTTACATGGAGGCCCTCCCGTCTTCTTTACGGGTAAAGAATCTTTCCTCCCCGCTGATCACATAACTCTAACGTTTACGGATTCAAAAAGAATGAGTCTTTAGAGACGGTATATGCGCACTGGCAACGGAAGTCGTGGAGTTGTACTTGGGAGAGAGCGTCCCGTACTGGGTCTGCGCCGGTTGCACTCGACCCAGTTTTGGCTTATTTTTATTGGTGCTTTTGCTCCACTTTTCTTTCCCAACTTGCTTGGGAAAGACAAAAATAGAGAGTATTTTATCCGAGTTAGGGACTTCCACTGTAGTGCAAGCCTGTAGTAAACAATTGTGGTAGGTATAATAAGAAAGGAAATTTACTATAAAATTTAGATTTTTCGCTGAAAAAAAAATGTGCAAAAGGGAGATAAAATGAGAACTATTTTCTTAATGCGTAACGTGACTTTTAATAAATGCGTAAACAAATTAGTTCTTTCGTTCACTGAATTTCAATCGCTGTCACTTTCGATTACCATAATTCTTCGTCGTTTATGTGAATGTTCTTGACTCGGAGGATTGTTTATATACTGGATTGTACAATTTCCTGTAATGTTGAATATATGTTGAGGGAAATTTGATTCTTGATTCAAGGAAGAATTGTTGGATTTACAGAAATGTGTCTGTGAGGAAATGTGCCCACTGCTTGCCGGCGTGCCAGGAATTTGATGTCCTTGAACTTTTGAATTTTCCCTACAAGACATAGTCTTTGTGACAGGAATATTTACATTTGGGTCAACACCGGCTAAAATATTTGACATTTCATGCTGCATTCGATCAGACGCTACGGCATAATTGTTTACGCTTGTAATGTTTTTGTGACCCGAAAGCTGCTGGACCGTTGACGGTGCGATTCCAGAATGCAGCAGTCTCGTACAAGTTGTTTTTCTTGCACTAGTGTTTGTTTTTTTCCCGGAAAATCCAGCTTGTAGGGCCATGTTTTGCATGATGTGTCTGAGTTTGTGCACACCTATAGGCTGTGATTTAAACCAGAAGGAGTCGTCCGACTTTCTGTTGTGACAGATCCCAATGTAAAATGGACTTTCCGGATGATTCATCTGTGGAGGACGTCTGGATTCTAATTGTTTATACGCATATACTGGGCACTTATCAATATTTCCCGGAATGGCATAGGCTCTTGGTTTGAACTGTCTAAGGTGAGTTGACGATGTTCCTGTTCTAGTTTTTGTGTTTCGTTCTGAATATTCCAAATATTCTTGGTCATTTTCGTCTTTTTTCAGTTCAATATCGCCCCAACGTAACTTGTGATTTTCCGTGACACCCCGCATACCAAAATGTTTAGTATTATTCAGCCACATTCTGTTAATTAGAGCCTGTGGTTCATGACACCCAGTTATATTTTTATCACTAAGAATCTCCTCTTCTCTCTCTGTCAGGAGCTCTGAGCGGTTGGGTTTCCCCCCTTTGCCTTTCTGTTTTAATTCCTTTCTTTTACTGGCCAGGACAAGCCGAGATGTTTCAAATTGTCGATCAGTTATTATATTATAGCCATAGTTGTTTTCTCGCAGAAATCGCTCGATACCGCGGTGGTACGACGTGAGGCTGTCGGGTTCATATTCGGCACCATCAGCTTTGCGCACTGACAATAGAAACTGCCCAATTAAATTGTCCAACTGCTGTGGGGGTAATGATAATATTGAATCAGACTGACTGCCTGTGGTCTCAACAAATCGAGTAAATGCTTTCATCACACTTGCAACTTTACGCTGACTGTTCGCATTTTTCATATTTGAAATGAAATTTGCCTTGTCAGTTTCAGTTATTTCAATAAACTGAGGTTTTCGTGAAACGGTGGCAGATTTTAGTGTCTCTGTCGGCACTGTACTCTTTATAGTACTAGTAGAAGTACTACTAGTAGTAGGTTCAACTGGTAGGCCTACATTTGATGCAAAAATTGTACTTGGTAAAGAATTGTCATTACTTGGTGCTAAACTAGAAACTATGCTCTCATTTGGAAAATGATTTGGTGTTGACGATCGAAAAGCCCACAGGACAGGCGATGACGAGACACCGGTCAAAACACTAGCATCTAAATTAAAATTAGGTGGAGATTTACAGTCCTCTGAGAAGTCCTCGCTATTCAACAGCAGGAAATTATCCACCTCAAAGTCATCCCAGTGATCATCCATAATGATTTTTACAAATTTATGATAAGATAAAAGTTTCACAAATTTTTAACAACAGACGGATTACGGATTATTGGCAGACGACGTTTCCGAGCTTAATTGTTTTCGGCTTTTCGAATTCAAAATATTATCGGAAACATGGAAAAAAAAAGTGTAAGTTACTAATTTTTACTCTTTTCCGTCAAATTTTATTTTTACAATTCAGTAAGTTTAATTAATGGCCTTCTTTTTTATTCAATACATTTCGATAAATACGCCCCGTTTTATTTGTTTCGATCCGCGGCAGCGATAATTAGTTATTCAAAGTGTTGAATGAAATAGTACGTCATGCAAATGAGATGGGCGTGAACGTTGTATTCTTGCGATATCACGTGACTTTTATTCTTACTGCAGTAACGATAAAAGATTTTTTATTGACGGCGAGTTTTCGATAACGATAAAAGATAAAACGTTAACTGTTTTTACGTATAAAGTAGATAAATAATATTACATAGAGGATCTGAAATGAGTCATGATTTTGTATGAAATTTATGTACAGAGTTCACTGTGGTGTACCGAGGCTCAGATTGATTTTAGTGAATAAAGTTCAGAAATTTTCATGTCAAAACATGACTACTTTGAGATTCTTTTTATCATATAATATGTATTTTAAACTTTTCGGTAATGTAATGTAAAGACTAAAGCTGGCCAGTGCAGTTTACAAAAATTGCCAGCCAAATTTTATTATTTTTTTCAGTTTTTGCCTCAAAAACCTACCTTATGACCCTCATTGGAATAAGCTCATTGAACTTGTTCCAGTGAGGTAGATTTTTGAAACAAAAATTGAGTCTATTTCATTATTCAGGAAATGTTTTCTGAAAATGCCGTCTACTGTTTGTCTTAGGTAGACACTTTGTGAATGATATTTTCCGTAATGACCTATTTGGTGGTAATTATGTAATAAACTGTTCAAGTTACATGGCCTTGGGTGATGGTAAAGCAATGAGGAAGGTATACATGTGCACCATGACTAATGCCATAAAACTTGGCTTTAGTATACCGAAAGTACCAATAAGCTAATGCTTAAAATAAGTTAACAACAATATTTTAGTTTCTGGGACATGTTGCTCATATTTTCTTTACTAACTGTATATAGACAGCGGCTCAAGATCTATTGGTTTGAAATCAAATGCCATAAAGACTGTGCCACTGCACAACCCTGTGATGAGTAAATTCAGGCCACTGACTACATATTGGGACACCTGTTTTGTTGCAGTAAATAGTTTCAAAGTTGAAATTAGGGTTTTAAGGGTAAAGTATGATTTGACTTAAGAAAGTTCTTGGTATTTACAGTTGATGAAGCTGATGGGGATGAGGAGGGTGATGGTGAAGAGAATGAGGAGGGTGATGGAGAAGAGGATGGGGAGGGTGATGGAGAAGAGGATGAGAAGGGTGATGAAGATGATGCTGGAAGTAGTGATGACAGCTATGCTGATATTGAGTCAGATGAAGAAGATAATAGTGACAAGGAAGACACAGAGAACAAGAAATCTTTGGAAAAAAGGAAGGAAAAGTTATTGGTATGCATTGCTAAGAAAGAAATTAAAATTTTAGACCAAATTTTATTTTTTAATTCATTCACCAAAGTAATACAATTGCTTTATCTTCTAAATCCTCTCCTGGTTGGAAAAGTAGGCAGATTTAGAAGAATCCTAAGAAAAAGACTCAAGAGATTATAAAAATGACTAAAATAAAAAAAAGAAACCTAACCGGGTTTAGCAGGTGCCAATTTGTGTATGGTACACAAAACCTGGTATCCCTCATCCAAAATAGTAGAGAGTCCCATTGTCCAATTCCCGCCCAAACCTCCAGAAATCAATTTCCACATTTCCAGAAGACAGTAAAGTAAATATACAATAGCGGGGACACCAGCATAAATAATAATATTATGCCGGGAGGGCACTAGTTTTTGTATTACTTTGGTAAGTATAATAAAAAATAAAATTTGGTATAAAATTAAAATTTTTCCCACTCTTACCAAAGTAATACAATTGCTTTGAATCGGTAGTAGGAGGATATATAAAGGTATTGCGTTGGAGTGATAAATAATGGAGGTCATATTAGCATGAGAGGGAATTGATGCTCTACTGACAAAAATAAATAATTTAGTATTTCCCAAGAAAATGTTACAATGGAAAATGATGAACAAGTGACATGAACATATGACCAGAACACAATACAGTGTATGTGAATGAGTTATTCAATACCCAGGAACAATAAAGCCTGGAAGGCTCAAGAGTATCAATAAAATTTGAATCCGTTAATTATCCACAAGACATACATAAAATAGAAATCTCACAATATTTACAATTAAAACTAATTTGCATAGATAGAAAATATTCATACCATACTATTTATTTATTATTTATTGGTGTTTAAGGACATATACTTATGCACAGTGGCTAATCATGACCGTGACTGTTTGACGAGTGGAGGAAGCCGAAGTACCCGGAGAGAACCACCGAGCAATGGCGAGTAGCTGCCAGCTCCCCAACATCGTAACTCTGCACTGCAGCACAGGCTGGGTTAGATTGGTTGAAGACATGCGTACCATCGACGTGCAGTACGCCTTAGTACACGACGTTATCATGTCCCCCATGCGGACAGTCGGGGTTAAGTGCCTTGCCCAAGGACACAACGTGGGAGTCCGAATTGATCGCTCAGATGGTCACCCATCCAATGATTAACTGGGCTCGACATTGCTTAACTTCGGTGGTCTGATGAGAATCGGTTACCGCAATGTCACCGCGCCCCCTTCATGCCATACTGATAGGGAAAGAATAACTCTATAAAATGACATATAAGCTACTGCTAAAGAAGAAAACAGGGTTCTAATATCCAGAGCATTAATAATATCAGAAATCCTGTCCACAAGAGTGAGCTTAACGCAGGGAAAAAGAGTTGCAGGGGAACATATGCCAATAACTCTTCAGACGAGCGGAAAGGAAATGTGCATGAGCAACGAGTCTTTCAATTAATAATAACCCCCCTTCTTCCAAAATTAAATTAACCCTTTACCTAACATAGTGGCCAAAAACGGACAGAAAATTAACCAGAATAAGCCTACCACAGCCTAAAAAATCTATGAGGTTTCTCAATAAAACCATACAAATATGGATATCATTAGAACCAGCTCATCAAGCTGATTCTAGTGGTATCCATATTAGAATGTTTTTTTTTTTCAAAAAATGTGAAATTTGTTTTTGAAAAATGTGGACATTAATTTATTTTTTAAAAATACTGTGTTAGGCAAAGGGTTAAACAACAATTAACATAAGGAAGATAGATATAAAATATTAAACAGACTAAATAACACGTAAAATACTGTTTATAGCTTATTATATTTTTGGTGCTAGAAAAATAATAAAATGAATATAAAGTACCAAGAAGGACCAAATAATATAGTTGGAACTTAAAAGTGATGTCAGTCACAAAAGGTGTAGGACGTCAGCTGTAATGAGAGATTCAGCAGGTGCGCAAAACTGGAAGAATGGCAGCCACAATTCCATGATGAAAACTCTCGAATGTAAGAGAGATTTGTCTGAAAAACAGGTAAGTATAAGAATAAGTCTATAGTTACCTTAAAAGCATTCAGCACAGCCTAAAAGGAAGCCAAAGTAAATCCAAAGCTAGTAGGCAACGAACTCACACCCCAACAATTTGATCAGTGAATCTTCTAATTCAGGTCAGAAATTGAAGATACACTATAAGTCGGAAGTAGTTGTAGATAAACCGCAGTTATCTCACGGTTTTGTGCTCGGTTATAAACTATACAAAAACGCAAGTTTTGTTTCCATGCCACTAATAAAAACGATAACCACGGTTGCCGATCGTTTTTGACCGGAGTCCGAAACGTAAATAAACGATAGTGTTAGTCTTTTGGGAAGAAACGAGACGTGGGCTTTGATGAAATTGCATTGTGGCTTTCAGTCATAAATGCAAATAAACGATACCAACAATCATTTGTGATAAGATACATGTACATGTATATACACATGTAAAGCCATAATCCAAAATATGTTGTTGGCGTTTGCAATGCTCAAGTCGTGCAATCAAAAATTTATAAAGTCATTCCATTCGAAATATTGTCAATTGTCTGCCTTTTAGGTACGAAATTTCCAATTTGGCAAGTAATAAATAATAAATAAGACGTGGAACTAATCACCGCGACAATGAGTGGCCGAGATTATTTTGAAAAATTATCTGATGTGAACACAATGCATAATCCATTGTATATTTGAACAAGTTAAAAGTCAAATTGAAAATATTTTTTTCAGTGTTATTGTAGGGCACGTGTTTTTAAGTAAAGGCAAAGAAAGCCTTCAAAATCCCAATACCGCTGCATCTGAATCACAACAAACTACAATTTCAACAACACATTGTTGGACTTTATTTCTTAATGAAAACAATTCCAATGCAACATTTACATGTATGAAGATATAATTTGCGCTAAGTTGGTTTCGCCAGTCGTCATATGAGCATAAATTGTGCAGCTCTAATAAAAGTGTTGGGGGTATGATTCAATTTCACAGCTCCAAAGCACAAAAAATGTCAAGAATTAGGCTAATCTTGCACCGTATGCCTGTATGTACATGTACCAACTAAAATTAATGACGGCACTTGGAAGTCTTTTCATATTTTTTAGTGCCCTTGTGAAGATTCGATTGAGCCTCTCTTTGGAAAATAAGCTGTTACCGTACATACAAGCCTATTTGTTTACACCAGATACGAACCCCCACCAGGAAATGGAAGCTTGGGCAGGAAAAGAAGCAAGGAAGCAGAATATCAAATAAAGGATAACAGGCACTGTTGTGAACCACTTTCAAAACTGATGAAATTTCTCAGACTGCCACTTCCCCCCCCCCCCCCACCTCCATCTTCCACATATACCGACAGTTAGGCCTGCACACCGCCAACGATCTGTCCCACCAACCAGTATTCTTAGCCTCTCATGCCCAATAATCTGTCACAGTTCAATGGAAGAAAATAACACGTTTTTCCAACACTAGTAAAAAATTATCCTCTATCAAAACACCACTTTCACTTTCCATAGCGTATCAGAGTGACTGATGAGTCATCCAACAATTTTAACATATTAACAACACCTAAGCAGAAAGCAGAAGTAATATGTTTCATAATTTTTAACTGCCCACACAGTGTTACCATACTAACCCGCACACATCTACTGTCGGAACCGCATCCAAGAAAAATTCAGAACTCCAAAATTAAACCGGTCTGTTGGCCTACAATTACTCAACTATGAGTTTCCCAGGCGTGGGTTAAATTCACTGATGCATTGGTTCGCGAATTTCCACCACATGGGCAAACTTTTTACTAATACCTTAATTGGCATGCCAGGTAACAAGGAAATTCAAATGAATAACGTGTGGGCTACTGTGATTTTCAGCAGTGCAAAAGCCAAATACTCGAATGAAATGTTTATGTGAGGTGGTTGTTTTGTGGTGAATAAACATTTGAAGAAATATGCGAATGGCCATTTAATCTAATGAAATATGTTTTGTTGGGATAATGCACGTTAAAAATAAAATGTTCATCGAACAAAAAACAACAAAGAATGGTTCTAGCCTTAATTTGTTTATTTGTATGCTAAACACAAAAATGCTAATTCTTGCCTGAACACGTGCTCTGTACAAAACGCGAGGCACCTTCTGCCCACTTAAGTTCGGACCTGCATGTAGTTGAAACCAAGTTCCATTTAAAATACACCTTTCCAAGAGAAACCTTAGAGGAGTACACACACACACCATGATTTAAATAAATGCACACCCTTGTTAGGAACCCTTGGAAGCAAAGAGTGCTGATCTACAGATGTAGACATTTATCTACTGCACCAAAGAGATTGCAGGGTGGGAGTGGGCATACTGAAACTTACTCCACAGGCTCATTGTCGAGAGGAATGCAATATTTTTGGGAGAAATAATTTCAAAAAAATATTTTTTGTGAGGGCATTTCAGTGGTGTAACCAGGGGGCAGGGGGGCAGACAGGCACATACCCTGGTGATGTGGCCTAATTATTGATGCCTTCCACAACTTATAAATTATGGACTCAAGAAGACCCAGTCAAGGAAATTGAGTTTTTTGTCTCTAATTTCACATTTGTTTCAAACAGGAGCTCCCCCCACCCCCACCCCAGTGAGGGGTGCTTCCTCTTGTGCTCGCCCCATCTCGCTGCTACGTGTATTGGCTAAAAGGCTCAAACATGTTGTTCTTCCCGATGGTCTCCCCTTCTCTCACCATGCTCTCGCAAAATCCTTAAACTCAAAATGATAAGCGTTCGTATTAAGATGCAATGGAATTTCAATATTCAAATGCGTCATGAATTCAGAAAAAGGTAAGGCTGCTATTGAATGTGATGAGAATAAAATGTCACTGTGAGTACACTGAACTTAAGGAATGCAGAGCATCGGGAAACAATACACAAGTCAGGAATGGATTAATTAACTCCATTCTCAAAATATTTAATTCAGTTGCCTGAATACTTAATTACTTTTCGGGGTGCATTGTGAGATCCAGACCATTGTTTTTTGTAAACAGTAACTTCAGAAGGCCTGCGCAATAAAAGGAAGCTGATTGATTTGTATGCCCGGCACTTAATCCAATTTCGGTGAGTGTCTAATTTCCACCAGTTTAATTACAAAACAAACTACTGTAATTAACCACCTGTGAAAACATGAAAGGGGGACGGTTACTGCTATTCTAAGAGTGCCTTTTCCATTTTTTTATCTGAACTACCCATTATTTGAATGGCAAAAGGAGATTTGCTGCATTTAAATGATTGGCATTTTTTAAAATGTTCGCATTAAAATCTAAATGCGCCCACAGACATTGAAACATTTTGTAATGTACAATGGAAGCATTGTATAAAACTCAGAAAACATCGACAATGTTATATTTTTATACTGTACCAATGACCCAGACATAGCTGGTGCTAACTCTTAAAATATAGGGCCAAACACAAATTTTGCCCCCCAATCCCCAAAATTTGCATCTAAAACTAAAGAAAACATGTCCTGAAAGGCCCTCCACACTTCGCCCCTACTGCGCATGCGCAGTGTCAGGGACGTTCCGAAATTGGCGCCATTTATCATTCTAAGTTTGGCCCTTCATCAGTTAACATCTGACTGATCTTTGTGCTTTTAAATCTCAGTTTAAATGATGCCAGACACATAAATATTAGTGAAATGGTGATTCTAAGGAGGATAGAGAAGGAGGAGAGGAAAAGAATGTGTGACAGAATATTATCAGGGCTGTAACTTAAAATTTTTTAATGAAATTATGTTAAGTTACCTATTTTCAAGGCAGCAGCCATTTTGTTGTCATTCTGATTATTTAGTTACACTGTTTTTTCAAGTGTTTTCCTCTCTCCCTGTCCTTTAAGTTCCCCCTTGCTATTCTCCCATGCTTTTGGCATAGTTTCTGTAATTATTATTACTAAAATTTCTTGGGAGTTTTAGCTGAATAACAGAATGAATTCTGTTCTTTCCCCATGTTTACGTCTTCACCTACGGGTGGTTAGGCGTTGTGTTCTGCATCTACCATCTGATGTTCTGCAGTTTCTTCCCTGGAAGTCTCTGTTTTGCATCAGATAGTGTATTTTTGGTAACTGATTTCGGGCCTGGGTGCCTGGAGTCTTATTTTAGTGTTTTTACACTCATTGTTTACATTTACAACAGCCCTCTGTGTGAGGGGGGGATTTCTAAATAATAATATCTTTATGTTATTTTAATCATAACTAGATACATTATTATTGTTCGTAAGTGTTGAATAAATTGTTTAAAATATTTTTAAAATTTTTGTCCACACTTAGGCTTGGGATCCATTGGGGCTCAACGTTACTTTTCAGAAACTTGGGCTGTTCTGAAAAAATATTTTTTCAAAATATTTTGATTTCAATTATTTTTTCTATATTAATGGATCATATTATTATTATGTATTTTGATTGCCAGGGGTTAGTGCGAGTACCAGGACTTGTTTTCTTTTCACATTGAAAGGATATTGATCAATTGTTTTAAGAGGAAGTCTTCCTCTGACTTTATTATCATTCTATATGTGGTCAGTGTACTCGCATTAACTCCTGTTCTGTATCGTATGATTTCGATGACAATATGGGAAGCGTATGTCACGGTATGTTGTTGGGGATTTGGACACTCCGGTCCTTTCCCCGCAGGGTCACTCTACTTTATCAATTTCTATTTCAGACGATCAAGATTAGGGTGATGTATCTGTGATGTCTTCCAACAGTGTGCCTCCGTCGTCACAATTAATGAAGGGCTAGCGGAAAAGTGCTCATGTAATACGCCAATTGCCTAAGAGGACCCTAGTAGGTTCGACGGCCTTTGACGTCCGCTAGCTCGCCCGGTGTAGCGTCCATTCACCGAATGGTTCGGCAGCCGGGTTCGTCCGTTGCGGTCTAGAAGGAATTTTGGGGTGATGCGAGCACTATAAAATTAACTTAATGCACACCCAGTGACGGCGGATCGGAGGGAGAACGGAGCAAGCCTTTTAGTCCGGTTCATAGCTCGTTCCGGTCCATCCGGAAGGCAAGCGAGAGAGGCCCCTCTCTCGTTCAACAACATCTGGCCCCAGATGTTGTGGTACAAAATGTGTCGCTAGCGGAGCATACGTCCGTCGCTCGGGACGCTCCGTTGTATAGGCAGTCCGCTGAGACTGCTAAGGCTTCCTCTTCTCGTCAGCGCACACGACCGCACCTTGGCTGCGTGACCGCCGATATATTACCAGCTTCGCCGATCAAGGATTCTTCGGCGACCAGGTCACACCATCCGGCAGCCAGGGATTCGAGACCGATGGACTCCGGACGTTCGCATAGGAAAAGTATGCGGGAGCCATCTGATGCGGAGCTGCCCTCGGCGAAGCAGCGATAGACTGCGCCTCCGCAGGTCTCGACGCCGGACATTCTTGTGCACATAGCACAGCTTATCGCAGCATCCCAGCAGCCGACAGAAACGGTGTCGGATCGAGAATTATCCGACGGCGCTGGGTCGGTAGCCGGGGACACGAGGCCTGCAGACTCCGGACGTTCGCATAGGAAGTGTGCGGGAGTCAACGTACACGGAGCTTCCGGCGGCAATGCATTGTAAGTCCGCTACTGCACAGGCCTCGGGAACGGACGTGCTTTCCTTAATAGCACAGTTTATCGCAGCATCCCAGCATCAACTGAATCTGTCGCATATATTTTATCCGACGATGCTGGGTCGGGACGCTCCGCGGAAGCGGGTACGGACGTCCGAAAGTTTCATCCGGTCCGACGGGATACCGAAAGGGATTCGGAGGATTTCAAGCTTTCCCTTTCGGAACAACATATGCTGCGATGCCGGATAAGAAACTGATAGCGTCGGTGGACTTAGAAATTTTTGGTTCGGTTCAGGGACATCGTCCCTCAGTTCCGACATAGTCCAATAATGTCACACAAACTTTCGAATTATTGAACGACGCTATATATATTATTATTTTATGCTTGCTATCCAAGCATTTCTGGTTTCTTGTTCGAAGAGTTATGGAGATGTCTTTCAAAAGTGTGCCTCTGTCGTCATAGTTAATGAAGAGTTAGCGGCAATAAGTGCTCATGGAATATGTCTATCGCTTACGGAGTGACATTCGCTAGCTCACCCGGTGTAGCTAACATTCATCGAATGGTTCGGCTGCCGGGTTCGTCCGTTGCGGTCTAGGAAGGAGATTTGGGTGATGCGAGCACTTTAATTACTTTAGTACTCACCCAGTGACGGCAGATTGAGGACAGATCGGAGGAAGCCTGTTAGTCCGGTTCCTGGCTTGTCCAGGTCCGTCCGGGCTGTGAGCGAGAGAGGTTCCTCTCTCGCCCAACAACATAGGGGACCGCATGTTGTGGTTCAGATATTTTACATTCGGAGCATATGTCCGTTGCCCGGGACGCTCCGTTATATAGACAGTCCGAGAGACTGTCTTTAATGCTTCCTCATCCTCACAGCAGGGCACACGACCGCACATTGGCTACGTGACCTCGAGTATCCGATCAGTTTCGGCATTCAGTGATTCCACGGCGAATAGGTCGCGCCATCCGGTAGCCAAGGGACACGAGGCCTATACACTCCGTTCGCTCGCATATTGGAAGTATGCACGGGGTAACGATCACGGAGCTTCCAGCGGCAATGCATCGTAATACCGCTTCTCCTCAGGCCTCAGTGACGGACGTGCTATCCGAGTTAGCACAGTTGTTTCGCAGCATCCCAGCAATTGACAGTTTCTCGGTCGAATCAGGAATTATCCGACGGCGCTGGGTCGGTGCGGTCCGCAGTTGCATCAGCTACGGACGACCGAACGCTTTATAGGGTCCGACAGGATGGCGAAAGGGATTCGAAAGATTTCGAGTTTTCCCTTTAGTAGTATCGGAAGATGCCTTTCATATCTTCTGGCATTATCTTCCACTGATTATTAGTTCGGACTTCATTGCTGCGATCTTGGATAAGAGACTTATAGCGTCATTGGACTCGGTTTTTTCGATCGGTACAGGGACATTGTCCCTGACTTACCGACGCAGTCCAATATTGTCATTACAACATGTGTTTTATTTTTCGACGCTATATATATATATATATATATACAAGCCTGCTACTAAGCATGATAGTTTAGTTTCTTGTCCGCGTTGCTCATTTCTGCCATTTTATCATTTTTACAAATAGTTTATTTTGGCAGAGCAGGGCATACCGAGAGTTCATATGCGTCTAGACGGTGTGATTAAAGACTGCATATATTCTTTTTCGCCGTTTATGTCTTTTCCAATTTCAATGTTGGGAACGACATTATGTATAGTAGACTTAACTTAGACGCTTTATTATACGTAATCCGCCTTACTGAGGCGTTATCATTACGTCTTCAAGAAAAGATTTACGGGATATTATTCTCAATGTAATTTCTTTTGAGGGCAGTAGTTTGTTCACGTATAACTCCGCCCTTCAGTGGCTGATTGGAGTTGGTTAGACGTGACGCAGCCCTAGCTACATCCACACGCATGGATAGTAAGGTTAAGAACTCTCTCAGAGTCGCTTCGTTCTCGGAGGAGCTTCTCTTCGACGGCAACTTTCCGGCAATCCATGAATTGCTCGATTTATACGTTCTCTTGTCTATCTAGTGTTACAAGAGATTCAGACTGGGGCAAACATTCGGTGGTTGACTCAGAGAGTGCCGCCGCAGTTGCCGGACCCGAGTGTGGCTGTTATGACGGTTGCCAGTCAAACAGATTGGGATATATACTGATCCCTACGGATTCGAAGTGCCAGGGTCTTTGGGTTCCGCAGTCTTTTAGCAATCAGTTTAACTTCCGCGGAATAATGTTTTTTAGGCTTGCTTTATGTCATTGCATGAACATTATTCAGAAACGCATGCCCAAATTCCTGTCCTTTAATTCGACAGTAGTGGCGTATCTCCGGAACCAGGGAGGCACTCTTTCGTTTCCGTTATTCAATTTAATGGAAAGAATCCGTCTGTTGGTTATTGTACACCAAGTTCAGTTTTGGTCCGTCATATTCCGGGTCGTCTGATTGTTTTATCGGACTCCCGTTCTCTTACGGGTCGCTTGTTGCTGTCAGAATGGACTCTCAACAAACAAGTATTCAATCAGATTTGCTATCTATGGGAGCGCCCAATGATGATTTATTTATGACACAGCTTGCTTATCAATTGCAGACGTATGTGTTGGCTTGTCCAGATCTCTGAGCTAATAGTGTTAACGCTCTATTGATCTATAGGACGAAATGATAGGATACGCGTATCCTCCGGTGCTGTTGTGTTAGCAGGTATTGCTAAGATAAACAACCACAATACATTTCTGTTGATAGCATCTCTATCTTCACAGAGATCATGAGTAATTTACTCTCTTGTCTACTGTGGGTCTTAACGTGAAATCTTCCTCTATGTGAGGATCTTTTTTCACTGGGTAAATCGTGTCATCTTTATCACAACCAGCAAGGTCGCAACCTTCATGTATTCCGTTGTGTGGTCCGTATTGCATTGTAAGCACTGTACTGGACGAGCTTTGGACGCGATTTCTTACTATAGGAGATCCTCTTCTTCGCTATTCTATGCGACTAAAGTGGAGGCTCTTCCGTCGTGGTGTGGGGATCATTATGATCATATTCTTGATCCCTCCATACTACTCATTGCTATTTTTTAGTATACTTGTTTCACAAGATCTACTGCAGCCTGTTATTATTTAGGTTATAGGTTTATGTTACCTCATACCTATGCACTCTACGATAGTTTACAATTGAGTCTTTTGTCTCTTTATCTAAGTCAGTTAGTAACTTTTTGATAAATAGACTTAGAATCTTTAGATTAAATTCCTATACGGATTTTAACTTCGGTTCTTATTTAGCTAAGTAATCATTTGAGCCTCTGGAAACAGTAGTTTTCAAATTCTGACCTTTTAGACAGTAATTCTGTTGGTTTCTCTTTTACTGTAGAGTCAGTGAGTTTCATGCACTATCGATGGATGATTTTCACTTTCATAGTTTCGGAATCTATACTTCCGTTACTATTTAGGTTGGATTGTTGCATAAGAGTTAGGCTCCTATTATCCGGAACCTATTATTTTAAGGTCCTTCCGTCTTCGTATGGGCATAGGCCTTTACTCTTTCCGGGTACAGTTTATGTATTTATAAACAGATATCTGTTTATTACAAGGGCGTAAGCTTCTTCTGTCTTTGATGTCTAGTAGAAGGACGTTACGCTCCATTTTATTGTTAATGGATTCTATTAACTATCGGTACTGCTTATGGTATATCATTGACTTAGCAGTTGTGCTTAAGATTTCGGCTCATGAAGTAAGAGTTCTTCTACTTCTTAGGCTTACATTAATAGTGTCGCTATTATAGATTTTTGAAGGCCGCTCATTGCGCTCAGCCATCCACATTCATGAATTTTATCTTAGAAATATCGAGTCAATTTCTGGAGGCCTCTTTTGTTAGGTCTATTATCTACTGCTCAGAATGTCATTCACTTAACAGTTGCTACTATAGCTAGGTAGGCTGTCTGTTTCGGCAGTGTCTCCGTTCGGCTGCCCTCTTCGCTCTGGGCTATTTGACCCAGGGCAAGAAAAAGGGGGGGGGGGGAGGGTGTTCCCTTGGGTCACCTGTTTTACTATGAAAACAAGGGGATACCTCCTCCGGAGTTAGTAATTCTGAGCTGTTATTGGGATGGTTGTTTAGTGAGAAGTTAAAATTCATTCAAGTCTTAGTTTTTAAAGTATAGCTTTGGAATATTGCATATGTCAACGGACATGATTATGCAATTCTCAGACACTTTTAGGAGTATAAGAGTCTCTATTCTCTAGACTTACTTTATTATTGGCTTACTTTAAAAATTATTAGTATAAGGATTATATTGGATATTAATAGAGTACATGGATGTATGAAGCTCAATTTTGGAAGGTGTTGTATCTTTCTAATTTATCATAAATAAGAAAGATACATGTAAGGCCTATTACTTCTTTTCCCTACAGGGGATGACTCTATTTTATTTTTTTGAGCGTATTCCATTGTGCTCTATGTCCTTGGCCCTCCAGCCTTTTTACTATTCAGCTATGTCTGGGTCATTGGTACAGTATAAAAATGTTAAAAAATTTATAGTAATTTATATATTTTTTATACTTACCAATGACCCAGACGGGGATGGCCCTCCCAGGAGTTGGGAACTCTTGCCTCCCCGCTGAGTACATAGCGCTTACCAGGCACTGGTTATTAGAATGATAAATGGCGCCAATTTCGGAACGTCCCTGACACTGCGCATGCGCAGTAGGGGCGAAGTGTGGAGGGCCTTTCAGGACATGTTTTCTCTAGTTTTAGATGCAAATTTTGGGGATTGGGGGGCAAAATTTGTGTTTGGCCCTATATTTTAAGAGTTAGCACCAGCTATGTCTGGGTCATTGGTAAGTATAAAAAATATATAAATTACTATAAATTTTTTAACTTTCACTGATAAATCTATGATCCAAATGAGAAACTCTGTAAACAAGTGTTACAGAAAATGGGGTGAAACGACAGTACTGACTCCTCAACCCAAACGCCCTTATTCTGTGCATGTTTGGGGTGGAATCTAGCAAAAGGGTGCCGCTACGCTCGCAATATGCAATGGCAAAATTTTCAGGGAGATTGGGAGGTGGGGACAAGTTCTCTAGATGAGGAAACTCGTTTGTTTCATTATTTCAAACGAAAAATTCAAATGAAAGCCATGTAGAATATGGGTCAAACTGAATAGGGACAAATTGTCTTGGTTCCCAGGCACATGTGTTGAGCAACGATCTTGTCACGTACAATCGACATGTGCTTTTTTTTTTGGCAATCTCTACCCTTAGAAATAGGCACATTTTAAAAATATTATGGCGAATAAATAACTAAAACTCATTCTGGTTTTTTTTTTCACATGAACATTTTCGTCCAATGAAGGGAAGCAAACAGAATGTCAATTTACCCCAAACTGACATCCATATGATAAGGGAGGTACATGTAAAAACCTGGAGTTTGCACATGTATGTGTTATGTTAGGAACTATCCTCAGTCCTTCAGAGTTCATAATGAGAAGATGGGATGTGCATGGAGGGGAGAGGGGTGGGGGTGTCATATACAGGGGCACCGAATCTTTTATTAAGTGGTAAATGACATCCGACGTAGCTAAGCGTATTACGGCTACAAGTCATTCAAGACGAAACTGAGGCGATGAAATAGAAAGTATTTTTGTTCTATCAAATTGGAAACTTCAGGACATTTAATCACCAGAGTTTTGGTGAATGGCACAATAGAGGGCAGAGAAGTGAAATGGGGTATTGGGAGTTGGTGGGAGGGACAATTAATGCATAACTATGTTCATGTCATTTTTCTGTCTGTAACTTCTATGCCAGCATTTTCGGAGGGGGCAGGGCAATGTGGTAGGAAACAATGGCTGAGAAGTAGAGAACATTATGTAAAACTAACCAGTACCTATTTACAGACCTTCCTCTGTGTGTAACTTGTCCTGTACCGATATCTTGTTTTTCAGGCTCGTTTATTTAATTTTAGTAGTATGGCATTGCGCGACGGATGTATTCTTAGTTGTATTTGCCGAATTTACAGGTCAAGCGAGTGAGCCACCAAACGTTTATCATCGTTTATAAACGGGACTAGAAACGAAAGGATAAACGATTTTCCCGTAGAGTAACCATGAAAAAAAATGATAAATCTGTTTTTTTTAACGTTTACAACCGCATTTCTATTCCTGATTATACCGCGGGTGTTACTACAACTACTTCTGTCTTGTAGTGTAAAAACTGAGTATGGAGGACCGTACGTATCAACAAAAAAACACTTTCAATCAAGATTATATCAAATCTATAAGAATGTAATAGTGGCATTCATCCTAAAACTTAAACATCTGCCCATAGGAAGCCAAAGGAAAATTAGGCACAAGAAAAAACCCATTTCACTGTGTTTTTCTGTATAACAAAAACAATTTCACTCAGGGAATTTCTCCTGCTGATAGTTCTTTGCTACAGCAAGGTCGGATATATTCTATATATATCCTCTGGGTATGCTGGTTCCCTAGACTTACACAATTAGAATCTACTGTTTGCCAATGTCAGTTTACACTCTAACCAGCATAACGCTCACAGAATGAGAGTATCCTCATTCTCATAATTACTGAGGCTCAAAGAAAACCAACTACCAAAACTGGATTACCTGATGGCTGGTTTACAAATGAATTAGAACAAGAGCCTCAGTGAGTGAGCTAGTTCTGGCATCACCAAATACCGCAGATTCAATTTGGCCAATTTATATTGTAAACTTACTATTGTACAATGCTCACACAAGTTCGAAGAGTCTGCCCCAAGACAGGTGGGTTATATGATTTGTGTTTGACACCGAAATTCCAGATAATAACCTGGAATGTGAGCATCCTTGAATGCTTAACTCACCTGCGAGACCATTGTCTGTTACTCTCACTTCACCCATAGCAAGCGGTAACAGACTGGTCATAAGGGAGACCATAATCTCCCATTTCAAAGATCGTTGTATTATAGATTTGTGAGCTCTTTTTGGCTTCATCAAATACACGCAGATGATCTCGGCCAATTTGTTATTATAAAGGACGAAGGCGCTGGAGGCGCCCGAATTGAGATGGAGGCGAAGCCGACGTCGAAACTCGTGAGTTCTTTATACTAATTTCACACTTTTTTTAACGTAGGAAGTAGTTAACGAGATGAGACTTCATGAGAATGAATCTAGCTGATACGTCCATAGCAAGTAAAGCACACCCCTAGCAACGGGCAAACTGCTGGGCCAATTTTGACCAGTTTTGATATATGGACCCAACATGCATTGCAAACAAAAACAGACAAGTCAATGGTGTTGTCACCTGACTTCCCTAGCAACCAGAGCGCCCCCTTTAGCAACGGGCTAACTACTGGGCCGATTTTGACCAAATTTTTACCAAATTCGGTATACGGACCCAAAATGCATTGCAAATAAGAACAGATCAGTGTTGATGTGACTTCCCTAGCAACCAGAGCACGCCCTTAATGAGCTAACTACTGGGCCGATTTGGATCAAATTCGGTATATGGACCCAAAATGCATTGCAAATGAAAACAGACAGATCAATGATGATGTCACGTGACTTCCCTAGCAATCAGAGCGCCCCCTTAGCAACAGGCTAACTACTGGGCCGATTTTGACCAAATTCGGTATATGGACCCAAAATGCATTGCAAATGAAAACAGACAGATCAATGTTGACATCATGTGACTTCCCTAGGAACAAGAGCACCCCCTTAGCAACGGGCTAGCTACTGGGCCGATTTTGACCAAATTCGGTATACAGACCCAAAATGAATTGCAAATAAAAACAGACAGGTCAATGGTGATGTCACATGACTACCCTAGCAATGAGAGCGCCCCTTAGCAATGGGCTAACTCCTGGACCGATTTTGACCAAATTAGGTATACGGACCAAAATGCATTGCAAATAAAAACAGGCAGGTCAATGTTGACGTCACGTCTTTTTTCCTCTTCCCTGACATGACCCAGAAGCACAGGATTAGCTGTTTCATAATTACTCGCAGAATTACCTGTTGTGATAACTACAAACAATACCGGTACGTTAGTATTTTTTTCATTGAAATTAATGAAAATGGCTCACTGAAATTGGCACATGAAGCTCTAGGCCTATTTAATTCAAAAGACAAGTCTGTGCTGTCTTGTGAAGTGTGTATGTCTGTGATGGCTTGTGTAATTTGTGTGTCTGTCGGGCAAATCGCCCAGAAACCTGGTCCGAATCGTTCACAAACATGGTCCGAATCGTCCAATAATCTGGTCCGAATCGTCCAGAAATATGGTCCGAATCGTCCATAGATCTGGGCCGAAACGTCCTTTATAAAAATCTGGTCCGAATCGTCCAGACACCATGTAACAAGTTAATTTTCTTACGTTCGATGTGTACTCTGAGGTCCAGACACCATGTAACGAGTTAATTTTCTTACGTTCGATGTGTACTCTTAGGTTATTGATAGAAAACCCCGATAGAACCGATCGTATTTACGGAAAATGCCACTCATATTCAGAACATTCAGTGCTGTTGGAAAAGCAAATAAAAAAAAAATTATGGTGTGTGTTTAAAGAAATCATCAAGAGTACGTGATTTGCATACAAAATAATCTTTATATTTGCTCTTCATGTCATGTTTTTTTTTGTCAAATCTACTTTGACCCACCCCCTAACACTTATTATCTGTTTGAGAGACTAAATAACTGATCTAAAATATATATCTTTCCAAAGAATCTTGGTTCATAAATCACAGATCGCACAAGTGGAATCCTGACAGTAACATTGCAGTTAACATAGTCGTAAAGATAGTCATCAGTGAGATGCCTAGATGGAATATAAATACACTGCCCTGTGCAAGGTAATCTGGACATGGAACCTGAAGAAAAAAAAGGTTAACCGTGACAATAACAGAAAACATAAAAATCTTGATCTGGAGAAACGTGTCAAATATTTAAAAACAACTAAAGCATCATAGAATTGAACATGGAATAATACTCAATAGATCCGGACATATACACTTGCCGAATCTGAAGATAATTTATTTTATTTATTTAAAAAAAAAAAATTAGGTCCAAAGATATTTCTACCAAATAAATGGTAAAATACGAGTAATGCAGATATAGCCTGCAGAAGGTACCCAAAGTTATGGGCAATCACATTACAGTACTGAGCAAAAAAAAAAAAAACAGTTCAAAACAAGAAAGAAGTGGAAAAAATATGGAAATGTTGATAAAACCTATAAAATAGTGCATAACAGAGGCTAAAACATCCATGTTAAGCCTCAAAAGCATTTATGGACCGAAAGAAGGTTGCACGAAAATAGGTGACATGTTTTTGTTTTGTCAACAAAATAGACTAAGAAATTTATAAGCACTTCTCTGATTGAAAAAATTCCTGGATTTCAGCCAAGGAAGCATAAATAACATCCTAAAAGCACAGAAGAATCCATTTCCACTCCAGTATCTTTCAAATCCACCAGCTTTTTTTCCCCAAAACCACAGAGAGACCAACACAAGACTTCTTTCTTGTGTTGGAAAAGCGGAAATTGACTTCCGGAGGTTTTGGCGGGTATTGGACAATGGGATGCTCTACTATTCTGGATGAGGGATACCAGGTTTTGTGTACCATACATCATGGTTTCACCATGTCTGTCCGCCATCCGCCCGTTAACTTTTGATTTCTGTCCAACAACTAAAGAACTGTTTATTTGATCAAATCATAATTTTAGGGGTAACTTGTGGATGACTAGATAACGCTTCCTTTCGATTTTGGTCCATGCCCGTCTGTCATCCGCCCGTTAACTTATGATTTCCATCCAATATCTAAACAAACATTTATTTGATCAAATCCTAATTTTAGGGGTAACTTGTGGATTACTAGATAATGCTTCCTTTCGATTTTGGTTCAGGTAGCCAATTCAATATGGCCACCATATTGAATTTGGTTTCTGTCCAAAAACAAATGAATGCTGACTCGAATCAATTTTATTTTTATGCCCCGAGAGATTCTCTCAGGAGCATTTTGTTTTCACCATGTCCATCTGTCTGGCATCTGTCATCCAGCAACCATCTGTTAACTTTTGGTTTCCGTCAAATAACTAGAGAACCGCTTATTTGATCAACTCATAGTTTTAGGGGTAACTTGTGGACAACTAGACCAGGCCTGAAAATAAGCCACTTGACAATTGTAAATTCAGGTCCCTAGAGGGTGAATTTGATGATGCTATCCCATACAGTGGGCCAATTTATCGTCTCAGTACCTCTTTCTGTTTAGTTTTGAGACCCTGATTCAGATTGAGGTTCACAGAGGGTAAATTTAGTGATGCTACCCTGCTGTGCAGGGTAGCATCACTAAATTCACCCTCTGGGGACCTCATTTTGCAGATGGCAGTCTG
Organism: Pictodentalium vernedei; assembly: GCA_031216915.1. Taxonomy (NCBI): domain Eukaryota; kingdom Metazoa; phylum Mollusca; class Scaphopoda; order Dentaliida; family Dentaliidae; genus Pictodentalium; species Pictodentalium vernedei. Next base: position 670,667,608 of record CM062295.1, on the reverse strand, counting down.
CTTATTTTCTGGCTTGAATTAGACAATGCTTCCTTGTGATTTTGGTCCAGCTTGCCAATTCAATATGGCAGCCATATTGAATTTGGTTTCTGTCAAATGATGTAATGTTTGATGCTTAACATATTTATCTGGATGATTTCAAAGTTTGTTCAATTCAGGCCCTTGGGGAGATATTTAAAGATGTCATGGGGTCCCCAGATTTCCGAATTGTGGATAATGGGGGAAAATATAAAAACAAACTGCTCGCAAACCACTTTTCAAACCACTGCTGTGGATGCTTCCATATTCAAAATGTTGCACCTTTATAAAGATGATTCCTAAATTTGTGTAAAACAAGGTCCTGGACTCATATTTTGGGATGTCATTGTGCCCCCAGATTTGACCACGGTTTGTAATAGGAGAAAAGAATTCTTCACCAAACCACTGCTTCAAATACTTTCATGTTATTCTAAATAGGTAATGATATTGAATGTTTACAAATTTGTTCAAATGAGACATTTTGACGCCAGGGTGACATTAAACAAAGTTTTGTCCTGAACCACTGGTCTAAATGATGTCATGTCAACATTTCACATCTTTCTGATAATAACGTGTAAGCTTGTAGAAATTAATCCACTAGTGACTTATTGAGGAATGCTACTATCACCCTCCCCTTAAGTGATTGGAAATAGGTTAAACATTAAGACAAATCTTCCCCTTAACTGGTACAGTGCTAAATTATTTTTGGTCATCCAAATTTGTCCAAATCTCTTTGCCTTGTTACAATTTACAGGAGAGTGCCCTCCTAGCAGATTAAATAATTTCAATCCAAAATTAATATGAAGCACATCCACAGAATTTGATGCCACTTAAGTTGTGGCACCTGCATCTCAGAATAAAGCCCAAATATGGGCTTCCAGCACTCTACCAGTTAACAGTTACAATTTGACATTTTACGCCTAGTAAATAAAGGCCTAAAAAGTAAAAATGAGTCCCCCCGCCCCCTTGCCTGCATGGTCATTTTGGCTGCTGCATGCTCTTCTTTTATAACCAATGCAAACTTTAAAAATTAAAATTAAATGCTTTATGTCTGATATTTTACCCAAGTTAGTAAAATTAATAAATTTGTCCCATGTGTGCAAGAAGGCTTTACAATGCTTTGCACTCAAGGGACAAAATACACCACAACCCATGCTATTCTGTAGATTATAAGGCCTGAAACATAGAACAGATTAAGAATATAAACATTTGATGGCAAAGAAATAATTGCAAAAATAAAAAATAAAGTAAAAAAATGCCAACCCGCATGCAATTTTACAAAAAATGGCCTCAGAAAGAAGAAAATCTACTTTGTGGGGCCTAATGACCATGTGATTATTTTTACTTAATTGTTAATCCCTTTTTAACCCTTTCAATCCTGAATGCACTACTGTTGACATGGAAATGGATGAATTCTTATTTCATATTTGTAGGGAGATTCAATAATACTTTAACCCTTTACCTAATGTAACGGCCAAAAACGCCCAGTGCTATTCTCAAAACTTGCCAATATTTTTATACTGTACCAATGACCCAGACATAGCTGGTGCTAACTCTTAAAATATAGGGCCAAACACAAATTTTGCCCCCCAATCCCCAAAATTTGCATCTAAAACCAAAGAAAACATGTCCTGAAAGGCCCTCCATACTTCGCCCCTACTGCGCATGCGCAGTGTCAAGGACGTTCCGAAATTGGCGCCATTAATCATTCTAAGTTTGGCCCTTCATCAGTTAACATCTGACTGATCTTTGTACTTATAAATCTCAGTTTAAATGATGCCAGACACATAAATATTAGTGAAATGGTGATTCTAAGGAGGATAGAGAAGGAGGAGAGGGAAAAAATGTGTGACAGAATATTATCAGGGCTGTAACTTAAAATTTTTTAATGAAATTATGTTAAGTTACCTATTTTCGAGGCAGCAGCCATTTTGTTGTCATTCTGATTATTTAGTTACACTGTTTTTTAAGTGTTTTCCTCTCTCCCTGTCCTTTAAGTCCCCCCTTGCTATTCTCCCATGCTTTTGGCATAGTTTTTGTAATTATTATTACTAAATTTTCTTGGGAGTTTTAGCTGAATAACAGAATGAATTCTGTTCTTTCCCCATGTTTACGTCTTCACCTACGGGTGGTTAGGCGTTGTGTTCTGCATCTACCATCTGATGTTCTGCAGTTTCTTTCCTGGGAGTCTCTGTTTTGCATCAGATAGTGTATTTTTGGTAACTGATTTCGGGCCTGGGTGCCTGGAGTCTTATTTTAGTGTTTTTACACTCATTGTTTACATTTACAACAGCCCTCTGTGTGAGGGGGGGATTTCTAAAAAATAATATCTTGATGTTATTTTAATCATAACTAGATACATTATTATTGTTCGTAAGTGTTGAATAAATTGTTTAAAATATTTTTAAAATTTTTGTCCACACTTAGGCTTGGGATCCATTGGGGCTCAACGTTACTTTTCAGAAACTTGGGCTGTTCTGAAAAAATATTTTTTCAAAATATTTTGATTTCAATTATTTTTTCTATATTAATGGATCATATTATTATTATGTATTTTGATTGTCAGGGGTTAGTGCGAGTACCAGGACTTGTTTTCTTTTCACATTGAAAGGATATTGATCAATTGTTTTAAGAGGAAGTCTTCCTCTGACTTTATTATCATTCTATATGTGGTCAGTGTACTCGCATTAACTCCTGTTCTGTATCGTATGATTTCGATGACAATATGGGAAGCGTATGTCACGGTATGTTATTGGGGATTTGGACACTCCGGTCCTTTCCCCGCAGGGTCACTCTACTTTATCAATTTCTATTTCAGACGATCAAGATTAGGGTGATCTATCTGTGATGTCTTCCAACAGTGTGCCTCCGTCGTCACAATTAATGAAGGACTAGCGGAAAAGTGCTCATGTAAATATGCCAATTGCCTAAGAGGACCCTAGTAGGTTCGACGGCCTTTGACGTCCGCTAGCTCGCCCGGTGTAGCGTCCATTCACCGAATGGTTCGGCAACCGGGTTCGTCTGTTGCGGTCTAGAAGGAATTTTGGGGTGATGCGAGCACTATAAATTAACCTAATGCACACCCAGTGACGGCGGATCGGAGGGAGAACGGAGGAAGCCTTTTAGTCCGGTTCATAGCTCGTTCCGGTCCACCCGGATGGCAAGCGAGAGAGGCCCCTCTCTCGTTCAACAACATCTGGCCCCAGATGTTGTGGTACAAAATGTGTCGCAAGCGGAGCATACGTCCGTCGCTCGGGACGCTCCGTTGTATAGGCAGTCCGCGGAGACTGCTAAGGCTTCCTCTTCTCGTCAGCGCACACGACCGCACCTTGGCTGCGTGACCGCCGATATATTACCAGCTTCGCCGATCAAGGATTTTTCGGCGACCAGGTCACACCATCCGGTAGCCAGGGACACGAGGCCTGCAGACTTCGGACGTTCGCATAGGAAGTGTGCGGGAGTCAACGTACACGGAGCTTCCGGCGGCAATGCATCGTAAGACCGCTACTGCACAGGCCTTGGGAACGGACGTGCTTTCCTCAATAGCACAGTTTATCGCAGCATCCCAGCATCAACTGAATCTGTCGCATATATTTTATCCGACGATGCTGGGTCGGAACGCTCCGCGGAAGCGGGTACGGACGTCCGAAAGTTTCATCCGGTCCGACGGGATACCGAAAGGGATTCGGAGGATTTCGAGCTTTCCCTTTCGGAACAACATATGCTGTTGTGTATGTCATCTGACTTGGTCTTCTACAGCTTCTTTCGTCGGACCAGAATGCTGCGATGCCGGATAAGAAACTGATAGCGTCGGTGGACTTAGAAATTTTTGGTTCGGTTCAGGGACATCGTCCCTCAGTTCCGACATAGTCCAATAATGTCACACAATCTTTCGAATTATTGAACGACGCTATATATATTATTATTTTATGCTTGCTAACCAAGCATTTCTGGTTTCTTGTTCGAAGAGTTATGGAGATGTCTTTCAAAGTGTGCCTCTGTCGTCATAGTTAATGAAGAGCTAGCGGCAATAAGTGCTCATGGAATATGTCTATCGCCTACGGAGTGACATTCGCTAGCTCACCCGGTGTAGCGTACATTCATCGAATGGTTCGGCTGCCGGGTTCGTCCGTTGCGGTCTAGGAAGGAGATTTGGGTGATGCGAGCACTTTAATTACTTTAGTACTCACCCAGTGACGGCAGATTGAGGACAGATCGGAGGAAGCCTGTTAGTCCGGTTCCTGGCTTGTCCAGGTCCGTCCGGGCTGTGAGCGAGAGAGGCCCCTCTCTCGTCCAACAACATAGGGGACCGCATGTTGTGGTTCAGATATTTTACATTCGGAGCATATGTCCGTCGGTGGGGACGCTCCGTTATATTGACAGTCCGAGAGACTGTCCTTAATGCTTCCTCATCCTCACAGCAGGGCACACGACCGCACATTGGCTACGTGACCTCGAGTATCCGATCAGTTTCGGCATTCAGTGATTCCACGGCGAATAGGTCGCGCCATCCGGTAGCCAAGGGACACGAGGCCTATACACTCCGTTCGCTCGCATATTGGTAGTATGCACGGGGTAACGATCACGGAGCTTCCAGCGGCAATGCATCGTAAGACCGCTTCTCCTCAGGCCTCAGTGATGGACGTGCTATCCGAGTTAGCACAGTTGTTTCGCAGCATCCCAGCAATTGACAGTTTCTCGGTCGAATCAGGAATTATCCGACGGCGCTGGGTCGGTGCGGTCCGCGGTTGCATCAGGTACGGACGACCGAACGCTTTATAGGGTCCGACAGGATGGCGAAAGGGATTCGAAAGATTTCGAGTTTTCCCTTTAGTAGTATCGGAAGATGCCTTTCATATCTTCTGGCATTATCTTCCAGTGATTGTTATTTCGGACTTCATTGCTGCGATCTTGGATAAGAGACTTATAGCGTCATTGGACTCGGATTTTTCGATCGGTTCAGGGACATTGTCCCTGACTTACCGACGCAGTCCAATATTGTCATTACAACATGTGTTTTATTTTTCGACGCTATATATATATATATACAAGCCTGCTACCAAGCATGATAGTTTAGTTTCTTGTCCGCGTTGCTCATTTCTGCCATTTTATCATTTATACGAATAGTTTATTTTGGCAGAGCAGGGCATACCGAGAGTTCATATGCGTCTAGACGGTGTGATTAAAGACTGCATATATTATTTTTCGCCGTTTATGTCTTTTCCAATTTCAATGTTGGGAACGACATGATGTATAGTAGACTTAACTTAGACGCTTTATCATACGTAATCCGCCTTACTGAGGCGTTATCATTATGTCTTCAAGAAAAGATTTACGGGATATTATTCTCAATGTAATTTCTTTTGAGGGCAGTAGTTTGTTCACGTATAACTCCGCCCTTCAGTGGCTGATTGGAGTTGGTTAGACGTGACGCAGCCCTAGCTACATCCACACACGTGGATAGTAAGGTTAAGAACTCTCTCAGAGTCGCTTCGTTCTCGGAGGAGCTTCTCTTCGACGGCAACTTTTCGGCAATCCATGAATTGCTCGATTTACACGTTCTCTTGTCTATCTAGTGTTACAAGAGATTCAGACTGGGGCAAACATTCGGTGGTTGACTCAGAGAGTGCCACCGCAGTTGCCGGACCCGAGTGTGGCTGTTATGACGGTTGCCAGTCAAACAGATTGGGATATAATACTGATCCCTACGGATTCGAAGTGCCAGGGTCTTTGGGTTCCGCAGTCTCTTAACAATCAGTTTTCTTCCGCGGAATAATGTTTTTTAGGCTTGCTTTATGTCATTGCATGAACATTATTTAGAAACGCATGCCCAAATTTCTGTCCTTTAATTCGACAGTAGTGGCGTATCTCCGGAACCAGGGAGGCACTCTTTCGTTTCCGTTATTCAATTTAATGGAAAGAATCCGTCTGTTGGTTATAGTACACCAAGTTCAGTTTTGGTCCGTCATATTCCGGGTCGTCTGATTGTTTTATCGGACTCCCATTCTCTTACGGGTCGCTTGTTGCTGTCAGAATGGACTCTCAACAAACAAGTATTCAATCAGATTTGCTATCTATGGGAGCGCCCAATGATGATTTATTTATGACACAGCTTGCTAATCAATTGCAGACGTATGTGTTGGCTTGTCTAGATCTCGGAGCTAATGTTGTTAACGCTCTATTGATCTATAGGACGGAATGATAGGATACGCGTATCCTCCGGCGCTGTTGTTTCAGCAGGTATTGCTAAGATAAACAACCACAATACATTTCTGTTGATAGCATCTCTATCTTCACAGAGATCATGGGTAATTTACTCTCTTGTCTACTGTGGGTTTTAACGTGAAATCTTCCTCTATGTGAGGATCTTTTTTCACTGGGTAAATCGTGTCATCTTTATCACAACCCGCAAGGTCGCAACCTTCATGTATTCCGTTGTGTGGTCCATATTGCATTGTAAGCACTGTACTGGACGAGCTTTGGACGCGATTTCTTACTATAGGAGATCCTCTTCTTCGCTATTCTATGCGGCTAAAGTGGAGGCTCTTCCGTCGTGGTGTAGGGATCATTATGTTCATATTGTTGATCCCTCCATACTACTCATTGCTATTTTTTAGTATACTTGTTTCACAAGATCTACTGCAGTCTGTTATTATTTAGGTTATAGGTTTATGTTACCTCATACCTATGCACTCTACGATAGTTTACAATTGAGTCTTTTGTCTCTTTATCTAAGTCAGTTAGTAACTTTTTGATAAATAGACTTAGAATCTTTAGATTAAATTCCTATATGGATTTTAACTTCGGTTCTTATTTAGCTAAGTAATCATTTGAGCCTCTGGAAACAGTAGTTTTCAAATTCTGACCTTTTAGACAGTAATTCTGTTGATTTCTCTTTTACTGTAGAGTCAGTGAGTTTCATGCACTATCGATGGATGATTTTCACTTTCGTAGTTTCGGAATCACTACTTCCGTTACTATTTAGGTTGGATTGTTGCATAAGAGTTAGGCTCCTATTATCCGGAACCTATTATTTTAAGGTCCTTCCGTCTTCGTATGGGCATAGGCCTTTACTCTTTCCGGGTACAGTTTATGTATTTATAAACAGATATCTGTTTATTTCTATGGGCGTAAGCTTCTTCTGTCTTTGATGTCTAGTAGAAGGACGTTACGCTCCATTTTATTGTTAATGGATTCTATTAACTATCGGTACTGCTTATGGTATATCATTGACTTAGCAGTTGTGCTTAGATTTCGGCTCATGAAGTAAGAGTTCTTCTACTTCTTGGGCTTACATTAATAGTGTCGCTATTATAGATTTTTGAAGGCCGCTCATTGCGCTCAGCCATCCACATTCATGAATTTTATCTCAGAAATATCGAGTCCATTTCTGGAGGCCTCTATTGTTAGGTCTATTATCTACTGCTCAGAATGTCATTCACTTAACAGTTGCTACTATAGCTAGGTAGGCTGTCTGTTTCGGCAGTGTCTCCGTTCGGCTGCCCTCTTCGCTCTGGGCTGTTTGACCCAGGGCAAGAAAAGGGGGGGGGGGGGGGAGGGTGTTCCCTTGGGTCACCTGTTTTACTATGAAAACAAGGGGATACCTCCTCCGGAGTTAGTAATTCTGAGCTGTTATTGGGATGGTTGTTTAGTGAAAAGTTTAGGTTTTTAAAATTCATTCAAGTCTTAGTTTTTAAAGTATAGCTTTTGAATATTGCATATGTCAACGGACATGATTATGCAATCCTCAGACACTTTTAGGAGTATAAGAGTCTCTATTCTCTAGACTTACTTTATTTATTGGCTTACTTTAAAAATTATTAGTACAAGGATTATATTGGATATTAATAGAGTACATTGATGTATGAAGCTCAATTTTGGAAGGTGTTGTATCTTTCTAATTTATCATAAATAAGAAAGATACATGTAAGGCCTATTACTTCTTTTTCCCTACAGGGGATGACTCTATTTTATTTTATTGAGCGTATTCCATTTTGCTCTATGTCCTTGGCCCTCCAGCCTTTTTACTATTCAGCTATGTCTGGGTCATTGGTACAGTATAAAAATGTTAAAAAATTTATAGTAATTTATATATTTTTTATACTTACCAATGACCCAGACGGGGATGGCCCTCCCAGGAGTTGGGAACTCTTGCCTCCCCGCTGAGTACATAGCGCTTACCAGGCACTGGTTATTAGAATGATTAATGGCGCCAATTTCGGAACGTCCTTGACACTGCGCATGCGAAGTATGGAGGGCCTTTCAGGACATGTTTTCTTTGGTTTTAGATGCAAATTTTGGGGATTGGGGGGCAAAATTTGTGTTTGGCCCTATATTTTAAGAGTTAGCACCAGCTATGTCTGGGTCATTGGTAAGTATAAAAAATATATAAATTACTATAAATTTTTTTAACTTTTCGTAACTTTTTCATTTTTTGTCTCTAAAACATAGGGTATGACCCCTCATTGGAACGATCATGTCGAGCTCGTTCCAATGAGGGGTCATAACCTATGTTTTTGTGACAAAAAATGAAAATAATAGTTATTCAAGAATTATTTTTGCAAGTGTCGTCTGCTTTTCATGTTAGGTAAAGGGTTAACTCCTTGCATGCTGTTGGTGGATAGGAAAGGAAATCTCTTGCCACTAAAATAAGTAAAACTTGCACACATTTAATCCTTTGAGACTTTAATTATTCTGACGTTCAAACATCACTGGGAATTCGATTTCCTCAACGTTTTTCAAAATGCAACGTCAAATGTCGGAAAGTACAAATAAGATATTTTTCACATTAGTGATTATCAGGTTGAGTGATAGATTATTTTTGGTGGTCTGAATTTGTGATTCCAAACTTGTTTTATTACAAATTATTGGAGAGTGCTCACAGGCACTCTCCAATAATTTGTAATAAAACAAATTTATAAAAACTAAATATTATTTGTTTTTGACTGAATATGAAATATAAGCAAGGAAAGTGTTGGTTTTTGCACTGGTATCCTCATTTTTTGAAAGTCCTGATAGGGGCTTCTAGCACTCAACCAGTTAAAGAAGTCTTGACAGCAGGATTATATTTAGTATTTTAAGCTGCGATAATATTTGGCTCAATGGTTGTCACTGAGTACTATTCGGGTGTCTCAGTACTATTCGGGAGAAAATAGGAATTGAGGTTAAAACTTTAAAAAATCGAAAAATAATAACGAAACAAATGATCACAAAGTATCAATGCGTTGCTGGTTGATTTCGTATGTCATAAGACGTACAAAAGTATCAAAGGGTTAACCAAATTTTTCTATCAATTATATCAGCATTTTGACCAGTGATTTCTTGAATTTATGACTTAGGATAAGACATTTGTGACAAAATGTAGAAGAATTATTGTTTTTCACTCTAATGGAAGCATTACTTCGTAATTAGTTTTGTGGAAGTGTGATGTTCACACCTACCATAAGTATAAAATTCTTTATGGATTGGCCGCATCCTCCCGCTGAATTTTAAATTAGGCAGTTAAATATTTATAAAAAAAATTCCACGAAACCATTTCATGTGCTTCCCCCCCCACCCCCTCCCCCCACCATTGGGATGAGCACATCAAGCTCTTCCAATGAGGGGTCACATGATATTGTTTTGTTGAGAATTTAGAATTTTTGAAAAAGTTTAAGAATTTTAACATAATTAAAATAATAAATTTGATATCCTGTGCAATGTGTTATTAGGGTTAGGAATTACTGCTTTCACTCTAATGGAAGCATTATGTCATGATGGGTTTTGTGGAAGGGTTATGATGAACAGTATTTTATTTGTATTGAGTATCAAATTTCCATCAAATTTTTCTTCCACCCATAAAACTTTCTACCACACGAGGTGACCCTGGCTGTTGAAAGTGTCATTAAAGCCCAATACATAAAAAAATAAATTCCATGAAATTTCCATCAAATGCGGTCATGGCTGCTGTGATTTGATGAAAAATATTTGTGAAATTCTCAGCAGATTAAGGCCTATAGAGTTGTAGGATTAAAATACCACTGATCCGCTTTCCTGAGAGTGCAGTGGCAGAGTTGTTATGGCATTGGACTTCAAACCAAAATGTCCATGGTTCGATCCCCTCCAGAGGTTACTGCGTCCTGTCCTTGGGCAAGGCACTTAATACCGAGACACTCATGGGTGCATGGTGGCATTGTGTACTGTGGCATACTGCACATCAAAGGAGCACCTGCTTCTAACCTATGCTAACCATACTTGTGTGGAGTTTGACAGTTACTTACCACTGATCAATAGTTCCCCCCAGGTACTCTGTAAAACTGCCCCCCACCCCCCACACCCACCCCAGTAACCACATGAAGTGAAACAGTGCTTGTTGACTATGGTATGCCAAGTTCTATTTTACTGGTAAAATAAGACCCAGTAAGTCACCAATGCTTGGGATGGAAGTCCTCTTAAATGGACAATGTGGATATAAACGATTGATTAAATTTGACTTTATCGCCATGTTGCAGTCATGATTAGCCATTGTGCAAAAATATGTGACCTTAAACACAATAAATATATAAATAAAGCTGTCTGGCTTGAGGTGACCCTTGCTGTCAAAAGTGTCATTTAACCCAAATAAATAAGTTAATAAATCACTATGTTGCGGTCATGGCTGGTCATTGTGCAGAAATATGTTACCTTAAATACAAAATAAATAAATAAATTGACTAGGGTTGGTAATTTTTTTGATTTAAATCAGATTTTTGTGATTTAAATCGATTCATTTGATTTTTATTTCCATACTATAAATTATTCATGAGAGGATACATTTTCTCACATGATTCCTTTAGATAAGAGAAACAGAGTGTATTGGCAGCAGTTTGTACCAAAGGCTGCCCAAAGAATGGACGCAAATAACTGATACTAAAACATTTACCTATGTTAACCATTTCAGTCTTTGAGGTGGTATGAAAGGAAGAATTTCAGAATATATTTGGCATAGAACAGACATTTGGCATAGATGGAAATAGAGAGGAATCATTGAAAACTTGTGTTTTCTCATTGTTACAGCATTGCTGGAAGGAAGATGACTTCTTGAAAATCACCTTTGATACTTTTGATACTCAAATCACTGATCGTTGTTCTCTGAGTTGATTTTGTATTTTTGATGGGTTCATTCAAAGATTATCATATATATGCTTTAAAATCTATGTTCAATTAAATATAGTTTTATTCATGTTAGCTAAAAATTACATAAACTTATAAAAAGATTCAGGAACATTTAACTTCCCTACAGCATGTTCCAGCAGTCAAGGCACAGTGGGATGTACATTCCCACTCGATTTTATTTATTTATTGGTGTTTAAGGTCACATACTTATGCACAATGGCTAATCATGACCGTGACAGTTTTACGGGTGGAGGAAGCCGGAGTACCCAGAGTGAACCACTGAGCAATGACGAGCAGCTGCCAGCTCCCCAACATTGTAACTCCGCACTGCAGCACAGGCAGAGTTAGATTGGTTGAAGACATGTGCACCATCGATGTGCAGCACACCTTAGTACACGACGTCATCATGCCCCCATGTAGACAATCAGGGTTAAGTGCCTTGCCCAAGGACACAACGTGGGAGTCCAAATCGATTGCTCAGATGGTCACCCATCCGAGGACTAACCGGGCTCGACTTTGCTTAACTTCAGTGATCTGACGAGAACCGTTTACCACAACACCACCGCACCCCCTCCCACTCCATAGATTAGTTATAACTGTCATAAACAAGGACTAATACCTGTATTTCAACAATTGATATGCATTCTATATTGTTTCAGCTCATTTCCAAGTTGTTTTGAAAATATTTCTGAATATTTGTAAATTTTTTATTTAAATCAATGATTTTTTTCAAAATATGGGCTTCCTGCACTTTACTAGTTAACCCTTTACCCAACGAATCAGCCACATCTGCCCATGTAATATGCAAATTCAGCAGCTGAAAAAGTACTATTTTTCAAAAAAAGCTCGTTCAAATGAGGGGTAACATGATATGGTTTTGTTGAAATTTTTTGAAAAAAATTTAAAAATAATTTTTAAAATAATAAATTTTGATATCGTCTATGTTGGGTAAATGGTTAAGGATTAAGTGACTTGTAAATGGATCTTTTTTTTCATTGCAGCATAAGAAAGAGAAAATAATGGCTGATGCTCAGAAGGAAATCCCTTATACATTTGATGGTATGCATTTAATTAAAGTTTTATCCCCCCCCCCCCCCCAACACTTCAAAGAAGAGGCTAGGTAATGTCATGTACATTGCCATCAGTGTCAGCGTAGACATTGAAGCATGTGAAATTTTGTACTCACAGCTTGTGTTTAGTTCCATTTTTAGCTCCCCTGGCCTAAAAGGCCATGTGAGCATTTCTCATCACTTGGCATCCGTCGTCGTCCGTCGGTCGTCGTCCGTAAACTTTTCACATTTTCATCTTCTTTTCTGTAACCGCTGAGCCGGTGTGAACCAAACTTGGTAGGAATGGTCTGTAGGAGGTCCTCTACAAACGATCCTCATTTTGTTCCCGTTGGATGAAAAACATGGCTTCCAGAGGCATTCTTTGATTCTGATTGGTGGATTTTCAATAATCTTCTCCTCTGAAACTGCCAGGCCAAATGTTTCGAAACTTCATATAAATAATGACTGGGACCCCCCTCTACATTTAATGTTGATCGGGTTACAAACATTTTGCAGCTTATAGTTACTGTAGAAACCCTATGGAAAATCACATTTTCCTCTTCTTCTCTGGAAAAACCGAGGCGATGTGAAGCAAACCTGGCAGTCATAGTCTATGGGAGGTCCTCTACAAATGATCGTCATTTTGTTCCCATGGGTTGAAAAACATGGCCGCCAGAGGCATTCTTTGATTCTGATTGGTAGATTTTCAAAAATCTTCTCCTCTGAAACTGCCAGGCAAAATGATTTGTTACTTCACATAGTCGATGACTGGGACCCCCTCTACCAACGATCCTCATTTAATGTTGATCGGGTTGCAAACATAGCCACAATTGCGGCTTATAGTTACTATAGAATCCCTATGGGAAATCCCATTTTCATCTTCTTCTCTGAAACTACTGAGCCGATGTGAACCACACTTCACAGAAACGGTCTATGAGAGGATGGAAATATGTGGCCACCAGAGGCTATATTCTAATGCTTAACCCAATGCCTCTCCTGTCTGCACAAAAGATCGGTACTGTCAGCAAAAATACTTGTTTTTTGAGAATCTGGTAAGGGTTGGTTCCAGTTTTCTCCAATGAGAACTGGGGGAAAAAAAACCCCAAAATATTGTGTATACAGTACAAGTCAAAATAAGCTGTAGCATAACTGCAATAAACTATGTAAACTGCTGTTCCTACCCTGACAAGATCAGAATCTGACATTTTCTGGAAAGCTATCAGTGAGAGTTTTCCAGAAAATGATGTCAGCTTCTGGTCTTATCAGTGTAGGAAGAGAAAAAGATACACAGTTTATAGGATTATCCTACAACTTATTTTAATTTAACCGTAAACTATTGGAACTGTACATGGATGTTGATATTTGCTCATTACTCATGTTCTTACCAGATAAATTTGATTGTTGACAGGTGTTTGGAGAAAACAAGATTTTGCTAACATTCTTGCAATCATGTCGGCTTAGATGGCAGTAATTATTGTATTTCTTTTTAAGATTTGACAAAAATTGGAGTAATGTGTTTCCTGTAACCCTTTTACCTATCCAAAGCTATTTTAAAAAGAGAATACTGTCTGAAAGAAGTTGTAATTTTTCAAAAATATTTAACCTTCTTTTACTGATTTTTTTGTTGAAAACAGAATTCATAAATGTGTGCATTTTCAAGAAAATCTTCTTTGAAACTACAAGGCCAAATGGTTTGAAAACTTAGTGTGACTGATGACTGTAACACCCCTCTACCGATGATCCTCATTTTAATCTTCATCGGGTTGCAATTATGTCTGCAATTGTGGCTTATAGTTACTATAGAAACCCTATAGGAAATCACATTTTCATAATCTTCACTGAAAGTACTGAGCCAATGTGAACCAGACTTGGCAGGCATTGTCTATGAGAGGTTCTATACAACTGTTACTCATTTTATTCCTGTTGGGTGAAAAAACGTGAAGCATTCTTTGGTTCTAATTGGTCAATTTTGAAAACTCTTCTTCTCTGAAACCACAGGGCCAAATGTTTTGAAACTTTGCATGGTTGATAACTGTGACAACCTCCACCAATGTTCCTCATTTTAATGTTGATCGTATTACAAACATGGCCACAATTGCAGTTTATAGTTACTATAGAAAAAAACTATAGGAAATCACATTTTCATCTTCTCTCTGGAACTATTGAGCTGACATGAACCAAAAACTTGGCAAGAATGGTCTATAGGAGGCCCTCTACAAACGATGCTCTTTTTGTTCCCGTTGGCTGGAAAATATGGCCACCAGAGACATTCTATGATTCTGTTTGATGGATTCAAATGTTTTGAAACTTCACATGATTGAAGACTGGGACACCTACCAATGATCCTCATGTAATGTTGATGTAATCTTGCAAAACATGGCCATAATTGCAGATCATAGTTACCATGGAAAGCCTATGGGAAATCATATTTTTTATATGTATTTCCAGGTGAGTGATTACAGGCTCTGTAGAGCCTCTAGTTTTAAACCAGTGGCCCACAGGCTTTTATATTGTCTTGGGTTGTTGAAGATCATAACAGCGTAGCTTAACCCCTAAGAGCCTAGAAATATTTTGCTGTACTTTGAAAGTCTGTGGCTTTGAAGCCTGAAAATATGCAATCTGTCATTTACAAAATGAGGTTCCCAAAGGGTGAATTTGCTGATGCTATCCCATACAGTTGGACAGTTTGTCCTCTGGGTACCTCTTTCTGTTTAGATTTGAGACCTTGATTCAGATTGAGGTTCACAGAGGGTAAATTTAGTGATGCTACTCTGCTGTGCAGGGTAGCATCACCAAATTCACCCTCTGGAGACCTCATTTTGCAGATGACAGTCTGCTTATTTTCTGGCTTAGTGGCTTTGCTATTGTTGGCAAGACTTGCCTAAAAATAACTGCCAGGATACTTAGAATGTAACTTGTGTGTTAACCCAAACATTGCATGTAGGGGCACCTGTCCTGTTTCCAACAATGTGATCAAAGTCGGAATTAGTCCCTTAACCCTTTACCCAACGCAGACGATATCAAAATTTATCATTTTAAATATCATTTTTTCAAATTTTTTAAAAAATTTCAACAAAACCATATCATGTGACCCCTAGTTGGAATGAGCTCGTCGAGCTCGTTCAAATGAGAGGTCACATGATATGGTTTTGTCGAAATTTTTTGAAAAATCATAACATTTCAACTGCTGAATTTGCATATTATGCGAGCGGCTGCGGGCGATTCGTTAAGTAAAGGGTTAAGGATTAAAACTTGTTTTGCTTATATTTCAAACTAAATCTATATATTTTTATACTGTACCAATGACCCAGACTTAGCTGGTGCTAACTCGTAACAAAAACCAGGGCCAAACACAAATTTTGCCCCCCAATCCCCAAAATTTGCATCCAAAACAAAAAGAAATCATGTCCTAAAGGACCTCCATACTACGCCTCTACTGCGCATGCGCAGTGACGCAGACGTCCCGAAATTGGCGCCAATTATCATTCTCTGTTTGGCCCTTCATCAGTCAACATCTCACTGATCTTTGTGCTTGTAAATCTCAGTTTAAAGGATGCCAGACACGTAATTTTTGGAGAAAATGTGATTCTAAGGAGGATAGAAGGAGGAGAGGAAAAAGAAGTGACAAAAAATAATCAGGGCTGTACTTAAAATTTTTTGATGAAATTATGTTAAGTTGCCTATTTTCGAGGCATGGGCCTCTTGTTGTCATTCTTGCTAATTGTTGCACTGCTTATTCAGTGTTTCCTCTCCCCTAGCCTTCTAAAGTCCCCCCTTGCAATTCTCCCATGCTTTTGGCATATTTTTGAGAAATTTCATTTCTAAAATTTCCTGGGAGAGTTGCTTGGTTACAGAATGTTTTCTGTTATTTTCCCCATAGTTACGTTTTCACCCATGGGTGTATAACGTTTGTGTTCTGCATCTTCCATCTGATGTTCTACAGATTCTCCCCTGGGAGTCTCTGTTTTGCATCAGATAGAGTGTAATTGATGACTGATTCCGGGCCAGTTTTTTCAGTGCCTGGAGTCATGTTTTCTGGTGTTTTTACACTGTTTGTTTTCATTGGCAACAGCCTTGTTTGAGGGGGGCTGTTTGCCTTTGCTGTAGTTTATCTCACTATAAGATACATTTATATTATCCGAAAGTGTCTCATTAATTATTTAATATAAATTTATAATTTTTGACCACACTTTGCCATCGGATCCATTGGGGCTCAACATTACTTTTCAGCAACTTGGGCTTCGCTGAAAAAATATTTTTTCAAAATTATTTTGTTTTGCAATTGTTTTTTCATTTATTAATGGATCATGTTATGTATCTTTGTGTCAGGGGTTTTTGCGAGTAACTAGGACTTATTGTTGTTCTTTCACAATGAAGGGACGTTGTTCAAATTGTAATAGGAAGAAATCTTCCTCTGACTTTCATGATCATTGTATTAATTGTAGTCAGTGTTCTCGCATTAATCCCTGTCCTATATGTGAACATTGGGATGAGAAACATTAGAAACGTGTGTCACGATATGTTGTTTCTGGAGAAAGAGCGATTCAGGCTCTTTCTCCGCAAGGTCACTCTACTCTCTCAGTTTCTATTTCAGAGGAACCAGAACAGGGTGATGTTTCCATGTTATCTTCTTCAAGTGTGCGTCCGTCGTCACAAATGAATTCAGAGCTAGCGGCAAAAGTGCTCATGGAGATTAGACAAATGTCGTCCGCTAGCTCGGCCGGTGTAGCGTCCATTCACCGAATGGTTCAGCAGCCGGGTTCGTCTGATGCGGTCCAAGAGGAAATTTTGGGTGATGCGAGCACTATAAACATAATAGATGCACACCCAGTGACGGCGGATAGTAAGCGAGAACGGAGGAAGCCTTTGAGTCCGGTTCCTAGCTCGTCCAGGTCCAGCCGGGCCGCGAGCGAGAGAGGCCCCTCTCTCGTACAACAACATCTGGGACCAGATGTTGTGGTACAAAATGTGTCTTTAGCGGAGCATACGTCCGTCGCTCGGGACACTCCGTTGTATAAGCAGTCCGCAGAGACTGTTAAGGCTTCCTCTTCTCGTCAGCGCACACGACCGCACCTTGGCTGCGTGACCGCCGATATATTACCAGCTTCGCCGATGAAGGATTCTTCGGCGACCAGGTCACACCATCCGGCAGCCAGGGATTCGAGACCGATGGACTCTGGACGTTCGCATAGGAAAAGGGAGCCATCTGATGCGGAGCTGCCCTCGGCGAAGCAGCGAAAGACTGCGCCTCCGCAGGTCTCGACGCCGGACATTCTTGTGCATATAGCACAGCTTATCGCAGCATCCCAGCAGCCGACAGAAACGGTGTCGGATCGAGAATTATCCGACGGCGCTGGGTCGGTACGCTCCGCCGAAGCATCGGGGGCGGACGACCGGGAACATCATGAGGAACATCGGATGGTGAAAGGGATACGGATGACTTGGAGCTATCCCTTTCGGAACAACATAAAGCTGCCGTGGACTTCATCCGGCACTTTCTCCCTCAAGTTGTTCCGTCGGGCCAGACTGCTGCGCTTCCGGACAAGAGAATTATAGCGTCATTGGACTCTGAATTTTTTGAGCGGTTCAGGGACATCGCTCCCGAGTTTCCGTCGCAGTCCAATAATGTTGCAAGAACATTTGAATTATTGAACGACGCTATATTTAAACTTGCTTCCAGGACGGGGAAAGCGGGTTTCTTGTCCGCTAATACTCTCAACCTGCCTTTCATTAATGCAAGGAATAAATTCGATACGGCAGGACAGGGTATACCGAGAGTTCCTCTGCGTATGGATGACGAGGCGGAAGACTTAGAGCTATCATTACCGTCGTCAGCTTCTATTCCAACCGCGGTGTTGGAAACAGCTATTGCGTCTAACAGAGCCAATTTAGATGCCTTATCTTACGCAGATCACCTTACTAAGGCGTTATCACTGCGCCTTCAGGGGAAAGAGTTTCAGGATATACAATCCTCTTTAAGACTTCTTTCAAGGGCAGTAGCTTATTCCACGTGTAACTCCGCCCTTTCAGTGGCAAATCTGGAGTTGGTTAGACGTGATGCAGCCCTAGCTACATCCACACTAGTGGATTCTAAGGTGAAGAACTCTCTTAGAGTCGCTTCGGTCTCAGGAGAACTTCTCTTTGACGGCAAGCTTTCCGCTATTTATGATAAAATTAAAAAGAAAGCTAATGATTCTCTGTTGTTCAGATCTGCTCCTAAGAAGTCGGATACAGCAGACACGAATAAGACAGGCACTTCTGGGTCTAATGCGCCCAAGAGAGGTTCCTATAGAGGTTCCGGTGCGTCCTCTTGGTCTTATTTGAGAGACCGTCAGGATAGCGACTCTCGTTCGGGACGTCCTTCAGGCCGGGACAATCGGTCGGACGCCCTGAGGTCGACGAGGCGAGGTGCGGGTCGTGGAAGACGTGGTTTCTCCTACCGCGGGCCTCGCAGGTCCAGGAGGTGATGGCTTAAACCTCTATCGCGTTCCGGTTGGCGGAAGGTTGTCGAGCTTTTCACAAGAGTGGGCGTCGATTACGAACGACCTTTGGGTGAGAGGAGTGACTTCGGAAGGTCTAAAGATATCCTTCAAACGAAAGCCTCGTTAACTCGAAGTCCAAAGTGGACTCATCTTCCGTCAAATCCACAGAAAAGAGACGCTCTGTTATCAGAGGTGCAGTCTCTTTTAATGAAGAACGCGGTAGAGGTCGTAGAAAACCAGGAATCTCCGTGATTCTACAGCCATCTGTTTCTGGTTCCGAAACCAGACGGCTCGTTCCGTCCAGTCATACATTTGAGCTGGATAAACAAGCTGATCGTCGCTCCGAAGTTTTATATGGAGACGATTCGATCGGTCAGAGCGAGTATTCGGGTGAACGATTATGCAACGAGCATAGATCTCAAAGATGCGTACTTTCACGTCATGGTACATCCGACATTCCGAAAGTATCTACGCTTCGCAGTCCTAGGAGTGGTGTATCAATTCCGGGCGATGTGCTTCGGATTGAATCTAGCACCCTGGGCTTTCACTCGGGTAATGAACTCGGTAATGATCTACTTCCGAGCTCATTCGTCTGCGGTAACGTCAGCCTACCTGGACAACATTCTTCAGAGGTACGGCAACGAGTTAACGCTTCAGAACGATGTTCAGAATCTTCTTCTATTGCTCCGACATCTCGGTTTTATAGTAAACGAGGAGAAGTCGGATCTGGTGCCGTCCAAGTCATTCACTCATCTGGAAATGAGCTTCGAGATGCACAACAATCTCGTTTGTCTGCCGTTAACCAGAGCGAAATTAGTCAGTTGTTACGCTCGCTATTGTCTGCACGCAGACAAAGTCACGGCGAGAGAATTTATGAGACTGATAGGTCTGTGCGGAGCCGCCGCGGATCTCATTCCGATGGGGTGGTTACGCACACGTCCTCTTCAAATTTTCCTGACTCAGAATTGGAGTGTGAAAATTCATTCGCTCGATGTAGACGTTCTCTTGTCAGATCAAGTGAAACAAGAGATTCAGACTTGGGCAAACATTCAGTGGTTAACTCAAGGAGTTCCGCTGCAGTTGCCGGATCCGAGTTTTACCGTTATGACGGATGCCAGTCAAACAGGTTGGGGTGCATCATTAATCCCAACGGATTCGAGATGCCAGGGTCTTTGGGATCCGCAATTCCTGTGCAAGCACATAAACATCAAGGAAATGATGTCAATTTGGCTTGCGTTACGTCACTGGATGGACATTATTCACGATGCTCATGTCCAAATCCTATCCGACAATACGACAGTAGTGGCGTATATACGGAATCAGGGAGGCACTCATTCAGTTCCGTTGTTCAATCTAACGGAAAGAATCCTTCTGTTTGCGTTAGAACATCACGTTCTTCTTTCGGTCCGTCACATACCGGGTCGTCTGAATGTGCTAGCAGACTCCCTTTCACGAAAGGGTCGCTTGTTGCCGTCGGAGTGGACTCTCAACAAACAAGTATTCAATCAGATTTGCTACCAATGGGAACGGCCAATGATAGACTTATTTGCGACACATCTCAACAATCAGTTGCAGACGTATGTGTCTCCGTGTCCGGATCCAAGAGCATTTGCACTAGACGCTCTGTCGATCCCTTGGGACGGAATGATAGGATATGCATATCCTCCAGCGCCGTTAATTCAACAAGTATTGCTAAAGATAAAACAATCTCAATGCAAGATTCTGTTGGTAGCATCTCTGTCGCCACAGAGACCGTGGATAAATCTACTCAGGTGTCTGTTGTGGGACCTACCGCGGAAGCTTCCTCCACGTGAGGATCTTCTTTCGCAGGGGAAATCGCGCCAACTCCATCACAACCCGCAAGGTCTCAACCTTCACGTTTTTCTGTTGTGCGGTCCTTCTTGCATGGCAAGCACTTTACAGGACGAGCAGTGGACGCGATTTCTAACTGTAGGAGGACCTCCTCTTCGCTAAACTATGCGGCTAAGTGGAAGGTTTTTCGTCGTTGGTGTAGGGATCATTCTGTAGATATATTCGATCCCTCTATACCAGACATTGCAAACTTTCTAGTATACTTGTTTGACGAAATCAAACTGCAGCCTGTTACTATAAAGGGTTATAGATCTATGTTATCTGATACCTATGCACATCATGATAGTTTACAAATTGGATCTAATGTCTCTTTATCGAAGTTGGTTAGAAACTTTTCGATAAATAGACCCAGAACTCTTAGATTAATTCCTAAGTGGAATTTAGCTTGGGTTCTCCTTAAATTGAAGGAAAAGCCATTTGAACCTCTTGGGACAGTAGATTTCAAATTCTTATCTTATAAGACAGCTTTTCTCTTAGCTTTCTCTTCTGCTAGAAGAGTCAGTGAGCTTCATGCACTATCGGTGGATGATTCTCATTATCGTAGTGTTGGGAACACTATCACCTTCACTACTAATGTGGGTTTTTTAGCTAAGAATCAGGCTCCTAATAAATATCCAGAACCTATTGTTATTAAGGCTCTTCCGTCTTCAGACGGGCATAGGCCTTTACTCTGTCCTGTTAGAGCACTACGTATCTATAAACAGAGATCTCAGTTTATCAGAAAGGGATGGAATCGTTTCTTTCTGTCTTTGATGCCTAATAGAAAGGACATTTCAGTCCATTCTATTGCTAGATGGATTCAGTTAACTATCCGTACTGCTTATGAAGATTTATCTTCTTCTCAGCAGTCTGTGCTTAAGATTTCTGCTCATGAAGTAAGAGCTCTTTCTACTTCCTGGGCTTATGCTAATAGTGTTGCTATTACAGATTTAATGAAGGCTGCTTATTGGTCTCAGCCATCTACATTTACGAATTTTTATCTCAGAAATATTGAGTCCATTTCTGGAGACCTGCATTGTTTAGGTCCGTTATCTGTTGCTCAGAATGTCGTCCACTAAACAGTTGCAACTATAGTTATGCAGGCTTTCTGTTCCGGCAGTGACTCCGTCCGGCTGCCCTCTTCGCTCTGGGCTATTTGACCCAGGGCAAGGGGAAGGGGGGGGGGGGGGGGGGGGCGGGTGTTCCCTTAGGTCACCTGCTTTATAGTGAAAAGCAAGGGAATGCCTCCTCCAAGTCAGTATTTCTGAGTCGCTTCCGGGATGGTTTTAAAGTGTAATATTAATGTTTAAATTCATTCATGTCTTATTTTTAAAGTGTAGCTCGGTGTGAAGCATTTGTATATGTCAAGTGTCAAACGGGCTTTAATATACAATACTCGGACACTTTTAAATGACTATAAAGAGTCTCAATTCTCTGGACTTCTTTATTTATTGGCTTGCTTTAAAAATAATTAGTATAAGGGTTATACTGGATGTTAATAGAGAACATGAATGTTATTGTGCTCAATTATTAAGGGTAGTGTATCTTTCTAATTTAATATTAAATAAGAAAGATACATGTAAAGCCTAATACTCCTTTTCTCCTTAAGGGGTTACCTCTTTACTATATAGTTGAGCTTATTGGATTTTCCTCTATGTCCTAGGCCCTCCAGCCTGTTTACTATTCAGCTAAGTCTGGGTCATTGGTACAGTATAAAAATGTTAAAAAATTTATAGTAATTTATATATTTTTTATACTTACCAATGACCCAGACGGGGATGGCCCTCCCTGGAGTTGGGAACTCTTGCCTCCCCGCTGAGTACATAGCGCTGACCAGGCACTGCCAGTAAGAATGATAATTGGCGCCAATTTCGGGACGTCTGCGTCACTGCGCATGCGCAGTAGAGGCGTAGTATGGAGGTCCTTTAGGACATGATTTCTTTTTGTTTTGGATGCAAATTTTGGGGATTGGGGGGCAAAATTTGTGTTTGGCCCTGGTTTTTGTT
Source organism: Pictodentalium vernedei (assembly GCA_031216915.1). NCBI lineage: Eukaryota > Metazoa > Mollusca > Scaphopoda > Dentaliida > Dentaliidae > Pictodentalium > Pictodentalium vernedei. The sequence continues at coordinate 670,645,069 of CM062295.1, read as the reverse complement.
AGAGTTAGCACCAGCTAAGTCTGGGTCATTGGTAAGTATAAAAAATATATAAATTACTATAAATTTTTTAACTTTTATACTGTACCAATCACCCAGACTTAGCTGGTGCTAAACTCCTTAATTCAGGGCCAAACACAAATTTTGCCCCCCCCCCCCCAATCCCCCAAATTTGCAACAAAAACCGAAAAATACATGTCCTATATGGTCCTCCATACATTTACTCCTCTGCACTTGCTCAGTGTCAAGGAGGTCCCGAAATTGGCGCCAATTATCTTTCTTTGTTTGGCCCTCAAAACAGTTAAACATCACTGTTATTTGTGCTTCCAAATCTTAATTTTCATGATGCCAGACACATTTTGATGAGAGAAATGGTGGAAATAAAGAGGATATATAAGGAGGAGAGAAAAAAATAGTGCAAGAAAATGTTCAGGGCTGTAACTTATAATTATTTTATGAAATTATTTCTAGTTGCCTTTTTTCAAGGCATAGCCCTGATGTTGTCATTCTTGCTATGAAGTACCATTGTTTGATCAGTGTTTCCTCTCTACCTTCCTTATTCCCCCCTAGCTATTCTCCCATGTTTTGGCTTATTTTTTGTAATGTTTATTACTAAAATTTCAAATTTTTTGATAAATAGACCTAGAACCCTTAGATTAATTCCGAAGTGGAATTTGGCCTGGGTTCTTCTTAAGCTAAAAGAAGTGCCTTTTGAGCCTCTTGACACAGTGGACTTCAAATTCTTAACATATAAGACAGCTTTTCTCTTAGCTTTCTCTTCTGCTAGAAGAGTTAGTGAGCTTCATGCACTATCTGTGGAGGATTCTCACTACCGTAGTGTTGGTAATACTATTACCTTTACCACCAATGTTGGACTTTTGGCTAAGAATCAGGCTCCTAATAAGTATCCTGAACCTATTGTTATTAAGACCCTTCCATCATCTGATGGGCGTAGGCCTTTTCTGCGTCCTGTTAGAGCAATACGTATTTACAAACGTAGATCTGAGTTCATCAGAAAGGGACGTAAGCGTTTCTTTCTGTCTTTGATGCCTAATAGAAAGGATATTATGGTTCATTCTATTGCTAGATGGATTCAATTAACTATTCGTACCTCCCCGTGGGAACCCCGGGAAGTAAGCAGCACTTGTTTACTGTGGTAAATCAGTTCCGCTTTACTAGTAAAATAGGACCCAGTCACCAATGCTTGGGGTGAAAGTCCTCTAAAATGGGCAACATGTAGATCAATGATTGACTAAACTTGACTTCATCTCCATGTTGTGTCACGATTAGCCATGATGCATAAATATGTGACGTTAACCACCAACAAACAAACAAACAACTATTCGTACTGCTTATGAAAAATTATCTTCTTCTCAGCAGTCGGCACTCAAGATCTCAGCTCATGAAGTAAGAGCTCTTTCTACTTCTTGGGCCTATGCTAATTGTATTGCTATTACTGATCTAATGAAGGCTGCATATTGGTCTCAACCTTCCACATTCACTAATTTTTATCTCAGAAATATTGAGTCCATTTCTGGAGACCTCCATTGTTTAGGTCCATTATCAGTTGCTCAGAATATCGTCCACTAAACAGTTGCAACTATAGTTATGTAGGCTTTCTGTTCCGGCAGTGACTCTGTCCTGCTGCCCTCTTTGCTCTGGGGTATTTGACCCAGGGCAAGGGAAGGGGGGGGGGGGTTCCCCTAGGTCACCTGCTTTATAGCGAAAAGCAAGGGAATACCTCCCCCAGAGTCAGTAATTCTGGGTCGGTACCTGGATGGTTTTAAAGTGTAAAGCTAATGTTTACTCATTGTAATATTTTTAAAGTGTAGCTCGGTGTGAAGCATTTGTATATGTCATGTGTCAAACAAGCGTTAATATACAATCCTCGGACACTTTTAATGAATATAAAGAGTCTCATTTCTCTGGACTTCCTTTATTTATTGGCTTACCTTTAAAAATATTAGTATAAAGGGTTATACTGGATGTTAATAGAGGTCATTGATTATTTATTATGCTCAATTACTTATCGGTATTGTGTCTTTCTTCTTTATTATAAATAAGAAAGATACATGTAAAGCCTATCTCTTCTTTTTTCCTGGAGAGGATATTCTATTATACATATCTGAGCTTATTGGATTTTCCTGTATGTCCTAGGCCCTCCAGCCTATTTACTATTCAGCTAAGTCTGGGTCATTGGTACAGTATAAAAATGTTAAAAAATTTATAGTAATTTATATATTTTTTATACTTACCAATGACCCAGACGGGGATGGCCCTCACAGGAGTTGGGAACTCATACCTCCCCGCTGAGTACATAACGCTTACCAGGCACTGGTTGTAAGAATGATAATTGGCGCCAATTTCGGGACCTCCTTGACACTGCGCATGCGCAGAGGAGTAAATGTATGGAGGACCATATAGGACATGTATTTTTCGGTTTTTGATGCAAATTTGGGGGATTGGGAAGGCAAAATTTGTGTTTGGCCCTGAATTAAGGAATTTAGCACCAGCTAAGTCTGGGTCATTGGTAAGTATAAAAAATATATAAATTACTATAAAGTTTTTAACTTTTAGAAGGGATCTTTATGTAGCATTATGTCTTTGTTCTACATCTCTTATGTAGATGGTCCGATTGTCACTAGACCTCAGTAACAGGTGTTTCCGGCCTTCACAATTACCTTGCTGTAAAACAAGGACAATAATTTTGCTGGGTTTAGCAGCTCTCAATGAAATTTGGAATGAAGATTGTTTATGGGAATAGCTTTCACAGTATCATGATTCATTTCTTCTCTTGTCATTGTTTGGCGTTATGCACCATGGGGGTATGCCCCGGGTCATGCCCCCCCCCCCCCCCTCTTGTTTCTCAATAGATTATAAGGGTTTTTTTGGCTGTGATAAGCAGCTCTATTTGTGGCTCTGTCAGTCAGTTTGTTAGTGAGGCTGTAACCAACGAGATTTTAATCTCAATAACTTTTAAGATACATGGTGATTTGGTATGCAAGTGTATATAATTGATGTCCAGCCTCATGTCAGTTCAGTTGTTATTCAGAGTATTTTTGTCAGAGTTCTTGCCCATGATGGACTTACAATTTGTTTAATGTTTACCATCCATCGCAGCTTAGGGACGTGCAATTTTCATTCAATTAACAGAAGTTTACTCCATCACCCATATGGCAATTAACAGGTGAAATCTGGCCTCAAGATATGGGTGTTTGGTGCTTGGGAGTAATATTCAATTAATTGGGCTATTCAATTAAGAGATATCCAATTACATCAGTTCCATTTGTTACAGGCTACGGTCAGCATTTATGTACAGACCATTACAATACTTTACATGTACCTTTGTTATCAGGGTATTACCTAGATGTTTGTCATTGCTGTGTCACATACTATACATGTACATGTCTTAAACAAGTTGAGCTACAGTGTCATTGACACGTTCATTTATCAATCCATTTGATCAGTACTGCTGCAAACAAAAATGACGGACTTTTCACCTTTGGGTTTAACCCTTTACCCAACGCAGACGATATCAAAATTTATTATTTTAAATATAATTTTTTAAAATTTTTCAAAAAATTTCAACAAAACCACATCATGTGACCCCTCATTGGAACGAGCTCAATGAGCTCGTTCCAATGAGGGGTCACATGATATGGTTTTGTTGAAATATTTTGAAAAATTTAATTTTTTCAACTGCTCACTTTGCATATTACGCGGGCGGATGCAGGCGATTCGTTAGGTAAAGGGTTAAACATTGGAATTAAAATTTGTTTATGTGTGTAATAAACACAGAACGCGGTGTGGAATGGGGTAGTCATTTCAACTCATTACATAAAACACACATCACGTTCTGTCTATTTGTGTTATCTGCAGCTATGAGCATGTATATATGGTAGTTATGAAAAAAAATTAATCTGAGGACTTAAAGGTTAAAACTTTGTTGTATTGTATTACAGCGCCTGGTAACTATGATGAACTGTTAAACTTGCTTCATGGTCATACTGAGAAAGAACAGCTTCTGATCATAGAAAGAATTCGGAAATGTCATCATGTTAGTCTTGCAGAAGGCAATAAAGAGAAACTACAGGTACCTATTATTATTTATTGGTGTTTAAGGTCACATACTTATGCACAATGGCTAATCATGACCGTGACAGTTTTACAGGTGGAGGAAGCCGGAGAGAACCAACGAGCAACTGTCAGCTCCTGAACATTATAACTCTGTTCAAGTTCTGCTCAAGCAGGGTTACAGCAGTTGAAGACATGTGCATCAACGACATGCAGTATACCCATAGTGCACGGCTTCAGCATGCCCCCATGTTGGTAACCAGGATAAAGTGCCTTGCCCAAGGACACTGCGCAGCTCGTCCTGTACAGGAATCGAACTCGGGACCTCTAGCATAGAAGTCCAACAGTCTACCACTGAGCCGTCACTCCCCTACAGGTACCTAACAGAAACGGGGGCGCGGTGGCTCAGTTGGTAGAGGTGCAGGCTGCAAGCCGAGAGGTCCTCGGTTCGAATCCCACCTGCGGCAACCGCGTTGTGTCCTTGGGCAAGACACTTCACCCCGATTGCCTACATGGGGATACGATGACGCTGTGCACTGAGGCGTACTGCACGTCGATGGTGCGCATGTCTTCAACCAATCTAACCCTGTCTGTGCTGCGGTGCAGAGTTCAGAGTTACGATGTTGGAGAGCTGACAGCTGCTCGTCGTTGTTCGGTGGTTCTCTCCGGGTACTCCGGCTTCCTCCACCCGTAAAACTGTCACGGTCACGATTAACCATTGTGCATAAGTATGTGACCTTAAACACCAATAAATAAATAAATAAATACCTAACAGAAACAAAAGAAAACATTTAATTTCTTTACCCTTTATCCAATGTCAATGAGAGTGCAATTCCTAAAAAATGGTCATTTAAATTTACTATGAAATGAAATTTCTTGTTTTTCCGGAAGTTTTTCCTCAGTTTTATGATGAAGGAGGGAGGCTTTTTTTTTGTTTATTCACAAAACAGTTCTGAAAATAGTTGGAATCAGATATTTAACTTCTTATTCTATTAAACTGTGGCAAACCAATGTTTTTAGCACCAAACATTTCCCATAATGTAGTTGAATATTTAAACAACCATATCTTGTTAGACAGAGCTCTGTGAGCTCTGTCAAACAAGATATAGTTGGTTAAATATTTGTCCTACAAATGCAAAATAATTTTATAGAAGAGATTTCCAGGTGGAAAAAAATATGATGAGGCTGATTTTCTATGACTAGGAAGGTGCCTGAGAAACAAGAGGTTTTTTTTCAATAGCCTTATATAAATTTTATTATTTTTGAAGATTTTTCTTTGGAATCATAGCATAATTACAACAAGCACTATGAGCTCGTTCAAATCACCATTCATATGAGTTATATTTTGAAGACAAAAAATGAGATGCTTGTTATTTTAGAAAACTTTTGGCAAGTGTTGTCCTCTAGTTGTGTTAAGTAAATGGTCAAATACACTGTGTGGAGTTTTCACCCAAACAATCAAATTCTGCTTTACAATTTTTTTTAACTTACGTGACTGAAAAGTTAGTGAGAACTATTGCCATCACTTGGCATCTGTCATTAACTTTTGAAACTTGTTTTCCTCTTCTAAACCACATGGCCAAATTCAAACATATATGGCACAGACCATCTTTGGAGTATACCCTTTCTACTTTGTTGAAATGAAGCTGCTGCCATCTTTGCACTGGAATTAATGCCCAAAAAGTCCCCAAATTTTTAAAAATCTTCTTCTCATGAACCACAAGAGAGAATGCTTTGATATTTGGAATGGGACTTCCTTTGATGGCGAAGATTAAAGTTTGCTCAATGGAAGTTTGTAGGTCAGTATTCGAGCCCTCTATGGGAGCATGCCCATTTTGGGCTCCACCCAAAATTTCTATATCGAGAACCAATGGGCTGATTTGAACCAAATTTCATGTGTAGTATAATTGAGTCAAGTTCTTGATTCATGGCCAGAAAACTTTTTTTGCACAGTACCGTGGGAACTCCAAGAGCTAAAAAGAGAAAGAATTCAAATGCCCATATTTCAGAAACTACACAGACCAGAATATTGTTTGTACCTGCGTCACCAACGACAGAGCAGGTCTAGTAACCGCTCGACTCCATCCGTCCATCCGTCAGTCAGTCCATCCGTCAGTCCATCCAAAACACTTCTTCCGTCAAAGTTTTCTTGGCTTCTATGAAAGGGAATGATTTTATATTTGGTCTGCTGCTTCATAATGATGAGTTTTATCGTGTATCTAATTTTCAGATCTGCCATGCAGCCACTTCCTGTTTGCCGATACTTATTGCATGCAGCGACGCAGGTCCAGACCCGTTATTGGTCTTGGCTTGTTTATATAATGCATGCACAAAAATGTGAACAATACACCATGAATTTTTAGCTTTAGCATTCCAAGACTTTAAATTAATCAAGCTTCACTTTCTGGGAACTGGTACGTAAACAGTATAATCTGACAAACTTCAAAGGCCAATAATGTAACTCACTGTCTTTTTGCTCATGCATTCCATTTGGAATCATCTGATTGAGTTACTATTGCTCCATTGAAGTGTTGCATTTCATGTATTATACCAAACTCAAATAAATTTGCTTATACATTCAGGTTATATTTTCGGAATCCTGACTTAACCCTTTACCTGGGAGCACAGTGGCTCAGTGGTAAACTGTTGGACTTCTATGCTAGATGTCCCGAGTTTGAACCCCGTCCGGGACAACCTGTGTTGTGTCCTTGGGCAAGGCACTTTATCCCGGTTGCCTACATAGGGGCATGATGATGCCATGTACTAAGGTGTACTGCACATCGATGGTGCACATGTCTTCAACCGCTGTAACCCTGCTTGAGTGGATCTTGAACAGAGTTAGAATGTTGAGGAGCTGACAGTTGCTCGTCGATGCTCGGTGGTTCTCTCCGGGTACTCCGGCTTCCTCCACCCGTAAAACTATCACAGTCATGATTAGCCATTGTGCATAAGTATGTGACCTTAAACACCAATATATAAATAAACAACCCTTTATCTAACGCAGACAATATCAAAATTTATTATTTTAATTACTATTTTTCAAAAGTTTAAAAAAAATTTCAACAAAACCATATCATGTGAACCTTCATTGGAACGAGCTCGATGAGCTCGTTCCAATGAGGGGTCGCATGATATGGTTTTGTTAAAATATTTTGAATTTATTTCATTCAACTGCTGAATTTGCAAATTATGCTGGCGGATTCAGGCGATTCATTACGTAAAGGGTTAATGTGCACCAGTGGAGTGAACAGTGTGCAGATGTTTGTTGATGTTCCTTTGAGAATACTTGCCTCATGCTGGGACAACAGCAAGCTTCATTTTAAATGGTAGTGAGCAGTACATTTATTTATTTATTTATTAGGGTTTAATGACACTTTAACAGCCAAGGTCATATCCTGTTCGTGACAGTTTTGCAGGTCGAGAAAATCGGTGTACCCAGAGAGAACCACCGAGCAATGACGAGCAACTGTCGGCTCCCTAACATCGTAACTCCGCACTGCAACACAGACAGGGTTCGATTGGTTGAAGACATGCGCACCATCGACATGCAGTATGCCTTAGTACACAGCGCCATCGTGCCCCCATGTGGACAATCAGGGTTAAGTGCCTTGCCTAAGGACGCAATGTGGTCCAAGTCCAAATCGATCGCTCGGACGGTCACACATCCAAGGAGTAACCGGGTTGGATGTTGCTTAACATCGGTGATCTTTCGAGAACCGGTTACCGCAATGCCACCGCACCCCCTAGTGAGCAGTACACAGCATGTCTCTGACAGACTATATTAATATGTTAATGGTATTGTTGATACACTGATTTTATGTTGTGAATGTATGTTTCAGAAACTCTTTACATTACTGGTTCAGTACTTCTGCGATTTAGCTATTCAGGAGCCACCACAACTGAAAATGATAGATAAACTAGTTCATCATTTATATCAGCTGACCAAGCAGTCATCAGCACCAGCAGCGCAGTTCATTCTGGAACAAATTATAGAACGACAGTCAGAATTCCGGCAGATTTATGAGCGGAAAAATGGACGTGGACAATATCCAGCTCTTGACACAGTAAGGATTTGTTTCATAAACTTCAGTGTCTCAAACAAAAATCTCTGCTTTTCTACCCTTCAACTCTTATCTTGTGTCAAGCATTTTCTTTGTTTTTTCACGAAAGTTAGTCATGGCTGCTTTGAAGCAGCCACAGCTGGCATGTGATGAAAAATATTAATAAATAAAGCCCAGAAACCATTCATGAAGTGATAGATCCAATTTACAGAGATATTTTGTATTCACCTGAGCAAAGCTTAAGGTGAGCTTCACTGATCAATTTTCATCCATCGTCGTCTGTCTGGCACGAACTTTCGGTTTCTTCTCATAAACTTCTGAACAAAATTCAATCAAACTGAATTTTCCACATCATATGTCAATGCAAGTTATTTCAGATTAAATTGCCATATGGCACCCCAAAAGGGGCATAACTCTGTTAGCACCCCAAAAATGTTTTCAAATTTTTTTTTTAAATTTTCACTCGGATCACCAGAATGTTTCAATATTTGGTATACAGCATTCTTAAGTGGGACAGATTCAAGTTTGTTCAAATCAAGTTTGGATTTATTTTTCAGCACAGATTTTAACACTTTCTTTAAGGGCACGCAGTGGCTCAGTAGTAGACTGTTGGACTTCTATGCTAGAGGTCCCGAGTTAGATCCCCATCCAGAATGACCCACATTGTGGCTGTGGGCAAGGCACTTTATCCCGGTTGCCAACATAGAGGCACTATGATGCCGTGTACTAAGGCGTACTTCATGTCGATGGTGCACGTCTTCAACCGCTGCAACCCTGCTTGAACTGAGCTTGAACAGAGTTAGAATATTGAGGAGCTGACAGTTGCTTGTCAATGCTCAGTGGTTCACTCTGGGTACTCCGTCTTCCTCCACCCGTAAAACTGTCACTGTCATTGTGCATAAGTATGTGACCTTAAATACCAATAAATAAATAAATAATGTTCTTAAAAATCTTTTTGAGATCGACCAGTTAGAATCATTTAACATTTGGTGTACAACATCCTTAGGGAGTTCAGGTCAAAGTTTGTTCAAGTCTCTGGGTTCATATTTGGGCTCCCTACGGGAGTCCAAATTTTAATTTCAGTGCAATATGAGGAATGTTCTTTCAAAAAAATTTCTTCTCCAGATCCACCCATCAGAATCTTTTTATATTTGGTATACAGTATCCTAAGGGTGTCAGATTGAAATTTGTTCAAATAAACTCCTTTGGTTCATATTTAGGCACCCTATGCAGGCCTGAATTTTAACTTAATGCAATATGAGGAATATTCTTTAAAAATTTTCTTCTTCACTCTTCGCATCTGCATGTCAGAATCATTTGATATGTGGTATACAGTGCCCTTATATGGGTCATATTTAAGTTGTTTTCAAATTAAGTACCTTGGTTAGTAGTATTTGGGCTCCTTAATCCTTTTGTCCATATTTGGGTTCCTTGTGTAAGCTCAAGTTTTTACTTAGTGCAACACAAGGAAAATTCTTTAAAAATCTTCTTATTCATATCCACCAGTAACAGTCTTTTGATATTTAGTATTCAATGTTCTTTCAAGTTGAAGCTTATTCAATTCATGTGCCTGTGTTCAGTAGTATAAACCCTTCACCCAACGTAACGGCCAAAACTGGCCAGTGTTGTTCACAAAAATCACCATTCAATTCATTGGAACGAGTTAATTGACCCACATAATTAGTATTTCAAGTATTTTATTTTCAAGTGACGTCTGCTTTTCGTGTTAGGTAAAGGGTTAAGTAGCCATAGATGCAGAATGTGAACATAAATAATTCTTTAAACAACTTTCTCAGGTGAGTGATTAAGGCCTTTTGGGGTATAGAAGCTTGATTGTACAAGGATGGTACAAAGATGACCAGTTGGGGTGGGGTGGAGGTTTAAACCTGTTTTGCCACAACTGCAATGGCTCAAATGCTGACTGATAAAATATTGAAACTACATCATAAAGGCACGGCTTTGATGAGGCATGCCTTGATGATTTATTTGAAATTTAATCAGTAAGTTTATTTGCAGATAAATACATGTAGTAGTGGGCTCCCAAGCTTTTTTTTTATTTTATTAACATGTGACATACTACAAATTTGAGATGCCCAATATACTTGGAAGCGCGGTGGCTCAGTGGTAGACTGTTGGACTTCTATGCTAGAGGTCCCGAGTTCGATCCCCGTCCGGGACGACCCGCATTGTGTCCTTGGGCAAGGCACTTTATCCCGGTTGCCTACATAGGGGAGTGATGATGCCATGTACTAAGTCGTACTGCACGTCGATGGTGCACATGTCTTCAACCACTGTAATCCTGCATGGGTGGATCTTGAACAGAGTTAGAATGTTGAAGAGCTGACAGTTGCTTGTCGATGCTCGGTGGTTCTCTCTGGGTACTCTAGCTTCCTCCACCTGTGAAACTGTCACAGTCACGATTAGCCATAGTGCATAAGTATGTGACCTTAAACGCCAATAAATAAATATAAATATCTTGGTTGATGGAGCTCAAATGTTTTGATTGGAAATACTGAGGCCATCTGTGATGACACTTGGGAATAATTTCTTTGAATTTGCTTGTCTTTTTTTTCAGTTTCTCCTTTTGAAATCAGTTTCATTGTTATTCCCAACATCCGATTTTCGACACACAGTAACGACACCAAGTTTGATATTTATGACTCAAATGTTAGCGCAGGTAAGCAACTTTAGAATTAATTTTAGAAGACCTCATAATTTAAATTGTGTGAATAACTGAAATTTCTGTGCATTGCTAATAAATTATTCCACAGAATGAGTAATTTTATAAAATTATCTCTCCTTGAAATGACTCAGTTTCTCACTTCTTATGCAAAACTAGATTTTAATACTAAAACCAATGGTCCAGACAAGGGGCACGGTGTCATTGCGGTAACCGGTTCACGTCAGATCACCGAAGTTAAGCAACATCGAGCCCGGTTAATCATTGGATAGGTGACAGCCTGAGCGATCAATTCGGACTCCCGCGTTGTGTCCTTGGGCATGGCACTTAACCCTGATTGTCCACATGGGGGCATGATGACGCCATGTAACTAAGGCATACCGCACGTCGATGGTACGCATGTCTTCATCCAATCTAACCCTGCCTATGCTGCAGTGCGGAGTTACGATGTTGGGGGAGCTGGTAGCTGCTCGTCGTTGCTCGGTGGTTCTCTCCGGGTACTCCGGCTTCCTCCACCCGTAAAACTGTCACGGTCATGATTAACCATTGTGCATAAGTATATGACCTTAAACACCAATAAATAAATAAATAATGGCCCAGACTTATCTTGTGCAACCTCAATATTATTAAGGGCCAAACACAAATTTTGAACCCCCCAAAATTTGCATTCAATACCGAAAATTATAAGTCCTATCTGGCCCTCCATACTTTTAGTACTTGCGCATGCGCAGAACCCAGGAAGAGACTGGAATTGGTGCCAACATCATTCTTCTTTTTGGCCCAAAGTCAGTAACAACTGAACTGACATCTGTGCTTTAAAATCTTATATTTTTATAGTGTACCAATGACCCAGACATAGCTGGTGCTAACTCTTAAAATATAGGGCCAAACACAAATTTTGCCCCCCAGTCCCCAAAATTTGCATCTAAAACCAAAGAAAACATGTCCTGAAAGGCCCTCCACACTTCGCCTCTACTGCGCATGCGCAGTGTCAAGGACGTTCCGAAATTGGCGCCATTAATCATTCTAAGTTTGGCCCTTCATCAGTTAACATCTGACTGATCTTTGTGCTTGTAAATCTCAGTTTAAATGATGCCAGACACATAAATATTAGTGAAATGGTGATTCTAAGGAGGATAGAGAAGGAGGAGAGGAAAAAAATGTGTGACAGAATATTATCAGGGCTGTAACTTAAAATTTTTTAATGAAATTATGTTAAGTTACCTATTTTCGAGGCAGCAGCCATTTTGTTGTCATTCTGATTAATTAGTTACACTGTTTTTTAAGTGTTTTCCTCTCTCCCTGTCCTTTAAGTCCCCCCTTACTATTCTCCCATGCTTTTGGCATAGTTTTTGTAATTATTATTACTAAATTTTCTTGGGAGTTTTAGCTGAATAACAGAATGAATTCTGTTTCTTTTCCCCTTGTTTACGTCTTCACCTACGGGTGGTTAGGCGTTGTGTTCTGCATCTACCATCTGATGTTCTGCAGTTTCTTCCCTGGAAGTCTCTGTTTTGCATCAGATAGTGTATTTTTGGTAACTGATTTCGGGCCTGGGTGCCTGGAGTCTTATTTTAGTGTTTTTACACTTATTGTTTACATTTTCAACAGCCCTCTGTGTGAGGGGGGGATTTCTGGAAAATAATATCTTGATGTTATTTTAATCATAACTAGATACATTATTATTGTTCGTAAGTGTTGAATAAATTGTTTAAAATATTTTTAAAATTTTTGTCCACACTTAGGCTTGGGATCCATTGGGGCTCAACGTTACTTTTCAGAAACTTGGGCTGTTCTGAAAAAATATTTTTTCAAAATATTTTGATTTCAATTATTTTTTCTATATTAATGGATCATATTATTATTATGTATTTTGATTGCCAGGGGTTAGTGCGAGTACCAGGACTTGTTTTCTTTTCACTTTGAAAGGATATTGATCAATTGTAATAAGAGGAAGTCTTCCTCTGACTTTATAATCATTCTATATGTGGTCAGTGTACTCGCATTAACTCCTGTTCTGTATCGTATGATTTCGATGACAATATGGGAAGCGTATGTCACGGTATGTTATTGGGGAATTGGACACTCCGGTCCTTTCCCCGCAGGGACACTCTACTTTATCAATTTCTATTTCAGACGATCAAGATTAGGGTGATGTATCTGTGATGTCTTCCAACAGTGTGCCTCCGTCGTCACAATTAATGAAGGGCTAGCGGAAAAGTGTTCATGTAAATATGCCAATTGCCTAAGAGGACCCTAGTAGGTTCGACGGCCTTTGACGTCCGCTAGCTCGCCTGGTGTAGCATCCATTCACCGAATGGTTCGGCAGCCGGGTTCGTCCGTTGCGGTCTAGAAGGAATTTTGGGGTGATGCGAGCACTATAAATCAACCTAATGCACACCCAGTGACGGCGGATCGGAGGGAGAACGGAGGAAGCCTTTTAGTCCGGTTCATAGCTCGTTCCGGTCCATCTGGACGGCAAGCGAGAGAGGCCTCTCTCTCGTTCAACAACATCTGGCCCCAGATGTTGTGGTACAAAATGTTTCGCATTCGGAGCATACGTCCGTCGCTCGGGACGCTCCGACATATAGTCAGTCCGGAGTTGACTGTCAATAAGGCTTCCTCATTCTCATAGTTGCGCACACGACCGCTCTTGGCTACGTGACCACGGATTTCCAGTCAGCTTCGCCAGTCAGAGATTCATCGGCGACCAGGTCACACCATCCGGTAGCCAGGCACACGAGGCCTGCAGACTCCGGACGTTCGCATAGGAAGTGTGCGGGAGTCAACGTACACGGAGCTTCCGGCGGCAATGCATCGTAAGACCGCTACTGCACAGTCCTCGGGAACGGACGTGCTTTCCTAAATAGCACAGTTTATCGCAGCATCCCAGCATCAACTGAATCTGTCGCATATTTTTTATCCGACGATGCTGGGTCGGGACGCTCCGCGGAAGCGGGTACGGACGTCCGAAAATTTCATCCGGTCCGACGGGATACCGAAAGGGATTTGGAGGATTTCGAGCTTTCCCTTTCGGAACAACATATGCTGTTGTGTATGTCATCTGACTTGGTCTTCTACAGCTTCTTTCGTTGGACCAGAATGCTGCGATGCCGGATAAGAAACTGATAGCGTCGGTGGACTTAGAAATTTTTGGTTCGGTTCAGGGACATCGTCCCTCAGTTCCGACATAGTCCAATAATGTCACGCAAACTTTCGAATTATTGAACGATGCTATATATTATTATTATATGCTTGCTATAACCAAGCATTTCTGGTTTCTTGTTCGCAAAGTTTCGGAGATGTCTTTCAAAAGTGTGCCTCTGTCGTCATAGTTAATGAAGAGCTAGCTGCAATAAGTGCTCATGGAATATGTCTATCGCCTACGGAGTGACATTCGCTAGCTCACCCGGTGTAGCGTACATTCATTGAATGGTTCGGCTGCCGGGTTCGTCCGTTGCGGTCTAGGAAGGAGATTTGGGTGATGCGAGCACTTTAATTACTTTAGTACTCACCCAGTGACGGCAGATTGAGGACAGATCGGAGGAAGCCTGTTAGTCCGGTTCCTGGCTTGTCCAGGTCCGTCCGGGCTGTGAGCGAGAGAGGTCCCTCTCTCGTCCAACAACATAGGGGACCGCATGTTGTGGTTCAGATATTTTACATTCGGAGCATATGTCTGTCGGTCGGGACGCTCCGTTATATTGACAGTCCAAGAGACTGTCCTTAATGCTTCCTCATCCTCACAGCAGGGCACACGACCGCACAGTGGCTACGTGACCTCGAGTATCCGATCAGTTTCGTCATTCAGTGATTCCACGGCGAATAGGTCGCGCCATCCGGTAGCCAACGGACACGAGGCCTATACACTCCGTTCGCTCGCATATTGGTAGTATGCACGGGGTAACGATCACGGAGCTTCCAGCGGCAATGCATTGTAGGACCGCTTCTCCTCAGGCCTCAGTGACGGACGTGCTATCCGAGTTAGCACAGTTGTTTCGCAGCTTCCCAGCAATTGACAGTTTCTTGGTCGAATCAGGAATTATCCGACGGCGCTGGGTCGGTGCGGTCCGCGGTTGCATCAGGTACGGACGACCGAACGCTTTATAGGGTCCGACAGGATGGCGAAAGGGATTCGAAAGATTTCGAGTTTTCCCTTTAGTAGTATCGGAAGCTGCCTTTCATATCTTCTGGCATTATCTTCCAGTGATTGTTATTTCGGACTTCATTGCTGCGATCTTGGATAAGAGACTTATAACGTCATTGGACTCGGATTTTTCGATCGGTTCAGGGACATTGTCCCTGACTTACCGACGCAGTCCAATAATGTCATTACAACATGTGTTTTATTTTTCGACGCTATATATGCATACAAGCCTGCTACCAAGCATGATAGTTTAGTTTCTTGTCCGCGTTGCTCATTTCTGCCGTTTTATCATTTATACGAATAGTTTATTTTGGCAGAGCAGGGCATACCGAGAGTTCATATGCGTCTAGACGGTGTGGTTAAAGACTGGAAATATTCTTTTTCGCCGTTTATGTCTTTTCCAACTTCAATGTTGGAAACGACATGATGTATAGTAGACTTAACTTAGACTCTTTATCATATGTAATCCGCCTTACTGAGGCGTTATCATTACGTTTTCAAGAAAAGATTTACGGATATTATTCTCAATGTAATTTCTTTTGAGGGCAGTAGTTTGTTCACGTATAACTCCGCCCTTCAGTGGCTGATTGGAGTTGGTTAGACGTGACGCAGCCCTAGCTACATCCATACGCGTGGATAGTAAGGTTAAGAACTCTCTCAGAGTTGCTTCGTTCTCGGAGGAGCTTCTCTTCGACGGCAACTTTTCGGCAATCCATGAATTGCTCGATTTACACGTTCTCTTGTCTATCTAGTGTTACAAGAGATTCAGACTGGGGCAAACATTCGGTGGTTGACTCAGAGAGTGCCACCGCAGTTGCCGGACCCGAGTGTGGCTGTTATGACGGTTGCCAGTCAAACAGATTGGGATATAATACTGATCCCAACGGATTCGAAGTGCCAGGGTCGTTGGGTTCCGCAGTCTCTTAGCAACCAATTTTTTTCCGCGGAATAATGTTTTTTTAGGCTTGCTTTATGTCATTGCATGAACATTATTCAGAAACGCATGCCCAAATCCTGTCCGTTAATTCGACAGTAGTGGCGTATCTCCGGAACCAGGGAGGCACTCTTTCGTTTCCGTTATTCAATTTAATGGAAAGAATCCGTCTGTTGGTTATAGTACACCAAGTTCTGTTTTGGTCCGTCATATTCCGGGTCGTCTGATTGTTTTACCGGACTCCCGTTCACTTACGGGTCGCTTGTTGCTGTCAGAATGGACTCTCAACAAACAAGTATTCAATCAGATTTGCTATCTATGGGAGCGCCCAATGATGATTTATTTACGACACAGCTTGCTAATCAATTGCAGACGTATGTGTTGGCTTGTCCAGATCTCTGAGCTAATGTTGTTAACGCTCTATTGATCTATAGGACGGAATGATAGGATACGCGTATCCTCTGGGGCTGTTGTTTCAGCAGGTATTGCTAAGATAAACAACCACAATACATTTCTGTTGATAGCATCTCTATCTTCACAGAGATCATGGGTAATTTACTCTCTTGTCTACTGTGGGTCTTAACGTGAAATCTTCCTCAATGTGAGGATCTTTTTTCACTGGGTAAATCGTGTCATCTTTATCACAACCCGCAAGGTCGCAACCTTCATGTATTCCGTTGTGTGGTCCGTATTGCATTGTAAGCATTGTACTGGACGAGCTTTGGAAGCGATTTCTTACTATAGGAGATCCTCTTCTTCGCTATTCTATGCGGCTAAAGTGGAGGCACTTCCGTCGTTGGTGTAGGGATCATTATGTTCATATTGTTGATCCCTCCATACTACTCATTGCAATTTTTTAGTATACTTGTTTCACAAGATCTACTGCAGCCTGTTATTAGTAAGGTTATAGGTTTATGTTACCTCATACCTATGCACTCTATGATAGTTTACAATTGAGTCTTATGTCTCTTTATCTAAGTCAGTTAGTAACTTTTTGATATATAGACTTAGAATCTTTAGATTAAATTCCTATATGGATTTTAACTTCGGTTCTTATTTAGCTAAGTAATCATTTGAGCCTCTAGAAACAGTAGTTTTCAAATTCTGACCTTTTAGACAGTAATTCTGTTGGTTTCTCTTTTACTGTAGAGTCAGTGAGTTTCATGCACTATCGATGGATGATTTTCACTTTCGTAGTTTCGGAATCACTACTTCCGTTACTATTTAGGTTGGATTTTTGCATAAGAGTTAGGCTCCTAATATCCGGAACCTATTGTTATTAAGGTCCTTCCGTCTTCGTACGGGCATAGGCCTTTACTCTTTCCGGGTAGAGTTTATGTATTTATAAACAGCTATCTGTTTATTACTATGGGCGTAAGCTTCTTCTGTCTTTGATGCCTAGTAGAAGGACGTTTCGCTCCATTCTATTGTTAATGGATTCTATTAACTATCGGTACTGCTTATGGTATATCATTGACTTAGCAGTTGTGCTTAAGATTTCGGCTCATAAAGTAAGAGTTCTTCTACATCTTGGGCTTACATTAATAGTGTCGCTATTATAGATTTTTGAAGGCTGCTCATTGCGCTCAGCCATCCACATTCATGAATTTTTATCTTAGAAATATCGAGTCCATTTCTGGAGGCCTCTATTGTTAGGTCTATTATCTACTGCTCAGAATGTCATTCACTTAACAGTTGCTACTATAGCTAGGCAGGCTGTCTGTTTCGGCAGTGTCTCCGTTCTGCTGCCCTCTTCGCTCTGGGCTATTTGACCCAGGGCAAGAAAAAAGGGGGGGGGGGAGGGTGTTCCCTTGGGTCACCTGTTTTATTATGAAAACAAGGGGATACCTCCTCCGGAGTTAGTAATTCTGAGCTGTTATTGGGATGGTTATTTAGTGAGAAGTTTATGTTTTTAAAATTCATTCAAGTCTTAGTTTTTAAAGTATAGCTTTTGATTATTGCATATGTCAACGGACATGATTATGCAATCCTCAGACACTTTTAGGACTATAAGAGTCTCTATTCTCTAGACTTACTTTATTTATTGGCTTACTTTAAAAATTATTAGTATAAGGATTATATTGGATATTAATAGAGTACATGGATGTAAGAAGCTCAATTTTGGAAGGTGTTGTATCTTTCTAATTTATTTTAAATAAGAAAGATGCATGTAAGGCCTATTACTTCTTTTTCCCTATAGGGGATGACTCTATTTTATATTATTGAGCGTATTCCATTTTGCTCTATGTCCTTGGCCCTCCAGCCTTTTTACTATTCAGCTATGTCTGGGTCATTGGTACAGTATAAAAATGTTAAAAAATTTATAGTAATTTCTATATTTTTTATACTTACCAATGTGGCAGACGGGGATGGCCCTCCCAGGAGTTGGGAACTCTTGCCTCCCCGCTGAGTACATAGCGCTTACCAGGCACTGGTTATTAGAATGATTAATGGCGCCAATTTCGGAACGTCCTTGACACTGCGCATGCGCAGTAGAGGCGAAGTGTGGAGGGCCTTTCAGGACATGTTTTCTTTGGTTTTAGATGCAAATTTTGGGGATTGGGGGGCAAAATTTGTGTTTGGCCCTATATTTTAAGAGTTAGCACCAGCTATGTCTGGGTCATTGGTAAGTATAAAAAATATAGAAATTACTATAAATTTTTTAACTTTTGAAGATGCCAGATACAAAGCAATGAAAGAATTGGTAGATTCAAGGCTATAAATGCATGATGAAGTGAACAACGGTGGTTTGAGATGTTCAGGGCTGTAACTTTACAATAATTATAAAAATTATTTCATGTTTCTCATTTTCGGGACATGCACCTTACGTCATCATTCTTGATAATGATTTATCTACTGTTTGTTAAGTGTTCCTTCCCTATCCTTCCATGAACCCTCTGTTAAACTCCTAAGCTTTTTTGGCTGTTTTTATTGAAATTTTTTATTAAATTTCATGGGAGTTTAACGTGTGTAACAGAATGTTTCTTCTGTTTATCCCCATGGTTGCGTCCTCACTCTAGGGGTGATGAGTCATTTTGGTCTTGAATCTTCTATCTGATGTATCGTTATTTCTTTGTATGAAGACTTAGCTTTGCATCTGGTTTAAATCGGTTACTGACTTTGGGCTTTTTTGTATGCCTGTTGTTTCCATTTTTTCTATTGACGTTGTTTACATTTGGCAACGCCCTTAACATGTAGTATTTAGTATTATAATACTTTAGAATTATTGTAGGATACATTGATTATGATTCCGGTAGTGTAGCTAAAGAAAAATTGGCATTTGTTTGTCCACGCTTAGGCTCTATTGGGATGCCCTTGGGCTCATGATGTTCCCTTTGGGAACTTGGGCTTTTTTTAAAAAAAAATTCGAAAAATATTTTTTTATAATTTTTTTGAAATTAATTTGATTGCTATTTTCATGTATCCTTATCATGTATTTTTGTTGTTGAACATGCAGGAGTGCTATCGACTTTGTTTTTTTATTGTAATTATTTATGAAAGCTTACTGCTCAAAATGCAAGGCGAGGAAGTGTTCCTCAGATTTACAGCTTTTCAGTTTCTTTTTCAGACAAAGAAGAACATGGTGATGGTATTGCGACACCCATCCATAATGTGCTGATCAGTGGCGTTGCCAGAGTTACAGAAGTGAGGGGGTACGATTGGGTATTGCCCGCC
This sequence comes from Pictodentalium vernedei, assembly GCA_031216915.1. NCBI lineage: Eukaryota > Metazoa > Mollusca > Scaphopoda > Dentaliida > Dentaliidae > Pictodentalium > Pictodentalium vernedei. The sequence goes on along the minus strand of CM062295.1, from coordinate 670,625,504 downwards.
GTACAGTGAGTGGCCAGGGTGGGTGCCCCCTCCCGAAGTTGAGAAAATTTTTAAAACTTACGTTGTAAATGGTGTTCTCTGGAGCATTCTCAGACAATTAAATTAAAACGGTTTTATCCTTTTGAAACTTATTGGTTTGGTCTTTCAGTTATAGAAGATGTCATACATGGTGACATTTTAACGGAAGAACACTGTTGTAAAGTGCGAGCACAAAGTACCAAACGACACTCAAATCGAAAATGAAAGTAGGCTACATTCCATTCTCGATTCTAGCATTCCTTGAATATTCTTAAGCGGTATGTTTCAGACCGTTTGAACGCAGCACGCCTTGTTGCATTTTGGGCCGTCATCTCTTGTTTGTTGTTTGCAGCTAATGTGTGTGTGTGGGGGTGGGGGAGGGGGAGGCACACTCAAACATAATTTAAAAACTTCTCTGATTTAGTGCACTTGGGAATATGGAATTAAGCATACCCACCATTACATCGCAACGTTCAATACAAAAATTAAAATGATAGTATTTTTTTTACTACGCATGGCGAAAAAAGTGGAGGGGTAAGTAACCCAGACTCCCCCCCCCCCCCCCCCCCCCCCCTCCATGGTGCCGCCACTGGTGCTGATGTCGTCACGCTCCGATAAGCAAACAGAGCTAGCTGCAAAGATGTTCATGAATATTAAGCAAGGGATAAGGCCTCCAAGCAGCTAGCTTGACTGGTAAAGCGGTTACCCCATTAGAATGGGGGCCGAGACACCGGGTATGTCTGTTGCGGTCGAGAGAAGTGTAGAATTGGGTAGAGCAAGCACCTCAAAAACTAAAGCTCACCCAGCTGACGTCCACACTCGCCGCGCGGGACGCTCTGTCTAAATTGCCGCCAGGGTCTGCTACAGTTATGGCTTCTTCCTCAGGTTCAGATAAGCACACGCGACCACACAGTAGCTACCCGACTTCGGATATCTAGGCAGCCACTCAAAGACATTTCCTGTCTTCACCCGTGAAGTCGGCCCATCCAGTTGATAGTGATCCAAGGCTTCATCCAAAGATGTTCGGAGAAGAGATCAACATCCGGATCTTCATCCTAGGAGCAGCAAGCAGCGAAAAAACAAAAGACTGCTGCTCCTCAAGCCTCTGTAACAGACTTGCTGTTGCAGATTGCGCTGCTCATCGCAGCTTCCCAGCAAGTGCAAGCGCAGCCTTCCGCAGACTGGTGGACGGTGCTGGGTCGGTCTGGTCATCTGTACATTCAGATGCCGTTGACCGAAATTCTCAGCTGAATCAGTCGGATGGTGAAAGGGAGGAGGAGGATTACCCTTCTCTTTCGGAACAACATATGGTAGCAATGAATTTCATTCATCAATACTCTCCTGACTTTGTTCCACCTGATCAACAAGCTGCATCTCCTGGGCATAAACCGTTGTCTTCTCTAGACAGAGATGTCGTGCGAAGGAAAGATGATGTTCTTTCCTTCCTGGGACTATCTTGGCAAGTGACGGAGGCCTTCAGCCACATTAACGACGCCATGTTCAACCTAGCAAGTTCAAAAAAGAAGGCGGTTTCTTATCTGCATCTTCAATCAGCATGTTCTTTTAAAATGGTTGGAGAAGATGTTTAGAGAGATCCTCTGTGTCTGTATGAGCAGGCTCGGGATTTGGATATATCCTTGCCTACATCATTTAGTTTATGCTCGGATGTGATGGAATCTTCTATTTCATCTAATAGAGCGATTCTGGACGTTATGTCCCACGCAGATCATATCACCAAGGCTCTGGCGCAGCGTCTAAATGGAAAGGACTTTGAGGATGTTAGTTCCTCGCTAAGAGTTCTTTCCAGGGCAGTCATGTATGCCATGTACCACTCCGCCCTTTCAGTGGCAAATTTGGAGTTGTTTAGACGTGATGCAGCCCTTGTGTCATCATCAATTATCGATGACAGGGTGAAAATCTCTCTCCCAGTTGCTCCAGTCTCTGGACACACACTGTTTGACGCCAAGCTTTCCTTAGTCTATGAACAAGCTACCAAAAAAAGCTTCCAGCACACTGCTACTGAGATCAGCATCTCAACAACATGCATCGGAGTAGGCAAGGTCGTTCCAGTTCCCAATCGTCGAAAAGGAGCGCTGTGCGAGGATCTAAGAAACCCTCTTACAGTTATTCCGGAGGTCGTCAATATAGCAACTCGGGAAAGGGGCGCAAGTCTGATCAAGACTTTTTAGTCAGATGCCGAGGTTCTTTGCGTTGAGGACATAGTTTCTCCTCCCGTAAGCCTTGCAAGTCATACAGGTGATGGTCTAGTTGGTTTCTAGTTGGCAGAAGGTTATCAAACTTCGCGAAAAACTGGATGAAAATTACAGAAGATCAGTGGGTGAGAAATGTAGTCTCGGCAGGCCTGTGGCTATCATTCCAAGCACAAAGCCCCAACTTACAAGAAGTACACGTTGAACAAATCTTCCAGCAAATTCTTCCAAAAGAGAGTCTCTCCTTGTGGAGGTACAGGCTCTCCTATCAAAGAAAGCAATAGAGATTGTCGAGAATCAAAATTCTCCAGGTTTTTACACTCACCTGTTTCTCGTATCGAAGCCAGACGGCTCGTTCCGACCAGTAATAGACTTGAGCTGGATAAACAAATTGATCGTAGCTCCAAGGTTCTATATGGAAACCATTCGGTCGGTGAGAGGAAACAATCGAGTGGACGACTATGCACCAAGCATAGATCTAAAGGACGTGTACATTCATGTCCTGGTACATCCGGCATTCAGAAAGTACCTGCGTTTTGCCATGCAAGGAGAGGTTTATCAGTTCAGAGCAATGTGCTTTGGTCTGAACCTGGCTCCTTGGGCTTTCACTCGAATAATGAACTCAGTAGCTCATTCATCTGTGGTAACGTTGGCTTACTTGGACGACATTCTGCAGAGATACGGCAACAGAATTAGTCTTCAGATCGATGTTCAGAGTCTGCTTCTATTACTCCAACGTCTCGGTTTCATTGTAAACGAGAAAAAGTCGGATCTAGTTCCGTCCAAGTCGTTCACTCACTTGGGGATGAGCTTCGATACTCCCAACAATCTGGTTCGTCTGCTGTTACCCAGAGCGAAATTAGTCAGTTGTTATGCTCGCTTTTGTCTACACTCAGGCGCATTAACAGCGTGGGAATTCATGCGACTGATGGGGTTGTGCCGAGTGGCTGCAGATCTTATTCCGATGGGTCGTCTACGCATATGTCCCCTCCAGATAGGCTTTAAACTGGAGTGTGAAGATGCATTCACTCGAAACCAGTATTGTTTTAACGGACCTAGTAAAACAAGGGTCCAGATTTGAGCAGATCTTCAGTCGTTAACTCATGGAGTTCCGCTGCAACTGCCGGACCCGGCTTTCGCGATTATGACGGATGCAAGTCAGACGGGTTGGGGTCTTTGGAACCCTCGGTTCCTAGAGAACACATTAACATCAAAGAGATGATGTCAATATGGCTAGCTCTTCAACATTGGATTCACATTATAGCGAACATCCATGTTTACATTTTGTCGGACAATTCGACAGTAGTAGCTTACATCAGGAACCAATGCCATTATGCGAATTAACGGAGAGGATTCTCCTATAAGTCATGTATCATCATGTTCATCTTTCTGTCCGTCATATACCGGGTCGTCTGAATATACTAGCAGACTCGATCTCTTGGAAAAGTCACCTGTTGCCATCGTAGGGGACTCTTTTTATGATTCAGCTAGTTTGGGTCATTGTGTTATAGTATAAAAATATAAATTTAAAGTAATTTGTATATTTTTTTATACTTACCAATGGCCCAGATGGAGATGGCCCTCCCATGAGTGGGCACTCATACCTCCCCGCTGAATTGTTATGCAATACTCTCTTCTACTAAGAATGATGTTGGCGCTAATTCCATTCACTTCCTGATGGCTGCGCATGAGCAGAGAGTAAAGTGTTTGGAGGAAGAGATAGGACTTTTAATTTTTGGGTTTTGCAAGCAAATTTTGGGGATTGGGGGGGTGGGGTGGGGGGTCAAAATTTCATTTGTGTTTGGCCCTTGATAACTTTGAGTTTGCACCAGCTAGTCTGGGCCATTGGTAAGTATAAAAAATATACAAATTACTTTAAATTTATAATTTTCGGCAATTTGAAGTACACTCGAAGGGTATGGAAAATGGACGGACATGGTTTGTGAAACAAATAAACTGAAACTGAAAAAGTATGGGAAATATATGTACAGTGGAACCCTGTTAATTGAATAGCCACTTTGCCAATGAAAATTATTCAATTAACAGGAGTATTCAATTAACAGGGATTTTCTCACTTTCCAGTATTCTAGAAGTAAACTTTGCATTTTTTCTTTTGTATCTTGTTTGACAGAGCTCCATAAGATCAATCAAACAAGATATAATAGATTAAATGCCTGTATTGGATGTACAGAGGCCAAATAGGTCTATAAACAAAGGAAAATTGGGGAGAGTCACAGTAATTTTTCCACAGGTTACAAGATTTTTTATTCAATTAACAGGAGTTTACTCTATTACCTATATTCAATTAACAGGGTCAAATTTGTACTGGAGGAATGGCAAATGGCTTTGCGTTGGGAAATTATATTCAATTAACAGGGATATACAATTAAGAGATATTCAGTTAATTGGGCTGCACTGTAACAGTTTTTCCTGACAATTGCATGAACCTTGGTTGTAGTGATTGAGTCTTCTCACAACCTGTGGGCTCAGTTCCCTTAATATTTCATTTCATGTGAGTGATTATTGGGAGGAGGCAATGTAATTTGTTAAAATCAATATGCAATTGCAGTTTTTAAAAATAAAACCTTCTCATGAACAGATAGATTTAATGACTTGTTTAACCCTTTACCCAACGCAGACGCTATCAAAATTTATTATTTTAAATATAATTTTTTCAAAATTTTCAAAAAATTTCAACAAAACCATATCATGTGACTCCTCGTTGGATTGAGCTCGACGAGCTCATTCCAACGAGGGGTCACATGATATGGTTATGTTGAAACTGTTTGAATAATAATAGTTTTTCAACTGCTGAATTTGCATATTACACAGGCGGAAGTGGCCAATTCATTAGGTAAAGGGTTAATGTATTGAGGTTTCTTTTGAGGTGTAGAATTTTGATACCATGAGCGTTGGGCAAAGAGTTAATTGAAGTTTGATGGGCAATATATGTGGTCATGATCCTCCTCTCCACCCACCCACTCGCCCAAGTTTTTCATTTTTTGGAATCCCTGTGCAGATTTGAATGAAAGTCGCCAAACAGTATGAATGAATGACATGTACTTAGTTTATGCACACACAAAATTAGGGTAAGTTTTGGGGTGTGTCATTAATGGAAATATTCCTCTCCTCCCACCATTGTTCCAAACACTTTGATGTTTGATATATAACATCTTTGTAAGGGTGATTTACAAATATATTAAAGTCAAGCTCCTTGGGAGATATTTGGGGCGATATGAGACCGCACCCCCCCCCCCCCCTCCAGATCAGTATTGTGACTAGTGAGGAATAACCTTTAAACAAACTTCTGCTCTAGAGTCACTGCTGAAGATGTATTGTTTGACAGTTACTCACCACTGCTCAGTGGTTCTCCATGTACTGACATGACATGATATGACCAAGCCTGGATATAAGCAATCTGTAATATGCAGAATGAGGTCCCCAGAGGGTGAATTTGCTTATGCTATCCTATACAGTGTGGCAATTTATCCTCTTGAGTGCCTCTTTCTGTTTAGACTTGATACCTTGATTCAGAGGTTCACAGAGGATAACTTTAGTGATGCTACCCTGCTGTGCAGAGTAGCATCAGCAACTTCACCCTCTGGAGTCCTCATTCTGCACATGACAGTCTGCTTATTTCCAGGCTTGGATATGACCCTTGCTGTTGAAGTGTTATGAAACCCCAAAAACAAACTAACAATAAAGAAAACATTATAAAATTTTTCCTTCTAAACCACTGCTCCATAATGCTCTCTTGTTTGATTTGTAACGTATTTGTAAAAGATTTACAAGTCAATTAAAATCAAGCCATTCAGCAAAGATATTTAAGAGTATCATTGGACCCACATGTTTTAGCATTGTGGGTAGTAGGAGGAAAAACATTAAAAATATATTCTCAGAAACCACTCCACAAACTTTTCCAAATAAAGTATATTATAATAGTGATGAGACGATTAATCGGTATACAATCGGCCATCAGCTGATATATGGCCATTGGTTCAGAAGGTGAGTAAACATCGGCAACCACCGATTGTCAAAATGAAAAAGTTTGTTAACATTTTCATACCGCTACGCCTTGATTTTTTTAGCTTACAGCCTTACACATGCAGTTTTAGCAGGGCTGTAATCCAAATTGAGTCCTGTGGGTTTTTGAATTACAACATTTCGTTGTCTTCACAAACTTTTACCACCTGAAAACGTGCGGTTATTTTCCATAATTGGACACAAAGTAACACAAAAGCGCTGCTGTTTAAGCACATGACAATCATCGAAACAGTAAATTATTAAAATTAACACTGACAATCTGACATCGGCATCGACAATTGCCGATTGTGTCTTCAAAACATCGGCATTCGGATGACAGGCCTTTCTTCTTATCGGCTCATCACGATATTATAAGTTATCTCCGCCAACATGTATGGTATATGGAGATTTAATACCTGGATGTCGGTTTTTAAACACCGAGCCGCAGGCGAGATGTTTAAATGAGATATCCAGGTATTAAATCTCCATATACCATACATCTTGGCGGAGATAACGTTTTTGTCCCATTTAAAACATAATACAAACATAGTGGAAATAAATTTGTGGACATATTTTTCAGCTCCATAATCACTTGGACCAAATTCGTGATAATTATTTTGTTTTTATAGTCGCAGAAGACAACAGATAGAGTTACATCCCTTGAGTCATTAAGGAAATGAGTAAACAGTATTTTGTTGATGTATCGTCCCTTGAGTTCCAATATGTTCTAAGTGCCTACTGGCACATAGAACACATTGGTACTCAGGGGACGAATTATTTGCTCTTATTTTATTTTTAGGATTGAATTGTCGCAAATCTGAGGATATTTGTGACTATTTTCAAGTTTTTTGGTTCAATTTTTCTGTCGACGTGAGCAAACGCGGAAAGCTTTCGTTTAAACCATATATCCCCGATGTTTCACGTGCGCTTATACCCTGGATGTTGCACGCTCTCATATACCTTGGATGTTGGTTGCACCCTCCTTTGTCATGGCTATTTGTCCAAGGCATTCTGACCAATCAAAAGACAGAATTTATCGGGATATAGGGACAAAACATCTTTATGAGGATGATATACAAGTTCCAGGTGTCATATTTAGATTTGTCATGGTGCTTGCAAATTTGAACACTCTGTGGTTAATGGAGAAAACATGAAAAAACAACTGCTTGAAATGCTTTCATGCCTGGCATAAATGGTATTTGTAATTAATCTTTATATGTCACTGTCATGCTTGGATAGTGGACGGACCGATATTTTAACACTGGGGGTAACATTTAAAAAAAAATTCTCTCAAGCCACGGGCCTTAATAATTTCACAGTTACACTTTTGTAATGATCATTATAAAATTGTGGAAATTAAGCCCTGGGGACTTTTTTTTAGGGAATGCTGACACCCTTCCCCCCCCCCCCTCCCAATTCTAACTCAGTTGATGAGTGGGGGGGGGGGGGGGGGGGGGAAACATTAAAAACAATTTTCTCCCAACTGTCACAGTTTGACACCTTATGTCTTTTGAATAAAGACTCACTGATTAGTTTTTTTTTAAATCTGAAAATCTGTTTATGAACATTCATTTGGTTTATGTATTCCTGCATTGAGTAAATGCCATATTTTGATATATGTGTAAATAAACTGAAAATTGCTCATGTATACAAAACCTATTTTCTTACTTAACTCCTAATAAAATCAAATTGGTTGTTTGTTCATACTTGTGTCGTCAGTTAATCCTCTCGGGGACATGGTGGCTCAGTTGGTAGAGGTGCAGGCTACAAGCCGAGAGGTCTTCAGTTCGAATCAGACATGTTAACCTCCAGAATAATTTTTCAGGGAACCTGAGGGTGATTTTCAGGGAAATGGGATGAATTTCAGGAAAAAGTTTGCGTAGGGACAAATTCAAAGAAAAAACTTGTGAATTTTCAGCTCATGGACCACTATTAACACCAGGTTATATCCAGAACTAGTTCTCAACTATACTGATGCATTTATGCTGTGTTAAAAAATCATAAAATAACTGTTGATTTGACCTCCCCCCCCCCCCTGGGATCCTCTCCTTCATGAGCCCCCTACCCACCACCACCCACCCACACTGTCCCACAGAGCACCTCCACCTGTGGTTTGCTCTTATCAAAGTCTACTTAGCTAATAATTTCCCAAGTCTGGAAATGTTTACAGGAAAAGATGTCCTAATGTTCAGTTACTTCAAGAACATTAGTACTTAAAAAGTGTCTTTATCAAACTTCATGCATGTGGGATGCTTGTGCCCTACACAAAACTTTTCTTTTCATCATTGAAGCATTTTTTTTAATTCCATTAGAAATTTTCTGGTTACAGATGGCCAACAGTTAACAGTTCTGTAGTCAGCACAACAGAAGAAATGTGGTGTTAGAAAATAAGTCCACTGTGTTTAAATATGCAGTCATAATTTTTCGGCATCCAAAGCGACTTTAACCTACTTTTAAGCTGTGCTAAATAGTTGTTGTTTACGTTTTGATTTTGGAAAAGGGATGAGAATTAAAGCTATTCTATGAAGGAATAAATAAATATATATTATTTAATTCCTTTTCATATATTTTAATTTCCAAAAACTGCATTTAAATGAAGATGGAGTTTTCAATTTTTTGAAAGTAAGTCACCTATTTTCACTTCGACACTCGCACATTGATCACGAATCTGCGAAGAAAAACCTCAGAAATAAACATGAACACAGTTGAAATATATATCATAAAATAGCCTTTTCTTAAATAAATTTAACTTAAATCCATATTTTACTGCTTCGTGAGTTTTTACCAGAGTTTGAAATGCATGTGATTTGACTCCGAACGTTTTTCATAAGTTACAACGAGAATGAAATATTTGACTATTGTTTTCTGGGATTTTTGGTCCAAAACTGATTCCCGTCCAGGAGGCCGGGAACTACACTGAAATTCCGGGATTTTTCCGGGCATTCCAGGAGAGTTAACATGTCTGGTTTCGAATCCCACCTGCGGCAACCGCGTTGTGTCCTTTGGCAAGACACTTCACTCTCATTGCCCATGTGAGGGCACAGTGGCATTGTGTGGTAAGGCATACTGCACGTCGATGGTGCACACCCATCTAAAATTAACATTTGTTCACAACATATCAGAATGTGTGATAAAAGAAAAATTGTATAGCACACGTGTGGTACAGGTTTTTCACATTTTCAGTATCAGAATGGAACCTGTCATACATGTGGACACATTGCAATGCAAGAAAATATTTATTTTGATGCTTTAACTTATGTTATCAGTCTGTAGTATCATTTTTATTACTTTTGTGCTCTGGTGTAAGAAGAAGGCCCGAACAGCAAAATAAATAAACATTCTAATAATTTTATCATGCCAAAAAACATTCAGAATCTTTTCTGAATGACTGTTATGGGAAAGCCTGAAAATAAGCAGACTGTCATCTGCAGAATGAGCTGCCTAATGGGTGAATTTGTTGATGCTACCCTGCACAGCAGGGTAGAATCACTAAATTTACCCTCTGTAAACCTCATTCAGAATTGAGGTCTCAAGTCTAAACAGAGAGAGGTACCCAGAGGTTAAATTGGCCGCCTGTATGGGATAGCATCAGAAAATTGACCTCTGGGGACCTCATTCTACAAATGACTGATTGCTTATTTCCAGGCTTGGTCGTGGGTTAAAATATGACATGGTACTGGCAGACATGCAGTTCAAACTATCAACAATGCCGACGGAACCTGAAAAATCCTCCGAGTGATGTAACTTTGAATGAATGACATTGCACAAGCAAATTTTTTGATCAACAAAATCAAAACAAAGTGTGCATCCAATGGGCTATTTGATTTTTGTACCTATGTTAAACCCCTTTAACATGGATAATGTGAATGATGAAGGGCATAGTGAATAAAACTTTCATTTCTCTTTGACAATACAGATATAAATTTGAATTAGGTGGAATGAATCAATTATGATAATCTGAACTAGATGTTAACTTGTCAACTGGTTGAATAACAACAGCCGCATGACATCAAGAAAACATGCAAGTTTTTTTTATTATTTCTCATTGAAGTATTTTTCTGAATTTATTGTTTGTTGTGAAAGTGTGGTGACGTTTTTAGTGAGAATCACATTAACCACTCACCACCATTGAATGAGGCATAAAATAACAATAACCGAGGAAGCATTCAAATTGTATTTCAGTTTCATAGAATCAGAGCATGTTTCATCAATTGAAGCGGTGACACATTGAAACTTATGAATGAAAGTTTAACCCTTTACCCAATGAATCGGCCACATCCGCCCGTGTAATAAGCAAATTCAGTAGCTGAAAAAATATTACTTTTCAAAAAATTTCAACAAAACCATATCATGTGACCCCTCTTTGGAATGAGCTCATTGAAATTTTTTGAAAATTTTGTAAAAAATTATATTTAAAATAATAATTTTGATATTGTCTGCATTGGGTAAAGGGTTAAACAGTGTGGGAAGTAAAATTAAGACTGGTCTCCTGCTTGTGAAAAATTTCTTTATTATTTTATTAGCCTGAACGTTGAAAATATTGATTATTTAGCCAACAGATTCACTGAACAGTCATCCTATTTGGTGAAATTATGATGTATCATGTTCCTGGATCAGAAAAAGCTGGCTTTAGGGTTCAAGAGGTTAACCCTTTACCTAACATGAAAAGCAGACAACACTTGCAAAAAAATTCTTGAATAACTAAAAATAATAAAAATTAATAGCGCTGGTCGGTTTTGGCCATTATGTTGGGTAAAGGGTTAAAAGTATTTCAAGTAAACTGGCAGTGATGTGGAATTATGTTACATTTGTGTTGCTTCATTCAATGAAGTGTGTCACTGCCTCTGTCATAAAGCATTTTTTGGAAAGTTTTTTTTTACATATTTGTTTTACTTGGTTTATTCCTGTGATTAGCGCCTCAGTACAACCTGTTGTGACATTAAAGTGCAGAATAAATTGAAAACCAGTAAAAAAAAATTTGAAGCTTAGGTTTTGTTTATCTTTTATTTTTTATCATTTATTTTCATTACATTCTCAGTAAACTGTCAAGTTTTGTTGAAGTGAACAGTTTCTCTTTGTCTTTTAGTGTCCGGTGAATCATGAAAGAGATGTTGCTGCTGGATTGTTCATCTGTAATCTTTGTTTAGAGGTAATATTTCAGTCGAGTTTGTAAAACCTTTCCTAACATGACCACAGATGCAAAAAAAAAAAAATCTTGAATTACTAAATTATTTTTTACTTTTTGCCCCAAAAACTTATTGAACTTCAGTGGAATGGTTCATTTGATGGAGTAGGGGGGATCATAAACCATGTTTCCGAGGTGAGATTTGTATAAAATAATAAAATTTGAATGATGGTTTTTATGAATAAATTTATAAATATATAATAATTTTGGTGAATAGTGCTGGGTGGTTATGGTTTTCACATTGTTTGAAAGCAAGCCACAAAATAAGCAGACTGACATCAGCAAAATGAGGTCCCCAGAGGGTAAATTTAGTGATGCTACCCTGCACAGCACAGCAGGGTAGCATCACTAAATTTACCCTCTGTGAACCTCAATCTGAATCAAGAGTCTCAAAACTAAACAGAACGAGGTACCCAAAGGATAAATTGGCCCACTGTATGGGATAGCATGATCGAATTCACCCTCTGGGGACCTCATTCTACAGATATCAAGACACCTTATTTTCAGGCCTGGTTGACAGGTTGGTTGGTTATTAGGGTTTAACTGGTAGAGTGCTGGAAGTCCATATTCTGGCTATTCTCAAGTGCCAGTACCACAACTTAAAGGCTTCATATTCTGTGGATGTGCTTCATATTATCTTTGAAGTGATATTATTTTATCTGTTAGGATTTGCCTTGTTACAATTTATGGCACTCTCCCATAAATTGTAACTAGACAAAGATGCACAAAGAAATTTGAAGGACCAAAAATAATTTGGCACTCTACCAGTTAATGACATTTCCGACTGCCATAGGCATATCATGTGATTCAGTTTTACAGGTGGAGGAGCCACAGTACCTGGAGAGAACCACCGAGCATTGGCAAGTATATCTGTCAGACACCTCTACTTATTAATCTGGCACAAGCAGGGTTAGCTTCAATTGAAGGCAAGTGCAATGTCATACCCTGTGTCTCAGTACACGACAACTGTGTTCCCACATAGGAAGTTGTGATGAAGTGTCTTGCTCTAGGGACACAACACAGATGGCATGTGTCAGATCGATCATCTCAGGTCCAATGCTTTATTTAAAGAGCCCCCATACTCCCTGGTTAATCCTTTATCTAATGAATCAGCCATGTAATCTGCAAATTAAGCAATTGAAAAAAAAAATGTATTTTTATACTGTACCAATAACCCAGACATAGCTGGTGCTAACTCTTAAAAATCTAGGGCCTAACACAAATTTTGCCCCCCAATCCCCAAAATTTGCATCTAAAACCAAAGAAATCATGTCCTGAATGGCCCTCCATACTTTGCCTCTACTGCGCATGCGCAGTGTCAAGGAGGTCCCAAAATTGGCTCCAATTATCTTTCTTTGTTTGGCCCTTCATCAGTTCACATCTGACTGATCTTTGTGCTTGTAAATCTCAGTTTAAATGATGCCAGACACATAAATATTAGAGAAATGGTGGATCTAAAGAGGAAATAGTAAGAGGAGAGGAAAAATGAGTGACAGAAAATAATTAGGGCTGTAACTTAAAAATTTTTAATGAAATTATGTTAAGTTACCTATTTTCGATGCATGGGCCTGTTGTGGTCATTCTTGCTATAAAGTTACACTGCTTGTTCAGTGTTTTCCTCTCTCCCTTTCCTTTAAGTGCCCACTTGCTATTCTCCCATGCTTTTGGCATATTTTCTGTAATATTATTACTAAAATTTCTTGGGAGTTTTAGCTGGGTAACAGAATGAATTCTGTTCTTTTCCCCATGTTTACGTCCTCACCCATGGGTGTTTAGGCATAGTGTTCTGCATCTACCATCTGATGTTCTGCAGTTTCTTCCCTGGAAGTCTCTGTTTTGCATCAGATAGTGTATTATTGGTAACTGATTTCGGGCCATGGTTATCAGTGCCTGGAGTCATGTTTCTGGTGTTTATACACTTCTTGTTTACATTGACAACAGTCTCTGTGGAGGGGGATTTCTTGTCTTTGTGTTAATTTAATCATAACACGATACATTATTATTATTCGTAAGTGTTGCATTAATTTTTTGAAATATTTTTAAAATTTTTGTTTACACTTAGGCTTGGGATCCATTGGGGCTCATCGTTACTTTTCAGAAACTTGGGCTTTTCTGAAAAAATATTTTTTCAAAAAATTTTTTTGATTTCAATTATTTTTTCTATGTTAATGGATCATGTTATTATGTATCTTTGTTTTCAGGGGTTGGTGCGAGTACTAGGACTTTTTGTATTCTTTTCACAATGAAAGGCTATTGTTCAATTGTAATAAGAGGAAATCTTCCTCTGACTTTCATAATCATTGTATTAATTGAAGTCAGTGTACTCGCACTAACTCCTGTTCAGTATGTGTCAATAGGGATGACAAACATGGGAAGCGTGTGTCACAGTATGTTAGCGGGGAAATGGCCATGCCGGTCCTTTCTCCGCAGGGTCACTCTAGTTTATCAATCTCTATTTCAGAGGAACAAGAACAGGGTGATGTATCCGTGATGTCTTCCAAAAGTGTGCCTCCGTCATCACAATTAAATGAAGAGCTAGCAGCAAAGTGCTCAGGGAAATACGTCAATTACCTAAGAGGTCCCTAGTAGGATCGACGGCGTTGACGTCCGCTAGCTCGCCCGGTGTAGCGTCCATTCATCGAATGGTTCGGCAGCCAGGTTCGTCCGTTGCGGTCCAGGAAGGAGTTTTGGGTGATGCGAGCACTATAAATCAACTAAGTGCACACCCAGTGACGACTGATCAGAAGAGAGATCGGAGGAAGCCTATTAGTCCGGTTCCTAGCTCGTCCAGGTCCATCCGGGCTGCAAGCGAGAGAGGTCCCTCTCTCGTACAACAACATCTGGGACCAGATGTTGTGGTACAAAACATTTCGCATTCGGAGCATACGTCCGCCGCTCGGGACGCTCCGTTATATAGACAGTCCGGAGAGACTGTCGATAAGGCTTCCTCATCCTCACTGCAGCGCACACGACCGCACCTTGGCTACGTGACCACGGATATCCAGCCAGCTTCGCCAATCAGGGATTCCACAGTGAACAGGTCATGCCATCCGGTAGCCAAGGGACACGAGGCCTGTAGACTCCGGACGCTCGCATAATAGAAGTATGCAGGGGTCAACGTACACGGAGCTTCCAGCGGCAAAGCAACGTAAGACTGCTACTCCACGGGCCTCAGTGACGGACGTGCTATCCCAAATAGCACAACTTATTGCAGCATCCCAGCAAACGACAGAGTCTCTGTCGGATCAGGAATAATCCGACATCGCTGGGTCGGTACGCTCCGCTGAAGCATCAGGTACGGACGACCAAGCACTTCATAGGGTCCGACAGGGTGGCGAAAGGGATTCGGAGGATTTCGAGCTTTCCCTTTCGGAACAACATAAGCTGCCGTAGATTTCATCCGGCATTATCTTCCAGAGGTTGTTCCGTCGGACCAGAATGCTGCGATGCCGGATAAGAGACTAATAGCGTCATTGGACACAGAATTTTTTTTGGATCGGTTCAGGGACATCGTCCCTGAGTTTCCGACACAGTTCAATAATGTCACAAGAACATTCGAATTATTGAACGACGCTAAATATAAGCTTGCTACCAAAACAGGCAAGTCTGGTTTCTTGTCCGCAAATGCTCTAAATCTGCCTTTCATCAATTCAAGGAATAAATTCGAAACGGCAGGACAGGGCATACCGAGAGTTCCTCTGCGGCTAGACGATGAGGCTGAAGACTTGAAATTGTCTATACCCTCGTCTATGTCAATTCCAACCACGATGTTGGAAATGACAATAATGTCTAACAGTCTTAACTTAAACGCTTTATTATACGCAGACCTCCTTACTAAGGCGTTATCATTACGTCTTCAAGGGAAAGAATTCCAGGATATGATCCTCATTGAGATTTCTTTCAAGGGCAGTAGCTTTTCCACGTATAACTCCGCCCTTCAGTGGCAAAACTGGAGTTGGTTAGACGTGACGCAGCCCTAGCTACATCCATGCGCGTGGATAGTAAGGTGAAGAACTCTCTCAGAGTCGCTTCGGTCTCGGAGAAGCTTCTCTTCGACAGCAAGCTTTCAGCAATCTATGAATTGCTCGATATAGATGTTCTCTTGTCAAATCAAGTGTAACAAGAGATTCAGACTTGGGCAAACATTCAGTGGTTGACTCAGGGAGTTCCACTGCTGTTGCCGGATCCGAGTTTTATGATTATGACGGATGCCAGTCAAACAGGTTGGGGTACAATATTGATCCCAACGGATTCGAAGTGTTAGGGTCTTTGGGTTCCGCAGTTTCTAGGCAAGCACATAAACATCCAAGAAATGATGTCAATTTGGCTTGCACTACGTCATTGGATGAACATTATTCAGAAAGCGCATGTCCAAATCCTGTCCGACAATACGACAGTAGTTGCGTATATCCGGAACCAGGGAGGCACTCATTCCGTTCCGTTATTCAATTTAATGGAAAGAATCCTTCTGTTTGTTCTAGAACACCAAGTTCTGCTTTCGGTCCGTCATATTCCGGGTCGTCTGAATGTATTAGCAGACTCCCTTTCACGGAAGGGTCGCTTGTTGCCGTCAGAATGGACTCTCAACAAACAGGTATTCAATCAGATTTGCTACCAATGGGAGCGGCCAATGATAGACTTATTTACGACACAACTCAACAATCAATTGCAGACGTATGTGTCACCATGTCCGGATCCCCGAGCATATGCAGTAGACGCTCTATCGATCTCGTGGGACGGAATGATAGGATATGCGTATTCTCCAGTGCTGTTGATTCAGCAAATATTGCTAAAGATAAAACAATCACAATACAATTCTGTTGGCAGCATCTCTGTCTCCACAGAGACCGTGGATAAATCTACTCTCGTGTCTGCTGTGGGATTTACCGCGAAAACTTCCTCCACGAGGGGATCTTCTTTCGCAGGGGAAATCGTGTCAACTTCATCACAACCTGCAAGGTCTCAACCTTCACGTATTCCGTTGTGCGGTCCTTCTTGCACGGCAAGCATTGTACAGGACGAGCAGTGGACGCGATTTCTAACTGTAGAAGGACCTCCTCTTCGCTATACTATGCGGCCAAGTGGAAGGTCTTTCGTCGTTGGTGTAGGGATCATTCTGTTGATATTTTTGATCCCTCCATACCAGACATTGCAAACTTTCTAGTATACTTGTTTGACAAGATCAACTGCAGCCTGTTACTATTAAAGGTTATAGGTCTATGTTATCTGATACCTATGCACACCATGATAGTTTACAATTGGATCTAATGTCTCTTTATCTAAATTAGTTAGAAACTTTTCGATAAATAGACCTAGAACCCTTAGATTAATTCCTAAATGGAATTTAGCTTGGGTTCTTCTTAAACTAAAAGAAAACCATTTGAGCCTCTTGAGACAGTAGATTTCAAATTCTGGTCTTATAAGACAGCATTTCTCTTAGCTTTCTCTTCTGCTTGAAAAGTCAGTGAGCTTCATGCACTATCGGTGGACGATTCTCACTATCGTAGTGTCGGGAACACTATTACCTTTACTACTAATGTTGGATTTTTGGCTAAGAATCCGGCCCCTAATAAATATCCGGAACCTATTGTTATTAAGGCCCTTCCGTCTTCAGACGGGCATAGGCCTTTACTCTGTCCGGTTAGAGCTTTATGTATTTATAAACAAGATCTCAGTTTATCAGAAAGGGACGTAAACGCTTCTTTCTGTCTCTGATGCCTAATAGAAAGGACATTACGGTCCATTCTATTGCTAGATGGATTCAATTAACTATCCGTACTGCTTATGATAATCTATCTCAACTCAGCAGTCTGTGCTTAAGATTTCGGCTCATGAAGTAACAGCTCTTTCTACATCTTGGGCTTATGCAAATAGTGTTGCTATTACAGATTTAATGAAGGCTGCATATTGGTCTCAGCCATCCACATTCACGAATTTTCATCTCAGAAATATTGAGTCCATTTCTGGAGACCTGCATTGTTTAGGTCCGTTATCTGCTGCTCAGAATGTCGTTCACTAAACAGTTGCAGCTATAGTTATGCAGGCTTTCTGTTCAGGCAGTGACTCCGTTCTGCTGCCCTCTTCGCTTTGGGCTATTTGACCCAGGGCAAGGGGAAGGGGGGGGGGAGGGTGTTCCCTTAGGTCACCCATTTTATAGTGA
The DNA here is from genome assembly GCA_031216915.1 of Pictodentalium vernedei. Classification (NCBI taxonomy): domain Eukaryota; kingdom Metazoa; phylum Mollusca; class Scaphopoda; order Dentaliida; family Dentaliidae; genus Pictodentalium; species Pictodentalium vernedei. The sequence continues at coordinate 670,607,908 of CM062295.1, read as the reverse complement.
AAACAAGGGGATACCTCCTCCGGAGTCAGTAATTCTGAGTTGTTACCGGGATGGTTTTAAAGTGAAAAGTTAATGTTTAAAAATTCATTCATGTCATATTTTTAAAGTGTAGCTCTTTCTAATTTATCATAAATAAGAAAGATACATGTAAAGCCTAATACTCCTTTTCTCCTTGAGGGGATGACTCTATTTTATATAGTTGAGCTTATTGGATTTTCCTCTATGTCCTAGGCCCTCCAGCCTTTTTACTATTCAGCTATGTCTGGGTCATTGGTACAGTGTAAAAATGTTAAAAAATTTATAGTAATTTATATATTTTTTATACTTACCAATGACCCAGACGGGGATGGCCCTCCCAGGAGTTGGGAACTCATACCTCCCCGCTGAGTACATAGCGCTGACCAGGTACTGCTTGTAAGAATGATAATTGGCGCCAATTTCGGGACCTCCTTGACACTGCACATGCGCAGTAGAGGCAAAGTATGGAGGGCCATTCAGGACATGATTTCTTTGGTTTTAGATGCAAATTTTGGGGATTGGGGGGCAAAATTTGTGTTTGGCCCTAGATTTTCAAGAGTTAGCACCAGCTATGTCTGGGTCATTGGTAAGTATAAAAAATTTATAAATTACTATAAATTTTTTAACTTTTCAGAAAATTTGAAGAAAACCATTTCATGTGACCTCCCATTGGAATGAGCTCATTCCAATGAGGTGTCACATCATATGGTTCTGTTGAATTATTTTGAAAAATTTGAAAAAACAGTAATTAAAATAATAAATTTTGATATCCTGTGCATTGGGTACAGGGTTAACAGTATTAACAGTATTAGAATGTTTGAGACTAGTGTAAGAGTTTTTCAGTTGTTTAACCCTTGAGGGTCTAATTCCAACTTTAATCACATTTTTCTGCAACATAACAGGTGCCCCAACATGCAGTTTTGGGGTAAGCTCGCAAGTTACATTCAAAGTGCCATGGCAGTTGTTTCTAAGCAAGTCTTGGCTGCCTATGTAGGCAGCCAAGACTTGCTTAGAAACAACTACAAAGACGTAGGATGTGGATTGTCAAAGTAAAACAAAAATGTGTAAATAAATCCAGGCCTTAAGGGTTAACATAACCTTTTTCCATTTTGGTTAACATTTTTATTTGTTATTTTTGTTCGTTTCAGTTTGTGACACTATCAAAAAGATATATTCCTGAAGTGATAAATTTTCTTCATGGTCTGTTGTTTCTTGCTGTTGATAAAGAATCTGGAAAATGTAGGTATCTTGCGTATTATTTTGGTATTTAAATTAAATGAATAAGAAAAAATGGTGGTAGTTTTTTATACACACCAAGTTATCTACATTCATTTTCTTGTAGAAAAAGAGAAAAACACAGATTTTGTCTCCCTCATTTTAACAGCCTTGGTGAGCTCATAATTTTAGAAGATAATGCAAGCCAATAAAAACTTTAAAAGTTAGAGTCAGGCCAAATACCAAGCACAACCAAGCAGAACAAAAATATAGTAAAAAAATAGGCTTCAATTAGTGTGGAGGCATACTGAAAGGTATACTAAAAAGTGTGTATTATTCCCAGTATTTCATCAAAATACAGGAGTTGGCGGTAAAACTTCTGCTTGGTATTTTTCCACTTGAGCCTTGTGCTTGGATTAAGCTTATTAAGAGCATGCTGGCTTGCTGCACTAACACTAGCCAACTTCCCCCATCCTTTATTCGGTCTTGGGTCTGGCAGAAATCAGGTGAATTTAGAGTTATTCAAGTCTCCTAATCTTTACCCAGTCTTTGGGGCCGGCAGATACTGAGAAATCAGGAGGACTGTGGTCCTTCTACAGGTTACCCATCACTGCTATGTGCAGTTTGCAGGGTCAGTTTTCCTGTTGCCTCTGCCATCCACTGCTGGTACACCCAAGGCTAATGCTATTGCCTAATCGGCCCTATGTAGGTTACCCATCACTGCTATATGCAGTTTGCAAGGTTGGTTTTCCCATTGCCTCCACCATGCGCTGCCCAGTACACCTGGCACTAAAACTATTGGGCTCTATAAAGGTTACCCATCACTGCTATATGCAGTCTGCTGGGCTTGAGTTTCTTGTTTGCCCCCACCATGAACTGCCGGATACACCCGAAACTAATGCTATTGGGTCCTATACAGGTTACCTTTTTAGTCCCCTACCGGCATCGCCGCAGGGAACTATAGGTTTGCACTCTGTCCATCTGTCAGTCCGTCAGTCTGTCAGTCACTCTTTAGTTTTCCGGACTTTTTTTGGAAATGCTTCAACTGAATGATCTCATTTTTGGTTACCTACTATAGAACGATGACTTGCAGATCAGGTTTGAGTTTCATGCTGATTGCATTATTCTTGTGTGAGTTATGGCCCTTGCAAATATGGAAAATTTCAGTCACACTTTAGTTTTCTGGACTTTTTTAGCTCACCTGACTGAAAGTCAGTGTGAGCCTTTCTTATTACTCTTCGTCCGTCGTCCTGCGTGAAGGTGGTGTTTGAGCCTCTTTCTCCTAAACCACTGGCCACATTTTAATTAAATTTCATGTAAGTAGTGGTTATATAGGGCATTTTGATATTTTTATACTGTACCAATGACCCAGACATAGCTGGTGCTAACTCTTAAAATATAGGGCCAAACACAAATTTTGCCCCCCAATCCCCAAAATTTGCATCTAAAACTAAAGAAAACATGTCCTGAAAGGCCCTCCACACCTCGCCCCCACTGCGCATGCGCAGTGTCAAGGACGTTCCGAAATTGGCGCCATTTATCATTCTAAGTTTGGCCCTTCATCAGTTAACATCTGACTGATCTTTGTGCTTTTAAATCTCAGTTTAAATGATGCCAGACACATAAATATTAGTGAAATGTTGATTCTAAGGAGGATAGAAAAGGAGGAGAGGAAAAGAATGTGTGACAGAATATTATCAGGGCTGTAACTTAAAATTTTTTAATGAAATTATGTTAAGTTACCTATTTTCAAGGCAGCAGCCATTTTGTTGTCATTCTGATTATTTAGTTACACTGTTTTTTCAAGTGTTTTTCCTCTCTCCCTGTCCTTTAAGTTCCCCCTTGCTATTCTCCCATGCTTTTGGCATAGTTTCTGTAATTATTATTACTAAAATTTCTTGGGAGTTTTAGCTTAATAACAGAATGAATTCTGTTCTTTCCCCATGTTTACGTCTTCACCTACGGGTGGTTAGGCGTTGTGTTCTGCATCTACCATCTGATGTTCTGCAGTTTCTTCCCTGGAAGTCTCTGTTTTGCATCAGATGGTGTATTTTTGGTAACTGATTTCGGGCCTGGGTGCCTGGAGTCTTATTTTAGTGTTTTTACACTCATTGTTTACATTTACAACAGCCCTCTGTGTGAGGGGGGGATTTCTAAATAATAATATCTTTATGTTATTTTAATCATAACTAGATACATTATTATTGTTCGTAAGTGTTGAATAAATTGTTTAAAATATTTTTAAAATTTTTGTCCACACTTAGGCTTGGGATCCATTGGGGCTCAACGTTACTTTTCAGAAACTTGGGCTGTTCTGAAAAAATATTTTTTCAAAATATTTTGATTTCAATTATTTTTTCTATATTAATGGATCATATTATTATTATGTATTTTGATTGCCAGGGGTTAGTGCGAGTACCAGGACTTGTTTTCTTTTCACATTGAAAGGATATTGATCAATTGTTTTAAGAGGAAGTCTTCCTCTGACCTTATTATCATTCTATATGTGGTCAGTGTACTCGCATTAACTCCTGTTCTGTATCGTATGATTTCGATGACAATATGGGAAGCGTATGTCACGGTATGTTGTTGGGGATTTGGACACTCCGGTCCTTTCCCCGCAGGGTCACTCTACTTTATCAATTTCTATTTCAGACGATCAAGATTAGGGTGATGTATCTGTGATGTCTTCCAACAGTGTGCCTCCGTCGTCACAATTAATGAAGGGCTAGCGGAAAAGTGCTCATGTAATACGCCAATTGCCTAAGAGGACCCTAGTAGGTTCGACGGCCTTTGACGTCGGCTAGCTCGCCCGGTGTAGCGTCCATTCACCGAATGGTTCGGCAGCCGGGTTCGTCCGTTGCGGTCTAGAAGGAATTTTGGGTTGATGCGAGCACTATAAAATTAACTTAATGCACACCCAGTGACGGCGGATCGGAGGGAGAACGGAGGAAGCCTTTTAGTCCGGTTCATAGCTCGTTCCGGTCCATCCGGACGGCAAGCGAGAGAGGCCCCTCTCTCGTTCAACAACATCTGGCCCCAGATGTTGTGGTACAATGTGTCGTTAGCGGAGCATACGTCCGTCGCTCGGGATGCTCCGTTGTATAGGCAGTCCGCTGAGACTGCTAAGGCTTCCTCTTCTCGTCAGCGCACACGACCGCACCTTGGCTGCGTGACCGCCGATATATTACCAGCTTCGCCGATCAAGGATTCTTCGGCGACCAGGTCACACCATCCGGCAGCCAGGGATTCGAGACCGATGGACTCCGGACGTTCGCATAGGAAGTATGCGGGAGCCATCTGATGCGGAGCTGCCCTCGGCGAAGCACCGATAGACTGCGCCTCCGCAGGTCTCGACGCCGGACATTCTTGTGCACATAGCACAGCTTATCGCAGCATCCCAGCAGCCGACAGAAACGGTGTCGGATCGAGAATTATCCGACAGCGCTGGGTCGGTAGCCGGGGACTCGAGGCCTGCAGACTCCGGACGTTCGCATAGGAAGTGTGCGGGAGTCAACGTACACGGAGCTTCCAGCGGCAATGCATCGTAAGTCCGCTACTGCACAGGCCTCGGGAACGGACGTGCTTTCCTTAATAGCACAGTTTATCGCAGCATCCTAGCATCAACTGAATCTGTCGCATATATTTTATCCGACGATGCTGGGTCGGGACGCTCCGCGGAAGCGGGTACGGACGTCCGAAAGTTTCATCCGGTCCGACGGGATACCGAAAGGGATTCGGTGGATTTCAAGCTTTCCCTTTCGGAACAACATATGCTGCGATGCCGGATAAGAAACTGATAGCGTCGGTGGACTTAGAAATTTTTGGTTCGGTTCAGGGACATCGTCCCTCAGTTCCGACATAGTCCAATAATGTCACACAAACTTTCGAATTATTGAACGACGCTATATATATTATTATTTTATGCTTGCTATCCAAGCATTTCTGGTTTCTTGTTCGAAGAGTTATGGAGATGTCTTTCAAAAGTGTGCCTCTGTCGTCATAGTTAATGAAGAGTTAGCGGCAATAAGTGCTCATGGAATATGTCTATCGCTTACGGAGTGACATTCGCTAGCTCACCCGGTGTAGCGTACATTCATCGAATGGTTCGGCTGCCGGGTTCGTCCGTTGCGGTCTAGGAAGGAGATTTGGGTGATGCGAGCACTTTAATTACTTTAGTACTCACCCAGTGACGGCAGATTGAGGATAGATCGGAGGAAGCCAACAACATAGGGGACCGCATGTTGTGGTTCAGATATTTTACATTCGGAGCATATGTCCGTTGCTCGGGACGCTCCGTTATATTGACAGTCCGAGAGACTGTCTTTAATGATTCCTCATCCTCACAGCAGGGCACACGACCGCACATTGGCTACGTGACCTCGAGTATCCGATCAGTTTCGGCATTCAGTGATTCCACAGCGAATAGGTCGCGCCATCCGGTAGCCAAGGGACACGAGGCCTATACACCCCGTTCGCTCGCATATTGGAAGTATGCACGGGGTAACGATCTCGGAGCTTCCTGCGGCAATGCATCGTAAGACCGCTGCTCCTCAGGCCTCAGTGACGGACGTGCTATCCGAGTTAGCACAGTTGTTTCGCAGCATCCCAGCAATTGACGGTTTCTCGGTCGAATCAGGAATTATCCGACGGCGCTGGGTCGGTGCGGTCCGCGGTTGCATCAAGCTACGGACGACCGAACGCTTTATAGGGTCCGACAGGATGGCGAAAGGGATTCGAAAGATTTCGAGTTTTCCCTTTAGTAGTATCGGAAGATGCCTTTCATATCTTCTGGCATTTCTTCCAGTGATTATTTTTCGGACTTCATTGCTGCGATCTTGGATAAGAGACTTATAGCGTCATTGGACTCGGATTTTTCGATCGGTACAGGGACTTTGTCTCTGACTTACCGACGCAGTCCAATATTGTCATTACAACATGTGTTTTATTTTTCGACGCTATATATTATATATATATATATACAAGCCTGCTACTAAGCATGATAGTTTAGTTTCTTGTCCGCGTGGCTCATTTCTGCCATTTTATCTTTTTTACATATAGTTTATTTTGGCAGAGCAGGGCATACCGAGAGTTCATATGCGTCTAGACGGTGTGATTAAAGACTGCATATATTCTTTTTCGCCGTTTATGTCTTTTCCAATTTCAATGTTGGGAACGACATTATGTATAGTAGACTTAACTTAGACGCTTTATTATACGTAATCCGCCTTACTGAGGCGTTATCATTACGTCTTCAAGAAAAGATTTACGGGATATTATTCTCAATGTAATTTCTTTTGAGGGCAGTAGTTTGTTCACGTATAACTCCGCCCTTCAGTGGCTGATTGGAGTTGGTTAGACGTGATGCAGCCCTAGCTACATCCACGCGTGGATAGTAGGTTAAGAACTCTCTCAGAGTCGCTTCGTTCTCGGAGGAGCTTCTCTTCGACGGCAACTTTCCGGCAATCCATGAATTGCTTGATTTATACATTCTCTTGTCTATCTAGTGTTACAAGAGATTCAGACTGGGGCAAACATTCGGTGGTTGACTCAGAGAGTGCCGCCGCAGTTGCCGGACCCTAGTGTGGCTGTTATGATGGTTGCCAGTCAAACAGATTGGGATATATACTGATCCCTACGGATTCGAAGTGCCAGGGTCTTTGGGTTCCGCAGTCTTTTAGCTATCAGTTTAACTTCCGCGGAATAATGTTTTTTAGGCTTGCTTTATGTCATTGCATGAACATTATTCAGAAACGCATGCCCAAATTCCTGTCCTTTAATTCGACAGTAGTGGCGTATCTCCGGAACCAGGGAGGCACTCTTTCGTTTCCGTTATTCAATTTAATGGAAAGAATCCGTCTGTTGGTTATAGTACACCAAGTTCAGTTTTGGTCCGTCATATTCTGGGTCGTCTGATTGTTTTATCGCACTCCCGTTCTCTTACGGGTCGCTTGTTGCTGTCAGAATGGACTCTCAACAAACAAGTATTTAATCAGATTTGCTATCTATGGGAGCGCCCAATGATGTTTTATTTATGACACAGCTTGCTAATCAGTTGCAGACGTATGTGTTGGCTTGTCCAGATCTCTGAGCTAATACTGTTAACGCTCTATTGATCTATAGGACGGAATGATAGGATACGCGTATCCTCCGGCGCTGTTGTTTTAGCAGGTATTGCTAAGATAAACAACCACAATACATTTCTGTTGATAGCATCTCTATCTTCACAGAGATCATGAGTAATTTACTCTCTTGTCTACTGTGGATCTTAACGTGAAATCTTCCTCTATGTGAGGATCTTTTTTCACTGGGTAAATCGTGTCATCTTTATCACAACCAGCAAGGTCGCAACCTTCATGTATTCCGTTGTGTGGTCCGTATTGCATTGTAAGCACTGTACTGGACGAGCTTTGGACGCGATTTCTTACTATAGGAGATCCTCTTCTTCGCTATTCTATGCGACTAAAGTGGAGGCTCTTCCGTCGTGGTGTAGGGATCATTATGTTCATATGGTTGATCCCTCCATACTACGCATTGCTAGTTTTTAGTATACTTGTTTCACAAGATCTACTGCAGCCTGTTGTTATTTAGGTTATAGGTTTATGTTACCTCATACCTATGCACTCTACGATAGTTTACTATTGAGTCTTTTGTCTCTTTATCTAAGTCAGTTAGTAACTTTTTGATAAATAGACTTTAGATTAAATTCCTATACGGATTTTACCTTCGGTTCTTATTTAGCTAAGTAATCATTTGAGCATCTGGAAACAGTAGTTTTCAAATTCTGACCTTTTAGACAGTAATTCTGTTGGTTTCTCTTTTACTGTAGAGTCAGTGAGTTTCATGCACTATCGATGGATGATTTTCACTTTCATAGTTTCGGAATCAATACTTCCGTTACTATTTAGGTTGGATTGTTGCATAAGAGTTAGGCTCCTATTATCCGGAACCTATTATTTTAAGGTCCTTCCGTCTTCGTATGGGCATAGGCCTTTACTCTTTCCGGGTACAGTTTATGTATTTATAAACAGATATCTGTTTATTACAAGGGCGTAAGCTTCTTCTGTCTTTGATGTCTAGTAGAAGGACGTTACGCTCCATTTTATTGTTAATTCTATTAACTAGCGTACTGCTTATGGTATATCATTGGCTTAGCAGTTGTGCTTAAGATTTCGGCTCATGAAGTAAGAGTTCTTCTACTTCTTGGGCTTACATTAATAGTGTTGCTATTATAGATTTTTGAAGGCTGCTCATTGCGCTCAGCCATCCATTCATGATTTTTATCTCAGAAATATCGAGTCCATTTCTGGAGGCCTCTATTGTTAGGTCTATTATCTACTGCTCAGAATGTCATTCACTTAACAGTTGCTACTATAGCTAGGTAGGCTGTCTGTTTCGGCAGTGTCTCCGTTCGGCTGCCCTCTTCGCTCTGGGCTATTTGACCCAGGGCAAGAAAAAGGGGGGGGGAGGGTGTTCCCTTGGGTCACCTGTTTTTACTATGAAAACAAGGGGATACCTCCTCCGGAGTTAGTAATTCTGAGCTGTTATTGGGATGGTTGTTTAGTGAGAAGTTTAAGTTTATAAAATTCATTCAAGTCTTAGTTTTTAAAGTATAGCTTTTGAATATTGCATTTGTCAACGGACATGATTATGCAATTCTCACACACTTTTAAGAGTATAAGAGTCTCTATTCTCTAGACTTACTTTATTATTGGCTTACTTTAAAAATTATTAGTATAAGGATTATTGGATATTAATAGAGTACATGGATGTATGAAGCTCAATTTTTGGAAGGTGTTGTATCTTTCTAATTTATCATAAATAAGAAAGATACATGTAAGGCCTATTACTTCTTTTCCCTACAGGGGATGACTCTATTTTATTTTATTGAGCGTATTCCATTTTGCTCTATGTCCTTGGCCCTCCAGCCTTTTTACTATTCAGCTATGTCTGGGTCATTGGTACAGTATAAAAATGTTAAAAAATTTATAGTAATTTATATATTTTTTATACTTACCGATGACCCAGACGGGGATGGCCCTCCCAGGAGTTGGGAACTCTTGCCTCCCCGCTGAGTACATAGCGCTTACCAGGCACTGGTTATTAGAATGATAAATGGCGCCAATTTCGGAACGTCCTTGACACTGCGCATGCGCAGTGGGGGCGAGGTGTGGAGGGCCTTTCAGGACATGTTTTCTTTAGTTTTAGATGCAAATTTTGGGGATTGGGGGGCAAAATTTGTGTTTGGCCCTATATTTTAAGAGTTAGCACCAGCTATGTCTGGGTCATTGGTAAGTATAAAAAATATATAAATTACTATAAATTTTTTAACTTTTATGCAAATTAGGTTTCGGCTCATATTGAGCAGATGGGTGGGGAAAAAATGGCCAAAGTTTTTGAAAATCTTCTTCTAATGAACCACCAGTAGTAGAGACTTGATATGTGGTATACAGAGTCCTTTTGAGGTTCAGAATCAAGTTTGTTCATTATGGTAGGGGCAAAAATTTTGGCCACGCCTAAAATTTCTATTTTCAGAACTGTGAGGTTGATTTGAACCAAATTTGATATGAGATGATAATGGGTCATAAGTAGTTGATTGATGCAAAAAAATTTTCTGATTGCCCTGTGGAAACCAGACCTGTTAACTCTCCCGGTTTCACCGTGAGTCTCGCAGTTTCACCGTGAGTCTCCCGGTTTGAGGCACCAACTCACGCTCTCACGGTCACATCCTATTGTCTCCCGATTTGACACTTTTCAAAAATAGTTGTCTTATTCTATTTTGAAAATTAAACAAGTTGCATTTTATGCCAAATATATTCTCATACTGTTGCGGTTACGTGAAAGAAATCAAAATTATGTAAACTCAAGATATAAATTGAATAAAAACATAATCTCTCAAGTATAATTAACTTCAGCTAACCTTTTATATATACTATTGTTATGGTTCATACCAAATTTATCCGTTATGTGTAAAAAAAAATATAATTGAAAGTTTGTTGAAAACTGAAAAAAATCTGTTGTGAGATTTCACAAGAATTAAGTTACCTCCTCTTACTTATATGCAAATAAATTCAGAACGATCATGTCCAGGCTCCAGCAGAGTATTTTGTCTTCATTTTGAACTAACAGGATTATTTTGTTTGTATTTTTTTTCACAATGGAAGTTATGAATACTGAGGGCACCTTCTCTAATGTGAGTAATACAAAACACAGTTCAAATATTGTTTTTAATAAAAAAACGAAAACGAAATTACCACAATCACACACAACTTCATTGTACCGGCAACAACAGATGCTTTTTTTTTTTAAACAAAACGATATGTATTGTTAGCATTGAGTAATTTTTATTGTACAATAAAACCTGTCAAAAGCTAATAAGAATGAATATTTCCTCACTAAAAATGTACAGACTGAACAAAGAATTACATGAATAAATGGCATGAACGAAGAAGGAATGCTTGTTTTGGTTCTTGAACGTTTTGGTCCTGGGGCGTTTTGGCCCAAGATGTTTCAGCCTCCATGTTTTGAAGCTTACGCCCTTGTAATAAACAGATATCTGTTTATAAATACATAAACTGTACCCGGAAAGAGTAAAGGCCTATGCCCATACGAAGACGGAAGGACCTTAAAATAATAGGTTCCGGATAATAGGAGCCTAACTCTTATGCAACAATCCAACCTAAATAGTAACGGAAGTATTGATTCCGAAACTATGAAAGTGAAAATCATCCATCGATAGTGCATGAAACTCACTGACTCTACAGTAAAAGAGAAACCAACAGAATTACTGTCTAAAAGGTCAGAATTTGAAAACTACTGTTTCCAGAGGCTCAAATGATTACTTAGCTAAATAAGAACCGAAGTTAAAATCCGTATAGGAATTTAATCTAAAGATTCTAAGTCTATTTATCAAAAAGTTACTAACTGACTTAGATAAAGAGACAAAAGACTCAATTGTAAACTATCGTAGAGTGCATAGGTATGAGGTAACATAAACCTATAACCTAAATAACAACAGGCTGCAGTAGATCTTGTGAAACAAGTATACTAAAAAATAGCAATGAGTAGTATGGAGGGATCAACCATATGAACATAATGATCCCTACACCACGACGGAAGAGCCTCCACTTTAGTCGCATAGAATAGCGAAGAAGAGGATCTCCTATAGTAAGAAATCGCGTCCAAAGCTCGTCCAGTACAGTGCTTACAATGCAATACGGACCACACAACGGAAAACATGAAGGTTGCGACCTTGCTGGTTGTGATAAAGATGACACGATTTACCCAGTGAAAAAAAGATCCTCACATAGAGGAAGATTTCACGTTAAGATCCACAGTAGACAAGAGAGTAAATTACTCATGATCTCTGTGAAGATAGAGATGCTATCAACAGAAATGTATTGTGGTTGTTTATCTTAGCAATACCTGCTAAAACAACAGCGCCGGAGGATACGCGTATCCTATCATTCCGTCCTATAGATCAATAGAGCGTTAACAGTATTAGCTCAGAGATCTGGACAAGCCAACACATACGTCTGCAATTGATTAGCAAGCTGTGTCATAAATAAAACATCATTGGGCGCTCCCATAGATAGCAAATCTGATTGAATACTTGTTTGTTGAGAGTCCATTCTGACAGCAACAAGCGACCCGTAAGAGAACGGGAGTGAGATAAAACAATCAGACGACCCAGAATATGACGGACCAAAACTGAACTTGGTGTACTATAACCAACAGACGGATTCTTTCCATTAAATTGAATAACGGAAACGAAAGAGTGCCTCCCTGGTTCCGGAGATACGCCACTACTGTCGAATTAAAGGACAGGAATTTGGGCATGCGTTTCTGAATAATGTTCATGCAATGACATAAAGCAAGCCTAAAAAACATTATTCCGCGGAAGTTAAACTGATAGCTAAAAGACTGCGGAACCCAAAGACCCTGGCACTTCGAATCCGTAGGGATCAGTATATATCCCAATCTGTTTGACTGGCAACCGTCATAACAGCCACACTCGGGTCCGGCAACTGCGGCGGCACTCTCTGAGTCAACCACCGAATGTTTGCCCCAGTCTGAATCTCTTGTAACACTAGATAGACAAGAGAATGTAAAAATCAAGCAATTCATGGATTGCCGGAAAGTTGCCGTCGAAGAGAAGCTCCTCCGAGAACGAAGCGACTCTGAGAGAGTTCTTAACCTACTATCCACGCGTGGATGTAGCTAGGGCTGCATCACGTCTAACCAACTCCAATCAGCCACTGAAGGGCGGAGTTATACGTGAACAAACTACTGCCCTCAAAAGAAATTACATTGAGAATAATATCCCGTAAATCTTTTCTTTAAGACGTAATGATAACGCCTCAGTAAGGCGGATTACGTATAATAAAGCGTCTAAGTTAAGTCTACTATACATAATGTCGTTCCCAACATTGAAATTGGAAAAGACATAAACGGCGAAAAAGAATATATGCAGTCTTTAATCACACCGTCTAGACGCATATGAACTCTCGGTATGCCCTGATCTGCCAAAATAAACTATATGTAAAAAAGATAAAATGGCAGAAATGAGCCACGCGGACAAGAAACTAAACTATCATGCTTAGTAGCAGGCTTGTATATATATATAAATATATAGCGTCGAAAAATAAAACACATGTTGTAATGACAATATTGGACTGCGTCGGTAAGTCAGGGACAAAGTCCCTGTACCGATCGAAAAATCCGAGTCCAATGACGCTATAAGTCTCTTATCCAAGATCGCAGCAATGAAGTCCGAAAAATAATCACTGGAAGAAATGCCAGAAGATATGAAAGGCATCTTCCGATACTACTAAAGGGAAAACTCGAAATCTTTCGAATCCCTTTCGCCATCCTGTCGGACCCTATAAAGCGTTCGGTCGTCCGTAGCTTGATGCAACCGCGGACCGCACCGACCCAGCGCCGTCGGATAATTCCTGATTCGACCGAGAAACCGTCAATTGCTGGGATGCTGCGAAACAACTGTGCTAACTCGGATAGCACGTCCGTCACTGAGGCCTGAGGAGCAGCGGTCTTACGATGCATTGCCGCAGGAAGCTCCGAGATCGTTACCCCGTGCATACTTCCAATATGCGAGCGAACGGAGTGTATAGGCCTCGTGTCCCTTGGCTACCGGATGGCGCGACCTATTCGCTGTGGAATCACTGAATGCCGAAACTGATCGGATACTCGAGGTCACGTAGCCAATGTGCGGTCGTGTGCCCTGCTGTGAGGATGAGGAAGCATTAAAGACAGTCTCTCGGACTGTCAATATAACGGAGCGTCCCGAGCAACGGACATATGCTCCGAATGTAAAATATCTGAACCACAACATGCGGTCCCCTATGTTGTTGGCTTCCTCCGATCTGTCCTCAATCTGCCGTCACTGGGTGACTACTAAAGTAATTAAAGTGCTCGCATCACCCAAATCTCCTTCCTAGACCGCAGCGGACGAACCCGGCAGCCGAACCATTCGATGAATGTACGCTACACCGGGTGAGCTAGCGAATGTCACTCCGTAAGCGATAGACATATTCCATGAGCACTTATTGCCGCTAACTCTTCATTAACTATGACGACAGAGGCACACTTTTGAAAGACATCTCCATAACTCTTCGAACAAGAAACCAGAAATGCTTGGATAGCAAGCATAAAATAATAATATATATAGCGTCGTTCAATAATTCGAAAGTTTGTGTGACATTATTGGACTATGTCGGAACTGAGGGACGATGTCCCTGAACCGAACCAAAAATTTCTAAGTCCACCGACGCTATCAGTTTCTTATCCGGCATCGCAGCATATGTTGTTCCGAAAGGGAAAGCTTGAAATCCACCGAATCCCTTTCGGTATCCCGTCGGACCGGATGAAACTTTCGGACGTCCGTACCCGCTTCCGCGGAGCATCCCGACCCAGCATCGTCGGATAAAATATATGCGACAGATTCAGTTGATGCTGGGATGCTGCGATAAACTGTGCTATTAAGGAAAGCACGTCCGTTCCCGAGGCCTGTGCAGTAGCGGACTTACGATGCATTGCCGCTGGAAGCTCCGTGTACGTTGACTCCCGCACACTTCCTATGCGAACGTCCGGAGTCTGCAGGCCTCGAGTCCCCGGCTACCGACCCAGCGCTGTCGGATAATTCTCGATCCGACACCGTTTCTGTCGGCTGCTGGGATGCTGCGATAAGCTGTGCTATGTGCACAAGAATGTCCGGCGTCGAGACCTGCGGAGGCGCAGTCTATCGCTGCTTCGCCGAGGGCAGCTCCGCATCAGATGGCTCCCGCATACTTTTCCTATGCGAACGTCCGGAGTCCATCGGTCTCGAATCCCTGGCTGCCGGATGGTGTGACCTGGTCGCCGAAGAATCCTTGATCGGCGAAGCTGGTAATATATCGGCGGTCACGCAGCCAAGGTGCGGTCGTGTGCGCTGACGAGAAGAGGAAGCCTTAGCAGTCTCAGCGGACTGCCTATACAACGGAGCGTCCCGAGCGACGGACGTATGCTCCGCTAACGACACATTTGTACCACAACATCTGGGGCCAGATGTTGTTGAACGAGAGAGGGGCCTCTCTCGCTTGCCGTCCGGATGGACCGGAACGAGCTATGAACCGGACTAAAAGGCTTCCTCCGTTCTCCCTCCGATCCGCCGTCACTGGGTGTGCATTAAGTTAATTTTATAGTGCTCGCATCACCCCAAAATTCCTTCTAGACCGCAACGGACGAACCCGGCTGCCGAACCATTCGGTGAATGGACGCTACACCGGGCGAGCTAGCGGACGTCAAAGGCCGTCGAACCTACTAGGGTCCTCTTAGGCAATTGGCGTATTACATGAGCACTTTTCCGCTAGCCCTTCATTAATTGTGACGACGGAGGCACACTGTTGGAAGACATCACAGATACATCACCCTAATCTTGATCGTCTGAAATAGAAATTGATAAAGTAGAGTGACCCTGCGGGGAAAGGACCGGAGTGTCCAAATCCCCAACAACATACCGTGACATACGCTTCCCATATTGTCATCGAAATCATACGATACAGAACAGGAGTTAATGCGAGTACACTGACCACATATAGAATGATAATAAGGTCAGAGGAAGACTTCCTCTTAAAACAATTGATCAATATCCTTTCAATGTGAAAAGAAAACAAGTCCTGGTACTCGCACTAACCCCTGGCAATCAAAATACATAATAATAATATGATCCATTAATATAGAAAAAATAATTGAAATCAAAATATTTTGAAAAAATATTTTTTCAGAACAGCCCAAGTTTCTGAAAAGTAACGTTGAGCCCCAATGGATCCCAAGCCTAAGTGTGGACAAAAATTTTAAAAATATTTTAAACAATTTATTCAACACTTACGAACAATAATAATGTATCTAGTTATGATTAAAATAACATAAAGATATTATTATTTAGAAATCCCCCCCTCACACAGAGGGCTGTTGTAAATGTAAACAATGAGTGTAAAAACACTAAAATAAGACTCCAGGCACCCAGGCCCGAAATCAGTTACCAAAAATACACCATCTGATGCAAAACAGAGACTTCCAGGGAAGAAACTGCAGAACATCAGATGGTAGATGCAGAACACAACGCCTAACCACCCGTAGGTGAAGACGTAAACATGGGGAAAGAACAGAATTCATTCTGTTATTCAGCTAAAACTCCCAAGAAATTTTAGTAATAATAATTACAGAAACTATGCCAAAAGCATGGGAGAATAGCAAGGGGGAACTTAAAGGACAGGGAGAGAGGAAAAACACTTGAAAAAACAGTGTAACTAAATAATCAGAATGACAACAAAATGGCTGCTGCCTTGAAAATAGGTAACTTAACATAATTTCATTAAAAAATTTTAAGTTACAGCCCTGATAATATTCTGTCACACATTCTTTTCCTCTCCTCCTTTTCTATCCTCCTTAGAATCACCATTTCACTAATATTTATGTGTCTGGCATCATTTAAACTGAGATTTAAAAGCACAAAGATCAGTCAGATGTTAACTGATGAAGGGCCAAACTTAGAAAGATAAATGGCGCCAATTTCGGAACGTCCTTGACACTGCGCATGCGCAGTAGGGGCGAAGTGTGGAGGGCCTTTCAGGACATGTTTTCTTTAGTTTTAGATGCAAATTTTGGGGATTGGGGGGCAAAATTTGTGTTTGGCCCTATATTTTAAGAGTTAGCACCAGCTATGTCTGGGTCATTGGTACAGTATAAAAATATTAAATTCAGTTAACAGGGTTATTCAGTTAAGAGATATTTAATTAAGTGGGCACCACTGTATAGGGTACATATAATAGAGTTCTGTCAAACAAAATATGATAGACTGTTTTCTGCTCAACAGAACTTAATTTTTTATTGAACGTGAAGGAATCTAGTGCAAAAATAGTATTAGTTATCCTTGTGTTTTCCAGGGTGAATGGGAATTTACACCGGTTTGGGAACTCATATACCCTGAGGTGAAGCCGAAGGGTTTATGAGTTCCCAAACTGGTGTAAATTCCCATACACCTTGGAAAACACAAGGATAACAGATTTATTTCCAAGAATTTTGGTGTACTTAATACATTTACCTATATTGTGGGTACAAACTCACAGAAAATTTGTACTTTGCAAGTTTCTTAAACAAAACCAGACAAATATGGATGTCAATGGAACTGGCTCAATGAGCCAGTTCCAATGACATTCATATCTGTAACATTTTATTACCTATAAATATTAAATTTCCTGTATTTTTATTTTTGTTCTAACATAACCGAGCAGAAGTTATGAATTAATAATTAAAAATGAGTACTTTTTTAGCCATATATCCTGCTATTGTGTATTCTTGTTTTACACCGTGGTTAACCATAGTGTAAAAAAAGCTACTGTGGATTGCAAGTTACACCGTACCTCTCAGCCAATCAATATACAGTATTTTGTTTCATTTGGAAATAACATTTGTTATCCATATATATTCCAGGGTATAAGAAAATTAACTCTAGCTTAAAATCCATACTCACAAGGTTTGGATGTTTACCATCCGAGAGAATGTTCCATTTGCTAGAGATTCAATTTTGTTGTCATAGAGAGACCTGTAAAAAAAATGTTTGTTAAATGACATTATGTAATACAAAGCACGTTGATTGGAAAATATTCTAGAAATTGGGCCATTAAAAAAAAAAGTCTATGTTCTTAGACACCGCCAGCATCATGAAATTTGTACTGCATCAAAACTTTTGAATGCCCAGTCCAAAAAAACCCAAAACTTCCACCCAGTCCAAAAAAAATTCCTCGGTCAGTATTTTTGGATCGGAATTTTGAGTGTCGGCATATGTACACATTTCTCTGTAATATTTCAACTTCCTGTTCCTGTTTGCCTCCATATTTTTCATGCTTCAAATTTCAGACTATTATATAAATGCTTTCTATGTTGGAACATATAACAACTTTTGAGGAAAATGCTGCTATTATCTTTTCAAATTAGTGCCGCACTGAACATAATCCTGCAATGGAGCGTCTTTGGCATGTCACCAGCAGCCAAGTTGATTGAAGCACTTCGCAATATATGTGATAACATAACCCAAGTCTGGAGTGAGTAAAAGATTTCTTTCTGAAATGTGAATACATTTTTTATGGTGTCTTTTTCAGATTTCAGAATAAAAAATAAAAATAAAAAGCCTCCCGCCCTCATCAAAAATTTGATACACAACTGCCTGAGAACATAGACATTTTTTTTTAATCGCCTTGATACAAAGGAATAGCCACTTGGCCAGTGCAAACTACTGAGTTAATATGAGTATTCCCATAACAATGGTTTGTTTGGTCACCAAAATGTATCTTGTAATAAACACAGCATTTATTCTATTATCTCTTGTATGAAAGAGCCCAATGAGCTCTGTCAAACAAGGTATAAATGAATATATGCTAGTATTGAATGTACTGTGGCCAAATAGGTATACAATCAAGTTTTGTTATTTTTTCAATTAACAGATGTTTATTCTGTAATCTATTACATTAACTATATGCAATTAACAGGTCGATTTTTGCAATGAAGGTATTGTAAATGGTTGCATGTTTGGAAGTATATTCAATTAACCCATTACCCAGCACAGATGATATCAAAATTTATTATTTTAAATATAATTTTTCAAAACCATATTATGTGACTCCCTCACTGGAATCAGCCTGTCAAGCCTTTTCCAACGATGGGTCATATGATATAGTTCAACAAACATTTTTTAAACAATAATATTTTTTCAATTGATAAATTTACACATTCTGCAGGAGGATGCAGTTGATTCATTAGGTAAAGGATTAAATGTGTTATTCAATTAAAAAGTAGCTTATAAAGTGGGTTTTATGCATAGTGGAACCCTGTTAATTGAATAGCCACCTTGCCAATGAAAATTATTCAATTAACAGGAGTATTCAATTAGCAGGGATTGTGTCACTTTCCTGTGTTCTAGAGATAAACTTAGCATTTATTCTATTATATCTTATTTGACAGAGCTCCATGAGCTCTGTCAAACAAGATATAATAGATTAAATGCCTATATTGGATGTACTGAGGCCAAATAGGTCTAAAAACAAAGGAAAACTGGGGAGAGTTAGGGCAATTTCTTGACAGGTTGCAAGATTTTTTATCCAATTAACAGGAAGTTACTCTATAACCTATATTAAATTAACAGGTCAAATTCATTCTGGAGGTATGGTAAATGTTTTTGTGTTGGGAAATTATATTCAACAGGGTTATTCAGTTAAGTGGTATCCAATTAAGTGGGCCACGCTGTATTTCCTTTATTTCTATAGTTTGTTGAAACTCAAGGTGCATTTGAAAATGTTTAAAATAAAAAATAATAAAATACCCTGATAAAAGTCAATTTAGTACAGTGAAATCCAAACAATTGAATAGCCAGTTTGCCAGTGATAAATTTTCATTTCACAGGAGTATTCAATTAACAGGAATCTGGTCATTTTTTTCATTCTAGTAATACAATGAGAATTTATTCTTCTACTCATCCTGCAAGACAACTGACTTGTCTCACAAAAGATATAGAAAATCAATCTTAGAGTGGAACCTGTCTAATTGGATACCTCTTCATTTAATAACCATGTTAAATGAATATAATTTCCAAACACAAAACCATTTTCCATATCTTCAGGTGTGTCATACACTACGTTTTTGAGGCAATAAATTTTAAAAATTATAAAATCTAAATGGTAATTTCTATGAATGGCACTGGAGATTTGTAGCTGTAAAGACAAGTAATGGGTAAATCTATTCAGACCACAGGGTTCATCTACATAAAAATGAGTGAAGTTTTTCAAGTTTTGTATTTTATGAATTAATGTCTATTAAAATCATTCAAGTGCATTCAAATTTGTCTTATCAGAACCTTCAATAATAAAAGACTAAAATTACTCACAAGAGATTCAAATTCCTTAAATCATGAAATGCATCTTCTCTGATACAAGAAATCTGGTTAGCATTTAGCAATCTATAAAACAGTTTGAATAAAAAAAATGTAACTTAAATGATAATTTTATCTTATTTTTCAAGCTTCAAAGTGATAAAATAAATTTATAACTATCAATGTTATTAATGAATAAGTTATGTAATGGAAAAATGGGATACATATGCCAAGATTCTGTTTATATTCTCTGACACCTCCTTAATATATAGGTACAAAGTTAAGTGTTATCATGTTTGCTGTCATTTTTATTGAGTTTTACTCAGTAAGGAGTACTGTTAGTAAAACCAATCAAAATAATATTAACTCTCCCATAGCTACAAAGCCTCAGATTTGTTATTGGAGCACTGAGGAGGAACCAGAGGTTGCTTTTTTCACCACCTCCCACCCCTCGCTCCCCACTTCCTTCTATACCGGACAGCCCAGGTGAGTCAATCACAGCAATACAGCCACCTCAGTCTGCAGTCACCATCGGGGACATAAGATAAGGAGAGCAGTAGAGTTGGCTAAACGAGAACTTGAGTCGGGAAAACAAGCCGTCGCCGAAAGCCACGAGCCCCGGGAAAATCCAGTTACTAAACACTACATCTTCGACTTCCACATCACCATCTCAACCACCTCCAAAGAAAAAGAGCCGGAAGAAGCCCGGACAGAGCTAAGCCACCTCCCTCCTTCTTTTTCCTCCTCTACCATGCCCGGACTTCCTACAACAACAAACAGCTAACAAGGGTCGAAAGGGGCCAGCCTCAATCTGTCCCTGCGGGCCTTCGGCGTGCGAAACCGTTCCGTCCGGAACACTGAATTCAGCAAACTTTTCTCAGTGGACAATGGTCTTCCACATAACATCTTACCTCCCCCCCCCCCCACCCCCCAAAGATAAAAAAAGAAACTCTCCCAAATCGGCTAGGTACCCCTCTTTTATAGAAACCTTGCTACATGCAGGCTGACACTATTAAAGCAGACTATCCTTTCTTACAAAAACAGACTTTTTTGCATTACTGATTTGTTTGTTTGCTTAACCATTTACCAAACATGAAAAGCAGACGACACTTGCAGAAATAAATTCTTGAATAGGCCAAACAAAGTAGATCTTCTGTTTCTCAGGCCATTATTTTTAAAATTTCATGCGCCCAACCTTTTTTTTTATTTTTTTTTTATTTCTGTAATTATTTCTTTGCCATCAAAAGTTCATGTCCTTGGTTTATG
Source organism: Pictodentalium vernedei (assembly GCA_031216915.1). NCBI lineage: Eukaryota > Metazoa > Mollusca > Scaphopoda > Dentaliida > Dentaliidae > Pictodentalium > Pictodentalium vernedei. The sequence goes on along the minus strand of CM062295.1, from coordinate 670,586,988 downwards.
TTTTAGGCCTCATAATTTACGGAATAACATGGGTGTTGTTGTATTTCGTCCCTTGAGAGCAAGAAGGCTTTGTAATGCTAAAGCATTGCAAAAACTTCTTGCACTCAAGGGACAAATTTATAAATTTTTTATTTAACTTGGGTAAAATATCAGACATAAACCATTTAATTTTTATTTTTTTTAAGTTTACATTGGTTATAAAAAGGGAGCATGCGGCAGCCAAAAGGACCATGCGGGAGTGCCTGAGAAACAGATTTTTATTTTTTTTAGGCCTTAACTAATTTTTTCCAATTTGTTGTCTCAAAAACATAGGTTATGGCCCCTCACTGGAATGAGCTCGATGAGCTCATTCCAATGAGGGATCATAACCTATGTTTTTGAGACAAAAAATGAAAATTAATTGGCAATATTTGAGAATAGCGCTGGTCGATATTGGCTGTAACATTGGGTAAAGGGTTAACTGTTTTTTTGAGCCATAAATACTCAAATTTGGATGATGATTTTTGTGAACAGTGCTGACCAACTTTAATCATTACATTGGATAAAATTTAAATTACACATTATATGATAAAAAGAATCTCAAATTTGTCAGGATTTACCATGAAATTTCTGAACCTCATTTATTAAAATCAATCTGAGTTGAGGTTTACCTTGGCTCAGATCGATTTTAGTGAACTCACTACAGAAATTTCATATGAAATTGCGACTCATGAGCGATTAAATATATATATATATACATATGAAATTAGAGAACATGTTTTCTTTTTTGGAATTCACTAAAAATAGCCTTTACAGAATCAATTCCAATGAGGGGATCATAAGCTTAGTAAAAATTGAACGTTTTTTGAGAATATTACTGGCTAATTTTGACCATTACATTGGGTAAAGAGTTGATACAAATGAGATTTACACTCAGGCTGTGCAGTGCATAGGGATAGTTACTCAGTTAATTTTTCTGCAACCAGAAAGTCTGACTAACCCTGTGCAATGCACAGGGTTAGTCACACTTTCTGGTTATAAATGTAACCGGGTTCATCTGGCACCACCTGTATAAACATGTGCTTTTTTATTGTTTCAGGGTAACGGGTCAGATGACTTGTTAATATTCATAATCTGACCAATGACATTGATGAACCGACTGATCTCACTTAAATTTTGATATCGTCTGTGTTGGGTACAGGTTTTTCAAACCGCATCATCAAGGCATGCAACAGTTTTTGATACACCAGTATATCACGGTATTTTTTGAATACCGATATCAGTATTCAGTTTTGAATATCGTGCAGCCCTATTTATAACCAGAAATAAAAGACTGCACTGCACAGAGTTAGTTGCTAAGATAACATACACTGACTAACCATGGACACTGCACAGAATTAGTTGAAAGGCTGCCATATCACTCTCCACATGAAAATATACACTGACTAAGGCTGTAAAAATGTACAGGGTTAGTTGATTTCATGTAACATATGGTGCAAAATTCAAGGAACTAATGGAAATGTGGAAAAGTGGAATGTGGAAATTTTTTTTAAAGTGAATTCCAAAAATGAAAACATATTTTATTTTTAATTAATATCTTGTTTATATGCATATTGTTGTTCCTTAGGTTATTATCATGTTATGTAAGAATTAACACTTTATCCAATGCAAACTATATCAAAATTTATTATTTAAATTATTGCTTTTTAAAATTTTTCAAAAAAATTCAAGAAAACCATAACATGTTACCCTTCATTGGAATGACCTAAATGAGCTCATTCCAACGAGGGGTTACATGGTATGGTTTTGTAGAATTATTTTTTTCATCAGCTTAATTTGAAAATTATGCAGGTGGACGATGCCAATTCTTAGGTAAAGGGTTAAGATCTTACAATTCCAAATAAAATTATTGTAGACTATTGGAGACCCCTTGTTTGAACAGCTTGCTGAAACACAAATCCACATGTAAATAAGAACCACTGGACAAATTCATATCATGGTCAGACAAATGTGCCAAATGTGCACATTTTTTAAAAATTTGACACATAAATGTGAGAGATTGGGACAAAAATTTGGCACATAAATTCAAAATTATGAACCTGGTGTATTCTTGATTTTCGTCCATCTATCTGATAAGTCCAAACTCAGAGCTCCCAGCAAAGAGCTGTAATCAGATTAATCAAAGGATTCGCACCTAATTAGGTACACTGTATTGTAGGTTTGTGTCCACAATGCGCAGTCATTCTCTACTTGTCCTTACCGGTGACCTCGGATTAGGAAGTCATGTATTGATTAAACAAGGCATGCTTTGTTTCTTCACCAGCGAACAACAGACCAGATTATCATTTATCTTTAATTGTTGGTGGTACAGTACATGGAGAGTGGATTGTAACTAAATCACCCGCAGCATGGAGTTATCACCCAAGCTATAACTTTCAAATTTTGTACATATCGACAAAAAACACAAGCAATGTTTCAGCCAATGGACCTCCGGGTTTAACCCGGAGGTCCATTGGCTGAAACTTTGCTGGTGTTGGTTATGCTTTGCAATTATTGCTCGGGTGGAATCTCCACTCTACAGGTGATTTAGTGGTAATACACTCTCCACGTACTGTACTTTCCCCATTGACCAAAATCAAAGATTAACACAGTAATAAAATGGAAAAGGTTTCTACCCACATGTCAATTAGTTACTGTACAGATCGTCGAGGTGCAAATTTCTACATAAAAATTCATTTTATCTAATTTTATGCTTTTGATCTTTCTTGAATAAAATATAAAAAAAAATATTTTTATAGTTCTCCCATAAAAAATATCCATGGCACAAAAAAATCTCATTTGGAACAAAAAATATTCAGCTTTGGCCTATTAAAATATTGAGCCAGCGTGAAAACTGGTCAGGCAAACATTGTTCACACCCCCACCCCAATAGGCCTAAGATAGTTATTAGCCTGCCCATGTAGATGATAACAGACTGATTTTTATCATGTGTGCCTTGAGGAGAAATGGATCTTCCAAACAAGATATACAAGAATAAGTTTTCCATCTAAGCTCTGAAGAGAATTAAAAATTCATACTAATGCTGCAGCTACTCCACAACACTAAATCTGTCAAATATATAACATATTGCTAGGATGCATTTAAACTGTTACCTAACATGAAATGAAAAGTAGATGAAAGTTCTTACACAGTTTTTTTGAATAACAAAACATTAAAAAACAAGAAGAATGTTACTAAGGTAAAACATGCCCCCCCCCCTTGTGACCTTCACCTTGCAGATGCAGCAGAAGCTATTATACCTTCTGACTGTCCTTAACATTTGTAAAAAGTTTAACAATTGTACTATCATTCGTTTCCGAGTTATGGCTGAGACACGAATATTGACCGATTTTTAGTGTGACCTTGAAATGTGACCTTGACCTTGAAGGTACGAACCAGGCTATGGTGTGTGACACATCCTCCCATGGTCCTTTATAATTGTGTGAAGTTTGATGACTGTGGCCCTAACAGTTTTTGAGTTATTGGCTCGGACACATGCACACACGGATGCACACACAGATGGACACATGCACACTTCAATCACTATATGCCACCCGACTTAAGTCGGGGGGCATAAAAAAACATTTCAAAATGGTCCTTGAAAGGGGAAATTAATCATAACCTTAAATATGTCACTCTACTTCTGTACAGACTTCTGGTGGAAGGCAAATGGATAGAGAAACTGACAATGTGGGCCAAGGTGGGCTATCATGACGTCATTCATACAAACTGGGAAAACTTAACTAAAGTTAGTAAAGTCAATTACAAGATGGACATTACACAGAACATTGTCATTCTACTGTCACGATAAACGGCAGAATGCCAAAAATTTGAAGTAGTGTGAAATGTTTGAAGTCACTGCGAACATTTTCAGTTTTTACTTCTTGCTCATGGGCCCCCACTCTGGAGTGATCACATTCAAATAGGGGGTGGGGGGATAGGGGGTGGGATAGGGGGGCATAAAAACTATGTAAAAGTTTCATCATATAAATTTTTCCAATAATTCAAGTAGGACTTTAGCTAATTCAATCTTGTATGACAGAGCTCTGCTAATTAGGGTCATCCAACAAAATTTCTTGTTTGGAAAAAAAAACAATTTTTAAGAAGCAACTTTATTTTGTGAAATTAGATAAAACAAGAGCTATTGCTGAATGCAATTATATCCCCACTGCAGGGTAAAAAGAAGGGGAGTGATGAAGCATAAAAACAAACAAAAATGAAGAAAAATTGACAAAGTAGACCAAAACTCTGGTGAAAAATACGCAGGCAACTTTTTTTTATAAAATGTGCAGGAGCGGCTTGTCTCAAGAATCCCTCATAGCAAATTTCAATGAAATCCATCCACTCACTGCTGAGATGTTGGTGCAGACGGACAAAAATCACAAACAATTGACAAAGTAAGGTCTGTAACTTTTGGTAAAAAAAAAGAGGCGGACAACTATTTTATAATATGTTCCGGAGCAGCTTGTCACAAGGATCACTCATACCAAATTTCATTAAAATCCATCCACTCACCAGGAACCAGCCGTGAGGGCGACTAGGGCGATTAAGTTGCCCTTCTAAGCCCAAAGTCGCCTAGAAATATAGTCGGGGCGATTACAAGTCGCCCTCTAAAAATTGGCCAAAATGAGAAAAGGCTGAACTGAGTGATGTGAGGTTTACATGAAAATGAGTATTTTCAAAAATCGAATGTGCTCGAGTGTGATAAATGGGCATTTTAATTGGTCAAATAATCGTTCATTTATTTGAAATCATACGACAAGCAATTGTCCATTGTCGCTTTTGGCAGATTTTTTTTATTTCTATTTTGCTGCGTTCCAGTCGGAGCTTCAAGTGTCGAAACGAAAATAGGTGACTTACGCGACTCAACAAAACAACCCAGTTTGAAAGTAGGTTACGTCGCTTAGGATGCCGAAAATGTATACACAACGGACGTATTTTATAACACATTATTTTCATTTCGATTTGCTGACGACTGTTAACTGTTGGGCTGTCTATCCCCAGAAAAACACGAATGGAATTGAAACACATGAAAAAAAGCTTTAGTGATGTCAAGAAAAGCTTTGTACAGGACACAAGTGTGCATGTGGACGATCTTGAAAAAGGGTCCTCCTAAACATCGGAATGACATGAAATGACGCGGAATGACAACGGAATGCCATAAAAATGATGCGGAATGACATTTCTTTTACAAAATACTCGACCCCAGAATGTATTTTGTTTATTAACTAACAAAGTACCTCCCAAGCAACCTTCTTACATCTGGTCCTGTTCACACTTTCAGACTCAGGAAATTATTAGCTTAGTAGACTTTGTTGAAAGGCAACCACAGGAGGGTGATGGGGGATTGGCACAAAGAAGAGGTGATGGGGTCAGGAAGGAGAAGGTAGCAGTGGGGGATTTTCAGTCAATACATGTAATTACATTGTGATTTTTTAACCTGGCACAGATGCATCATAGACAACTGGACCTGGATTATTTTTACGTTAATGGAGGACCATAAATTGAAAATATGAAGGGGCGGCGGGGGTGGTACATGAATATTCTTAATTTTCCCCACTTGCCTATGAAGTCTCCTTGCATGACTCTGCAGTCTCCCTATTTTTTTCTGGAAGGAGACTTGAAGTCTCCCTAAAATTCCCCCCTAGGCTGATCCCTGCCACTCACTGCTGAGATATCACTGCATATGAACAGATGCATGGATGGATGGATTGATGGACACATGTAATCCAGTATAAAACCGATTCTCATCTAGAGTGGGGGTATAAATATAAAGGTTTGACTGCTGTTGAGCATCTTCGGAGGGGTGGGGAGTCTAACTAGGGGAGTGCTGACTGTATATAATTTTAAATCAAGATGTCCAAGTGTGAACTTTGGTGTTCTACAGCATAAAATATTTTGTTGGATGGCATCTTAAATTCCTCATTGGCTTATGGGAAGGAAACATTTAAATAAAATTTCAGTATTATGATATCATTGTGCAGAGGGTTAACCCTTTACCCAATGTAATGGCAAAACCGGCCAGCGATATTCTTAAAATTCACCAATCAATTTTCATTATTTTTTCATTTTTTTGTCTCAAAAACATAGGTTTTGACCCCTCATTGGAATGAGCTCATCGAGCTCATTCCAATGAGGGGTCATAACCTATGTTTTTGAGACAAAAATGAAAAAAATTAGTTATTCAAGAATTTTTTTTGCAAGTGTCGTCTGCTTTTCATGTTACGATAAAGGGTTAAGCTAATCAAATCTAGAGATAAGCATGAATAGATAATGTTGCATTAAAACATATTGCTTTTTAGCAAACATGCAGTGGAAATAATTTTGTAGCATATGAATGAGTTTCAAATCTTTGCAATCAATTTTTATAATTTATAGAATGCATGACAACGTTATTGTTTCCAAAAAGAACACACTTACTTTTGTAATCATAGAGTTCGACACAAGCTGAGAAATTGATAAATGAAATATGATAACAATTTTTTTTTATTTATTCAGTACAGCATCAATCAAAAAGTTATCGAGTATCACTTTTTTTGTCTTTATCAACTCATGTGGAGCACTTGTAGTGAACACAGCTGGTCTGATATTACATCACCTCACTGCAATGAGTAAACTGCAACTCACAAAATGTTAAAATGGTTTTTGCAAACATTTCTAAAGAATAAAATATGCCCCTTTTTGTTAAAAAAAAACATATCTGAAGCTCTGGCTAATGGTGAGCTGTAGAGTGATACACTTCTGGAAAGGGCTCAGATAGATCTTTCCAATATCACATAACAGCTTTCCATCACTAAAATGGCATTACACAAAGATTCTGTCATTAAAGTCAAGCAATGAAATAATATTATAATTAAATCTTTATCTAATATTCTCAAGGGATGACACTTGTACACAAAAAAAATTAAATCATAAAAATTTTTAATTGTTTGCCATGAAAATATAGCTTACATGTATGACTAGAGATGGGCAATATTCTGAAAAACCGAACTGATAACAATACCATGGAGACACCAAACAAACAGCTGTGCCATGAGCGCATGATATGCCCATTATTAGTTACAAGAGGGAAGCACACAATATGAGTATACATGTGTACTTGGCAGGTTTTTTTTTGTATTCTTGTACTTTTGATGAATAAAGTCCCATAACTCTGGAATGACAAATTGGGCAGCAACACAAATCGAAACGGAGATTCCTTCCACCAACATGTACTTGCAACCAAAAAATCATGAAAATTGCTCTAAGCATTTTCAAGTTATTGTTCGACATGTGAAAAATTGCTTATATTTTGATGAATAAAGTCCCATAACTCTGGAATGACATATTGGACGGTGACACAAATAGAAAGAGAGATTCCTTCCATCAACATATACTTGCCACCAAAAAATCATGAAAATTGCTCTAAGCATTTTCAAGTTATTTTTCAACATGTGGAAAATTGCTTATATTTTGATGAATCAAGTCCCATAACTCTGGAATGACATATTAGATGGTGACACAAATAGAAAGGGAGATTCCTTCCATCAACATATACTTGCCACCAAAAAATCATGAAAATTGCTCAAAGCATTTTCAAGTTATTGTTCAACATGTGGAATATTGCTTATATTTTGATGAATGAAGTCCCATAACTCTGGAATGACATGTCGGATGGTGACACAAATAAAAAGGGAGATTCCTTCCATCAACATATTCTTGCCACCAAAAAATCATGAAAATTGCTCGAAGCATTTTCAAGTTATTGTTTGACATGTGAAAAATTGCCTATATTTTGATGAATAAAGTCCCATAACTCTGGAATGACAAATCGGACAGTGACACAAATCAAAAGGGAGCTTCCTTCCATCAACATATACTTTCCACCAAAAAATCACAAAAATTGCTTTAAGCATTTTCGAGTTATTGTACGACGTGTGGACAGACAGACAGATGGACAGCGGTAGACCATAATACGACCCGTCTTTTCAAAATGGGCGTATAAAAACTGAACCAGACCATCATTGAATACCACAACTGTCTGAATTTTCCTATATTCACTACTTATGAGGTCTCGTTGATTCTTGATAGCAGTTGAAGGGTTGGTTCAGTTTCATGAAAGAATTTATTGATTTTCTTTTCAGTTTTGTTAATCGTTAAGGGGCTGGGGAATTGCCCTGAATTCCCACTAGACTGCCTTAAAAGGCAGCCAAGACTTGACCAGAAATTACTGCTCAGGTGATCGATTTATCTATTGTCAGCAGAACCTCCTAATGATGGCATGTTAATGGCACATGGTCTGAGATCGCAAATGCTTGAAATAGGCCTTTGAAGGGTTAGGGGTGTATGGTTAGTCAGTGGATGTTAGCTTACCAACTAACACTGTGGAATGTGCAAGATACTCTTCTCTTTCTGGTTATATATAGAATACATGTGTAGTGTTTTCAAGTAAAAAAAATTATTCTACGAGTAGGATTAAGAATGAAACTGTTGAGCCTCGGTTTCATTCTTAATCCTACAAGTAGAATAAATTTTTGACTTGAAAACAATATACGTTTATTTTGTTTATCCCATGATCATTTACAGGGCAGTTGTGGCAAAATCGTGCTGTTACTCACTACAAAACACTGAAAGAAGTGAGGAGCCTATTGGTCCATTTCGATCAACAAGCCAAATTGCCAAAAATAAACAAGGTGCAGTGATACATTTTGGTCTAAAAAATAATTCACCTAAACTTTTGTATAAAGCTTACTTTTATCCAGTAGAATAGAATGGTTAAAAAAAATCCCTATCGGTTTGATCACAAGGTACTTTTTTCAGGACTTTGAAAAAGTGCTGAGTCAGCACTTTTTAACACTGTAGGCAATAGGAAAAAGATTAAAAAATCTTCTCCAGATCCAGGAGGCAGAATCTTTTGATATTTAGTATGCAACATTGTAGGGTGGGTGGATCTGATTCAAGTTTGTTCAAATCGGCCCCCTGGGTTCATATTTGGGCCCTGGGTTAATATTTGGGCTTAGTATAGGAGCCCGATTTCAAACTTAGTGCATTTCAGGCAAATTTCTTAAAAAATCTTCTTCTCCAGATCCAGCAGGCAGAATCTTTTGATATTTGGTTTGCAACATTGTGGGGTGGATCTGATTCAAGTTTGTTCAAATCGGCTCCCTGGATTCATATTTGGGCTCACTATAGAAGCCGGAATTCGAACTTGGTGCATTTCAGGCAAATTTCTTAAAAAATCTTCTTCTCCAGATCCAGCAGGCAGAATCTTTTGATATTTGGCATGCAACATTGTGGGGTGGATCTGATTCAAGTTTGTTCAAATCGGCCCCCTGGGTTTATATTTGGGCTCAGTATAGAAGCTCGAATTTGAACTTAGTGCATTTCAGGCAAATTTCTTAAAAAATCTTCTCCAGATCCAGTAGGCAGAATCTTTTGATATTTGGTATGCAATATTGTGGGGTGGATCTGATTCAAGTTTGTTCAAATCGGCCCCCTGGGTTTATATTTGGGCTCAGTATAGAAGCTTGAATTCAAACTTAGTGCATTTCAGGCAAATTTCTTAAAAAATCTTCTTCTCCAGATCCAGCAGGCAGAATCTTTTGATATTTGGTATGCAACATTGTGGGGTGGATCTGATTCAAGTTTGTTCAAATCAGCCCCCTGGATTTATATTTGGGCTCACTATAGAAGCCTGAATTCGAACTTAGTGCATTCCAGGCAAATTTCTTAAAAAATCTTCTTCTCCAGATCCAGCAGGCAGAATCTTTTGATATTTGGTATGCAACATTGTGGGGTGGATCTGATTCAAGTTTTTAGCTCACCAACTTTAGTTGTGTGAGCTTATGGCATGGCTCGATCGGTCGGCGTCGGCGTTGGCGTCAGCGTACGTGTCCAATAATGTTAAAGTTTCTGTTTAGGTCACTTACTCGCCCTATTTCCATATCATGGCTTTTATAATGCTGCTATATGATGATTATTATCATTTTACCATGATTTAACCCCTCATACCCAACATTTTAGCCATTTTTCTTGACATTTTTAGTTGCATTTAGTTTTCTGTTTAGCTCAGAATTTCATGTTTAACTAAGTGTTTAGGTCAGCTGATGTGCTCCTTCTCTTCCAATGGCACTTATATTCATCATACATGTTCCTCAGTATCATTGTTCCATGATTAACCCCTCATACCCTGCATTTTAAACATTTTTCTTGACATTTTTAGTTGCGTTTAGTTTTCTGTTTAGCTCGGAATTTCATGTTTAACTTAGTGTTTAGGTCAGCTGCTGTTCTCCTTCTCTTCCCATGGCACTTATATTCATTATACATGTTCCTCAGTATCATTGTTCCATGATTAACCCCTCATACCCTGCATTTTAAACATTTTTCTTGACATTTTTAGTTGCGTTTAGTTTTCTGTTTAGCTCAGAATTTCTTGTTTAACTAAGTGTTTAGGTCAGCTGCTGTGCTCCTTCTCTTCCAATGGCACTTACATTCATCATACATGTTCCTCAGTATCATTGTTCCACGATTAACCCCTCATACCCTGCATTTTAAACATTTTTCTTGACATTTTTAGTTGCGTTTAGTTTTCTGTTTAGCTCGGAATTTTATGTTTAACTTAGTGTGTTAGGTCAGCTGCTGTGCTCCTTCTCTTCCCATGGCACTTATATTCATCATACATGTTCCTCAGTATCATTGTTCCATGATTAACCCCTCATACCCAGCATTTTAAACATTTTTCTTGACATTTTTAGTTGCGTTTAGTTTTCTGTTTAGCTCAGAATTTCATGTTTGACTTAGTGCTTAGGTCAGCTGCTGTGCTCCTTCTCTTCCCATGGCACTTATATTCATCATACATGTTCCTCAGTATCATTGTTCCATGATTAACCCCTCATACCCTGCATTTTAAACATTTTTCTTGACATTTTTAGTTGCGTTTAGTTTTCTGTTTAGCTCAGAATTTCATGTTTAACTAAGTGTTTAGGTCAGCTGCTGTGCTCCTTCTCTTCCAATGGCACTTATATTCATCATACATGTTCCTCAGTATCATTGTTCCATGATTAACCCCTCATACCCTGCATTTTAAACATTTTTCTTGACATTTTTATTTGCGTTTAGTTTTCTGTTTAGCTCGGAATTTCATGTTTAACTTAGTGTTTATGTCAGCTGCTGTGTTCCTTCTCTTCCCATGGCACTTATATTCATCATACATGTTCCTCAGTATCATTGTTCCATGATTAACCCCTCATACCCTGCATTTTAAACATTTTTCTTGACATTTTTATTTGCGTTTAGTTTTCTGTTTCGCTCAGAATTTCATGTTTCACTTAGTGTTTATGTCAGTTTCTGTGTTTTACTTTTACGAGGTTGTGTTTAGGTAAGCTTTGTCGCATGTTATGAGCCTGTTTGACACAGTTCTTGTGTTTGCCAAAGTTACTTTTAAAGAGGAATGTTGGTGAGCTATAGGGCGTTGGCGTCCTTCTTGTAAACATTTATCTTGACATTTTTAGTTGTTTTAGTTTTCTGTTCAGCTCAGAATTTCATGTTTAACTTAGTGTTTATGTCAGTTTCTGTGTTTAACTTTTAAGAGGTTGTGTTTAGGTCAGCTTTGTTGCATGTTATGAGTCTGTTTGATACAGTTCTTGTGTTTGCCAAAGTTACTATCAAAGGGGAATGATGGTGAGCTATAGGGCGTTGGCATCCTTCTTGTTTCAAATTGGCCCCCTGGGTTTATATTTGGGCTCAGTATAGAAGCTCGAATTGGAACTTAGTGCATTTCAGGCAAATTTCTTAAAAAATCTTCTCCAGATCTAGCAGGCAGAAGCTTTTGATATTTGGTTTGCAACATTGTGGGTTGGATCTGATTCAAGTTTGTTCAAATCGGCCCCCTGGATTCATATTTGGGCTCACTATAGAAGCTTGAATTCTAACTTAGTGCATTTCAGGCAAATTTCTTAAAATATCTTCTTCTCCAGATCCAGCAGGCAGAATCTTTTGATATTTGGTATGCAACATTGAGGGGTGGATCTGATTCAAGTTTGTTCAAATCGGTCTCCTGGATTCATATTTGGGCTCACTATAGAAGCTTGAATTCGAACTTAGTGCATTTCAGGCAAATTTCTGAAAAAACCTTCTCCAGATTCAGCAGGCAGAATCTTTTGATATTTGGTATACAACATTGTGGGGTGGATCTGATTCAAGTTTGTTCAAATCGGCCCCCTGGATTTATATTTGGGCTCACTATAGAAGCCCGAATTCGAACTTAGTGCATTTCAGGCAAATTTCTTAAAAAACCTTCTTCTCCAGATCCAGCAGGCAGAATCTTTTGATATTTGGTATACAACATTGTGGGGTGGATCTGATTCAAGTTTGTTCAAATCAGCCCCCTGGATTTATATTTGGGCTCACTATAGAAGCCCGAATTCGAACTTAGTGCATTTCAGGCAAATTTCTTAAAAAATCTTCTTCTCCAGATTCAGCAGGCAGAATCTTTTGATATTTGGTATGCAACATTGTGGGGTGGATCTGATTCAAGTTTGTTCAAATCGGCCCCCTGGTTTCATATTTGGGCTTACTATAGAAGCCTCCCCGTGGGAACCCCGGGAAGTAAGCAGCACTTGTTTACTGTGGTAAACCAGTTCCGCTTTACTAGTAAAATAGGACCCAGTCACCAATGCTTGGGGTGAAAGTCCTCTAAAATGGGCAACATGTTGATCAACGATTGACTAAACTTGACTTCATCTCCATGTTGTGTCACGATTAGCTATAGTGCATAAATATGTGACGTTAACCACCAACAAACAAACAAACAACAAACTATAGAAGCCTGAATTCGAACTTAGTGCATTCCAGACAAATTTCTTAAAAAATCTTCTTCTCCAGATCCAGCAGGCAGAATCTTTTGATATTTGGTATGCAACATTGTGGGGTGGATCTGATTCAAGTTTTTTCAAATTGGCCCCCTGGGTTTATATTTGGGCTCAGTATAGAAGCTCGAATTGGAACTTAGTGCATTTCAGGCAAATTTCTTAAAAAATCTTCTCCAGATCCAGCAGGCAGAAGCTTTTGATATTTGGTTTGCAACATTGTGGGTTGGATCTGATTCAAGTTTGTTCAAATCGGCCGCCTGGATTCATATTTGGGCTCACTATAGAAGCTCGAATTCTAACTTAGTGCATTTCAGGCAAATTTCTTAAAAAATCTTCTTCTCCAGATCCAGCAGGCAGAATCTTTTGATATTTGGTATGCGACATTGAGGGGTGGATCTGATTCAAGTTTGTTCAAATCGGTCCCCTGGATTCAAATTTGGACTCCCTATAGAAGCTTGAATTCGAACTTGGTGCATTTCAGGCAAATTTCTTAAAAAACCTTCTTCTCCAGATTCAGCAGGCAGAATCTTTTGATATTTGGTATACAACATTGTGGGGTGGATCTGATTCAAGTTTATTCAAATCGGCCCTCTGGATTTATATTTGGGCTCACTATAGAAGCCCGAAATTCGAACTTAGTGCATTTCAGGCAAATTTCTTAAAAAATCTTCTTCTCCAGATCCAGCAGGCAGAATCTTTTGATATTTGGTATACAACATTGTGGGGTGGATCTGATTCAAGTTTGTTCAAATCGGCCTCCTGGATTTATATTTGGGCTCACTATAGAAGCCCGAATTGGAACTTAGTGCATTTCAGGCAAATTTCTTAAAAAATCTTCTTCTCCAGATTCAGCAGGCAGAATATTTTGATATTTGGTATGCAACATTGTGGGGTGGATCTGATTCAAGTTTGTTCAAATCGGCTCCCTAGATTCATATTTGGGCTCACTATAGAAGCTTGAATTCGAACTTAGTGCATTTCAGGCAAATTTCTTAAAAAATCTTCTTCTCCAGATCCAGCAGGCAGAATCTTTTGATATTTGGTATGCGACATTGAGGGGTGGATCTGATTCAAGTTTGTTCAAATCGGTCCCCTGGATTCAAATTTGGACTCCCTATAGAAGCTTGAATTCGAACTTAGTGCATTTCAGGCAAATTTCTTAAAAAACCTTCTTCTCCAGATTCAGCAGGCAGAATCTTTTGATATTTGGTATACAACATTGTGGGGTGGATCTGATTCAAGTTTATTCAAATCGGCCCTCTGGATTTATATTTGGGCTCACTATAGAAGCCCGAAATTCGAACTTAGTGCATTTCAGGCAAATTTCTTAAAAAATCTTCTTCTCCAGATCCAGCAGGCAGAATCTTTTGATATTTGGTATACAACATTGTGGGGTGATCTGATTCAAGTTTGTTCAAATCGGCCCCCTGGATTTATATTTGGGCTCACTATAGAAGCCCGAATTCGAACTTAGTGCATTTCAGGCAAATTTCTTAAAAAATCTTCTTCTCCAGATTCAGCAGGCAGAATATTTTGATATTTGGTATGCAACATTGTGGGGTGGATCTGATTCAAGTTTGTTCAAATCGGCTCCCTAGATTCATATTTGGGCTCACTATAGAAGCTTGAATTCGAACTTAGTGCATTTCAGGCAAATTTCTTTGAAAATCTTCTTCTCATGATCCAGCAGGCAGAATTTGTTGATATTGGGTATACACCATGCTTAGGGGGGTGAGATTCAAGTTTGTTCAAGCCAAGTCTCTAGGTCCATATTTGGACTCACTGTAGGAGCTTGAATTGTAACTTAGTTCAAAATGAGGAATTTTCTTTAAAAATCTTCTTCTTCAGATCCAGCAGTCGGAATGTATTGATATTTGGTGTGCAGCATCCTTAGGGGGGTGAGATTCAAGTTTGTTAAAGCCAAGTCCCTGTGGGAGCCCGAATTATAACTTAGTCCAATATGAGGAATATTCTTTAAAAATCTTCTTTTTTTTTAGATCCACTGGTCAGAATCTTTGGATATTTGGTGTAAGCTTTTCTTAGGAGGAGCAGATGCAACTTGTTGAAATCAATTCTCTGGGTTGATATTTAGGCTACCATGTCAGGTGAGCGCCCTCAGGCCCCTTGGGGCCTCTTGTTTTAATTTTTTATATAAAATTTCTTGGCAGTTTAACGTGTTATACAGAAAGTTTTTTCTGTATTTCCCCAGGGTTACATCCTCACCCTTAGGGTGTTTAGGTGTTTTTAGTCATGCATCATATTTCCAATGTATCGTTTTTTCTTCTGATGAAGATCTTGCCTAACATCGGATAGTTCAAAAATCTGTTACTGACTTTGGGCCGTGTTGCCTGGCATTTCGTTTCCGGTTTTCAGTTTGACATTGTTTACATTAGCAACGTTTGTTATTTATGTGTAGGTTCCTATTTCTGATATGGTAGGTCTGTTGTTAGATACATTATACAGTCCCGTAGTGTGGCAGTTTTGGGGAGGCAAAAATTAATTTTCTCCACACTTGGGCTCTTTTGGGATACATTTGGGCACTTCGTTCCCTTTGGGAACTTGGGCTCTTGTCAAAATTTTTTGGTGTAAACTATTTTTCGATTTATATTTTGAACGTTTTTGTTATGTATCTTTTTATTTGTATTTAATGTGGAAGTGGTGGGAGTACAATCAACTTAGTCTGCTTCATTATGTAAACATATTGCTCCTTAAGCAAGGCAAGGAAGTCGTTCCTCTTATTTTCTTGTAGGTTGCCTTGCTTGTAGTCGATGTACTTCTACTAATTCTTACTCATATGTGTCGCATGGGATGACAAACGTTGCTGACGGGTGTCACGGTACGTTGTTAGCGAGGGACCACTGCTGGTCCTCTCGTAATGAGAGGGTGCCACCGGTCCTCTCGCCCTACGTCGCTCTAGTTTATTAGTTTATATTTTTATACTGTACCAATGACCCAGACATAGCTGGTGCTAACTCTTAAAATATAGGGCCAAACACAAATTTTGCCCCCCAATCCCCAAAATTTGCATCTAAAACCAAAGAAAACATGTCCTGAATGGCCCTCCACACTTCACCTCTACTGCGCATGCGCAGTGTCAAGGACGTTCCGAAATTGGCGCCATTAATCATTCTTAGTTTGGCCCTTCATCAGTTAATATCTGACTGATCTTTGTGCTTGTAAATCTCAGTTTAAATGATGCCAGACACATAAATATTAGTGAAATGGTGATTCTAAGGAGGATATAGAAGGAGGAGAGGAAAAATGTGTGACAGAATATTATCAGGGCTGTAACTTAAAATTTTTTAATGAAATTATGTTAAGTTACCTGTATTTTTATACTGTACCAATGACCCAGACATAGCTGGTGCTAACTCTTAAAATATAGGGCCAAACACAAATTTTGCCCCCCAATCCCCAAAATTTGCATCTAAAACCAAAGAAAACATGTCCTGAATGGCCCTCCACACTTCACCTCTACTGCGCATGCGCAGTGTCAAGGACGTTCCGAAATTGGCGCCATTAATCATTCTTAGTTTGGCCCTTCATCAGTTAACATCTGACTGATCTTTGTGCTTGTAAATCTCAGTTTAAATGATGCTAGACACATAAATATTAGTGAAATGGTGATTCTAAGGAGGATATAGAAGGAGAGGAAAAATGTGTGACAGAATATTATCAGGGCTGTAACTTAAAATTTTTTAATGAAATTATGTTAAGTTACCTATTTTCGAGGCAGCAGCCATTTTGTTGTCATTCTTGTTATTTAGTTACACTGATTTTTCAGTGTTTTCCTCTCTCCCTTTCCTTCAAGTCCCCTCTTGCTATTCTCCCATGCTTTTGGCATAGTTTCTGTAATTATTATTACTAAAATTTCTTGGGAGTTTTAGCTGATAACAGAATGAATTCTGTTCTTTTCCCCATGTTTACGTCTTCACCTATGGGTGGTTAGGCGTTGTGTTCTGCATCTACCATCTGATGTTCTGCAGTTTCTTCCCTGGAAGTCTCTGTTTTGCATCAGATAGTGTATTATTGGTAACTGATTTCTGGCCAGGGTGCCTGGAGTCTTGATCTGGTGTTTTTACACTTATTGTTTACATTTCCAACAGCCCTCTGTGTGAGGGGGGGATTTCTTGAATATAATATCTTGATGTTAATTTAATCATAACTAGATACATTATTATTGTTCGTAAGTGTTGCATAAATTGTTTAAAATATTTTAAAATTTTTTGTCCACACTTAGGCTTGGGATCCATTGGGGCTCAACGTTACTTTTCAGAAACTTGGGCTGTTCTGAAAAAATATTTTTTCAAAATTATTTGATTTCAATTATTTTTTCTATGTTAATGGATCATATTATTATTATGTATTTTGATTGTCAGGGGTTGGTGCGAGTACCAGGACTTTGTTTTCTTTTCACATTGAAAGGATTTTGATCAATTGTAATAAGAGGAAGTCTTCCTCTGACTTTATAATCATTCTATATGTAGTCAGTGTACTCGTACTAACTCCTGTTCTGTATCTGATGATTTCGATGACAACATGGGAAGCGTATGTCACGGTATGTTAGTGGGGAATTGGACATTCCGGTCCTTTCCCCGCAGGGTCACTCTACTTTATCAATTTCTATTTCAGACGATCAACATTAGGGTGATGTATCCGTGATGTTTTCCAACAGTGTGCCTCCGTCGTCACAATTAATGAAGGGCTAGTGGAAAAGTGGTCATGTAAATACGCCAATTGCCTAAGAGGACCCTAGTAGGTTCGACGGCCTTTGACGTCCGCTAGCTCGCCCGGTGTAGCGTCCATTCATCGAATGGTTTGGCAGCCGGGTTCATCCGTTGCGGTCTAGAAGGAGTTTTGGGGTGATGCGAGCACTATAAATCAACCAAATGCACACCCAGTGACGGCGGATTAGAGAGAGAACGGAGGAAGCCTTTTAGTCCGGTTCCTAGCTCGTTCTGGTCCATCCGAACGGCGAGCGAGAGAGGCCCCTCTCTCGTACAACAACATCTGGCCCCAGATGTTGTGGTACAAAATGTTTCGCATTCGGAGCATACGTCTGCCGCTCGGGACGCTCCGACATATAGTCAGTCCAGAGAGACTGTCAATAAGGCTTCCTCATTCTCATGGTTGCGCACACGACCGCTCTTGGCTATGTGACCTCGGATATCCAGTCAGCTTCGCCAGTCAGAGAATCATCGGCGACCAGGTCACACCATCCGGTAGCCAGGGACACGAGGCTTGCAGACTCCGGACGTTCGCATAGGAAAGTGTGCGAGAGTCAACGTACACGGAGCTTCCGGCGGCAATGCACTGTAAGACCGCTACTGCACAGGCCTCGGGGACGGACGTGCTATCCTAAATAGCACAGCTTATCGCAGCATCCCAGCAACAATTGAATCTGTCGCATAATGTTTTATCCGACGATGCTGGGTCGGGACGCTCCGCGGAAGCGGGTACGGACGTCCGAGAATTTCATCCGGTCCGACGGGAGACCGAAAGGGATTCGGAGGATTTCGAGCTTTCCCTTTCGGAACAACATATACTGTTGTGTATGTCATCTGACTTGATCTTCTACAGGTTCTTTCGTCGGACCAGATTGCTGCGATGCCGGATAAGAAACTGATAGCGTCGGTGGTTAAACCCGGAGGTCCATTGGCTGAACCATTGCTTGAAATTTTTGGTTCGGTTCAGGGACATCGTCCCTCAGTTCAGACATAGTCCAATAATGTCACACAAACTTTCGAATTATTGAACGACGCTATATATTTATTATTATATGCTTGCTATTACCAAGCATTTCTGGTTTCTTGTTCGCAAAGTTACGGAGATGTCTTTCAAAAGTGTGCCTCTGTCGTCATAGTTAATGAAGAGCTAGCGGCAATAAGTGCTCATGGAATATGTCTATCGCCTAAGAGGTCCCTTGTAGGATCGACGGAGTGACATTCGCTAGCTCACCCGGTGTAGCGTACATTCATCGAATGGTTCGGCTGCCGGGTTCGTCCGTTGTGGTCTAGGAAGGAGATTTGGGTGATGCGAGCACTATAATTACTTTATTACTCACCCAGTGACGGCGGATTGAGGACAGATCGGAGGAAGCCTGTTAGTCCGGTTCCTGGCTTGTCCAGGTCCGTCTGGGCTGTGAGCGAGAGAGGTCCCTCTCTCGTCCAACAACATAGGGGACCGCATGTTGTGGTTCAGATATTTTACATTCGGAGCATATGTCCGTCGCTCGGGACGCTCCGTTATATCGACAGTCCGAGAGACTGTCGATAATGCTTCCTCATCCTCACAGCAGTGCACACGACCGCACATTGGCTACGTGACCTCGAGTATCCGATCAGTTTCGTCATTCAGTGATTCCACGCCGAACAGGTCACGCCATCCGGTAGCCAAGGGACACGAGGCCTATACACTCCGTTCGCTCGCATAATAGTAGTATGCACGGGGTAACGATCACGGAGCTTCCAGCGGCAATGCATCGTAGGACCGCTTCTCCACAGGCCTCAGTGACGGATGTGCTATCCGAGTTAGCACAGTTTTTTCGCAGCACCCAGCAATCGACAGTTTCTTGGTCGAATCAGGAATTATCCGACGGCGCTGGGTCGGTGCGGTCCGCGGTTGCATCAGGTACGGACGACCGAACGCTTTATAGGGTCCGACAGGATGGCGAAAGGATTCGAAAGATTTCGAGTTTTCCCTTTCGTAGCATCAGAAGCTGCCATATTTATCTTCCGGCATTATCTTCCAGTGGTTGTTATTTCGGACTACATTGCTGCGATGTTGGATAAGAGACTTATAGCGTCATTGGACACGGAATTTTGGATCGGTTCAGGGACATTGTCCCTGACTTACCGACACAGTCCAATAATGTCATTAGAACATGTGTATTATTTATCGACGCTATATATATATATAAGCCTGCTACCAAGCATGATAGTTTAGTTTCTTGTCCGCAATGCTCATTTCTGCCTTTTGTCATTTATACGAATATTTTATTTTGGCAGAACAGGGCATACCGAGAGTTCATATGCGTCTAGACGGCATAGTTAAAGACTGGAAATAATCTTTTTCGCCGTCTATGTCTCTTCCAACCACAATGTTGGAAACGACAATGATGTCTAATAGACTTAACTTAGACGCTTTATCATATGTAATCCACCTTACTGAGGCGTTATCATTACGTCTTCAAGAGAAAGAATTCCGGGATATGATCCTCAATGTGATTTCTTTTGAGGGCAGTAGTTTGTTCACGTATAACTCCGCCCTTCAGTGGCTGCTTGGAGTTGGTTAGACGTGACGCAGCCCTAGCTACATCCACGCGCGTGGATAGTAAGGTGAAGAACTCTCTCAGAGTCGCTTCGTTCTCGGAGAAGCTTCTCTTCGACGGCAACTTTTCAGCAATCCATGAATTGCTCGATTTACACGTTCTCTTGTCTATCTAGTGTAGCAAGAGATTCAGACTGGGGCAAACATTCGGTGGTTGACTCAGAGAGTGCCACTGCAGTTGCCGGATCCGAGTTTTATAATTATGACGGTGGCCAGTCAAACAGGTTGGGATATAATATTGATCCCAACGGATTCGAAGTGCCAGGGTCTTTGGATTCCGCAGTCTCTAAGCAAGCACTTATCTTCCACGCAATAATGTTTTCTTAGGCTTGCTTTATGTCATTGGATGAACATTATTCAGAAACGCATGTCCAAATCCTGTCCGTTAATTCGACAGTAGTGGCGTATCTCCGGAACCAGGGAGGCACTCATTCGTTTCCGTTATTCAATTTAATGGAAAGAATCCTTCTGTTTGTTATAGTACACCAAGTTCTGCTTCGGTCCGTCATATTCCGGGTCGTCTGATTGTATTACCGGACTCCCTTTCACTTATGGGTCGCTTGTTGCCGTCAGAATGGACTCTCAACAAACAAGTATTCAATCAGATTTGCTATCAATGGGAGCGCCCAATGATAATTTATTTACGACACAACTTGCTAATCAATTGCAGACGTATGTGTTTACATGTCCGGATCTCTGAGCTTATGTTGTTAACGCTCTATTGATCTAATAGGACGGAATGATAGGATATGCATATCCTCCTGCGCTGTTGTTTCAGCAAGTATTGCTAAGATAAACAACCACAATACATTTCTGCTGATAGCATCTCTGTCTTCACAGAGACCGTGGGTAAATTTACTCTGATGTCTACTGTGGGACTTAATGCGAAATCTTCCTCCATGAGAGGATCTTTTTTCGCTGGGTAAAATCGTGTCATCTTTATCACAACCCGCAAGGTCTCAACCTTCACGTATTCTGTTGTGTGGTCCTTATTGCATTGTAAGCATTGTACTGGACGAGCTTTGGATGCGATTTCTTACTATAGGAGAACCTCTTCTTCGCTATACTATGCGGCTAAAGTGGAGGCTCTTCCGTCGTTGGTGTAGGGATCACTATGTTGATATTGTTGTTCCCTCCATACTAGTCATTGCAACTTTTTAGTATACTTGTTTGACAAGATCTACTGCAGCCTGTTATTATTAAGGTTATAGGTTTATGTTACCTCATACCTATACACTCTATGATAGTTTACAATTGAGTCTTATGTCTCTTTATCTAAGTCAGTTAGTAACTTTTCGATAAATAGACTTAGAATCATTAGATTAAATTTCTATACGGAATTTAACTTCGGTTCTTATTTAGCTAAGTAATCATTTGAGCCTCTGGAAACAGTAGTTTTCAAATTCTGACCTTTTAGACAGTAATTCTGTTGGCTTCTCTTTTACTGAAGAGTCAGTGAGTTTCATGCACTATCGGTGGATGATTTTCACTTTCGTAGTTTCGGAATCGCTACTTCCTTTACTATTTAGGTTGGATTTTTGCAAAGAGTCAGGCTCCTAATTAATATCCGGAACCTATTGTTATTTAGGTCCTTCCGTCTTCGTACGGGCATAGGCCTTTACTCTGTCCGGTTAGAGTTTAGGTATTTATAAACAGATATCTGTTTATTACTACGGGCGTAAGCTTCTTCTGTCTTTGATGCCTAATAGAAGGACGTTACGCTCCATTCTATTGCTAATGGATTCAATTAACTATCGATACTGCTTATGGTATATCATTGACTCAGCAGTTGTGTTTCAGATTTCGGCTCATGAAGTAAGAGTTCTTCTACATCTTGGGCTTACATTAATAGTGTCGCTATTATAGAGTTTTGAAGGCTGCTCATTGCGCTCAGCCATCCCATTCATGAATTTTTATCTCAGAAATATCGAGTCTATTTCTGGAGGCCTCTATTGTTAGGTCTATTATCTACTGCTCAGAATGTCATTCACTTAACAGTTGCTACTATAGCTAGGTAGGCTGTCTGTTTCGGCAGTGACTCCGTTCTGCTGCCCTCTTCGCTCTGGGCTATTTGACCCAGGTCAAGAAAAGGGGGGGGGGGGAGGATGTTCCCTTGGGTCACCTGTTTTACTATGAAAACAAGGGGATACCTCCTCCGGAGTTAGTAATTCTGAGCTGTTATTGGGATGGTTGTTTAGTGAGAAGTTTATGTTTTAAAAATTCATTCAGGTCTTAGTTTTTAAAGTATAGCTTTTGAATATAGCACGTGTCAACGGACATTACTATACAATCCTCAGACACTTTTAAGGAGTATAAAGAGTCTCTATTCTCTAGACTTACTTTATTTATTGGCTTACTTTAAAATTTATTAGTATAAGGATTATACTAGATATTAATAGAGTACATGGATGTATGATGCTCAATTTTGGAAGGTGTTGTATCTTTCTAATTTATCATAAATAAGAAAGATACATGTAAGGCCTAATACTTCTTTTTCCCTAGAGGGGATGACTCTATTTTATATAATTGAGCGTATTCCAACTTGCTTTATGTCCTTGGCCCTCCAGCCTTTTTACTATTCAGCTATGTCTGGGTCATTGGTACAGTATAAAAATGTTAAAAAATTTATAGTAATTTATATATTTTTTATACTTACCAATGACCCAGACGGGAATGGCCCTCCCAGGAGTTGGGAACTCATACCTCCCCGCTGAGTACATAGCGCTTACCAGGCTCTGGTTATAAGAATGATTAATGGCGCCAATTTCGGAACGTCCTTGACACTGCGCATGCGCAGTAGAGGTGAAGTGTGGAGGGCCATTCAGGACATGTTTTCTTTGGTTTTAGATGCAAATTTTGGGGATTGGGGGGCAAAATTTGTGTTTGGCCCTATATTTTAAGAGTTAGCACCAGCTATGTCTGGGTCATTGGTAAGTATAAAGAATATATAAATTACTATAAATTTTTTAACATTTACAGAGGAACAAGAACATGGTGATGTTTACATGTGCTTCCGTCGTCGCATTAGTCAATCAGAGCTAGCGGCAAAATTGCTCATGAATATTAGACAGGGCAATAAACCACAGTGTGGTTTCAAATCCCTGTCGCCAGCTAGCTTGTCTGGTGAGGCGGTACACCGCCTGAGGGTACCGTGACACCGGGTGTTTCCGTTGCGGTCAAGGAGAATGGAAAGGGTAAAGCGAGCACTATAATATAATATCAATATAAGGCTCACCCTGCGACGACAGAAAGGAAGAAGCCGGCAAGTTCCGCAAGAAGCTCGGCGAGGTCTGAAGGACCGCGAGCGAGAGAGGGCCCCACCCCCCTCCCTCTTTTATCATAACATCTGGGGCCAGATGTTATGGATCGGAACTTGCGACAGTCAGAGCATACATCCACGCCTCCCATCCGGGACGCTCCATTCAGTTTACAGCTGGGGTCGGCTATAATTACTGATTCTTCAACATCTACCAAGCACACACAACCGCACCTTGGCTACATGACTTCTGATATCCAACCTGCATCGCCGAGAAAGTCACTCTTCGACATAGAAGTCACACCATACAGTAGCCAAGGAGACAAGGCCTCATTTATAGGGACGTCCGCAGAAAAGAGCCATCTCGGACACACTGTCCCAGGAGCAGCTGGCGGCCATGCAACAGAAGACCGCTGCTCCTTAGGTCTCCATAACAAACTTGCTGTCGCAGATTGCGCAGCTCATCACAGCATCCCATCAAATGCAGAAGCAGACGACAGCAGTCTCAGAACTTGAGCTGTCGGAAGGTGCTGGATCGGTCCAGTCATCTGCACATTCAGATGCCGATGACCGTGAGTATAATCTGATTCAGTTGGAGGATGAAAAGGATTTGGAGGAGAATTACTCTGCCCTTTCGGAACAACAGGGTGGTGATAGCACTTATGCAACTATACTTCCCTGAGTTTGTTCCTAAGAATCGGAATGCTGTGACAGCTTGAAAGTAGGACTATTCAATAGCTTAGATGAGGCCTCATATATTGGGACGTCCAGAGAAAGTGCCGTCTCAGACATACTGTCCCTTGAGCAGCCGGCGGCCAGAAGACCGCAGCTCCTTAGGCCTCCGTTACGGTTTTGCTGACGCAGATGCGAAGCTTCTCACAGCATCCCAGCAAGTGCAGTAGCAATCGACGGCCGTCTCAAAATCTGAGCTGTCGCATGGTGCTGGGTCGGTCCAGTTATCTGCGTGTTCAGATGCCTTTGACCGTGATTTTCAACTGATTCAGATGAATGTTGACGGGATATGGAGGGATTTTACCCTCCACATTCGGAGCAATACAGGGTTGAGAAGATTTATTCCATCAACACTACCCTGAATGTGTTCCAATGAATCAGAATGCTGCGTCTATTTACAAGAAACCGCTAGCGTTGTTGCATGCTAAATTATCCGGAAAAGCGAAGGAATGTCTTTTCTGGTTAAGTATAGACAGGTGTCACAGGCTTTTGGCCTTTTAGACGACTCCACATTCAACTTTCCAGTGGAAAGAAGTAATGCGGTTTCTTGTCATCTTCTCCTGTAGTTCTGCTGGTCTGAAAACAGTGAAGATGTATTGAGAGTTCCTCTGCATTTGAATGAGTAGGCTAAGGACCTAGCTATGGCCTTACTTCGTCATTTGTTATTCGCTTGGTCATAATTGAGACGGGATTTATTCATTCAGAGCGAATTTAGACTCACTGTATTACACAGATCACCTTTAAGAGCTGTACCTCATTTAGAGTCCTTTCCAGGGCTATATATTTATCATGTATAACTCTGTCTTAACAAGTTGCTAATTCGGAGTTAAATAGACGTGACAGAGCCCTTGCGTCGTCATCCTTAATAAATGACAAGGTGAAAAACTCTCTTAAGAGTCGCTCCGGTTTTTGACGATAAGCTTTCATTGGTTTATGAACAAGCTACAAAGAAAGCATCAATACTCTGCCCCTTATGTCGACATATATCTGACACACATTAGCAGAAAGGAGTAAGTGAGGACGTCCTAGACAGAAGGTCGCCTATAAGGACTCCTCGTGAGGTTATAGTTTACTCTCATATAATTACGTACTCTAAGGATCATCATATAGCGACTCGAATACGGGGCTTACGTCCGATCGAGACTTCCGGTCAGACGCCCCTAAACTGCTGGGTCGAGGCTCTTCGCGAATGAGATGCAGTTCCTCCTTCTGTAGGCCTCGCAGGTGCTACAGTTGTGAGTTAGGACCTCTGATGTTTTGCGGTTGATGGATGGTTATCAAGATGAGCATCAATCTGGATAACTGTTATGGAGACTAGTAGTTCAGAAGTGTGGTTTCGGAAGGCCTGCGGCATCTTTCCGAGAGAACCACAACTAATTTAATGTCTGATGGACAATGCTTCCGTCTAATCCTTGCATAAGAGTCTCTCCAATCGGAGGTAAAGGCTCTCTTGACAATGATGTTAATGGAGGTCGTCGAGAATCAAGATTCTCTGGAATTCTGTAGCCACCTGTTATTCGTACTGAAGCCTAAGAGCTCGTTCCGGCAGATAATAGACTTGAGCTTGTTAACAAGTTTATCAAAGCTCTAAAAGTTTATTTGTGATTATCATTTAGTCGGTTAAATGAGTGTTCGGGTGATTGACTGTGCTATAAGCATAGATCTAAGGATAGCTTTGATCTGGAGATAGCGCCCTGCGCTGTCACTCGAATATTAACTTGGAAATGTCTCATAACAATCTTGTTCGTCTGCCGTATCCAAAACGAATTAGTTTTATGCGACTGATGGAGATGTGCTCAGCGGCTACGCATCTTGTTTAGATGGATCGCTTACGCACATGCCCCCTCCAGTTATTCTTACACAGAACTGGAGTGTGACAATGCATTCGCTCAGGATCAGTATTGTTTTAACGGATATAGCAAACAAAAAGGTCCATATTGAGGCAGATTTTCAGTGGTTAACTCATTAGCCCCTCTGCAACTGCCAGATCTGGCTTTCACGATTATGATGGGTATGAGTCTATAGTTTGGGGCACAGCACTGAGTCTAAGAGACTATAATTGCAGGAGTCTGAGACCCTCGATTCCTGTAGAAACAAAAAATCATCAGGAAAGATGTCAATATTGTTAGCGATATATCAGTGCGTTCACGCTTGTTCAGAGTTTGTTGAACAACTCAATAGTGGTAGCATACATCAGGAACCAGGGCGGCACCCATTCACTTTTCCTATAATACCTAACTGAGAATCATTTTCATGTCTCTCTATCCGTCATATACCAGGTCGTCTGAATGTACTAGCAGACTCGATCCTCTGAAAGGTCACCCCCCCGGCGGGGGATCAGAAACCAACATTCAAAATTCCTCTAAAACATGATTGTGTCATTTGAAAAAAACACACACAAGCCCGTGCCAGTCTTCGTTTGAGGCCATCCACAGCACTTTTGTCGTACTGTAGCCAGCGCTTTCCACACTTTCATGCTGCTGCCGAAAGGAATATGAACCAAGTAATCATGAGGACTTCATCTAAAAAGCGAGATTCCAGCCATCGTTTTTTGACGGTGTGCAATGGTCTAGTGGTTTAGACGCTGGACTCCTGATTGCCAGGCGGTGTTGCCGAGGGTTTGAATCCCGGCGGGGGATCAGAAACCAACATTCAAAATTCCTCTAAAACATGATTGTGTCATTTGAAAAAACACACACAAGCCCGTGCCAGTCTTCGTCTGAGGCCATCCACAGCACTTTCGTCGTACTGTAGCCAGCGCGTTCCACACTTTCATGCTGCTGCCGAAAGGAATATGAACCAAGTAATCATGAGGACTTCATCTAAAAAGCTAGATTCCAGTCATCGTTTTTTGACAGTGTGCAATGGTCTAGTGGTTTAGACGCTGGACTCCTGATTGCCAGGCGGTGTTGCCGAGGGTTCGAATCCCGGCGGGGGATCAGAAACCAACATTCAAAATTCCTCTAAAACATAATTGTGTCATTTGAAAAAACACACACAAGCCCGTGCCAGTCTTTGTCTGAGGCCATCCACAGCACTTTCGTCGTACTTTAGCCAGCGTGTTCCACACTTTCATGCTGCTGCCGAAAGGAATATGAACCAAATAATCATGAGGGCTTCATCTATAAAGCTAGATTCCCGCCATCTTTTTTTGACGGTGTGCAATGGTCTAGTGGTTTAGACGCTGGACTCCTGATTGCCAGGCGGTGTTTCCGAGGGTTCGAATCCCGGCGGGGGATCAGAAACCAACATTCAAAATTCCTCTAAAACATGATTGTGTCATTTGAAAAAACACACACACTCAGACACTTCCTTAGGTGTTATAAGCAATTACCGAGCAAGACGTAGTTCTCTTCCCGCAAGGCTCATTAATCTAAAAAACCTGATTTTAATATAATGTAATTCTACAACTCATTTTAACTGATACTGTAGTAGTATGTGAACATCAGAGTGGATTTAAATAATTCCAGGTGGAGGTGCTTGAAACATTTATTAAATAGTCCTGGAATGTCCTGTAATTTTGTTTCGTTCAGAGATGTACAAAACCCTGAATATGAACTTATGTTATTTTTTTCAGTTGAACCTGTTGTTCCACCATTTAAGCCTGTTGGGAAAAGCATTGACCTGTTGAAAATTGACAGTACTCAGAATAGGTAAACAATCAATTTTATATCTGGAATGATTTGATAGTTTTTCTTCAGATAACTATCACTCTTCAGGGTTTCCACAAGGCTGTGGATTCAAGGAATGGCTTTGAATTTGATTTTGGGGCCATTCAAGGCCTTCACATCCTGGAAAATAGGCCAGGAGGCTGTGCAAAAGCCTTGAATATTTATGAAATGAAATCACTTTCAGGGTATGTAGTCATAACTACTGGTATACAGTTTTATATGCTAGAGTTAGCATAGTCCTAACTAGGACCCTCTCATCCTTATGCCCTCCTCCCACTTCCTTCACAGGAACTGGGAGGAGGGAGTAAAGACCAGAAGGTCCTAGTTAGGACTAGTGATGGTGGGGCCTTGAAAATCCTTGAATTTGGCTTTTGTCGGACCTTGAAAATTCTAACAAACTAAGAGAAATGACCTTGAATTTCATCAGTCTTTGCAGGAATCTTACTCTTATGCGATATAATGTTTATTGAGTTTTTTTTCAGCTTCTTTTCGCATCACTTACCAATACTTGTTTTCCCAAAACATCAGTAAAGCATTACCAATTCATTATCTCTTACCTAAAAGAATTTATTAGAATTTCAGAAAAATAGGATTGAAACATAAAATTGAGACTTTTTACCTCATCCGAAAGGTGAGCTTAACTTATCAACCTTTCTTCATGTCAACTGTCATCTTTCATTGTTGCTTTGATAAATTTTCAAAAATTACTGGACCTACCTTCTTGAAAATTTGTATGCATATACCTTACAGTGAGTGAACAATGTTTTTTTCTGCCCTGTCAAATTGATGCCCCAGTGGGTGCAATACAAGAGCTGGGCGGTTTGGATTTTTTGGTCATTTACAGGAAAAAACCTCTGTTTTGGCTCAGCTTTTATATGCGTTAAAAACATATAGTAAACAACACTTTAGGCTCCATAACATGAAAAAAAACGTGGTAGTTTATATGACACCACACTCCACAAGAAGCCATATCTGTAAGTATATCTATTGGGTTCACCCTAACTTCCCTTTGCTCAATCTTAGGAGTTCTAAGGAATTTGTTGCCAAGTCTGTTGAGTCAGAAAAAAACCTAAATTAGGGTAACAAACAAGCCAGAAAATAAGCAGACTGTCATCTGCAAAATGGGGTCCACAGAGGGTGAAATTAGTGATGCTACCCTGCAGGGTAGCATCATTAAATTTACCCTCTGTGAACGTCAATCTGAATCATGGTCTCAAAACTAAACAGAAAGAGGTACCTAGAGGATAAATTGGCCCACTGTACGGGATAGTATCATCAAATTCACCCTCTGGGGATCTCATTCTGCAAATGTCAGACTTCTTATTTTCAGGCCTGGTAACAAATGAATAAAAAAATTTGTACTCTCACTGTCACATTTTCTCTCACTAGTCCTGGTTTGAGCATTTATTCTATTATATCTTGTTTGACAGAGCTCATAGAGATCTGTCAAACAAGATATAATAAAATAAATGCCTGTATTTAATAGATGCACTTATTTGAAATAGGCTCTAAACATTGGGTATTTGGTGTTTGTCAGGATAATTTCCTGACACATTACAGGATTTTTTTATTCAATAAACAGAAGTTTGCTCTATAACCCATATTCAATCAATAGGTCAAATTTGTACTCGAAGTATGGTAAATGGTTTGGTGTTTGGAAATTATATTCAATTAACAGGGTTATTCAGTTAAGAGAATCCAATTAAGTGGGCTCCACTGTATTGGAATTTTTAGTTTGGTATTGGTTTTCGGTATTTTTAGGGGGTATACCATGATATAGGTTTGGTATTCAGTATCTGACTTGCCTTAGATTTGCTGATAGCACCAAGGGGGAATTCACACCAGAAAAATACAGAATAAGTTGTTCTTGTATCATTCTGCCACAGCTCCATAGATGCCACTATCAATGAGCTCAACATTGGCATTCTTCTGCCAACACAAACCATATCTACAGTAATTTTGTGACTTGTTCCAAACACACTTCAACCTTGAAAGGTCTATTTCAGGCATTTTTGATCTCAGAGCACATGTCTTTAACATGCCATCATTAGGAGGTTCTGTTGATAATACATGTAGACAAATCACCCGGGCAGTGATTTCTAGTTATCAGTGCCTCAAGGGAAGGGAGTGTTTGGTATTGATATAAATAATTGATATAAATAATTGGTTAACCCTTTACCCAATGCAGACGGTATCAAAATTTATTATTTTAAATATCATTTTTTTAAATTTTAACAAGCTCGATAAGCTCGTTCCAACGAGGGGTCACATGATATGGTTTTGTTGAAATTTTTTGAAAAATAATATTTTTTCAACTGCTGAATTTGCATATTATGCAGGCGGACGTGGGCGATATAATTCTAAAGAAGTCTAAGTAGTTAACCCTTTACCCAACATAATGGCCCAAACCGGCCATTGCAAATTACCATTCAATTTTCATTATTTTTTCAGTTTTTGTTTCAAAAACATAGCTTATGACCCCTCATTGGAACGAGCTCATTGAGGTTTCTGACGTAAAAAAATAAAAAAAATTAGTTATTCAAGAAGTTTGCTTGCAAGTGTTGGTCTGCTTTTCATGTTATGTAAAGGGTTAATAAAATTTGATATTTTATATACAGCTTGCTTTGGTTTTCAAAATGATTTACATCAGGATTCTGGATTCATATTTTGGCTATTTGTAGGATCCCGCTCTTTGGAATTACACTATTGGTTTTCACCTCAATAAAATAATACGAAGAGAATTTTTTTCATGTTTCAGTGTTCATTATTTTCAGGATGCAGAAAGGAGAAAATAAACACCAGTTTTGAAAGGATGTCTATTAAAATTGATATATTATTTTCTCGACTCCATTCGATTATGCCATAAATTTGTTAAAGAGTCAGGTATGCAGCCATGGTGGTCCTGACCCTCAAATGTTCACTGCCACACCCCTGAAAATGGCCCATTGCAAGCTTTACCTAATTTTGAACCTCATTACAATCTCCAATATACATATACAAACTCTACAAAGGACTCATTTCCACTCTCGGATCATTTATATATTTAAAAAATGTCACTGGAGGGCCTTGGAATATCCACCAAAGGGAGATTGAAGCCTACCTCTGTCTGTTGATTGTCGACTGTGTCATTTTTAACTATTGAGAATATTCTGGGAGGATGGCTTCCAAACTCCCATTAACTGGAGGCAAACCTCTTAGAAACTTTTCCCCTCCACCTCAAAATTTAGACAAAAGTAGGTTTTATGTAACAGAGAGCCTCAGTATTGTGCAAGACCTAGGAAACACTACAGATGCTGCATCCCATAAGCCTACCAACTGGAGGTAGGTATCCCCTCTCATAACCTGTCACCCACTCTGCCCCTCATTTGTTGGGACTCCAGTGCATTGTGTTTTTAGTCACTCCCTCCTCCCCCCCCCCCTCCACCCACCACCACACTGAGTCCTCCAAATGTTTAGAGTGTGTCGTGTGTTTAACTGTTGGGAATATTCTCAGCATGCCCACCCCCCCCCCCCCCCCCCTATCAATGGTGGAAAATCTCCAAACTTTGTGATTCCCCCATAAAATTGAGCCCAAAGCAAGTTTTAAATAACATATGTCTCAATATGGTTCAAGGCCTACATGCACTATCACAGCCCCCTTTTTCATTCCCCACATTCCCATGCCCCATAACCCAAGGTTCCTAATTGGAACAAGCTTGCTATGCTTTGGATGCAAAAATATTTTGAAAAATGACAAAATTTGAATGATTCTTGTCATGTATACTGCTGGACATTTATTTATTTATTTATTGGTGTTTAAGGTCATATACTTATGCATAATGGCTAATCGTGACCCTGACAGTTTTACGGAAGCCAGAGTACCCGGAGAGAACCACCAAGCATCAATGAGCAACTGTCAGCTCCCCAACATTCTAATGATGTTCAAGCTCTGATCAAGCAGGGTTACAACAGTTGAAGATGTGTACCATTGACGTGCAGTACGCCTTAGTACACCGCGTCCCCATGTAGGCAACTGGGATAAAGTGCCTTGCCCAAGGACACAACGTGGGTTGTCCCGGACGGAGATCAAACTTGGGACCTCTGGCATAGAAGTCCAACAGTCTACCATTGCTGGACATATTTGATTAAAACATTCGGTAATGGATTAAATAATGCATGTCTAAGAAAAATGACCTTTCTAATAACATTTACTTATATTTCATTTATATCAGTATCTCCTGCCTTCAGAACAATTTATTTCATTTCAGTGATTTGACAATTGAGCCGCTTAGACTTGGTGAAGTGTTATCGACTGATTTACATGTGGGAGATTTGTCCAATAATCAATTCAGGTAAGTTATATGGTCTCATAAACAGCTCAGGATTTAAATGCACTGAATTTATATTAATTATTACTACAAGGTGGGGGATTAGAATTTACAATAATTCAGTTTATCAATTAGTGATTAGCCGATAAGATAAATGACCCGTCGTCTGAATGCCAATATTTTTATACTATAAACCAATGGCCCAGACTAGCTGGTGCACATTCAAAGTTATCAAGGGCCAAACACAAATTTTGAACCCCCCAATCCCCCAAATTAGCTTCCAAACCAAAAATTAAAAGTCCTACCTGGTCCTCCATACTTTTACCCTCCACGCATTCGCAGCCATCAGGAAGTGGCCGGAATTGGCGCAAACATCTTTCTTTGTTTGGCCCTAAAGTCAGTAACAATGTTCTGACATCTGTGCTTTAAAATCTCTTTTTTTGAGGATGCCAGACACAAATCAATGCAAGAATTGGTGGATCCAAGGCTGTTATTGGATGATGGAAGTGTACAACAGTGGTTTCATACGTTCAGGGCTGTAACTTTTTAATAATTATAAAATTATTTCATGTTTCCCAATTTCGGGACATACGCCTGACATCATCATTTTTGCTAATGATTAATCCACTGTTTGTTAAGTATTCCTTCCCTATCCTTCCATGAACCCTTCCTGTTAAACTCTTAAGCTTTTTGGCTATTTTTTATTGAAATTTTTTATTAAATTTATTGGGAGTTTAACGTGTATTACAGAATATTTATTCTGTTTGTCGCCATGGTTACGTCCTCACCCTAGGGGTGTTAGGTCATTTCGTCTTGCCTTTTCTATCCGATGCATCTGGTAGCATTTAAATTGGTTACTAACTTTGGGCCTTTTTCTTTGCCTGATGTCTTGTTTCCGTTTTTTTCATTGACGTTCACATTGACAACGTCCTCATTTATTTGTAGTATTTTATTTTCTATTATTGTAGAATTACTGTAGGATACTTGGATTATTATTCCGGTAGTGTAACTCAATAAATTTGGATTTTGTCTACACTTAGGCTCTATCGGGATGCCCTTGGGCTCATAATGTTCCCTTTGGGAACTTAGGCATTTTTTCAAAATTTTTTTCTAAAAATATTTTGAATTTAATTTTGATTGTTATATTCATGAATCTTAATTATATATTTTGTTGTGGAGTTCGTAGGAGTGATTAGGTCTTTAGTCGATGCACTCCTGCGGATTCTTGTCCTACTTGTATACACTGGGATGACTAACGTTGGAGGCAGGTATCGCGGTACTTTGTTGGCGGTGAGGTTCATAGGCCGGACCTCTCACCACGTTTTAATTCACTTTTTCAGTTTCTATTTCAGAGGAACATGAACATAGTGATGATATTGTGACACCCATCCAAAGTGTGCTACCGTCATCGCACTGTGTTGAACAAATAGAGCTAGCTGCAGTGCTCATGATAAGTAAGGGATAAGGCCTCTAGTTAGTGCTCTTAATCTCTTACAAGCAGCTAGCTCAACTGGTGAAGCGGTTACTCCATCTGTGGGAGCCTTGACACCGGGTATGTCCTTTGTGGTCGAAGGAAGTGCAGATGTGGGTAGAGCAAGCACTTGAAAATAAAAAGGCTCACCCAGCGACGACGCAAATAGGGAGGATATAGGGAGGAAGTAGCAAGTTTCTTGTTTGGAGGCTCGGCGAGGTCTAATAGACCACGAGCAGGAGAGGCCCCTCTCTAACCTAACAACATTTTGGGCCAAATGTTGTTATGAGAAACTTGCACGAGCCAGAGCATTCATCCACTCACCACTCGGGATGCTCTGTCCAGTCTGCATCCGGGGTCAGCTTCAGTCACAGCTTCCTCCGCTATGTTTCATAAGCCAAAATCAAGTTTTCTTGTTGGGAGGCTTAGGAGGTCTGATGAGAGCGGGAGAGGTAGGCCTCTCTCTAATCTAACAACATTTGGGGCCAAATGTTATGAGAAACTTGCACGAGCCAGAGCATACGTCCCCCAACCCCCAGCCCCCCTCCCGCGTTGGACACTCCATCTAGTCTGCAGCTGGGGTAGGCTTCAGTCACGGCTTCCTTTGCTATGTTATTAAAGCACACATGATGGCAAGCTAGCTACCCGACTTCAGATATCACGTCAGCTGTGCAAAGATGGAGCCATTCTTCACCCATGAAGTCAGACAAATCTGGTAGCTAGCGATCTGAGGCAGACCTGTTAACTCTCCCGGGTTTCACCGTGAGACTCCTGGTTTGAGGCACCAACTCACGCTTTCACTGTCACATCCTATTTTCTCCCGATTTGGCACTTTTCAAAATAGTTGACCTGTTCTATTTTGAAAATTAAACAAGTTGGTCACAATATATAAATTTATAATGCAGAATGCTTGTTGGAAACGATAATTTATCAAAGATACACATTGAGTTTTACCAATGAGTTCCGAGAATTCCCATGTTGTTGATGGAAAAGTCATGGAAATCAAAAGTAGCTTTTCGAAATCGAGTGTATTATAGTCTGTTTTTAAAACGTTATTTTCGTAAAGCCATGCTGGACTGGGACGTTTTGTCCCAAGGAACAAGACCCAATTATTATTATTACCTGATGTGATCCCTGCAAAAATAGCTGCTCAAAAATAAATATGAATTAATACCCCTGAGTTGTAATATCCAGTTTGATCCATGCTACATGAAAGACTGTTTTGAAAACAAAGCATGGGAACACCATATTGTTTACAACAATGGGGACACATTATGTGCTCCAGGGCTGTCAAATTAAATATAGTTTGTGTTTTTATCAAATGCATTGTATGCCAAATATATTCTCATATATATATGGTGACGTGAAATTAAAATTAAAAACTCGAAATATAAATTAAATAAAAACATAATCTCTCAAGTATCATTAACTTCAGCTGACCTATTATATATACTACATGTATTGTTATGGTTCATACTAAATTAATCCGTCTTGTGTAAAAAAAAATATAATTGAAAGTTTGTTGAAAACTGAAAAAAATCTGTTGTGAGATATCACAACAATTTAGTTACCTCCCCTTACTTATATACAAACAAATTGAGAACATGTCAAGCGGAGTATTTTGTCTTCATTTTGAACCAACAGGATTATTTTGTTTGTTTTTTTCACAATGAGAGTTACTGAGGGCACCTTCTCTAACAGGAGTAATACAAAACACAGTTCAAATAGTTTTTTTGATAAAAAACAAAAACGAAATTACCACAACCACACACAACTTCATTGTACCGGCAACAACAGGTGTTTTTTTTTTTTTAAGCAAAATGATATGTATTGTTAGCATTGAGTAATTTTTATTGTACAATAAAAGAACAAATATTTTCTCACCAGAAATGTACAGATTGAAAAAATTTCTTATCAACCTACCTCAATTGTTTACTATAGGCTTGCACTACAGTGGAAGAACCTAACTCGGATAAAATACTCTCTATTTTAATCTTTCCCAAGATTTGGGAAAGAAAAGTGGAGTAAAAACACCACGAAAAAATAAGCCAAAACTGGGTCGAACACCATTGGCGCACACCCAGTATGGGATGCTCTACCATAGTACAAATCAACGACTTCCGTAAAACAGTGCGCAATGCGTCAATTCGTCATTCTTTTTTTTATCCGCACACGTGGTGGATGTGTGCCATCTTTGCTGCAGTAACAGTGATATTTTAACTCGTCGATAATGGTTTTCCTGTGACTGAATTTATGGATCTGAAGATCGTATAATAACAGGACTGTGTTTTATATATTCTCGTTTATATTTTCAACCACATTCTCATTGTATATTATTTACTATTCCGTTTTCGCGAATGTTTTGTTTTCGACATGACGCGATTTGACAATGAATTTTTCGGTTGATGAATTAATTTTTGGAGTTAGGTGTCAATCTGGGACACTGTCATTTCAGGCCCCCCCCCCCCAACTCAACCACGTCTGGTGTGAGTTTAACCCCCTCTGTGGGGGATGTGCAGCTCCTCCCGCTCCTGTGGGGGGTGGGGAACGCTATCGTTTCAGGGTCGCCCGATTCGACCACGTCTGGTGAGAATTGCTCCCCCTCCATGGCGGATGTGCAGCTCCTCCCGCACCAGCGGGGGCTGGGGAAGGCTGTCATTTCGGGGCTTCCCGACTTGACCATGTCTGATGAGAGTTATTCCCCTTCCATGGGGAATGTGCAGTTTTTTTACTGTGGTGGATACTGCGGGAGCTGTTGGATTTCTGGTGAAGAGATGCCTGGTTCCGGGACTATGCACTGTGGTTGTGACTCCTCCTTTGGAGGCCGAGCTTGGTGGCTCTCTCCGCTTTTCTGCCAGTTCCAACAGCTCCCGTCGTATCTGCTGCTACTGCTGTTCCGTCTACAACATCATTGGGCACCGTTTTTAGCCGGCCACGGCTTATCCCTGCCAGGGTCTGCAGGGTTGTCTGTAGTGTGGTTGTGGGGTATCGGCCTCAGCCTTCCTCGACTTCCACTCGGCGAGGTCGGATGGAGATGCTGACTGAACCCCCTACTGTGTCCTCTCAGCCATTGAGCACAGTAGTTTTATACCTGCAGTGGTCTGCTGCGGTGTCTGGTTGTGTAGACATGGGGGTATCGGCGTCAACCTTCCCTGACTTCAACTCGGCAAAGTTGGAAGTGGCTGCCGGCCGGACCCTCTACTGTGGTCTCTGCGCCATCGAGCACCACAGTTGTCATTGGATTCGGATGTTCTTAGTGGGACACTATGAACTCTGGGGCATTTCTGTCCACTCAATCTGGCCAAACGACCAGTTTTGGGGGACCAACGTCTTTTGTGCAGCCTGGACCTTCTGCCCTGCAGAGGTCTGCGGTGACTCATGAGTTCCCGCTATGTTGATCCTCGGGGTGTGTCACACCCTATACACGTCTGCCTTCAGACATTTTCGGCTGCCGCCAGTCGTCCCACGTCGGGTGTTTTGGAGGATCGTGACCCTTCGCTGGTTAAGAGGGTCAGAGGTGAAGCCACTTTGCCGGTTCGTTCCCCTGTCGAACCGGCCAGTACGGGCAGTGAGCTTAGGGAGGCCCTCTCCTTACTCACTCAGGTTCTGTCAAAGAGCCTTCCCGTTGCTTCCAGCGAGGCAGCGGGTGGTTTCCAGGCTCCCCCTATGGCACCGCCTCCCAGGATTGGAAACAGGCCGCTTTCTGATCCCCCTGGTGTTCCGACACCATGGGAGGCGTCGGCTGGTTTGCCCATGATGGGCTATGTGTCTTCCGACTCAGGGGAAGAGTCAGACATGCTTGATGTCGAGAGCCAGCAGTCTTCGGACTTGGGAGCAGCTCTTGATTTCATGTTTGGGTTCCTTCCGGATCTCATACCATCTAACCAGTCGACAGTGTCAGCCAGGCCGCGATCATCGGTCGTGCGCCAACAGCCTATGGAGCAACCCACTTCTGGGCGTCTTCGACCGTACCAGTCGGTACAGTTGGTTGAAGCATTTTCAGCCTTGGACTGTGAGCTAAGTTCCAAGGCTATGAAGGCTCCGTTCTTCACCAGGGTTGACACCTTTTTGCCTCCGGTGCATTATCGTTTCTACGATTCCGCCAATCCGTCGGTCTACCAGACTTTGACAGTTTTGGATCAGGATTCCCTCGGGCTTTCCAAGTCCAAGTCGGCCGTCATTCCAATGACGACTCTGGAGTCCACATTGGGCTTATCGAGAGAGATACTTGGTATGCTTTCTCTCTCCGATCACGTCGTCTCAGCTTCAGCTGCTTATCTGCCCCCAGATAAGTTTGACGAGGTACAGGCTTCTTTGCGTGTGCTGTCCAAGGCGCTCATGCATCTTACTCACATGCATGCCTGGAACACGGCTAATCTGGAATTAGTTCGAAGGGACTCTGTGCTGGACACAGGCCGATCCCTTCCTGAGGAGCAGTGCGCTACTCTTCGATCTGCTTCTTTGGCAGGTCCGCAACTTTTCCATGGTTCTGTGTTGACAGTCTGGGATGACGTCCTATGTCATTCCAACGATCAGCTGCTGTTTCTTCAGCTTGATCAGCCTTCTAGGGTAGGCATGGGCCGTTCCAAGCCTAACAAGTACCCTCTGCTTCCTCTGTGAAGCAAAGGGGCTGATCCTTCTGCCTCCGCTTCTACTTCTTACTCAAGGGGTAAGGGTAAGCGTCGGCAGTCTTGAGGGAAGTCCCAGGATTCTTCATTCAGGAGAGGTGTTTTCTCCTCTCGCGAGCCTTGTCGGGTTCGAAATGAAGGTCCTCACCTCGACTCGTCCCAGGTTGGAGGAAGGATAGCAGAGTTCGCAGACCGTTGGGCCACCATCACATCCGATCCTTGGGTGTTAGATGTTGTTTGGTCCGGGCTGCGAATATCCTTCCGAAGGCACCCCACTCTGTCCAGGGTGCCTCTTCCAACCACAGTTCCTTCAGACATTTTACGTCAGGAACTTTTGTCCACGGAGATAGACAATCTCCTGACAAAGGGGGCGATTGAGGTCATCAAGAACATTAGGCCAGTGGGTTTCTATTCCTGCCTGTTCTTGCTGCGGAAGAAGGACAGCCGACTCCGACCGGTTATCGATCTGAGTTTCCTGAACCAGTCTATCATTGCTCCAAAGTTCAGCATGGAGACTTTCAGGTTGGTCCTCTGTTCAATTCACCAGGGAGATTTCGCTTCCAGCTTCGACCTGTGAGACGCTTACTTTCACGTTCCGATTCATTGGGCGTTACGGAAGTATCTCAGGTTCGTTTTTCTGGGGGGAGTTTACCAGTTCAAGGCCATGCCTTTCGGCCTCAACCTGGTTCCTTGGGCCTTCACCAGACTGATGTCGCATGTGATGGCTTTCCATTGCACACAGTCCAGGGTGACTACTTCGGCATATCTGGACGATATCCTCCAGGGGCATTCCAATGCTGCCTTACTGGAGTCGGATGTCGCCACTCTGTTGAGCTTGCTCACATCGCTAGGTTTCAGAGTCAACGAGGAGAAGTCAGACCTGGTCCCTTCTCAGTCGTTTTATCATCTGGTGATGGCTTTCTGCACACAATTCAATTTGGTGGCGGTTCCCCAGGCCAAGGCTGTGATTCTCTCAGCTTTTGCTCTGACTCTGTCCCAGTCCACTTCCGCGACAGTTCGGAGTATTCTCCGGCTAATCGGTCTCTGCTGTTCGGTGACGGATCTCATTCCTCTAGGTCGGCTGCGTGTCAGACCTCTCCAACACTTTCTGCTCAGTCGTTGGAGGCTGAATGTAGATTTTCTGGATCTGGTGCTTCAGTTTCCAGAATATGTTTATCCTCACCCTCTCCTCTGGGCGGATGTCCAGTGGCTTTCGCAGGGTGTTCCGTTGGACTTACCCACGTCCGATTGCGTTCTGACAGCAGATGTCGGCGATCTCGGATGGGGTGCGACGTTGGATCCTCTAGGTCTTTCCATTCACGGGATGTGGGACCAGGATCATGCAGCTCTACACATCAACCAGAAGGAGCTTCTTGCTCTTCTTCTGAGTTTCAGGCAGTGGATCTCTCACCTGTCAAATTGCCAGGCCCTTCTGTTGTCCGACCATTCGACAGTGGTTGCTTACATTCGGAACCAGGGCGGCACGCACTCTGTTCCAATGTACGAATTGGCTCGGGATCTTCTACTGCTCGCTCAGGATGTCCACGCCGGGGTGGCTGTTCGTTACATTCCTGGTCGTCTGAACGTCCTAGCCGACTCCCTGTCCCGTCGGGGCAGGGTCATTTCCACCAGGTGGATGCTCCACATGGCGGGTTCCATCGATCTCTTGCGACTCGTTGGAACCATCCGGTGGACACTTTTGTGTCCCCGTGTCCAGATGCTCTGGCTTTCGCCGTGGACGCTCTGGCCCTTCTTTGGGATGGTCTTGTCGGCTATGCCTTCCTACCGGTTCCGATTCCGCCTCAGGTTCTTGCCCAGATATGAACCCGCAGTCGTCGAATCCTTTCGATCACACCCGTCGCCTCGGTGGGTGTGGATCAATCTGCTCAGCTCTCTGTTAGCGACGGTTCTGGCATGTCTCCCTCTACCTCGCGACTTTCTTTGCCAAAGTCACCTGAGGAGGTTTTACATTGACCCGACTTTATTGTGCCTTCGCACATGTCTTTTATCGGGTCCTGTCTTCTCCGTATTGGTTTTTCGAGACACGCAGTGGAGTTGCTTTTCTTCTTCAAGGAGGCACTCACTCCACTGGTTTAGCCTCTGTGGCTAAGTGGAAGGTTCTTCTATCGATGGTGTGCGATCACTCTGTTGCTTCTGTCACTCCTTCGATCACACCGCTTGCGGAGTTTCTGGTATATGTTTGTTTCTGGGGGTCTCCAGCAATGGGTACATGTGCATGCTTCGGAGACATTTTTTCATAAGTGATACCGCATTGTTTCGACACTCATCCTTGCCTCTCCAAGCTTGTTCAGCTCTTTTCTTTGAAAAGGCGTAGGACTTTGCAGTTTCCTCCAAGATGGTCACTTTCTTGGGCGCTGCTCTGCTTGGGGGTGGGGGGGCATTCACGCCTTTATCCTGGATGAATATGCGTTCTCTCACATGCCAGATCTCTTCTGCATCCATTTCTTGATGGACTTGTCTTGCTGTTCGTGCAGCTTCTGCTCGTCTAGCTACTGGTGATTGTATTACCAATTGTTTTTTCTGCCACGAGGTGCGTGCATTGTCTTCCTCTTTTAATAACTCTGTCATGTTGTCGGATTACGGATGTTACTCTGGCAGCCTTCTGAGAAATGCTACATTCTCCTTTTATCGGTGACAGTTGCAGGAGCCGACAGAGAACCTTGGGGCCCTCTTTCTTCGGCTCAGGCTGTTGTCTATCCCAGCCTTTCAGCTTTTTTCAGGGTCAGTTCCAGCTTTGTGCTGTTACTGCCCTTTCTGTCTGTGCATCGCACTTCACCATATGCCTCATCTTTCATTGTCTTTTCTAATGTTTGTGATGCTATGGTTTGATAGGCCTAGGGATCTCTTCCTCTGTCCACGGTCCCAGTGCAATTGAGTTATGTGTGGGTAGGTTATGTGATTCCCTCCAGCCTTTTGTCTATTCAGCCTGTAGTAAACAATTGAGGTAGGTTGATAAGAAGTATAAATTTTATAGTAAATTTCCTTTCTTATTATACCTACCGAAATTGTTTACATGGAGGCCCTCCTGTCTTCTTATTCGGGTAAGAATCCTTCCTCCCCGTTGATCACATAACTCCTGTGTTGTTCGGAATCAAAAGAATGACGAATTGACGCATTGCGCACTGTTTTACGGAAGTCGTGGATTTGTACTATGGTAGAGTGTCCCATACCGGGTGTGCGCCAATGGCGCTCGACCCAGTTTTGGCTTATTTTTTCGTGGCGTTTTTACACCACTTTTCTTTCCCAAATCTTGGGAAAGATTAAAATAGAGAGTATTTTATCCGAGTTAGGTTCTTCCACTGTAGTGCAAGCCTGTAGTAAACAATTTCGGTAGGTATAATAAGAAAGGAAATTTACTATAAAATTTATACTTACATGAATAAATGGCATGAGTGAAGAAGGAATGCTTGTGTTGGTTCTTGAATGTTTTGGTACTGGGACGTTTCGGTCCAAGATGTTTCAGCCTCCATGTATTGAAGCACCGGGATGGGCTTGAATGAGCAAGGAAAAATGGCCGGATTGAGGGGGGAGGGGGGGTTGGTACAGGCAAAGGCTAGATAGGCATCCACTGACATTTGTGTGTGTGTGTGTGTGTGGGGGGGGGGGGGGGGGGGGGGGGCTTGGACCAGTGATATCCGTATTTGTATGCTTTTACTGACAAATACCATTAAAAGTGTTAAACTAAATTATTAAAATGAAATATAATGCATTTGTGTTGGGGGTGGGGGGTGCTCGGGTGGGACCATGAGAGGCATAACAAGGAAAATATTGATGTAATGGCCGCGCGCAAAAATCTCACTGACAAGCATCCAAATCTCACTGAGAGCTCATCAAAATCTCACTGACAGTCACCTTCAGAGGTTAATAGGTCTGATCTGAGGCATCGATCAACGGGACGTTCGGAGAAGAGATCTATCTCCGGATCTTCGTCCCAGGAGCAGCAAGTGGTGAAAAAACAGAAGACCGCTGCTCCGCAAGCCTCGAGAACACACTTGCTGTCGCAATTTGTGCAGCCATTAGCAGCATCCCAGCAAATACAAGAGCAGCCTCCCGCAGACTCCAGTGGTGAGCTGTCGGACGGTGTTGGGTTGGTCCGGTCAATTGTGCATGTAGCAGAAGCCAGAAGTTTCTCTGTAGGATGCTCGGCTAGATCTGGGGTCAGCTTTCCGTTTGGAGAACCCTCTCCATCCTGTTAACAGTTGGGTCGACTGTGTCCATTGTGAAAAACCATATTGAGTCGAAACATGCATCGAACGTTCCTTCCACACTGCAGCC
Source organism: Pictodentalium vernedei (assembly GCA_031216915.1). Lineage (NCBI taxonomy): Eukaryota > Metazoa > Mollusca > Scaphopoda > Dentaliida > Dentaliidae > Pictodentalium > Pictodentalium vernedei. The sequence goes on along the minus strand of CM062295.1, from coordinate 670,544,432 downwards.
GAGGCCATTATGGCATTAACTTACATGGAATCGCATGAAAGAAGATTAGCCTAGAAGTTTCTAAACAGGATACTCTGCGAGATCTGGGGACAGATCGTGAGTGCAGAGTGATTTTCTTCCTGTTAACAGTTGGGGACGACTGTTTTGTGTTGTAAGAAACATCAATGAGGAGGAACATCCGTCCTATGTGACGAGTCGGGATGCTTCTTCAGCACTTCAGCCAGGGTCGGCTGTGGTTACGGCATCCTCTTCTTCCTTGGATATGCACAATAAGGGATAGATGCCTACAAGTTTCTAACAGAACGCTTGATGGGGTCTGGAGCAGACCGTGAGCTGGAGAACTTTCTCCTTTCCGTCAGCAGTCGGTGTTGACTGTTTTTGGTTCGAGAAACTTCAGTGAGTTGGGATGCCCATTTACGCTTGTGGTTCAGGATGCTCCTTCCACACTGAAGCCGGATTTGGTGGCAGCTATGGCATCTTCCCTTGCTTGCTTCATTAATGAAGCATATTGACCGCAAACTAGCTATCTAACTTTGCAGGTTCGGGTCTATAGCTAGTCATTTGAGGCTTTTTTATACGGGACATGTCGAGGATCTGGGGCCAGATCTCAGTCCCGTGAGTAGCTTATGGTAACAAGTGAATTATCATTGCTCTGCTCGCCTCGGTCACGGACTGGCTGCCGCAGATTGCTCTGCGTATCACAGAATTCCAGTAGTCTCTGGTACTACCATTTAACAGACTCTGATGGTGAGCTGTCGGATGGTGCTGCGTTGGTCCAGTCATCCGTTCAGTCAGATGGAGTTGACCATATTTGCTGATGGTGAGAGGGCTATAGAGTGTGAGTCTCCATCCCTCACAGAAGGGCACTTTAAGACTATGAAATTTCAGTCTTAAGCTCTTAGAATATTGTTCCATCTGAATATAAGTCTGTGTTAAGATGAGCTGGCCGGGGATGGAGATATGTCCCTACCTGCATCATTTAATATATGCTCGGAAATGATGAAATGTGCTATTTCATTGAAAAGAGCTAATCTGGACGCAGGGTACTAAGCAGATCACCTTATCAGAGCTATGGTGCAACGTCTCAATGGAAAGGAATATGAGGACGTGGTTTCTCGCTAAGAGTTCTTTCCAGGGTAGTCATGTATGTCACATACAACTCTGCACGGACAGTGGAATTTGGAGTTGGTAAGACGTGATGCTGCCCTTTCATCATCATCACTTATAGATGACAAGGTGAAAAGCTCTCTCTGAGTCGCTCCAGTTACCGGAATTATACTATTTGACGACAAGCTTGCGTTGCTATATGAGCAGGCTACAAGAAAGCTTCCAGCGCTCTGCTATTGAAGTCAACACACTTCAGAAAACTGGGGTAAGCGAAGCCATTCTGCTTCTAAGAAAGCATCATGAGAATGTCTTGTGAGGGTACAATAACCCTCTTGTATTTACTCTGAAAGTCGTCATTATAGCGACTCAGAAAAGGGGCATAGGTCTGATCACGGTTATGGATCAGATGCCCCAGGTCGACGATTAATGGAAGGTTATCATCTTCACGAGAAACTGGATGTTAATCACAGAAGTTCCTTTCAATGAGAGTCACTCCTAGTGGATGTAAAGGCTTTCTTATTGAAGGGAACAATTGAGATCGACGAGACGAGCTTCTTCGCGGGGAGGACTTATTTTCTCCCCCGTAAGCATCGTAAGTCGTACAGGTGATGGACATGACCTCTATTGCTTGCCAGCTGACGGAAGGGTATCAATTTCACGATAAACTCGATGTTAATCACGGAAGTTCCTAGTGGAGGTGAGGCTCTTGTATTGAAGGGAACAATTAAGATTGTCGAGAATAGATTTCGGTTGCTTCCCGCTTGGCGATAGGTTATCAGCCTCACAATTAAGTGGATAAATTGCAGAAGATCAGTGGATGAGAATGTAGTCTTGGCAGGTCTACGGCTATCAGCCCGAGCAAGCTCCACTTACAAGAATACTTGTGGACAAATCTTCCAAGAGAGGCTTTCCTTGTGGAGTTACAAGCTCTCCTGTTGAAGAAAAGCATTAGACGTCATCGAAATTATTCTCCAGTTTTTTTATTATCTCCATGTTTCTCATCCTGAATCTGGATGGATAGTGCATATTCCTTGGTGTCAAGACAGTTTATGTCATTGTGGATGCCATAGTAGCCTTATTTATGGTTACAGTGGTCTTTTGGGTTAGGCTCTGACCACTGTCTTTTGGGAATAAAACCAAAAAAGGTATCAAAGACTTGAGTCTTATTGTTTACACCATTGTAGACTAGCTAGAATCATAAGCGAGATTTTTTCAGTAATTATGCAGTGACATAACTGAATTTATCACATGACTATTGTAAAGTTCAATGAAAAAGTCCATCTGATATTCTTCTATATGAGAACACGTGTAATATGACCTGCAAGGATTTTCATCTGTCATGTGGGATTTCAACAATGCTCGCGTGCATAATATGTGTATTATTAGGCAGACGCATTATTGTATGTTATGGACCTTAGAAACAATGAATTATTTTGGGGACGGTCCGTGACGAGTGTGTTAATCATAGCTTGTTCCATTTCTAAATGTAGGTTTCTATAAGTTTTGGTCCATAAATTGAATATAAGATTTCTATGATTCTTGTATATTCGCACGTGTCTGGGAGTGTTATTTATTGGATTTAATTGTACACCTGAATGGGGTCGCCTGAGGGTTGCCTTGGAAGTGTGTTGACTCTCCAGAGATCGTCCATTGTGATTCTATTGGACAAGTGTATGTTGTACATATTATATCACCGGTTTTCGACTTTGGTATACGTTACAAGCATACACTATTAATTACCGGGATCGTCGCGATATCCTCAACTTCTGAAGTGGCTTTCAGCACCAATTTATTAATAATAATTAATATCTGGGTGTCTGTTCGGCGAATATATATTGTTATTTGGTACCGCTTTTACTGACTCCAGAGTGCTCCCCTCTTTGTTTTTGAAGAAGATTCCTTCAAAAAAAAGGGGGGGGGGGGATTTTTTAAATCTCCTCTGGCTTGATAAGTGTGTAACTATGAGTGAAGCTGCTTTGTCTGTAGATTATATCTGATCCTGGATACAGCTTGTTTATTATTGTATATGGTGTATGTTTGTGGGGGTTAAACTCTCACTCTCGAATACGGCATCCTAATTTTTAGGGCTTAGTCTGGACAAGCCTTAAAATTGGGAACTTGTTACATCCAATTAGCCTGTCATTCATGCTAAGAATACAGAGTTACTTGAATTTGGCTCCTTATTTATGATATGTCTTCTCTATTATTGTATAGAGAGACATACATGTAATTCCTTTTAAATTTAATTTCCTTTCACCTGGGATTGCAGGTTTAGGAACTGTGTTGGTCTGTTAATTCTGAAGTCCTCGGCCCTCCGCCTTTTTATGATTCAGTTTGTCGGGGCCATTGGTTTATAGTATAAAAATATGATAAATTTAAAGTAATTTGTATATTTTTTATACTTACCAATGGCCCAGATGGAGATGGCCCTCCCATGAGTGGGCACTCATACCTCCCCGCTGAGTTATTTTGTAGTACGTTTTTCTACAAAGAATGCTGTTTGCTCCGAATCCAGTCACTTCCTGACGGCTGTGCATGCGTGGAGGATAAAAGTATGGAGGACCAGATAGGACTTTTAATTTTAGGTTTTGAAAACAAATTTTGGGGATTGGGGGGTTCAAAATTTGTGTTTGGCCCCTGATATCTTTGAGTTTGCACCAGCTAGTCTGGGCCATTGGTAAGAATAAAAAATATACAAATTACTTTTAATTTATCATGTTTTGGATACGAATCAGCCGATTGTCGTTGCCGATGTCAGATGGTCAGTGTTTTTTGTTTACTTAATGGTAATCTCCAGGCAATGCACAAGTGCAAACCTCCAATCTCAATAATGGTATTAGTGGTGTTTGTAATCAGTGTTAAGGGCTTTAATTAATGATTTAATTATTGATGAGGACTGCATTTATGTTACTAATGGGCGCTGCCATCTTGCATACATAATATTTGATAAAACTAGAATAAATCCAAACACTACAGTTTTATCTTTTATGGAAGCCATCACCAAAATGTATCAAAGGTAATATACATAGGTAAGCACAGCCTAGGGTCGGGATGAGACCAGACCTGTTAACCTCTGAATGCAGCTGTCAGGGAGATTTTGTTGAGCTCTCAGGGAGATTTCCATGCTTGTCAAGGAGATTTCTGTGCATGTCAAAATTCACTGCCATTATACACTATGGGCGACATGCCAGAGCCCTTTTTGCCCCGAGTCACTGAACGAAGGTACATTGCAAGTTGCTTAAGAATATTTCCTGCATTCATAACATTAGGTTCTCAAAACCTGATGTTATCAATGTACATGTAGGAAAGTGGGGTAATTCAGCAATCTGAACTTAGTGGCAGCCCCCACCCCAGCCTCTCCCCCCTCACTGAACTAGAAAGTACCCACGTCAAAGCCCATTCCCCAAGTTTCAAGTTGGCTGAAACGTCAATTTCAGGTGAGTGAAATGAAAATAGGTGACTTTTTGCTACTTACCAAATCAGGACTGGATATTGGAGTTTTTATTTTTCCTTTGACTTTTTTTAGCTTTTATTTCATAAACTTTGTAAATAAAAAATATATACTGATATTCACTTTGCTCATTTATTTCCCTGTTTACTGAATGAGGCCATTATTTTCTTTAGTGTGAAAAAATATTAGCAACAATGATTGGTGGGTTCCTGTGTTGAATACACTGACAGGGATTATTACTAAAGATTTAGAAAAATTCACCAGGTATTTTTTCTCAAAATTTCAATATTTTCAGTGTTATATTGATTATTTGAACCCATTGTGCACCTCACATGATCTCCACTTTACCTACAGTTTACATCACATCACACTGATAGTTTGGGAAACCCAGAGAGTAAACAATGGAATATAATCAAAATTTTATTATTTTTTATTGGATTCAAACGTATTTACCAACTATTTGAAAGTAAGATTTATATATTTTTATACTGTACCAATGACCCAGACATAGCTGGTGCTAACTCTTAAAATATAGGGCCAAACACAAATTTTGCCCCCCAATCCCCAAAATTTGCATCTAAAACTAAAGAAAACATGTCCTGAGAGGCCCTCCACACTTCGCCCCTACTGCGCATGCGCAGTGTCAAGGACGTTCCGAAATTGGCGCCATTTATCTTTCTAAGTTTGGCCCTTCATCAGTTAACATCTGACTGATCTTTGTGCTTTTAAATCTCAGTTTAAATGATGCCAGACACATAAATATTAGTGAAATGGTGATTCTAAGGAGGATAGAAAAGGAGGAGAGGAAAAGAATGTGTGACAGAATATTATCAGGGCTGTAACTTAAAATTTTTTAATGAAATTATGTTAAGTTACCTATTTTCAAGGCAGCAGCCATTTTGTTGTCATTCTGATTATTTAGTTACACTGTTTTTTCAAGTGTTTTTCCTCTCTCCCTGTCCTTTAAGTTCCCCCTTGCTATTCTCCCATGCTTTTGGCATAATTTCTGTAATTATTATTACTAAAATTTCTTGGGAGTTTAGCTGAATAACAGAATGAATTCTGTTCTTTCCCCATGTTTACGTCTTCACCTACGGGTGGTTAGGCGTTGTGTTCTGCATCTACCATCTGATGTTCTGCAGTTTCTTCCCTGGAAGTCTCTGTTTTGCATCAGATGGTGTATTTTTGGTAACTGATTTCGGGCCTGGGTGCCTGGAGTCTTATTTTAGTGTTTTTACACTCATTGTTTACATTTACAACAGCCCTCTGTGTGAGGGGGGGATTTCTAAATAATAATATCTTTATGTTATTTCAATCATAACTAGATACATTATTATTGTTCGTAAGTGTTGAATAAATTGTTTAAAATATTTTTAAAATTTTTGTCCACACTTAGGCTTGGGATCCATTGGGGCTCAACGTTACTTTTCAGAAACTTGGGCTGTTCTGAAAAAATATTTTTTCAAAATATTTTGATTTCAATTATTTTTTCTATATTAATGGATCATATTATTATTATGTATTTTGATTGCCAGGGGTTAGTGCGAGTACCAGGACTTGTTTCTTTTCACATTGAAAGGATATTGATCAATTGTTTTAAGAGGAAGTCTTCCTCTGACCTTATTATCATTCTATATGTGGTCAGTGTACTCGCATTAACTCCGGTTCTGTATCGTATGATTTCGATGACAATATGGGAAGCGTATGTCACGGTATGTTGTTGGGGTTTTGGACACTCCGGTCCTTTCCCCGCAGGGTCACTCTACTTTATCAATTTCTATTTCAGACGATCAAGATTAGGGTGATGTATCTGTGATGTCTTCCAGCAGTGTGCCTCCGTCGTCACAATTAATGAAGGGCTAGCGGAAAAGTGCTCATGTAATACGCCAATTGCCTAAGAGGACCCTAGTAGGTTCGACGGCCTTTGACGTCCGCTAGCTCGCCCGGTGTAGCGTCCATTCACCGAATGGTTCGGCAGCCGGGTTCGTCCGTTGCGGTCTAGAAGGAATTTTGGGGTGATGCGAGCACTATAAAATTAACTTAATGCACACCCAGTGACGGCGGATCGGAAGGAGAACGGAGGAAGCCTTTTAGTCCGGTTCATAGCTCGTTCCGGTCTATCCGGACGGCAAGCGAGAGAGGCCCCTCTCTCGTTCAACAACATCTGGCCCCAGATGTTGTGGTACAAATGTGTCGTTAGCGGAGCATACGTCCGTCGCTCGGGACGCTCCGTTGTATAGGCAGTCCGCTGAGACTGCTAAGGCTTCCTCTTCTCGTCAGCGCACACGACCGCACCTTGGCTGCGTGACCGCCGATATATTACCAGCTTCGCCGATCAAGGATTCTTCGGCGACCAGGTCACACCATCCGGCAGCCAGGGATTCGAGACCGATGGACTCCGGACGTTCGCATAGGAAAAGTATGCGGGAGCCATCTGATGCGGAGCTGCCCTCGGCGAAGCAGCGATAGACTGCGCCTCCGCAGGTCTCGACGCCGGACATTCTTGTGCACATAGCACAGCTTATCGCAGCATCCCAGCAGCCGACAGAAACGGTGTCGGATCGAGAATTATCCGACAGCGCTGGGTCGGTAGCCGGGGACCCGAGGCCTGCAGACTCCGGACGTTCGCATAGGAAGTATGCGGGAGTCAACGTACACGGAGCTTCCAGCGGCAATGCATCGTAAGTCCGCTACTGCACAGGCCTCGGGAACGGACGTGCTTTCCTTAATAGCACAGTTTTTCGCAGCATCCCAGCATCAACTGAATCTGTCGCATATATTTTATCCGACGATGCTGGGTCGGGACGCTCCGCGGAAGCGGGTACGGACGTCCGAAAGTTTCATCCAGTCCGACGGGATACCGAAAGGGATTCGGTGGATTTCAAGCTTTCCCTTTCGGAACAACATATGCTGCGATGCCGGATAAGAAACTGATAGCGTCGGTGGACTTAGAAATTTTTGGTTCGGTTCAGGGACATCGTCCCTCAGTTCCGACATAGTCCAATAATGTCACACAAACTTTCGAATTATTGAACGACGCTATATATATTATTATTTTATGCTTGCTATCCAAGCATTTCTGGTTTCTTGTTCGAAGAATTATGGAGATGTCTTTCAAAAGTGTGCCTCTGTCGTCATAGTTAATGAAGAGTTAGCGGCAATAAGTGCTCATGGAATATGTCTATCGCTTACGGAGTGACATTCGCTAGCTCACCCGGTGTAGCGTACATTCATCGAATGGTTCGGCTGCCGGGTTCGTCCGTTGCGGTCTAGGAAGGAGATTTGGGTGATGCGAGCACTTTAATTACTTTAGTACTCACCCAGTGACGGCAGATTGAGGACAGATCGGAGGAAGCCAACAACATAGGGGACCGCATGTTGTGGTTCAGATATTTTACATTCGGAGCATATGTCCGTTGCTCGGGACGCTCCGTTATATTGACAGTCCGAGAGACTGTCTTTAATGCTTCCTCATCCTCACAGCAGGGCACACGACCGCACATTGGCTACGTGACCTCGAGTATCCGATCAGTTTCGGCATTCAGTGATTCCACAGCGAATAGGTCGCGCCATCCGGTAGCCAAGGGACACGAGGCCTATACACTCCGTTCGCTCGCATATTGGAAGTATGCACGCGGTAACGATCTCGGAGCTTCCTGCGGCAATGCATCGTAAGACCGCTGCTCCTCAGGCCTCAGTGACGGACGTGCTATCCGAGTTAGCACAGTTGTTTCGCAGCATCCCAGCAATTGACGGTTTCTCGGTCGAATCAGGAATTATCCGACGGCGCTGGGTCGGTGCGGTCCGCGGTTGCATCAAGCTACGGACGACCGAACGCTTTATAGGGTCCGACAGGATGGCGAAAGGGATTCGATAGATTTCGAGTTTTCCCTTTAGTAGTATCGGAAGATGCCTTTCATATCTTCTGGCATTTCTTCCAGTGATTATTTTTCGGACTTCATTGCTGCGATCTTGGATAAGAGACTTATAGCGTCATTGGACTCGGATTTTTCGATCGGTACAGGGACTTTGTCCCTGACTTACCGACGCAGTCCAATATTGTAATTACAACATGTGTTTTATTTTTCGACGCTATATATTTATATATATATACAAGCCTGCTACTAAGCATGATAGTTTAGTTTCTTGTCCGCGTGGCTCATTTCTGCCATTTTATCTTTTTTACATATAGTTTATTTTGGCAGAGCAGGGCATACCGAGAGTTCATATGCGTCTAGACGGTGTGATTAAAGACTGCATATATTCTTTTTCACCGTTTATGTCTTTTCCAATTTCAATGTTGGGAACGACATTATGTATAGTAGACTTAACTTAGACGCTTTATTATACGTAATCCGCCTTACTGAGGCGTTATCATTACGTCTTCAAGAAAAGATTTACGGGATATTATTCTCAATGTAATTTCTTTTGAGGGCAGTAGTTTGTTCACGTATAACTCCGCCCTTCAGTGGCTGATTGGAGTTGGTTAGACGTGAGGCAGCCCTAGCTACATCCACGCGTGGATAGTAGGTTAAGAACTCTCTCAGAGTCGCTTCGTTCTCGGAGGAGCTTCTCTTCGACGGCAACTTCCGGCAATCCATGAATTGCTTGATTTATACATTCTCTTGTCTATCTAGTGTTACAAGAGATTCAGACTGGGGCAAACATTCGGTGGTTGACTCAGAGAGTGCCGCCGCAGTTGCCGGACCCGAGTGTGGCTGTTATGACGGTTGCCAGTCAAACAGATTGGGATATATACTGATCCCTACGGATTCGAAGTGCCAGGGTCTTTGGGTTCCGCAGTCTTTTAGCTATCAGTTAACTTCCGCGGAATAATGTTTTTTAGGCTTGCTTTAGGTCATTGCATGAACATTATTCAGAAACGCATGCCCAAATTCCTGTCCTTTAATTCGACAGTAGTGGCGTATCTCCGGAACCAGGGAGGCACTCTTTCGTTTCCGTTATTCAATTTAATGGAATGAATCCGTCTGTTGGTTATAGTACACCAAGTTCAGTTTTGGTCCGTCATATTCCGGGTCGTCTGATTGTTTTATCGGACTCCCGTTCTCTTACGGGTCGCTTGTTGCTGTCAGAATGGACTCTCAACAAACAAGTATTCAATCAGATTTGCTATCTTTGGGAGCGCCCAATGATGTTTTATTTATGACACAGCTGGCTAATCAATTGCAGACGTATGTGTTGGCTTGTCCAGATCTCTGAGCTAATACTGTTAACGCTCTATTGATCTATAGGACGGAATGATAGGATACGCGTATCCTCCGGCGCTGTTGTTTTTAGCAGGTATTGCTAAGATAAACAACCACAATACTTTTCTGTTGATAGCATCTCTATCTTCACAGAGATCATGAGTAATTTACTCTCTTGTCTACTGTGGATCTTAACGTGAAATCTTCCTCTATGTGAGGATCTTTTTTCACTGGGTAAATCGTGTCATCTTTATCACAACCAGCAAGATCGCAACCTTCATGTATTCCGTTGTGTGGTCCGTATTGCATTGTAAGCACTGTACTGGACGAGCTTTGGACGCGATTTCTTACTATAGGAGATCCTCTTCTTCGCTATTCTATGCGACTAGAGTGGAGGCTCTTCCGTCGTGGTGTAGGGATCATTATGTTCATATGGTTGATCCCTCCATACTACTCATTGCTATTTTTTAGTATACTTGTTTCACAAGATCTACTGCAGCCTGTTGTTATTTAGGTTATAGGTTTATGTTACCTCATACCTATGCACTCTACGATAGTTTACAATTGAGTCTTTTGTCTCTTTATCTAAGTCAATTAGTAACTTTTTGATAAATAGACTTAGAATCTTTAGATTAAATTCCTATACGGATTTTAACTTCAGGTTCTTATTTAGCTAAGTAATCATTTGAGCCTCTGGAAACAGTAGTTTTCAAATTCTGACCTTTTAGACAGTAATTCTGTTGGTTTCTCTTTTACTGTAGAGTCAGTGAGTTTCATGCACTATCGATGGATGATTTTCACTTTCATAGTTTCGGAATCAATACTTCCGTTACTATTTAGGTTGGATTGTTGCATAAGAGTTAGGCTCCTATTATCCGGAACCTATTATTTTAAGGTCCTTCCGTCTTCGTATGGGCATAGGCCTTTACTCTTTCCGGGTACAGTTTATGTATTTATAAACAGATATCTGTTTATTACAAGGGCGTAAGCTTCTTCTGTCTTTGATGTCTAGTAGAAGGGCGTTACGCTCCATTTTATTGTTAATGGATTCTATTAACTAGCGTACTGCTTATGGTATATCATTGGCTTAGCAGTTGTGCTTAAGATTTCGGCTCATGAAGTAAGAGTTCTTCTACTTCTTGGGCTTACATTAATAGTGTTGCTATTATAGATTTTTGAAGGCTGCTCATTGCGCTCAGCCATCCATTCATGAATTTTATCTCAGAAATATCGAGTCCATTTCTGGAGGCCTCTATTGTTAGGTCTATTATCTACTGCTCAGAATGTCATTCACTTAACAGTTGCTACTATAGCTAGGTAGGCTGTCTGTTTCGGCAGTGTCTCCGTTCGGCTGCCCTCTTCGCTCTGGGCTATTTGACCCAGGGCAAGAAAAAGGGGGGGGGGGGGGGGAGGGTGTTCCCTTGGGTCACCTGTTTTTACTATGAAAACAAGGGGATACCTCCTCCGGAGTTAGTAATTCTGAGCTGTTATTGGGATGGTTGTTTAGTGAGAAGTTTAAGTTTATAAAATTCATTCAAGTCTTAGTTTTTAAAGTATAGCTTTGAATATTGCATATGTCAACGGACATGATTATGCAATTCTCACACACTTTTAGGAGTATAAGAGTCTCTATTCTCTAGACTTACTTTATTATTGGCTTACTTTAAAAATTATTAGTATAAGGATTATTGGATATTAATAGAGTACATGGATGTATGAAGCTCAATTTTTGGAAGGTGTTGTATCTTTCTAATTTATCATAAATAAGAAAGATACATGTAAGGCCTATTACTTCTTTTCCCTACAGGGGATGACTCTATTTTATTTTATTGAGCGTATTCCATTTTGCTCTATGTCCTTGGCCCTCCAGCCTTTTTACTATTCAGCTATGTCTGGGTCATTGGTACAGTATAAAAATGTTAAAAAATTTATAGTAATTTATATATTTTTTATACTTACCAATGACCCAGACGGGGATGGCCCTCCCAGGAGTTGGGAACTCTTGCCTCCCCGCTGAGTACATAGCGCTTACCAGGCACTGGTTATTAGAATGATAAATGGCGCCAATTTCGGAACGTCCTTGACACTGCGCATGCGCAGTAGGGGCGAAGTGTGGAGGGCCTCTCAGGACATGTTTTCTTTAGTTTTAGATGCAAATTTTGGGGATTGGGGGGCAAAATTTGTGTTTGGCCCTATATTTTAAGAGTTAGCACCAGCTATGTCTGGGTCATTGGTAAGTATAAAAAATATATAAATTACTATAAATTTTTTAACTTTTCATATTTTTATCAACTTTTTCACTCTAAATTTTAATGCAAAATAACTGTGTGTCTGCAAGGTGTCAATCTCTATCATCTGGCCAATCACGGTGGAGCCATCGAAATGTGAACAGCCCTGTTTTACCTTCAACTGGAACACTTAATTCTCTCGCTGGCTCTCGCAGATCATGATATTTTTATACTGTACCAATGACCCAGACTTAGCTGGTGCTAACTCTAACAAAACCAGGGCCAAACACAAATTTTGCCCCCCAATCCCCAAAATTTGCATCCAAAACAAAAAGAAATCATGTCCTAAAGGACCTCCATACTACGCCTCTACTGTGCATGCGCAGTGACGCAGACGTCCCGAAATTGGCGCCAATTATCATTCTCTGTTTGGCCCTTCATCAGTCAACATCTCACTGATCTTTGTGCTTGTAAATCTCAGTTTAAAGGATGCCAGACACGTAATTTTTGGAGAAAATGTGATTCTAAGGAGGATAGAAGGAGGAGAGGAAAAAGAAGTGACAAAAAAATATCAGGGCTGTACTTAAAATTTTTTGATGAAATTATGTTAAGTTGCCTATTTTCGAGGCATGGGCCTCTTGTTGTCATTCTTGCTAAATGTTGCACTGCTTATTCAGTGTTTCCTCTCCCCTAGCCTTCTAAAGTCCCCCCTTGCAATTCTCCCATGCTTTTGGCATATTTTTGAGAAATTTCATTTCTAAAATATCCTGGGAGAGTTGCTTGGTTACAGAATGTTTTCTGTTATTTTCCCCATAGTTACGTTTTCACCCATGGGTGTATAACGTTTGTGTTCTGCATCTTCCATCTGATGTTCTGTAGATTCTCCCCTGGGAGTCTCTGTTTTGCATCAGATAGAGTGTAATTTGATGACTGATTCCGGGCCAGTTTTTTCAGTGCCTGGAGTCATGTTTTCTGGTGTTTTTACACTGTTTGTTTACATTGGCAACAGCCTTTTTTGAGGGGGGCTGTTTGCCTTTGCTGTAGTTTATCTCACTATAAGATACATTTATATTATCTGTAAGTGTCTCATTAATTATTTAATATAAATTTAAAATTTTTTACCACACTTTGCCATCGGATCCATTGGGGCTCAACGTTACTTTTCAGCAACTTGGGCTTCGCTGAAAAATATTTTTTCAAAATTATTTTGATTTGCAATTGTTTTTTCATTTATTAATGGATCATGTTATTATGTATCTTTGTGTCAGGGGTTTTTGCGAGTAACTAGGACTTATTGTTGTTCTTTCGCAATGAAGGGACATTGTTCAAATTGTAATAGGAAGAAATCTTCCTCTGACTTTCATGATCATTGTATTAATTGTAGTCAGTGTTCTCGCATTAATCCCTGTCCTATATGTGAATATTGGGATGAGAAACATTGGAAACGTGTGTCACGATATGTTGTTTCTGGAGAAAGGGCTATGCCGGCTCTTTCTCCGCAAGGTCACTCTACTCTCTCAGTTTCTATTTCAGAGGAACCAGAACAGGGTGATGTTTCCATGTTATCTTCTACAAGTGTGCGTCCGTCGTCACAAATGAATTCAGAGCTAGCGGCAAAAGTGCTCATGGAGATTAGACAAATGTCGTCCGCTAGCTCGCCTGGTGTAGCGTCCATTCACCGAATGGTTCGGCAGCCGGGTTCGTCCGATGCGGTCCAGGAGGAAATTTTGGGTGATGCGAGCACTATAAACATAATAGATGCACACCCAGTGACGGCGGATAGTAAGCGAGAACGGAGGAAGCCTTTGAGTCCGGTTCCTAGCTCGTCCAGGTCCAGCCGGGCCGCGAGCAAGAGAGGCCCCTCTCTCGTACAACAACATCTGGGACCAGATGTTGTGGTACAAAATGTGTCTTTAGCGGAGCATACGTCCGTCGCTCGGGACGCTCCGTTGTATAAGCAGTCCGCGGAGACTGTTAAGGCTTCCTCTTCTCGTCAGCGCACACGACCGCACCTTGGCTGCGTGACCGCCAATATATTACCAGCTTCGCCGATCAAGGATTCTTCGGCGACCAGGTCACACCATCCGGCAGCCAGGGATTCGAGACCGATGGACTCCGGACGTTCGCATAGGAAAAGTATGCGGGAGCCATCTGATGCGGAGCTGCCCTCGGCGAAGCAGCGAAAGACTGCGCCTCCGCAGGTCTCGACGCCGGACATTCTTGTGCAGATAGCACAGCTTATCGCAGCATCCCAGCAGCCGACAGAAACGGTGTCGGATCGAGAATTATCCGACGGCGCTGGGTCGGTACGCTCCGCCGAAGCATCGGGGGCGGACGACCGGGAACATCATGAGGTCCGACCGGATGGTGAAAGGGATACGGATGACTTGGAGCTATCCCTTTCGGAACAACATAAAGCTGCCGTGGACTTCATCCGGCACTTTCTCCCTCAAGTTGTTCCGTCGGGCCAGACTGCTGCGGTTCCAGACAAGAGAATTATAGTGTCATTGGACTCTGAATTTTTTGAGCGGTTCAGGGACATCGCTCCCGAGTTTCCGTCGCAGTCCAATAATGTTGCAAGAACATTTGAATTATTGAACGACGCTATATTTAAACTTGCTTCCAGGATGGGGAAAGCAGGTTTCTTGTCCGCTAATACTCTCAACCTGCCTTTCATTAATGCAAGGAATAAATTCGATACGGCAGGACAGGGTATACCGAGAGTTCCTCTGCGTATGGACGACGAGGCGGAAGACTTAGAGCTATCATTACCGTCGTCGGCTTCTATTCCAACTACGGTGTTGGAAACAGCTATTGCGTCTAATAGAGCCAATTTAGATGCCTTATCTTACGCAGATCACCTTACTAAGGCGTTATCACTGCTCCTTCAGGGGAAAGAGTTTCAGGATTTACAATCCTCTTTAAGACTTCTTTCAAGGGCAGTAGCTTATTCCACGTGTAACTCCGCCCTTTCAGTGGCAAATCTGGAGTTGGTTAGACGTGACGCAGCCCTAGCCACATCCACACTAGTGGATACTAAGGTGAAGAACTCTCTTAGAGTCGCTTCGGTCTCAGGAGAACTTCTCTTTGACGGCAAGCTTTCTGCTATTTATGATAAAATTACAAAGAAAGCTAAGGATTCTCTGTTGTTCAAATCTGCTCCTAAGAAGTCGGATACAGCAGACACGAATAAGACAGGCACTTCTGGGTCTAATGCGCCCAAGAGAGGTTCCTACAGAGGTTCCGGTGCGTCCTCTTGGTCTTATTCGTCAGGGTAGCGACTCTCGTTCGGGACGTCCTTCAGGCCGGGACAATCGGTCGGACGCCCCGAGGTCGACGGGGCGAGGTGCGGGCCGTGGAGGACGTGGTTTCTCCTACCGCAGGCCTCGCAGGTCCAGGAGGTGATGGCTTAAACCTCTATCGCGTACCGGTTGGCGGAAGGTTGTCGAGCTTTTCACAAGAATGGGCGTCGATTACGGACGACCCTTGGGTGATAGGAGTGACTTCGGAAGGTCTAAAGATATCCTTCAAACGAAAGCCTCCATTAACTCGAAGTCCAAAGTGGACTCATCTTCCGTCAAATCCGCAGAAAAGAGACGCTCTGTTATCAGAGGTGCAGTCTCTTTTAATGAAGAACGCGGTAGAGGTCGTAGAAAACCAGGAATCTCCGGGATTCTACAGCCATCTGTTTCTGGTTCCGAAACCAGACGGCTCGTTCCGTCCAGTCATAGATTTGAGCTGGATAAACAAGCTGATCGTCGCTCCGAAGTTTTATATGGAGACGATTCGATCGGTCAGAGCGAGTATTCGGGTGAACGATTATGCAACGAGCATAGATCTCAAAGATGCGTACTTTCACGTCATGGTACATCCGACATTCCGAAAGTACCTACGCTTCGCAGTCCTAGGAGTGGTGTATCAATTCCGGGCGATGTGCTTCGGATTGAATCTAGCACCCTGGGCTTTCACTCGGGTAATGAACTCGGTAATGATCTATTTCCGAGCTCATTCGTCTGTGGTAACGTCGGCCTACCTGGACGACATTCTTCAGAGGTACGGCAACGAGTTAACGCTTCAGAACGATGTTCAGAATCTTCTTCTATTGCTCCGACGTCTCGGTTTTATAGTAAACGAGGAGAAGTCGGATCTGGTGCCGTCCAAGTCATTCACTCATTTGGGAATGAGCTTCGAGACGCACAACAATCTCGTTCGTCTGCCGTTAACCAGAGCGAAATTAGTTAGTTGTTACGCTCGCTATTGTCTGCATGCAGACAAAGTCACGGCGAGAGAATTTATGAGACTGATAGGTCTGTGCGGAGCCGCCGCGGATCTCATTCCGATGGGGCGGTTACGCACACGTCCTCTTCAAATTTTCTTGACTCAGAATTGGAGTGTGAAAATTCATTCGCTCGATGTAGACGTTCTCTTGTCAGATCAAGTGAAACAAGAGATTCAGACTTGGGCAAACATTCAGTGGTTAACTCAGGGAGTTCCGCTGCAGTTGCCGGATCCGAGTTTTACCATTATGACGGATGCCAGTCAAACAGGTTGGGGTGCATCATTAATCCCAACGGATTCGAGATGCCAGGGTCTTTGGGATCCGCAATTCCTGTGCAAGCACATAAACATCAAGGAAATGATGTCAATTTGGCTTGCGTTACGTCACTGGATGGACATTATTCACAATGCTCATGTCCAAATCCTATCCGACAATACGACAGTAGTGGCGTATATACGGAATCAGGGAGGCACTCATTCAGTTCCGTTGTTCAATCTAACGGAAAGAATCCTTCTGTTTGCGCTAGAACATCACGTTCTTCTTTCGGTCCGTCACATACCGGGTCGTCTGAATGTGCTAGCAGACTCCCTTTCACGAAAGGGTCGCTTGTTGCCGTCGGAGTGGACTCTCAACAAACAAGTATTCAATCAGATTTGCTACCAATGGGAACGGCCAATGATAGACTTATTTGCGACACATCTCAACAATCAGTTGCAGACGTATGTGTCTCTATGTCCGGATCCAAGAGCATTTGCAGTAGACGCTCTGTCGATCCCTTGGGACGGAATGATAGGATATGCGTATCCTCCAGCGCCGTTAATTCAACAAGTATTGCTAAAGATAAAACAATCTCAATGCAAGATTCTGTTGGTAGCATCTCTGTCGCCACAGAGACCGTGGATAAATCTACTCAGGTGTCTGTTGTGGGACCTACCGCGAAAGCTTCCTCCACGGGAGGATCTTCTTTCGCAGGGGAAATCGTGCCAACTCCATCACAACCCGCAAGGTCTCAACCTTCACGTTTTTCCGTTGTGCGGTCCTTCTTGCATGGCAAACACTTTACAGGACGAGCAGTGGACGCGATTTCTAACTGTAGGAGGACCTCCTCTTCGTTAAACTATGTGGCTAAGTGGAAGGTTTTTCGTCGTTGGTGTAGGGATCATTCTGTAGATATATTCGATCCCTCTATACCAGACATTGCAAACTTTCTAGTATACTTGTTTGGCGAAATCAAACTGCAGCCTGTTACTATAAAGGGTTATAGATCTATGTTATCTGATACCTATGCACATCATGATAGTTTACAAATTGGATCTAATGTCTCTTTATCTAAGTTGGTTAGAAACTTTTCGATAAATAGACCCAGAACTCTTAGATTAATTCCTAAGTGGAATTTAGCTTGGGTTCTTCTTAAATTGAAGGAAAAGCCATTTGAACCTCTTGGGACAGTAGATTTCAAATTCTTATCTTATAAGACAGCTTTTCTCTTAGCTTTCTCTTCTGCTAGAAGAGTCAGTGAGCTTCATGCACTGTCGGTGGATGATTCTCACTATCGTAGTGTTGGGAACACTATCACCTTCACTACTAATGTGGGTTTTTTAGCTAAGAATCAGGCTCCTAATAAATATCCGGAACCTATTGTTATTAAGGCTCTTCCGTCTTCAGACGGGCGTAGGCCTTTACTCTGTCCTGTTAGAGCGTTACGTATCTATAAACAGAGATCTCAGTTTATCAGAAAGGGACGGAAACGTTTCTTTCTGTCTTTGATGCCTAATAGAAAGGACATTTCGGTCCATTCTATTGCTAGATGGATTCAATTAACTATCCGTACTGCTTATGAAGATTTATCTTCTTCTCAGCAGTCTGTGCTTAAGATTTCGGCTCATGAAGTAAGAGCTCTTTCTACTTCCTGGGCTTATGCTAATAGTGTTGCTATTACAGATTTAATGAAGGCTGCTTATTGGTCTCAGCCATCCACATTTACGAATTTTCATCTCAGAAATATTGAGTCCATTTCTGGAGACCTGCATTGTTTAGGTCCGTTATCTGTTGCTCAGAATGTCGTCCACTAAACAGTTGCAACTATAGTTATGCAGGCTTTCTGTTCCGGCAGTGACTCCGTCCGGCTGCCCTCTTCGCTCTGGGCTTTTTGACCCAGGGCAAGGGAAAGGGGGGGGGGGGGGGGGGCAGGTGTTCCCTTAGGTCACATGCTTTATAGTGAAAAGCAAGGGAATGCCTCCTCCAAGTCAGTATTTCTGAGTCGCTTCCGGGATGGTTTTAAAGTGTAATATTAATGTTAAAATTCATTCATGTCTTATTTTTAAAGTGTAGCTCGGTGTGAAGCATTTGTATATGTCAAGTGTCAAACGGGCTTTAATATACAATACTCGGACACTTTTAAATGACTATAAAGAGTCTCAATTCTCTGGACTACTTTATTTATTGGCTTACTTTAAAAATAATTAGTATAAGGGATATACTGGATGTTAATAGAGAACATGAATGTTATTGTGCTCAATTATTAAGGGTAGTGTATCTTTCTAATTTAGTATTAAATAAGAAAGATACATGTAAAGCCTAATACTCCTTTTCTCCTTAAGGGGTTACCTCTTTACTATCAGATGGAACATCAGATGGAAGATGCAGAACACAAACGTTATACACCCATGGGTGAAAACGTAACTATGGGGAAAATAACAGAAAACATTCTGTAACCAAGCAACTCTCCCAGGAAATTTTAGAAATGAAATTTCTCAAAAATATGCCAAAAGCATGGGAGAATTGCAAGGGGGGACTTTAGAAGGCTAGGGGAGAGGAAACACTGAATAAGCAGTGCAACATTTAGCAAGAATGACAACAAGAGGCCCATGCCTCGAAAATAGGCAACTTAACATAATTTCATCAAAAAATTTTAAGTACAGCCCTGATATTTTTTTGTCACTTCTTTTTCCTCTCCTCCTTCTATCCTCCTTAGAATCACATTTTCTCCAAAAATTACGTGTCTGGCATCCTTTAAACTGAGATTTACAAGCACAAAGATCAGTGAGATGTTGACTGATGAAGGGCCAAACAGAGAATGATAATTGGCGCCAATTTCGGGACGTCTGCGTCACTGCGCATGCACAGTAGAGGCGTAGTATGGAGGTCCTTTAGGACATGATTTCTTTTTGTTTTGGATGCAAATTTTGGGGATTGGGGGGCAAAATTTGTGTTTGGCCCTGGTTTTGTTAGAGTTAGCACCAGCTAAGTCTGGGTCATTGGTAAGTATAAAAAATATATAAATTACTATAAATTTTTTAACTTTCGTATTGTAAACACACAAAAAATGTTGGATTACCAGAAACAGGTTTGGAAAATTACAAAGCAGGAGAAAATAGGGGGTTGTCGTGTGGGCGGGAGATTGGATGCCAAACCAGGAGTCTCCTGGCAAAATCGGGAGGGTTAACAGGTCTGGATGAAACTACCGAAAATCACCACGGCTCTACAATAAACACAATCACAAATTCGGTTTTAAAATTGGAAACACCATGTGGTTTCTGATGGAAATAAAATGAATATCGAATTACCAAAATGACTACCTTATTCACTTAAATGCAATATCTACGCATTTGCTGTCTGCTGTCAATAATTTCTATTTATACGTTTGAATGGAATTAAAAAACAGTACTGTTGTACACTATACTTGCATCAATGATATTTTTCAAACAGTAAGCCAAGATTTGGGGCTTTCAGTATCAATACGTGAAACTCTACACGATATTTCATTAATATTCATGACCTATCAAAAACAAGGGTAAAGCATTATAAATTGTTCATCAGTTTATCAAATGTTGTTGCCTTTGCTGAATAACAACTTGCCACTTGCTCTTCATTTATACTGTCTGATATATTTATTTTTACACATAATTTTGAAAGCTTGAACTCCAAAATCAGTTTCAAAGTTAAAGTCGGATGGAAATTTACGGCTACAGTGATCTAAATGAGCGACTTTCACTCGATAAAATTTTTAGGGCATAATTTTTTAGCATCCGATTACTCACAGTTTTTATGCCCCCCGACTTAGGTCGGGTGGCATATAGTGATTGAAGTGTGCGTGCGTCCCTCCATCCATTCGTCCATCCATTCGTCCATCCATCCATCCGTCCATCCATCTGTCCGTGAGTGTGTGTGTCCGAGCCAATAACTCGAAAACAGTTAGGGCCACAGTCATCAAACTTCACACAATTATAAAGGGCCATGGGAGGATGTGTCACGGATTTGTACCTTCAAGGTCAAGGTCACATTTCAAGGTCACACTAAAAATCGGTCAATATTCGTGTCTCAGCCATAACTCAGAAACGAATCATAGTACAATTGTTAAACTTTTTACAAATGTTAAGGACAGTCAGAAGGTGTGTCGCATATAATAGTTTCCGCCGCATCTGCAAGGTGAAGGTCACAAGTGTGGGGGAGGGGGGGCATGTGTTACCTTAGTAACATTCTTGTTTTTTTTATCTGACATTTTACAAAATTACATGCATAGATATGTTATAATTATTTGTTCAACTGAAATAATCAACAGAGAAAGATGTTGCAATATAGGGCCAATCTGATAGGTATGTATCAATGTTTTCTATACGCTCACAGACAACCGACAACTGCAACCGAGGTTTTATGCTTTAAAAATCAAAACCACTTTGTAAATTCCACATCCTCCCAGCTCTAGTCACAAGCAAGTTCCTGCAATTTCTTGCTATCATTTTCAGGTTTTTTTATATCAAGCAAACACTCATTACTTTAGTGAACACGGTTGTCTCCCAATTTCCTCCAGTGCTTGGCAAAATTTGACGACATCAAACAGAACTATGAATAAAAATCTTGACTATTTGTTTCTATGTGACCATCGACGATGGCCAATTCTACACCCTGACTACCGATTGTCAACCGATGGGTGCTTATCAGCCGATGGCTGATTATACACCAATTAATCGCCTCATCACTATTATCAATGAAATGTAAGGAATTCATGTATAATAATTATAATTGGAAAAGTGACAGGCTTGCACAGGGGATAAATTGCATCCAGTTTTGTGAGAATCCAAATGAAAATCCACTAATGATCTGTCCAACAATTTATGAAAATCTTTACAAGAATCAGATTCTGGATATTTGCTGTGTTTTATGTCCTGGTTGAACTGTATTTATACCATGATTACCTATTCTACTATATATAAAAAGCCAATGATATAAATTTTTGCTTTATACACCAACCATGGTGAACACGCCAGCAATGGGATTTCAATAGTTAAAATTTACACCTAAAGTGGAACCACATCCAAGTTGACCTTTGATGACCTCGACCTGAATGCAAACTTGTCTAAATTTATCGCTCGTCGCCTCGCAAAGAGTGAAATGAAAGCTGAAATTATATTTTTACATTTTAAATGAGATTACCTCAGAAGATACCAAAAATTAACAAATATGCATTGTCTCATGTTAATAAAGAATCCATAACTCGAAATAGTATGTCATTAAAATGAAAAAGGCCTGGTGATTTGCACGTTTCTTTTTCCATTTCATTTTGGCGATAAAATTGACAACAGACGTACCGCACACCAGTGCTCATTTAAACAAAAACATATTCACATGTATGTATGTCTGCTGCTCAGTAAAATCTAGAAAAATTAATAATGACTCTTAATAATAATCTGACGATCATGGTATAAATAAAATATACCAAAAGTAGCTTGGTGTAACAAATGTTCACCACTCGTGGTGAACATTTTGTACACCAAGCTTCTATGGTTATATTCTATATTTATACATACAGTTACTAATGTAATGTAAGGTTTTCTTCTTTTATTTCCATAGATTAAATGCTCTGTCCTGTGGTCTTCATTTACTGAAGGAGTTTTCTAAACTGTATTGCGACTTGCCTTCGTACAAGGAGATCATGGATCCTGTTAAGAGAATGTGCCTCAAACTACCTAGAGAAATGTATCCAATCACTCTTAAGGTATTTTTCTTTTGTACTGCACATGCACCTGTTATATTATTGTTATCAAGTTTGGAAATAAGCAAGCTGTCATTTGCAGAATGAGGTCCCCAGAGGGTGAAATTGCTGATGCTACCCCATCAGTGGGTCAATTTATCCTCTGGGTACCTCTTTCTGTTTAGGCCTGAGAACTTGCTTCAGGCTGTGGTTCACAGAGGGTAAATTTAGTGATTCTACCTTGCCCTACATCCTCAAATTTACACCCTGAGGACCTCATTCTGCAGATGATAGTCTGCTTATTTCCAGGCTTGATTGTTATTAAATTGTATTGTGTATGGTGAGGCATTAATAAAGGCTTTGCATGTTTGCCAAGCCTTATTTCATTTTATGGAAATACAATTGTTTAACCCGATTCCCAATGTAAAGGCCAAAACCAGCCAGCGCTGTTCACAGAAATCACCATTCAGTTTTCATTGTTTTTTAGCTCACCGAGGGGAACTTATCACTTGCCGTCCGTCGTCGTCGTCGTCCAGCGTCGTCGTGCGTTGTGAACTTTTCATTATCGACTTCTCCTCCCAAACTACTGGACCAAATTGAACCAAATTTGGTGTGCATGTTCCTTATCATATGTCAATTCAAGCTTGTACAAATAAACTTTCCGCGACCACAGGGGGCCCTTCAAGGGGCATTACTCGGATAGCACCCATAACTTTTTTTTTTAAATTTAAAATTAAAAAAATCTTCTCCAGAACCATCATTTAGAATCGTTTGATATTATTTGGTATATAACATCTCTATTGGGGTCCGATGCAAGTTTGTTCAAATCGAGTCCCTGGGTTAATAATTGGGCTCCCTGCAGGAGCCAGAATTTTAACTTAGTGAAATATTAGAAAATTTCTTTAAAAATCTTCTTCTTCAGATCCACCAGTCAGAATGCTTTCATATTTGGTATACAACATCTATAGGGGGGTCAGATTCAAGTTTGTACAAATCGGGTCCCTGAGTTAGTATTTGGACTCTCTATTGAAGCCCAAAGTTTAACTTCGTAAAATTTGAGGAAATTTCTTTAAAAATCTTCTTCTCCAGATCCACCAGTCAGAATCCTTTCATATTTGGTATACAACATCTATAGAGGGGTCAGATTCAAGTTTGTACAAATCGGGTCCCTGAGTTAGTATTTGGGCTCTCTATTGAAGCCCAAAGTTTAACTTTGTACAATTTGAGTAAATTTCTTTAAAAATCTTCTTCTTCAGCTCCAACAGTCAGAATCCTTTCTCGTTTGGTATACAACATCTAAGGGGGGGGGGGGGGGGGCAGGGGGGGAGGGGTTGGTCAGAATCAAGTTTGTTCAAATCAAGTCCCTGGGTTTATATTTGGGCTCCCTATGAGAGCCTGAATTTTAACTTGGTGCAATTTGAGGAAATTTCTTCAAAAATCTTCTTCTTCAGATCCACCAGTCAGAATGCATTCATATTTGGTATACAACATCTTGAGGTGGGTCAGTTTCAGGTTTGTTCAAATTGCTTACCTGGGTAAATTTGGGGCTCCGTATGGGAGCTCAAATATTAACTTAGTGCAATATAGGGAATTTTTTTTTAAAAATCCTCTTCTTTGGACCCTGTAGTCAGAATGTTTCATATTTGGTATATAACATCTCTAGGAGGGTCCGATTCAAGTTTGTTCAAATCTGGTCTATGGGTTGATATTTGGCTTCCTGTGGGAGCCCGAATTTTAACTTAGTGCAATATGAGGAACTTTCTTTTAAAAGTCTTCTTCTTCAGATCTGTTGTATATCCTTTCATATTTGGTATACAACATCTCTAGGTGGGTCAAATTCAAGTATTTTCAAATTGGTTCCCTGGGTTAATATTTTGGATCCCTATTTGAGCCCAAAGTTTAACTTAATGCAATGTGAGGACATTTGTTTAAAAACCTCCTTGTTCAGATCCACCAGTCAGAATTCTTCCATATTTGGTATATACATTTGTAACATCTCAAGAGGGATCAGATTCAAGTTTGTTCAATTTGAGTCCCTGGCTTATTATTTGGGCTCTATATGGGCAGGGTTGGGGGGAGGGGGCAGAGTTGGGGGCATGTTAGGTTCAGGTTTGTTCAGATTTGTTCAGATCCATTTCCATAAAATTTGCCTTTGCAGGGCTTCATTCCTTTGTAGTGTTGATGAACCATGTCTAACTGAATGTGACCCCAAACACTTCTTTGAACCACTTTGTGGCCTCTTGTTTCATTTTGTGTCTCAAAACCATAGCTTATGATCCCCCCCCCCCCCCCCCATTGGAACAAGCTCATTGTGCTCGCTACAATGAGGGGTCATAAGCTATGGCTTTGACGCAAAAAGACAAAAAAATTAATTATTTAAGAATTTTATTTGCAAATGTCTGCTTTTTGTGTCAGGTAAAGTGTTAAAAAGGGTACATGTCAAAAAAAGGTGTAATGTCATATTTTATCAGCAGAATAAGAATCACACAAATCCAAATTAAGATGCTTTCATTTGTGCTTCATAATATTATAGTGGATCCAGGATTCCTGCATGGCCTTGAATTCAAGGAACGTCCTTGAATATGAGGGTCATTCAAGGAATTGAAATCCTGGAAAATGTACCAGGAGTCCTTGAAAAGCCTTGAATATTCATGAAATAAAAATACTAATGAAGCACATAATCATAACTATATAGTTATATATGCCAGAGTTTGTGAAGGCATAGTACTAACTAGGACCCACTGGGCATTACCTCCTTGATATACTGACAAACCATGTAATCATAAATATATAGTTTTATATGTCTGATTTTGTGAAGTCCAAACTGGGGGCCCTCTGGTCATTACCTCCTCCTCCCTCTTCCCTTATAGGGAAGTGATAGGAAGGGGTAATGATCGTACCAGTGAAGACAGGGACTTAAAAATCCTTGAATTCGGCTATTGTAGGGCCTTGAAAAAAGGATGAAATATGTCGAGAAATGGCCTTGATTAGCCTTGAATTTTATCAGTCCTTCGTTGCAGGAACCCTGGGAGCCATTTAATTGGATATCTCTTAACCCTTTACCCAATGCAGACGATATCAAAATTGATTATTTTAATTATCATTTTTTGTATGTTTTCTAAAATTTCAACAAATCTGTATCATGTGACCCCTGATTGGAATGAGCTCAATGAGCTCGTTGCAATGAGGGTGTCACATGATCTGGTTTTGTTGAAATTTGTTGAAAAATAATATTTTTTCAACTGCTGAATTTGTATATTATGCCAGCTGATGCAGTCAATTCGTTACGTAAATGGTTAATTGAATAACCCTATTAAGTGGATATAACTCTCAAATACAAAACCTTTCACCATACCTTCAATATAAATTTGACCTGTTAATTGCCTAGAGGCCATAGAATAAACTGTTAATTGAATAAAAAATCTTGTGCACTGTCAAAGAATTACTCCGACATTCATCAAATTCTCTACATTTCTAGACTCCATACATCCAGTAATTGGCATTTAACCTATTATATGTTGTTGAGCTTTGTCAAACCAAATAAAATAGAATAAGCCCCATAAAATAGATCTGTTTCTCAGGCCTTTTTTTGTAAAATTGCATGTGGGTGTGCAGGTTTTAGTTTATTTTTGTCATTATTTCTTTGCCATCAGAAGTTCTTGTTTTGTTATATGTTTTAGGCCTCATAATTAGTGATTAACTGATAAGGATTTGCAACCGTCACCCACTTGCCGATTAGTTGAATGCACAATTGGCCGGTTATGAGTGCCAATGTCAGAAGTCACAACCAAAAGGAGTTGTATGTTCCAGAATGCATACTCTGTGAATAGGGTTAATTTTACAGTACAGTCAGGTTGATATGTCCGTTGATCTCGAGCGAGTCACTGTGTGTATCAAAATAAAAATACAACTTCAGCGGAAACATGTTAACAGCGCAGCATCTTTGATCAGTGTGAAAACAGGTGACTTACACTCATACTATTTTTAATTCCACCTCCACTGAAATTTAGATTTTTATACTGTACCAATGACCCAGACATAGCTGGTGCTAACTCTTAAAATATAGGGCCAAACACAAATTTTGCCCCCCAATCCCCAAAATTTGCATCTAAAACTAAAGAAAACATGTCCTGAGAGGCCCTCCACACTTCGCCCCTACTGCGCATGCGCAGTGTCAAGGACGTTCCGAAATTGGCGCCATTTATCATTCTAAGTTTGGCCCTTCATCAGTTAACATCTGACTGATCTTTGTGCTTTTAAATCTCAGTTTAAATGATGCCAGACACATAAATATTAGTGAAATGGTGATTCTAAGGAGGATAGAAAAGGAGGAGAGGAAAAGAATGTGTGACAGAATATTATCAGGGCTGTAACTTAAAATTTTTTAATGAAATTATGTTAAGTTACCTATTTTCAAGGCAGCAGCCATTTTGTTGTCATTCTGATTATTTAGTTACACTGTTTTTTCAAGTGTTTTTCCTCTCTCCCTGTCCTTTAAGTTCCCCCTTGCTATTCTCCCATGCTTTTGGCATAATTTCTGTAATTATTATTACTAAAATTTCTTGGGAGTTTTAGCTGAATAACAGAATGAATTCTGTTCTTTCCCCATGTTTACGTCTTCACCTACGGGTGGTTAGGCGTTGTGTTCTGCATCTACCATCTGATGTTCTGCAGTTTCTTCCCTGGAAGTCTCTGTTTTGCATCAGATGGTGTATTTTTGGTAACTGATTTCGGGCCTGGGTGCCTGGAGTCTTATTTTAGTGTTTTTACACTCATTGTTTACATTTACAACAGCCCTCTGTGTGAGGGGGGGATTTCTAAATAATAATATCTTTATGTTATTTTAATCATAACTAGATACATTATTATTGTTCGTAAGTGTTGAATAAATTGTTTAAAATATTTTTAAAATTTTTGTCCACACTTAGGCTTGGGATCCATTGGGGCTCAACGTTACTTTTCAGAAACTTGGGCTGTTCTGAAAAAATATTTTTTCAAAATATTTTGATTTCAATTATTTTTTCTATATTAATGGATCATATTATTATTATGTATTTTGATTGCCAGGGGTTAGTGCGAGTACCAGGACTTGTTTTCTTTTCACATTGAAAGGATATTGATCAATTGTTTTAAGAGGAAGTCTTCCTCTGACCTTATTATCATTCTATATGTGGTCAGTGTACTCGCATTAACTCCTGTTCTGTATCGTATGATTTCGATGACAATATGGGAAGCGTATGTCACGGTATGTTGTTGGGGATTTGGACACTCCGGTCCTTTCCCCGCAGGGTCACTCTACTTTATCAATTTCTATTTCAGACGATCAAGATTAGGGTGATGTATCTGTGATGTCTTCCAACAGTGTGCCTCCGTCGTCACAATTAATGAAGGGCTAGCGGAAAAGTGCTCATGTAATACGCCAATTGCCTAAGAGGACCCTAGTAGGTTCGACGGCCTTTGACGTCCGCTAGCTCGCCCGGTGTAGCGTCCATTCACCGAATGGTTCGGCAGCCGGGTTCGTCCGTTGCGGTCTAGAAGGAATTTTGGGGTGATGCGAGCACTATAAAATTAACTTAATGCACACCCAGTGACGGCGGATCGGAGGGAGAACGGAGGAAGCCTTTTAGTCCGGTTCATAGCTCGTTCCGGTCCATCCGGACGGCAAGCGAGAGAGGCCCCTCTCTCGTTCAACAACATCTGGCCCCAGATGTTGTGGTACAAATGTGTCGTTAGCGGAGCATACGTCCGTCGCTCGGGACGCTCCGTTGTATAGGCAGTCCGCTGTGACTGCTAAGGCTTCCTCTTCTCGTCAGCGCACACGACCGCACCTTGGCTGCGTGACCGCCGATATATTACCAGCTTCGCCGATCAAGGATTCTTCGGCGACCAGGTCACACCATCCGGCAGCCAGGGATTCGAGACCGATGGACTCCGGACGTTCGCATAGGAAAAGTATGCGGGAGCCATCTGATGCGGAGCTGCCCTCGGTGAAGCAGCGATAGACTGCGCCTCCGCAGGTCTCGACGCCGGACATTCTTGTGCACATAGCACAGCTTATCGCAGCATCCCAGCAGCCGACAGAAACGGTGTCGGATCGAGAATTATCCGACAGCGCTGGGTCGGTAGCCGGGGACTCGAGGCCTGCAGACTCCGGACGTTCGCATAGGAAGTGTGCGGGAGTCAACGTACACGGAGCTTCCAGCGGCAATGCATCGTAAGTCCGCTACTGCACAGGCCTCGGGAACGGACGTGCTTTCCTTAATAGCACAGTTTATCGCAGCATCCCAGCATCAACTGAATCTATCGCATATATTTTATCCGACGATGCTGGGTCGGGACGCTCCGCGGAAGCGGGTACGGACGTCCGAAAGTTTCATCCGGTCCGACGGGATACCGAGAGGGATTCGGTGGATTTCAAGCTTTCCCTTTCGGAACAACATATGCTGCGATGCCGGATAAGAAACTGATAGCGTCGGTGGACTTAGAAATTTTTGGTTCGGTTCAGGGACATCGTCCCTCAGTTCCGACATAGTCCAATAATGTCACACAAACTTTTGAATTATTGAACGACGCTATATATATTATTATTTTATGCTTGCTATCCAAGCATTTCTGGTTTCTTGTTCGAAGAGTTATGGAGATGTCTTTCAAAAGTGTGCCTCTGTCGTTATAGTTAATGAAGAGTTAGCGGCAATAAGTGCTCATGGAATATGTCTATCGCTTACGGAGTGACATTCGCTAGCTCACCCGGTGTAGCGTACATTCATCGAATGGTTCGGCTGCCGGGTTCGTCCGTTGCGGTCTAGGAAGGAGATTTGGGTGATGCGAGCACTTTAATTACTTTAGTACTCACCCAGTGACGGCAGATTGAGGACAGATCGGAGGAAGCCAACAACATAGGGGACCGCATGTTGTGGTTCAGATATTTTACATTCGGAGCATATGTCCGTTGCTCGGGACGCTCCGTTATATTGACAGTCCGAGAGACTGTCTTTAATGCTTCCTCATCCTCACAGCAGGGCACACGACCGCACATTGGCTACGTGACCTCGAGTATCAGATCAGTTTCGGCATTCAGTGATTCCACAGCGAATAGGTCGCGCCATCCGGTAGCCAAGGGACACGAGGCCTATACACTCCGTTCGCTCGCATATTGGAAGTATGCACGGGGTAACGATCTCGGAGCTTCCTGCGGCAATGCATCGTAAGACCGCTGCTCCTCAGGCCTCAGTGACGGACGTGCTATCCGAGTTAGCACAGTTGTTTCGCAGCATCCCAGCAATTGACGGTTTCTCGGTCGAATCAGGAATTATCCGACGGCGCTGGGTCGGTGCGGTCCGCGGTTGCATCAAGCTACGGACGACCGAACGCTTTATAGGGTCCGACAGGATGGCGAAAGGGATTCGAAAGATTTCGAGTTTTCCCTTTAGTAGTATCGGAAGATGCCTTTCATATCTTCTGGCATTTCTTCCAGTGATTATTTTTCGGACTTCATTGCTGCGATCTTGGATAAGAGACTTATAGCGTCATTGGACTCGGATTTTTCGATCGGTACAGGGACTTTGTCCCTGACTTACCGACGCAGTCCAATATTGTCATTACAACATGTGTTTTAATTTTCGACGCTATATATTTATATATATATACAAGCCTGCTACTAAGCATGATAGTTTAGTTTCTTGTCCGCGTGGCTCATTTCTGCCATTTTATCTTTTTTACATATAGTTTATTTTGGCAGAGCAGGGCATACCGAGAGTTCATATGCGTCTAGACGGTGTGATTAAAGACTGCATATATTCTTTTTCGCCGTTTATGTCTTTTCCAATTTCAATGTTGGGAACGACATTATGTATAGTAGACTTAACTTAGACGCTTTATTATACGTAATCCGCCTTACTGAGGCGTTATCATTACGTCTTCAAGAAAAGATTTACGGGATATTATTCTCAATGTAATTTCTTTTGAGGGCAGTAGTTTGTTCACGTATAACTCCGCCCTTCAGTGGCTGATTGGAGTTGGTTAGACGTGATGCAGCCCTAGCTACATCCACGCGTGGATAGTAGGTTAAGAACTCTCTCAGAGTCGCTTCGTTCTCGGAGGAGCTTCTCTTCGACGGCAACTTTCCGGCAATCCATGAATTGCTTGATTTATACATTCTCTTGTCTATCTAGTGTTACAAGAGATTCAGACTGGGGCAAACATTCGGTGGTTGACTCAGAGAGTGCCGCCGCAGTTGCCGGACCCGAGTGTGGCTGTTATGATGGTTGCCAGTCAAACAGATTGGGATATATACTGATCCCTACGGATTCGAAGTGCCAGGGTCTTTGGGTTCCGCAGTCTTTTAGCTATCAGTTTAACTTCCGCGGAATAATGTTTTTTAGGCTTGCTTTATGTCATTGCATGAACATTATTCAGAAACGCATGCCCAAATTCCTGTCCTTTAATTCGACAGTAGTGGCGTATCTCCGGAACCAGGGAGGCACTCTTTCGTTTCCGTTATTCAATTTAATGGAAAGAATCCGTCTGTTGGTTATAGTACACCAAGTTCAGTTTTGGTCCGTCATATTCTGGGTCGTCTGATTGTTTTATCGCACTCCCGTTCTCTTACGGGTCGCTTGTTGCTGTCAGAATGGACTCTCAACAAACAAGTATTCAATCAGATTTGCTATCTATGGGAGCGCCCAATGATGTTTTTTATGACACAGCTTGCTAATCAATTGCAGACGTATGTGTTGGCTTGTCCAGATCTCTGAGCTAATACTGTTAACGCTCTATTGATCTATAGGACGGAATGATAGGATACGCGTATCCTCCGGCGCTGTTGTTTTAGCAGGTATTGCTAAGATAAACAACCACAATACATTTCTGTTGATAGCATCTCTATCTTCACAGAGATCATGAGTAATTTACTCTCTTGTCTACTGTGGATCTTAACGTGAAATCTTCCTCTATGTGAGGATCTTTTTTCACTGGGTAAATCGTGTCATCTTTATCACAACCAGCAAGGTCGCAACCTTCATGTATTACGTTGTGTGGTCCGTATTGCATTGTAAGCACTGTACTGGACGAGCTTTGGACGCGATTTCTTACTATAGGAGATCCTCTTCTTCGCTATTCTATGCGACTAAAGTGGAGGCTCTTCCGTCGTGGTGTAGGGATCATTATGTTTATATGGTTGATCCCTCCATACTACTCATTGCTATTTTTTAGTATACTTGTTTCACAAGATCTACTGCAGCCTGTTGTTATTTAGGTTATAGGTTTATGTTACCTCATACCTATGCACTCTACGATAGTTTACAATTGAGTCTTTTGTCTCTTTATCTAAGTCAGTTAGTAACTTTTTGATAAATAGACTTAGAATCTTTAGATTAAATTCCTATACGGATTTTAACTTCGGTTCTTATTTAGCTAAGTAATCATTTGAACCTCTGGAAACAGTAGTTTTCAAATTCTGACCTTTTAGACAGTAATTCTGTTGGATCTCTTTTACTGTAGAGTCAGTGAGTTTCATGCACTATCGATGGATGATTTTCACTTTCATAGTTTCGGAATCAATACTTCCGTTACTATTTAGGTTGGATTGTTGCATAAGAGTTAGGCTCCTATTATCCGGAACCTATTATTTTAAGGTCCTTCCGTCTTCGTATGGGCATAGGCCTTTACTCTTTCCGGGTACAGTTTATAAACAGATATCTGTTTATTACAAGGGCGTAAGCTTCTTCTGTCTTTGATGTCTAGTAGAAGGACGTTACGCTCCATTTTATTGTTAATGGATTCTATTAACTAGCGTACTGCTTATGGTATATCATTGGCTTAGCAGTTGTGCTTAAGATTTCGGCTCATGAAGTAAGAGTTCTTCTACTTCTTGGGCTTACATTAATAGTGTTGCTATTATAGATTTTTGAAGGCTGCTCATTGCGCTCAGCCATCCATTCATGAATTTTATCTCAGAAATATCGAGTCCATTTCTGGAGGCCTCTATTGTTAGGTCTATTATCTACTGCTCAGAATATCATTCACTTAACAGTTGCTACTATAGCTAGGTAGGCTGTCTGTTTCGGCAGTGTCTCCGTTCGGCTGCCCTCTTCGCTCTGGGCTATTTGACCCAGGGCAAGAAAAAAGGGGGGGGGGAGGGTGTTCCCTTGGGTCACCTGTTTTTACTATGAAAACAAGGGGATACCTCCTCCGGAGTTAGTAATTCTGAGCTGTTATTGGGATGGTTGTTTAGTGAGAAGTTTAAGTTTATAAAATTCATTCAAGTCTTAGTTTTTAAAGTATAGCTTTTGAATATTGCATATGTCAACGGACATGATTATGCAATTCTCACACACTTTTAGGAGTATAAGAGTCTCTATTCTCTAGACTTACTTTATTATTGGCTTACTTTAAAAATTATTAGTATAAGGATTATTGGATATTAATAGAGTACATGGATGTATGAAGCTCAATTTTTGGAAGGTGTTGTATCTTTCTAATTTATCATAAATAAGAAAGATACATGTAAGGCCTATTACTTCTTTTCCCTACAGGGGATGACTCTATTTTATTTTATTGAGCGTATTCCATTTTGCTCTATGTCCTTGGCCCTCCAGCCTTTTTACTATTCAGCTATGTCTGGGTCATTGGTACAGTATAAAAATGTTAAAAAATTTATAGTAATTTATATATTTTTTATACTTACCAATGACCCAGACGGGGATGGCCCTCCCAGGAGTTGGGAACTCTTGCCTCCCCGCTGAGTACATAGCGCTTACCAGGCACTGGTTATTAGAATGATAAATGGCGCCAATTTCGGAACGTCCTTGACACTGCGCATGCGCAGTAGGGGCGAAGTGTGGAGGGCCTCTCAGGACATGTTTTCTTTAGTTTTAGATGCAAATTTTGGGGATTGGGGGGCAAAATTTGTGTTTGGCCCTATATTTTAAGAGTTAGCACCAGCTATGTCTGGGTCATTGGTAAGTATAAAAAATATATAAATTACTATAAATTTTTTAACATTCAAGATGAAATTCAATAAAATATATCAAAGGGCAATTAAATAACATATATATATATTTACTTGATTTAATTACTGATTTATTTTCTAATTCGAATTTTCGATTCAAAACCCATGTGGACATACAGGTCAAAACAAAAGTAGGTCCCATTTTGTGCACAGTAATTCAGATTGCTTTTGTTGTGGGGCGGAAATCAACAACTGAAAATACATTCACAATGGCTGTGTTTTTAAATAGCTTCTAACACTGCAATTCACTCCATTTCATAGATTCGTATTTATGCATCTAGTGCCGGAATATCCCAAATGGAGAAATACAATGTTTCACAAATGATAACCAATTCCAGAAGTCCATGCATAAAATGGCCATACACTATTTTTAGATTGTTTACATAAATAAGTAACATGCACAACAGATTGAAGTCCGATTGGACTCTGAAAACAATCTGCGATGAGTGAATTTTATGTTTGTTATTGTCCACTTTGTGTTGACAGTGATTAACCCTTTCAGACTTTAATTATCCTGACATTCAAACGTCACTGGGAATTCAGTTTCTTCAACGTTTTTTTCAAAATGCGGCGTCAAACATCGAAAAGTACAAATAACAAGATATTTTTCGCATTAGTGATTAACTGGTTGAGCGCTAGATTATTTTTGGTGGTCTGAATTTGTTTTTCAGAACTTGTTTTATTACAAATTATTGGAGAGTGCCCACAGGCACTCTCCAATAATTTGTAATAAAACAAATTTATATAAACAAAATATTATTTGTGCTTGACTGAATATGAAATGTGAGCAAAGAAAGTGTTGTCTTTTGCTCTGGTATCCTCATTTTTTGAAAGCCATGATAGTGGCTTCTTAGCACTCAGCCAGTTAAGAAGTCTTGACAGCAGGATTATATTACTATTTTAAGCTGCAATAACATTTGGCTCAATGGTTGTCACTGCACACTATTCAGGAGAAAATAGGAATTGAGGTTAAAACTTTAAAAAATCGAAAAATAATAAATGACCACAAAGTCTCAACGTGCTGTTTGATTTCGTACGTCATAAGACTTACAAAAGTATCAAAGGGTTAAAGAAGAATTTGGTAATTAGATTGTTTAAAAAATGAACTGACAGTGATATCAGATGATGAAACATCAATTCATAGTACTGGTGGGGTGTCAGTGTAACTTGTACTGGAAGTGGAATATTCTAAATGTTGAATAATTGACAAGTTTCAACACTACTGCCAATCACTGTGGCAACTTATTAAGCTTGTTATTGCTTGTATGAGGTCATAAATCAAACGTTAATATGAATAATTTTGATCCTATGGTGTTCCATGTAACCATCGGCATGAACCGATGTTCAAACACTTCTACCGATAGTCGACCAATGATTTAAAATTGGCTGAAGTCTGATGTGTTTGCCAAACATTGGTTAATCACTAGTCATAATCTACAGAATAGCATGGGTGGTCGTGGATTTCGTCCCTTGTATGCAAGAAGGCTTTGCAATGCATTGCAAAGCCTTATTGCACTCAAGGGACAAATTTATCAATTTTATTAACTTGGGTAAAATATCAGACATAACCATTTAATTTTTATTATGCCTCCGAAATTTTTTTTCGAGGGGTATATAGTGGAGGTCTCCGTCCGTCCGTCCGTACAAACATTTTGTATTATAACTCGAACATCAGTTGTCGGGTTTTAATGTTCTGTGGTATGGTTATAGGGCAGCTTGGGAGAACGGATGCCCTTGTACCTAGGGTTTCGTCCGACAAATCTTACAGGAGTTATGTCCCTTATTTACTTTTTCCATCCGTCCGTACGAACATTTTGTATTATAACTTGAACATCAGTTGTCAGATTTTAATGTTCTTTGGTATGGTGAAAGGGCAGCTTGGGGGAACAGATGCCCTTGTACCTAGGGTTTTGTCCGACAAATCTTACAGGAGTTATGTCCCTTATTTACTTTTTCCGTCCATCTGTCCGTCCATCTGTACGAACATTTTGTATTATAACTGGAACATCAGTTGTCAGATTTTAATGTTCTTTGGTATGGTGATAGGGCAGCTTGGGTGAACAGATGCCCTTGTACCTAGGGTTTTGTCCGACAAATCTTACAGGAGTTATGTCCCTTATTTACTTTGAAAATTGATGATTTTTTGGTTTCCTACCAATTAAAATTGTTAGGCTGAACCGATGAGTTTCAAATTTTATATGCTGATTACTCATGTCAAAGTACAGGTTGGTTTCAATTGACAAATCTTACAGGAGTTATGTCCCTTATTTACTTTTTCTGTCCGTCCGTCCATACGAACATTTTGTATTATAACTCGAACATCAGTTGTCTGATTTTAATGTTCTTTGCTATGGTGATAGGGCAGCTTGGGGGAACGGATGCCCTTGTACCTAAGGTTTTGTCCGACAAATCTTACAGGAGTTATGTCCCTTATTTACTTTGAAAATTGATGATTTTTTGATTTCCTACCAATCAAAATTGTTTGGCTGAACCGATGAGTTTCTAATTTTATATGCTGATTACTCATGTCAAAGTACAGGTCGGTTTCAGTTTGAGGTTTGACTCAGCAATTTTTGATGCAGTTATGCCCCCTTTTTCACTTGGAAAAGATGCAAGACCAGTTCTACTTTTTCACTGGTTTGAGAATTTTTAACAAAGGTATGTACTATTCCTATTTTTGCCTCTTTCAGTTATTATTCAATATGGCACCATTCAAGTCATCTGCAATTATTTTTATAACTTTTTCTCTATTACTGACTCCTTAGTGCTGTTCTGCAATGCAGCAGCAGTGAAGCTGTTGTCTGTTGTTACAAAACATATTAACAAAATATAAATAATAATAATTTTATTGGCACTTTGCCATTCCTTACTGTTGTTCTGCAATGTAGTGTTGTTCTGCAATGTAGCAGCAGTGAAGCTGTTGTCTGATTATCCACATGTGAGTACGACTTGGCTATCTTCGGGGGCATTAGCACACGCGTTAGCATTGCTCGTGTTTTTTTAAGTTTGCATTGGTTATAAAAAGAGAGCATGCGGCAGCCGAAAGGACCATGCAGAAAAACAGATTTTTAACTTTTTTAGGCCATAAATGTTCAGGTTATAACCAGAAGATAGGCAAATGACCATATCCCTGTTAATTGTATTGTCCTGTTAATTTAATATTATTATGTGTATCCAGCAAAGTGTCTATTGAGTTAACAGAGCTCAACTGCACTTTGGAATGTACCCTGGCTTGATGTTAAGTTGGAGTATACCATCAGGGTTCAATTCAAGGACTTTGGTTGGGGGGGGGGGGGGGGGGGGGGGGGAGGCTCGAATTCTGCCCCATTCCTAAAGTATAATGGGCTGTAGAATTCCCAGTTTAACTAACCATGTTTCTCCTGACTTACCATTTACCAGTAATTCAATTGAGTCATTGCCTCATGCATGTGTACACTAAACTGCCTCAGATTTTGTTTTCACAGGTCTAATAAAAGGAGAGTTTACAGGGGTTATTTTAAAAACCTTAATTTGTGGTAACTCCGTAGATCTGTGTCTGTGGTGCCTGACAGACTGTCACATGCCACTTATCTATTGGGGTCTCTGGAATTAGAACTGAATCAAACCCTGACCATTCACAGACTCGGGAGTTGAAAGGGTTAAAACTGCATAGGATTACATCGTATGTGAGTATTAAAATGTTTATAGCTTCCTTTTTAGGAGCAGATTACTGACATCTTAGGAATATTGGAATCTGATCAAGAAAAATGTCGTAAATGTTTAGTGATGCAGAAAAGAAAACCACAGCCTATAAAACTGTTTGAACCCAAAATAGAGGACAAGTAAGTTGAATAGTTTTCAGGGTCCAAGGTAGCTTTTCCAAACTAGACCGAGGGCCTGTTTTGGAATTTTGAGAGCCAGGTTTAAAAAAAAATAGTCAGTTCTTGAACCAACGAATACTAAAATTTATTTTAAGACCCCTTCAAAGTAAATCTTCTGTTTCTCATACCATTTTTAGCTTAACTTGACAATGTCAGGATAAGCTATTGTCACCACGCGTGCGGAAGTCTGTTAGTTGAGTCTGTTCACATTTTCCTTAGCACAGGCTACACCACATAGTTCTTGTCTGATCATCACTAAATTTCATGTGCAGATTCGAGGGTATCTCCAGATGAGAATGTTCCATTTTTTTTGCAATTGGTTAACTGTGATGGCTGCATGGGTTTGAAAACTGAAAACCTTTAGCACAGTCTACAGGTCATATTTATGAAGGGATTTCATTGTAACTTGGTAGGATGACTACATAATGTCTAGATGAGAAAGTCCTATTTTGGTCGGGTTCGGTCAACCATAATGACTGTAGGGACACATCACCTAGATTCCTTTAGCACAGTCTACACACATCTCCTCATTATTCAAAATGTTGCATTCAATTCTTATGTGACTGTCT
The DNA here is from genome assembly GCA_031216915.1 of Pictodentalium vernedei. Classification (NCBI taxonomy): domain Eukaryota; kingdom Metazoa; phylum Mollusca; class Scaphopoda; order Dentaliida; family Dentaliidae; genus Pictodentalium; species Pictodentalium vernedei. The sequence goes on along the minus strand of CM062295.1, from coordinate 670,506,752 downwards.
TCGCTCAAAAACTATCGAAATGCGACACAGCATGGGTCCTGAATTATTTTGAATCAATACAATATTGGCAAATCTTCCCCTGAGTTCCAATGTGTTCTCTGTGCCACCACATGTGCGGAACTCAGGGGACGAAATGATAATACATTTTAAAGGCAGCCCCAAACAGGTCTGGCATTCCAGAAAATCAAGGGGTGCAAAATATTGCCCTCCTCAATTTTTTCTAGGCGTGCAGTAGGTTTGCAGCACTCCTGCACTCCTAAAGAAGGCTAGGCCTGATAATGTCTAGATGAGAACGTCGTATTTTGGTTGGGTTGAACCATAACAGTCGCAAGCACACGTTACTAGATACCTAGATTCCTTTAGCACAGTCTACAGGTTGCATTTATGAAGGAATTTCATGATAAATTTGTAGGATGACTCGGGTATAATGTCTAGATGAGAACATCCTATTTTGGTTGTGATTGGTCAGTTGTGCCAGCTGCACGGACACATGACTTAGATTTGTTTGGCACAGTCTACAGTTCATATTTATGAAGCTATTTCTTTGTAACTTGGTAGGATGATTTGGTATGATGTCTAGATGAGACTCCTATTTTGGTTATGATCAGTCAGCTGTTACCATCGCTTGGGCACGTGAACTAGATTCCTTTAGCACTATCTACAGATAGTATTTATGAGGGGATTTGATTGTAACTTGGTAGGATGACTGTATGATATCTAACTATTTCATCCTGTAGCCCTGTTTTGGTTGAGATCAGTCAACCATGATGGCAGCACATGTTTGAGTCCTTTATCGCAGTCTAAACCTCTTATTCTTGCTGAATGGATAAACTATAAGGTACAGAACTTAATGTATTGTCAATTGTCAAAATTATTGTCTTATTTAATAATCCTTTCATAAACATGGAACATTAGGGCTGTCATGACTATCAGTTTTCATATTCGACTAATTACCAGCATTAGTCGACAGTTAGTCGATTAATAGTCATTTCCCATGAATTCAACAATCTCTAATATCCTTACAAAATAGATTTAAAACTGCCAATGTTTGAATGTGTGAACATAAAACACCCTCCATTCCAACACAAGTTACAACTTAGTACTACATGTACAAGTGAAATTACCGTCATGAGTCTTGTGACAATTTTCCCACTTTCGCGATTCTAGTTATTCCAAAGGGGGTTGTTCGAGTGTACAAGACCGAAGATTCTATTTACTTTGCAGTCTAGTCTGCAGTGACTTCCCCAACTGCAATTATTAAAAGATACACCACTTGAATGATACTCTTTAGTACTGATTAATGAGTGTTGGTTAATACTACAGAGAATACTGATTGATCAAATTGCAAGGCTCAGTGTTTTCAAAATTATGTAATTCACAATTATGCTGAAAACAAAGGCCATGGTATTTTACAAGTAACTATGGAGAGACATTTCAAAGGTTAATAATCTGTTAATTCACCTCATTACACAGTACAATTTTAACCCGACATTAAGCTTTTTCCAGCCATTTTTGTATATATTATATTGGTGTGTCCTGTTACCACCTGTATCTCAGAGATGCTTTGTCACTTTTGTTTCAAATTTTCAGCAATCATCAGACATTATGTAAAACTGATGCATGTCAGTTTTGGGGGGAAAAGTTCAAGATGGCCATTTTTGTTGGACATTGCATGTAATTAGCTTTCTGCCTAGAGCATCTAAATGACCTTTCCGATTTCAATACATTTTGGTATGCAAGTGTAGCAGCATAAGATAAATAGCATATCCTACTGGTTTTTTCTCGTGCATAAACTACGCAAATTAGATGAACTTTAGCTTTTTTCAGCCTTTTCTGTATATATGGTTTGTGTGTCCTATTACCACCTGTATCTCAGAGACGCTTTGACGCTTCTGTTTTGAATTTTTAACAATGAGCAGACATTATGTAAAATTGATGCATGTCAATTTTTTTCGAAAAATCATTCAAGATGGCCGACTGGTGGCTATATTTTTATACTGTACCAATGACCCAGACTTAGCTGGTGCTAACCCTTAAAATTCTAGGGCCAAACACAAATTTTGCCCCCCAATCCCCAAAATTTGCATCTAAAACCAAAAGAAATCATGTCCTGAAGGTCCTCCATACTTTGCCCTCACTGCGCATGCGCAGTGTCAAGGACGTCCCGAAATTGGCGCCAATTATCATTCTTTGTTTGGCCCTTCATCAGTTCACATCTGACTGATATTTGTGCTTGTAAATCTCAGGTTAAATGATGCCAGACACATAAATATTAGAGAAATGGTGGATATAAAGTGCATATAGAAGGAGGAGAGGAAAAATGAGTGACAGAAAATATTCAGGGCTGTAACTTAAATATTTTTATACTGTACCAATGACCCAGACATAGCTGGTGCTAACTCTTAAAAATGTCGGGCCAAACACAAATTTTGCCCCCCAATCCCCAAAATTTGCATCTAAAACCAAAAGAAATCATGTCCTGAAGGACCTCCATACTTTGCCCTTACTGCGCATGCGCAGTGTCAAGGACGTTCCGAAATTGACGCCAATTATTATTGTCTGTTTGGCCCTTCATCAGTCAACATCTCACTGATCTTTGTGCTTGTAAATCTCAATTTAAAGGATGCCAGACACGTAATTATTGGAGAAATGGTGATTCTAAGGAGGATATAGAAGGAGGAGAGGAAAAAGGAGTGACAAAAAATAATCAGGGCTGTACTTCAAATTTTTTATGAAATTATGTTAAGTTGCCTATTTTCGAGGCATGGGCCTGTTGTTGTCATTCTTGCTATAAAGTTGCACTGCTTATTCAGTGTTTCCTCTCCCCTGGTCTTCTAAGTCCCCCCTTGCTATTCTCCCATGCTTTTGGCATATTTTTGAGAAAGATCATTTCTAAATTCTCTTGGGAGAATTAGCTTGGTTACAGAATGAATTCTGTTATTTTCCCCATATTTACGTTTTCACCCATGGGTGTGTAAATGTTGTGTTCTGCATCTACCATCTGATGTTCTGCAGATCCTCCCCTGGGAGTCTCTGTTTTGCATCAGATAGTTTGTAATTCTGATGACTGATTTCAGGCCAGTATTGTCAGTGCCTGGAGTCATGTTTTCTGGTGTTTTTACACTGTTTGTTTACATTGGCAACAGTCTCTTTTGAGGGGGGCTGTTTGCCTTTGGAGTAGTTTATCTCATTATAAGATACATTATTATTATCCGTAAGTGTTGCATTAATTATTTAATATAATTTTAAAATTTTTGACCACACTTAGCCTTGGGATCCATTGGGGCTCAATGTTACTTTTCAGAAACTTGGGCTTCGCTGAAAAAATATTTTTCAAAAATTATTTTGATTTTCAATTGTTTTTTCAATATTAATGGATCATGTTATTATGTATCTTTGTGTTTAGGGGTTTGTGCGAGTACTAGGACTTGTTGTTGACTTTTCACAATGAAAGGATATTGTTCAAATTGTAATAGGAAGAAATCTTCCTCTGACTTTCATGATCATTGTATTAATTGTAGTCAGTGTACTCGCACTAATCCCTGTTCAATATGTCAATATTGGGATGACAAACATTGGAAACGTGTGTCAAGATATGTTGTTAGTGGAGAAAGGGCTATGCTGGCTCTTTCTCCGCAGGGTCACTCTACTCTATCAGTTTCTATTTCAGAGGAACAAGAACAGGGTGATGTTTCCATGTTATCTTCCGCAAGTGCGCTTCCGTCGTCACAAATGAATACAGAGCTAGCGGCAAAAGTGCTCATGGAGATAAGACAAATGTCGTCCGGTGTAGCGTCCATTCACCGAATGGTTCGGCAGCCGGGTTCATCCGATGCAGTCCAGGAGGAAATGTTGGGTGATGCGAGCACTATAAACATTCAACGTGCACACCCAGTGACGGCGGATAGTAGGAGAGATCGGAGGAAGCCTTCGAGTCCGGTTCCTAGCTCGTCCAGGTCCAGCCGGGCCACGAGCGAGAGAGGCCCCTCTCTCGTACAACAACATCTGGGACCAGATGTTGTGGTACAAAATGTGTCGCAAGCGGAGCACACGTCCGTCGCTCGGGACGCTCCATTGTATAGGCAGTCCGCTGAGACTGCTCAGGCTTCTTCCTCTCACCAGCACCTTGGCTACGTGACCGCCGATATTTTACCAGCTTCGCCGATCAGGGATTCTTCGACGACCAGGTCACGCCATCCGGTAGCCAGGGACACGAGGCCGGTTGACTCCGGGCGTTCGCATAGGAAGAGTATGTGGGAGTCACCAGATGTGGAGCTGCCCTCGGCAAAGCAGCGAAAGACTGCGCCTCCGCAGGCCTCGATGTCGGACGTGCTTGTTCAAATAGCACAACTTATCGCAGCATCCCAGCAACCGACAGAAACGGTGTCGGATCGGGAATTATCCGACGGCGCTGGGTCGGTACGCTTCGCCGAAGCATCGGGTGCGGACGACCGGGAACATCATGAGGTCCAACCGGATGGTTAAAGGGATACGGATGACTTGGAGCTATCCCTTTCGGAACAACATAAAGCTGCCGTGGACTTCATCCGGCACTTTCTTTCTCAAGTTGTTCCGTCGGGCCAGACTGCTGCGGTACCGGACAAGAGAATTATAGCGTCATTGGACACTGATTTCTTTGAGCGGTTCAGGGACATCGCTCCCGAGTTTCCGTCTCAGTCCAATAATGTCACAAGAACATTTGAATTATTGAACGACGCTATATTCAAACTTGCTTCCAAAACAGGAAAAGCGGGTTTCTTGTCCGCCAATACTCTTAACCTGCCTTTCATTAACGCAAGGAATAAATTCGATACGGCAGGACAGGGTATTCCGAGAGTTCATCTGCGTATGGACGATGAGGCGGAATACTTAGAATTATCATTACCGTCCTCTGCGTCTATTCCAACCGCGGTGTTGGAGACGACTATTTCGTCTAACAGAGCCAGTTTAGATGCTTTATCTTACGCAGACCACCTTTCTAAGGCGTTATCACTGCGTCTTCAAGGGAAAGAATTCCAGGATATACAATCCTCTTTAAGACTTCTTTCAAGGGCAGTAGCTTATTCCACGTGTAACTCCGCCCTTTCAGTGGCAAACCTGGAGTTGGTTAGACGTGACACAGCCCTAGCTACATCCACACTCGTGGATAGTAAGGTGAAGAACTCTCTCAGAGTCGCTTCGGTCTCCGGAGAACTTCTCTTCGACGGCAAGCTTTCTGCAATTTACGATAAAATTACTAAGAAAGCTTCGGATTCTCTGTTGTTTAAATCTGCTTCTAAGAAGTCGGACACGGCAGATAAGAGTAAGACAGGCACTTCTGGGTCTAATGCGCCCAAGAGAGGTTCCTATAGAGGTTCCGGTGCGTCCTCTTGGTCTTATTCAAGAGACCATCAAGGCAGGGACTCACGTGCGGGATGTCCTTCGGGCCGGGACTACCGGTCGGACGCCCCGAGGTCGACGGGACGAGGTGCGGGTCGCGGAGGACGTGGTTTCTCCTCCCGCAGGCCTCGCAGGTCCAGGAGGTGATGGCTTCAACCTCTATCGCGTGCCGGTTGGCGGAAGGTTGTCGAGTTTTTCACAAGAGTGGGCGTCGATTACGGACGACCCTTGGGTGAGAGGGGTGATTTCGGAAGGTCTAAAGATATCCTTCAAGTGAAAGCCTCCATTAACTCGAAGTCCAAAATGGACTCAACTTCCGTCAAATCCGCAGAAAAGAGACGCTCTGTTATCAGAGGTGCAGTCTCTTTTAAGGAAGAACGCGGTAGAGGTCGTAGAAAACCAGGAGACACCGGGATTCTACAGCCATCTGTTTCTGGTTCCGAAACCAGACGGCTCGTTCCGTCCAGTCATAGATCTGAGCTGGATAAACAAGCTGATCGTCGCTCCGAAGTTTTATATGGAGACGATTCGATCAGTCAGAGCGAGTATTCGGGTGAACGATTATGCAACAAGCATAGATCTCAAAGATGCGTACTTTCACGTCATGGTACATCCGACATGCAAAAAGTATCTACGCTTCGCAGTCCTAGGAGTGGTGTATCAATTCCAGGCGATGTGCTTCGGATTGAACCTAGCACCCTGGGCTTTCACTCGGGTAATGAACTCGGTAATGATGTATTTCCGAGCTCATTCGTCTGCGGTAACGTCGGCCTACCTGGACGACATTCTTCAGAGGTACGGCAACTAGTTAACGCTTCAGAACGATGTGCAGAATCTGCTTCTATTGCTCCGACGTCTCGGTTTTATAATAAACGAGGAGAAGTCGGATCTGGTGCCGTCCAAGTCATTCACACATCTGGGAATGAGCTTCGAGACGCACAACAATCTCGTTCGTCTGCCGTTAACCAGAGCGAAATTAGTCAGTTGTTACGCTCGCTATTGTCTGCACGCAGACAAAGTCACAGCGAGGGAGTTCATGAGACTGATAGGTCTGTGTGGAGCCGCTGCGGATCTCATTCCGATGGGGCGGTTACACACGCGTCCTCTCCAAATTTTCTTGACTCAGAATTGGAGTGTGAAAATTCATTCGCTCGACATAGAAGTTCTCTTGTCAAATCAAGTGAAACGAGAGATTCAGACTTGGGCAAACATTCAGTGGTTAACTCAGGGAGTTCCGCTGCAGTTGCCGGATCCGAGTTTTACCATTATGATGGATGCCAGTCAAACAGGTTGGGGTGCATCATTGATCCCAACGGATTCGAGATGCCAGGGTCTTTGGGATCCGCAATTCCTGGGCAAGCACATAAACATCAAGGAAATGATGTCAATTTGGCTTGCGTTACGTCATTGGATGGACATTATTCACAATGCTCATGTCCAAATCCTATCCGACAATACGACAGTAGTGGCGTATATACGGAATCAGGGAGGCACTCATTCAGTTCCGTTGTTCAATCTAACGGAAAGAATCCTTCTGTTTGCTCTAGAACATCAAGTTCTACTTTCGGTCCATCATATACCGGGTCGTCTGAACGTACTAGCAGACTCCCTTTCACGAAAGGGTCGCTTGTTGCCGTCGGAGTGGACTCTCAACAAACAAGTATTCAATCAGATTTGCTACCAATGGGAACGGCCAATGATAGACTTATTTGCGACACATCACAACAATCAGTTGCAGACGTATGTGTCTCCGTGTCCGGATCCAAGAGCATTTGCAGTAGACGCTCTGTCGATCCCTTGGGACGGAATGATAGGATATGCGTATCCTCCAGCGCCGTTAATTCAACAAGTATTGCTAAAGATAAAACAATCTCAATGCAAGATTCTGTTGGTAGCATCTCTGTCTCCACAGAGACCGTGGATAAATCTACTCAGGTGTCTGTTGTGGGACCTACCGCAAAAGCTTCCTCCACGGGAGGATCTTCTTTCGCAGGGGAAACCGCGTCAACTTCATCACAACCCGCAAGGTCTCAACCTTCACGTTTTTCCGTTGTGCGGTCCTTCTTGCATGGCAAGCACTTTACAGGACGAGCAGTGGACGCGATTTCTAACTGTAGGAGGACCTCCTCTTCGCTAAACTATGCGGCTAAGTGGAAGGTTTTTCGTCGTTGGTGTAGGGATCAGTCTGTTGATATTTTTGATCCCTCTATACCAGACATTGCAAACTTTCTAGTATACTTGTTTGACGAAATCAAACTGCAGCCTGTTACTATTAAGGGTTATAGGTCTATGTTATCTGATACCTATGCACATCATGATAGTTTACAAATTGGATCTAATGTCTCTTTATCTAAGTTAGTTAGAAACTTCTCGATAAATAGACCCAGAACTCTTAGGTTAATTCCTAAGTGGAATTTAGCTTGGGTTCTTCTTAAACTGAAGGAAAAGCCATTTGAACCTCTTGGGACAGTAGATTTCAAATTCTTGTCTTATAAGACAGCTTTTCTCTTAGCTTTTTCTTCTGCTAGAAGAGTCAGTGAGCTTCATGCACTGTCGGTGGATGATTCTCACTATCGTAGTGTCGGGAACACTATCACCTTCACTACTAATGTGGGATTTTTAGCTAAGAATCAGGCTCCTAATAAATATCCGGAACCTATTGTTATTAAGGCCCTTCCGTCTTCAGACGGGCGTAGGCCTTTACTCTGTCCTGTTAGAGCGTTACGTATCTATAAACAGAGATCTCAGTTTATCAGAAAGGGACGAAAACGTTTCTTTCTGTCTCTGATGCCTAATAGAAAGGACATTTCGGTCCATTCTATTGCTAGATGGATTCAATTAACTATCCGTACTGCTTATGAAAATTTATCTTCTTCTCAGCAGTCTGTGCTTAAGATTTCGGCTCATGAAGTAAGAGCTCTTTCTTCATCTTGGGCTTACGCTAATAGTATTGCTATTACAGATTTAATGAAGGCTGCTTATTGGTCTCAGACATCCACATTCACGAATTTTTATCTCAGAAATATTGAGTCCATTTCTGGAGACCTGCATTGTTTAGGTCTGTTATCTGTTGCTCAGAATGTCGTCCTCTAAACAGTTGCAACTATAGTTATGCAGGCTTTCTGTTCCGGCAGTGACTCCGTCCGGCTGCCCTCTTCGCTCTGGGCTATTTGACCCAGGGCAAGGGGAAGGGGGGGGGGGGGAGAGTGTTCCCTTAGGTCACCTGCTTTATAGTGAAAAGCAAGGGAATGCCTCCTCCGAAGTCAGTATTTCTGAGTCGTTTCCGGGATGGTTTTACAGTGTAATATTAATGTTAAAAATTCATTCATGTCATATTTTTAAAGTGTAGCTCGGTGTGAAGCATTTGTATATGTCAAGTGTCAAACGGGCATTAATATACAATCCTCGGACACTTTTAAAGAATATAAAGAGTCTCAATTCTCTGGACTAACTTTATTTATTGGCTTACTTTAAAAATAATTAGTATAAATGGTTATACTGGATGTTAATAGAGAACATGAATGTTATTGTGCTCAATTATGAAGGGTATTGTATCTTTCTAATTTAACATAAAATAAGAAAGATACATGTAAAGCCTAATACTCCTTTTCTCCTTGAGGGGTTGACCCTATATTATATAGTTGTACTTATTGGATTTTCCTCTATGTCCTAGGCCCTCCAGCCTTTTTACTATTCAGCTATGTCTGGGTCATTGGTACAGTATAAAAATGTTAAAAAATTTATAGTAATTTATATATTTTTTATACTTACCAATGACCCAGACGGGGATGGCCTCCCAGGAGTTGGGAACTCATACCTCCCCGCTGAGTACATAGCGCTGACCAGGCACTGCTTGTAAGAATGATAATTGGCGCCAATTTCGGAACATCCTTGACACTGCGCATGCGCAGTAAGGGCAAAGTATGGAGGTCCTTCAGGACATGATTTCTTTTGGTTTTAGATGCAAATTTTGGGGATTGGGGGGCAAAATTTGTGTTTGGCCCTACATTTTTAAGAGTTAGCACCAGCTATGTCTGGGTCATTGGGAAGTATAAAAAATATATAAATTACTATAAATTTTTTAACTTTTTAATGAAATTATGTTAAGTTGCCTATTTTCGAGGCATGGGCCTGTTGTTGTCATTCTTGCTATGAAGTTTCACTGCTTATTCAGTGTTTCCTCTCTCTTTGTCATTTAGATCCCCCCTTGCTATTCTCCCATGCTTTTGGCATATTTTTGAGTAATATTATTACTACAATTTCTTGGGAGATTTAGCTGGGTAACAGAATGAATTCTGTTCTTTTCCCCATGTTTACGTTCTCAGCCATGGGTGTTTAGGCGTAGTGTTCTGCATCTACCATCTGATGTTCTGCAGATTCTTCCCTGGAAGCCTCTGTTTTGCATCAGATAGTGTATTATTGGTAACTGATTTCAGGCCAGGATTATCAGTGCCTGGAGTCATGTTTCTGGTGTTTTTACACTTCTTGTTTACATTGGCAACAGTCTCTGTTGAGGGGGACTTTTTGTCTTTGTACTAGTTTAATTCATTACAAGATACATTATTATTATTCGTAAGTGTTGCATTAATTGTTTAAAATATTTTTAAAATTTTTGTCCACACTTAGGCTTGGGATCCATTGGGGCTCAACGTTACTTTTCAGAAACTTGGGCTTTGCTGACAAAATATTTTTTCAAAAATTATTTTTGATTTCATTTATTTTTTCTATGTTAATGGATCATGTTATTATGTATCTTTGTTTGCAGGGGTTCGTGCAAGTACTAGTACTTATTGTTTTCTTTTCACAATGAAAGGATATTGTTCAAATTGTAATGAGAGGAAATCTTCCTCTGACTTTCATGATCATTGTATAAATTGTAGTCAGTGTACTCGCACTAACCCCTGTATGTGAATTTTGGGATGACAAACATTGGAAACGTGTGTCACGGTATGTTGTTAGCGGGGAAAGGGCTATGCCGGTCCTTTCTCCGCAGGGTCACTCTAGTTTATCAGTTTCTATTTCAGAGGAACAAGAACAGGGTGATGTTTCCATGATATCTTCCAAAGGTGTGCCTCCGTTGTCACAATCAAATGAAGAGCTAGCGGCAAAAGTGCTCATGGAGATACGCCAATTGCCTAAGAGGTCCCTAGTAGGGTCGACGGCGTTGACGTCCGCTAGCTCGCCCGGTGTAGCGTCCATTCATCGAATGGTTCAGCAGGCGGGTTCGTCCGTTGCGGTCCAGGAAGGAGATTTGGGTGTTGCGAGCACTATAAATATTCAAGGTGCACACCCAGTGACGGCGGATAAGAGGAGAGAACGGAGGAAGCCTAGTAGTCCGGTTCCTAGCTCGTCCAGGTCCATCCGGGCTGCGAGCGAGAGAGGCCCCTCTCTCGTACAACAACATCTGGGACCAGATGTTGTGGTACAAAATGTTTCGCAAGCGGAGCATACGTCCGCCGATTGGGACGCTCCATTGTATAGACAGTCCAGAGAGACTGTACAAAAGGCTTCCTCATCCTCTCAGCAGCGCACACGACCGCACCTTGGCTACATGACCGCCGATATCCAGCCAGCTTCGCCGATCAGGGATTCCACGGCGACCAGGTCACGCCATCCGGTAGCCAGGGACAAGAAGCCTGCAGACTCCGGACGTTCGCATAAGAGAAGTATGCAGGAGTCAGTTTACACAGAGCTTCCGGCGGCTAAGCAGTGCAAGACCGCTACTCCGCAGGCCTCGGTGACGGATGTGCTAGCTCAGATAGCACAAATTATCGCAGCATCCCAGCAACCGACAGAATCGGTATCGGATCAAGAATTATCCGACGACGCTGGGTCGGTATGCTCCGCCGAAGCATCGGGTGCGGACAACCGAGATCATCATGAGGTCCGACAGGATGGCGAAAGGGATACCGAGGACTTGGAGCTATCCCTTTCGGAGCAACATAAAGCTGCCGTAGATTTCCTCTGGCACTTCCTTCCACAAGTCGTTCCGTCGGGCCAGACGGCTGCGATGCCAGATAAGAGACTGATAGCGTCATTGGACACTGAATTTTTTGAGCGGTTCAGAGACATCGTCCCTGAGTTTCCGACACAGTCCAATAATGTCACAAGAACATTTGAATTATTGAACGACACTATCTATAAGCTTGCTTCCAAAACAGGCAAAGCTGGTTTCTTGTTCGCTAATGCTCTCAACCTGCCTTTCATCAATTCAAGGAATAAATTCGATACGGCAGGACAGGGAATACCGAGAGTTCCTCTGCGTCTAGACGACGAGGCGGAAGACTTGGAATTGTCATTACCGTCGTCTATGTCTATTCCAACCGCGACGTTGGAAACGACAATAACATCTAACAGAGCAAGCTTAGACGCTTTATCATACGCAGACCACCTTACAAAGGCGTTATCATTACGTCTTCAAGGGAAAGAATTCCAGGATATACAATCCTCATTAAGACTTTTTTCAAGGGCAGTAGCTTATTCCACGTATAACTCCGCCCTTTCAGTGGCAAACCTGGAGTTGGTTAGACGTGACGCAGCCCTAGCTACATCCACACGTGTGGATAGTAAGGTGAAGAACTCTCACAGAGTCGCTTCGGTCTCCGGAGAGCTTCTCTTCGACGGCAAGCTTTCAGCAATCTATGATAAGATAACTAAGAAAGCTTCGGATTCTCTGCTTTTTAGTTCCGCTTCCAAAAAGTCGGATACAGAAGAGAAGAGTAAGACAGGTACTTCTGGGACAAATACGCCCAAGAGAGGTTCTTATACGTCCTCTAGGTCTTATTCTAGAGACTGTCAAGGCAGCGACTCACGTACGGGACGTTCTTCGGGCCAAGATAACCGGTCTGACGTCCCGAGGTCGACGGGACGAGGTGCGGGTCGTGGAGGACGTGGTTTCTCCTTCCGCAGGCCTCGCAGGTCTAGGAGGTGATGGTTTGAACCTCTATCGTGTTCCGGTTGGCGGAAGGTTATCGAGTTTTACAGACGAGTGGGCATCGATTACGGACGACCCCTGGGTCAGAGGGGTAATTTCGGAAGGACTAAGAATATCCTTCAAACAAAAGCCTCCATTAACTCGAAGTCCAAAATGGACTCAGCTTCCGTCAAATCCGCAGAAAAGAGACGCTCTTTTATCGGAAGTACAGTCTCTTTTGATGAAGAACGCGGTAGAGGTCATAGAAGACCAGGAATCACCAGGTTTCTACAGCCATCTGTTTCTGGTTCCGAAACCAGACGGCTCATTCCGTCCAGTCATAGATCTGAGCTGGATAAACAAGCTGATCGTCGCTCTGAAGTTTTATATGGAGACGATTCGATCGGTCAGAGCGAGTATTCGGGTGAACGATTATGCTACAAGCATAGATCTCAAAGATGCGTACTTTCACGTCATGGTACATCTGACTTTCAGAAAGTATCTACGCTTCGCAGTCCTAGGAGTTGTATATCAATTCCGGGCGATGCGCTTCGGATTGAACCTAGGGCCCTGGGCTTTCACTCGAATAATGAACTCGGTAATGATGCATTTCCGAGCTCATTCGTCTGCGGTAACGTCGGCCTACCTGGACGACATTCTTCAGAGGTACGGCAACGAGTTAACGCTTCAGAACGATGTGCAGAATCTGCTTCTATTACTCCGACGTCTCGGTTTTGTTCTAAACGAGGAGAAGTCGGATCTGGTGCCGTCCAAGTCATTCACACATCTGGGAATGAGCTTCGAGACGCACAACAATCTCGTTCGTCTGCTGTTAACCAGAGCGAAGTTAATCAGTTGTTACGCTCGCTATTGTCTTCACGCAGACAAAGTCACAGCGAGGGAGTTCATGAGACTGATAGGTCTGTGCGGAGCCGCTGCGGATCTCATTCCGATGGGGGGGTTGCGCACTCAGCCTCTCTAAATTTTCTTGACTCAGAATTGGAGTGTGAAGATTCATTCGCTCGATTCAGACGTTCTCTTGTCAGATCAAGTGAAACAAGAGATTCAGACTTGGGCAAACATTCAGTGGTTGACTCAGGGAGTTCCGCTGCAGTTGCCGGATCCGGGTTTTACGATTATGACGGATGCCAGTCAAACAGGTTGGGGTGCAACATTGATCCCAACGGATTCGAAGTGCCAGGGTCTTTGGGATCCGCAGTTTCTAAGCAAGCACATAAACATCAAGGAAATGATGTCGATTTGGCTTGCATTATGTCATTGGATGAACATTATTCAGAAAGCTCATGTCCAAATCCTGTCCGACAATACGACAGTAGTGGCGTATATCAGGAACCAGGGAGGCACTCATTCCGTTCCGTTATTCAATTTAACGGAAAGAATCTTCTGTTTGCTCTAGAACTCCAAGTTCTACTTTCGGTCCGTCATATACCGGGTCGTCTGAATGTACTAGCAGACTCCCTTTCACGGAAGGGTCGCTTGTTGCCGTCAGAGTGGACTCTCAACAAACAGGTATTCAATCAGATTTGCTACCAATGGGAACGGCCAATGATAGACTTATTTGTGACACATCTCAACAATCAGTTGCAGACGTATGTGTCTCCATGTCCGGATCCACGAGCATATGCAGTAGACGCTCTATCGATCTCGTGGGACGGAATGATAGGATATGCGTATCCTCCAGCGCCGTTAATACAGCAAGTATTGCTAAAGATAAAACAATCTCAATGCAGGATTCTGTTGGGAGCATCGCTGTCTCCACAGAGACCGTGGATAAATCTACTCAGATGTCTGCTGTGGGACTTACCGCGAAAGCTTCCTCCACGGGAGGATCTTCTTTCGCAGGGGAAATCGCGTCAACTTCATCACAACCCGCAAGATCTCAACCTTCACCTATTTCCGTTGTGCGGTCCTTCTTGCATGGCAAGCATTTTACAGGACGAGCAGTGGACGCGATTTCTAACTGTAGGAGGACCTCCTCTTCGCTGAATTATGCGTCTAAGTGGTAGGTCTTTCGTCGTTGGTGTAGGGATCATTCTGTTGATATTTTTGATCCCTCCATACCAGACATTGCAAACTTTCTAGTATACATGTTTGACGAGATCAAACTGCAGCCTGTTAGTATTAAAGGTTATAGGTCTATGTTATCTGATACCTATGCACACCATGATAGTTTACAAATTGGATCTAATGTCTCTTTATCTAAGTTAGTTAGAAACTTCTCGATAAATAGACCTAGAACTCTTAGATTAATTCCTAAATGGAATTTAGCTTGGGTTCTTCTTAAACTGAAAGAAAAGCCATTTGAGCCTCTTGGGACAGTAGATTTCAAATTCTTGTCTTAAAAGACAGCTTTTCTCTTAGCTTTCTGTTCTGCTAGAAGAGTCAGTGAGCTTCATGCACTATCGGTGGACGATTCTCACTATCGTAGTGTCGGGAACACTATTACCTTTACTACTAATGTTGGATTTTTAGCTAAGAATCAGGCTCCTAATAAATACCCGGAACCTATTGTTATTAAGGCTCTTCTGTCTTCAGATGGGCGTAGGCCTTTACTCTGTCCTGTTAGAGCTTTACGCATTTATAAACAAAGATCTCAGTTTATCAGAAAGGGACGGAAACGCTTCTTTCTGTCTCTGATGCCTAATAGAAAGGACATTTCGGTCCATTCTATTGCTAGATGGATTCAATTAACTATCCGTACTGCTTATGATAATCTATCTTCTTCTCAGCAGTCTGTGCCTAAGATTTCGGCTCATGAAGTAAGAGCTCTTTCTACATCTTGGGCTTACGCAAATAGTGTTGCTATTACAGATTTAATGAAGGCTGCTTATTGGTCTCAGCCATCCACATTCACAAATTTTTATCTCAGAAATATTGAGTCCATTTCTGGAGACCTGCATTGTTTAGGTCCGTTATCTGTTGCTCAGAATGTCATCCACTAAACAGTTGCAACTATAGTTATGCAGGCTTTCTGTTCCGGCAGTGACTCCGTCCTGCTGTCCTTTTCGCTCTGGGCTATTTGACCTGGGGGGGGGGGGGGGAGGAGGGTGTTCCCTTTGGTCACCTGCTTTATAGTGAAAGCAAGGGGATTCCTCCTCCGGAGTCAGTAATTCTGAGTCGTTACCGGGATGGTTTTAAAGTGTAATATTAATGTTAAAAATTCATTCATGTCATATTTTTAAAGTGTAGCTCGGTGTGAAGCATTTGTATATGTCAAGTGTCAAACGGGCGTTAATATACAATCCACGGACACTTTTAAAAGAATATAAAGAGTCTCAATTCTCTGGACTAACTTTATTTATTGGCTTACTTTAAAAATAATTAGTATAAGGGGTTATACTGGATGTTAATAGAGAACATGAATGTTATTATGCTCAATTATGGAGGGTATTGTATCTTTCTAATTTATCATAAAATAAGAAAGATACATGTAAAGCCTAATACTCCTTTTCTCCTTGAGGGGTTGACTCTATTTATATAGTTGAGCTTATTGGATTTTCCTCTATGTCCTAGGCCCTCCAGCCTTTTTACTATTCAGCTAAGTCTGGGTCATTGGTACAGTATAAAAATGTTTAAAAATTTATAGTAATTTATATTTTTTTTATACTTACCAATGACCCAGACGGGGATGGCCCTCACAGGAGTTGGGAACTCATACCTCCCCGCTGAGTGCATAGCGCTGACCAGGCACTGCTTGTAAGAACGATAATTGGCGCCAATTTCGGGACGTCCTTGACACTGCGCATGCGCAGTGAGGGCAAAGTATGGAGGACCTTCAGGACATGATTTCTTTTGGTTTTAGATGCAAATTTTGGGGATTGGGGGGCAAAATTTGTATTTGGCCCTAGAATTTTAAGAGTTAGCACCAGCTAAGTCTGGGTCATTGGTAAGTATAAAAAATATATAAATTACTATAAATTTTTTAACTTTTGTTGGAAATTGCATGTAATTAGTTTTCTGCCTAGTCTTTCTAAATGACCTTTCCGATTTCAAACTTGGTATGGAAGTTTACTACCATGAGAACCTGTGCACCTGCGATTATAGTTTTGATCGGACCTTTTTTGCCAGAGTTATGCCCCTTTTTGTCTGAGAATGCGTGAATTTTGTCCGGAGATTTTCTCAGATGTTTATGTGTTGATTCCTTTTAAACTTGGTATGGATGTTCACTACCATGGGAACCTGTGCATTTGCACTTATAGTTGTGATCAAACCTTTTTTGCTAGAGTTATGTCCCTTTTCATCTTGGAATAATGGCGGGAGGGAGGGGTGGCTATGGACAGGCCCATCTGGAACATTCATACATCTAGTTAAAGTTCCGCTGAGCCAACTGAAACCAAACCTGGCATGTTAGTTAGGTATGATGAGAGGAAGAGCCCTTTGTATTTTGAGGTTATTGTGCCAAAGGTCAAGGTCACAGTGACCTTGAACATAAACATTTACCAGAGTTGGCTTATCTAATTGAAATTTTGCTTTCCTGATCGAAACTAAACATGGCTTATGGATTGATCATTATGAAATGAAGAACCTTATTTATTTCGGAGTTATTGTGTCAAAGGTAAGGTCACAGTGATCTTGAATTTAAAGTTTTATCAGTCAGAGTTGGTTTCCACTCTCTAATTGAAATGATATTTGCCTGATCAAAACCAAACATTGCAGGTGGATCTGGTATAATGAGAGAAAGAACCCTATGTAATTTCCAGGCCATTGTGCCAAATGTCAAGTCACAGTAACCTTGAAATTAAAATTTTATCAGGCTGAACTGGTTCTGGCTCTCTTAATTATTAGCTCAACTTGACAAAGTCAAGCTGAGCTATTGCCATCACTTCTCGTCCATCGGCGTACAAACATACGTTAGTACGTACGTCCACAATTTCCTTTGGCACACCTCACAGGTCGCATTTATGATCAGATTACTTTGAAACTTGGTATGCTTGTTTGGGGTGACCTCTAGATGGGAGCTATCGATTTTCTTCAATTTCCGTCAAAAAATGTTGCCGCGGCCAACGTTCTTAGAACTTAGTTTAGTCAAACCACAATATTTCCCTTTGGCACACCCTACAGGGCACATTTATGATTTGATTGCTTTGAAACCTGGTATGCTTACTTAGGGTGACCTCTAGATGGGAGCTATCGATTTTCTTCAATTTCCGGCAAGAAATGTTGCCACGGCCAACGTTCGTAGAACTTAGTTTAGTCAGACCTCAATATTTTCCTTTGGCACACCCTACAGGGCCCATTTATGATCAGATTGCTTTGAAACCTGGTATGCTTGTTTGGGGAGACCTCTACACGGGAACTATCGATTTTCTTCAATTTCTGTCAAAAAATGTCACCGTGGCCAACGTTCTTAGAACTTAGTTTAGTCAGAAGACTCAGTATTTCCCTTTGGCACACCCTACAGGATACATTTATGATTGGATTGCTTTGAAACCTGGCATGCTTGTTTTAGGTGACATCTAGATGGGAGCTATCGATTTTCTTCAATTTCTGTCAAAAAATGTTGCCGCGGCCAACATTTTTAGAACTCAGTTTAGTCACACCACAATATTTCCCTTTGGCACACCCTACAGGGCACATTTATGATTTGATTGCTTTGAAACCTGATATGCTTGTTTGGGGAGACCTCAACATGGGAGCTATTGATTTTCTTCAATTTCCGTCAAAACATGTTGCCGCGGCCAACGTTCTTAGAACTTAGTTTAGTCAGAAGACTCAATATTTCCCTTTGGCACACCCTACAGGGCACATTTATGATTGGATTGCTTTGAAACCTGGCATACTTGTTTGGGGTGACCTCGATTTTCTTCCATTTCCGTCAAAAAATGTTGCCACAGCCAACGTTCTTAGAATTTAGTCTAGTCAGACCACAATATTTCCCTTTTGTACACCCTACAGGGCTTTGAAACCTGGCATGCTTGTTTGGGGGGGCCTCTAGATGGGAGCTATCGATTTTCTTCGGTTTCTGTCAAAAAATGTTGCCACTGGCAAAACAAATGACATTGGTACCAATGATCTTCAATTTTGCCATTTCATTTATAACTTACCAAGTTCAAGTTTGTCAAGCTGAGCTACAGTGTCATTGACACTTTCATTAAAATTATGCATTCCCAATTGAAACCTAACTTGGCATATGGGTTGAGCATGATGAGAGGAAAAACCATATATATTTTAGGTCACTGTGCCAAAGGTGAACTTCACAGTGACCTTGAATTTAAAATTTTTTCAGTCCTGATTGAAATCATGTCTTCAAATACAGGTAATCTTATCTTATCTGATTTATTTAAGTAAATACTGCCAGCAGTGGCTGTGTTAATTTAATGTAATATATTTCCAAGGTTGCTGTATCAAGGTGATTTTTCAGGGAGATTGGTCAGCCCTGGTGTCTTCCTCTAGTGTTTTAGGCCTCAGAATCTACAGAATAGCATGAGTGGTGGTGTATTTTATCACCTAAGTGCAATCAGGGGACAAATTTATCAATTGTATTAACTTGGGTAAAATATCTGTTGATTTTACCTCTTAAATCAACCGTGTTTAGGCCTAAAAAAGTTGAAAATCTGTTTCACAGGCTCTCCCACATGGTCTTTTTGGCTGCCACATGCTCTCTTTTTATAACCAATGCACAGGCGAAGTGTTTAAATGAGACATCCAGGTATTAAATCTCCATATACCATACATGTTGACAGAGATAACGATTTTGTCCTGTTTGAAATACATAGTGGAAACAAATTTGTGGACTTATTTCTCATGCTCCGCAATCAGTTGGACCAGATTCATAAATAATTGTTTTGTTTTTACAAATGCAGAAGACAACAGATAGAGTTACATCCCTTGGGTCATTAAGGAAACGAGTAAATATTTTGTTGACATATCGTCCCCTGAGTTCCAATGTGTTCTATGTGCCTAAAGGCACATAGAATGCCGTGCAACTCCGGGGTCATTATTTGCTCTTATTTTATATGATCGAATTTTCGGAAATCTGATAATATTTGTGACTGTTTTCAGGTTCGTCGGTTCAATTGTTATATCGAGGCGAGAGGAAACGAAAAGCTTTCATTTAAACCATATACCCCCGATGTTTTGCGCGCACTTATACCCTGGGTGTTGCATGCTCTCATATACCTTGGATGCTGGGTGCACACTTTGGAAATGGCTATTTGTCCAAGGCATTCTGACCTATCAAAAGACAGAATTCATCAGGATATAGGGACAACCTGTTTTTACCTCATACTCTGTATACATCTCTGCATGTGGAAGCCAGAAAATAAGCAGACAGTCATCTGCAAAATTAGGTCCCCAGTGGGATAATTTAGTGATGCTACCCTGCACAGCAGGGTAGCATCACTAAATGTACCCTCTAGTGAACCTCAATCTGAGTCAGGGTCTCAAAACTAAACAGAAAGAGGTACCCAGAGAATAAATTGGTCCACTGTATGGGATAGCATCATCAAATTCACTCTCTGGGGACCTCATTTTGCAAATGTCAGACAGCTTCTTTTCAGGCCTGTGTATGTATTTTACTGATATGACCTCACTAAAATAAAGTAATAAAGGGGTCGCATTAAAAGATGACTGTAGACGAGCGTAGAAAAGATAAAAGTGTGAATGTGAAAATGAAGATGTAGGGGTGTAATAGAGTTCTTATATACTTCTGCTGATTCAGTTATAGCAATAGGACCAGCATATTCGATTTTATATAGGGGGTGCTGTGGCATTCCGATAACCGGTTCTCGACAGATCACCGAAGTTAGGCAACGTTGAGCCCGTTAGTCCTCGGATGGGTGACCGTCTGAGCGATCGATTTGGACTCCCGCATTGTGTCCTTGGGCAAGGCACTGAACCCCGATTGCCTACATGGGGGCACGATGATGATGTGTACTAAGGTGTACTGCACGCCGATGGTGCGCATATCTTCAACCAATCTAACCCTGCCTATAATGCAGTGCAGAGTTACAATGTTGGGGAGCTGGCAGCTGCTCGTCGTTGCTCGGTGGTTCTCTCCGGGTACTCTGGCTTCCTCCACCCATGAAACTGTCACATTCACAATTAGCCATTGTGCATAAGTATGTGACCTTAAAACTGAGAAACTGATTTTTAACTCTTTTAGGCCTAACTTCTAGTTATTCTGATAAAATGAACAGTATTTCTTTCATTATTTTGTTTTTAGATTTGAAGGAAGAAAGAAGAAAGGTGGTAACAGGGAATTCAATGAAAAACAGAAGCTTATTCATAAACACAAGAAGGAATTAAAAGGAGCCATCCGAGAGATTAAAAAAGACACTCAGTTTTTAGCAAGAGAAAAACTGAATGAGCAGCTCTCAAGGTGATATAAGCAGATAAATTCTTCTTTGTTTTGATAATTTAACATGAAAAGCAGACGGCACCTGCAAACAAAATTTTTGAATAACTATTTTTTTCATTTTTTGTCTCAAAAACATAGGTTATAACCCCTCTTTGGAACGAGCTCGATGAGCTCTCGTTCTAAAGAGGGGTCATAGCCTATGTTTTTGAGATAAAAATGAAAAAAATAATGAAAATTAATTGCCGATCTTTGTGAATAGCGCTGGCTGGTTTTGGCCGTTATGTTAGGTAAAGGGTCAACTCTTAACCTGCGCCCCCATGGGAACCCCGGGAAGTGAAGCAGTGTTTGTTTACTGTGGTAAACAAACTCTGTTTTACTGGTAAAATAGGACCCAGTCACCAATACTTTGGGTGGAAATAAACGATTGACTAAACTTGGCTTTATCTCCCATGTTGTGGTCACGATCAGCCATTGTCCAGAAATATATGACCTTAAACATCAATAGATAAATAAATAAATAAATCTTAACACGCCAAGTATTTTCAAGAATTTTTCAGTGAATCTGGTCATTGCCATGACTAGATGTAATAAAAAATTTATCTAAATTTAACTGAAGAAATCCTTGGTGAAAAATTCCATTCAGTTAAAAGGGAGAAAATTTGATTAAATGTGCCCAGATTATATTTATTTTAGTAGTTAGAGAAACCTTTTGCTGGGCAAGAATATCTGCAAGCAACATACAAGGAATTAAACTTTTTTATCCCATAAATGGACGTTTATTCGAACAATAAAAGTCTTGGATAAATTTTAAATTTATTCTCTTTGTAGCTGCTGCTAGTAGGTTGATAAATTTTCCCTGTTGGTTTAACACTGAAAGAGTTTATTCCTATAGTAGAGACGGACTTGTTGACCTCTAACCTCTGCCGCATCCGGGTTGTCATGACTTCTTTTACGTTTGTGGGCGACGTAATGAACCAACATCTATCAAACGTTGACCATAGCTGAAATGTTTAGTTTTAGAATATATGGCACATTTAAACTCTAACAATAAAACACACAACAATTAACAAAGAAAACTCAAAGTAAATCAATCGAAACCAAGTGTTGAAAAGCATACAAGTTCGATTGTGAAGGGCGAGGACATGATGTGTGATGTTTCATTTTCCAAATTCGGAAAGTGTAAATAAACAAATGCATGTGTCGTCTGCTTTGTTTATAAAACTCATGTTGAATCGACGACGAAAAAAAAACAACAATAAACAACGAAAATAAGAAAGTATTTTTGCAACTTTAGCTCAAGTTTGTAGGGGAATTATTTTTTGACAGAAATGTATCGCCGCGTCTTGTTTATTTTTGACAATTTTGCTTATCGATCGAATTGGACCAATGTGCTTTTCACTTCTCGCAGAGTTTTGTAGCGAGTAACAGCACGATTTCGCCACAACTGCCCTGTAAATAATTTATCGGATAAACAAAATAAACGTATAGGGTTTTCAGCTAAAAAATTTTTTCTACTCAAAGGATTAAGAATTAAACCAACTCACCAGAGGCTCGTCAGTTTCATTCTTAATCCTACTCGTAGAATAAATTTTTTACTTGAAAACACTATACGTTTATTCTGTGTTTATTATTCAAATTCTGTAAAATAATGCATCCCAGAAAAAGAATCATACACACACAGGCCATAAACACATGAAAATTTTCATGCGAGTTTACTAACCAGCTATCAACTTATTTAATACTCATCTTCCTATGCATTTGATATTTGTAAACATGGAGCAGATTGTTGACAATTTCAAAGTGAATTACAACCATCCTGTTACTCAAACCCCAATGATCCATTCATTCTATGTAGCCACTCACATAAACCAAGGTAAAATTAAACTTGATGAACACTGGTTTAAAAGACAGCCAAAAGGTAAAAATTAACTTTCCTCTCAAACACCTTACAGATCAAAGTAGTCAAAAACAAATCTCACTACAAAAGTTGAATGAATCTCCCAGCCTATCTCATAATGCAAATTGCAGGACATGAAAGTGTTGCTTCCTGAAATAGCTATAGCATATCAGTGAAAATCAGAACAAACACATTTCCAGTATTTTGAATTTTTCTTCCAATGAATTTAAAGTATCAAAGTTAAATCATGGTAAAGATGAATAAAATATAATATATAATAGATGTTAGCCTTAGTTCAAAGGTTATTGTGTTGCAAAGTTGAGCTTTACTGAGCCAAACTAGTTTCAAACTTGCATTCTTCTTCAGTGGCATGAAAGCCAGAGGTCACTGTTGCACACTCCCTTTTTTCCCCCACGAGAGGGTGTCCTGACCTGGTCAACTAAGGGCATTACCGGGTCATCCTGAGGTCATGAGTTGGGTGCAGAAAGCTGAGGTGGCTACCCACCCCCTCCATATCCCCCGGGTTAAATGTCAACCTGGGGGGGGGGGGGGGGGAATGAACTTTTGAACTATGACCTCTGCTCTACTGTCATTCTCCTCAAAAGTAGTGGGAAGAGGAGTCTCCCTTTCTATTGTAAATGGAAGTGTGTTCCATGGTTGTCTCCCCTGCTATTGTGGGCAGGTCGCAGGATCACACTGTCTCTCGCGAAAGTTGATTTCAAAGGGTAAGGGTAAATTTTTGAAGTATCGGGGACTTCAGTTGAAGTGCCTGGGGTGTGATTACTGCATAGCGTAGTTGTGTTGTGAATTTCAGAACGAACAAATGATTTCATCATCAGTTTAAAAGAACACATAACTGACTGTTATCACATGGCATGAGAACATTCACAACAAACAGCATCAAGGCAAAAACAAGATTATGGCACTTTATTACTTTCTGAAGTGTGATACACTGGGATTTCCAGGTTTGATTATAAACAATAGCTTCACAAGTGAATTATGCAGTCAACAATTGGGTCATGTATCCGTGCGCACAAACGAAGATGCTTTGCCATGGATGTAATGGGGACTTCATTGTTTTGGGGGGTTTTTTTTAACCCTTTACCTAATATGAAAAGCAGACGACACTTGCAAAAAAAATTCTTGAATAGCTATTATTTTCATTTTTTGTCTCAAAAACATAGGTTATGGTCCCTCATTGGAACGCTCGATGTGCTCGTTCCAATGAGGGATCATAACTTATGTTTTAGAAACAAAAAAAATGAAAATCAATTGGCGATTTTTGAGAATTCATTTGAGACGAGGGACTATATTGTAAAACATTCGTGCGCATTCGCGCACTCATGTTTGTACAACGTCCCTCACCTCTCATGAATTATTTCATGTAACCAGTCCAGTCAAGCGATTACTCTCTATAAAATTGTTGTGAATAAATATAAACCTAGTGGTCTAGTTTATCAGAGAAATCCTTGTAGGAAAAAGTTTATGTCTTCTTGGATTGGTCCATATCTTGTAACAGAATGCATTAGTCCATCATTGTATAAAATTGTTAAAAATTGCAAACTAACAATTAGGCATCATGACAGGCTGAAAACGTACACTTCACGTACCGTTCCAAATTGGATTAAAGTAGCTAGGAAAATGTGTTGAAGGAATACCTCAAAAGTGTAGCTGTTAGAGCAAGTGAGAGTGAAAGAATGTGGTGTAAGACTGCGGAACATGAACTTTTTAATTGCAAAGAAATAATTACAAAAATAAAAAAACACCTGCCCACATGCAATTTTACAAAAAATGGCCTGAGAAACAAGATCTACTTTGTGAGGCCGTATTCTCTTTTATTGGTCAAGTTGTGTTAACAACTGACTGAGACCTGTGATTTGGCGATGGTCGGTGTGCGTCTGGGTGGGTGTCTGGGCCTCCTCACACTGTTAGTGCAATAACTTGAACAAATGTTCTCTGATCTGATTAACATTTTCCATACAGATCTTTTGCAATAATATCTCAAGCCATATAGGTCTTTTGCAATATCACAAGCAAGTTCAAAAACTGGCCCAGTCTGAGTTTTCATTACAGAGTTATGGGCCTTAAATAATTTTTACGAATCCTGAACTTGTTAGCATTATAACTTGAACAAGATTTGACAACCGGCATATGATTGATAACCGGGTTATGGACATGCAACATTCTTGGATTGCCACCACAACTCGACGCCTGTATCTCTGATGTGCAGTGCTTGTTATATACCTAATATAATACCACTATTTTCAACCTCTTTTGGCTGATCTGGTCAAAAATGTGATTATGCTACACTCCAACTGGGTTCAGGTAACAGATATTGAATTAATAAAATACTATTTGGCCTCTCCAGTCAGTCATTACTACCTCCTCAGTTACTAGTCCTAACTGGAAGGCCCTAGTTAGGACTAGTCCCCTCCCCCCCCCCCCCCCAATAAATTTATACAAAATTCACTTTCTAAGAACAAATCTGATGGATTTGTAGCATGTGTAGCTCTACATTATGCCAGAAAATAAGCAGACAGTCATCTGCAAAATGAGGTCCCCAGAGGGTGATTTTAGTGATCACTAAATTTTCCCTCTGTGAACCTCAAATTGAATTAGGGTCTCAAAACTAAACAGAAAGAGGTACCCAGAGGATAAATTGATAAGGCCCACTGTATGGGATAGCATCATCAAATTCACCCTCTGGGGACCTCATTCTGCAAATGTCAGACTGCTTATTTTCGGGCCTGGCTATATGGTATGTGAAAGTTGCATTGGGCCAATGTTTTCCCCAGTTTTCCCACCTGTGGCCACGCTACTTCATTAAAGAACCAGACACTTGTCTTTCATGTTGCTCATTTATTGCCATTTTCTTTTGTTACAGGGATGCAGAAAGAAAAAGAAAAGTCAAGGAACTCCATGCAATGCTTTCTAATCAGGAAGGAGATTACAATGCTTTAAAACGAATGAAGAAATCATAGCAAGATTATTGTCAGAATTTTTACATTAAAAATAAATACAAAATATGAAATAAATGGCATCATTTTTTTACACATACAACAAGCAGCTGACAAGCAATATTTATTTATACTACAAATTATATCAAGAGATTTGCTACTCGGCTACTTCTTTCCAATGTGAAATAAGCTGTATGATTCCCAATACATTTAGTGCAAAATTCCTGTCTCATGTCCTACCAGTAATCATATCTATCGGCACTGAGTTCAGGTCATGAACATATTACTCGCACCAAAACCGCCATGGAATGAGCTCATTCCAATTCCAATGAGAGGTCATAGGCTACATGTATGTTTTTGTTGTAACAGGGTTTGGTGTAGGGAGAGTTGTCATTGCTGCTTGAAGACCTCATTTCCTGCAACCTCAATTGAGAATTGAATCATGACTGTTCAAAATGTGTGAGCAGGCTTTGCATTTTGTCAGGGCCGATGAGCCCAGGCCACGATATCTGCCCCGAGTTATCGGAGCTTTATATTCGGACCCAACGATTTTTGTCTTGATTTTTTTAAGGCTGCCACGACTATTCAATTAATTGACTAACCGTTGGAAGGTGCTATAGTCGACTTATTATTTTTCATACATGATTATTTTTTAGCCGTATACATCATGCCACTGAATGATAATATTGGTCTGCAAAGGGCACATATCATTTCTCAGTACCTGTTATCCTTCATATTCATTGTTTATATCACAAAAATAGGCAGTAATTTTGACTACCCTCGCATATTATCTCATGAAATAGACATTGTCATATCTAAACGCCACTCTAGATCAAGCTATTGTGAACAAATTGTTGATAATCCATTGTTAATTGTTACCATTTTACTTTTTAAATCCAATAAATTTAATATCAATTGGAATTTATTGACACTAAATTACTGAAGGAAATTCCATACTTTGAAGTGTTAGCATCATGTGACACAAAGTTGATTACTTCAGTGAGGAATTCCTGGTAAACTCTAGTTTTTAGATGATCCGATTCAAGCCAGAAAATAAGCAGACTGACATCTGCAAAATGAGGTTCCCAGAGGGTGAATTTAGTGATGCTACCCTGCACAGCAGGGTAGCATCACTAAATTTACCCTCTGTGATCCTCAATCTGAATCAGGGTCTCAAAACTAAACAGAAAGAGGTACCCAAAGGATAAACTGGCCCACTGTATGGGATAGCATCATCAAATTCCCTCTCTGGGGACCTCATTCTGCAAATGTCAGACAGCTTATTTTCTGGCCTGATCCGATTGGCTTGAATAAACACTGTATGCTATATTTCTCGCAATTTTCATCAAACGACTATTTCTAGATCCTCAAAATCACCCAAATGAAAACTTCACAGTCCAGATGGTGCTTTGATTTTCACTTGTGTTGTCAGGATTTTGAACTGCATTTACCTGTACCTCGCTAAATATTTCCACTGTATATTATGCTTAAAAGTTAGAAATTTAGTGGTAAGAAATTGTAATTTGAATAATGTTTTATCATATACCTACACAAAGCCTAAGTTGCTCAACTTGTCACACTAAGTAACACAGGCATCAACATGATTAACTTCGAGAAACTTGTCCATATTTTTATACTGTATCAATGACCCAGACATAGCTGGTGCTAACTCTTAAAATATAGGGCCAAACACAAATTTTGCCCCCCAATCCCCAAAATTTGCATCTAAAACCAAAGAAAACATGTCCTGAAAGGCCCTCCACACTTCGCCACTACTGCGCAAGCGCAGTGTCAAGGACGTTCCGAAATTGGCGCCATTAATCATTCTAAGTTTGGCCCTTCATCAGTTAACATCTGACTGATCTTTGTGCTTGTAAATCTCAGTTTAAATGATGCCAGACACATAAATATTAGTGAAATGGTGATTCTAAGGAGGATAGAGAAGGAGGAGAGGAAAAAATGTGTGACAGAATATTATCAGGGCTGTAACTTAAAATTTTTTAATGAAATTATGTTAAGTTACCTATTTTCGAGGCAGCAGCCATTTTGTTGTCATTCTGATTATTTAGTTACACTGTTTTTTAAGTGTTTTCCTCTCTCCCTGTCCTTTAAGTCCCCCCTTGCTATTCTCCCATGCTTTTGGCATAGTTTTTGTAATTATTATTGCTAAATTTTCTTGGGAGTTTTAGCTGAATAACAGAATGAATTCTGTTGTTTTCGCCATGATTACATCTTCACCTACGGGTGGTTAGGCGTTGTGTTCTGCATCTACCATCTGATGTTCTGCAGTTTCTTCCCTGGAAGTCTCTGTTTTGCATCAGATAGTGTATTGTTGGTAACTGATTTCGGGCCTGGGTGCCTGGAGTCTTATTTTAGTGTTTTTACACTCATTGTTTACATTTATAACAGCCCTCTGTGTGAGGGGGGGATTTCTGGAAAATAATATCTTGATGTTATTTTAATCATAACTAGATACATTATTATTGTTCGTAAGTGTTGAATAAATTGTTTAAAATTTTTTTAAAAATTTTTGTCCACACTTAGGCTTGGGATCCATTGGGGCTCAACGTTACTTTTCAGAAACTTGGGCTGTTCTGAAAAAATATTTTTTCAAAATATTTTGATTTCAATTAGTTTTTCTATATTAATGGATCATATTATTATTATGTATTTTGATTGCCAGGGGTTAGTGCGAGTACCAGGACTTGTTTTCTTTTCACATTGAAAGGATATTGATCAATTGTAATAAGAGGAAGTCTTCCTCTGACTTTATAATCATTCTATATGTGGTCAGTGTACTCGCATTAACTCCTGTTCTGTATCGTATGATTTCGATGACAATATGGGAAGCGTATGTCACGGTATGTTATTGGGGAATTGGACACTCCGGTCCTTTCCCCGCAGGGTCACTCTACTTTATCAATTTCTATTTCAGACGATCAAGATTAGGGTGATGTATCTGTGATGTCTTCCAACAGTGTGCCTCCGTCGTCACAATTAATGAAGGGCTAGCGGAAAAGTGCTCATGTAAATACGCCAATTGCCTAAGAGGACCCTAGTAGGTTCGACGGCCTTTGACGTCCGCTAGCTCGCCCGGTGTGGCATCCATTCACCGAATGGTTCGGCAGCCGGGTTCGTCCGTTGCGGTCTAGAAGGAATTTTGGGGTGATGCGAGCACTATAAATCAACCTAATGCACACCCAGTGACGGCGGATCGGAGGGAGAACGGAGGAAGCCTTTTAGTCCGTTCATAGCTCATTCTGGTCCATCCGGACGGCGAGCGAGAGAGGCCCCTCTCTCGTACAACAACATCTGGCCCCAGATGTTGTGGTACAAAATGTTTCGCATTCGGAGCATACGTCCGTCGCTCGGGACGCTCCGACATACAGTCAGTCCGGAGTAGACTGTCAAGGCTTCCTCATTCTCATGGTAGCACACACGACCGCTCTTGGCTACGTGACCACGGATATCCAGTCAGCTTCGCCAGTCAGAGAATCATCGGCGACCAGGTCACACCATCCGGTAGCCAGGGACACGAGGCCTGCAGACTCCGGACGTTCGCATAAGAAGTGTGCGGGAGTCAACGTACACGGAGCTTCCGGCGGCAATGCATCGTGAGACCGCTACTGCACAGGCCTCGGGAACGGACGTGCTTTCCTAAATAGCACAGTTTATCGCAGCATCCCAGCATCAACTGAATCTGTCGCATATTCGACGATGCTGGGTCGGGACGCTCCGCGGAAGCGGGTACGGACGTCCGAATATTTCATCCGGTCCGACGGGATACCGAAAGGGATTTGGAGGATTTCGAGCTTTCCCTTTCGGAACTACATATGCTGTTGTGTATGTCATCTGACTTGGTCTTCTACAGCTTCTTTTGTCGGACCAGATTGCTGCGATGCCGGATAAGAAACTGATAGCGTCGGTGGACTTAGAAATTTTTGGTTCGGTTCAGGGACATCGTCCCTCAGTTCCGACATAGTCCAATAATGTCACACAAACTTTCGAATTATTGAACGACGCTATATATATTATTATTATATGCTTTTTATAACCAAGCATTTCTGATTTCTTGTTCGCAAAGTTACGGAGATGTCTTTCAAAAGTGTGCCTCTGTCGTCATAGTTAATGAAGAGCTAGCGGCAATAAGTGCTCATGGAATATGTCTATCGCCTACGGAGTGACATTCGCTAGCTCACCCGGTGTAGCGTGCATTCATCGAATGCTTCGGCTGCCGGGTTCGTCCGTTGCGGTCTAGGAAGGAGATTTGGGTGATGCGAGCACTTTAATTACTTTAGTACTCACCCAGTGATGGCAGATTGAGGACAGATCGGAGGAAGCCTGTTAGTCCGGTTCCTGGCTTGTCCAGTTCCGTCCAGGCTGTGAGCGAGAGAGGTCCCTCTCTCGTCCAACAACATAGGGGACCGCATGTTGTGGTTCTGATATTTTACATTCGGAGCATATGTCTGTCGGTCGGGACGCTCCGTTATATTGACAGTCCGAGAGACTGTCCATAATGCTTCCTCATCCTCACAGCAGGGCACACGACCGCACATTGGCTACATGACCTCGAGTATCCGATCAGTTTCGTCATTCAGTGATTCCACGGCGAATAGGTCGCGCCATCCGGTAGCCAAGGGACACAAGGCCTATACACTCCGTTCGCTCGCATATTGGTAGTATGCACGGGGTAACGATCACGGAGCTTTCAGCGGCAATGCATTGTACGACCGCTTCTCCTCAGGCCTCAGTGACGGACGTGCTATCCGAGTTAGCACAGTTGTTTCGCAGGATCCCAGCAATTGACAGTTTCTTGGTCGAATCAGGAATTATCCGACGGCGCTGGGTCGGTGCGGTCCGCGGTTGCATCAGGTACGGACGACCGAACGCTTTATAGGGTCCGACAGGATGGCGAAAGGGATTCGAAAGATTTCGAGTTTTCCCTTTTGTAGTATCGGAAGCTGCCATTCATATCTTCTGGCATTATCTTCCAGTGATTGTTATTTCAGACTACATTGCTGCGATGTTGGATAAGAGACTTATAGCGTCATTGGACTCGGAATTTTCGATCGGTTCGGGGACATTGTCCCTGACTTACCGACGCAGTCCAATAATTTCATTACAACATGTGTTTTATTTTTCGACGCTATATATGCATACAAGCCTGCTACCAAGCATGATAGTTTACTTTCTTGTCCGCGTTGCTCATTTCTGCCGTTTTATCATTTATACGAATAGTTTATTTTGGCAGTGCAGGGCATACCGAGAGTTCATATGCGTCTAGACGGTGTGGTTAAAGACTGGAAATATTCTTTTTCGCCGTCTATGTCTTTTCCAACTTCAATGTTGGAAACGACAATGATGTCTAGTAGACTTAACTTAGACGCTTTATCATACGTGAGGCGTTATCATTACGTCTTCAAGAAAAGATTTACGGGATATTATTCTCAATGTAATTTCTTTTGAGGGCAGTAGTTTGTTCACGTATAACTCCGCCCTTCAGTGGCTGATTGGAGTTGGTTAGACGTGACGCAGCCCTAGCTACATCCACGCGCGTGGATAGTAAGGTTAAGAACTCTCTCAGAGTCGCTTCGTTCTCGGAGAAGCTTCTCTTCGACGGCAACTTTTCGGCAATCCATGAATTGCTCGATTTACACGTTCTCTTGTCTATCTAGTGTTACAAGAGATTCAGACTGGGGCAAACATTTGGTGGTTGACTCAGAGAGTGCCACCGCAGTTGCCGGACCCGAGTGTTGCTGTTATGACGGTTGCCAGTCAAACAGATTGGGATATAATACTGATCCCAACGGATTCGAAGTGCCAGGGTCTTTGGGTTCAGCAGTCTCTTAGCAACCAATTTTCTTCCGCGGAATAATGTTTTTTAGGCTTGCTTTATGTCATTGCATGAACATTATTCAGAAACGCATGCCCAAATCCTGTCCGTTAAGTCGACAGTAGTGGCGTATCTCCGGAACCAGGGAGGCACTCTTTCGTTTCCGTTATTCAATTTAATGGAAAGACTCCGTCTGTTGGTTATAGTACACCAAATTCTGTTTTGGTCCGTCATATTCCGGGTCGTCTGATTGTTTTACCGGACTCCCGTTCACTTAGAGGTCGCTTGTTGCTGTCAGAATGGACTCTCAACAAACAAGTATTCAATCAGATTTGCTATCTATGGGAGCGCCCAATGATGATTTATTTACGACACAGCTTGCTAATCAATTGCAGACGTATGTGTTGGCTTGTCCAGATCTCTGAGCTAATGTTGTTAACGCTCTATTGATCTATAGGACGGAATGATAGGATACGCGTATCCTCCGGCGCTGTTGTTTCAGCAGGTATTGCTAAGATAAACAACCACAATACATTTCTGTTGATAGCATCTCTATCTTCACAGAGATCATGGGTAATTTACTCTCTTGTCTACTGTGGGACTTAAAGTGAAATCTTCCTCAATGTGAGGATCTTTTTTCACTGGGTAAATCGTGTCATCTTTATCACAACCCGCAAGGTCGCAACCTTCATGTATTCCGTTGTGTGGTCCGTATTGCATTGTAAGCATTGTACTGGACGAGCTTTGGACGCGATTTCTTACTATAGGAGATCCTCTTCTTCGCTATTCTATGCGGCTAAAGTGGAGGCTCTTCCGTCGTTGGTGTAGGGATCATTATGTTCCTATTGTTGATCCCTCCATACTACTCATTGCAATTTTTTAGTATACTTGTTTCACAAGATCTACTGCAGCCTGTTATTATTAAGGTTTTAGGTTTATGTTACCTCATACCTATGCACTCTAGGATAGTTTACAATTGAGTCTTATGTCTCTTTATCTAAGTCAGTTAGTAACTTTTTGATAAATAGACTTAGAATCTTTAGATTAAATTTCTATATGGAATTTAACTTCAGTTCTTATTTAGCTAAGTAATCATTTGAGCCTCTGGAAACAGTAGTTTTCAAATTCTGACCTTTTAGACAGTAATTCTGTTGGTTTCTCTTTTACTGAAGAGTCAGTGAGTTTCATGCACTATCGATGGATGATTTTCACTTTCGTAGTTTCGGAATCACTACTTCCGTTACTATTTAGGTTGGATTTTTGCATAAGAGTTAGGCTCCTAATATCCGGAACCTATTGTTATTAAGGTCCTTCCGTCTTCGTATGGGCATAGGCCTTTACTCTTTCCGGGTAGAGTTTATGTATTTATAAACAGATATCTGTTTATTACTATGGGCGTAAGCTTCTTCTGTCTTTGATGCCTAGTAGAAGGACGTTACGCTCCATTCTATTGTTAATGGATTCTATTAACTATCGGTACTGCTTATGGTATATCATTGACTTAGCAGTTGTGCTTAAGATTTCGGCTCATGAAGTAAGAGTTCTTCTACATCTTGGGCTTACATTAATAGTGTCGCTATTATAGATTTTTGAAGGCTGCTCATTGCGCTCAGCCATCCACATTCATGAATTTTTATCTCAGAAATATTGAGTCCATTTCTGGAGGCCTCTATTGTTAGGTCTATTATCTACTGCTCAGAATGTCATTCACTTAACAGTTGCTACTATAGCTAGGTAGGCTGTCTGTTTCGGCAGTGTCTCCGTTCTTCTGCCCTCTTCGCTCTGGGCTATTTGACCCAGGGCAAGAAAAAGGGGGGGGGGGGGGGCAGGGTGTTCCCTTGGGTCACCTGTTTTACTATGAAAACAAGGGGATACCTCTTCCGGAGTTAGTAATTCTGAGCTGTTATTGGTATGGTTGTTTAGTGAGAAGTTTATGTTTTTAAAATTCATTCAAGTCTTAGTTTTTAAAGTATAGCTTTTGAATATTGCATATGTCAACGGACATGATTATGCAATCCTCAGACACTTTTATGAGTATAAGAGTCTCTATTCTCTAGACTTACTTTATTTATTGGCTTACTTTAAAAATTATTAGTATAAGGATTATATTGGATATTAATAGAGTACATGGATGTATGAAGCTCAATTTTGGAAGGTGTTGTATCTTTCTAATTTATCATAAATAAGAAAGATACATGTAAGGCCTATTACTTCTTTTTCCCTACAGGGGACGACTCTATTTTATATTATTGAGCGTATTCCATTTTGCTCTATGTCCTTGGCCCTCCAGCCTTTTTACTATTCAGCTATGTCTGGGTCATTGGTACAGTATAAAAATGTTAAAAAATTTATAGTAATTTCTATATTTTTTATACTTACCAATGACCCAGACGGGGATGGCCCTCCCAGGAGTTGGGAACTCTTGCCTCCCTGCTGAGTACATAGCGCTTACCAGGCACTGGTTGTTAGAATGATTAATGGCGCCAATTTCGGAACGTCCTTGACACTGCGCATGCGCAGTAGAGGCGAAGTGTGGAGGGCCTTTCAGAACATGTTTTCTTTGGTTTTAGATGCAAATTTTGGGGATCGGGGGGCAAAATTTGTATTTGTCCCTATATTTTAAGAGTTAGCACCAGCTATGTCTGGGTCATTGGTAAGTATAAAAAATATAGAAATTACTATAAATTTTTTAACTTTCACACAGAAATCATAATGTCCCAGCTCTGATAAACAAACTGACTCAAAGATGGTCCTAAGTGGGTTTTTTTTTCAAATAAATTATGATATTATCGTTCTGTAAATGCTTGTGTTCATGTGTGTGGTGTTCGCCATTTCTATTAGCCTATTGTTCAAAATCAGCCCAGAGTAGGCCCTGACCTTTCAAACCCAGAGCTTTTTCAGACCTTTGGAAAAAATGCAAAGTATGGTGAGGTGATGAAACAAATTGGTCACATGTAAATACATGTAAATAAAGCCACACAAAATAAATTCATTGTTTCTCAAGCAATTATTTTCTTGAAATCAGTGAGGGAGTGAGGATTTATTTTTTATTTCTTTCCTTCATAAAATGAGAACAGATTGAGAAGCATTCTGCTGTGCTTTCTCACAGAGAATTTTCCAAAAAGTGCGTAATTATCCAAATTAACTCATTTAATTTTAAGCCTCAGGATCCTAATTCTGACTTTAATCATTATTCACTGCAACAGAACAGGTGCCCCAATATGCTATCTCCGGGGAAACTTGCAAGTTATATTCTAAGTGCCTTGTCAGTCATTTCTATGTAAGTCTTGGCTGCCTATATAGGCAGCCAAGACTGGCCTAGAAACTGAAAAACCACAGGATGTGGACTGTCAGGAATGCACAAATTGGACGAATGTCTAGCGGTTTTCTAAAAAACATTTGGATAACCATTTCTCGCTCTTCTAATTTGTTAACGCGTTCTGAGTTAGCTCCTCAAAGAAATTCAACATCACAATTTCAAAGAACATGCCGACAAACAAAATGCACACTATGCAACAGTGTAGATAGCAAAACAAAGTGAGTCGCTATGATCCGTTTCTACTAATGCACAAGCAGTACTATAGGCATCAGCTAAATGACGTCACACGGTGAAATAAATAGACTATAGGGAATAATGTGCATGCTTTGATTACACCACATGAATCTTGTGATTCCTTTCATTCTTTCCGACAAAGAAATGCACATGTTCTCCGAAATACACAGACAGGTTGACAACATCATAGGTTTCATAACTCTTTGAAGTTGATTGACAAAAGTATTCCATGATGTAGGACAGGCACAAAGCTATTGTTTAATGACATTGTCTACTGTGCATTGGTTTTCTGTGAGTAGGTCAACGAAATATATCCCCTATGTATGCCGGTATGGAGATTAATTTCTAGTTCATCATGGGTTGTTCCCGACCAAGCTAGAAAATAAGCAAACTGTCATCTGCAAAATGAGGTCCCCAGAGGGTGAATTTAGTGATGCTACCCTGCACAGCATCACTAAATTTACCCTCTGTGAACCTTAATCTGAATCAGGGTCTCAAAACTAAACAGAAAGATGTACCTAAAGGATAAATTAGCCCACTCTATCGGATAGCAACATCAAATTCACCCTCTGGGGACCTCATTCTGCAAATGTCGGACTGCCTGTTCCCGACATCAGTAGTAATCAATACATCATATCGGATGCAGTATCGGGAGTATGGTTATCTGGTTGATGGCTTTTCTAACCGATTGAGCTTCTTTGCAACTGGATGCAAACCAGATATCCGGCTAACTGTGGCAGCTCTACATATTACACATTAACAAAAATGCGAATATACACGAGAATTGTTATCTGAATTTGGAGGGTTATCCATATTTAATTTTTTTGGCAGGAATGTTTTAAGATTGTCTAAATTTTCAATTTGTGCATCTCTGACTGTCTTTAGTCATGATCTTCAGATTTCAGTTACATACATGAATCAAAACAACATGAAAAGGAAACTGCTTGAATTATATAAATTATTTATTCATTTATTTATTGGTGTTTAAGGTCACATATTTCTGCACAATGGCTAACCATGACTGTGACAGTTTTACGGGTGGAGGAAGCTGGAGTACCCGGAGAGAACCACCAAGCAACAGCAAGCAACTGTCAGCTCCCCAACATACCAACTCCACACAAGCAGGGTTACCATTGGTTGAAGACAGGTGCACCATCGACGTGCAGTACGCCTTAGTACACAATGTCACCGTGCCCCCACGTGGGCAATGGGGGTGAAGTGTCTTGCCCAAGGACACAACGGTGGCCGCAGGTGGTTATATAAATTAACATCTGAATTGTAATAGTGTGCGTCATTAATCTGGAATAAAATATTGTTCAAACTGAAAAACATAAAAAGTTTTGAGTCTCTCTCGATTTTGTAGTACAGTGGAACCCTGTTAATTGAATAGCCACTTTGCCAGTGAAAATTATTCAATTAACAGGAGTATTCAATTAACAGGGATTGTGTCACTTTTCTGTATTATAGAGATAAACTTGGCATTTATTATATTATATCTTGTTTGACAGAGCTCCATGAGCTCTGTCAAACAAGATATAATAGATTAAATGCCTGTATTGGATGTACAAATAGGTCTATAATCAAAGGAAAACTGGGAGAGTCAGGGTAATTTCTCGACAGGTTACAAGATTTTTTATTCAATTAACAGGAGTTTACTCTATAACCTATATTCAATTAACAGGTCAAATTTGTACTGGAGGTATGGTAAATGGTTTTGTGTTGGGAAGTTATATTCAATTAACAGAGATATACAATTAAGAGATATCCAATTAAGTGGGATCCACTGTAATATTGCAGGACACTGCAAGTCAATAAAAATGTCCAATCGGGTTGTTCAATTTCCACCAGATATTGCCTGAGAGACCCAAGTGAATATTTATTTATTGGGATTTAATGACATTTTTGACAGCCAGGGTCACCTTGTGTCAGACAGTTTTACGGGTGGAGGAAGCCGTAGTACCCGGAGAGAACCACCAAGCAATGGCAAGTAACCATCAGACTCCACAAGGTACTAACTCCAAACAAACAGGGTTTAGCATTGGTTGAAGACATGCACCATCGACATGCAGTACATCTTACAGGGTTTGCACATCCTTGAAAAGTCCTTGAATTTCAATCTTACTCCTTGAATTTTGAAAATTCAGAAAATGTACTTGAAAAGTACTTGAAAATCCATCAGACTCCTTGAAAGTCCTTGAATTTTGTCCCATATCATTTTTACCTGTGTAATAGTGGACAATTGAAACATCTCTTTTTCACTTGTTTTAGTTGAAAAACAAAAAAAAAACGAACATAAATAATGGATAATCGATAAATGAGGAATTAAAGTTCAGGCATTATTTAACTGGGTGTCATTCTGTAAGTACCATAATTTTGTTGCAGAGCATTTTAGAAGCACCGTATTTTTATACTGTACCAATGACCCAGACATAGCTGGTGCTAACTCTTAAAATATAGGGCCAAACACAAATTTTGCCCCCCAATCCCCAAAATTTGCATCTAAAACTAAAGAAAACATGTCCTGAAAGGCCCTCCACACTTCGCCCCTACTGCGCATGCGCAGTGTCAAGGACGTTCCGAAATTGGCGCCATTAATCATTCTAAGTTTGGCCCTTCATCAGTTAACATCTGACTGATCTTTGTGCTTATAAATCTCAGTTTAAATGATGCCAGACACATAAATATTAGTGAAATGGTGATTCTAAGGAGGATAGAGGAGGAGAGGAAAAGAATGTGTGACAGAATATTATCAGGGCTGTAACTTAAAATTTTTTAATGAAATTATGTTAAGTTACCTATTTTCAAGGCAGCAGCCATTTTGTTGTCATTCTGATTATTTAGTTACACTGTTTTTTTTTTAAGTGTTTTCCTCTCTCCCTGTCCTTTAAGTTCCCCCTTGCTATTCTCCCATGCTTTTGGCATAGTTTTTGTAATTATTATTACTAAATTTTCTTGGGAGTTTTAGCTGAATAACAGAATGAATTCTGTTCTTTCCCCATGTTTACGTCTTCACCTACGGGTGGTTAGGCGTTGTGTTCTGCATCTACCATCTGATGTTCTGCAGTTTCTTCCCTGGAAGTCTCTGTTTTGCATCAGATAGTGTATTTTTGGTAACTGATTTCGGGCCTGGGTGCCTGGAGTCTTATTTTAGTGTTTTTACACTCATTGTTTACATTTACAACAGCCCTCTGTGTGAGGGGGGGATTTCTAAAAAATAATATCTTGATGTTATTTTAATCATAACTAGATACATTATTATTGTTCGTAAGTGTTGAATAAATTGTTTAAAATATTTTTAAAATTTTTGTCCACACTTAGGCTTGGGATCCATTGGGGCTCAACGTTACTTTTCAGAAACTTGGGCTGTTCTGAAAAAATATTTTTTCAAAATATTTTGATTTCAATTATTTTTTCTATATTAATGGATCATATTATTATTATGTATTTTGATTGCCAGGGGTTAGTGCGAGTACCAGGACTTGTTTTCTTTTCACATTGAAAGGATATTGATCAATTGTTTTAAGAGGAAGTCTTCCTCTGACGTTATTATCATTCTATATGTGGTCAGTGTACTCGCATTAACTCCTGTTCTGTATCGTATGATTTCGATGACAATATGGGAAGCGTATGTCACGGTATGTTGTTGGGGATTTGGACACTCCGGTCCTTTCCCCGCAGGGTCACTCTACTTTATCAATTTCTATTTCAGACGATCAAGATTAGGGTGATGTATCTGTGATGTCATCCAACAGTGTGCCTCCGTCGTCACAATTAATGAAGGGCTAGCGGAAAAGTGCTCATGTAAATACGCCAATTGCCTAAGAGGACCCTAGTAGGTTCGACGGCCTTTGACGTCCGCTAGCTCGCCCGGTGTAGCGTCCATTCACCGAATGGTTCGGCAGCCGGGTTCGTCCGTTGCGGTCTAGAAGGAATTTTGGGGTGATGCGAGCACTATAAATTAACCTAATGCACACCCAGTGACGGCGGATCAGAGGGAGAACGCAGGAAGCCTTTTAGTCCGGTTCATAGCTCATTCCGGTCCATCCGGACGGCAAGCGAGAGAGGCCCCTCTCTCGTTCAACAACATCTGGCCCCAGATGTTGTGGTACAAATTGTGTCGTAAGCGGAGCATACGTCCGTCGCTCGGGACGCTCCGTTGTATAGGCAGTCCGCTGAGACTGCTAAGGCTTCCTCTTCTCGTCAGCGCACACAACCGCACCTTGGCTGCGTGACCGCCGATATATTACCAGCTTCGCCGATCAAGGATTCTTCGGCGACCAGGTCACACCATCCGGTAGCCAGGGACACGAGGCCTGCAGACTCCGGACGTTCGCATAGGAAGTGTGCGGGAGTCAACGTACACGGAGCTTCCGGCGGCAATGCATCGTCAGACCGCTACTGCACAGGCCTCGGGAACGGACGTGCTTTCCTTAATAGCACAGTTTATCGCAGCATCCCAGCATCAACTGAATCTGTCGCATATATTTTATCCGACGATGCTGGGTCGGGACGCTCCGCGGAAGCGGGACGGACGTCCGAAAGTTTCATCCGGTCCGACGGGATACCGAAAGGGATTCGGAGGATTTCGAGCTTTCCCTTTCGGAACAACATATGCTGTTGTGTATGTCATCTGACTTGGTCTTCTACAGCTTCTTTTGTCGGACCAGAATGCTGCGATGCCGGATAAGAAACTGATAGCGTCGGTGGACTTAGAAATTTTTGGTTCGGTTCAGGGACATCGTCCCTCAGTTCCGACATAGTCCAATAATGTCACACAAACTTTCGAATTATTGAATGACGCTATATATATTATTATTTTATGCTTGCTAACCAAGCATTTCTGGTTTCTTGTTCGAAGAGTTATGGAGATGTCTTTCAAAAGTGTGCCTCTGTCGTCATAGTTAATGAAGAGTTAGCGGCAATAAGTGCTCATGGAATATGTCTATCGCCTACGGAGTGACATTCGCTAGCTCACCCGGTGTAGCGTACATTCATCGAATGGTTCGGCTGCCGGGTTCGTCCGTTGCGGTCTAAGAAGGAGATTTGGGTGATGCGAGCACTTTAATTACTTTAGTACTCACCCAGTGACGGCAGATTGAGGACAGATCGGAGGAAGCCTGTTAGTCCGGTTCCTGGCTTGTCCAGGTCCGTCCGGGCTGTGAGCGAGAGAGGTCCCTCTCTCGCCCAACAACATAGGGGACCGCATGTTGTGGTTCAGATATTTTACATTCGGAGCATATGTCCGTTGGTCGGGACGCTCCGTTATATTGACAGTCCGAGAGACTGTCTTTAATGCTTCCTCATCCTCACAGCAGGGCACACGACCGCACATTGGCTACGTGACCTCGAGTATCTGATCAGTTTCGGCATTCAGTGATTCCACGGCGAATAGGTCGCGCCATCCGGTAGCCAAGGGACACGAGGCCTATACACTCCGTTCGCTCGCATATTGGTAGTATGCACGGGGTAACGATCACGGAGCTTCCAGCGGCAATGCATCGTAAGACCGCTTCTCCTCAGGCCTCAGTGACGGACGTGCTATCCGAGTTAGCACAGTTGTTTCGCAGCATCCCAGCAATTGACAGTTTCTCGGTCGAATCAGGAATTATCCGACGGCACTGGGTCGGTGCGGTCCGCGGTTGCATCAGGTACGGACGACCGAACGCTTTATAGGGTTCGACAGGATGGCGAAAGGGATTCGAAAGATTTCGAGTTTTCCCTTTAGTAGTATCGGAAGATGCCTTTCATATCTTCTGGCATTATCTTCCAGTGATTATTATTTCGGACTTCATTGCTGCGATCTTGGATAAGAGACTTATAGCGTCATTGGACTCGGATTTTTCGATCGGTTCAGGGACATTGTCCCTGACTTACCGACGCAGTCCAATATTGTCATTACAACATGTGTTTTATTTTTCGACGCTATATATATATATATACAAGCCTGCTACTAGCATGATAGTTTAGTTTCTTGTCCGTGTTGCTCATTTCTGCCATTTTATCATTTATACAAATAGTTTATTTTGGCAGAGCAGGGCATACCGAGAGTTCATATGCGTCTAGACGGTGTGATTAAAGACTGCATATATTCTTTTTCGCCGTTTATGTCTTTTCCAATTTCAATGTTGGGAACGACATTATGTATAGTAGACTTAACTTAGACGCTTTATTATACGTAATCCGCCTTACTGAGGCGTTATCATTACGTCTTCAAGAAAAGATTTACGGGATATTATTCTCAATGTAATTTCTTTTGAGGGCAGTAGTTTGTTCACGTATAACTCCGCCCTTCAGTGGCTGATTGGAGTTAGTTAGACGTGACGCAGCCCTAGCTACATCCACATGCGTGGATAGTAAGGTTAAGAACTCTCTCAGAGTCGCTTCGT
Organism: Pictodentalium vernedei; assembly: GCA_031216915.1. NCBI lineage: Eukaryota > Metazoa > Mollusca > Scaphopoda > Dentaliida > Dentaliidae > Pictodentalium > Pictodentalium vernedei. Next base: position 670,465,514 of record CM062295.1, on the reverse strand, counting down.
TCTCGGAGGAGCTTCTCTTCGACGGCAACTTTTCGGCAATCCATGAATTGCTCGATTTACACGTTCTCTTGTCTATCTAGTGTTACAAGAGATTCAGACTGGGGCAAACATTCGGTGGTTGACTCAGAGAGTGCCGCCGCAGTTGCCGGACCCGAGTGTGGCTGTTATGACGGTTGCCAGTCAAACAGATTGGGATATAATACTGATCCCTACGGATTCGAAGTGCCAGGGTCTTTGGGTTCCGCAGTCTTTTAGCAATCAGTTTTCTTCCGCGGAATAATGTTTTTTAGGCTTGCTTTATGTCATTGCATGAACATTATTCAGAAACGCATGCCCAAATTCTGTCCTTTAATTCGACAGTAGTGGCGTATCTCCGGAACCAGGGAGGCACTCTTTCGTTTCCGTTATTCAATTTAATGGAAAGAATCCGTCTGTTGGTTATAGTGCACCAAGTTCAGTTTTGGTCCGTCATATTCCGGGTCGTCTGATTGTTTTATCGGACTCCCGTTCTCTTACGGGTCGCTTGTTGCTGTCAGAATGGACTCTCAACAAACAAGTATTCAATCAGATTTGCTATCTATGGGAGCGCCCAATGATGATTTATTTATGACACAGCTTGCTAATCAATTGCAGACGTATGTGTTGGCTTGTCCAGATCTTTGAGCTAATATTGTTAACGCTCTATTGATCTATAGGACGGAATGATAGGATACGCGTATCCTCCGGCGCTGTTGTTTTAGCAGGTATTGCTAAGATAAACAACCACAATACATTTCTGTTGATAGCATCTCTATCTTCACAGAGATCATGAGTAATTTACTCTCTTGTCTACTGTGGGTCTTAACGTGAAATCTTCCTCTATGTGAGGATCTTTTTCACTGGGTAAATCGTGTCATCTTTATCACAACCAGCAAGGTCGCAACCTTCATGTATTCCGTTGTGTGGTCCGTATTGCATTGTAAGCACTGTACTGGACGAGCTTTGGACGCGATTTCTTACTATAGGAGATCCTCTTCTTCGCTATTCTATGCGGCTAAAGTGGAGGCTCTTCCGTCGTGGTGTAGGGATCATTATGTTCATATTGTTGATCCCTCCATACTACTCATTGCTATTTTTTAGTATACTTGTTTCACAAGATCTACTGCAGCCTGTTATTATTTAGGTTATAGGTTTATGTTACCTCATACCTATGCACTCTACGATAGTTTACAATTGAGTCTTTTGTCTCTTTATCTAAGTCAGTTAGTAACTTTTTGATAAATAGACTTAGAATCTTTAGATTAAATTCCTATACGGATTTTATCTTCGGTTCTTATTTAGCTAAGTAATCATTTGAGCCTCTGGAAACAGTAGTTTTCAAATTCTGACCTTTTAGACAGTAATTCTGTTGGTTTCTCTTTTACTGTAGAGTCAGTGAGTTTCATGCACTATCGATGGATGATTTTCACTTTCATAGTTTCGGAATCAATACTTCCGTTACTATTTAGGTTGGATTGTTGCATAAGAGTTAGGCTCCTATTATCCGGAACCTATTATTTTAAGGTCCTTCCGTCTTCGTATGGGCATAGGCCTTTACTCTTTCCGGGTACAGTTTATGTATTTATAAACAGATATCTGTTTATTACTATGGGCGTAAGCTTCTTCTGTCTTTGATGTCTAGTAGAAGGACGTTACGCTCCATTTTATTGTTAATGGATTCTATTAACTATCGGTACTGCTTATGGTATATCATTGACTTAACAGTTGTGCTTAAGATTTCGGCTCATGAAGTAAGAGTTCTTCTACTTCTTGGGCTTACATTAATAGTGTCGCTATTATAGATTTTTGAAGGCCGCTCATTGCGCTCAGCCATCCACATTCATGAATTTTATCTCAGAAATATCGAGTCCATTTCTGGAGGCCTCTATTGTTAGGTCTATTATCTACTGCTCAGAATGTCATTCACTTAACAGTTGCTACTATAGCTAGGTAGGCTGTCTGTTTCGGCAGTGTCTCCGTTCGGCTGCCCTCTTCGCTCTGGGCTATTTGACCCAGGGCAAGAAAAAGGGGGGGGGGGGGGGGAGGGTGTTCCCTTGGGTCACCTCTTTTTCTATGAAAACAAGGGGATACCTCCTCTGGAGTTAGTAATTCTGAGCTGTTATTGGGATGGTTGTTTAGTGAGAAGTTTAGGTTTTTAAAATTCATTCAAGTCTTAGTTTTTAAAGTATAGCTTTTGAATATTGCATATGTCAACGGACATGATTATGCAATCCTCAGACAATTTTAGGAGTATAAGAGTCTCTATTCTTTAGACTTACTTTATTTATTGGCCTACTTTAAAAATTATTAGTATAAGGATTATATTGGATATTAATAGAGTACATGGATGCATGAAGCTCAATTTTGGAACGTGTTGTATCTTTCTAATTTATCATAAATAAGAAAGATACATGTAAGGCCTATTACTTCTTTTTCCCTACAGGGGATGACTCTATTTTATTTTATTGAGCGTATTCCATTTTGCTCTATGTCCTTGGCCCTCCAGCCTTTTTACTATTCAGCTATGTCTGGGTCATTGGTACAGTATAAAAATGTTAAAAAATTTATAGTAATTTATATATTTTTTATACTTACCAATGACCCAGACGGGGATGGCCCTCCCAGGAGTTGGGAACTCTTGCCTCCCCGCTGAGTACATAGCGCTTACCAGGCACTGGTTATTAGAATGATTAATGGCGCCAATTTCGGAACGTCCTTGACACTGCGCATGCGCAGTAGGGGCGAAGTGTGGAGGGCCTTTCAGGACATGTTTTCTTTAGTTTTAGATGCAAATTTTGGGGATTGGGGGGCAAAATTTGTGTTTGGCCCTATATTTTAAGAGTTAGCACCAGCTATGTCTGGGTCATTGGTAAGTATAAAAAATATATAAATTACTATAAATTTTTTAACTTTCCTGGAATTTAGAAGGATGAGGTGAAAGACATTTTTAACCCTTCACACAGTGTAACGGCCAAAACCGGCCACCTTATTCTCAAAAATGGCCAATTAATTTCAATTATTTTTTTCATTTTTGTCTCAAAAACATAAGATATGACCCCTCATTGGAACGAGCTCATCGAGCTCGTTCCAATGAGGGGTCATAACCTATGTTTTTGAGACAAAAAAATTAGTTATTCAAGAATTTTTTTGCAAGTGTCGTCTGATTTTCATGTAAGGTAAAGGGTTAAAGGAGGTAAGGCTTCGAAAATGGTTATATTCCAAATGTACATTTTAAAAAAACATCCTTGGAAAATGCTGATATGTCCTTGTAAAGTCCTTGAATTTTTTTGGTCCTTGACTGTAAGAACCTGATTTTAGTACACAGCTCCCTTGGGCAATCAGGATTAAATGACTTGCCCAAGGACACAACACAGGTACCCCTGACAGGGATCAAACCGTAGGCCTTTCGGTTTGAAGTTCAATGCCATTACCACTGAGCCACTGTGAATAAACAGTTAAGCAACGTCGAGCGTGGTTAGTAGTTGGATGGGTGACCATTTCAGCGACTGATTCGCGCTCCCACGTTGTGTCCTTGGGCAAGGCACTTCACCCCGATTGTCTACATGGAGGCACGATGACGCTGTGTACTAAGGTGTACTGCACATTCACTGTCACGGTCATGATTAACCATTGTGCATAAGTATGTGACCTTAAACACCAATAAATAAATAAATGAATAAGTGAATAAACAATAAAAGGAAATAAATTCGGCAGAGGTTATTTGAGACTATATTTAAGGCTGTCACGATTGTTTAATTTGGGAATCGATTAATCGTCGCAAATAATCAATAATAATCAATTAATCGTACCTCGATGACCCCCCCCCCCCCCCCACCATCTCCCTCTCTTTGAAGTCATTAAAAATGAAGTTCAAGTCAGTTGACCTACCTCAAGTAAACAATGAAGACGATCCTCTTTTAGGTACATTCAAAGATTTGATGTTCTGAACTTTTGAACCGTCAGTGTAATAATCAAGACCGGTCGGCAGTTGCGAACTTCGCAACTGCCGACCAGTCTTGATTATTACACTGACGGTTCAAAAGTTCAGAACATCAAAAATTTGAATGTACTGAACAGACAAATGCTTCTAACGGCTTCTTGAGGTTTAACGCCGACGTTCTTGGCCTTTTACGTTTAGAAACAATAGTTTTTCTTCCAAATTTTTTTTAATGTCTAAAACGGGGTAAAATTTACCGATTCTTCGACAACGAAAAATACTAATCGATTTTGGCATGACCAATCGACAATCGATTAATCGTGACAGCCCGAACTATATTGCCAATCTTGAGTTGTGAGCCAACTAAGTAAGTTCAACACCATTTCTCCTCGCGTGTCGAAGGTGCTTGTTGACAGTTCCTGAGCTTTGTTTTTCACAAATTGGACATGTGTAGACCATGATGGAATCTATGTTATGTCTGGAATTTGAAGTTGGATATTTTTTTCCTCATCTTCATTAGAGTCTTTGAATGCTATGGAGTCACGCAATGTCAACCTCATTTATATTTTTTGCAACCTGTCTGTTTAAGACATCGTGGCCAAAACTTTTTTTGGTTACTCTTTGCATTCAAAACAATTCTATGCCCCACAGCTTCTGAGGCCCCACAAAGTAGATCTTTTGTTTCTCAAGCCATTTTGTGTAAAATTGCATGTGGACGGGTAGTCTTTTATTATTTATTTTGTTTGCCATCAAAAGTTCATATGCTGTGTTTATTTCATGTTTTAGGGCTCATAATTTACAGAATAACATGGGTGGTGGTGTATTTCGTCCCTTGAGTGCAAGAAGGTTTTGCAATCAAAGCATTCTTGCACTCAAGGGACAAATTTATCAATTTTATTAACTTGGGTAAAATATCAGACATAAACCATTTAATTTTTATATTTTGAAGTTTGCATTGGTTATAAAAAGAGAGCATGAGGCAGCTCAAAAAGACCATGTAGGAGGGCCTGAGAAACAGATTTTTAACTTTTTTTAGGCCTAATTTTACCCTTTTTTTAGCTCACCGAAGGGAGCTCAACTTATCACTTGCCGTCCATCGTCGTCCGTCGTGGTGAACATTTTTCAAACGACTTCTCTGAAACCACTGGTCCGATTTTCACGAAACTTCATGTGGATGTTCATTACTATATGCCAATTCATGTTTGTTCAAATGAAATGGCCATGTCCCTTGGGGGCTCTGTATGGGGCATAACTCTGATAGCACCGTATGAATTATAGAAAAATTATTAAAAAATCTTCTTCTCCAGAACCAGTGGGCAGAATCTTTTGATACTTGGTATGCAGCATCTTGGTATGGGTCTGATTCATGTTTGTTCAAATCGGCTCCCTGGATTCATATTTGGGCACACTATAGACGCCCAAATTCGAACTTAGTGCATTTCAGGCAAATTTCTTAAAAAATCTTCTTCTCCAGATCCAATAGGCAGAATCTTTTGATATTTGGTATGAAATATTGTGGTGTGGATCTGATTCAAGTTTGTTCAAATCGGCCCCCTGGATTCACATTTGGGCTCAGTATAGAAGCCCGAATACGAACTTCGTGCATTTCAGGCAAATTTCTTAAAATATCTTCTTCTCCAGATCCAGCAGACAGAATCTTTTGATATTTGGTATGCAACATTGTGGGGTGGATCTGATTCAAGTTTGTTCAAATCGGCCCCCTGGATTCATATTTGGGCTCACTATAAAAGCTTGAATTCGAACTTGGTGCATTTCAGGCAAATTTCTTAAAAAATCTTCTCCAGATCCAGCAGGCAAAATCTTTTGATATTTGGTATGCAACATTGTAGGGTGGATCTGATTCAAGTTTGTTCCAATCGACCCCCTGGGTTCATATTTATAGGAGCCCAATTTAAACTTAAAAAATCATCTTCTCAAGATCCAGCAGGCAGAATCTTTTGATATTGGGTATGCAGCATGCTTAGGCGGTGAGATTCAAGTTTGTTCAAGCCAAGTCCCTGGGTTCATATTTGGGCTCACTGTGGTAGCCCGAATTATAACTTAGTTCAAAATGAGGAATTTTCTTTAAAAATCTTCTTCAGATCCAGCAGTTGGAATGTTTTAATATTTGGTAAGCAGCATCCTTTGGGGGGTGAGATTCAAGTTTGTTCAAGCCATGTCCCTAGGTCCATATTTGGGCACACTGTGGGAGCTTGAATTGTAACTTAGTTCGAAATGAGGAATTTTCTTGAAAAATTTTCTTCAGATCCAGCAGTCGGAATGTTTTGATATGCGGTGTGTAGCATCCTTAGGGGGGTGAGATTCAAGTTTGTTAAAGCCAAGTCCCCGGGTCCATATTTATAACTTAGTCAATATGAGGAATTTTTCTTTAAAAATCTTCTTCAGATTCAGCAGTCGGAATGTTTTGATATTTGGCATGCAGCATCCTCAGGGGGTGAGATTCAAGTTTGTTCAAGCCAAGTCCTTGGGTTCATATTTGGGCTCAACTGTGGGAGCCCGAATGATAACTTAGTTCAAAATGAGGAATTTTCTTTAAAAGTCTTCTTTGTCAAATCCAGCAGATGAATGCTTTTGATATTTGGTATGCAACATCCTTAAGGGGGTAAGATTCAAGTTTGTTCAAGCCATGTCCCTAGTTCCATAAAATTTGACTGTCATGTCTTCATTCCTTTGTAGTGTTGATGAACCATGTCTAACTGAATGTGACCCCCAAATACTTCTTTGAACCACTTAGGCCGGTGAGTGATTAAGGCTCCTTGGGGCCTCTTGTTTCAGTATTTAATGTATTAAATCAATAAATACGAATATGGTACCTTATAAATATTTTCTGTACTTAAATTCTTTTAATTTGTTTCAGTTCAAATTTTGAAAATTTGAAGCGTGTGGAAATGTATCAAAATAGTAATGGCAGCCCCTCAACATGTATAAAGTGACACCCATCATGTATTGGATTTACCGCCAGTATACTTGTGACATTCTTAGCCAATAAAATTGAAAAGTGGGTGGTATATAGTGTTCACTTGGTTCGTCCATACGTCTGTCCGTCATTATGCTTTTAGGGGGTACACATCTGCTATCCGCAACTCTTCCTTAAACCAGTGAACGGATTTGATTGAACTCTCAGACATTCTTTTACATACATTGAAGGTGTGCACCTCCTATTTTCTTTTCAGATATTTTCATATTTACAGTTCCCCATATTCAAAAATGGTCTTTGTCAATTCAGGTTTTAGTAGGGAGGGGTTATATAGATCTGCTATACTCTACTGCTCTTAAACCATTGAACAAACTCCATTGGAACTCGCAGACCTTCTTTTACATACACTGAAGATGTGTACCTTCTATTTTGTTTTCAGATATTTTTATTTTTACTGTTTCACATATTGAAAAATGGGCTTTGTCAATTCAAGCTTTGGGGTAGAGGTGTGTGTGTATGGGGGGGGGGGGGGAGTGGGGGAGGTGTCAGTGTTTGTGCTCTTACATTAAACACACTTTACGTTGTAAAATGTTTCTTGGTGGGAGTGGGTGGTATCATTTAGTGAGCAGTGCTCACAGTTTTTCTGGTGTTAAACTTGATTTGCTGTCCCAGTGGATTCAGGCCCAAAAAAATAAAAAATTCCTGCATTCATGTGGGAACCCCAGGAACTAAAATTAGAATATGTTTCAAATGCTGTTAAATCCAAAATCACACATGGCAGAGAACTTATCTGTATGATGCTTCCTTTGGACAAATAGAAGCAGTAGGTTGTGTCACAGGGTGTCCTGTGGGAGTAAAAAAATGCTGAGGAGTCAGCCAATTGGGCAACTAGGGCAAAGAAGTTGCCTTGTTATTCTGCAAGTCGCCTTGTCTTACATTGGGGGTGGGGGGTGGAGTGGGGTGGGGGAATTCAACTATCTCTCCAAAACTTCTTGGGGAGACTCCCCCCCACCCCCCCCCCCCCCCCCCCCCCCGAGAAAAAAAAAAAACGCTTTTACATTCATAATGTGAACACGGCTGCTGTTAAAATCCGTTACACGGCTCTGAAATATCGTAAACTAGCCCAATTGTAAAATTTCTAAAAACAGTTGTAATGGTGTAGTCAATCGAAAAATTTACCTCAACTGATAGCAACCAGCACAAAATGGCTATTTAAAAACAAAGTGCCAGCAAAAACAACGAATCACACAAGACATGCATCGTGTCAATTAGAATTTATTAAAATTAATCACCGTTTCAAAACAAAATAAATGTGCAGGAGACAGTTTATCCATAAAAAGTCGAAATTGCTTACTGTTACACTCTTTTCCACACAAAAATTGGTTCCATTGAAATTCGCACTGCAATTTGCATTAAAAGTTTGACTTTGAAAACTTGTGTTGGAAGGGGTCTAAATGTATTTTGGGATGGATAAGAATGGCAGGCCTTCATAGCACCAATCGCACGTGTCAATGTAAGATGGTTTGCAGAAATTGTCATTTTTGTGCACAGTGTTTTGGTATCATTTCCCTGCTCAGAAGGAAAGGAGTCAACTGAAATATTTTGTCATTTACTTAGAAATAAACAAACTCAAATTGTTAACTGGTAGAGTGCTAAATTATTTTTGGTCGTCCAAATTTGTCCACCGTCTCTTTGCCTTGTTACAATTTATGGGAGAGTGCCTAGTGGCACTCTCCCATAAATTGTAACAAGGCAAATCCTCACAGACTAAATAATTTCAATTCAAAAATTATATGATGCACATCCATAGAATATGAAGCCATTAAGTTGCAGCACCTGCGCTTCAGAATAAAGCCCAAATATGGGCTTCCAGCACTCTACCAGTTAATAAAGCTTAATTAACAAAGGATATCAAAAACTTTTCCATGCTTTCAATTCAGTTAGGGCATTCAGAAACCATGAATAACCCAGCTTCTGTGAACTTGAAATTTATTAGCTCACCGAAGGAAGCTAAACTTATCACTTGCCGTCCGTCGTCTGTCCGTTTCGTGAACATTTTTCAAACGACTTCTCCTCTGAAAACCGCTAGTTCGATTTGCTCGAAACTTGGTATGGATGTTCATTACCATATGTCAATTCAAGTTTGTTCAAATGAAATGGACATGCCCACTTGCGCCCCATAGGAGGCATAACTCGATAGCACCCTATGTATATACAGAAATTACTAAAAAATCTTCTTCTTCCGCACAAGTAGGCAGAATCATTTGATATTTGGTATACAGCATTATGGGGTGGACCTGATTCAAGTTTGTCCAAATCGGCTCCCTGGATTCATATTTGGGCTCACTATAGAAGCCCGAATTTGAACTTGGTGCATTTCAAGCAAATTTCTTAAAAAATCTTCTTCTCCAGATCCAGCAGGCAGAATCGTTGATATTTGGTATGCAACATTGTGGGTGGATCTGATTCAAGTTTGTTCAAATTGGCCCCAAGATTCACATTTGGGCTCAGTATAGAAGCCCGAATTTGAACTTAGTGCATTTCAGGCAAATTTCTTAAAAAATCTTCTTCTCCAGATCCAGCAGGCAGAATCTTTTGATATTTGGTATGCAACATTGTGGGGTGGATCTGATTCAAGTTTGTTCAAATCAGCCCCCTGGATTCATATTTGGGCTCACTATAGAAGCTCGAATTTGAACTTAGTGCATTTCAGGCAAATTTCTTAAAAATCTTCTTCTCCAGATCCAGCAGGCAGAATCTTTTGATATTTGGTATGCGACATTGTGGGGTGGATCTGATTCAAGTTTGTTCAAATCAGCCCCCTGGATTCATATTTGGGCTCACTATAGAAGCCCGAATTCGAACTTAGTGCATTTCAGGCAAATTTCTTAAAAACTCTTCTTCTCCAGATCCAGCAGGCAGAATCTTTTGATATTTTGTATGCAACATTGTGGGGTGGATCTGATTCAAGTTTGTTCGGCCCCTTGGGTTCATATTTGGGCTCAGTATAGGATAGTGCATTTCAGGCAAATTTCTTTGAAAATCTTCTTCTCAAGATCCAGCGGGCAGAATCTTTTGATATTGGGTATGCAGCATGCTTAGGGGTGGTGAGATTCAAGTTTGTTCAAGCCAAGTCCCCTGGGTTCATATTTGGGCTCCTTGTGGGAGCCCAAATTATAACTTTGTTCAATATGAGGAATTTTTCTTTTAAAATCTTCTTCTTCAGATTCAGCAGTCGGAATGTTTTGATATTTGGCATGCAGCATCCTTAGTGGGGTGAGATGCAAGTTTGTACAAGCCATGTCCCTAGGTTCATATTTGGGCTCACTGTGGGAGCTCGAATTGTAACTTAGTTCAAAATGAGGAATTTTCTTTAAAAATCTTCTTCTTCAGATCCAGCAGTCAGAATATTTTGATATTTGGTATGCAGTATCCTTGGGGGGGGGGGGGGGGGGGGAGGGGGGGGGATTCAAATTTATTGAAACCAAGTCCCCTGGGTTCAAATTTGGGCTCCTTGTGGGTGCCTGAATTATAACTTAGTTCAATATGAGGAATATTCTTCAAAAATCTTCGTCTTCACATCTGCCAGTCAAAATCTTTTGATATTTGGAAAACGGCATCCCACTGGAGGTGAGATTCAAGTTTGTTCAAGCCAAGTCCCTGGGTTCATATTTGGGCTTCCTATGGGAGCCCAAATTATAACTTAGTTCAATATGAGGAATATTCTTTAAAAATATTTTTTTTTTAGATCCACTGGTCAGAATCTTTGGATATTTGGTATAAGCTTTTCTTAGGAGGAGCAGATGCAACTTGTTGAAATCAATTTCCTGGGTTTTATATTGAGGCTAACATGTCAGGTGAGCACCCTCAGGCCCTCTGGGGCCGCTTGTTTTTTTTTAGAACAGCAATTTTTTCATGAAAAGTCTACCTATAGAAGACTACCAAAGTGTCATAATGGTTGATGTTGCCACCACCTGGTTAAAGCTCCACAGGTTACTTTCAGTCAGGAGAGCTATGGTGATCACTCATCGTCCGTCGTCCGTGAACATGGTGTTTGCATCTTCTCCTCCCAAACCACTGAACCAATTTAATTGATATTTGACATAATAGTTTGTTATGACATCGCAATTTGATTTTGTTCAAATCAAGTTGCCTCGCCCCTTGGTAGGGCCATGCCCAAAAAGTGTGCCTAAATCTTAAACAATCTTCTTCTCATGAACCAGCAGTAGCAGAGACTTGATATTAGGTGTGCAGCTTCCTTTTAAGGTGTAGATGCAGATTTGTTCAAGAGAAGTTTGTGGAGCTATATTTGCCGTCGTTCTGGGAGGGCAAGAATTTTTGCCCCTCCCAAACTTTCTATTTTCCAAACCGAGAGGCAGATTTGGACCAAATTTGATATGAGGGCTTATTGGGTCATAAAAGTACTTAATTTATGCCCAAATCTTTTTCCCGTCGCCCCATGGGAACTGCAGGAGCTAAAAATAGAAAAAATTAAAATGCCCATATCTCCAAAACTACACGGCACTGAGAATTCTTATTTGGTGTGAAGCTTCCTTAGGACCAACAGAATGGAATGGTAAAAAAAAATTGCTATCGGTTTTATATGGGGTACTTTTCTGGGACTTTGAAAAAGTGCTGAGTCAGCATTTTTTAACACCGTGGGTAATGGGAAAAACATTTAAGACTACTTTTCTCCCAAACCACTGCTCCAAAAGCTTTAAAATTCCACATATAGCATCTTTGGAAGATTGTTTCACATGTGTATTGAAATCAATTCCCTGGGTCCATATTTGGGCTCTCAATGGGAGCCCAAATGTTTAAATTAGTGCAGTATGAGGAATATTCTTTAAAAAATCTTCAAATCTACCAATAAGAGTCTTTTGATATTTGGTATGCAGCATCCTTAGAGGGGTGAGATTCAAGTTTGTTCAAGCCAAGCCCCTGGGTTCATATTTAGGCTGAAAATTTGGGGTCCCGTTCCGGACTTGGAAAATTTTGGACCAAAATCTTGACATTTTTTTTTGTTTTTTATGCGTTTCGGTCAATCTTATGACAAAAAAAATAATTTTTTTTTACACTGAAAATTCGGGGGCTGGGTGGGAATTTTTTGGTTTTTTATGCATTTTGGTCAGTTTTAAGAAGAAAAAAAAATTTAGGCTGAAAATATTTTGTTTGGGACTTCAAACATTTTGAACAAAAATAAAAAAAAATCTGTTTTTTGTGCGTTTATCTCAATTTTGGAATGTAAAAGTGCAGGAACTGAAATAGAAGGAAAATCCTGTGTATTGTGTTGGCACAACTGCTTCATCTAGTTGGTATATGCTTTCTTAGGAGGGGCGTATGCAGCTTATTCAAGTCAAGTCCCTGGTTTTATATTTAGACTACCATGTCAGGTGAGTGCCCTCAGGGCATCTTGTTTGACTTAGAATTCGACCATCTATCAACATTTTTGGTTTCCAACTGATAACTCCAGTTTGGATCATTTGATCTCAACCAGAGTTGTTATTGGTATTTTCCAGCTAATAATACAGACCAAGTTTGAATATGGATTCCGTCCAATTCTTTTTACAGGAGTTATGGCCTATGTTTAGCCCGAGTTTTGGTTAAAGTTTGTGGTTAAAGTTTTTTAGTCAAGGTTAAATTTTTTTTTATTTTAAATTAATATTAATTACTATTAATTGTATCATTCTCATTATGTTTCATGTTATTTTGGGAAATATTTAACTCTTTTTTGTATGGCAATTTAACTTATAACTTCCAGGTTAAAGTTTTTGGTTAAAGTTTTTTTGTTGTTTACAAAGTTACACCTTAATTCTTCACACACTTTAGTGCAATGTCACTGTTTCTCATTTGGGACAATGTCTACTGTCCACTGAGCCTTTCTACAGTGATTTTCATTAATATTGTCATGATTTTAACCCCTTTTAAACATGTTTTCAGACTTAGTTTCTTTGTATTTGAAATTTGACTTTTACCACATACTTTGTTACTTTAATTCTTGCATGGTCAGTACAACTTAATGATTGCATTTACATCAGTGATTTCTTTTATCGGTTTTAGGAAATATTTAACCCATTTTTGACAGTGAGTTTTACTTAGAATTCCCAGCTTAAAGTTTCGCATTAAAGTTTTGATTTTCAATATTGTACCTTTTATTCTTCAAACACCGTGTTATGTCATTGTTTTTCATTTGGGGCAACATCTACTGATGCTGTATACAGTGGTTTCAATTAATATTTGCGTTAATTTAACCCTTTTCAATCCCCGTGGGAACCCCGGGAAGTAAGCAGCACTTGTTTACTGTGGTAAACCAGTTCCGCTTTACTAGTAAAATAGGACCCAGTCACCAATGCTTGGGGTGAAAGTCCTCTAAAATGGGCAACATGTTGATCAACGATTGACTAAACTTGACTTCCTCTCCATGTTGTGTCACGATTAGCCATAGTGCATAAATATGTGACGTTAACCACCAACAAACAAACAACCCTTTTCAAAACGGTTTTCGAGTTCAGTTTCTTTAAATTTGAAATTGGGCTTCTATTTCAATGAAGCCATATCATGTGACCCCTCATTGGAACGAGCTCATTGAGCTCATTCCAATGAGGGGTCACACGATATGGTTTTGTTGAAATTTTCTGAAAAATATAATTTTTTTTAACTAAGTTTGTAAATTATATGTCTGATGTGACCGATTTGTGAGCTAAAGGGTTAAATCTGAAAAAATGTCCAATTGAAATTATAAAAAGTATTGAGTTCTCATTACTAAAAAATCTATCAACTTCTAAAATTTAAAAAAAAAATGTCCCAATTCAACCTTGTTATGAACTTCATGTTTTTTAGCTGATCTTGACAAAGTCAAGCTGAGCTAATCTCATCGCTCTCCGTTCGTCGTCCGTCAACACCATGTTTTGGTCTTCTCCTCCAAAACAACTGGGCCAATTCAAGTGAAAGCTTGTGTGAGTGATGGTCCCGAACGGGCATTGCATTTTTGTTCAACTCAACATGCCCAGCCCCATATGGAGGGAGTTGGGGAAAATGCTCCAAAATATTTTTAAAACCTTCTTCTCATGAACCAGTGTGTACAATGACTTGATATTTTGTTATGTAGCTTCCTTTTGAGGTGTAGAATCAAGTTTGTTCAAACGAGGTTTGTGAAGCAATATTTGGCTTTGTAATGGGAGGGGTAAGATTTTTGGCCACACCCAAAATTTCTGTTTTCTGAACCAATGGTCCGGTTTGAACCAAATTTGGTATGTGGTATTATTGGGTCATAAGTACTTGACTCATGCAAAAAAAAAATAATTCCTGCATCCCCATGGGAACCCTGGGAGCTAAAATTAGAAATAATTTCAAGCGCCCATATTTCCCAAACCATATGGAACAGAGAGCTGTTATTCGGTATGAAGCATCCTTATGACCAATAGAATTGAATGGTAAAAATAAATTGCCATCGGTTATGTTAGGGTGTTCTGTAATGGAAAAAAATGCTGAGTCAGCATATTTTGCAAAAATTTTAAAAAATCTTTTTCTCCAGAACTAATCATCAGAATCTTTTGATATTCGGTATACAGCATTCATAGGGGGGGGGGGGGGGGGGGGGGGGGGGGGGGGGGGGGAGGGGGTTTCAAATACTAGTTTGTTAACCCTTAAGCCCCCATATAGCCCCAAACTGCCACTTTTATATTGCATTGAAGCAGGTGCTCCCTTGTGTAATCTTTTTTATTACTGTTGTGTGTAGACTGAATATTCCCTGGCAGTGGTTCTACATCACTGCTGGCTGCCTGTATAGGCAGCCAGCAGTGATGTAGAACCACTGCCAAGTCATCAATAACTATGTAAGCAGAAAAAGGCCATAAATACTTTAAAATTAATCTGAGGACTTAAGGGTTAAAATAAAGCCCATTGGTTCCTATTTGGGCTCAATACAGGAGCCCAAGTTTTTTAACTTAGGGTAATATGGGGAATATTCTTTAAAAAATCTTCTTCTTCAGAACCACCAGTCAGAATCTTTTAATGTTTGGTATACATCATTATTATGAAGGTCAGATTCAAGATTGTTCAAACCAAGTCCCTAGGTTAATATTTGGGCTTCTTGCAGAAGCCCCAAATTTTAACTTTGTTCAATATGGGGGATAATTTTTTTTTTAAATCTTCTTCAGATCCACCAGTCAGAATGCTTTCATATTTTGGTATGCAACATCTCTAGGGGGGGGGGGGGGGGGGGGGGGGGGGGGGGGGGGGCACAGATTCAAGTTTGTTCAAATCCGATCCCTAGCTGTATATTTGGGCTCGCTATGGTAGCCCAAATGTTTACTTAGTTCGATATGAGGAAATTTTCTTTAAACAATCTTCTTTTTCAGATCCACCAGTTCGAATGCTTTCATATTTGGTATACAACATATTTGGGCTCCATATGGAAACCTGAAATTTAGTTTAGTACAATATGAGGGAATTTCTTCAAAAATCTTCTTCTTCAGATCCACTAGTCAGAATCCTTTCATATTTGGTATACAACATCTCTAGGGAGGTCAGATTCAAGTTTGTTCAAATCGGATCCCCAGCTATATATTTGGGCTCGCTATGGTAGCTCAAATTTTAACTTACTGCAATATGAAGAAATTTCTTTAAAATTTCTCTTCTTCAGATCCAACAGTCAGAATGCTTTCATATTTGGTACACAACATCTCTAGGGAAGTCAGATTCAACTTTGTTCAAATCGAGAGCCTGGGTTAATATTTAGTCTCCCAATGGGAGGTGGAATTGGCTATGTTGCTGCAGAATTAAAAATTTCGTATTCAGTACCCTCCAGAGGTGTATAACTAAGATTAATCCACATAGATTGTATAAAGGGGCTTCATAGAGGAGCTCTACATTTTACATTATGATCAACTGAAGAAAAAGGCTTGATGCCCGGATTATTTTTGTCACTCCTGAGTGTATCCTATGGAGATGGATTGCTTAATGTAGACTCATTCTTGGACTCTGTTTATATTGTGTTCTGTTCAAGATGAGCGCTTCAGGCCCAGTGGGGCCTCTTGTTTGTTCTTTTGTGGGGTGGGTTGGATTGGGAGTAGGGGTGTTTCTTGATTGCCTGGTATGAAACACAAGTGGGAGTGCGATGGCTCAGTAAGTAGAGATGCAGGCTGCAAGTCGAGAGGTCCTTTGGTTCGAATGCCGTCTGCGGCAACTGCATTGTATCCTTGGGCAAGACACTTCATCCCAATTGCCCACGTGGTGGCATGGTGGGATTGTGTACTAAGGTATACTGCACATCAATGGTGCACTTGTCTTCAACCCATGCTAACCCTGCTTGTGTGGGTTAGTATGTTGGGGAGTCAGACAGTTGCTTGCCATTGCTCTGTGGTTCTCACTAGGTACTCCAGCTTCCTCCACCTGTAAAACTGTCCGACATGAGGTGACCCTTGCTGCCAAACGTGTTGTTAAACCCCAATAAATAAATAACGAAACACAAGTAATAAACATATCAAAGCATTTCAGAGAGACAAAAAAAATATGGGACTGAAGAAAGCAAGAAATCAAAAATTTTATAAAGGGACTATAATCACAGTATGTTATTTCCACTTTATTGATTAACAGAATGAAATAAGGACCAGACGAGCAAATTTTTAGTTTAACCCTTTAGGCTTTACCCAGCACTAAACGATATCAAAATTTATTATGTTAATTATTGTATTTTTATACAACAACCAATGGCCCAGACTAGCTGGTGCTAACTCAAAAATATCCAGGGCCAAACACAAATTTTTCCCCTCCAATCCCCAAAATTTGCATGCAAAACCGAAAAAATTATGTCCTAACTGGTCCTCCATACTTTTGCGAACTGTGCATATGCAGTATCCAGGAAGACACCACAATCGAAATTGGTGCAAACCATCATTCTTTGTTTGGCCCTTCTGTCAGTAACAACAAACTGACACCTGTGCTTTTAAATCTCAGTTTTAATAATGCCAGACACAAATCAGTGGTAAATTTGGTGAATCCAAGGACACATTTGGAAGGAAGAAATAGTGGTTGGAAACGTTCAGGGCTGTAACTTTATAATTTTTACAAAAATTATTTCATGTTTGCCAATTTCAGGACATGGGCCTGATGTCATCATTCTTTCTAATGATTTTTCCACTGTTTGTTAAGTGTTCCTTCCCTATCCTTCTTTGAAGCCCCCCAGTTAAACTCCCATGCTTTTTGGCTTGTTTTATTGAAATTTTTTTTATAAATTTCTTGGGAGTTTGACATGTTACACAGAATGTTTATTCTGTATATCCCCATGGTTATGTCCTCACCCTAGGGGTGTTTTGGCGTTTTTGGTCATGCATCAAACATCCGATGTATCATTTTTTCTTCTGATGAAGATCTTGCTTTATATCGGATAGTTCCAAATCTGTTGCTGACTTCGGGCCTTCTTATTCAGTGCCTGGAGTCTTGTTTCTTATTTTTCTTCTGACGTTGTTTACATTGACAACGCTCTATAAATATATGTAGTTTCCTATTTATTATCATGGTAGGACTGTTGTAAGATACATTAAATATTCCGATAGTGTAGCAATTAATTTTTTGGACAATAATAAAAAAAAATGTTGTCCATACTTAGGCTCTGTCGGGACACATTTGGGCTCATCGTTCCCATTGTCAAAATTTTTCGAAATTTTTTTTTTTTGTAAATTATTTTTCAATTAATATTTTGAATGTTATTTATTATGTATCTTTTTCATATATTTATTGTGGAGTTGGGGGGAGTACTGCCGACTTTATTTGATTAATTATGAAACTTATTGCTCAAAATGCAAGGCGAGGAAGTCTTCCTCAGATTTACTGTCACGGTACGTTGTTAGCAGCGAGAAGCCAATGCCGGACCTCTTGCCACAAAGTCAATCTAGTTTCTAAGTTTCTTTTTCAGAGGAACAAGAACATGGTGATGTTTATGTGACGCCTAGAGATAGTGTGCGGTCGTCGTCGCATTCAGATGAACAAGCAGAGCTAGCGACAAAGGTGCTTATGAATATTAGATGGCAAAAAACCACTAACCGGGGTTTTCAGTCCCCTGTCGCCAGCTAGCTTGAAGCGGTTACTCCATCCGTGGGTACCGTGACACTGGGTGTGTCCGCTGCGGTCGAGAGCAGTGAGTTGGGTAGAGCAAGCACCTTAAAATATAAACAGGCTCACCCAGCGACGACGGAACAGAAGAAGAAGCTGGCAAGTTCAGTGGGAAGCTCGGCGAGGTCTGAAAGGACCGCAAGCGAGAGATGGTGCTGGGTCGATCCAGTCATCTGCATGTTCAGATGCGGCTGACTGTGAGTCTCAACTGATTCAATCGGATGGTGAAAGGGATACAGAGGAAGATTACTCTTCCCTTTCAGAACAGCACATGGTTGCAATGGATTTAATCCATCAATACTACCCTGAATTTGTTCCGGCGAATCAGAATGCTGCAACTACTAGGAAGAAACCGCTGGCGTCATTGGATGCAGACTTTATCCAGACAAAGGAGGAGGTCCTATCTTTTCCGGTTCATGCTAGACAGGTGTTGCAGGACTCAGGCCATTTAGACAACACCATATTCAAGCTTTTCAGTGGGAAGAAGAAAGGCAGTTTCTTATCATCATCTTCCGTAAATTTACCGTTTGTTGGACCACGTTCATTCAAAACGGTCGGGGAAGATGTACAGAGAGTTCCTCTGCGTTTGGATGAGCAGGCTGAGGATCTGGAGCTATTTTTCCTTCGTCATTCACTATTCGCTCAGACACAATTGAGGTGGTAATTTCTTGAAACAGAGCGAATTTATATGCTATGTCTTACGTAGATCACCTTTCAAGAGCTGTGGTGCAACGTCTCAACTGGGAGGAATTTGAGGACATTCGTACCTCTTTAAGAGTTCTTTCCAGGGCTATCATGTTTACCAAGTATAACTCCGCCTTAACAGTGGCAAATTTGGAGTTAATCAGACGTGACAGAGCCTTTGCATTTTAATCTTTAATAGATGACAAGGTGAAAAACTCTTTACGGGTCGCTCTGGTATCTGGACACACAATTTTTGACAATAAGCTTTCATTGGTTTATGACCAAGCTCCAAAGAAAGCGTCTAATACACTGATCTTCAAGTTTAAGTTAGCATCTAGTGGACCCGTGGCAGCAGAAAAGAGTAATGGAGGACGTCCTAAACAGAAATTGTTTAAAGGGGACTCCTCGCGAGGGTATAAGAAACCCTCCTATTATTATTCTAGGGATCGTCAGTACAGCGACCCAGGAAGGGGGTGTAGGTCTGATCGAGACTAACGGTCAGACGCCCCTAAGCCGGTGGGTCGAGGCTCTTCAAGAGGGGGGCGTGGTTTCTCCTACCATAAGCCTCGCAGGTCCTACAGGTGATGGTCAGGACCTCTATTGCTTGCCAGTTGGCGGAAGGTTATCAAGATTCGCAACGAACTGGATGAAAATTACGGAAGACCAGTGGGTAAAAGTGTGGTCTCGGACGGCCTACGGCTATCTTTCCGAGCGAAACCACCACTAACAAGATGTCCGCGGTGGACAAATCTTCCGTCAAATCCTTGCAAAAGAGAGTCTCTCCTATCGGAGGTACAGGTTCTCTTGGCAAAGGAAGCAATAGAGGTCGTCGAGAATCAAAATTCTCTAGGATTCTACAGTCACCTGTTTCTCGTACCGAAGCCAGATGGCTCGTTCCGACCGGTGATAGACTTGAGCTGGATAAACAAACTTATCATAGCTACAAAGTTCTATGTGGAGACCATTCGGTCAGTAAGGGCGAGCATTCGAGTGAACGACTATGCGGCAAGCATAGATCTAAAGGATGCATACTTTCATGTCTTGGTACATCCAGCATTCAGAAAGTACCAACGGTTCGCCGTTCAAGGGATAGTATATCTGTTCCAAGCGATGTGCTTTGGTCTGAATCTAGAGCCCTGGGCATTCACTCGAATAATGAACTTGGTAATGTCTCTCTTCCGAGCTCATTCGTCAGCGGTAACGTCGGCTTACTTGGACGACATTCTTCAGAGATATGGCAATGAAACTATTCTTCAGAACGATGTTCAGAGTCTGCTTCTCTTGCTCCGACGTCTCAGCTTCATCGTAAACAAGAAGAAGTCGGATCAAGCTCCATCCAAGTCGTTCATTCACATGGGAATGAGCTTCGAGACTCACAACAATCTGGTTCGTGTGCCGTTACCCAGAGCCAAATTAGTCAGTTGTTATGCTCGCTTTTGTCTACACTCAGACGCATTAACAGCGAGTGAATTTATGCGACTGATGGGGTTGTGCGGAGAGGCTGCGGATCTTATTCAAATGGGTCACTTGTGCACACGTCCCCTCCAAATATTCTTTACTCAGAACTGGAGTGTGAAGACGCATTCGCTCAAGACCAGTATTGTTTTAACGGACCTGGTAAAACAAAAGGTCAGATTTGGGCAGATATTCAGTGGTAAACTCAGGGAGTTCCGTTGCAGCTGCCGATTATGATGGATACAAGTCAAACAGGTTGGGGCGCGACCCTGAGCCTGACAGACTTGAAGTGCCAGGGTCTTTGGGACCCTTGGTTCCTGGAGAAACACATAAATATCAAAGAAATGATGTCAATATGGTTAGCGCTACAACAATGGATTCACATTATAGCGGATGCTCATGTTCAGATATTGTCGGACAACTCGACAGTAGTAGCATACATCAGGAATCATGGAGGCACGCATTCGATTCCGTTATGCGAACTAATTCTTGACCTATAAAACAGCATTTCTCTTAACCCTTGCTTCCGCTAGAAGAGTTAGTGATCTCCATGCTTTATCTGTTGACGAATCTCACTACCATAGTGTTGGTAATACCATCACTTTAACTACAGAAGTGGGATTTTTGGCTAAGAATCAGGCTCCAGATAAACGGCTTGAGCCTATTATCATAAAGCCTCTGCCGTCTATGGACAACTGTAGACCTCTGTTTTGTTCAGTCAGGGCTATTCGCACATATAAACGCCGATCAGAGTTTATTAGAAAAGGAAGGAAACGCTTCTTTTTATCATTGATTCCTAACAGAAAAGTCCTTTCAGTTACTAGATGGATTCAGTTGGCAATACGCATTGCCTATGAAAATCTATCTTCGGATCAGCGTTCGGTTAATAAGATATCAGCGCATGAAGTTAGAGCGCTGTCCACTTCTTGGGCTTATTCTAACAGTATAGCCTTTCTGATCTCATGAAAGCTGCGTACTGGACACAGCCTTCTACATTTACCAAGTTTCACCTGAGAAATTTAGAGTCCATCTCCGGTGACCTTAGATGTTCAGGTCCAGTTTCTGTTGCTCAGAACTTCGTCCACTAAATGATTACATCTACAGTTATTTAGGCAACCCATTCCAGCAGTGACGCTGTTCCGCTGCCATCTTCGTTCTGGGGACATGTACCTCAGAACAAACGGAAGTGGGGGGTGGGGGGTGTATGGGGGATGGGGTGGGTTTTTCCCTTATGATCATCTGGCTTTATAGTGAGAAGCAAGGGAAGACCTCCGGTGTCAGTAGCTCCAAGTCGGTGCTGGGATGGTTTTAATGTGTAGCTCGGTGTGAAGCAAATTAATATGTCTTATTTATGTATTGTTTTTAAAGTGTAGCTCACTGTGAAGCATTTGTAAGTGTCACGTGTCAAACGGGTGTTAATATATAATCCTCGGACACTTTTAAATGAGTATAAAGAGCCTCATTCTCTGGACTTTTTTTATATATTGGCTTCCCTTCACTGAATTAGCATAATGGGTTATGCTAGCATAAAATGGAAAATTATCTCATACCTCCCCGCTGCTGACAACATTTAAAAGGCAAATTCTTGAAAGAATGATGGTTGGCGCTAATTTCGGTGTCTTTCTGGATACCTCGCAAGCGCAGTTCGCAAAAGTAAGGAGGACCAGTTAGGACATAATTTTTTCAGTTTTACATGCAAATTTGGGGATTGTGGGGGGCCAATTTTGTGTTTGGCCTGGATATTTTTGAGTTAGCACCAGCTGATCAGGGCCATTGGTAGGTATAAAAAATATACAAATTATTTGAATTTATAATTTTTTAAAATTTGAAAAAAAAATTTCAACAAAACCATACCATGTGATCCTTCATTGGAATGAGCTAGATGTGCACATTCCAATGAGGGGTCACATGATATTTTTTTTTAGATTTTGGGAAAAAATATATACTGAGTCAAAAAAGAAAGTATAATAACCCTTGAGGAGCAATTTTTAGCTCATCTTGACAAAGTCAAGCTGAGCTAATCTCATCGCTCTTCGTCCGTCGTCCGTCAACACCATGTTTTGGTCTTCTCCTCAAAAGCCACTGGGCCAATTCAAGTGAAAGTTTGTGTGAGTGATGGTCCCAAAGGGGCATTTCATTTTTGTTCAACTCAACATGCCCAGCCCCATAGGGAGGGAGTGGGGGAAAATGCTCCAAAATATTTTTAAAATCTTCTTCTCAAGAACCAGTGTGTACAATGACTTGATATTTGCTATGGAGCTTCCATATGAGGCGTAGATTCAAGTTTGTTCAAACAAAGTTCGTGAAGTAATATTTGGCTTTGTAATAGGAGGTGTTAGATTTTTGGCCCCGCCCAAAATTTCTATATTGTGAACCGATGGTCTGGTATGAACCAAATTTGGTTTGTGGTATTATTGGGTCATAAGTACTTGACCCATGCAAAAAAAAAAATCCTGCATCCCCGTGGGAACCCTGGGAGCTAAAAATAGAAATATTTTCAAACGCCCATATTTCCCAAACCACATGGAACAGAGAGCTGTTATTTGGTATGAAGTATCCTTAGGACCAGTAGAATTGAATGGTAAAAAAAAATTGCCATCGGTTATGTTAGGGTGTTCTGTAATGGGGGCATCGAAAAAATGCTGAGTCAGCATATTTGCAACAATTTTAAAAAATCTTTTCTCCAGAACCAATCATCAGAATCTTTTGATATTTGGTATACAGCATTCAGAGGGGGGTCAGATAAAAGTTTGTTGAAAAAAAGCTCATTGGTTCATATTTGGGCTCTCTACAGGAGCCCGAAGTTTTAACATAGGGTAATAATATTAATAATAATATAATAATAGGGTAATATGGGGAATATTCTTTAAAAATCTTCTTCTTCAGAACCACCAGTCAGAATCTTTTAATGTTTGATATACATCATTGTTATGAGAGTCAGATGCAAGATTGTTCAAACCAACTCCCTAGGTTAATTTTATCTTTGTTCAATATGGAGGGTAATCTTCAGATCCACCAGTCAGAATGCTTTGATATTTGGTATGCAACATCTCTAAGGGGGTCAGATTCAAGTTTGTTCAAACTGATCCCTAGGTATATATTTGGGCTCACTATGGTAGCCCAAATTTTTACTTTGTGTAATATGAGGAAATTTCTTTAAAAATCTTCTTCAGATCCACCAGTCGGAATACTTTCATATTTGGTATACAACATCTCTAGGGGGGTGGGGGGGGGGGGGGGGGGGTTGCCAGATTCCAGGTTGTTCAATTCGAGTGCCTACAGAACGTGGAGAGTGTATTATCACTAAATCACCAGCAGAGTAGAGATTCCACACAAGCAATAATTGCAAATGTGTTGCAAAGCACAACCAGCACCAGCAAAGTTTCAGCCAATGGACCTCCGGGTTAAACCCGGAGGTCCATTGGCTGAAACATTGCTTGTGTTTTTGTCGATATGTACAAAATTTGAAAGTTATAGCTTGGGTGATAACTCCACTCCACGGGTGGTTTATTATAATCCACTCTCCACGTACTGTAGGTTAATATTTGGGCTCCATATGGGAACATGAAATTTAACTAAGTACAATATGAGGGAATCTCAAAAATCTTCTTCAGATCCACTCTTCAGAATGCTTTCACATTTGGTATACAACATCTCTAGGGGGGTTAGATTCAAGTTTGTTCAAATCGGATCCATAGGTTTATATTTGGGCTCGCTATGGTAGCCTAAATTTGAAATTTCTTTACAATTTCTCTTCTTCAGATCGAACAGTCAGAATGCTTTCATATTTGGTACACAACATCTCTAGGGGAGTCAGATTCAAATGTGTTCAAACCAACCAAGAGCCTGGGTTAATATTTGGGCTCTATGGGAGCCGGAATTGGCCATTTTGCTGAAGAATTAAAAATTTTGTATTCAGTACCCTCTAGAGGTGTGTAACTAAGATTAATCCACAAAGGTTGTATCAAGGGGCTTCATAGGCGAGCTCTACATTTTACTTTATGATCAACTGAAGAAAAGGCATGATGCCCAGATTATTTTTGTCACTCCTGAGGGACTCAAGGATTGACAGTGCAGCCTATGGAGATGGCTTGCTTAATGTAGACTCATTCTTGGACTCTATTTAAATTGTGTTCTGTTCAAGATGAACGCTTCAGGCCCCGTGGGGCCTCTTGTTTTAGTATTATCGACTTTAATCCCAAACAAATTATTGTAAATTCATATTTCGAGTCTAGCTGTATGAATTTGCATAATTTGATGTTCTTACTGTTGCCAGAATCACACCAGGACGTCGCAATTCAGACATGGGGTGAAATGAAAAGTTCACACATGCAGTCAATAGCATGTATGTCCACCGTTTGCCTCTTGGATGGCAAGACATCGATGACACATGGACCTGATAAGTCTCTGGATGTCACCCTGACTCACTCTGTGGTGTTGCGTTCCACTCCTGCCTTAGAACATTTCGTAAATCGCCTAACATCTGAAGATCATGAAGCCATACCCAATCCCAAAGATGCTCGATTGGTGACAAATCTGGCGAAAGTTCAATGCTCTACTCCTCAAGAAAGTCACGACAGATACGCGCCACATGACATCGGGCATTGTCTTGCTGGAATAACTGTAATCCTACATTAGCGTTGAACAACGGGACAATAGCGTTAATATCGCTGTCCATTCAGGTTACCATCGATGAAGATCAACTGCGTTCGATGGTGCAAGGAAATTCCTGCCCAAACCATTACACTACCCACGCTGAAACGGTCGCATTCCCGCACGCAAGCATCAGAAAACCGTTCTCCTTGTTGGCGATACACTCTTGCCCTACCATCAGCGCACCATAGACAAAATCGTGTTTCATCACACTAAAAAGAACTGTGCTGCTGAGTCCAGCGAACATGCTGACGCACCCATTCCATTCTGATGGTCCGGGTAAGGATTGGTCGGTATGGACACCTACTCCGGATGCCGTGTTCAGCGAGTCTGTTGCAGACAGTTTGTGCACTGTTTCGATTGTTCGTTCTACCAGGAGTAATTGCTGCTGTCCTCGTCGCCGGAAGGAAGCAAGCAATCCCGCAAGTGAGACGTCCTGATGTGTCTGTCTTGTTCAGGCGTCGTAACTCTTGGTCGACCTGAACGCAGTCGGTCGGCAGTAGATCCAGTGGTTCTATACCTTCCAATGAGACTGTAAATAGTGTTCAAAGTGACTCCGAACTCAGCAGCGAGCTCATCTGGAGGTATCCCAGCCTCATGCATACCAATGGCACGCAACCTCTGATTTTAGATTAACCTTGGCATGTTTTAAAATGTCAGAAGACAAAAACTAGCATGTTTTTTTAATAACCCAGGCTCTCTAGCACAACATAACACAAAGAAAATCGTCGGTCACCCATTCAATTTGACATTCTCGGGTAGCGTGTGCTATTTTGAAATCCGTAGCAAAATTGTTTTTGGTTGGGTGGACAACAGCAACATGTCATTAAACTCTTTGCACGACTTCTTGTCCAGAAACATGCAGCATTCGAACTAATATATTTCATGCTTTATGCTATTTTTTCACATTTGTTTCTGTTATACTTTCTTTTTTGACTTCTTAATTACGTGGACAGATGCGGTTGATTAGTTAGGTAAAGGGTTAAAAACATCCATTTAAATTGCTCAATAGCCTAGCAACTGTTTATTTCCTTGTTATGCATCCTGGAAAATTTTCAGGGGAGCATATAGTCACTGCTCTGTCCATCCGAAACAAATGGTTTGCTTTGATGTATGACCTTATAATTTTGCTACTACTTACCATGAAATGCAGTCAAGTCCAGTTTTCACCATTATGGCATTTACCGTTCAGAGTTATGGTGAAATCAATGATTTCCGGATGATAACTCTAGTTTTCTTTGATGTACAGCCTTATAATTTTGCAACGTTACTACCTACTGTGAAATGCACCGTTATAGTATTTACCGTACCAGAGAAAAGTTGCAAAATGGTCAAATCAATGGTTTCCAGAACTGAATAACCCTATTAATTGAATATAGTTTTCCAGCACAAAACCATTTACCACACCTTCAGTACAAATTTGACCGTTAATGCCTGTTAGTTGCATAAAATATCCTGTACCCTGTCGAGAAATTACCCTGACTCTCCCCAGTTTTCCTTTTCTGTTTGGCCTCAGTACATCCAATACAGGTATTTAATCTATTATATCTTGTTGGAAAGAGCTCAGTGAGCTCTGTCAAACAAGATATAATAGAATAAATGCTGCATTTATCTAATTTTATCTCTAGAATACAGAAGATTCACATAATCCCTGTTAATTTAATAATCCTGTTAATTGGATAATTTTCATTGGCAAAGTGGCTATTCAATTAACGGTTCAATTGTAGTTAGCTGGTTACACACTAGTTCCTTTTGATGTACAACTTTATAATTTTGCAACCTTATAACCTAGCATGTTTCCATCAATTTGCATTTGGGGGAGCATCTGTTGGCTACTAATTTTTTACTTGTTGATTTTCTAGTACGCTAAGAAGTTAGGACACTAGTACAGTAGAACCCATTTAATGGGATTTCCAAACAAATATAGAAAGCTTTCTGCACCTTGATGTCGAAATATCAAAGTTTTAATCTGAATTTTTTTTTCCCATAATGAAAAACAAAATTAAACAATTCAATCTTGTTTGACAGAGCTCATTGAGAAAACTTCTGAATGTTTAACACCTCATTCCAAAGAAATTTTAGAGCACAAATACCTCAATCATGACTTTCAGTGAAACTCTGATAGTCGCTTTTAGATTGTAGATAGTTAATATTCTGGAAATTTTTTTCCGCAATCCAATGAACTGCTGTCTGTCTGTCTGTCAGTCCGTCCGTCCGTCCATCCATCCATCCATCCGTCCGCACACACAAATGACTACTTATGTGGCTACAAGTTAGTAAAACAGGATACTTATGTGGTTAAAGTCTGTTATGTGGCTAGCCACGTAACAGAATCTCTTATTTGGGGGGAGTGGGGGGGGGGGGGGGGGGGTAGGGGGGGTTGGATAAATGTAGTGTAGGGTTAGGGCATTCCAGGGTGGGGTTTAGGAGTGGGTGGGGGTCAGTGAAGGGGTGTTAGAGTTTTGTGGCTAGGGTTAGTGTTAGGTTTAGGGGTGGGTAGGGTTAGGATAGGGTTAGGGTTAGCTGACCCCCCAAAAATTTTCCCCCAAAAAACTTGTTTTATTATGTTGGACATGTGTTTTGGGTTAGCCACCTAATATGTCCATAAAATAGCCACATAAGTAGTCATTTGTTAGAATGTCCGTCCGTCCGTCCGTCCGTCCGTCCGTCCATCCGTCCGTCCGTCCGTCTGTCTGTATTTCCATTCATTCATTCATTCTAACTTTGTCCAGTCAGTAAAGACATTATTCAGTGGAAGGCTCTTATTCATACTTCCCACAATGATAGCATATGACTCAAAAGATGTGTCATGATCTTGACTCAAAATCATAACTCCAAGGCCAAAATCACAGAGCGTTTATGAGTTCTACAGTACAGTCTTCATGGACTGGTCCTAATCCATGCCTGTGAAGCATCTTAACCCTTTCAACACTGGTGGTATCTTCCATGCCAGTTAAATTGCAGAAATTGGAAGAGTCCATATCTGTTATTTGGGGATAGAGCAATTAATATTTTCAACGTGCAGCCCTCAGGCACAATGGCTAATCATGATCATGACAGTTTTACGGGTGGAGGAAGCCGGAGTACCCGGAGAGAACCACTGAGCAACGGCGAGCAACTGTCAGCTCCCCAACATACCAACTCCACACAAGCAGGGTTAGCATTGGTTGAAGACAGGTGCACCATCGACGTGCAGTACGCCGTAGTACACAGCGTCACTGTGCCCCCACGTGGGCAATGGGGGTGAAGTGTCTTGCCCAAGGACACAACGCGGTTGCCGCAGGTGGGATTCGAGCCGAGGACCTCTCGGCTTGCACCTCTACCTACTGAGTGACCGCGCCCCCGTTTGCAATCTAATATACCCACCTACGGAAAGCGACCAGTCCACGGTGTCCGTACTGCAACTTTGTCTAGGCATTAAAAAATCTGACTCAACAGTGTGTCATGTATGACCTTGATCCAAGATCATAACTCCAACGTCAAGATCACAGACAGTTTATGTGTTCTATGTCCAATCCATAAAATTTGATTCAATGGACAGATTTTGATTATCTTCACAAATTGCATTCTCATTAATCAAGGGTCTGTCATGACTTTGACGCAAGGCTGTGTCATGAGACCCGGGTCATAACTGTCAGTGTTCAAGGTCACAGACATTTGCGTGTTCTGACTTGGTCAGGTCCATAAAACTTGATTTAATGAACATACATGTACCTTGTTCATTCTTTAAATGATGCCTGCTGTTTACTCAGGGATTGTCGTGTCCTTGATCCAAGGTCATAACTACAAAGTCAAGGTCATAGACCATTTGTGTTTTCTTTTCTTATTTTGCTCAGTAAAAACAAATGGACAGAACATGTCCATACAATGCATTCTTATGGCTCAAGAGTTGATCCTGACTTTGACCCAAAGTCATAATAACAAAGTCAAGTTCACAAAGCATTCATCCATTAAACATTGTCCTTTCAATAAAAAAAGTTTCAATGGGTAGACAGATCCTGTTCCTACCTCACACAATCCTTTCCTATTACTCAAGGGTCTGTCATGACCTTGAGTCAAGATCATAACACCAAGGTTAAGTTCACCGACCATTCGTCTATTCTAACTTTGTCAAGTCCATAAGGCGAAAGTTGTTTGCACAATTCTTATTCAAGACTCAGAGGGTGTATCATGACTTTGACTCAATGTTATAACTCCAAGGTCAAGGGCACAGGCCGTGTTTCGTTTTAACTTTGTCCATTCTCGGGGTGTACAGATAATGTTCATACTCGTACTCATCCATATTCATGCTTCTCATAATGCTTACTAAAGAATAATGTGTGTGTCATGACCTTGATCCAAGGTTATAACTTCAAGGTCAAAAACTGTTCACGTGTCATCACATACACTAAAACAAAAATTAATTGCAGGCTTGTACACAATCTATTTTTTTCAACAGCCTACCACACCAACACAATATACTTACTTAAAACAGACCGAGCCACCCTCACCAAAGTTCTTTATCCCGCATGCAGGCCACCACCCCAGATACTAATTTGCTTTGAGCCCTCCTTACCAATTTTCGATTATAATCCTCCATCATGACTCTTCCTTTGCTGATTTTTTCATCCTGTGATATAGTGATAATTATTTCAATTAAGAATTGAATGGAATTTTTATAATCTTTATTGGAACCATTCCTAATTAACTATCTACGTCTATTGTGAAGGACATTTGATATGTACACTCCAACAGCTTGTATTATATCTGTTTCGCCACTGTTGAAGTGAATGAAGCAGATATTTTTCAAGAAACCACCTTTTGCGATCTAATAACTTTCTTGCTTGACACTTTTTTCAATTCTTATAATTACATTCCGTAACTGTTTAAACTACTTTTTACCAAACAATAAAGCAGACAGGCGAAATAAAACATGTACGAACGAACGAGGCGAAAAACCACCCTCACACAAAAGACAAAGCGCACAACTCTGACTTGAGCGCCGGTTATCGGCATTGACTCGGGATTCATACATAATTTGTACCCATTCCCACACGTTCATACTCTAATAAAGATTATAAAAATTCCATTCAATTCTTATAATTACATTCCGTAACTGTTTAAACTACTTTTTACCAAACAATAAACAGATTTGTCAAATTGACGTCTTTCGCAACGAAACTTGGAATGTTCAAAAAAATTTATTTAACATATCAGTTAACTATAATTACCTATGGAACTACAACAAGTTCAAGAATAAAATCACTGAAGTAATTTCACACTGTCGATTGACATTCTAGTGAAAGTTGTTTGAGATATCACAAATTATTGACTTGAACGTAAATGCGGCTCAAAATCCGACCAAATGTATTCATTGGAAAATGAATTACATTTGGTCATGACGTTTTCATCCAGCTGACCAATGGGAATTGAGTATTTGGACCCAAAACGTATAACTGCATTAAAATGTAATTATTACAATAACACTTTGGCTGGTCATTGTCTTTGTTTAAATTCCAATTATTCATAGTTCTTGACTCTGATCCACATAATTCTATTGGAGAAGTTTATTTAAATGCATAGGAAATATGGTAGTAGTCTGATAAATAAATTGTATTGGAATATTCCAGTCCATAAAATCTTAATGTTTTTGTATAAATATTAACTTCAAAGGAACCGAATCAAACATATAAAAGCATATGTAATACATGTATTAATAATAATAATAATAATAATAATAATAATAATAATAATAATAATAACAACAACAACAACAACACTTTGGTCAGCTGCTGATTTGTTGCGGCTCTCAGGTGAGAATGCTTTAATTAACACTGTGATCCCAAATGGCCCCCAAAAGCCAGAAACGAACTGTTTGATAAAATCCGAACCTGTTTCTTCTCAATAGTTAAGATGATAGGGTTTCATTAAGTCTATCCGGTCCTTAATCTTCATCCACCCGAGCTCATCCCTTATTGCTTCTAGTACTGCGGCATTACTTGACCCTGTTATCCACCGGCCTGCGTCGTTCTGCAGGGTTTCCAAGTTCTTTAAAGCCATTTGATATACCTGGAACACCCACCATTTCGCAAAGTGTTTTCCCCGCGAAAACCTTATTGAAGCTGTTTCTCCCTATAAGTTTCATTTTATTAAGGAATCGCTTTCCCTTCACAGTTAGTTTATTCGTGTGGTGTGGTAGACGCCTCTTTCTGTAATGTTTATATTTACCCCCACATGTCTCTCCCGCACCAAATCTTCGATGTGGGGGGCGCGGTGGCTCAGTTGGTAGAGGTGCAGGCTGCAAGTCGAGAGGTCCTCGGTTCGAATCCCACCTGCGGCAACCGCGTTGTGTCCTTGGGCAAGACACTTCACCCCGATTGCCTGCATGGGGGCATGATGACGCTGTGTACTGAGGCGTACTGCACGTCGATGGTGCGCATGTCTTCAACCACTCTAACCCTGCCTGTGCTGCGGTGCAGAGTTCAGAGTTACGATGTTGGAGAGCTGACAGCTGCTCGTCGTTGCTCGGTGGTTCTTTCCGGGTACTCCGGCTTCCTCCACCTGTAAAACTGTCACGGTCACGATTAGCCATTGTGCATAAGTATGTGACCTTAAACACCAATAAATAATAATAATAATAATCTTCGATGTACAGTGTACAAAGAGTTGGCGAAAAGATGCACCACTGTTTCAGGCCTATCTCCATATACACACGTTTCGTTGTTTTGTTACCCAGACTAAGTTCACTTTGTATGTCTTCATATAATGCTTTCAGAATTCACACAAACTAATCTCCCAGGCCAAGGCCTCAAGCTTTCACCACATACCCTCCCTCCATACTCCATCGTATGCTTTTTTCACATCCAGAAAGTCCTTAAACATCTTTTTCTTTTTTAACTTTAGCCGATTCTATCATTTGGGACATTGTGAAAATATGGTCAGTGACTCTCCACCCCTTCCTGGATCCATTCTGAAATTCTCTCAGAAACCCTTTCTCTTCGATCACATCCTATCCCTATACTGGACTTTAAAAGAAACTTTTCCAATATTGCTACTGATAGAAAATTAATCCCCCAATAATTGTCCAATACATCCTTTTCCCCCTTTTTATGTATAAATGTAACCTTACTTTCTCTCCACCCTCGGAACCTCGTTTTTTTCTATGATTAAACTGAACAAGGC
The DNA here is from genome assembly GCA_031216915.1 of Pictodentalium vernedei. Taxonomy (NCBI): domain Eukaryota; kingdom Metazoa; phylum Mollusca; class Scaphopoda; order Dentaliida; family Dentaliidae; genus Pictodentalium; species Pictodentalium vernedei. The sequence continues at coordinate 670,433,556 of CM062295.1, read as the reverse complement.
AGTTAAACTTTTACAGAGTTCCTCTCCCCCATTTTTTAGAAACTCATAAGGAATTTCGTCCATCCCTCCCGCTTTTTCGCTCCTTAATTTTGAGACCACTTTTCGTACCGCCTCGATTTTTATTTCGCCGCACACGAAGTTCGATAAATTTTCCTCGACCTCACTCCAGACACGGCTTTATAACAAAACTATTTGATACAAAGTTAAGACTACGTGGCCTCACATGGACTGTCTTGGGGCAGGTGGATACGGGCAAGCTGCTCCCAGTACTTGACTTTGTTTGGAAACAGAAAATAAATTGCTTGTGGAGGTTTATGACCTTTCATGGAAGGAACTGAGGCCCTGAAAGCGGAAAAGAAGAGGAAGAAGAAAAGGAAGGGTGCCTCCACCAAATGACGAAATGCCCACCTACTGACGGGTTATTGGAGAAAAAAAAGGAAAACGGAGTTGTAACACTTACCTCTACCCCCATACCTTGCGCATGCCCCAGAATCACCTACAGTACGTGGAGAGTGTATTGTCACTAAATAACCAGCAGAGTGGATATTCCACCCGAGCAATAATTGCAGATGTGTTGCAAAGCATAACCAGCACCAGCAAAGTTTCAGCCAATGGACCTCCGGGTTAAACCCGGATGTCCATTGGCTGGAACATTGCTTGTGTTTTTTGTCGATATGTACAAAATTTGAAAGTTATAGCTTGGATGATAACTCCACTCCGCGGGTGATTTAGTTACAATCCACTCTCCACGTACTGTACATGCAGCATTGTAGATGTACAACCAGTCGTGCCTAGCCATGATATTGTGTATGCTGAAACTGATGTTGCCCTAAATGTACTGAGGCAGATCCCGATGCAAATACCCCCATGAGACATGGGACAAGACTATACAGCAAGCTGTCAATAATGGCGGGTGGTTTGGGTGAGGGAGACGGGGTTGTGGTTGGCAAATTCTAGGAACAAACAAGGTCGAACATGTGTCAATTTAACAAGATCATTTACAGTTAGTTTACGAGACATCGTATCAGTGTATTTGAGAAACAAAAACAACTTAAAAAACAAGTTTTATATTAAATTTATTTTAATATAAATTGAATTATATTAAATTTATTATTATTTTTTTTCATCACGATTAGCCAGTGTGCAGAAATATGTGACCTTAAACACCAATAAATAAATATAATTAAACTCCATTTAAAAAAAACCAAAACGTATAGCCTTGACAAATAGCATGAGCACAACTTACAACATTGACTAATTGATTGGGGGCGCGGTGACTCAGTAGGTAGAGGTGCAGGCTACAAGCCGAGAGGTCCTCGGTTCGAATCCCACCTGCGGCAACCGCGTTGTGTCCTTGGGCAAGACTCTTCACCCCCATTGCCCACGTGGGGGCACGGTGACGTTGTGTACTAAGGCGTACTGCACGTCGATAGTGCACCTGTCTTCGACCAATGCCAACCCTGCTTGTGTGGAGTTGGTATGTTGGGGAGCTGACAGTTGCTCGCCGTTGCTCCGTGATTCTCTCCGGGTACTCCAGCTTCCTCCACCCATAAAACTGTCACGGTCATGGTTAGCCATTGTGCGGAAATATGTGACCTTAAACACCAATAAATAAATATGACTAATTGATTCATTTATTTAAACACAACGTGTATGGTAAGTCTTGTAAATTAATCCTGTAAATTTCACTTTCAACTGAAGACTCATTCCAATCTCAGGAAAGGGGACAATATTTACACCAGTAATGAAAAGCCAAAACTCGTTCACGGTTTACAGTAAAATTACGAAATGCATCCAGTAAAGTGGTCTGGATGACTGGATCTCGCTAAAAACTCGGACCAGACCTAATTTGATGAACTCATTCCGTCAATTTCTCTATAAACTGGGAACTGACTGGAGATATTTAACTTCTAGCCCTACTGCCACAGTTTGCATTACGGAACGGGGTTATAACAAAACTTTTTATTTAAAACATTTTTTTCTGTTGGTCAACCAATCTAATACATAAAGTGTTATGCCACTAAAGTGACAATCAGCACTTTTCAAAACAGCCATGATAGTTTTTAACACTCAGCCAGTTTAAAAAGTAACATGATTTTGTCGTAAAACACCATGATATACCAGGAATATCCCGGATTGTCGTGGTATTTGGGGACACTACCCCTGCAAGGGGAAACTCGACAAGTGAACATTGAGGGCTAGATTATTTTCTGGTGGTCTGATTTTTTCATCAAAATTTCTTTTATTACACATTATGGGAGAGTGCCCACAGGCACTCTCCAATAATTTGTAATAAAACAAAGTTATATGAACGCAATGTTATTTGCATTTAATTGAATATGAAATGTGAGCAAGAAAAATGTTGGCTTTTGCTCTGGTACCCTCATTTTTTGAAAGCCCTGATAGTGGCTTCCAGCATTCAACCAGTTAAATACAATAAAATTGAATGGAATTAATTTTGGCTTCTTTCTGACCTAGGCCATTTTCTTTGACCTGGTTGTTTAAGGAACAGCAAAGTTTCATGTTCTGGAGACTATCTGGTCTTTTGGTTTGTATTTTTCTTTTGTGAGGAATTTTTGAAATAACTCAACTTTTTCTTTTTCTGTGTTTGATATCCAAACCTTTCTTTTCATTTTGTAATCTTTGACATTAATTTTGAGCAAGAATGTAATTGCTAGATCCATATAATACAAGTTGCAAATCTATCACCTGCAACTTGGTCACAGAGATAAGCTAAGGAATTACCCGTGGAAGTTTTTTTTTTACTTTCCATGAAATGGCTGGCTAAAATACGTGATTAACGCTACCACAATCATTGTTGGTCCAGGGCGTTTCTGCAATTTCATTTTGATTAGGTATGCAGACATTGTTCCGCAAGAGCTCGCCGAGTCTCGAGTGGATTTATGTCGCAAACCTTGGATAAGTTCCGAACATACCATCCAACAAATTTGAATAAAAATAGAAATTTTGCTGATGGTATTGAGCCAGAAGATGTGTAGTATCTGCCTTAGGGATCTATTGTAGGGACGTGGCGACAGGGGGGGGGGGGGCGTGTGACCTCCCCTCCCCCCCTACACACACACAATCCTGGCCAAAATGTACTATAGTTGGAAATTCGGAGGAAAAGTCGTGAGTATTTGGAAATTCCATCTATCTGGATTTTAGAGCTTCTCTGGCGATGATGATGTCTCCTTTACTTCCCAAAATTCCAACTCGGTTTCAAATCGACAAAAATTCGAAGTTAGAATTTACTAATTTTTTCACCAATTATAATAAAAAAAATTAGTAAATTCCAACTACTTTTTACACCAATTATAAGTACCCGAACGGCATTTTCCGACATAACATATACACAACCCCTATGGTCACTACAAGATAAGAAAAGATAAGATTTATTCAGCAAATACACCAGAACAAAGTCAGATTGCTACACACAAAATCAACATAAACATAATCATAAAACACACTAATTCATATGACACACATAAATCATATTACAGATAAGTCCCTCTTGTGAAGGAATGGCTGGACCATGTTACAAATAACAATGCATAGCACTGGATTATCATTAGTCATTATGACTTTGAATTTGTCCATTGTATCCATTAGAGGAAAGTCAATTTTTTCGTCAGAAATTGCGAGAAATAATTTTTCTCTCAATGGTACATAAAGCGGACATGCCATTCCGATTCCACCTCACCCATTGTACAAACTTCGCAAATTCTGTGTTCAATCGGACGAGGAGGTTGTAAATGCATTCCACGTTCGATCCACAGTTTATGGTTGCTGAGATACAGTTCCATTTAATAACCTACTTTGAATAGTCGATAAGTCCTAAATTTGTTTTTTTTTTTTCCCATTCTCTTATCATTGTGTATATCTTCTTTAACTAATTTAATATGGTCCGATGAAAGTTTGGACTTTAGAAGATTAATTTTAGTTTTGGAAATTTCAGTTTCATTCAAACTGTTAAATCCAAGTCCTTTAAGCTTTTCACTTATTGAGTCAGGGCGTTTACATTTCTTAACTTTCACAAAAGCATCATTCAGAATGGTACCCGGGGAAGTAGTAAGCAATTTACCAGTATAATTTGCGACTCGTACTAAAGCATCTTATGTTATTGGCTACCGACCAAGCTCCGAGCGAACCGCATGGTTGGAGGAATGTTTACCTACATTTATGATTAATTTGCAGAACTTGATATGCGCCCTTTGACTCGGTGCAGTAACTCTGTTCCTCATATTCAGCCCCGTCGACCATATTTCACTTCCGTATAATAATATAGGCTTAATTAGTTTATCAAACAGCTTAGAAAAGACAACCACGGTTGGTGTGCATTTCTTTTTGAACGAGCTGTGTAAACTGTACAGAGCTTTGATCCCCTTAAGATAAAGTTCACACTGTACATGTTTTAGGTCGCCATTTTCCGAAAGGGTTAACCCTGGGTATGTGTAATTTGAGGTACATTCCAGTTCTTTAACCCTTACTTAAAATTGTGGGATATTCTTTATTTTTCGGGCCTTAAAAATCATATATTTCGTCTTGTCCATGTTTATTAACAAATTGTTTTGCTTTCTTTTCGCTTCTAGTCTGCTCAGACAGTTCTCTGGTCACATTTGTGAGTCTGAGGTCAGCACCAAGTCATCCGCAAATAGTAAGTGATTCAATTTATGGTTGTTCAAGTTTATTGGATCACAGTCTTTATATATATAAAAAAAACACTGATGTCATCTATAAATATTTTAAACAAAGTAGGCGAAATGGTACATCCCTGCTTCACGCCAATTGTCGACAACATGGGTGGTCCAATACCCCGATTTGTTTTTATGCAGTAGTGGCTTGATCGATAGAGCGATTCTATTATTTGTGAAACAGGCCCCGTGACTCCAATTCTTTTTATTTTTTTCAAAAAGTATTGATCGATCCACAGTGTCGAACGCTTTCTTAAAGTCTACAAACGCAGCATATAAGGGTTTCTTTAGCTCCTTATATTTGTTGATTGCAGACTTGAGAGCCAACACACTGTCGATCGTATTACGTTTTTCTCGAAATCCAAATTGATTTTCACAAATTAAGTTATTATCTTCTAAGAAATCATTAATTCTGTGGTTTATACTTTTGTTGAAGAGCTTCCCCAATGTGCAGTTCAGGGCGATGGCACTATAGTTGTCAGGTGTCTCCTTTTTATAGATTGTTGTGATAGTAGATTCACTCCAGCTAAGAGGATAATGTGTGAGTCTAATATTCTGTTGAACAATTTAACAATATCGTCAATCATGAAAGGTACCAGAATCTTTTGCATTTCATTTGACACCTGACCTGCACCAGGAGTCTTCTTGTTTTTTCATCTCTTCTGCGGTTATATTTCCATAATTTAAAGGGTTTTTCAAATTAATTTTTGTTTTGTAAGATAATTTTTCTCAGTTGTTACCTCTTTGCAAAACAATTTTTTGAAGAAATTGACCGTTGTGTCGGGGTCAAGCTCATTTGAAGGCGCTTCTTTTGATCTAAGAAGACGGTTTATTATTTTCCAGTAAGACTTGGGGGTGTCTTCCCACTAGACCAATTCCCCTTAGACCAACTACATAGTGTTTCTGATTAAGGATTGATTAAGGATAATTAGGAAAACAATTATTTATAAAAATCTGCCCAACATCTATAAAATATCGACAAGCCAGAAAATGAGGAGGCTATCATCTGAAAAATGAGGTCCTCGGAGGGTGAATTTGGTGATGCTACCCTGCACAGCAGGGTAGCGTCACTAAATTTACCCTCTGTGAACCTCAACCTGAATCAAGGTCTCAAACATAAACAGAAAGAGGTACCCAGGGGATAAACTGGCCCACTGTATGAACACACACCTATTGGTCTTTTGTGAATTGGCCTCGTGGGAGTTGGTCTAAAGGGAATTGGTCTAGTGGGAATAAACCGACTTGGGGTCCTAGGATTCTAATGTGTCGAGCTGATTGCACATGTTTTTGTAAAACAGTCTAGATTTGTGTTTTGTTTCTTTTTTGGACGCCTTCTTTGCGGTGAAAAAATTTGTTAACAAAGATTTCACCAGGCCTTTTCTGTTTAAGGAATTTGCAGGTTGAGTGAAACCAGTTACGCTTAGATTTTTGTTTACTAGGGGGGGGGGGGGAGGGGGGGGGCGGTGGCGTTGCGGTAACCGGTTCTCGTCAGATCACCGAAGTTAAGCAACGTCGAGCCCGGTTAGTCCTCAGATGGGTGACCGTCTGAGCGATCGATTCGGACTCCTGCGTTGTGTCCTTGGGCATGGCATTTAACCCCGATTGTCCACATGGGGGCACGATGACGCCGAGTACTAAGGCGTACTGCACGTCGATGATGCGCATGTCTTCAACCAATATAACCCTGTCTGTGCTGCAGTGCGGAGTTACGATGTTAAGGAGCTGGCAGTTACTCGCCGTTGCTCGGTGGTTCTCTCCGGGTACTCCGGCTACCTCCACCCGTAAAACTGTCATGGTCATGATTAGCCATTGTGCATAAGTATGTGACCTTAAACACCAATAAAAATAAAATAAAAAAAAATTGTTTACCTTTACAATTTGGTATCAACCTACAAGCTGTCTTATTTACTGAATGCATTATTTTTTCAAAAAGTATTGATCGATCACTGTATTTCAGGACTATTTAATGATTCTATTGCTTTATGTTTGCTGTCCTTTGTCCATTTCAAAGTACAATTTGAATTAGTATAAGTGTATAATGTAGTCTTTTTGTCCTTATCCGTCATTTGAAATTCATTGTGTAACGCTTATTGGCTATGGTCCGAATACTCATTTGGAGGGGAGCGCGGTGGCTCAGTAGATAGAGGTGCAGGTTGTAAGCCGAGAGGTCCTCGGTTCGAATCCCACCTGCGGCAACCTCTTTGTGTCTTTGGGAAAGACACTTCATCTCCATTGCCCGCGCGGGGCACGGTGGCGTTGTGTACTAAGGCGTACTGCACGTCGATGGTGCACCTGTCTTCAACCAATGCTAACCCTGCTTGTGTGGAGTTAGTATGTTGGGGATCTGACAGTTGCTCACCGTTGCTCGGTGGTTCTCTCCGGGTACTCCGGCTTCCTCCACCCGTAAAACTGTCACGGTCATGATTAGCCATTGTGCATAAATATGTGACCTTAAAACACCAATAAATAAATAAATAAATAAATAAATATTCATTTGGAGATTTAACACAAAAATATTTTACTACGGAGAGATATCGATCAGATATCACGACGTAATCCTCTATGCTCGCACCATTATACTGATAGCTTGTGAAGTTTCCCAGGTCGTCCCCCGGACAACGCCCATTAACAATTCTAAGTTTTGCTGCCCTACATAACGACAAAAGTTGTTGTCCATACCCATTTATTGTTTTGTCTAGACTTTGTCTGCCTTTAGATAAGTCTGTTGTATAACTATCTGGTAGTGGTATATATTTGTCATTTGTAACATAATCCGGCCTTCACCCAGTTCGGGAGTTGAAATCTTCCACCAAGAATAATCATATCCGTCGCTCAATAATTTACTATCTCTTTTTCTACTTTTTCAAAGATGGATGAGCTCGCATATTTTGTTTTCCAATAACTTGAGTTACTTGGTGGAATGTACAATGACACAAATATAATTTTACAAGACATGTTAAACATTGCACCATCGAATTCTATCCAAATGGCAAGGTCATCTATCTTTCAAACTCGTTTAAGAAAAGCATGATACTGAGTGGCAAAATACAACCCAATACCTCCCCGTTTATTCTGTGCACTTTGTACCTTTAAACCCCCTCTTCTGTGCCATTCATCAAATCAACACACTTGTAGCCCGGTATGTCAATATCCGTTTCATCTTCATGCCAGGTTTCTGTCAGTGTGATAAATTCGTCGGTTAACAAGCCGCACAAAATTGGGGTCATTAATTTTTTGAATCAGCCCTTGAACATTCCAAACTGTGTAGTATGTACCCTCTTTAATTTACGTTTTGCTTCTGTGCTACAGTCATTGAAAAAAATATTCGGTATATTTCATTGACTTTTGATATCTGTCTCTATGACCACATTGATTTTCAATATTTTTTTGAATAAAAATAGAAAGCTTGGAGCGTAATATTTCAAAGGACGGTTTCCAAGTTATGATTAGTTCTTTAAACCCGAGAGGCAGCTTTTCGGGCCGATGAACATGATACTTTATAAATTCATTAAGTCTGATAGATGGCAAATGAATGTGTGGGGAAGGCCAGTCAATATTTTCAACGTGCAGCCCTCAGGCTGCACATTGAAAAATTAATTGGTCTGCCCACAAATCATGAACATAGCCTCTTCCAACTGCTGCCATTGAATTGATATGGAAGATACCACCATCATCCTAAAGGTTAAGTAAAAACAAAACACACTAAATACGTTGAGGCTAATGTCTTATATATAAATAGAGTGGGTTCAAGGCTGTGGGTAGCGAATATGCATTTATATATTTCGCATGAATACACCGCCCCACCACCATTGACACCCTACCCCCCCCCCCCCCCCCCGCCAAAAAAAAAAAAGAAAAAAAAAGATGTGACACTTCCGCCCCCCTGGGCCCCCAGAGTTGCCAGACCTTAAAAGGATATTCGAATGGTATAGTGACTTGTTTGTTAATTCAACACCGACTCTCACAAGCGAGATTACTGGCGTTCTTTCGGCACAATTTATGATGACAAATTCCAAATTATACCACCAACAAAATGCTTGTAAATATTTACATATTGATATATTGTCTTTGAAGCTTGCTACTTGACAAACAAACCCCAAACTCTTTGACTGATCAATATCACTTTCATTTTTCACATACATTCATGTTTGCAGTTCGATTTTCATGTGTTCGTATATTCGTGTTTATTATTATCTTTTTTCATGCCGCGGAAGCTTCCCATAATGCTTGTAAATGGGAGATTGCTGATAAGGTCTCTTTCATGAACCGATGACCTGTGAAGACTTTCGTCTCCGGGTCGGTGGGCTCGAATGTAGTTCCATTAAAACAAAATAGTTCCCCTTAAAACTTAGGAATATCAAAGTAGTTTGTGAGTTAATTGTTTTGGGGGTTGTTTTTTGCGGGAAGATGGATTGAAAGCGTGGCAATTAGAGCTGAGATGTTTCCATTTTTTTAGATTCGGGTCGGTTTCAGGAAAAAAAATCGGTCTTGGTTCAGTTTTTCTACGCCGTCTAGAACGCAGAAGAAACCAGCCATACGCCGTCTAGCACGCAGAGGTGGAGTTAAGCGTATCTCTGGATTGATTTACGAAGAAACTCGAGGCGTCATGAAAATTGCGCCCCTGTCAAGAGTCAGCGACTTGCCCCCCACCCCCTCCGCCACGCACCCAATGCCAACTTTGATTTTTAAAGCTAGCATAAAACTTGAAACTGCTGTTTAATGAAGGACATAGCAGCAACTAGGCTCGCCCGCAATCTCCAGGGGCAAACATCTGTCGGTGGTATGAGACAGGAAGTGCCATGTGGCCTCAATCATATGCGCGTGGCCCGTGTGGGGGTACTAAACGTGGCATGATAAACTGAGCCGATACCTTGGTGGACGTTATCAGTCCGTGTGTGGGTGGTCCACGTAGAGAGATGTCCGTTCCCGTGTCGGACATAGTGTTGTCTATCCCTATTTAGGGGTGGGTCCGTTTCAGGTGTAAAGCCTCTGTGATGGAGATGAGGAGGTAAGGCTATAGGTAGGTAAGTGAAGTGAGGCGAACCTCTAGTCGTATATTTGTCCGGAATTATCTTCTGTAAAATGTGAAGCTAAGGTATCGCCCACTCGGCTTTATCAAACAAACAAATACAGAGACTAGTTGTATTTCAGTGGTAATGTTACAAAATCGGATTCTGGTAGGTAGAAGTGCTTATGGTAGTCCGATTTGCAGACCTGTTGGTCGGGATTAGTGGTGACAGCGATTTGGGTAACGTATGCAGTTTTGAGTGTGAGAGTCGGAATGTGTCACGACTTTATATGGTGGTGACTGAAAACTGTTGCAGCTGTAACTTTGGTAGCTAGTCGCGTTGAGAGTACTAATACTCTATTTGTAGTTATCATTGGGTACTGGTCCGAGCTCCAGGCGCTAATGAGTGAAAGCTCGATATTGCTTTCGGAGGGGTATCCTTTGCCATCATTGGCCGACTATGGCAAACTGGTGGAGGTTTACCATCGTATACTCCTACCATGGTTAATAGATGGTAGAATATATCGTGTTAGAAGTATAGTGTGACCGTGCTAGGTAAAGACAGAGGGGGTGGGAGGGGGGTTCACGAAGGCCGTGATTCGACAAGATAAAGCACGAGCGAATTCCGTCGAATGGCATGAAAATATGAAAAGAAGATAAAAATGCAAAAAGAACGCAAGCAACACGCTCACTCGGGAGGGAGGGGCGAGAATAAGTATAAGAGCTATTGCTTTTGTTGTTTGTTCTTCGGGCTTCCAAGAACTTCATTTGAGCTTTCGTTTTTTTTTTTTGAGTCAATCGAATTTTCTACTCGGCTTTCTGTCGAAACGGACAATCTGGATCGCGCACTTTAAGTGAGTGTGTTGGGCCGCATCAGCAGCCGGTGACTCTATTTTTTTTTTAGTTGCCAGCTATAGCTATATCGACGTAACATGTGGTGAATAAAATAAGAAGTGGATTACATCTTTGTAAAAACTGCGTTTAAAACTGGGCAACCTTTTAAAAAGGTTCCCCAACGCTATAATTACGACTGAAAAAACGTCCAGCATCAGCTCTGATACTGAAATTTTGTACTTTTCAACTTTTTCCTCCAATAATGGTTTAATGCGAATAGTCAAAAAAAGCAACTAGGTTTATGTGCGATTACATTCAAGGCACACACTTCCCTTCAAATATCAGCCCAGTGTTAAAATACGAAAGTATGCAACGTAAAGTGATGATATAATCGAGCAAAAACACAAAAGTATCGAAGCGCGCGAAAATAAAAATAAATCTGCACGTTTACTACCACGTCCGTTGTATGAGTATTTAAGGCACGTTTTTCTTCGGTAACGTCATTTTCTTGTATTATTTCGTGACGGTATTCAACAGCTACAACACAAAATGACTGGTCGAGGAAAAGGAGGAAAGGGTTTGGGAAAAGGAGGAGCAAAGAGGCACAGGAAAGTGTTGCGTGATAACATCCAGGGTATTACAAAACCAGCCATACGCCGTCTAGCACGCAGAGGTGGAGTTAAGCGTATCTCTGGATTGATTTACGAAGAAACTCGAGGCGTCATGAAAATGTTTCTTGAGAATGTCATACGAGATGCCGTTACTTACACTGAACACGCCAAGAGAAAGACTGTAACAGCCATGGATGTCGTCTATGCCTTGAAGAGACAAGGAAGAACCCTCTACGGATTCGGTGGATAAACAAATTTCACATCCACATTTTAAACGGCCCTTTTCAGGGCCACCTACAATTTTAAAAGAGCTTCCTCTCATGTATGATCTTACAAACACAAATCCCACGTTGAATCTATTAACAATAACAGACCCATCCATCGCTCTTCCCTTACCCTTCGTAATTTATACATGCATACCCCACCCCGCTAGCTTATCCAGTGCGAGATTACGAATGGTGTGCGTCTTAATCATTGATGTGTGCTAACGAACTTTCAGATTTGGGCGTTTATTTTGAATGATTCACAAGCGAGTATAATGATTATTGTTTTATAGCTGATGTGGAATTGAGACCTAGAACGAGAATGGGTAATGTTGCATGTCTATTCCAACTTTATGCCCCTCACCCTTTTCGTCTCTTTGAAATTACATCAGTGCTTTTGGTTTCTCTTCATATGTATGCATTGAAACAAAAATGGAAAGTATATCGCCATTGGCATCAGTGATTTTTTAGAAACTGCTTGCTATTATTGCTTGTGCCTGTTCTGCGTTCAGTAAGTCTTGACTGCTCGGTGGTTCTCTCTGGCTCCCTCCACCCGTAAAATTATCCGACATAGTACGACCCTAGCTGCTGACGAAAGTGTCGTTAAACTTGCAATCATTAATACTGGACATGACCAAAAAGATAAACTGTTAAAATCTATTTTCCGATCTTTGCGAAAACTGACCTCCCCCCCAATTCCAAATTGTGGTGAACGAAAATTTTGTTAGCCTTTAATTAGTGATAGTTATGTTATCAAATGCACTATATATTTGGGCATTTGAAAGAGGACATTAATGAATGTTTGTGTACGAGTTACTCTTTATAATAATTGAGGTGGCCCTGAAAAGGGCCGTTTTTATTTCAACCGTCAAATGACTCCAGTTTACTTCTTTGATCTTTTTGGCAACAAGACTGACTGGATGTTAGGAAGTACACCGCCCTGTGCAATTGTGACTCCACAAAGGAGTTTGTTCAGTTCTTCATCATTTCTTACAGCCAACTGAAGATGCCTTGGATTTATCCTCGACTTCTTGTTATCACGAGCTGCGTTGCCTGCCAGTTCGAGAACTTCGGCTGCCAGATATTCCATAACGGCCGACAAATACACAGGGGCTCCTGCGCCAAGTCTCTCAGAATAATTTCCCTTTTTCATGTGGCGATGGATTCTGCCAACAGGAAACTGCAATCCAGCACGAGACGATCGGCTCTTTGATTTGCCTTTAGACTTTCCTCCTTTTCCGCGTCCAGACATTCTTGAAGTGTTCTTTTGTTTTTAAGAAATGATGATTGTAGAAACGGCAAAATGCTTCCCAGAAAATTATTTATACGTCTTTTAGGATCCAAATGTCCAGGAAGTGGTTTCAACAACGCCCGTCCACAGTTGGAATTACTTTTCTCTGAATAAACGCTTCAACGACGTCCGTCATATTTTCACCGACCTTGGCATTTCTACAGAGTTGATGCTTTCAAGAACGTCCGTGTTGAAAAAAATGAACCGGAAATGACAGTATGATCCTCGCTCAATTCGTGTTGGCATATAAATAGAAATGGCACTTTTGCTCGTTATGGATCGTATTTGTCATAAAACCAGTTGATTTAAAACAATATTTTCCAGAAATGGCACCAAAGACGTCCGCAAAAGGAGCGAAGAAGTCTGGGAAGGCAAAGAAAGGAGCTAGAACCAGTACAAAGAAACGACGAAGGAGGAGGGAGAGTTATGGAATTTACATCTACAAAGTCTTGAAGCAAGTTCATCCTGACACGGGCATTTCTAGCAGAGCCATGTCGATCATGAACAGTTTTGTCAACGATGTCTTCGAAAGAATTGCTGGGGAAGCCTCTCGTCTTGCACATTACAACAAGAGGGCTACGATTTCATCTCGTGAAGTACAGACAGCCGTTCGTCTCCTGTTACCCGGTGAACTGGCAAAACACGCTGTGAGCGAGGGTACAAAAGCTGTTACCAAGTACACATCCAGTCGTTAATCCGGAGGTTCTGCTGCTGCATTTAGCATTTTACAAACGGCCCTTTTCAGGGCCACTAAGCTATCAAAAGAGACTCTCATACACTTACTGCACGTCCTTCCCAAAGAACACATCTCTAGCAAAAACTGCACGGTGAAACATGCAGTTCTCCAAGATGTGAATCAAACTCGTAGCCCATTTATTTCCCTTCAGAGCATGTGCCTGTCTGAATAAATGTACCTAACATAATTAATACCGAAATTGTTTCATGATCCGCCGCTCGATGGGCCTAGTTGCCCATGGTTAATGGTCTTCGTCATTTAAATGCACAATCGATGTATGGTTTAATTCCCCACTTCGCTCCTTGTGACTGGCAGGAAATTTAGAAACTAATGGGGCAAGAATAAGATATTTTCAGGATAATTTCTTGGTAGTTCAGGGCATTATTTGACTGCCCTGCCCTGCCCTGCCCCCCCACCCACCACCACTCTATCTCCCGCGAAAGCAAGACCTATGGGACAGGGTGGGCTGAAAAGAGGATTATCGTCCCTGGGGGCATTGGGTATAGGGTCCTATCTACCTACCTCTCCGTCAATAAATAAATATGAATTGTTGCGTATTGTTACCTTACCGCCCATTTTTTAGTAAATATATGATGCACTGCCATTGTTCGAAGGGAAAATATGTGGCATTCGGTTCAGAAATACACATCGTAAAAATCCGTGGTATGAAGGATTTTGTTTCTTTTGACACCAATTTTCAAAATTATCACACACTGGACCGAACCCTGGTCGGTCTGGAACGTAAAGTATCTCATACGTCATATCCCAGAGAAGTTCTGGCCAGGGCCCTCCCTCCGCAAATGCCCGCCCCCCCCCCCCCTCCACCACCTCAACAAGGAATGCTCTTCCTGACTCCTATCCTGTGGGAATGGATTTGAGCGTGTGCAGATGAAACCTGATTTTGGTTCTAAGGTTGTGAGAATTCATCATAAAACAGAAATATGTTCATGTAAAGACAAGCCGACCTCTCCATCGTAAATACACAAGATAAAATTTCGTATACACAGGTATTATAAAAAGTGGTGTGATTGGCTCTAAATACTTTTTAGATCGAATTTTCAAATATCTAACCCTCTCAGGATGCCGAAATATACATGGAAAGTTTATCTGAAATCTGTCGCAAATATTTTATTGGTCTGTTAGGAAAGCTTATGCATGCCCCCCCCCCCTCCCCCCTCCCCCCCCCCACACACACACCAAACGTAAAGCCAAGGCCGGCGCCAGACTATTTTGCGCCCCTGTCAAGAGTCAGCGACTTGCCCCCCACCCCCTCCGCCACGCACCCAATGCCAACTTTGATTTTTAAAGCTAGCATAAAACTTGAAACTGCTGTTTAATGAAGGACATAGCAGCAACTAGGCTCGCCCGCAATCTCCAGGGGCAAACATCTGTCGGTGGTATGAGACAGGAAGTGCCATGTGGCCTCAATCATATGCGCGTGGCCCGTGTGGGGGTACTAAACGTGGCATGATAAACTGAGCCGATACCTTGGTGGACGTTATCAGTCCGTGTGTGGGTGGTCCACGTAGAGAGATGTCCGTTCCCGTGTCGGACATAGTGTTGTCTATCCCTATTTAGGGGTGGGTCCGTTTCAGGTGTAAAGCCTCTGTGATGGAGATGAGGAGGTAAGGCTATAGGTAGGTAAGTGAAGTGAGGCGAACCTCTAGTCGTATATTTGTCCGGAATTATCTTCTGTAAAATGTGAAGCTAAGGTATCGCCCACTCGGCTTTATCAAACAAACAAATACAGAGACTAGTTGTATTTCAGTGGTAATGTTACAAAATCGGATTCTGGTAGGTAGAAGTGCTTATGGTAGTCCGATTTGCAGACCTGTTGGTCGGGATTAGTGGTGACAGCGATTTGGGTAACGTATGCAGTTTTGAGTGTGAGAGTCGGAATGTGTCACGACTTTATATGGTGGTGACTGAAAACTGTTGCAGCTGTAACTTTGGTAGCTAGTCGCGTTGAGAGTACTAATACTCTATTTGTAGTTATCATTGGGTACTGGTCCGAGCTCCAGGCGCTAATGAGTGAAAGCTCGATATTGCTTTCGGAGGGGTATCCTTTGCCATCATTGGCCGACTATGGCAAACTGGTGGAGGTTTACCATCGTATACTCCTACCATGGTTAATAGATGGTAGAATATATCGTGTTAGAAGTATAGTGTGACCGTGCTAGGTAAAGACAGAGGGGGTGGGAGGGGGGTTCACGAAGGCCGTGATTCGACAAGATAAAGCACGAGCGAATTCCGTCGAATGGCATGAAAATATGAAAAGAAGATAAAAATGCAAAAAGAACGCAAGCAACACGCTCACTCGGGAGGGAGGGGCGAGAATAAGTATAAGAGCTATTGCTTTTGTTGTTTGTTCTTCGGGCTTCCAAGAACTTCATTTGAGCTTTCGTTTTTTTTTTTTGAGTCAATCGAATTTTCTACTCGGCTTTCTGTCGAAACGGACAATCTGGATCGCGCACTTTAAGTGAGTGTGTTGGGCCGCATCAGCAGCCGGTGACTCTATTTTTTTTTTAGTTGCCAGCTATAGCTATATCGACGTAACATGTGGTGAATAAAATAAGAAGTGGATTACATCTTTGTAAAAACTGCGTTTAAAACTGGGCAACCTTTTAAAAAGGTTCCCCAACGCTATAATTACGACTGAAAAAACGTCCAGCATCAGCTCTGATACTGAAATTTTGTACTTTTCAACTTTTTCCTCCAATAATGGTTTAATGCGAATAGTCAAAAAAAGCAACTAGGTTTATGTGCGATTACATTCAAGGCACACACTTCCCTTCAAATATCAGCCCAGTGTTAAAATACGAAAGTATGCAACGTAAAGTGATGATATAATCGAGCAAAAACACAAAAGTATCGAAGCGCGCGAAAATAAAAATAAATCTGCACGTTTACTACCACGTCCGTTGTATGAGTATTTAAGGCACGTTTTTCTTCGGTAACGTCATTTTCTTGTATTATTTCGTGACGGTATTCAACAGCTACAACACAAAATGACTGGTCGAGGAAAAGGAGGAAAGGGTTTGGGAAAAGGAGGAGCAAAGAGGCACAGGAAAGTGTTGCGTGATAACATCCAGGGTATTACAAAACCAGCCATACGCCGTCTAGCACGCAGAGGTGGAGTTAAGCGTATCTCTGGATTGATTTACGAAGAAACTCGAGGCGTCATGAAAATGTTTCTTGAGAATGTCATACGAGATGCCGTTACTTACACTGAACACGCCAAGAGAAAGACTGTAACAGCCATGGATGTCGTCTATGCCTTGAAGAGACAAGGAAGAACCCTCTACGGATTCGGTGGATAAACAAATTTCACATCCACATTTTAAACGGCCCTTTTCAGGGCCACCTACAATTTTAAAAGAGCTTCCTCTCATGTATGATCTTACAAACACAAATCCCACGTTGAATCTATTAACAATAACAGACCCATCCATCGCTCTTCCCTTACCCTTCGTAATTTATACATGCATACCCCACCCCGCTAGCTTATCCAGTGCGAGATTACGAATGGTGTGCGTCTTAATCATTGATGTGTGCTAACGAACTTTCAGATTTGGGCGTTTATTTTGAATGATTCACAAGCGAGTATAATGATTATTGTTTTATAGCTGATGTGGAATTGAGACCTAGAACGAGAATGGGTAATGTTGCATGTCTATTCCAACTTTATGCCCCTCACCCTTTTCGTCTCTTTGAAATTACATCAGTGCTTTTGGTTTCTCTTCATATGTATGCATTGAAACAAAAATGGAAAGTATATCGCCATTGGCATCAGTGATTTTTTAGAAACTGCTTGCTATTATTGCTTGTGCCTGTTCTGCGTTCAGTAAGTCTTGACTGCTCGGTGGTTCTCTCTGGCTCCCTCCACCCGTAAAATTATCCGACATAGTACGACCCTAGCTGCTGACGAAAGTGTCGTTAAACTTGCAATCATTAATACTGGACATGACCAAAAAGATAAACTGTTAAAATCTATTTTCCGATCTTTGCGAAAACTGACCTCCCCCCCAATTCCAAATTGTGGTGAACGAAAATTTTGTTAGCCTTTAATTAGTGATAGTTATGTTATCAAATGCACTATATATTTGGGCATTTGAAAGAGGACATTAATGAATGTTTGTGTACGAGTTACTCTTTATAATAATTGAGGTGGCCCTGAAAAGGGCCGTTTTTATTTCAACCGTCAAATGACTCCAGTTTACTTCTTTGATCTTTTTGGCAACAAGACTGACTGGATGTTAGGAAGTACACCGCCCTGTGCAATTGTGACTCCACAAAGGAGTTTGTTCAGTTCTTCATCATTTCTTACAGCCAACTGAAGATGCCTTGGATTTATCCTCGACTTCTTGTTATCACGAGCTGCGTTGCCTGCCAGTTCGAGAACTTCGGCTGCCAGATATTCCATAACGGCCGACAAATACACAGGGGCTCCTGCGCCAAGTCTCTCAGAATAATTTCCCTTTTTCATGTGGCGATGGATTCTGCCAACAGGAAACTGCAATCCAGCACGAGACGATCGGCTCTTTGATTTGCCTTTAGACTTTCCTCCTTTTCCGCGTCCAGACATTCTTGAAGTGTTCTTTTGTTTTTAAGAAATGATGATTGTAGAAACGGCAAAATGCTTCCCAGAAAATTATTTATACGTCTTTTAGGATCCAAATGTCCAGGAAGTGGTTTCAACAACGCCCGTCCACAGTTGGAATTACTTTTCTCTGAATAAACGCTTCAACGACGTCCGTCATATTTTCACCGACCTTGGCATTTCTACAGAGTTGATGCTTTCAAGAACGTCCGTGTTGAAAAAAATGAACCGGAAATGACAGTATGATCCTCGCTCAATTCGTGTTGGCATATAAATAGAAATGGCACTTTTGCTCGTTATGGATCGTATTTGTCATAAAACCAGTTGATTTAAAACAATATTTTCCAGAAATGGCACCAAAGACGTCCGCAAAAGGAGCGAAGAAGTCTGGGAAGGCAAAGAAAGGAGCTAGAACCAGTACAAAGAAACGACGAAGGAGGAGGGAGAGTTATGGAATTTACATCTACAAAGTCTTGAAGCAAGTTCATCCTGACACGGGCATTTCTAGCAGAGCCATGTCGATCATGAACAGTTTTGTCAACGATGTCTTCGAAAGAATTGCTGGGGAAGCCTCTCGTCTTGCACATTACAACAAGAGGGCTACGATTTCATCTCGTGAAGTACAGACAGCCGTTCGTCTCCTGTTACCCGGTGAACTGGCAAAACACGCTGTGAGCGAGGGTACAAAAGCTGTTACCAAGTACACATCCAGTCGTTAATCCGGAGGTTCTGCTGCTGCATTTAGCATTTTACAAACGGCCCTTTTCAGGGCCACTAAGCTATCAAAAGAGACTCTCATACACTTACTGCACGTCCTTCCCAAAGAACACATCTCTAGCAAAAACTGCACGGTGAAACATGCAGTTCTCCAAGATGTGAATCAAACTCGTAGCCCCATTTATTTCCCTTCAGAGCATGTGCCTGTCTGAATAAATGTACCTAACATAATTAATACCGAAATTGTTTCATGATCCGCCGCTCGATGGGCCTAGTTGCCCATGGTTAATGGTCTTCGTCATTTAAATGCACAATCGATGTATGGTTTAATTCCCCACTTCGCTCCTTGTGACTGGCAGGAAATTTAGAAACTAATGGGGCAAGAATAAGATATTTTCAGGATAATTTCTTGGTAGTTCAGGGCATTATTTGACTGCCCTGCCCTGCCCTGCCCCCCCACCCACCACCACTCTATCTCCCGCGAAAGCAAGACCTATGGGACAGGGTGGGCTGAAAAGAGGATTATCGTCCCTGGGGGCATTGGGTATAGGGTCCTATCTACCTACCTCTCCGTCAATAAATAAATATGAATTGTTGCGTATTGTTACCTTACCGCCCATTTTTTAGTAAATATATGATGCACTGCCATTGTTCGAAGGGAAAATATGTGGCATTCGGTTCAGAAATACACATCGTAAAAATCCGTGGTATGAAGGATTTTGTTTCTTTTGACACCAATTTTCAAAATTATCACACACTGGACCGAACCCTGGTCGGTCTGGAACGTAAAGTATCTCATACGTCATATCCCAGAGAAGTTCTGGCCAGGGCCCTCCCTCCGCAAATGCCCGCCCCCCCCCCCCCCTCCACCACCTCAACAAGGAATGCTCTTCCTGACTCCTATCCTGTGGGAATGGATTTGAGCGTGTGCAGATGAAACCTGATTTTGGTTCTAAGGTTGTGAGAATTCATCATAAAACAGAAATATGTTCATGTAAAGACAAGCCGACCTCTCCATCGTAAATACACAAGATAAAATTTCGTATACACAGGTATTATAAAAAGTGGTGTGATTGGCTCTAAATACTTTTTAGATCGAATTTTCAAATATCTAACCCTCTCAGGATGCCGAAATATACATGGAAAGTTTATCTGAAATCTGTCGCAAATATTTTATTGGTCTGTTAGGAAAGCTTATGCATGCCCCCCCCCCTCCCCCCCTCCCCCCCCCACACACACACCAAACGTAAAGCCAAGGCCGGCGCCAGACTATTTTGCGCCCCTGTCAAGAGTCAGCGACTTGCCCCCCACCCCCTCCGCCACGCACCCAATGCCAACTTTGATTTTTAAAGCTAGCATAAAACTTGAAACTGCTGTTTAATGAAGGACATAGCAGCAACTAGGCTCGCCCGCAATCTCCAGGGGCAAACATCTGTCGGTGGTATGAGACAGGAAGTGCCATGTGGCCTCAATCATATGCGCGTGGCCCGTGTGGGGGTACTAAACGTGGCATGATAAACTGAGCCGATACCTTGGTGGACGTTATCAGTCCGTGTGTGGGTGGTCCACGTAGAGAGATGTCCGTTCCCGTGTCGGACATAGTGTTGTCTATCCCTATTTAGGGGTGGGTCCGTTTCAGGTGTAAAGCCTCTGTGATGGAGATGAGGAGGTAAGGCTATAGGTAGGTAAGTGAAGTGAGGCGAACCTCTAGTCGTATATTTGTCCGGAATTATCTTCTGTAAAATGTGAAGCTAAGGTATCGCCCACTCGGCTTTATCAAACAAACAAATACAGAGACTAGTTGTATTTCAGTGGTAATGTTACAAAATCGGATTCTGGTAGGTAGAAGTGCTTATGGTAGTCCGATTTGCAGACCTGTTGGTCGGGATTAGTGGTGACAGCGATTTGGGTAACGTATGCAGTTTTGAGTGTGAGAGTCGGAATGTGTCACGACTTTATATGGTGGTGACTGAAAACTGTTGCAGCTGTAACTTTGGTAGCTAGTCGCGTTGAGAGTACTAATACTCTATTTGTAGTTATCATTGGGTACTGGTCCGAGCTCCAGGCGCTAATGAGTGAAAGCTCGATATTGCTTTCGGAGGGGTATCCTTTGCCATCATTGGCCGACTATGGCAAACTGGTGGAGGTTTACCATCGTATACTCCTACCATGGTTAATAGATGGTAGAATATATCGTGTTAGAAGTATAGTGTGACCGTGCTAGGTAAAGACAGAGGGGGTGGGAGGGGGGTTCACGAAGGCCGTGATTCGACAAGATAAAGCACGAGCGAATTCCGTCGAATGGCATGAAAATATGAAAAGAAGATAAAAATGCAAAAAGAACGCAAGCAACACGCTCACTCGGGAGGGAGGGGCGAGAATAAGTATAAGAGCTATTGCTTTTGTTGTTTGTTCTTCGGGCTTCCAAGAACTTCATTTGAGCTTTCGTTTTTTTTTTTTGAGTCAATCGAATTTTCTACTCGGCTTTCTGTCGAAACGGACAATCTGGATCGCGCACTTTAAGTGAGTGTGTTGGGCCGCATCAGCAGCCGGTGACTCTATTTTTTTTTTAGTTGCCAGCTATAGCTATATCGACGTAACATGTGGTGAATAAAATAAGAAGTGGATTACATCTTTGTAAAAACTGCGTTTAAAACTGGGCAACCTTTTAAAAAGGTTCCCCAACGCTATAATTACGACTGAAAAAACGTCCAGCATCAGCTCTGATACTGAAATTTTGTACTTTTCAACTTTTTCCTCCAATAATGGTTTAATGCGAATAGTCAAAAAAAGCAACTAGGTTTATGTGCGATTACATTCAAGGCACACACTTCCCTTCAAATATCAGCCCAGTGTTAAAATACGAAAGTATGCAACGTAAAGTGATGATATAATCGAGCAAAAACACAAAAGTATCGAAGCGCGCGAAAATAAAAATAAATCTGCACGTTTACTACCACGTCCGTTGTATGAGTATTTAAGGCACGTTTTTCTTCGGTAACGTCATTTTCTTGTATTATTTCGTGACGGTATTCAACAGCTACAACACAAAATGACTGGTCGAGGAAAAGGAGGAAAGGGTTTGGGAAAAGGAGGAGCAAAGAGGCACAGGAAAGTGTTGCGTGATAACATCCAGGGTATTACAAAACCAGCCATACGCCGTCTAGCACGCAGAGGTGGAGTTAAGCGTATCTCTGGATTGATTTACGAAGAAACTCGAGGCGTCATGAAAATGTTTCTTGAGAATGTCATACGAGATGCCGTTACTTACACTGAACACGCCAAGAGAAAGACTGTAACAGCCATGGATGTCGTCTATGCCTTGAAGAGACAAGGAAGAACCCTCTACGGATTCGGTGGATAAACAAATTTCACATCCACATTTTAAACGGCCCTTTTCAGGGCCACCTACAATTTTAAAAGAGCTTCCTCTCATGTATGATCTTACAAACACAAATCCCACGTTGAATCTATTAACAATAACAGACCCATCCATCGCTCTTCCCTTACCCTTCGTAATTTATACATGCATACCCCACCCCGCTAGCTTATCCAGTGCGAGATTACGAATGGTGTGCGTCTTAATCATTGATGTGTGCTAACGAACTTTCAGATTTGGGCGTTTATTTTGAATGATTCACAAGCGAGTATAATGATTATTGTTTTATAGCTGATGTGGAATTGAGACCTAGAACGAGAATGGGTAATGTTGCATGTCTATTCCAACTTTATGCCCCTCACCCTTTTCGTCTCTTTGAAATTACATCAGTGCTTTTGGTTTCTCTTCATATGTATGCATTGAAACAAAAATGGAAAGTATATCGCCATTGGCATCAGTGATTTTTTAGAAACTGCTTGCTATTATTGCTTGTGCCTGTTCTGCGTTCAGTAAGTCTTGACTGCTCGGTGGTTCTCTCTGGCTCCCTCCACCCGTAAAATTATCCGACATAGTACGACCCTAGCTGCTGACGAAAGTGTCGTTAAACTTGCAATCATTAATACTGGACATGACCAAAAAGATAAACTGTTAAAATCTATTTTCCGATCTTTGCGAAAACTGACCTCCCCCCCAATTCCAAATTGTGGTGAACGAAAATTTTGTTAGCCTTTAATTAGTGATAGTTATGTTATCAAATGCAC